>OZ022314.1:4806659-6222368 GCA_963989215.1 Hedychridium roseum
ACTCCACGTTATCCGCACGTTAGTCTTTTCAGTAATTTACAGCAATATCTTCTGCACGTTTGCACTCTACTACTTCCGTGCAAACACTGAATATTCAAAGCTTAATACTGTTCGCGACCAACCATAGTCGTATATTTTTACCATTGTTCGTCAGCACTGCCTGCGGCAAAGATCACGATACTTAATCTGATATGGAGAAAAAGTTGGGAAACATAAAAACTTTTATAAAGCACTTACAATCCTTCTCGTCCGTAAATTCGATGCTACAAATCGTATCGGAATTTACGAGACCCCGTAACAACGTTTGCAATGGACTCTTTTCGACGGATTTTTCTCTTTCAAACTTCTCAGTTCTTTCCTTTCGGCTCTCAATCCACCTCGACTGCCCCTTCCCCCCCCCCCCTGGATTTTCCAATCTGGTCCAGGGAGAGAACTATCCTTTATGGCGACGGGGCACGCAGCTCAGCGTAAAACGTTCGTGTGGAAATTCCGGCGAGCTTTTTCTTCTTCTTTAACGGCACGGAAGGAAGTCGCACGCGGAAGGGAAACCGAAGGGAAACGGTACCACGGTCGTCTCTGCGAACGTGGGAGATGAGTTATCGGCCTTATCGTTACGCTCGAATACTCCCGGCGTTTCACGAAGAAAACCCTAAATGGGTATGGCTGCAACGGGCCAACGAGTAAACGCTGAGAGGTCGATTTGTTACGAAGATAATACAGAATTTTCGAGGTTTCCCGAAACTGGCCTTATCGCAGTATTTCTTCGTCTTCGCAGCACAAAGTCAGCGAAATCGCCAAGACACACCAATATCTAGAAACTTGCATGACTTACAAGGAATGTCTATCTATCTATTATATACGACACTTAGGAACATCTGTCACTTACTTCATCAGATGGTATACTCCATAAACGGCTATTAATGTACCAATTGTACGTTGGACTAATACATTTTCGACGTTTAAAAGCGTCGAGTATACGGTGCTTCCTTCGGAAAATTTGCATTTCTTCTCTCATACGCTCGACTGGCAAGTTTCTCAGCAGTTTTGAAGAAGTAGCCTACGGAGATCCTCGAGGTAGGCTCGAGTACACGGCACTTGTGAATATTTAAAACGCTGTCTTCTTTCGCCTTGCTTCCGAGCCAATTGTCCGTTCCCTCCGCGGCAGTACTCCTTTCTTTATGCCACCGGAGGAAAACCGAAACTGCGCGGCCCGGCCGAGCTGCAGGCGGAAAGGAGAGCGAGACAGAGAAAGCAAAGCAACTCAATCGATACTGGTCCACCTTTGAATTATGCACGACGGCTCGACTTCGCCGCGAAACGAGAGTCGTCTTCCTTCAAGGCTTCCACCAAGTCCACGAAGATTTACATCTCTTCGCGAACTAATGAAAAGAAATTTTAAGCGGAATAGCTTGAGCCAAGAAGTTTATTATTGAAGTACAAAAGATGATGCGCATTGCAATGTCCATCGTTTTCTTTTATCCTCAGATTTGGGCAAATTGTAGACTGATCGTTGTTCTATTGCCGATGAATTTTTACACGTATAGTACTTAGCAGTTACGAATTTACGTTTATTTTGAATTTTTAGAATAGTGGAAATTGCCGTTATCGGTCTTTCTCATTCAGCGGTATCACTGTCTGTTTGGCGTGCAGACGACAGTGAATCAAATTCCCCGTGTATGATGTTGTATTCATCGAGGCGTGTCAAACTTGTCCGATATCGCATTGAAAGTTGGGAGCTGCTCGTGACAACCTGACGCATGTCTTCCACTGTTTCCGAAAGCCCGTTACGCCTGGCAAGGACGGAAAACGCTCTCGTCTAGCGAGTTTCCGCGATTGGTCAGTGATAAATTTGTCTGGAAAAAATAAGATGAACGGGATCGGGCCGACCGCGGTGAGGAAAATTCTGCGGGCCTTGTAAAAGAGTGTGCATCGATGCGGCCGATAACGGAAGGGGTTCCTCGCAGGCGAGAAATTAAATTCACCGAAAGTAAATCGCGTTCAACCGCGTCTCGGGACCAAAGCGCCTAACGAACCAAAAAATCACGTTGCTGCCGCTTGCGTCCATCGAGAAGAATCTACCGTACACACACACACACACACACGTAAAGAAGCTGCTTTTATATCGTCGGATTCAAGGTGACGAGCTTTTACGTAAATCTACAAAGTCCAAAAAATGACTACCCTTCAAGTGAGGCATTCGATCGAATTAAATTTAATTTGAAAATGCACATCGTTAAATATCGGGTAAAATCATCGATTAAAGGTAATTACAGTCTTATCAGAAAAAAGAATTATGAAAATACTTCAACGCATTTTGCAAGATATTAGAAAATTGGTGTTGTAGTAACTAAACTTTTCAGGTAATTAGTTTTCTAGGTACATTTGTTTTAGCAGTGGAGAAACAGAAATGGCCGGTAGTCTGGACCATTTATCGTAAAATTTATTTTCTGTCTAACCGTGCCGTGACGTCGATTCCGTGTCATCCGAAAAAATGCTGACAAATAAGGCAATTTATTTCGGTCCTCCCTTCGATACGCAGCAAAGTCGCGGGTTGCTCGGTGTCGCTTTAAAGGGGGCGATTTTTTTCTATTTCGCTTTACAGGACAGATTTCGGGATAGCAGGTGTCCAGGCGGAGTACAGGCGATTCCGCCGTAAATTGCTGAATTACAGATTAGGGACGAGGGGTTGCCGACAGATTGGACTTGTTCCGTGCGCTGTCGAACGTCATTTGTCCAGAAGAAATTGCTCATTTAAGATCTAAATAGAAAACGGAGCGTGCAAGGACCCTTCGATACGTTTGAAACACGTACAGAAGGTCGGCAAAGGAAATTATTTCGATCCGAACGGAAAATAGTGGTTTAATCAAACGGGCAAAGGATCTTAGCAACTCGGTCGGCACGACTCATTTATATACTTCCTCGTAGAAATCGTTTTGCAATGTATTTTAACAATCCCGAATTATTTCGAATTATTTTACTTTAAACAATCGCTTACCGTTCCTTAAAGGAACTTTTATGTTCACGGTGTAATTGACAATTTGTGTTTAAGCTACACGAATAATGTTCCTCAAGCTTCTGTACACATTTATTACGATTACAGAACTAATAAGTTCGATAATCTAGCAGATCGTAGCGTGAAGTAAAATTTTGTCACGCTACTAACTAAATTCGCGGCTGCAACGCTAATCGAGGACTTGAAAATCGCATGAGAAGATTATATTTGGTCGCGGTGGGCAGTAAGGCAGCAACGTGTGCGGACTTTTCAATCGATAATAATTACACTCTGCCGTGCATCCACGGCCTGTCATCTGCCTTGCAACAACGACTCTTTCGAAACTAATCGCCGGGATCTCATTTGCCGTCGACAGGTTATCCCTGTTCCTCTACTTTCAGCCCCCCCTACCCCACCTCGTCGTTTTGCCCCTTTGTGTTCTCTTTGTCGTCGTATCGTAGTTGCACCGTTCGCACATCCACCTGCGACGCATCTCTTTCCAACGGTGCCGAGACAGTAATTGCACCGTGTCATTTCGCTGGCACGTCACGTGCACGCGTACGTCGAGTGGCCGAAACACCGTGGAAAAATGGAAACGTGGCAAGAATGGGTGATTAGCGAAATAACGTTTACCCAACTATGAGCATTTATCCACGCTAAGGAAATTTGTTTGCCCCGAAGCCTCGTAAATCTTCCCCCGCTGATAATGGAATTTAAGCAACGTGTATTCAAATCACGCGCTTATAATTAAATTCCAATAGTTCCTCTGGCGCAAATGAAATATTTAAACGACACTACAAACCATCATCGGTTACTTTTTACACTGTTCTTCCATTTACGTCAAAATGTTCGACTCAACGAGTTCATGGAAATTCAATCTCAATGAATTTCCATTGGCTCATCAGGCAGAACGTGCAGATTAGTCTCTCGTCAGAGCTCTCCGTTCATAATAATTAACCGCTGAAAGCCTTTAATCCGAGCATATCTTTTCTACGATTTTCTAGCTACAAAACTAAAGCAACACCATACAAAACACTGTGCTTTATGTCAATTGTACATCATTATTTCCATTGCCTGTTGATTATGCGATACATGGCTTTGATTTTCATTGAAAACGCGAAGTTTCGACGCGGGTTTTGGGTTTGTTCGGTACCGTCGAATTTCCCTTTCGCCGGCAAGTCGGCGTGAATAACCGGTTAATTCGGACGATACGCCGAGCCCGCGAACGTTGTTCGCTGGTGCGTTTAACGCATGACACACGCAAACGAATACTGATTCGCGCGGCAGTGCCCTGTTTCCCGCAGGAAACGCTCGCTCTGCACAGACCACGCGGTGTTCGTCGTTAGGGGCTGCGAAGCGCAACAATGTGCAAAATCGAACGCGTTCGATGTGCCCGATTAGTCGCGAATCCACCGACAGTGCGGTCGGCTCGTCATGTGGAAATATTTAGACTGGCCGCTCCAACAACTGAGAATCTGGCTAGTCCTCACGCGGTTAAACGGATTTTTTCGGCACAGATTTTCTTCTAATGGCTAATCCGGTCCTCAAGTAGTGGGATGTGTTAAAGGGTATTTTTGAATTATACAAATAATTTTCTGTCTGTAGAAACTAATCGTATTTGCCGATGTACAGAAGCGATCAAACGATGCAACATATTTTTCAGTGAGTTTTGTGTAAAATAGCTAATTTCCTGTTTATATTCGTTGGCTAACATTACCGTGGCATCGTTTAGTCTTTGGACTTTTCTGCCACCCTACGCAGATATTTTTACAGATTATTCAACGGCAGCGGCTGATTCTTGGCCTCTTTGAAACCGGCTTAGTCATTTTCTATCCCCGTGAATTCCCCCCCCCCCCCCCGCCAACCGCTTTGCTCCGTTCATATTCTCCACCCGGTCGGCCAGTCTGCCTCTCGGACAGTTTGAAAATTACAGTCTATTTCTATTGCCGGCTAATGTTAGAACGGCAAGTGCTTCTCGCGGCGGAGGAACTGCCGAGTGCACTGTACTCCCGCGACTGTCCGGCATCGCGTGTTTCGCGACGATTTCTCTTCCTTTCCTTGCAGCGTCCACCAATCACGAGAATAACGCGATCCCCGGAATCTGCCGTTCCGTTGACCAATGGTACTCCGTGAGACGGTTAATTAATCGCTGCGAGTTGGTCGAAAGTGCACCGCTGTCATTGCCATCACCGAACTAATAGATCTGCATGGTAATTAGATAAAGAACGGCGATCGTCCACTTCCTGTAAAGTTCGTAAAGGGGCTCAGTGCGCAGAGATATCGCGACTACGATTTCAACGAAACCCCATGGCCCCGTGATTGGGGCGAGTCAATAATCACGGTCTTGGTAGACGTATTTTCCGGAGGAGCAGTGCTTAAAAAGCTTCGGGACTTCGCCAGCCAACGAAATGTACTCGGCGTTGTACCGATTCGCCCGTGTTTAATTGGCCTTAATTAAAGCTCCTCCGGGAGTTGGCGTCGGAAATTAAAGGAAAAGCAAGGGGGTTCTGGCCGAAGCCTCTCAATGGATTAACTTTCCCGGAGGTCGATGCATTTTTCGTCGCACGATTCGCCGATTCATTTGCACGACCTCGTGAGCGGTTTGTTCGTCTAATTAAAGAAAGGAAAGCACGAGGAGGGAATCGAGAATGCTGGTCTTCTGCAACGTCATCATCGGCCTCGTGGACGCAAGGCGAAAAAGGTAAAAACACGTTCCCCCGGCGTTGCATGTTAATCAGGTATAATTCATTAATTTCAGCCTAACTTCCTCGTCGCGAGAATATCGTTTTATTTATCAGTCGTATGAATTTTCTCTGATTGCTAACTGTAACTGTACGTTAACCGCCGACGAGTTTTCCACGCGTCAGTGGTTTGCAAATTGGAATGATATGTTGGATAGACGATTCCCTGAAACTCTCGTCCGCGGGTTCGGCGTATTCGCCGGCTCTGGCTCTCGCAATGAAATGCATTTTAGCGCAATCAAGGCCGACCGAGGTAAGAACGGCTGGCCGTGCCGGCTGACCGGACCGTAAAATGAATATAGCCATTAAAATCAGTCGGAAAGTTCCGTTAGCGGTGCACGTAATACACCGAGTAGTCACGCACACGCGTATCGCATGTTATGCGCGCGCTTTAACGGTGCATAAAATGCTCTTAAATGCATGATTTATAATTATCACGGAGCGCATGAAACCGAGTGAAATTAATCTCGACTTTCGAGCAGACGCTCGGCTTCTTTTCAACCTTTCATACTCGCCTAACTGTTTTACGGATAGCAAAAAATTGACTAAAAACGGTCCTTCCGCCTTGCCAGCCAATGCGATAATCACGGCAAAAAGATAGATAAATGTCCCTGTAATCATAATTTCGTACGCACAAAAAGGCATGGAAAGAAAGGTTCTTAATTATCAAAGTTTACGTCGTTACCAGTCTAATGTTGTCATCTTGTTTCCGTGCTGCAGTGTTTTTGTTGTTTTCAATTTGTTCGTCACGTTTAGTACGACTAAAGAACGTAAACGCAGCAGTTTACGGTGTTACGCGCTATTGTCTGAACGATCTTGCAGCGGGTCTTGCTATTATTTTCCCTGGACCGTGATATTTGAACTCGAAGGTAATCAAGTGCGTTATTCGCAAGACTGGGCCGCGTTGTTCACGCACGATTTACAGGCGTTTACACGACCTGCGTAACTGGCTGCTTTCGGAAGGGCGTATTCCTCCTGGTTTCCGTCAACTTGTTCCTCTCTCTGGCTGGTCTTGCCGGCACTCGAGTCCGACGAGAACCATCGCTCCTCTCCCGGGGACTCGAGTGGAAACGGCACATATTGCGTTAAATTCGCCGACCGAGGGGAATTACAAAATCTTGGACGAAAGTGAAGAGCGCCGGACGAGGCGGGGGAGGGGGGGGGAGGAAGAAACGCGAGGAAATTTCATTCGTGAAATCGAAGACACGAGCGGCCGGAATAAAGTGGCCGAGGATATACGGAACTGTCGTCTGACGCTGGATGAAAGACTACCGCGACGTGAGATAATCGGGCCGAAACGGCGCTCAAGATACGCGCGCTTTAACGCGAACCTTATTTCCAGGCCGTCGTAAATCTATCTCTGCCAAGTGTCACGCAGCGGTGCCTTCAAGGAGATCCTTGAATATATATTGAATTTATATAATGCTTTTGCCGTTACAACGCTAAATAAATTGTCACGCGTAAACCAGAGTCTACTACGAAAGTAATACTTCCTAGATGAACTCATTCGTTAACCATTTTTCAGACATTAACAACATGGTCACAGATAAATATTGCAAACCTTACTTCGTATTGAATAAATCTTTAGACGGTGACGTTGGAAAGTAGATTGTTGGCAGAGGTTTATGTCACATCGGTTATCGATTTACTTCGGTTTTGTGGATATTACTTACGTCTGTCGCGAATTGCCAGGTAAAATCAACGGGTTCCATGAAGTGCTTTGAGAGTCGCGGGAGGACGGAGAACGACTATAATTCTGGCGAGCTTTCACCGAGAGGCGAAGGATCGTATATCTCTTCTTTTCGTCAGATGAAAAATAATTCTCCGTTCTCCCCGGCGGTCGCGGCGGAAAGGAAATAATTCTGCTTACTTCTCCTCTCCCCCCTACCCTTGTCGTCCGCCTTGTCCTCCACTCGCCTCCTATTCATTTACATCTTTCATCCTCGCTTCTTTGTATTCCGCGGCAATATCGCGACTCTCGATGTTTCGCGATGCACTCTGCGCCGGCTCGAGAGAGAATTTCAAGAGGAGAACGACCGTTGCCTCTCGTCTCCGTTGCCAATTTATACCCCATCCAGATTTCCTTGATTTCTCAAAACTGCAGTTCTCTTCGATCTCTCAATGCAACACACTCGAGACTCTTGTGTTCCAATTATTGAAAAAACCTACTTGTACCATTTATAGCTGACAAAGGGAGATAACATTATATTATGATACCAAAGATTTTTTCAATTTGTTTTCAAACATCCTTCTCTCCTTTTGTTTTGAATTCCCTTAACCTTTGATACTGCATATTGCACAATAATATCGTAACTTTCGATGACAAATGGTGCATCGAAAGGGCAAATGAAAGTGTACACAAAAAGTGACAAGCTTCTGCGTAACTATACAATCTTTATGTGGGAATCCCGAACAACTTTTGCTCCGTTTACCACTTAGTGGCGAGAGAGGCATTTTTTCTCTCGCATTGTCAGCCGAGTTCCTTCGCATTAGTTTCATTGCCGTCCTTCATCCTCGTTCCTTTGCACTCTCAGATTCGGAGTGTTTGGCGGTGCGACGTGCAGCACTCGACGCGACTGCGCTTCTGTCGAGAGGACATTAAGGAAGGACAAGCGTTTCTTCTCGCTCGCCAATTTACGCCGTTTACCAAAGCTCGCCCCCCTCCCCCCTCGGCTTCTTCCCCGGCCAGGCAAACGCACGGCATTCTCGAAAGTTAAGCAGAGGCCGACGCATAGCTGCAGGCGAATCGATTTTACGTTCGACAATGAGCGAGGGTTGCTCGAGTTGACGAGAGCTCGAAGGGATGTTTCCGTCTCCCCCCGTCCCCCGTCCCTTCAGCTTACGTTTTGCGTATCACCCCCCCCCCCCCCCACTCCCACCGCCCTTCCTTCACTCTGCGTTCGTCTTTCTCCCTTGCACTCGAGTCGTTTTTATCCGCTGATATCATCGGCAGTCGCGGTTCGTGCCGAGTGCGAAGTGCGGGCCTTTGTTGACGCTGACAATGCTCGCGGAATGGGTATCCTCTCGCTTCACGCCCAAGGATCGACGGGATTTCCAAGATGAATTCTGTATTTCCTTGATCGCACCCTCCTGCATTTCCAGACTTCCCACGACCGAAGTAAAAAAGAGAGCAATACCTTCGATTTTCTCCTATTGACTGTAAAAAGTTTTCTTGGCCAAAGGCCAACTATCAAGATTTCCCTAACTTCTTCTAAAAAATTGATTATTCGATTACCAAAATTACGTAACATCGATCGCATTTTTTCGCGATTGCTGCTGGATCATTCTACCCCCAAAACAATTCTTAGAAATGTCATTTTCCGACGCATCCATTCCGTTCTCGAAATTTCGTCACGTTCGCGCGCGACAGGCGAAACAAAACTCGTGCGAGGGCGAAAAATGTATTCCCTTCTGGCGAATGAATATAGATCAAGAGGCGGTCGACGAGCGAAGTATATTGCGTCGCTTAATCAAGTTATTGTACGACGATTCGTAGATTCACGGCGCCCTCCACGGAGAATATTAAAAAATTTGCAAATAAATCTGTCCCCCTGCCCGCCCACCCCCACCGTCCGAGCGAGATATCAGAAAAATGTCCCTCGTTCGTCGACGTTTCGGCTCTTTCGGGTGTTCGCCTTTGAGTCATGACTTTAATCAGACCGCCTACGGCGAGCAAATACTCCATTTTGAGGGTGCTGGCCACTGTGTTACCCGTGCAACGACGTAAATGGCTCGTTATACCGACCTTACGTCCTGAGAAATGAAGGACACGATTCCGGCGATAAGCCAATAACGTTTCTCCGGTACTTCGTGCCGACAGGAGAGAGCGAAAATAACGACAAGTCCCGACTTTTACCGCGCGATTCGCTTTCATTCGAATGCATAAGCCCGTACCGATTTACCAACGTTTAAATATAATAAGATATATGGTACCTTAATATTCCGAGTCGACGTAATCCTTGAGAAGTGGAACAGCTATTGATTTTATGATACAAACCTGTGCACGATACGTCTGCTTAGTTATTCGCTCAAACAATAATCGGAGATTAATAGCCAAAATAATTAAATTTCTTCCTCAGCCCACGTAAGCAGAATTTTCGTGCGAAAATAAAGAATTCAAATGATTACTTCACGTGAAATGTAATTGTAGCATTTGTTAGGAATATCTAGCATGTAGTTCATCGCGCGCGACGTTGATTTCGCAAGGAGGAGAGCGCAGTTAACGTCTTCCTGTGAAAAAGGGGCAAACGCGAGGGTTGCGGAGGGGTCGATCCCTTGTCCTGCACGTGCGACAATAGCCCGAGAGCAAGGAGTCGTTCTACCGGGGAGGAAAAAAATGAAAGACAGTCGCGATTCTCGGCGCCCCTTATATACGTTTCCGCGATTTCCCGGGGCCCGGGTCTTCTGAAATTCCTTTTAGACACCCTCGCGATCGCCTTGACACACGGCGCGCGAACATCCGCCATAAATCCGAGGGACGGCATTTTTTTCTGCGCCCCGTATTAAAAGCGCGACCGGGGAATCCGTCGTACGGCGAGAGAGAGAGAGGGGGGGGGGGTTCAGGGGGGTTGGAGCAATGAATTCCTCGCGTGGCGGTGGTTGCGTGCCGGCCGAAATCGCGGGAGTTTTCACGTCGATTTATAGACACTGTATATCATGCCGCGAAGTCGAATAATCCGTGGTTCCGGCGTGCGACACGAAACCCCGCGGATGGTTTTCTCCCTTTCTCCCGTTTCCTCCACACCTCGCTTCCCACGGGGGATAAGCGAAGGTGAAATAAGATAGCGAAGGATGACGCTGATACCGCGTCTCGACGCGCCAGTGAAAGTGACTATAAATCGTCAGACGCTTTAAACGTGTAAGACGAGTAGCTAGCGGCTATGATCTGAATTACACCAACGCTCTTTGCCCTTGCCAAAGACTTACAACAAAAGTATTGTACTCGCAGGATCGTTTGTTCTCGGTTACTCGGAATGCCATTTATTCACCAATTCATGGGCCATGTCTTCTCGTAATCCACTTAAAAGCACGCAACAATTACGCGCGATGATGATAATGGAAAGTTTGTATATGTTGTGAAATATTGCCTGCGCAGTGTTTAATTGTAATTATTTGGCTCGTATTATTGCGTGCAATTTGCGTATTATCCATAATTTGAAATTCCGAACTTGATGAAACTTAATTAAACTGATTGCTATTTATTAATTAAATGGGAAGCTATCTATGTCATTAATCCACTCACAAAATTATTTAATTAGTGGATGTCAATTTCGGCAGAATTTTCGACTCTGTATCCATGGAACAGTACGTTGAATATAAAAATGAAATAATGAAAATTTTTACTGTACTCAAGGTACACATTGCTTCATAAATTTCTAGTGTATTCCATGAACCTCGTAGTAATTATAGGTGTAATACAACGGTACATTTCCTCGTGGATAATAAAAATCAAGGATATCATTTTCAGGATGTTCCTATTCGCAGGTCGATGTTCTTCGACTTTAACGCCTGCCCATAAAACTAATTGCCCGTACATCGCAAGTCTCAATTCCGTCACGCTCGATTCTGTCTGCGTGGAATTGGAGACCTGCGTTTCTATACGTCCCGAAAGCAACTTCCAATCCAGGATTCGTACCCTTCAGCAATGTTCCGATAATTGCACCTTCCACAGCTATCCAAAACTTTCAACGGAAGTTTCAGAACTTAATGAAATTATTCTCGTGCAACTTGGAAGTTAATGGTGCCTTTGACCTAACATTACAGTCTTTAACTTAGAAACATCAGCCGAAAAATCGGAAAATTTGCGGTTAGTTCGAAAGATTATTTTATTAGAAAATTCAGGTCTAAGTAAATTAATAATATCGATCTTTTCTTCACGATTTTACATGAATTTCATTTCACGAATTGCTAATGAATGATTTATTCTCCCTGATTAGCCACAGGTTCGTGGAATTACCGGGGTTTATTCATCACGTTAAACTGTCCGTGACAATTTACGATATTCTATTATAGGCAGTCCTAACTAACTTCATTTTTCCAAGAATCCAGGCCTCCAATCTGCGCCGCCTCAAAGAGCGCACTTACATTATATCATTACGAAGCTAATGAGCTCGAGGTGATGGGCGGGACGTTTACGTTTCAATTTTGAAACTAATTGCCAAGTCGGACGAGATAAGAAAGACCTTCTTATCGGTCTTCTGACTTTGGCGAGAACACTTTTTACATACCGTTCAATTAATCTCTTGGAAAATTTCATTCGATAAGCTCTCTTCGCACATCTGCTTTGTTTCGAGGGAACTATTTTCCATGACTTGTCTCGCATGTTTTCATTCTTCTCATGAGCCATATTCATTCTCAAGTGGAATTTTTTTTTTCTTTGGAACCTCGCACCGACGAATCGCCTAATTACTTCCCCAGCATCGATTAGCGAACAAAGAAGTTTCATTCGGGCGACAGCTATTTGCGGGCGGTCGACCGACTGGCCGAGAGGCTGGCTAGCTTATCCACTCGACCTTCGCCAGCAGCGAGCAAAGCGAGCGAGACTCGAAGAACGGCTCCCGGTTCTTACGAAGGTTGCGGTCGTCTCATCCTTCGCCAATCTTCTTCCCTTCTCCCCTGCCCCTACCATCCCGCACCCTCATCTCTCCTCTACCATTGTCTCTTCCCTCGTCAACGTCCCTCTTTCCTCCCATCTTCTTCTATCCTTTACAAACTTTGTTGAAACAACAATTTCTGTGTCATATTGTAGCATTGCACTGGTCGACCGGTCGACGTTTAGCCATGTTACAAAAAAATATATTTGCCTACCTACGTCACGAAGAGATTTTAAAAAGAGGAACCTCAGAAAGCTGAAATGGACATGAAGACGATTCAGCGAGTCTTCGTAGGATTTCAGCACGGTTGAACAATTTTTCAAATATCGTCCGCTTAAAACGTATACATCGTACGTCATAGAGAAAGTAAGAATGAATTTTTCACAAGGGGAGAGTGGCTCGGAGATGAGATAAAAATGGGATTAATTCGACCGGTGGGATCCTCTGGAGAAAAAGACGATTCGTTCGTTGTCGATAACGTCGCGATTTTTTCAAAGAGCCTCTCAGGATTTTAATGCAAGTTGTATTATGGCGCGGATCGAGCGACATCGATGACGTATCGCCGGTAATTTGGCAGAACATAAAGGTCGCCCCGGAGACGTAGAAGCCGAGTTTTTCAATGGATCCACCGCCCCCGCGGCTGTCGGGAATTAAGATCTTCGCGTTATTGATGACAAATAACACGAGGATCGGGGGCGCTCTGAAAAATGGCGCATTATCGTGACCGATCGGCTGATCTTTTATGGCACGCGTGTTCGCCTTCTCGTTATTTCCAGCTGACGAACATCCGCCTTCGCCTTCCTCGCTTTCGCCGAATCGCCGCTGAAACGACGATTATTCAAACGTAGTTGCCCGTACGCAGAACCCGCGGGGGCGTTGGGAACAGACGTTGTGCATAAGCGCGAAGAAAAAGAGAACAGTTTACGCGAACGTATCAATCGTCGTTTATTTTCGAGCCTCGGCAAATCCACTTCCGATCCCAGTAACTCGTAATTGCACACGTCTTTTCCAATATACCTATCAAGTCAGTGACTGTCTCAATTAAGTTGTATCTTCCAATCGCACGGTACAGTTTTTCGTGGTATTTTACATCAAGTTGTGGGATTAGTAAATGAGACATAACTGAACCTCAATTAACAAGTGAGTAATCAACTGAGGCAAATTTAATGTTATATTATTGCTTATATTAAATTTCACGATTTCGTATTAATACTTGAAACGAGCACGGTCGTGTTTTAAATACGTAACCATTGCACAGTAAAGATGTATGTTATTATATTTACCACTTACTGATATTCCCCGTTCAGAAATACGTACAGCTGGTAGGAAAACATGCACGTTAGTCGAAGAATTGCGACCTACGCGAACCCGTTCGCGAGGAACGGTGTTAATCATGAATTATTTTCCATCGTTACGCACTCTGAGAACTATTCGTCGAATGTCGAGTAGTCAATGCGGGAGTTCACGGCAAAGCTCCCCGCGGTTAATTGTGATCGGTAAATATGAATGCAATTGGAGTGCAGAGGAATCTGCCAAGGGATGCATCGCCGGTGAAACGGTTTTTCCGCGAATACGCGGCTGGATTAATTCGGAGGGTCTAATGAAACGTGATCGCCGCGAACAAATTGGTTCGATCGTTATCCACGTACGTTTCCCTGTTATACGCTGATTTCCGCATTATACAAATCCACGGATTATGCGGGCATTTCGTGTAACACAATGCGGCACACTCGTACGCCACATTTACGAATAAACTGCCTATACATGGCCCAAAGTTAATTAATGATGATCAAAGACAGCTATTACTGTAACAAATCTTGAACGAAGCTGTGGAATATGATAATTTTGAATAATTGTTGTGATTTCTCTCCTCGCTTAAGAAACTGATCATTATTATGCGAATGGCATACAAAGTGTAACAAAACTGCTTACATGAGATTCTATATTTTAAAACAGAACGTAGTCAGCAATATTGAACTCATTTCTTACGGAATTAACAATCCTACATTTTATCTCGCAACTGGTACAGATAACAACCTTGGAATATTACATGGGAAAAGAATAAGTAAGTCCCCATTATCCCCTATTGCACTCAGCAAAAACCTGACTTTGCGGCGTGTTACAAAATTTTCGCCCGACTTCCCTTTGGAAGCTATCATTTTTGTTCTCGTCTCACCTGTCTTCGAGTTCACTTTTTACACGTCCTCTGCTGAATTTCGCGTTTCTTTGCCGTGAAAATGCATTAGGTGGGCAGGTGCGCGAGGTCGTCACCGAAAATGCATTCACGTGCATTGCCGGAACACACTGGCACAAGGGCTGCCCATTCAGCCGGAAATTCGCGTTGTAATGATCTCGCGTGCGCGCATTATTGCATTCCGTCAGCCTCGACGGCAAAGCCAGGAGGCCGAGGCAGCTTCCTGCGCCGGTTCCTCGAACTGTCCCCCACGTACTTGCCGAACGCTGTGCATAACGTCCATGACTCCGCGGTAAACGCAAATAGAGAATCACCTTGCGTTATTACAGTTACCCGGCAGGAACACGCGAGATATTTCATCGAGTCATTGTCAAAGTACAATGCAAAGCTGTGCAGAGAAGACAAAGGGACGTGCTCTTTTATAATTCATACGATTGAACGATAACGTTATTGTCGATCATGGTTCGCGAGTCTTTTTTTGGTACCCGACAAGCGCCGGAAATGAGTGTCGAAGTAATGGAAAGTTATACGAATCATTAATAATGTTGACTATTGACATGGGAATAAGAAGTATTAGTCTAAGCTGTAATTGCGATAGATTTCCCTGCGAGCAAGCAGTAAACAAATTTTAATTATATGGTCCTTTGGGCGGGGGTTGACTCTTGTATTTTCTTTTCCGGAGCGGACTTGTCAAAGTGATAAAGCTTCCCTTTGCTCACGGCGCAATATATATGTGCTCGTTATAGCGGCGCGTAGTGAAAACTCGTTTGCTGGATAACATTCCTCCTGGTTGCTTTCCACGCGCTTTGATCAAAAATATGCCCTCTCATATTTATTTCCCGACTGGCCAGCTGCCGCGATAGTCGCGTAATTTCGTACATCGTCCACGGTTATATTACTTTAATCGTTCAATGGAAATTAAAAGATGAAGCTGCCAACCGTTGACAAATAACTACATCGTGTCAGTTTGTATATCAACCAATGGAAAGCTAGCAATCCTGTAAGCTAACTGTACACTTTAGAAAATCGGATTTATAGCTACAATTGTTCTCTTACAGTCAGAAGGTAACATTTGCGTTTGATACTGAAAAATATTTGAATTGGTGCGGTGGAACGGACAGGTACTTGGTGTTAATAAGCCCTGATACCTTTTTTCACGCACTTGACGCTCATTGCTCATGTTTTATTGATACGCGCGGCCTTTATCGAAGCATAAAGCTTGCCGTGCCTTCGCATTTACGCATGCAGCAGCGCGGTGCATATTCTCGAAGGAGCGCGGAGAGGAATACGCATGTGCCTGTACGAAGAGAAGGCGAACGGAGAGAGTAGTCCTTCGCAACGATCCTACGTAAGCGTATGCGAGACGTCGTTCTCTCGAAACTCCCTGACTCCAGCGACATGTTGCACGGACTCAAGACGTGCACATGGCCAAAGGACAGTGCATAAAGAGGTACCCATGGGTCGGTAAAGTCCGACCCGCAACCACGGCCAGATGCAACCGGACGAAGCCAGCAGTGCATTCGACGAGTCGCAGAAAAATCTTTCCTACGATTTTCTTACGTCTACCAATGATTTGCGTTGCAAACGAAGCGACAATATACGGACGACTTTTCCCTGAAAACTGACAAAAGTGACGGCACATAATTGAAGATACGGTGATTACGGAGACCGCGAAAGATTCATCGGTGCATCGAAACTTAAACTTTCACCTGGCGGCGCTCGGGAAGTGATAAAAATCTGGATAGCCTAGAATTCTGTGCGTTTCTTTTATGGGAGTCGGTTGGCGAGCGTGCCTGGCAGAGTGAGAACCGTCGAATGTGTCGAGCACTTAAGGTCCTTTTGGACGCGGGCCTGTGGGCCGACGACGAGCAGGTCCGGTCCGGGCGAAGATAAAGCGCTGGTATCGCGCAAAGAGGACGCGTGTAATTCAATGACTCCGGCGATAAGAGGCGAACGAGGAGTCGGTCGAGATCGCCGGAGACTGGGCTTGGCGTTTCGCAGGAGACACGCTGGAACGAAAGTCTCGCCCCGCGTGCCTCGCACCTACAGGAGTGTACAGTGTGTTTGAGCTGGTTTAAGCAACGTGGAGCCAGTTCGCTGGCGACCGGCAACCAAGCGAGTCGCGCACTCGAATCTCTTTGTCTGCCTCGCCAGTCCTCGTGAGTTTCTATAAATAAGTCGGCGATCGTGCCCGTCGCGCCTGCGATCTCCTGTGCATCATCCTACAACAGTTCGACGATTCCCGAACGTCTAGCCGCTTTGCCAGAACCGCCAGGATCGTCGATCCAATAATCTCGATTCGAAATATCGTATAGTATCGACCGCACGAACGATTTAATCCGGTACCTTACGGAATTAAGACAGTAATGTTTCGCCAATTTTTATGGAAAAACTCTTGGGTTATTGCCGCTAAATATCGGTTTTGTTGAAACGACTGATGAATGTCACACGGGAACCGGAGGGATCGTTGAATTCTCCGTCAGATTTATTCTCCGTAAATATCGTTTTCTGCTCATGCTCGTTATTTATTCCTAAACTAACAACGGGTGGATGCAAACCAATTCGCTCGAATTTCAGTGGAAATTCCGACAGAAGTAGTTCGACCAATGGAGTTATTTAAACAGCTACTTTCTGCAAACAAGTCGATGACCTCGTGTATATTATCTTGAAGATCAATTTCCAAAGCACATTTCGGAACGGGCTAGTTAAACGCAATACGTGATATTTGCCAATTCTTCAAGATTTTGTAGGTCGAAAATCATTTCCAAGTTGAGGACAATTATTGATCGAATAATTCCGTTTCGAAATTGATTCCGTGCATTTTCATTTGAATGCCGCATCACAAATTTCTACTCGCATATAACGCATTTCTATCTTGAGATAATCGTTGTAAATTCAAAAATGGAATTCATTTATGCAGCTCTTAAGTTTCCTATCGCTTCTGAAAGTAAATGGTAAAATTGCTCCTCGAGAGTCATCCACTTGAGCTGCGTAATGATCAAATACGACCGATCGAACATAACGTTCTTAAGTGCTTTTAAAGTTTGTTGACTCTTGCTGGTTATGTAGATAAATCAAAGATCATGTTAGCTGTCGCCGTGCGATCTTGCGTCTGAAGATTTATAGACTATCCAAAGTACGATGACAAATGAAAGATCTTTAATATTACTGATGAGTAGCCATCAAGTCATAGTTTTCTAAATCGCCACGGAAAATGTTCCCACCCTAATAACTTAAGATTAAAACCACCACTTCAAACCAATCTTTATTACTGAAGAAATTCAAATTTCGCCGATTTAATCGAATCTAATTTTCTCGTGTTGTTAAAAACACTCGTTTATTATTTTGTCCTAAGGGGATATCTTGAACGATGAAATCCCTTGATACCTTCATTTAAAATCAGGGCCGTGGGATCCCGAAGAAATTTTTCTTCGCGCTATTGGTTCCCATCGAAGCTCGAGGATTTCTTGTAATCTTCGGAGAGTGCTTTTCGTCGTGGTAATATTTCTCGATGACATTCGACCGGATTGACGTCCTCCGATCGTGGTTCCACGACCTGGGTCAAGGTCGCTGTCCTTTTAGGAGATACAAGGGAAAACTCGTCCACGGCTGGAATCCCCGCGGCGACTGGAATTCTCGTTATCCTGGACACTCAGCCAATTACATTAAATTCGAACGACATTACGCAACGAAATCAATGCCCCCCCCCGTAAACACAAACGACGACCATCCCAAGGTCCTCGATTATCGTAAGGAGAAAAGATGTTTAATGCACCGATCAAGCTACGCAATCGGTGATTTCGTTAATTAACTCGGAGTAAGAATAAGACACACGATCAGAAAAAGATTTACAGGATTTCGTTAACTAACTGCAATTATTATGAAATATATCAAGTCGGATACAATAAAAATTAAAGTTTTATAAGATTTTGTCGGAATTATTATAGAAATTGTTGAATCTCTAAGGGGATTTTGTATGGATCGTAGCTGTGTAGGAACCCGGCGCCTGTCGTTTCGCGTAGATCAGTGATCCAGATCGTGATCTGGCGATTCTCCGTTTGCCGGCGAGTATGTCGCGTCTTCTTCTTCTTCTTCTTCTTCCCCGTTCTCGACGGGCACGAAAATAGCCAGTGGCGCTCCTGGCAGGGTCATCTCGCTCTTCGAGGTCGACCTGTTCTTCCTTTCCTGCCGGGCCCTTCTGCTACTTCTTTTCTCTCCGCTCTGTCGACTCTCGGAATTACACTGTTCGACGCGTCTCCTTCGAAACGACCCACTGACTTCGCCGCGACGAATTTCAATCGGGAAATACATCACGGTTCTTGCCGACCGTGAAGGGTGCGAAGGGTGCGAAGAATATTTGGTCCTCGGAAATAGACGAGGCCGAGAGAAATCACACATCAGACAGACATCGGGAAAGTGGGAGTTATTTATAAATTAATGTCGTGGTTATTATTTCGAAACAGCGAATGGTTTGCCATCCCCCCCGAGAAATATAGGAGATACCTTTCTTGTTTGATTTCGGATTTTTGTCGTCTGAATTTTTGTGCATAGACACACATAGCCCAACGGAACCCTTTCTTCGACCCGGGTAGACGCGCTCGCCGCAGCTGATTCCTCGTTTCGTCGCCAGGCTAGCGACGTCAAGACGTTGATACGCGGTGGATGACGTGTGCATCGTCATCCCGACGTCAACGTCGTCGACGCTCGAAGCCATCGTCCCTTGTCGGCGGGTTTCAACGGCCGAAAACCGCGGCCGCGGGCTTTATCCCCGGTGGAAATATGGTGTCTATATTTAACTCCGGGAATTTTCACGGGATCCGCGGCGTGGAGGAGCGGCGTTGCCGACGAGACGCGACTTTTGCTCGATTTTCGCCGTTGCGAAGGCCGATTTATGCGAAACGACTGTAACCCAGCCGTGTCGGCTCCCTGTTTCGCCTTCCCTGCCTTCGGATTCTCCTCGCGAGGTTTCACGAAGCCGAAATAAAGAAGAATCTAACAGCGACCGTATCGGACCTGTCGCAGAAACGACGCACGACGAAAAATCGTGAGAAACGTTCGTGAAGTGCTGTGCTCTCGTTAACGGAAAACTTGGAAGTTTGTCGAACGAATTGTGTAACGGCCAACGGAATACCCAGTCTTGAATTATCCTCCTGTCCGTTCGCTGCTGAAATATGCTCATCACAAAGTACACAACGATTCTGCTGCAGTCCACCAATCAACACATAATAAGGTGAGATGGAAATAATATTGTTCGAGTAAACAAGTAACTCGATCATAATTACTCGGTGTATAAGTTATCTATCACTAATTGTAAGTATCTAAAATATACCGTTACCTGATACTTTGAGTTTCTCAGGGAAGATTGGAAATAATTGCAATCATTAAATATTATTCGGGTTTCATTAACAGCGGTAGTCTTAATTATCGCTGGTTTTCCTCGTGCTGTCGAAGCTGATCCTCCGTTCCGTCCTCGCCACTTTATTCCCTTGATAAACTCGACACCGTGCCGGCTGACAATTACCGTTGAAAATTAATACGGACTTTTAATGACACCACGACGATCCAGTCTAATTGGGTCGTGAATACGACTTCAACTATTAATTTCCAGAATAATCGGAGCCAGTCGCTATCGTCTCCGACAAGTACTATCCCTCCAGAAAGTTCTCCGAACTTTCGTAATTAACTAATTACCGCTCGCTATTATCTACCAGTTATCAACCTGTTTATCGAAAATTCAACAGAAACGAAACGAAACGCAAATTTGGAGGTCTAACGTCGAAGTAATCTTGCGATGTGTTTTAATAGACATAATTGCTCCATAATTTCGAGACTAGATCAGGACCTGCGGTAGTTTTTGGATGGATAGTACCAGACACGTCGACCTCATAGTCCCGCCTTGGATTCAGCCGGGGGATTTTGTATTCAGAAATCGTTCGGTGCATATTTAAGCACGGAATTGGAGTCGCGGCCGGGGGCCGCACTCCCATTTAGGGGATTATTAAATTCGCCGAAGGAAAATCCTGCTTCGAAGGGTCTTGAGAAAAGAATAGAGCCAAGGGGACAGAGGGAGGGGAAGGTATGGAGAAAGCAAGTAGAAAGGAGCAGAAGCGAGAAGAAAGATAACAAAAGGAATGCGTGAGGAAATATCGAAAAAATTACGAAAAAAAAGAAAGAAGATGGGGGTTTGGATTAAAATTTATTTTGCCTAAAAACCACGAAGGCTACAATTTATTTACAGTACTTAACAAAAAGGTTACAATAATTATGAAGACATCCTTAGCTATTCAACTAAATTGTTAAGACCTGTAAAATTTTGTTTGCGAAAGTAAAAGCAGAAAAACGTGCGGTGAATTGCAAATAAATGAAATAGAGACACGATCGTGGTTTTCCTCTGGTTTATGAATTTCCTTCGTTTTGACCGAGGTTCGTGAGGCGGAATACATTTGCAAGGAAGAAGAAAAACCTTGAGCCGTCATCGTTTCGCAGATGCAGCGTTCCTTCCGATTTGCATCGAATCAAAAGCAAAGAGAAGTTTACAATTTCAGATTTCTTACTGAGGGTTTGTCTCCTCGTCTTCCGGCAGGATGTCGAACTTTTCACATGGCAAACATTCCTTCTCTGCGGACCCCATTCTTTCTCCGCCCTTTCTTTGAAATTCCTCGCACATCCACTCCCTTTGAGCACGAAAACTTCGGAGATTAATACAAAACTGGACTGTCGCGATATGTTCATTCCTTTGTAAAAAAGAAAAAACGTTTTCAGGGAAATTCATTGCGTTAGTGCGACAAATCCGGCAAGAACCGCAAACATAATTAATAAAATCGAATATAAATCATGATTATCTTGTTTGGTGTGCTTCCTCTTTATACAGCCCCGGCGAGACAAACAGAGGACCCGCAAATCTCCTTACGCCTTCTTTCCTGAAAGTAAAGTCGAACCCTCGGCTCTCGGCAGGGTGTTGTCGTCGAAACTTATTAGAAGACCGACAACCCCGGACCGTTGCCCTTCGTATCTCCGACGAGTGTCAATATGCCCAGCGTAACCCATTTCCTTTGCTTTTTATAGCTTTCTCCGAAGGACACGGTTCGGGTAGACACACGACTGTCCACTCTCAGGGTCCATTTATTTATTCGCTACCGTCGACGAAGTTGCAAAGGGCTTATAATTCACCGAAAGTTATACATACCGCACGGGAAAGATAAATCGATTGACTGCAGGACGGGTCTCGTTAATTGCTTTATCGAGAAAAGTCGGACGAGTATTGTTACAGAAAGAATAACTTGATTTCGTGAAAAAAAAAACCAATAGAGTTTTCAGCCTCAGTGTGTTCGTTCGTATTCCATCTGAGGAGAATATACTTACCAAATTATCGACTGAAGGAAATAGCAATTTACAATGAAAATAAAAGAAGACACGTATTGGCCGGAATTTACGATTCTATCTTCGATCCACGTTAAAATATTCCCGTTTTAATTTAAATGTGGAAGCGTGAACCGTGCGAACTATATATTTTCTTGGCTGTTGATTTCATGGCTCTGTAGGTTTCCGAAATTGCTTCACCCTCGTTTCTGTCCTCCACCGAAGTGTGCGGGGTGCGTGAGCGGTGATCTGATTGCCTTCAATTAATCCAGGTCGACGAAATCGTTCCGCCTTGTCCGCGGAAATCCTCCGGAACACGTGGACCTGTATATATATATAGTTGAATTTTGCGGAGAAAGCTGCCGTTGGCCGGCGCTGTAAATCTTTTCTCGTTCCTTCGACCCTTCTTGCCTTCTCGCACACGCTCGGCCGTTGGTGCAGGTACCCCGCAACATGTGGAGGAGGATGTGGAGACAAGGCCACTAATGAAAGCGAAAAGGAATTTATCGTCGGTATAAATTGTCCCGCGTCGGACATCCGGTCACGTTTAGTTTCGCTCCTGGCGCGTTCCTTCGCATCGACGTCGAGCACCGGTACTCCATACCTACTGTCGAATAATACACGACGATGAGGGAAAAAATGAAAGCCAAGGTTTTCACCCCGACGACCCTGCGCTCCTCCATACTCTACTTACCGCGTCTGGAAATTTAACGGCGATCGACCGGAATGATAGTCCGTTCCAATAAGCAGTGCAATTACAGTATTGATGGTAGATAATACTGATGTGGCAAATATTATCTAAGAATAATTTCTTCGAGTATACTGATTTTTAATAATGAGAGAAAGTATCTTTCGTCTCAGTTATGTGTATGTTGATAAAAAGAAATTTGCAAAATATTTTAAAATTACACTAACCATTTCGGTATATGTGTCTTACAAAATATCTGAAAAGCAAATAGCACTTAATTATTCTTGGTAAGGAAGTAATCTGAAAGGTGGCAACAATAATTTTTAATCGCCCTATCGTCGTCTTTGTAATCCAATTATTCGATTTTGTGAAATTTCGCGGATCTCAGCACTTGGCAAATGGTGCGTCCAGTTGCAAATGGGGTACGATAAAGATTCGCAATCTCGAAAGTAGGAGTCGTGGGTGATAAAAATTTTAGTACGCGGGCTTTGGCCACGACGGAAGACGTTTTAGACCGTAGTTCGCCGTTGCGGGAGGAAAGGAAGGAGCAGATGAAAGAGCGAAAAAATGAATCGTGCCCTTTATTGGTTTTCCCTTCCTTTGGGGCCAGGATAGTCGTTGGTTCGCGTGATGGGAGGGGATGAATCCGATACTCCGGTTTAATTAGGCACCCAGGGCTATCCAGGATCAGAAGTGCCTGTAGGCAGTGGACGTGGTCGGGCTTGCCCTAACACACACACATACATTGTACACACTGATGTACACGTAATGGTTTCGTCCACGCACCGATTCCTCTACCCACACAACGCATCTTCGGTCAACAGGACTGTCAGACGAATACAAAGCCAATATGGTTCCACACGCTTCTCCATAAGTCTAAAGTACATACAAGGTGATTCCGAAATTATGTAAGAAACATTGCAAAAAAGTCGAACGATATCGATTCTAGAAACGTTCCTTATTTTTCCTTTGTAACAGTATTTTGTGGTACGAATACCATTGTTCCTGTAACATTAACTTCTCCCTCGAGAACAATACATTAATGAAAATTAAGTTTACTTGTCAAACCATAAACTACTTTCGGAAGAATCCAGTTTCCTTGAAAAGTGCCTGTACGAAGATAAATTTTCTGTCAGTTTCTTTTTAGATGTCAGTTCGTGACAGCAAATTTCGTGACTGTAATTCTACCATCACCCTGTATATACGCACTTAAGCGGATATCGGTTTTCGTACGCGCGAGCCCGCGAGAATATCGAATAAACTCGAGTATCTGTGTGAATATCGAATAAACGTGCAGCACTTATGAAGGTATGCGTAGACGTGTGGGTGGGTCTATAGGACCGTCGTATAACGAGGTCTCGTTAGTCCTTCCGAGAGATCGGCCCTTCTATTTGGTAGCGACTGACAAACGAGCCTTCTCGCGGACCATTCCACTGACGTTCACGGTACACTTTTGCGGTTACCACCAATGCGCTCTATTCGAAGGTCTCGCTGAGAGACCATGAGCTTACCTTACCACACTTAAACACGTCACGTTGACTTCCAGCATAACGAAGAATTCTTGCTAAGCGTGCCTTATTAAAATTTATACTCAGAATATAGAAGAATGTGTACTTTAAAATATACGGATTCAACCGAAAATATTGTTCATTAAGGTTGATTGAATTTTAACAAAAGGTTAACAAGTTTGTGCCACTTTTCGTTGCATCGTTGTTTTATTGCTATGTCTTAGAAATCTGGAATACGGGTATGATCTTTTGGGTGATTGGTAGAAAATATATCTCTGCTCGGTCTCGCGCGGTCGAAGGTGACAGGTGGAAACTGGTAAATGAAAGAACTGAGGTGAGAGTTCCGCTGACCAGGAGCAAATGCTTGTGCATTGAGCGAGCGTTCCTGTCCCTCGGGATTACTCTAATCCCATCACTTTAAGAGCCGGTAGGCACGTAATTATGCTAATGAGCCGCTGGTACGTACTGGAGGACGTGTCGGGTCCGTATCTTTCGACGGACTCTCGACGATCATAACGAGTCGCTCATTAGCCCATCGACAGGGACGGATAATGGTTTGACTTGCCCTGACAAACGACTTTGCCGTCGGTCTACATGAAGTTGCCTTCGCTAAGGATTAGTACCTGCTCAACGGGAACAGACGGCCGCTCTTCACGCGCGAATAACGAAGCTCAAGTAGCGAGAATTTTCATACCGACTTCAGACTGTCGATTATTCGTTTGCCAAGTGCAGCAATTAGCTCCGATCGACGATACGGGATCGATGATAATGTAATGCATCCTCAGACAACTTCGGCAACGTAACGAAGGATTAACAGGTATTTCCCGAGTGAGTTTCTTCGTCCGTCGGAGGTAAATGTCCAAGGGAAAACAAAAAGACTGGGGATCTGTTTCCTTGGCCGTGGACACGTAATGGCGGGGGACGAGTAGGATCCTTTCTTACGAACTGCCAGTCGGAGAAAACAGTCGCCGTATCTACACTTGCGCTTTTTCTTCGCGCTGGGAAGAAGTTGCGGATCGAGACCTAATGGAACTCCATACACGAGACTGAGCCACGAGAAGAATCACCTTGTCTTTCCCATTCCACCGATTCAACCGTCGTACAAAACTCTCCCGTCTTTCCGAGAGATTACGTCTTCAGCATTCCTTAGGAGTGAAAACACAGATAGCTCTCGGATTAACTGCTTAACATATTTTTTTACACAAGGCGGAAAATTGAAGGTGTCGCCAGTTAATATTTCCGAAACGGAACAAAAACTGTACGAATTTTACTTTCCTGCGAAGTACAGTCGTTAGAATTATATCAAGGACACCTCGATTGCGAGTTTTACGAGAAAAAATTCATTGCCACGTGCATGGAAAACAGGTAGCCGATTTCGACGTAACACTTTAATTGATGCACAATGAATGTTCGTTGGCTGTAAATGAATTTAGGACGTATTGAATTAAGGACAGCGACGACGTGGAAGGACGACCGGCAGATTTGATTTTGTAAACTGAAAGAGGGTTTGAGTATTCGAATTGGCCCTTGAATATCAGTCGCCGTCGTTCCCCGTTTCAACGGCGACGTCGAAATAAGGGGGTCCCCGTCGTTTCCAGCGGATCCTGAAACGACCCGACGGAAACTTTTTGTATTGCCACAAATTGCTGGAGGCCGGCGTCGCGCCTCTCCGCGGCCGGCCAGGCCGATGGTTACTTTTTAATTAAAAGTTTTGCGTTTAAAGTGCTCCGCGAGGGCCGAACCACGCGGAACACGGTATTGCCGCCGAGAATAGCTCTTTCGCAATAAACACCGTAAATCAGTGTGCGTGTGTGTATGTGTTTCCACAATGGCCCTGCGCGGACGAATGTGCGCTAATTCGATTTAATGAAATCAGCCAGTTACAAATGTTGGTGACTCTCGACGGGAAAATATCCTCTGTAGCCACGGAACAATTACCGGCAAGTTTTAACCAAGAATTCACAGAAATACGAGGATAAAAGGTAATTGACATCGGTCGGTAATGAATGGATAATGGAATATGGAATTGTAATGGAAATGGACAAAGGGTCGAAAGTTTTTCAAGATTTTTAGAAATGCCAGGCCATTATCTACATTCTTCTCGCCCAACGCTAATGATCCGTGAAAGTTAAATTAGTAAGGATATCACCTGAAGATGGATTCACTGTCAAAGTGATAATTAATCGACTTTCCCTGTTTCCTTCTCCAAACCTGACAAAATGGGCATTGAGGAAACAAAGTAAGCGAGCCCGGTGGAATCGCTTTCGATTCGAGATTTTTGAGTGCGGCTTTGAGTGCGGCTCACTTATCTGCGGATGTCTATGCTTTCTAGTAAAGATAAAAGGAATGAACAATGTCGGCCACATTTCCCTCGGAACTTTACGGACAGGCAGACCTTGAGCCCTCCGCGAGTTATGTCCCCCGAGTGCCCGAGTTAGAAGCGGCAAAAGCTCTTGCTATTAAGCCCATGGGATAAGACATAGCACTTCACTTCACGCGCTCGCTAATTAAATTATTCCGAAACACCGTTGCCCGTTTTGCGACGTCGCTCTCGCACGCGGCAGTTTCACGTACTGAATATTTCCCGAGCTAAGCAACGCCTCGCTATCGTCCTTCGAGAAAACAACGCTAAAATTGGCGCACCGTAGATGTACACTTTCATAATTAATTGCACGAGTATCGTAGATTGCATTCATAAATCATCCTCAACTTGAGAAGTTAGTGAAAAACGTCTTACACGATCATAAACTGTTATGAGATAATTAAAAGTACATTGTAGAAGGTGTAATTATCATTATACGTGTTAAATTAGTTCCTTAAATCATGATTAAAAAGGCCAACGTAATATGTTGAAAACTGGAACATCGTTCACTCTAGTGATTCGTATTTGCAAACTGTATTAATACGAGAAAATGGTAGAATAGAAGGAGTACTGCGTGGATATGAGTAGCTAAATTTATGCGAAATTCATGGCTTGGAATTATTTGGATTATCAGGAAACGTCGGCTGCGAAAAATTTCAGAGTTTGAGTTGTAAGAGGGGAAACGATAGATTCGGAGTCGAATGCTCTCGGGTGAAAGAGGAAAGCCGTGTCATTGGGTTTCCTGAATTTCCAGCGAAGGGAAGATTCGACGTTCGCTCATGTGGAAAGCGCGATAGGAGACGATGGCCCCGTTCTCCCGAACGTCGAGTTCCATTCGCACCCTTTACGTTCGCAGAAAAAGGATGAAACCTGAGAGACTCTGCAAAGTAGCCAACCCCTCATAATTTCCTAATTGCACGGAGGGTTGTCTACTTTTTATGTTGTCGGGCGAACTTTCGCAGGAGGCTGAGAGAGTAACTTTAAACGGTACAAGGACCAAAACAATTCTGTGCACGAAGAAATATCTCAAACTGCCGTAAAGATCATAATTTCGTTAAACGATGCGGACCGTGTAAATTACTTAGTTTAATTACTTAATTAATTAGTTTCGTTTGCCTAACGCATTACTAAATAGGCATGATCATCTGTATCTACTTTATACGTTGCATTCTTCATTTCTCTTCATATTCGTTCACATCCATCGTTGTCTCGAAAAATGTATATAACGATGCTTAACATCTGAAATGCAGGGATTAAAATTAAAGGTATTACAAACTATTATTTCAAAAACTGAAGAAAATATGACATTTTTTTCGAAGTGTAGTCATTGTGATTTCAAAGATACCTCGATTTTAACCTTCACATAATTTCATGCGGAAAATGTATGAATTGGAGAATGCTTGAGATTCACAAAAATAGTGATTGGAAGAACAATGAAATTTTCTAAACATCCGTGCAAGGGACCACATAAGTTTGTACAAGATCTTACGCGACTGTCCCGGCGATAAGTAGCGAAACAAGGGCTCAGGTGCACGACGTAGAGAGTCGCCAGTAAGTTTCTTTCCCAGAAGGACTTCGCCAAGGATTTGCCCTACCTATCGCTTAGATGGAGTGAAACATTGCGCCGGCCGGTTTCTCACCCTAAGGAACTTCGCCGGAGTATAAATTCTGCGGATTATGTCGGGAAACTTGGCCGTCGTAGATCTTTTTTCCTTTGATACAAAGAATCCTTGCACGCTCGCTGAATTGAGCGTGGAGGAATGGCCAGGCGTTAAAAGATCAGAGTAATGGACAGGTTCGTGTACGCATCACTGTGAAACTGAAGTTCCTTAGGTGAAAAATGTCAACTAATATGAAAGTTACGTTTCAATGGAGAACTTGCTAGTCAAAGATTTCCTGAGATTCTACGCTTCTACCGATCCGTAGTATTTTATCTCTGTCGCCGTACTTTGTTCTTTCTTCACTCTCTTCGTCTTTCTCTTCGTGAAAAATAAAATAAATGTACATCATTATCGGGACAAAAAGTTTTTATTCTGTCGAGTGTATTGGTACAACTTTTTACCGAAAAACTCCCGTGCGTGAGGAATGGCCGTGCCCTTGAACATACAGAAAAATGACTTTATCAGAAGAATGTACGTTAACTGAGGCGCGTTTTCTCCTCGGAGTACATCAAGGTGTCGGAACTAGGGAAAGTGATAAAAAAGCACAGTGGCGCGGGGTAAAGGACACGGGCGAGACAGCGGTAAAGGGGGGAGGGGGAGCTTGGGGGTCGTAAAGAGATCATGGAAAAACCGCCCTGCCGGTTT
This sequence comes from Hedychridium roseum, assembly GCA_963989215.1. Taxonomy (NCBI): domain Eukaryota; kingdom Metazoa; phylum Arthropoda; class Insecta; order Hymenoptera; family Chrysididae; genus Hedychridium; species Hedychridium roseum. The sequence goes on from OZ022314.1 coordinate 4,835,403, forward strand.
TCGGCCGACGGTTCGGCAGGCAGTCGCCCTCTTTTTGCTCGGCTGCGCGTGATAGGCCCTACGGGAACGGGTAAAAGAGTTCCACGCTGGATATAACGGTCCGATGAAAACGCGAGAATAGCTCGCCGTTAAGTAATCATTGCTCCGCCTCTATAAACTCACCCCTTCCCACTGTCTACCCTGTATTTCGTCTTCCGTAATTTACGAGCGCACTACAATACTGTTAATACTCGGTTTCCACGGTATTATTCTGCTGGTTGCTCGCCCGGGGCAAAGGGAAATGCTGGTAATCCGCAACAATTGTATTACGCATTCATGAAAATCGTAGGAAATTGTACCCCGGGACCTGCCGCAGCGAAAACACTGTACAGGTGCACGGAAAAAAAGTCAGTTAAAAGAGCTTGACAGAAAAGTATTTGTAGCTAAATTTTGTACCCGCTGCGTACTCAGCAAAATATTTACACCGTGAAGAAAACGGTACTTTCCCTGAAGCATGATTTATCAGATTTCTTTTTATGTCACGATCCGACTTTTATTGAGGGACGAAACTATGGGGAAGGAAAAGCAAGAAACAATACCGTACAATTAATTGAGCGGAAAGTTTGCAGCGTCGATTAATCCGCGTTAGGATGATCCTACTGTTCCTTCCAGCTGGCGCGGGTGATAAATATCAGGTCGTTTGTTTGGCGTCTTGTTCGCCGTGGCGAACGTAGACCGATAACCGGCGATTGCCGGGATACGGCCGGATCCTGACGTCTTTCTCACGAGAGCAGAGGCGAATAAAGAGGAAGGAGAAGGACTCCGCCGACGATATTTCCAGGAGCATATCTCGTTCCATCTGCCAAACAATTTGTTCGCTGCCACACGAGTCATTTTCCATCTGGCCATCGTCGTCTCTCGTCCGTCATATCCCAGGTCTCTCTTCCATGTCGAAAGAAACCGATGTCCGCTTCCACGGGGGGAAAGGGGTCACGGGACTCTCGGCTGAAAGGAACAGAGAGAGAGGAAAAAGGAAAAACGGAGTGCAGGGACTTTCGGAAGAAGACCGGAATGAAAAATTGTACTTTCGGAAATCGCGTCACGTATACACGCCGACATGCCCTCCCCTCCGCGTAATCTTTCCTGATTGCTTTTTGAATCGGGAAAACCCTCGGGCTCTTGCCCCCTTCTCTCTCGTACCCACTGTACCCGTGAAAAGAGAAACCCCGAGGAATGTACGTGACATTAATGTCCCTATAGAAATTTGATTTTTTTTAACAAAGATTCATCAGCGGGCAAGTAATTGACAGGAATCTTAGATACCGAGGCAGTACGTGATTTCGTGTTTCGATCGGCCGGCAATCTTTTCGTATCGATACTGATTTCTCGAGTTTACGTACGAAGCCATTCAATTTCTGCACATACTTCTCCTCGTGATTTACTCGATAGACACGTAATCCCGGGGAAAATCAAAACAACTTTTTCACGATGTATTGGCTTTGGGGCAGAGTTGCAAAACCCGGGCACCGATGGACCGTACAAAAAGACAGATAGAAACGAATTGGCAAAAGCCGGGGGGCAGGGAGGGAAGCTAGCGAGAGAGATTTGTGGCGAACAGCAAGGATTTTATTGCCGTAAAAGAACCCGCCGTGCAAATGTTCAAACGTCAAACACGAACCTCTCCTTTTCTCCAGGCGGTTACGAAACCCGTGGAAAAAGACAGCAGGGAGAAACGAAGAAACATTCGAGTTACTTCGTGTAGCACCATCCCACCAGACAAGGAAGAAACTCCGATCGTTTTCCTCCAAAGTAAAAAGCTTTATTGTCAGCCAGCGTTACGAGTGCCTGTACAGTCGTAGGTATTACGGTCCACGACTTACACTTATTGCACTGCCATCTGCTTACAAGTATTTACGTTTTATCTTTCATCTTCTACCCTGTAGATATAGATCAAAGCCCTATCTTCCCGCAGTTCTTTCCAACAAGAAAGCACTTTTCGTTGTTTTACTAGAAGTCTTCAAAAAGTAAAACGCTGAGCTACTCATAAAATTATGTTTATTCCAGTCTTATCAGGCTTTTAGAATATTGTGGAAAGTTTGTACATGTGTTTCGACACTTGAGGGTTGGATAATTGGTTTTTAGTTCTGTGAAACTGGTGGAGGATAATTCATTATTTCTTCTTCAATTTCGTAATAGTAATATAGTCAGAAAATTGTGGACGTTCCTGCAGTATTCCAGATTCACTACTTGTACATGTCGGCGTAAAGGGAAACTATTTATAAAACTATCTTGTCGTTATTCCACGGTAGTGCAGAACCGTGGCGTGTTGCGCTATAATCCCTCATCGTGCCAGGTAATTTGCGGTATACGCACTATACAAGAGCGGCCCACTCTCTTTTATGGTGCATCTTCACGGACCATTAAAAGAGAAACTACTCGAGCACCCTGGGATAATCAGCGCGTATCGGCATTGCCACTGAATAAATGTGTGTACCGAAACGCACCAACGGACATTGGCGAGCATGAAATTTCGAAAATTTTCATAGCACCGTTTTACTAACAAAGGTTTCCTGAAAGTCAAGATCAACCAAAGTTCAATTCCACAATCGTTCCCGTCAAGTTTTGTAAAGTCCTAGTTTCTATAAATACTACAAAGCAATTGGACCGCGATTATACTGTTAGACTTTCTGAGTGTTACGTGTGAACTTCACGGGCAATTGAACCGAAATCATTTGTGCGTGGGTTACAGTTATCAGAGATATTATGATTAGCTAGGCTAGTTCTGGGTTTGCGCAATTCGCCGGGCTAAACGGCCGTGCAGAGGTGCGGAGCATTATGTGGAAGGGCATATAACACAGTATACAAATGAGTAGGTTTTGGTAGCGAAATAGACACGAGGGTTGGAGACAATTAAATGAGCCGGAGGAACAGGCACAGGTCCATCGAGTCTAGTGCCGATCCGGACAAGACCAGACCGGTTCGCTCGCGTTGTATCCTGCGGCGGGCGCCCATGGTCTCTATGGTGATGCTGTAACAGCGCTGGTAATGGAGGTGGTGCCGCTGGAGGTGGTGGAGGTGGTTGCTGGCGGCAGAAGGGAATCTAGAATGAAATAGTGGTCGAGCCGCGACTGCGCCGGAGAATCGGCTTCGTCCGTCTCCCCTTCCTCTCCGTCCTTTTCCTACGAACGACTTTATCTCGTTGCCCGTCTCCCTCGCACCGCCGCCCGCCTTTCGTCCCCTCCGCCCGCGCGAATAGAAAGAGAGGGACAGAGCGTAAGGGGAGATCCGGTGAGAGAGAAGAGACAACCAGACGGCATGCGAGAGAGGGGGACAGGAACGGCGACAGTTGGACAGAGAGGAAAGTATGCCGTGGGGGAAGAGGAAACGAGACAGCACGAGTCCTGGGGCTTCTCTCTCGTGTCCAGCACGTCTTGCCGGCCAGTCGTGTTCCCGTAGCCGCGTGTTAACGTGTCGCGTCGCGACGCTGCAGTGCGCCGCCGACGGGCGTCACGGCGCGTCCGCCGTCGTTGTCGTCGTCGTGACCGATATATATATATATATATATATGCAGTCGTCTATCGTCAAACGAAAGCAAAAGTGAACGGTTCGCGATCGAATCCTGTCAAGGCGATTGTTATCTGCAAGTGTGTTTTTACTTTATTAAACTCCATGCCTTGAAAGAGAAGCAAATAAACGAACGGTCTTTAGAAAGTAGGATTTCTGAATGAGAGAATTATTGAATAAGAGAATTTTTTATATAACAGAGATAATTGGAAAATGCAGTGATTTCTTTTGATCAGTTGAAAGTTCTATATACTTTAATGCTCCGCTTTAGTTTCTCCGTTCCTCGACTAATTGGTTTGCTGATAATGAACCATGAAATGTCAGTTTCGTACCGATGAGCATCATCTAAAACGTCAATAAAGAGACGCAAGTATCTTCATCAAGAAGAAGCAATTTAGACCAATGACTCTTTGCCACGTTAATTATGAGAAGGCAATGACTCAATTCAATAAAAGAATTTCATGTTATTAAATTCTTGGCAAAATGTCTTCGTCAGCTACAGTTTCGCTGATCAATGAACAAGTAACTGTCGAGTGACTCAGTCGAGACTATTAACAATGCATTAGTCAAGTTTACTATACTATTACTGATTTTTTGCGTTCAATGAACTACAATTTCGGTTTTTCTGTCTCCTGGCTAGTCTGCTAAGGTGATTAAAACTTTCTGGTGGTAATGATGAGGTGAAAATTCAATAGAGAAACCCAGGTTCCTCGATGGAGAGAAAGTAACTAACATTCCCCGTGATTCCTGTATCTTCTGGTCGGAAATGGTCGAAAGACGTGTAATTTTCCGGTCTTCATAATCCCATGATTTGTCGTACGGTCACACAAATCAGTTGTCGACTTCGCGTTTCTCCAAGAATCATTTCTTTCCATCCTCGGAGAATTATGAATGTACCTATATGTCATGCTTAATGTAAGTTTCTCCGAGAATCATTTTTCCTCCGCTCAACTGCGCTCCGTGTCGTTCGGAAATTCAGGAATACGTGTTTATTCCGGGTTGAGGAAGAAATTTTCCGATCGGTAGTTATCGATAGGCAGTATTGATTCGGTATCTCGATGCCACCGTCCCTGATAAACCCGTTGCGCCGAGTCGACGGTGAATCTCGATGATTCACGAAAGAAACTCGTCGTCGGTTGCTGCCGGCGCTTCGTCACTCGACGTTCTACGTGGAAACTCCATGGTGCATTGATAAGGGGAAGCAGAAATACACGGGCGGCGTGTATCGAGGATCGAGGACTCTCGATCGTGTCCGCTCCACTCTCCTCACGAGGATCTCGCGTGCATCGAATCACGTGTCACGGAGAACCATCTCCGTCGCCCTGACTTGGCCGTTTAATTGGAGAGCAATTAAGCCCGACGATCCACCGAGCGATCTCTTCACCTTACGACTCCTCACAGCCGAATACGTCTTCGAGAACGTATTTTCCTCAGCCGTTTCTATTCTAATTGGATTTTTAGTCTGAGTCCGGTACGTAGATCTCGTTGGCAGGGAACTGTTAAGTGAGTCTCAAGGTTTTCCGCAGTTGAAAAAAAACTGCTGAACTTGCGCTAGGCGATTGGAGCAAGCGTGGTTGTGATCGAGATAAGTCAGGAAGTTGGCCGATCGAGCAAAAACTATTCGGTTCGAACTCGGTTCACGAGATTCTTACCGGAGACGGGACATTCTGGAACGCGGAAGGAAAGTTTCGTTTAGTACCATAGACCGTTCCAAGTTTGAAGGAGATCAAATTTGATCGAAGCAGAAGATAATGTGTTTTATTCATGTCCCTTGAATGATCGAAGGATAACTCACAGTCGACGTAATTGAGCTATATGTTGTCGATAATAAAACGTGATTCGACGTAACTGATTATCAGAGCATTTTTTGGCACATTGTCACAAAAGTTATTATTACGTTGAGGTACTATTTATACCTTATTCCCCCAGTTTCACGGTAGAATAATTCAGAGTTGTTTGCTCCCGTAAGTTTAGCACTTTTAACTTGGCGTTCTTCGCTGAATTTTTCATGAGATTCCCTGTTTGAAAACTCACGAAAATGGGTCATTCCAACGTCGCAGTTGTCTAGAATGCGCTAAGGTTTTGCCGCGACAATACATCATAACAAGATAATGTGTTGGACGATTAAATAACTCCGAAGAGGTTCAAGGCTATCCGAGTTGCTCGATTCACCGTCGGAATACCCCGACGAGTTGTCCTTATGGCGGTAGATTTATTCACGTCTCGATGACAGCTGGCTAGAATGGAGTGTAATAACAAATGATGACGATTAATCAGCCGAAGGAACGTCGGCCGAGTTATCAGCGAACATTCTCGCGATAACAAGGAACGAATACGGAAAGGTCCCCGGTGCGTTAGTAGACCGCTTTCCTTTTTTTCTCGTTGTCAAAAATTTCCAAAAATGTCGCATCGGCAGAGATTGTCAGGCTACTACGACGCAGACTAATACGAGCCTCGCGGGCAGCGGCACTTTCGTGTCTATTTCCATCACGTGCACTCGCCGCGCTTAACCGAAAATCCAATCGAAATAGAAACCGCGCGGCGAAATATACTCTTGAAAATGTACGAGCCCTGCAACCGCCAAGCATCATCGCGCACGTTGCGGTTCTATCGTAAATAATATCGCATCCATTGCCCGCGCTGTCAAATCAACTCCAATCAGCGCTTCGTTGGAATAAAGCAATCACCGGACAGGTCCAATAATTGACGAATACAGTTTTTTCCTTCGCCGATCGTAAAGTCCAGCGAATCGAACGCTGGCACATGTTTAACTTGGCTGCATTAAATGATTAAACGCCGTGCAAGGACTTTCCAACGCTGCAGGAGTATCGTGTATCCCGGTTTTACTGTCCTCGCTATTTCGCATCTTTGCTATTGGCTTTTCTTGCAGTCCGTCATTCCCTGGCGGTCTCCGGTGGAGTCTGGTCGATTCGTTAGAGTTAATCGAATTATCGGTGCGACCAATCGCGAGGACCGGCAGGAAATTGCGGCTCCATATAAAGGTCGATAGTCGCGGCTGGTCGTCTATCCGAGTCACGCCGCAAAGTGGCAACGAGAGAACTCGGCCCATTTACCAGATATCCCAGTCGATATCACGAGCACTGGCGACGAGTTCGATACGCGATTGAAGGATTTCTCGCCAACAGGACAGTCGATGATAGGTGGAAACACCGACGACCACCGGGGATCATGAAAGTACCTTCTCTTTTGTCGAGGGAAATTAAAATTGACAGAGAGTTGCCGGCAAATTGTTCCACGAAATTGGTGGTTTGGTACGCGAGCAAATATTGCGCGCGAACGATCAAACGACTGTAATTAGCAGCTTGTTCATCGGATGAAATTCTCTGCCGGCAGCGAAAAATAAACAGGCAAAAAGTTGGCTTTTACGTGAAATTTACTGACTCCAAATTTGTTGATAAAAGAAATTGTGCAATACAAACATGACATTGTAAAATCCTTTGTCGAGTTCACTTTTTTTGTTAATACGGTTAGAATATTCTGACGACAGGATTTTACCTTGCGATGAGCGGAATTTCATTGAAACGTTTCGTGGAAAACCATGCTAGGTTTCAACGAACGCATGAAATTACAGTCTTACTCAGGCCTTTGTCTTTCACTTGCATAGCATATGAGTGCTCAGGTGGATGTTTCTCTTCCGAGACGTTCAGTTGTATAATGCACACGGGGAAGCTCAAACTTCCTAGTCACGTTTCAGCGCGGCTACGGAAATAATAAACGATTTTCCTGCGGGGACTCCATGATCCTCTCACAGTTTAATTTTGCATCTCGAACGTGTCTTTCTTGCCCGCTTCACTCTCTTCCAACGAGGTTCACATGGTTAAGCGTCTTTATCTTTCGCGAGACTGAACAGTTTCCAGGATATTCCCGATAACTGCACACACGTGCAGCCTTCTCCCGTTCTTCGTTAACAGCACGTTAGCGATAATAGAGTCCAAAGCTTAGTAACTTTAACTTTGCAATTTTCATCGGAAAGTCAAACGACGCAACTGCGCTTAAACGGTCGAAACTACCTATTCACGACTTAACGGAAGTCTCTGGCGATCTCTTAGAAGGGCCGGAAATTCCGTCTCAACGGAAACAGAGCAGCACTGTCGCCGAGTTTCCTCGTTTGTATCGGACACGTCGTGTTCTATTTCGCAAAGTACACGCTTTACCGGCGTCTAAATAGCAGTTTCCGCGCTCACGATTGTCGTAAATACTCTGAAATTCTGTCGCGGAAGTACCGGCCGGTGAATAAATATAGCGCCAACCGCCTACACGCCAGTCATATTCGTCAGCTTAAAATGAGAATAATATTTCGCTCGAGAAACGATTAAAAACCTTACGCGTCATTTCCGGCTACGAAAAGTTGCAGCGTGTTTCGTCATATTATACTCTATCAAAAGGCAATGCTCAATGAAACGTGAATTTAACTTTCGGAATTTAATGTTTCGAATTGAATTATCGTTGGTATTAAAACGTGCCACAAATTATTTAATTCAGTCACATTAAACCAATAACTTCAGGCATACCAAATAGGAACGACCTTTGTTTTTCCTCGTAATTGAAGAATTTTGTTTCAACGTGATTTTGTCATAATTCGTGGCTGATTTAATGGCACGGGAAATGTGGTGAAAAATGGCTTTAAACGTTGAGGGGGGGACGTTTTCTACCGTTTATTTTCTAAGAGGCAGACATTTGGCAGTCGTTGAGCTGAAAACCGTCCAATGATCTCCGGAGCTTTACGACGTCTTATTTTGATCTCCTGCAGGCTTGTTGGGGGTTTTCGACCGCAATCCATCCGCGTGAATGCCCTCCGTCGAGTGCATAAAATCCGACCACAACGAAACAAGTAGCCGCGAGTCGAGCAAGGTCGAGCCTCGTTGAATGAACATCGATAGCAAAACCAACACGCTTTGTCACTGGCACTTGAGCAAAGTGCATTCCACCTAACAGCCATGGATTCTCTTCCGTTTAACCGTTATGAATTTTCTTCGGCGATTTTAGGCGTCATCGATTTCCCCTCACTGTCGAATCGTCCCAAAACGAAACAAGATTTGTGCCCCCTTTTCCCTGAAAAGAAAATCTGGGTTCTAAATTTTTGACTAGGGCAATCTGAAATAGCGTCATTTATTTTTATATTTGCTACGATTTCTTTCGGTCCGTTAGATTCAGTATTTCCCGAAGGTAAGGAAACGAACGTTGGGAATTTATAGTTTCATTAAATCCGAATGATATTTTCGTCTGGCCGTGACTAACGGCCGCGCCTCATACGTCCCAATTAACTCAATCGTCGATCGTAATTGAAGCGTCGACGCTGACGAGTTATATGAGGAGCGGTACGCCGTAAACCGCACTGGATAAAGCTCGTCCCCTTCGTCAAGTGTATTCCCCGTCATTCCGCGGATGACTGCTCCGATTTACATACTGCGCATTGAGGATGGACGCAAGGTGTGCGAAAAACCGGATCGCCTAATTCGCGGGAAAATGGGACCCGCGTGTTTTTCACTCTGGGCTTCGGTTGCTCCGGAAAATGGCGGAGAAATCGGCAAGGATGAATAGCCGATTCTCTGCTGCTCGAGAGATTATTATTAAACGCAAGTCACAGGGAGGGAACGGGAGACCGTTGAGGTAGGGACGGGGAAAAGGGACAAAAACCTGGCTAAGCGGAAATCCCGGCAATCATGGTAAATATTACCTGAGGTAGAGCGATAATCTTCCCAGCAAAGTGGTCGGCGATCGATGATGTCTTTTTTCCATCTCTCTTCCGCCCTCTTCCCCTCTGCCGTTGATTGTTTTGCAGCGAACAGGGCTTTTTCGACCCATTTGTTTGACTTTGTTTTTTTTTTATCCAGGAATATCGACATTGATCCATCCACGGCTTCGTGAGCTTCCGGTTTTTTTCTGCTTTTGTCTTTCTCACGATCCTTTCCCAGGACTTTTAGTCGACTGTTTGCAGTCGTCGTAAGGTCTTCCTGAACTCTTTGTTCCCATTTGCTTCATTGCCAAACCGTTTCCGCGCACGGAACGACCGGTTAACGTTTACGACTGTCGTTAGAGATTCAACGGAACAGTCACTGCGAACTTTATCTTTTACGTAGAAACTTACAGTGTCGTGGACAAATTTTAATTGCCCTGTTTGCGTTGCTTCGGTCGAGATTAGCTTTTAAGAGCGGAAGCACGCTTATCGCTGTCATTTCGTCGCTAGAAAGAGTTGGAGGGAAATCGATAGAATTGAATAAAGAGTAGGAGGAAAACATTCCCATTAATACCAGCAATATCGTCGAGGAACGGAGAATTTAAAAAGATCTTAACGCTCTAACAATATTCAGGACTTATTTCCAAAAGAACAACAATCACAACTAATCTTACAATTGCTTCTTTTTCAATGTATGAAATTTCCGATTAACAGGGTCAATTTTTCACGATCGGTCGACTGCTCTTGGCAGTATGAAAACGGAATCTCTGTGATTCGTGAGAAGCGTTTCTCGGCAACGAGTCGATTTGGAGAGTGCGACATGTGTAGTGCATTTCCAGGCGATTAACTTGTCGTGAACGTGACAGAAGTGCGCGAGTGAACAGCCGGCACGATGTTGCCGCCGGCGATCATAAACAATATCAACAGCGACATATTGACGCTGTACACGAGCCCGAGCAATAGCAGAAGCGTGGTCACACGTGGAACTAGAGGACGTTATGCAGAAATCGGCGTCAGAAGGTAATATTCCGCATCGGTAAACGAAGTCAAAGTTAACGAATCCCACGACGAAGAAATTCCTCTTCGTGGAAACTCTCTCCCCTGTTACGAAAACACCGGCAACAGGATAAACTGAAACATGTTCTAAAGCTTTAAAATAAGCAACTGATGATATTGAAAAAGTTGAGCCATGAAAAATGCGATATTGCTTTTAGTGAAAATATAACGCGTAATAAAGAGTCCTTCATCATTCTGGAGCATCGTCGGTTAGCAGTAATATCAATTTTGTGTGGAATAAATAAAGCTTCGCCGTGAATAAATAACGATTAATGAAACGTGCGTACTCAATAAATACGTTGTTGATGAGGCGGGCGTTCTCTTTTGACTGAAACTTTATTTGGCGAAATGAAAAATGTAACAGACAGCCTGCAGGCAGGCGCACCTGCGGGTGGATTTTTTTTCACGATAGAGTCGATTTTAATCAGCGGTTGATATGAAATACGATAGCAAAGTGGCCACAGACGACTGTGTGAGAAGCCCTTCGGCTTATTCTTATGTAAGCTGCTTTGCGCGTAATCGGCTTAGACCGAGCGTCGAATGGAACGCGGATGAGATTCGTTATTTCTCCTTTTCGGAGTTCTTCATTGACTGCACACCCCCTCGAGAACCTTCAGCCCTGACTTGGAAGAATGGAAGTCGAAAATCCGCACATCCCCGGCACGCTTAGGCACTTGGACCTTCCTCATTAATTTTTCACTCCCAGAGGATAAGGACAGGCGGCTCGAACTTAAGAACTTGGTTACAGGAAAAGCCAGTTGTTTACGAGTCAGAAATAATTATTAATCTTTCGTACATTTCACAAGTGCAATACATATTTCTAGGTGTATCGTTATCGAAAAGATAAGTGGTTTACATAACGAAATGCTTTTAAAATATTTCACTCGATCAGACCAGACTTTGTAGAAATATTCTCGTTTGTTTTTGTACTTATACAATCCTGATGAACTCCGGAGGCAAAACTGTTAAGTAAAATTCGGTGGTCCGGAACAACTGTTTCGTTGATGTCTACGAAGAAGTCCAGTTTTGAAGTCGACCGTGTTGTTTCAACGAATCGAGCCAGTCACGTCCAGACTGTTGGCCGAAGTAACGAATGATGTCAGTGAAACAGAGTGATCTCTGAAACAGACCATGGCAGCACTTAGCGCGTGAAGTGTCGCGCGTCATGACTCCCTTCTCCTTTCCTTTCCATTTTCTCCCCGTCCTCCTTTAGAGTTTTTTTTCTTCCATCATGTCCGTCGGTCCGGCCAGCCGTGCCTTTCCGTATTGCTTTTTGGCGTTTTCTCTCTTCCGTAATATTCCGTCTTTCCTCGCGGAGTAACCGAAGCTCGCTGCTACGCTGGCGGATCCCAGCATGAAACCTAAGAGCCACTCTTTGGCTTCGGTTTCGCTTGACGAGAAACCGGATAGGCTGGTGCACACCACCGACAGTCACCGACGCACTTTACGCTTCTACCTGTGCTCATCGTTTCCCCGTCTCCCTCCTCCTCGCTGTTGCCACGATTAACACGTCCTTCCACTTGCTCCAGGGAAGTTCGTTACCGACCTGCTCTCCACTCAGCTGGAAATAATCACGTGGCACAATTCCTGCGGACCACACGATAAGCCTGTATTCAGCTAACTTTCAGTTTCGTAATCTAAACGCAAACGGATTAAGAACTTTGCCCATATGAACTTCCCGCAATCGCGCTACTCATTTTCACGCCATTCAACGATTTCCATCACGCAGTTACGTGTCTCCTCACGGATTCTAAGCCAGACAGTTAACGCAAAGGACTTATTTTTCGACGATCAACTGACGAAAGCAGATTTCAACTAGAGATCCTATTTAAGTTGTTCCATTTTTCTCCAAATTATACAACCTTGTTGCCTGAGTACTCTGCAAAGTGTTATCTTATTTTTACAAACCCTCTCGTCTTCCTGACGAACGAAACTTTGCCTATTGGGGATAGGTATCTGCACTTAGTCGATCTCTGACCTTTTCTGCGTTCATCCATCACTCTTAATACAGCAGACTTAAAACGGACAACTTCATTGCCTCCACGTGTCCATTCTTCAGGCTTAATACAGCAGAAAAGTGGCTGCTATACGCAGGGCCGTTAGTCTTGAGGTTGCTGCTGTCCGACGAGGTGCATCTTTTCTTCTGAAAGGCCGGCAATTATGCTAATTGCATTGAGAAATTAACCAAGCCTCGGTAGCTGGCGCGTACTCTATATTCGCACCGAGGATCTCTCTTTTTCCGCTTCTTTTCCTGCCTACTGTTCTGCCACGTTCCATCACTGTATTCTTACACGTTTCTATCTCTCTGCAAACGAACCCACACGTCTCAGAAATCATCCATAATATTTCTTAGCTCTCTAAGGACTTAGGAAAAAAAATTCATAGACGACATGAACATTTATTTTATTCCGTATTCCCTTCGCGACGCCACTGAAAGTAATGACATACGTTTCGACAGGCTTATTCGAAAGGAATATTAATCTTTTAGCGGTGTGTTCCCCCGCCCGTCGAACACTTATTGCCGAAGAACCGAAGTACTATTACCTGTTTACGAGCGCCATAATAACATGCTAATTAGATCGCAGCATCGAACGGCCCCAGCCTAAGGGAATGATTAACGCGGTTTATGCACCGGAGATATCTCGCCCCGCTGACGTCGTTATTCCCATAGTTTTCTTCCTCTTCTCTTCTCCCCGCGTTTCTGCGCGTCGTTTTTCCTTTGGGTCCGCGGAGCGTTTTCAGTGGCTCCTCTGTCTTGGCTCTTCTTATCTTTGATGTCTCGCCGTGCAAGGGACGGATAGTCATTACTTGGTGCAATTTTGCACGACGGAAGTCGCTGCCAGGCCGCTCGGCGCGCCCGCAACGACGTTGTCCAGACAGCCCCAAGATTATGATCCTATACGACGCTAATAAGTCGTTCAAAAGTCCAATACTTTTGCACTGTACGTAACTGTACAATCTGTGTTCTCGAACGATCGTAATCGTAGGCATACTTCATAATTATTCTGTTTGAAACGCGATATATTAAAAACAGTAATGAAATAGCGGGGCGTTAGGAGAACATCGAAAGAAGAATTTCTAGAGATTTTTCCCTGAAAAACTGACGTTATTATAAGCATGGTTCCGTACAAATCACTGAACACCACGTTCCAGCCAGATCTTTTCTACCTCAAGGACCACGAAGGAAGAAACGCGAATCTGCAGCCCGTTTTTCTTTTGGGTTTCTCGTCTTTTCTTGCTAGCATTCTCCACGAAAGGGAAACGTGCCTTTCTCGCGCGGCCTACCAATTTTACACGCCGGGGATTTTCGCCTGGCCGTACGAAACGAGAGTAGACATCGCAAGGGGAAAAGAGGGTTGCGACTTTGTACCCCGGGAAAGGGGGGTGGCGGGGGAGGGGGGGGGGGTGACCATGTGAAAAGATCAGAGCAAGCAGCCCTGTGTCGTGCTCCGTATAAGAAAACTTTATGGTAATGCAGACGACTATCCCTTAAAAGTACACCGCCATAACACCATGCTCGTATCAGCGAGGGTCTTGCTAAGATCTGCGGTTTCACAGTCCAAATCTTTACACGGTACCGTCCTGAAAAAACATTTCAACGGAAGATGTAACGATTTTTGTGCGTACAAAACTTTTGTACCTGAGGAATGATCACCGTTACGTAGCTAAATAAAGTTAACGAAATTGTGTATTATGCTTATAATCAAATGTGCACATTTGTATCGCTTGCCGAAAATTGGATAGCCGAATAGGATGAAAGACAATCTTGCTGATTGGTAGGAATTTGTTAGCATGTCAGAGTCTCGCCGAACTTTGGCTGATAATCAATCGGCTGACTACGTTAGTATATTTAGGCCGAAGTTTCCTCGATTCGTTACACCTAGTTTCCTAGATAAAACTTACTTTCTTTCGCGGCGCACTGAGTCACTCCCCGGAGTTTCGCCGGACGGAGAAACAACGGCCGATGAGATATGAGAAAGATATACGCGCGAGGAAACTTTGTTGATTTCTCGGAGTGCAGGTCCTCGTCTACGGAAAGGCGAGTGCTCGTTAAGCAAAGGGAACCGAAAACTTTGGGCAACGGAGATCCACGGTGAAAAGACTTAACCGAGTTATCGGCACTACGCGAAATTACGCGATTCGGAACGGATTTAATCGGTCGGAAGTTCTCCCCACCTCTGCCCCCCACTCCTTCTCTTCCGCCTGGCGAGAACCGGATATTGGCGGAAGCCGTGCACGTTCCTCGCCGTCAGAAAATAATTAATTTGCCACGGAGGATGTCCGCCCCGTGGATGGCGTGTCATGCGAACGAAATCCTTCAAGAAGCATTATAAAAAAAAAAGAGAAAAAAGTCGAAGGCAAAAGTGCCCCAGCGGTGGGTAAGTCGACGAGAAATGATGAACAGTTTTATCGGGGACAGACTGAAAAGCGTGAATGTAAAAGTAGGACGATTAACATTTTCTAATGGGTGAAAAGTGAATTGAGATTAATTACCGTGGTCTGCGAGTGAAACGATCGGCAACTTATCACAGATCTGTCGACGCAGTTTCACTCGTTGCGTGCGCGCAGAAAGTAAATATAGCTCTAACCAGTCTTCATATTTATTCCTGCGACTATGTAATACAATTATGCGGATTATTTGCCTACGGCTTGATTAATATAATGAACGTGTTAATCGTGTTACTAATTCCGTGAAGTAGTAAATGAATGATGGCACTACGTTTGCGTGAATGTTATGGAAAATGAGTAACTTGTATCTTGATGAAACTTCCATTGCTCCGGAGGTCAGCGAAAAGTGGTGACTCACAGGAATAGAGAGATACGTTTGGTATTAGCAATTGATGAGTTATGATAACAATTAATTTGGCGTGAGGAATAGCGTGGAATGCGATCGGGTCACGAGTCTTGGACGTTACAGGCTTGTTTGCCTCGCGCGTTCGATCGTAACGACTATCGTTAACGGCACCGTGGCACGAGGGACAAACTCGTTTTCGTGCCACTCAACAGACGAGAGAAAGAGATTGGAAAAGTTGCCGATTACGATGATCGCCGAGCGGAAAATATGGCCGATCCATCTGCACGAACATCGTTTCACCTTTATTCTCTTCGCCGCGTGTCTTATCCGTTCTATCCACAAGGTTTCTCATTTCTATGTTTGTTTTCAGTAATAAAAAGTGCTACGTAAAACGATCATTCTTTCACTTAGTTTCGTACATTCAATAAATACGCTAATTACGCAGAACTTGCATAAAAAAAGTAGTTAAACGTTCTCATCGTTTGCCTACGCAATTGTCGCATTCACCTCTTCTACGTTATGTGAAGTAAATTGGTTTGTTCCTCAAGAAAATTGCTTGGTAACAAATTGTGAGATAGAGTAATATACAACCTTCTAAGGAAAATGAATATATTATCGCTTGTTTTACAATAAGTAATAAGTCACTTGAAAGTAACGTACATTCTTACAGTATCGTTACGGTAGACTTTTAGTGCAGGATGTCCCGTGGGAAGCATTTTGCCGGGTTCACCGTGACTTCCGCTATTTCCTCGCCTTTGCTTCCGGGCAGATGTTCGCGAGGTCCTGCAAACCGCACACCGTTCCCGGCGATATCTAGGCAAAGAAAAGCGAGTGGCCGGGGTGTGTGCGGCGTAAATTTTACGGGCGACTAAGATTGGCAGAATTCCAATTGTAACGAGGCAGGCCGACGTCTGGAATTGCGTTTCCAGGGCGAACCTACACCGTGCTTCGAATACGAAAGCAGATTGCAATTCTTATGTTTGTCTACGTAAACCTCAGTCGCGTGCGCTTCTCAGAGAGACTTTCCTTGCCTGCATTCCTGGTGGAAATAGTAGATTCGTAATCCTGTTGAAAACATTCCAGAGTACTGCTCACCGAATTTTCACGCAAAAATCCAAATTGGTATACCGTTCATGTTGATGGAAGAAGCAATTCAGCGAGGAAATAAAATGATGTGAAAACGAATTAAAGGTGGTGTATTGGGGCAATCTTCTTCTTCATTTATAAAATTTGTAGGTATAAGACGTTGAATGGATTCTTTGTGATAAAAAAAGAATTAAAGGAAGTGCTCGAGGAGCGAATCCAATGTTTACAGAGAATCCTCTTGGCGTTGTACCCCTTACAACGATCTCTTTTTCTTCACGCACCGCTTTGATCGTTTGCTTGAAAGAAGATGAGAGGAACAGCCCCCGTCGTCCTTCTTTAAATTCCATTGAGTTACCACTCCCCCGATGTTCAGTTTCCTTTCACAGCGAGGACGAAAACCGACGAACGCTCGCGTCAAAGTGGTTGCTCACGCGACACATGCCGAAAAATAATATCAATTGCACCAGCGTGCACTCGCTAGAATTATTTGAACGCGCAAAAAAACGTCGACCGAGAGGTGAATGAATTCACGAGCAATTGGCCGAATTCATGAACTCCTCTTTGGTGATTTCGGAATCGTTATCCTTTCGGAGAACCATGAAAGAATTGAACAATTCTCTTCGGGGAATAATATCAATTGCTCCCTCTCGCGCTGTAAATAAAGTTCTTGGAGCGTAAGAGAGGAACTTTCCGAGGGTAAAGATAAATTCATAAAGACTTGGAGAAACTTGTGAAAGCACCGTTCGCGGCTTTTAAACGGCCGTCCTGCCGGAAGAAGACGAAAGGATCGGGCCCGTGGTGTTTCTGAACCCTTGGTGCGAGGGTGTCGCATCCCTCCTCTCCCCTTCCCGCCCGTTAAATTCTTTGGCGCATCGCTGCCACTTGCACGCGGTGCATCCCTTCCGTGCGCATCGATGCACCGCTGTCGGCTCGTTAATACGTAAAACCGACCCCCTTCTGCGCTGCCCCTCGAAAGGTCTGCTGGACCACGTGTTGAGAACCTCCAGTTGTCATGGCAACCCCCATCCGGTCGCACACAGACGACCCCCACAACCCCACCGACCCGACGGCAGTCCACTCGCCGGCAACATTATATTATAAACAATCCGCCGCGACCCACACTCCAACGACTGCCGCTCTCATTGTACAGAACTTTGCGAATATGGCAAATGTCCACTCGCGACAAGTTTAGCTGTTGCAGCGGAAACCGTTTGCCGCCAACTAATGCTAGTTATTTTGTGCTCTGCGTTTCCATGCATTCTCAACAGTGGAAAATACGTTTCTGGGTTAACACATTTCTTCGTGAAAAAAACGCTGCGGTGGAACCAAAAAGTAACGAACTCGAGCTAAACAAAGAATGAGGTGCTATCTGATCTATCGTTTTTCCTTTACCGAAGAAGCGTTCGTGTGCACGTTGGTCTGAAAAATTTTGTATAAATGGTCCGTTTGGCAGAGAGCTTACTGCTGAGTAACGAACTTGTCGGCAGGGGAAGCCGGTACTACCTTACACCAATAAATGCAGTAATTGTCTGCACGATACAACAATTTATCGCGTGATAAGCTCCCTTGATAGCAATATACATCTCTCCATTCTTGTTAAGTTTTTTTCTCCCGCAAATTTCCATGAATAGGTGGCCTGGCAAGAGTTCCACTAGTCGGCATTGAAACCGACTGCCGAGGCAATCGATACTAGACGATACACGTAATTTACGCGCGATACCTTGCACTTTACTCAACAACGTGTAATACAGGGAACGATGCAAACACATTGCCGACAATCCCCGATGTGTGATAATTAGTAACTGTGTTATAAGGAATTCCGGATTACTGTAATGTCAATTAAACTTAGGTGGCAGGTAGCATATAATAATGATACAAAATAAAATGTAATGAAAAGACATAGAGTACTATCCATTTTTTTCAGCCATTATTTTTTGCCGGGTGTGTATTTACTGTGGTATAAGTGAACGATATTTACCGTAAGGCATATTTCCTGTAAAATAGCGGAGTCGGCACGAAGGTATAAACCGATGCGATGACGATGGGAACGTGTTCGCTTTGCAAGCGGATTGTCTAACTCCGAGAAGCATTCATCTACACGTCAAACGCAGAGAAGGACATATTGTAGCGATTGCCGAAAGCAACCTGTATGCCGGGCTCACATTCGTGTCCTATCCGGTATTCACCCCCCGAGTAAACTGAACTTCCTCGGAAATATCAGCGCTGGGGAACTTTGTCGCGTGTCACGAACACGACCGTTTTGTGCCCCCCTAATGGCTGTCCCCAGTGATTATTTTGGGGTTTCGATTCCGTACCGGCCTCGCAGCCGTGCGAGAATTACAAATCAGTGCGCCTCTCGAGAGAGGGAAAACGGGATACGTCACGTACCAGTCCACTGGCTTATAAACTAGCAAATTAATGGACGGCCAGGCAAACAATACGACTGTGCAACTGCCTGGGAAAGTTTGCCGTGTCAATAAAATATTTAACTTTTATCTGCAAATGAAGCTGTATTCCGAAAGAGAAGGAAAGCGACAGGGAATTACACTGAAAATATCATTTCCGTAAGTAATGGAAATGTGTTTGTCGCGCTAGAATGTCTACGGGAAGATTACGTTAGGAAGTGTTTGAAAGTTTTATCCGGGATATTATGTGGTATTACGGAATTCCCCACTTAGCAACGAACGATCGTCATTACAACGCGAAGCTCCGCGGAAATTACGTTGGCTTGGAAACGCATTTACAAATGGCAAGCATTGTCTCCCCCTCGGCTTTGCACCAAGCTCTTGGACAATTTATATCCAAGTTTCTAAGCGATCACCCGAGAAGCTACATTGAGTGTTTGGAATGCACGCAGACTGCAATAGGGGTAGACAATTCGATTGGTGAATTTTCCCATTGCAACAGGAATTAGCATAATGAACGAAACATCGGAACGCGGCAGACTCTGTTTCAATAAAACTGGAACATTTTCATGAACGTATCTGTGAAATTCGTTGGCCGGGGAATTTTGTGGGGTCGTCGGAACGTTTTTCGGGTTGATTGCATCTGTCGACCCTGGTTTTCGGAGACTCGGTAACCGCGGTATCACAATCCACTTCTGATCCAGTTATCCCGTCAATTGATCACGGTACAATGCGCGGCAATGCGGTATGTCGCCCTGCATTCTGCGGTTATAGCGAATGCAAGTAGGTGTCGTTGAAACTCGCGTGGGAAATCGCGCGTATGATTATTTGCCCTCGCCCGCGAGCCGAGGTCGCTAATTGTGTAATTAGCGGGATGGGGTTGAGCAAACCAGGGGGGAATAAAGGAGAGAGACGTAACAGCGATTTTGTTGTCTCATTTCAGGAACGATGTCTTCCTCGAACCGTATTTGCAACAGCACGGAACCGTTCAGGTTGTCAGCTCGCCCAGCACACCCCCACCAAATCCTCTTCAGCATCAACTCACGCAGCTCCATCATGTACAGGTAAATAGAAACAAAAACGATCAAGAAATACCACCCCTGAAGGTGGCAAAAGTTTGTTTATTTTTAGTTCATTGTGTTTAACACCTTCGAACCTGATTATTATTCTTATTATTATTGTCCGGTTACTACAAGTCATTTTTGTTCTTTGAATTAATAAATATACGTAGTATCGATCGACAGAGACCGCAGGAATCCATAGCATTCGTTATATCTCGTCGGTCTATTTCCGAATGACGGTTAAAAAATTGTATCTCTCGACACGCAGAGAGTCGCGGGAAGCTCCATAAAAACCCTGTTCCAACGGTATTTTGTTGGGATCGGAAATATCCGGTGATAAAAAGCTTACCGCAGAGCCAAGAGTGGGACTGATGGAAAAACCTGCAAACACGCGATATGTCCCGGACGTTAAATACGTAGATAGAGCGGTGCTTGGTATTGATAGACGGTTTATACTTTCCACTGCTTTCTCAGTTGTTGTACGCAACGCATACACAGTTATAAACAGATATAGCCGGCGCGTAAAGGAAGACTTATTGAAATCGAAATAGCGGGGAAAAGAGGAAATGAGTTAGCCGGCTTATCAGAGTACATTCGCAACTGCACGTATGTTCCACCATTTCACGATGCAGAGGAAATAATCCGATCAGCCAGCTCTTTAGTCTTCCCAAACGTTATATTCTATTACTTCGGTAAAATATTCATAAAAGCGCTGCGTTAACAACGTTTTTGTCTGATCAGTTATTTCCTAAGTATCAACGCTAATATTCTACATTATTACATACTTTAAATACTTATCATTAATTCACAGTAAAATCCCAAGTATCTTACAAACTACACACTTGTTGGTAAATGACACGAATTGTTTTCAGCTATGCCGACTTTCTTCGTAAATTGCATTTCTTTTTGTCCAGCCTGCTTATTACACGCTTCGTTCTAGTTTCTCGTAGCGCATCTAATGCAGTAACTGACGAAAGAAGTTGCTCGAAAACATCTACGGTCGTAGGTTCTGCTCGTTTGGACAAGGGGGCGGAAAGAGGGTCCTCGTGGGGTCGATTCAGTGCGTGCAAGCGTTTCGAGTGTAATTTAATTTGAAATGCAGACTGACGCACAACGGCATTGCGGGCTAAACGGATTAAACGTGGACGTGCGATGCGTGCCGAAACTACAGCCCTTGCAGCTAATTGCAAATCCCCTAATTGCTCGTCAGGAAAAGTTAGCGGGCGGCGATGACGTGCTTCGTCCTTTTCACCTCATCTCCTTTAGCCCTTGTCAGAAAATTGGCCCCTGTCGAGGAGGAACGTGAATGGCGCGGAATTCTTGGCATTTTATTGCCTTTATACGCGGGATTATCATATGCACGTAGTTAGACTTAATGAACCGCCAGACGGTGCATAATTAAAGTTAATGTTTAATGGAAACGGAACACGAGATACCTTTCGGAAATAAATTTTCCTTTCACGATGAAAAATGAAGAATATATCAGGAAAAAGCAGTGTGCAAAGTATGAATAAATGTTTTCGTAATCAGGAGGCAGCTTTCAGCGGAAATATCTGTGGTTGGACCTCAAACCTTTTAGAAGGCCATTAGAAAATGAAAGAGAGATGAGGATTTTCAACATACCTTAATCCTGATGAATGTCTCTAAAGAAGAAAGTGAAACGGTAATCTGTTAGGATCGAAGTGACACTGAATCGATCACCATCGATCAAATTGTCACGTTAATGACATAGTCAAGCCAAATGAAGCAAGAAAAATACTTCTCATCATCCTTTCATCATATCAATATTTATCCAGGAACATCACCGAATAACAGGACAGAAGGGTTACAACGTTTCAACTAATCACTTAAAATTGATCTACTTGAAAGTGATTAGGGAATATACGCCGGTGTAGAAGAATATTAAGGGGTGATATTTAAAGGGCATTTTAAAGGGCGTGGACGAATTGTATGACGACATGAGCTGCAAATTGAGATAACCGTCCAGGCTATAGAGTTCCCCGATGGCTTTTCTGTACACGTGATAGCTTAATACGGCATTACAGTGTATTGTCGCCGACAACGGAGGAGGATTTACGGAGCAGAAATTGCGGCTTAAAGGGACGATTCCCGAGATATTTCCATATTCCTACACCCGTCGTAAACGCACCCCCCCGTAAATTGCTAAAAGAACATGCATTTGCGACATAATTAAAGACCGTTTAACACGATCCCCACGGATTTGGAAATTCTTCACTCACCCACCAACAGATACATTATTCGTCATGTGAAATATTATTTTTTAATGCCTTCAGTAAATTGATGAATACACCGTTAAGCCTTGAAAACATGGGAATAACTGAAACATGAAATACTTTACAAATATTCTTTTCATACAGCATATCTAAAAAGTATTTTAAACATATGTCTGTATATAAATATGGGTGAACATAACGGAGAATTGACAGCCGGCAATTCGGCAGAAAGTAACCCGATGAAATTTCACCATTTTCTCCTCAATTTTATGCACATTTGACGTTCACCGGCATAACGCATAAACGTTAAGCTCGAATCGAGACGTTGTGCTCGACAATATCCGCGCATAATCCACGTAATAACGGTGGGGCCGTAAAAAGAAACGCGTTCTCGCCGGGCCGAGACAGGGCGAAGTGGCTGCACCTGACGACGGCAATCTTATTCGCATTTATCCGCAGACAAAAATCCATATAAATGGAAAAGTGACCATCAGCCTGGGATTGCCATCCCTTCCACACCCGGCCGTCTTGCATCGAATTTACGCTCGCCTCTTAATGCTCAGAGAAAACGTACGAAATTCCTAAATAACAGTAAACGTGGCGGAACGGGTAGCACAAGACCGTGCATGAATGGCTTATTAAAACTCATCTCTTGTTCAATTTTCAGGGGTTTTTATTATCGTTGAAAAATCTGAACTTTTTCACAAACGCAATTTTCGTTCGTCTTATAAAGTGTTACACGCAAGATTTGCTGCGGTGCGATTTTTTTACGGGATCGAGGAGACAGGAGGAAGATACTGAAGGGAATTTTGGTATTTTTCAGAGCGAAGAGTCGTTGTCATCGGAAGGCTCGGCCACCTCAGGTGGTTCTTCGGGGTCGAGCGAGGATTCTGGCAGCGAGGTAGCCTGTGACATCACGCTCATCGAGAGGCTCATACGATCCCATCCGATCTGGTTCCTTCCGGGCATTCAGAGGGCCGGTGCCTTCCACTTGTTGCAAGGCAAGGAGGAAGGGGTGAGTACACTTAAGCCGGTCGATTAACCGTAAGAAAATTGCCAGTCGCCACTCTTTCTCCCATTCTTCGGATCCTGTCGAGACTCCACTTTCACGTTCGACCGATTCTTTGTTCGCCGCTACACAATGTCGATCCGTAAATAAGGAGGAAAGTCGATTTCCCGTGCGACGCTTAACGGAAAATACGACGGGGATGGTCGTCCTTTAACGGACGAAGAAGAGTGTAATGACACGAATATCGGATTCCGTAAAAAGAATGCAGTCTAGCTCGCTAGATCTCGTTTGTAAGAAAATGGAGCTTAAAATAAGGGTAGTTATATTTAATATCTTTTCCCCGTAATGGAAGTCTTGTTTTAAACTTAACCGCCGTGATCGTACGAATTCGAGATAATGAAACTATTCTTATCTCAGTTAGTATTTAATTCATAGCGTTTTTAATCGCGGCAATTCTTTTGATTGTGAATTTCATTTACCGAAATTTTGAAGACGTTATCTTGTTACCAGGTTATTCTTCCCCAAAATCTTTTCTCTAATCGTAGTGTGCGTAGTTTTATCAGTGATAACGCGTCAAAGTTTCACATCAACCATGCCTTGCCGAAAGGGACAATTTCGTTGGCTTGTCTTTCTTGCCCTCGGTGCCGCTGACACGGTTCCTCATTATCTTGGCTTACATCGTGGCTCGTGAGGAACAACAGACCCGTCTGAATAGTGTGTATTCTTATCTAATACGTACGGCCGGCTTTAATGAGCGGAGCAGGAACTGAGCCAACTGCTCTCCCAAGATGGCAAACCGTGTCAATGCCTCATGTGTTTGCAATCGTCGTGAAAGCGTTTTCCTTCGACGACCGCGACCCACGGATGTTTTTCCAGATTTTCCCGTCTCGTCCGGAGGGAAAGCCATCGTCGGTTACGCAATGCCTTTGTGAAACTTAATGAAAATGGTCATACTTGCATGACCCGATGATGACGTTGATGGTTTCCGACTACGGAGATCATTCGGTAACAGGAAACCCATAGTACTACCACCACCTAAGGATGGTCGTTTAAATGGGAAAGATATCAATAAAGTCAGACTAGACAGTCCGCAAGTGGTTGTCTGGCTTCGCTCGTTCGTCTCGTATCCGTTCTACCTGTTTGGGAATTTTTCTCAACAGGTGACACAGAACGGGAGACTCCGTGGAGCTTGTAATCAGCAGAGAAATGACTGGCAGCGAAGCGAGGCATCGCGTGGCTGCTATTGTTCCGCGGTCATTGTTTCCCAGCTTTGTTAATCGTCCTGGTTCCCCGGGGCCGTGCGAGGGACGGACGAATGGCGCGGACCGAAAAAAACAATGCTCGTCGCAATTACTCCCTATAGATGAGACGCGCACCGTCGCTGAAATTCTCGTCGAGGCGGCAGAAATCGCGGCGGGGGAAATGGAAGGGCTCGATAGGGTTGTACAACATGAATAACGGCCCGAGGAGAGGGGGGGGGAGGGGGCGGGGAAAAATGGCTAGGCCGGATTAAAGCCCCGACCGGTCGACAATTTTCGCGAGGAAAATGGAACTCGGAATAGCGGATAATGAATAAGACGCGAGCTTTGTTCACCTCGACGTTCCCATGCCTGTTGCTCTGTCGCGACCAAGCATTTTTATTCCAGCAATCATTTCAACTCTACAGTCATTCACCCTTCAATCATTCCAAATTCGTACAAGTTTCCTCCGACTCACTTCCCCAGGCAATTTCGACAAGATTTTATGGATCTCTGTATCCAACTAATTTTACGTACAAATGTATTGTAACAAGCGTAAATCTTTATCGTTGTGGCACATGATTTTTTCGTAGAACTTCGTCGTTCGACAGTCAAGTCAGAGCGATACGATGGCCCTGTCCGTAAGACTGCCGCCTGGTAAAGGACCGTATATCGAGCACTACCTTATCCAAGCCAACAGGGGGAAGTTAAGCTTGGAGACGAGCGAGAACAGGTTCGACAACATCCCCTCGCTGATAGCTCATTATTCGCAGTGCTGGTGAGTAATTCTCCTTGAACTCAATAACAACATCGATCTTCACTCATCGATCAATATTAAAGGTAGTTGTTAAGGACGGCTGTAAGTTTATAAGGAAAACAACGAATAATTACACTCTATAAATAATTTCTTGGGCCGGAGAGTGCTTCATTTAGCCGTGTAGTTCAAAGTTAAATTAATACTCGCGGCGGATACGCACTGTGGTAATTGGTGCGGACTTTGATATTAAAGTTCCTTGTATATTGTCTGGCAAGCAGCGACGAATTGCCTGTACAGCTGACGCTACCCAGGGCCATGCGTGAAGCCAAGAACAGACAACAACTGTCCTCCCTGGCACTGCTTGGCCAAGAGTTTTGGAGATACCCAATGGCAAATCCGAAACCTCCAGAAAGCAGCAGCAGCAACACTTCCAGCTTGAGCAGTTTCCACGGCAGTAAGTATTCGTCTTCAACGTACCTCATACCTTAGCTCGCGCTCGTAGGGGTTTTTTAATCCGTACATTTTTTACTAGGTAATAATAATCATCATAACAATAACAACAATAACATCGGTACACCAACGACGGAAAGCATAGTTCTCAACTTAGCACCGATATCAGCCCATGACGCAAGTAAGCATTTACCGACTTCGCAGCAACCGTAAATTAACGAGCTCAGAATGCGAGGATGAATTAAATTCAAGTGCTTCGTCGTGTCCTTGTATTTAATGAAATAATTGAAGTTTCCGATTCGCGAAAGTATGATTGTTGAATTTTCGTTGCCTGCGATCTCGTGTCAACAGTTGATTGTACTTTTACAGGAAGTTCTTCACCGGCGAATACAATTACCACGACGACTTTTTGTTCGTCGCTGCCGAGACAACCAAGGCCAACGCCACCGAATACGTTGAACCTGACGACCTTCAACGAACCTCTTGACTTCAAAAAAGATCGACACGATAAGATGTCGCCTAGCGAGAAGCTGTCACAAAAATTGATCTCCCCGAATCTAGTGCAGAGCGTTCGCTGCCCTTCACCGGTGGTTCACAACGTCGAAAGTAACGTCCTAAGCCCTGTCCAAGACACGAAATCGAGTTTCGACAACGGCAAGAACGGCAAGAACACCGCCGAATTGTCGAAGGGCACCGTCGTGGAATTTTCGCGGAGTAGCAAATTCACCACCGTCAGCACGTCGACCTCGAATTTCCACATAACGAACTTCAACAATCTGTCGTGCACGAACTCTCCCGTTCTCCCGGAGATGAGGAACGTCATGTCCGAGAATTCGCATGTTGGGCAGAGCACGAAAACACCACCCCCACCGCCACCGAGATGGGCCAAACCGGGGATTAGCCACAGTCAAAACAATTTTACTGTAACCACCACGGTGACTTTCAACGTCAACCAGAACCATGAGGTCAGTATCTCTCCGGTAAGTTTTTTTTAGTTATCTCGAATATTTTACGGCTAGGATTTTTGTCATTCCCAGGACATATGGGATTGTCTTGTACCCTGCCCTTTTTTGCTGCAGAATACCCCATCGGATCCGAACACATCTTTGCTGAGTCCCCAGAGCGCTACGTCGAACAAATCTTTGGCTTCGAGCTTCTCGATAAAATCCCCCCTGTCGCCGACCACGCCGGTGTTATCCCCTACGTCAAAACTAGTCCCAAACACTGGCGGAGGTCGAACACCGAACGTCCTCTCGCCGACGACACCTTCGAGCACCAGCAAGTCGAAACGCAGACGGGATCGAGAAGCTCGCAAGAACAGCCAACACTATCAGGAGTCGGATATACTGGAATCCTACTACCGAAGCTCCCCAGGCGACAAAATATCTGATTACGAAGACATTTGGAATACAACGGACCAGTCAAATCATTCCACTTGGTCGCCCGATGATAAACAGACCAGAGATGGACTAACGGTAAGCAAATTAAGTTGACAAAGTAATACACAATATGTAGATTGTGGAGAACTAGATCACCTGATTACAATATAATCTTTCCTTTTTTAATGTCCTATTTTCTATTTTTTGTTTAGACGAAAAATGAGGTTCCCATCGGTCTTCAGGATCGATTGAAGAGCCCCATCGATCGACCAATAGTGCAAGAAAGGATCACTAGCCCTGCGGAGAGATCACCGAAAGACAGACTTGCTATGAACGAACAGTTCACCGTGAAGAACGACAGGCTAATCTTGCGTAACGACAAGGCAGTTGGCAATGAAAAACTTAGTTATAAAGAGATGACCAATCAGGAATTCACAAGCTTCAAGCCGATACAGGAATCGAAAACTTCCGTACATGGTTCACCCGAGGAAACTGGAATGGGCAGAAGACCGGATCTGCTATCTAGAGTTTGTAAGTATTAGCAGAAAGTAATATATTAATCTGGAAGAATGTATTAATCAGTTCTGATGAGGCTTATCTGTCGCGTCTGTAATTTCTTTGAATAGAAGTAAAGTTATTTAATAAAATTTAAGTGTCTGGAATTTGATCTGTTTGTTCGTAGGCAGTGCCAATTCGTTGAATAGTCCGAGCACAGTGACTCCACCCAGAAACAAATTGGGTCTGATGCTGACAAAGTCGGAGAATAACAGTCCACTGACCCCGGAGTCGAAACAAGGAAGCCCGTTCTACGCGGAACCAGCAGACGCTATCGCTCAGAGTTCAGCGGTCCCAAGAAGACGGCCCAAGAATAATAATTCCGCTACGAATAAATACCGTCACAGCGAGCCCGGATGGATTCAAACCCCGACTGGCAACAATCCTAATCAGCTCCACGCCATCGACTGGGACGAAACCGAGGAGATGGAGGACAAAACACCTCTCATTTCTTCATCCGTCGACAACCTGGCGAAACGACTTGGAACGAAGGAAACGAAGAAAATACCGCGAGCCAAACCCGTGCAGCCACCAAAGATCAAAACCAAGGTCTTCAACGATACTTCCTGGGCTGTCGATTCCAGCTGGGAATTTATCGGTAAATATGCTATTTTCTCTGAAAATAATACTGTAATATCATCCAACTAATTTCTCTGAATTTTCTCGACAGTTTATCATTTAGACCTTCTAATTGAATACAAGAGAACAATATTTTGTGACATTTGAATGGATTATCATTTATTTGTTGTCAAAAGACGTGAAATAAAATTTTAATAGTTTCGAGTATTCTGGAATTTAGTTTAGAGACTCTAATGGACTTTTTGCTGTTTACAGGTAACGAGGGAGATGACTGCGAACCAGATTATGACTGTGATGCGGATTATGGCGGGGAGAACGTGGCGAAAAAGTTCCCAGAAGAAGAACACGAAAGAGATATTGTTGGGAATACTTTAACCGTTCAGAGTATCATTATGCAACGGTGAGAATCAATTTTCTACAATGCAAAAGATTAAAATCATTGTTAAACAACCTCGTAGAAACAAAATTCAATCCAAACCAATGTTCGAAGAAAATTAAGGGGCTTCATTTTAAAATAGACCATTAATAAAAAGTGTTCGTATTGGTTTTTAGATACCCGGAATTGTTGAAAGCGGATGTGCCGGATTCTGTCAACAGCGATCGGAATTCCTCGTACGACAACGTCGAAAAAAGACACGAGAGAGAGGAAACCCCGGACTCGAGGAAAGATCGAATATACGACCCCTCCGAGTGGGAAATGACGCTGGACACTGACGAGAGCGACGTGGAGAGAATCAAGAGGAACAAAAGCTTCAAAGAACGACTTGACCCTCTACTGTGTAAGTGCAAGCAACTTTTTCATCGCTTCATATTTCGTCTTAAAGGCACCGTATATCCACGCAACCCAAACAACGTTCACTGTATTAAAATAAATCCCATTTATTTATTTTGACGGGGAGAAAGAAAAAAGTTCCTCTGGTATCAACGGAAGTTACATACAAGCAGTAATGAACGAATCATAATTTTGCATACGTTAACTTTCAAGAATAACACGAATTGTTTATGCAATTAAAAGCATTCGTTACTGTAGTTTTATGTGTTTAAAAATATTTTATCGAGTGATTCGAATAATTCAGGGGATTTGAAAAGTAATATTGTGTATCACAAGGGTAAGTCGTTACTAAAAATTAATAGCAGAGCTTGCCTTTCTAAACGATTAATACAAATTCGTTCACTTCTTAATACGTATTAACTTCAGTTTCATCAATTCGTACTTACGGACAAGTGCACTGGGCATGCAGTTTTAAAGAGTCTGGACCAAAGTACCGACGTTATCACTATGCAAAGCTCGGTGAATCATTGTCTGTATATTAATTGACATATTGCACAACAGGTGTCTTACATAATACGACATGTGTATACCGTATTATTGCTGTGATTGCAATTGGCAAATGCGACGGTTCAAAATAACGCGTCTACCGTAAAAAAAACGTAGAAGTGTGTAAACGTAGTTTTCCAACCATGTCTCCGGAATTTCTTTTGTCAATATTTTCAACATTATATTTTAACCCGGGTTTCGAAATTATAAGAACGTTCTCGGTACCAGTTCTGACACGGCTCAGAATTCGAGGGCAAACAAATCAAATTGCCGCTGTCAAAGAAGATGTTTGCCGTCTGGAATAAAAAGTCAGACTTGACGGACACAAAGGGATCGTTATCGCTCGATAAATTGACTTTCTAGATAGATTGTATAAGACCCCGGGGATCGGAACGAGACCACCACGTGAAACGGTACTTGAGAGATCACGTTTGCTGGCACACTTGTAATTCCAAGCTTTCCTGGGCTTTTGCGATAAGAACGGAATACCTACGGAAATGCCTATTCACGTTCCATATTTCGGAACAACCGCGAACCTTTGGGCCTCTCCTAATCGCGACGAGGGCAACTTTTTTTAAGCATTAACGACGCGCAATAAAAATATGTGTCCAGCGGTGGTTCGACGACTGTTCCAGGTCGTGCCATTCTTTATCATCGTCAAGGCGCTTATTTCGATGATAAATTTACGAAGATGCCATGCATACGGCCGAGGTATAGTCCCCTCGTAATCTCGCGGGTATTACGCCTTAGGAAATTACGATCAGAGATATCGTATCGGATTATTAATTCGCACGCATGAGTAATACGCGAGCTGCAGAAGAAAGCGACGCGCGAGATACACACGACACGAAGCAGACATAGACGATATTCGTAGGGAATTGGCGATTAAAAAGATCGGATGACGCTAAATCGACCTCGTTCAGAGAAAGAAAGAACCTGCCATCGAGGTCAGCATGCTCTAAGCGCTGATAACCACGGTCACGGTTTCTACGCTCCGAATCCCTCGATTACTCGATGATACGTCCGGAACTGCTTCGTATCATCGACAAAACTGGAATCGTCGAATTCTATGAGAGAAACATAATAACAGTTTCCAATCGAGAACAAAAATGTGTTATTCCGCGCGCGATAAATATTACGATAATATTACGAAAAATATATGATGCGATTATCTTCTTCTTCTTATATTCAACACAGGAACCACAACGTTCTTACAGAAAACGTATATCCCTAATCAATTTCAACTGTGAAATGATAATGTCCCCATCCGTCAATGCGAAATGATTTTTTCCTCGCGATAAACGTGGAATTTAAAATGAACAGAAAATATTAATCTCCCTTTCTTGTCGCGATAAATTGTCTTAAAACTATACCTTGACCCCCCGCAAATGATTTTAAGAAAAAAGTCAACGTGATTCAAGATTTCGATTAAAACAACACGAATATAAATTATAGAATCCGTTCGCTGTATTCTGCGTAATGTGAAAAATTTGAAGATTTGGATCTACCATTACTGCACTTGTCTGCTAGAAATAAGTACTCTAAAATCCGGCCTAATTCCTTGAGGCGTAATTAATCGTGCAATGTCCGACATGGAACTAAAAAATTACGTTTCGCATAACATGCATGATAAATACGTACCACTGTGCGTTGTGCTCCTCCACCACCGTGAATCACGTTATGGCGTAGTAACGAATCTGTAGCTGACGGCAAGCATTGTCGCAAGATTGCACAGCAACAATAAAAACACTCGTCAAACGTGGATATTTTATTTTACATTACTCTTGTTATTGTGCGCGATGCTGACGAAATTCGTAGTCATCGTTTACCAACATTATCGGCGAATGCAATGAACAAAACTGTATGCGATTATTTTCGCCGTACAAAACATATTGCATACGGTTTACGCAGAGAGTGTATTTTTTACACGAAGTGAAAGACATGTCGTATCAGATAATTGGAGATTAGGGATAAACAAATTACGTGCACTAAAAAAGGAAGTGTATTGGAAAATGATTACTGAAGTAAATTATAACTGCAGCAATCATTACGGACTTAATGAACATCAAGGACACTGACTAATTACGAATAATTCTTCTTGGTTTATTTCGCAATATCGTATAACAGAAAATATGTGAGATACTGTAAATGTCTATTAAAATTCATTTATCCGAATATCAATGAATTTTGTCAATGAAGAATACATTGCTGATGTTAACAGTCTGTCGTATTGAAGAAGTATTTGTCATTGATATTACACACTATATTAGTCAAGAACATTAATTACCAATTAACGGTAGCCCGATAATGGATCAGAAATGACTCATTGCTGAAAAAACAATCATTAGACCCATTAGGTAATTTGTAACGCTAGCTGAAAGAATATAAATGGAATTTATTAATCAATATGTTTACTCTCGTTTCTTGTGTTAATTAATTTTCTCGATCCTACGTTGGAGGCATTGTTCAGTCGGCAGACTTTGGAACTTTGATATCAGATTCATGAAATTTCCGGAAAGAGATCTAAATTATACTATGAAATATTAAACCATCGTCAAAAAATATTTCAACTACACAAAAGCAGTAGTTAACAAAAAACTGCCCTTTTCTTTCTATAACTGAGAAATATAAGTAATAATAAAATTGTTGAAAAGTAATTTGCGTGCCAATTAAGGTACACCGTTTAGACATAAGGCTATATACAAATTCTAAAATGAATAGTGCATTGATGTGAATTTGAGCAGAAGTAACACATTCACCGAAAATGGCAAGGTCAGATTTTTGACCGCTCGTGATACACAATGACCGAAGGGCAAAAGCCTATCGATCATTCAGCTCACGAAGTCGATACGTGGCACAGGGCGGGCGCGTGTAAGATTGTGAAATCGCAAGTCTATTTTATTCCACTTGAGATACGATATCGTCGATCTGACGATTTTTACAGCCGTAACCCTTGCCGGTGTACATCGCCATTCGTAACGGTTATATTTGCTTCGAGAGATTTTTTACCCGCGATTATCAACCGTGATCGTATCACAAAATTCCCCAGTCGCCTCGAAGTCTATGAATAGCAGGAGGTAACCGCTAATAACGACAAAATTACGTCTGGTATCATTAGATGAAAGATAATTCGCAAACTCCGCCAATTTTATGAGTAATTAATGTTAAATTACTTCCTCAACCAATACCCAAACCGTTAATCACCCAGTTCATTAGTAACTGTAATTCATTTACAGGGTGTGTCGCAAATGATAATTATTTTTCTTCCGGAAAGATAAAACAGTACACTTTTTACAATCTACATCGAAAAATCCTCACACGAAATGTAAATGATATTCCATTGAATTTAAGTAAATGTAACAATTCTGTATAAACGTACATCTGCTAAGGATTTTGACTTTCTGTGATGAATTATCACAGGTGATCCTTCTCTTGAGTCAGTGGATACGTAAATAAATGATCTTTTTGGCAAAGTCAAATTTCCACGAGAGTGACGAAAGACAGATGAGATGATCTTGATCACAAACAAGGAAGGTCCTTCGGCCTGTGCAGCGGACCTACCTGGAGAATAATACCCAGAATCCTCGAAATCGTTTACTTTTGACAGTACTTTCATTAGGACTTCCTGTCCGGAAAATATCTTGTTTTGCTCAGGTATCCACTTGCTCCGAAGTAAAGAGGGGCACGTGGGAGGACGATCGTTCGTTGGCTTGGAGTGGTTTCCCCTTCCCCGTTGGTTTTCGCGAAACCTACCTTCGAGCCCCTGTCCCCGAGTTCTATGATTCGTCTCGATACATTTGCTCGCGTCCCGCTTGTCGACACTTCAGTTTCCACTCGTCAGCCGTCGTAGCTGTACAGAGAGTTCCGTTGGTGAATTTTCAACGATCAGTGGTCGAGGCAAACTCGTTGTTAGTCTCCGACTCGACGTGTTTGAAGCTTCCAAAGCAGAAGGCCGGAGTATCAGTCCGTACTATTCCGCGACGATAAGGTGTCGTTAAACCTCAACGCCGGTCCCCTGGTGGCGCAATAAATTAATTGATTAATTGAATCGGCCGTATTCTTGGGCGATTCCTGCGAAAGTACCGCGCTGAGCAGGGGCTAGCAGTCTTCGGAAAGAGTTTCGAAAACAAACACCGCCGGCTTCGAACGGATAACTTTAATAAGACGGAAGTAGAAGCAGTTTGATTGACCGAATACCGAAAGGTTTTCTCGATATTGTTGACTACACGACCTGAAGGGGGTCGTAAATTCTTGAGGCGCTTGCAGAAGAGACAGCAACAGTGGCCAAGGCCGTGCTTTCCTGACAGTTCATGACTGAGAACGCTTTGAAGCATATCTCCAGATTGTCCACGAAGTATCGTGGTATGCTACCAGGACTTTGGCGGTTCGCGTTGTACGGCGTCGACGTTAGGACGCTAGTTATGGACACACCCCAGCAGGACTTGCTCTAGACAAGCGAGGATCACTCACTGGCCAAGTCCAGGGAGTGTGGACAAGTTGTCCTGGCTGTGAGTTATGGCAAGGCCATAAATCCTGCGACCTTCGAGAAAAAGAGCAGTGAGAGCTCTTAGCTGGCATTCCCATCGGAAAAGGATTCCAGTACCGAACGGTTTTCACGAGGAAAACCCGAAGATTCTGCGGCAAGAATCGCTCCGTTACGAAAAGGTTCCAGAGAACTTGGGGAAATTGGGCAGGAATTAAAGTTCCTCCGCTCTAAAATAATATCAATTGCCCATCGAAAAGTGCAGTTGCATTGCGATCCAGAGCAATCCTTAATGACCGATCTCGTACTCAACACGATGGAGGGCGATCAGATCACGATCAACTGCTCCGTAGAATTTAACGGAGAACGCAAAAAGTTCTCCCTGAAAAAGTGCGTCCTCTTCACGAAAATCGGCAAGTGGTTCCAGGGTCTCTGCAAGAAATTACGCTGCAGCGTGGACGTCTTCAAACGTAAGAATGAACTTGTCGAAATATTTCGAGCGCATCGTAAAAGTGAAATTCATGCGATGCGGAAGTCGAACGATTGTGTACTCTGCTAGTAATTGATTAGCGAAATTACTACGGAAGCTTTGTTCCTTTTTATCAGGACGATTCTCTTTGAAACTTCGACGCTGTCTTCACGAACTCGATAAGATAAGCCGCGCAGACTTCTCACTGCCCATACTCTAACTGTGTCCGGCTAAAATCAGCATTTTATTTCCCCGACAAAGCGAAAAAAACCTCATATGTATAATAGTCAATGATTCTTGTTTGTGTCGGGAAAGCAATATCAACGGGAAAGACCTAAAGTTCATTACAATGTTTCAGTTGAATAATCGCGGCGAGCCTCGTAGGTGTTATCTGAAAGAAAGAATATTATTTTATAAAGGAGATAATACTTTACGATTAGCGTAACGATGCATTCAGCTTGGATCAGGAATATTTTTTTAGGTAGCCGAAGTTTAAAGATTTCATTCGATGAGAATCTAACGGAAATATCATTTGTTCACAGCACCACCGAGACTTCAAGCCCTGAAGAACCGCGATGCCGGTGGCACTGGATCGGCGATAAGAGCATACGCTTTTCAGCTAGCGGCAGATAAAACAACAACTTTTTCCCAAAACATCGAGAACTTCATCCAATGCACAAAGGAAGGCAAGGAAGCTAGCCCCCACGTGGTCATGAGAAACATGCGGCAATTCATGTCTGGCATGAAGAACTATCTGGTCAAGCACGGCGAACGAGAATTTGAAAAGGAAGTCGAAAAGGAACGCTTAAAACTTAAGCCAAACGAATTCCTCAACCTCGATGCCATCCTCGAGGGCGTCATGATGAGCCTAGTAGTTAGGCCTCTCAGAGAACACGTTTATAAACTCTTCGTCGATCATTATGCCACCACTGGGTCCCTACAAACATTAGCAGAGAG
Source organism: Hedychridium roseum (assembly GCA_963989215.1). Lineage (NCBI taxonomy): Eukaryota > Metazoa > Arthropoda > Insecta > Hymenoptera > Chrysididae > Hedychridium > Hedychridium roseum. Next base: position 4,870,475 of record OZ022314.1, read on the forward strand.
TATCCACCATGCTCAGGGCAAACATGTGCAAGATCTTGGAGTTCGGGTCAGTAAATCAGCAACCTTATTAAGAACAGTAGCTTTTTAGCTCGTTTATCGTAAATTTTCTCATATATACTTTATACTAAAAAGCAGAGTCTAAGAAGAAATAAAAAAGTAACGAAAAGATTGATGAATATTCCAACCATTCTTATCGTCGCTAACCGTGGTTTCAATTGTGTGCGCAGCCAAAGATAATACCACCGTCAGAGACGAGTCTGGAACGCATTCTCAGTTACATTGAACGGCTACAAAAAGCAGACTCACCCTTAGACAAACTGGAAAACCTTCTAGCCGCCATTTCAGCTATCTTCAATTCCGTAAGTCTTGCTACTGAACATAAGATATTCATTGCTTAGATTTGGGAATTGGCGTGTAAAATGTCCTGAATTACTTTAGGTAAAACACGCAAACTCTGGAAGACACGTAACGCTGGGTGCCGATGACCTCTTGCCCCTTCTCGTCTGGGTTCTTGTCCGCGGCAAGGTCGTGGATGCTGAAATCGAGGCCGAATACATGTGGGGCCTTCTTCATCCTTCCCTTCTCACCGGGGAAGGGGGTTACTACCTCACGACGCTATCCAGTGCCGTGCACGTTCTGAAGACCTTCAAGTCTAGCCAAGGAACGATGTCCACCTTGAATGTAAGTGAAGGCCCTATGGAATGTTTTGACAACTGAAATTACCTCACAGTTTATTAAATGATCCATGTGACTGTATGACCAATTACACGTTTTATTTGAAAATGTTTCTTTTATTAACTGAGTTTATCGCACCCTATTATTTTGTAAACGGAAAAACAAATAGTCGTTAAGAAACAACGATTTTTACAAAGCCTGGGAAAATTATTAGAAGGAAAGGATATCCCACACCCGTTATTTTCTGAGCTACAGGCAATCATTATTTTCTAATACTGAAACTAATTTCAGCAAGGAAATTTGTAATTCACTAATGGTATTCTGATCACACTAACAGGGCGCCGGAAATAAACGTTAAAAAATAAAAATGACACTACACTACTAATGATTTTGTATTATTTTTACTAACACAACCCGTTCCTCTGCAACCTATTCTTTACCATAATTAAAAAGATATAACAAAGACAACCTCGTAGAGGCGGATTCATTGACCTTTCCTACATTCATTTTAGATCCCCTACCACTTGGAAAAACATATTTATTTCTCTTCTTCTGATAATCTTTGTGGAATAAGCCGATAGTTAAATTAACTGTTCCTGGGATAACGTATCTATGTTTGTCAGTGTAATTGTCATCGAACTGTCACAAATTACTGTCGATAATAATCGATATTTTCCTAAAAAGAAAAAATAACTGCCTGTTTACCTGTAAGTCTATACCTGCTAGGCCGGATGACCTGCACAATATTTTGATGCTTGTAAAAGTCTACCGACGTTAGGGTACAACGCGATAAAAGTCATGTAAACACGAAATCTGACTCATTTCTGTCTCCAGGAAAGTAAATAGTGATCCTTACAAATTTATCGGGTTAAAAGTCATTCATAATGACATACTGACAACGAAGAAAGTGTAACGCAGAGAACGATACTAACAAATTTCATCGAAAAACATCCAGATTCTAATAATAAATAAGACGTAAAGTACGGGAAAAGTATACAAATAAGTTTTCAGTGCATTCCGGTAATGAAAATAGCAGTTGTAGTAATAAATCATGATTTTCTAACGGGGAAGAAATACCGCAAAGTTCTTTCTGCTGTATTTCAGGGCGTCGGCACACCAGACTGTTCATCTGTTCTCCGAGTCCTGGTACCAGACGAACTTCACGGCTCCTTAAATACAAGGACGTTGCCCGTGAGACCCAACATGAATACCAGAGACGTATGCCGCATTCTTGCACACAAAACCAGGTGCACTAACCCGCAGGACTATGGTCTTTTCAAGCTAGTACAGGGTGAAGGTACGAGCTACCATTGAAAGATATAAATCTTAGATACATAATAACGATATAATGTATAACACAATCCAAATGTTTTCAAATATCCAAGTATTTACCCGTAAACAAGTCTGATTGTTAGACACATTCTCAAGTGTTATCTCTTTGACAGTGAAAATTAGTTTCTTATATTATGAAAATTACATTAATGGCAGACTTCGTAAATAAATATCATGATTTACGATAAATTGGACTTACAAGGCTATTTACTTTTACAGAAACATTGCTCGGCGACCAGGAATGCCCTCAGGAGATTTCTCACTGCCTTTTCGCCTACAAGAGAATAGACGCCAAGATAGCTTGGCCGAAGACAAGCTCTTGAAGCGTTCTCGAATGATTGCGGTCGATTTAGTTTCGTCATATTTAATAAGTCAAAGTGATGTATTCGTAAGTTAAAATAGCGTTCTTCAGCCGACGACGATGACGCGTCGTTCGCCATTCATTCACCGTTATAAAGTTGTCCGGCACATCTTTCCTTCACATCCGCGTCGATCCTATAGGAATAATCTAATAATAGATATTTACGATCATAAGTCTTCTTCATGTACGATACATGTGGTAACGCGCGGCACGTATCACCCAGCACCGATACGATCTTTGACTTAATCTGCTCTTCAAGGAACCAAAGTGTTCTCGAAAATGTTTACCACACTGCCGCAGACTACGGACTATCTCCTTGTTTCCGTTAGGATTAAAGTCTCCTCCTAATCGACGGTATCACTGCCTTTTATCAAAAAATAAATCTTTAGTGGAGGGCACCTCGGCACCTTTGGTCTCATTAAATTCGGGCACAATCAAAATAGTTGTAGTGCATTCCTCGATAATCACATGCAGATGTCGAGTAAAATTTCGTACAAAATATGAATTCCGAAATCGTATGCAATGTCGTTTACATGTCTTGACACTTCTACCGTAAAGTCGTAAATTATAACGGTACGTTCCCTGGGGTTAAAACTCTAACATCGAGGAAACTGTTGCAAACACAGACGAACTAAATCGCTCGTAAGCTAGGTACTATATTTAGTCGAAGATAGTGCGTATCGCGCACCAGACGATTGAATTTCATTGGCACTTAGGTGTAATGAAAAAAAATTCATGAATAAATCCCGTGGCGTTGCAACTACAACTATTCTGAGCACATGTGTTCTACTTTACAATCGATATATATGCTGTGTGCGTGTAACTCACACGCACATACACATGATGTATTTGAGGCACATTATATGATAATCAGTATTCCAGGTTTTGTGGATGTCTACGATAATGACACACTACTAACTGCAGTAAGCCTCTTTAAAGGACAGAGTGGGATTCGAATTAGGAGAGCATTGTTGATAGCAATAAATGTACCCATTAACAAAATGACCATTTCTCGTTGGAATATAGTTCAATGTATTGATATAATTGTGCAAAAGTATACTTTTCTTAAACAATTGGCCACTCAAGAATAATTAAAAAATTCTACTTAATGACCAGTGATCTCTCGATTCGAAGACAACTTTGTAGAAAAATATAACGTTTTCTATAATCGAGTGAAACTAGGGGAAACCCTTATTACAAATTTTAGAGTAGAAAAGAAAAAAGAAGACTAGCTTAGACTCTATTTTAAGTACTTTCTACACGACGTGGCGGACTTAATGGATAAGCAATCTGTATTTTAGAGAAAACTCTTGTATTTATTGGAAGTTGTAAACATATTTTTAATGTCTTTCGTTGAAATCTGCAAGTCTGATTTGAACGTTGATTACAGGGCTGTGTGTAACTCACTAATACAATCAGGAAACGATATTACAGAAGTTAATATTCATAAAGACACTGTACGTATGAGTACAAAGAAACAAATCGAGCGAATATAACTATCTCGGAATACTACTGAATAGTATTGAAAAGCAAATATTTAATTTAGAAAATCTGTGCAAATCAGCCTTGCCATCTTCTCATTTTAACGAATAGTATATTCAAACATCAGTAATTTGTAAATGTACAATTATTCCTCTAATTTATTAAAATCGTTCAAATTCTTATAGATCATAATGATTTGTTTTATATAGATATACTTTCGGTTTTCCTTTCAATTAATACTATTAACTATAATGTTATTGCTTTTAATATGCTAGTCAAGCCAATAAATTAAAAACATTGTAAGAGCATGTTTTAGTTAATCTTATTTTATCACAATTTCGTCTGTTGAATAGTATGTCATTGATTATCATTATTCGCATCGACACTATTATTATGATTATTAGTATTATCGTAATATGTAACTCTATGCTCAATAAACACTTTTTTACGGTACTAGTTATTTGGTAACTTGTGACATGGGAATAGACGTCAAGGGATCAAAATAAACAATGCAGATTTAACGTTAGATTTACTTATATTAAATATAAATCATTAACAACAATAGAAACATTATTCTATATATAAATATCAACATATGAATACCGTCTATTTGAAAATACAAAACTTAACATAGGACAGAGTGCTGGAACTGATTTTTGGGCAATCGCTTTGAAATCACTCATATCAGTTCTCAGGTTTTGTGCAATTAATTAAAAATCTCCCATGGCAGCGATTATGTTAGATAGCGCTGTTCTGGCATCGCTCTCCTCAAAGACGCTTAACACTTCCATCGCTCGCTGAGAGTGTTCTTTTTGTAGTTGTTTTGTTAATTCAACCCCCGGTCCAGTCATGACTATTTCATAAACCTGGAGTGGACAATATTTGAATAATAGTGTTGACTAAAGATAGCAATTTAATATTAAAATACCTCACAAAAAACTTATGCTTACCTTTGCATAATCAACATTTTGGACTGATTGCAAACCTTTGTCAATTTCCGTTAAAATGGACGGGTCGTGTTCAATATGAAACATGACTGGAGCAGAGCACAAATTGAATGGCAGAGTTTGATCTTTGCTGATGAATGGACTTAAATCCAAACAAGCCTAAAAAATGCATTTAATGTTTGATTAATTATCCCATAATATTTACATACAGTGTTTGCAAATATGATTTTATAATACCTGCCAGGCCAGTGCTAAATGTTTTCCAAATTTATATCCTTGCTTTTGTATTTCCTCATTGTGACCAGCTAACTTTAATGTACCTTGACAGGATTTTCCAAGGAGAGCACCAGCACTTAATACATTTCTCAAAGTCCATTCTTTTACTGCATAATTAGTTCGATCCTCAGAAGGAATTGAAGGCAGTGGATTGTTCTGACTATCCCTGCGTCCAACAAATTCTGCCTCTGCCAAATCCCTCACAGCACTTGACATTAGCTCTACCAACTGAGCACATTAATAGTAAGAAGAGTTAATTATTTGTGATTATATTACTGACCTGTCTTCTTTATTTAAAAAGAAGAATTAATATATAGGAACAGGAATAAACTTACATCTTGGTTCCTCAGAGCTGCTAATTCTGCACAACTATTACCAAGTAAGTAATCTCCACTCAATAATGCTATTTTGTTTCCAAAAGTCATGTCATTAAGTTCAGAAGTTTCAGGATAAACACCAGATTGAATGTTTACCAGACCTTTATGTACTAAATGACTAGTACGTATCATTTCTGTAACTTCTGCCAGTGCTCTTTGACTAAAATAAATTATTTCTGTATAGTACAATTATCTCTTATTTGTTATTTCTACCTATGAATATAGAACATTCAAATACAAATAAGATCTATACCTATGTAAAACCCCAGCAGCCTTATCTTCTTCCATGTCTTCCACATTTAAATGACCTGCAGCTTTGGAAATTAACAAAACGATAAGGCCCCAAGCTTGCATATTATTACGTCCATTGTAAATGAGGCTTCTACATGCAACAGACAGTTATGATAAAAATGTTACTTTCCTATTAACAAATAAACTTAGATATCTTCACAGAATGATAGAACATACAGTGTGTTGTTAAGAAAACGAAGGAATCCTAAAATTAAACTTACTTAGCTGTTTTGAGTAGTGGATGATTTGATCCAACAAGTTTTCTTAAGTGCAGCGCCACATTAGCAATTTCGTCACTGAGAAGCCATCTGAGACTTAGGAAAGAAGTCGGATATCCGACAATTTTTTCGGCCTCGGATACAGCCCTGTTCCAATCCGGCTTCTGGTTAGCCGCAAATTTTGTCACGACATTAAGGGTCTGGCACAAGCGAAATCTCTTACCCTCGCTGACGTGAATCCTTCTTTCTCCTTGGTAGAGGATGTTATATTTGTTGCACAACAATGCAACCGCGGCATTGTTGTTCCTCAGGACCGATAAAAGATTGCTTTTCGCAGACATTCTTGCTACGCGCACTTTGCATTTGAGAAATATGTTCTCTTTCGTTCGACTTTACGTCTATACATTCCGAAACTTTCACTCCCTGCCCCAACACGTCTTGCTCAACTTTCTAAACTCAGATATCCCAGCTATCCATGTTTAATTACGTAGCGTGCATTCCTGAGGAGCTCAAAGTTTAAAGAAGGAACACATCGTCTCCTTAGAAATAGACTTTTGTATGAACTGTACGCAATGATTACTATACTTTAATAATACAGAACGCATTCAGTTCACGTTAAAATTGTGTGAATCATGATATACCTGAGTATTGTTGTTATTGCATAACCTACAAACAGTATAGTGTCAAGCACTGTATTACGGACTTGAATTGCAATTGATACACACTTACCTTGACATTTTCTTTCTAATGTCATGTTGTATGATAACATTACCGCTGATGTGTTATAAAGTCGCTCCGAATTGAAAACGTACATATGATCATCCGCTATTTTCAATATTATTCTACGCATTGATCCACGTGGTACTGTCTAAAAAACGCTTTATCTATTTCTACCTAATTCTTGTGATAAGATATAAGTTATTCGGATATACCCGGGTGTATGTTCACAATGAATCTATCAATTTATTACCTACCATTGCATGCAACTTATTCGCGATACAGATCTAATGAAATATTTTAAATAAAAGAAAAACAACAGAAATTTTCAACTTATTTAAAACGGTTTTATTCCTGTTCATAGTTAGGTCAAAAATTATCAAATCTAGTTTTCCATATTATTAAAAATAACATGTATACATATATCATTTACATTATCTTAATGTATTTTGCTACAGGTGCTCCTTGGTTTATTTTCTATATTATCATCTGTAAATATATCTCTAATAACATCACGCTTTCTTTGATTATGTGCAGGCAATCCACGAAACAAATTCTCTGTTATTTGGGTTCTGCTGACTGTGTTCTGATTTTGATGTCCATGATCTTCTAAGAACTCAATATTTTCATTATCATCAATGGCTTTCATTGTAGCTAATAACTTTTCTTTATTATAGGGCATCTTTGTGTTGTGTTTGTGTTTCACTGTTTGTTTATAAGAGTCAGACATTTGCTCTGTTATACCATCACATGTGTGATTTGGGTTTGACTTGGATGGTATAGATTGCACACTGGTTGATGACAAATCCTTTCTTTGTACTTTATCAGGATTGTTCAAAATACTGTTTTCTAAAGCTTCAAATGAATCTTGTGTTGATTCTTCAGAATATGATTGTACATTTACCAAGCTTTCTTGTTGGGAATTATCAGCAATATAATCTGATTGATCATTATAATCATTTGATACAGATATTGGTAGCATTAGAGCATTTTGAGGCTCATTAATTTTGTGTGAAGTTAATTTATTTACAGAATGTGTATGTATTTCGTCAACAAAAGTTTCCTTCATTTTACTATCAGAATTTTGTGCTTTGGTTTCTTCTTCCTTGTTTTCAACCTCTATTTGTTGTGCTTCCAGGCGTAAATTTTGCACAATGTTTTCATTATTTCCTGTAACAGCTGATTTAACATTTAAATTGGTATTTCTTTCTAACATTTTTTCTTCTTCATACTTTGTATTAATTTGATTCAAAAATTTAACAAATCCGTCCCCATTAGTCGAATTTGAACTGGGTTCTGGGTGATCTCTTACAGAAGGTGAAGATAGATCTTTGTGATTTGTACGGAACTTAAAATTTTCCGGTTCTTCTTTTGATTCAAACTGTAATGCCATATCATTTTGATATTCAAGATTGTGGCACTTCAGAGCTTGAAGGTCACTGTTGTGTTCATAAATTTTACGTTCAATTTCCTGCGCAACCAGATTTTCTATTTCTGCTACTTTTCCTTGCAATTGAGATTTATCCAGCTTTGTAGTTTCCTCCTCACTTTGCAAAGCATCCTCGGCACTGTTAATCAACCTACAGGGGAAAATATAAACCTTCAAATTGTCATTCATGTATGAAGTAATTTGGTAGAAAATGATTAATTAAGACCTTGCATGCAGTTCTTGAGATTTTTGTGTATGACTTCCAACATCATAGTTTTCTTTTAAAGATTCGCCATCCTCCGTTTCCGCATCACTAGATATATACCCATACTCTTCCTTAATTTCCTTTGGTAATTTATAGACACTTTTGCTTTGTTTTCTGTCAATATTTTGTTCAAGCTTTCCACTATCTTCGTCATATTGATGTAAACATATCTGATAATCTTCGACGTCTTGCGAATTATCAGGTTTAGCAGCAGGTGAAACTGTTTTTCCATCTTTATTTAAAATTGTCCTCATTTCGATTTCATCTAAATTCTTCTGTCTCCACTCATCAAATGCGGAATTACTTCGACTATTTACTGGTCTCTGAAGTCTAAACTTTCTAACTTGTTGTAGACTAGCCATTGTCTCAGTCTTCAAGTCCGGTGATTCATTCGCATTTGTTACACTATTGATATCCCGTCTTGTATCATCGTCATTCAGATTTAACGAATGAAGCATTGGCTGAAAAATTATAATACCAGATTATAGTAGTTATCTTTTGCTATATAAAAAATCCGGTAATTACCAAGCTATCCCTCTGTTCGTCATTTTCGGTTCTGCCTACCGACCTTTGTATTTTGTCATGGCGTAATGAAGTACTGTAAAAAATGATACCTGTACTTCAATGTGCATTATCTTTAGCTGTTTAATTTATAAACCTTTTCATACCTAACACGTCTTACGTTCGTAAGTGGTTGTCTTCCTACAGTTTTTCCGGTACTGTAAATGTGGAGCTGATCATTGTAATAAATGCGTTTTTCTCTACTATCTAATAACTTTTCCAGAGTCTTCATTTTCGTCATAACTTCTTGCAAATGTTTTTGTGTTTCTCGATGCTTGGTCACTTCTAATTGCAATTGTTGCTTCAAGCTTTTACTTTCTAGTGCAAGCTTTCTCTGCAATGACTATGGAAAATGAAAATTATTTGCTATTAAAATTGTTTTGAGAGACGTTAACAATTGAAGAAATACAGAAATTACCTGTATCGTGTCTTGCTGTTGATGTATCCTGTGATTTAAATCTGAAACTTGCATCTGCAATTTTTCTCTCTCTCCTAAATTTCTGTCCTTACTAAGTTGCAAGAGGTGTTTATTTTGTGACTACAAAATAATAGTCTAAGAAATATTGCCTACACCTAACTTTTGTCGCATTAAATTCTATTGCACTCACCTGCAAAGAATACAATTCATTTTCTTTTTCTTTTAATAACTCAGACGTTTCTTTATGCAAGTTTTTCAATTTCTTATACTTTGTTTGAAGTACTCGTAATTCCTCATGATGCGAGCTAATGATCTTCGGCAATTCTGCATTAGGTCCTTCATAACGCCTCAATGCAGAATCTTGTCTTTTTTGCAGTGCTTTTAGCAGTCTATTTTCATTGGAAAGCTCCTGAAAAATGATATCTATCTCCTAGATGTACTATTTTTTAAACACAAAGTAGAACGATATATCAATTTTCTAAATGCATACGTTTAGATGGTAATGTGCATCAGCTAATTGATTTTGTAACTGTTTTATTCTTAGCATCTTTGCAGAAGTGACTCTCTGTCCAATGCTGCTCGTACAACCGGCTTTTTTTTTATTTGGCAAAGTATGCAACTTAGTGTTAGTTTTGTATGGTCCTCCTGTGCGAATTACAATTCAAACGTTATATGTAAATCGTGCATTTAAAACGATTAATACTGAAAAACCATATTACCTAAAGACGATTGTAAGTATTTTTTATTTGAAGAAATTTGCGCTGTGTTTTTGCATGGTGATGGGTTTTTATTTTCACAAGATAAGTTTCTCGTATCATCACTTTGCTTTCTGAAAATGTTCATGCTATAAATTGGATTACAATCTTTTGAAAGGAAACGTGGTAACTATTCAGAAGTATTTTATTCCTCAGTTCTACATTTTATTACTTAAATGAATTCTATACTTGTAATATATAAATAAAGATTATTTTGAGATAGATCAAATACAAATTATACACAATTCTCGAACAACGAAGTAATCTGTCATCTTTGTTTTCCTTGTAACACACATTTTACCTAGAGAGGCTTTTGCTTATGTTTGAATGTACTACGGGCAGTGTAGGCACTTCAGTTTGCATCTTCGAATAACAAACTGCTGATTAAAACTCGCATTTCGTATCTGCAACGTGCGATTTTTAAACTGATATTCAAAGTGTCAAGTAATCACAGAACTCCGTTCGAAAAAATATTACAGACTGATAGGTGTCCATGATTGTTTTCGTCACGTTGCTATAGCGATATTGAGGCAAACACATCCAACAATATTTTATCGATTTCTTTAAGTAGAATACTTATAATTAGCACTGGACAAGTTATCAATGAATGTGTCACTTTAACGATTCCTTGAACAAAATTCCTTTAACAAGTCCAATGAACAGTAAACAAAAATTCTTGAGTGACTTGGAAATATTACACGGAACGGTATAAACGTTGTATCTACACAATACACAATGTTTTGTACAATCTAATATTTACATTGGAATACGTTGCAGGGCATACATTATTATGTACACATAATACAGCACGTGTAACACAGTCTACTCATTAAAATGTACATAGGACACATATGTACTGTACTATTACAGCAAAGAATAAATTATTTGAAATGAAAAGCTTTCAATTGCCAGTATTCACTTGCAAAAGCCATTATTGGCATACTTTGATTCGTTAAATAAATTTGAATTTGAATTATTAATGACTGCCTTCTGTTCTATTTTTCTTTGCTTCTTCAGTTTTTGTCACACCAACGTGTTGAGCCTCCCAGAGTTTACTATACAGAGAATTTGGCCTTGATAGAAGAGAGGTATGTGTCCCGTTTTCTGCCAAGTAACCATTATCCAACACGAAAATCTCATCAGAGTCCATAACAGTTGATAACCGATGAGCGATTACAATTGATGTACGACCTTGCGTTGCTCTGCGCAATGCTTCAAGAATGTGCTGCAAATATTCAGTGTGTAAAAGCAGTTATTCAGTAAGGTAAATATAATATATAGATACCGGACTGCTACTTACGTATTCTGTAATAGAATCCAAAGCCGAGGTAGCTTCATCAAAAATCAATATAGGACTATTTTTCAGAATGGCCCTGGCAATAGCAACTCTTTGTTTTTCTCCTCCGCTTAATTTCAAACCCCGTTCACCGACTGGTGTATTGTAACCTTGTGGCCACTTTAAGATAGATTCGTGCAAGTTTGCCATGTTCGCAGCTTCGTAGACTTCTTCGGTAGAACTCGAGAGGTTTCCATAATGAAGATTATGGAATATTGTATCATGGAACAGGACAGAATCCTAAAATATTGCCAACACGTTTACGTGATTTAAAAGTGTGCGTTATACACATGTTAAATGTCCTTTCGTGTAGTATTACCTGCGGTACAATAGCTATGGACTTTCTAAGATCTTCCAGATCAACATCTTTAATGTTCTGGCCATTGATCAATATATCTCCATTCTTTGGTTCAAAGAAACGATATAGTAATCTTACTATCGTTGTCTTGCTGAATAAAGATAACAAAATTTCACAACATATTAACATAGTTAATACGCTTATACGTGTCTACAGAACTGAACTTACCCACATCCAGATCCCCCTACAATCGCAACTTTCTTTCCACTGGGAATGGAAAACGACATATCTTTAAAGATGGGCTTTCCTTCGACATATTGAAAATTAACGTTTCTGAAAGTGATATCAGAACTCTCCGGTGCTACTGTGAATCTCACAGCATTATCTTTATTCTGTTGAAAAATATTTTATTGCATTATATTTATGACATTCTTTCAGAGAATAAAATCCCTTTTATAATTAATTTATCTAATAAGGTTTCATTGAAAATACCTTGATAGCAGTGTCCACCGTCATTAATGTAAACATCGTTTGCATATCAATAAAAGCTTGTCTAACTTCGCGATAAACAGAGCCCAAAAAGCCCAATGGTACAGATAATTGGAATAACAGCGCGTTCACCATTACCAAATCTCCGACAGTCATCGAACCTGTTCATGTGATTTATCCAGCTTTAATTAATAAATATTATAAGTAATTTCAACAGTTATTTATACTACCGTTAATTATATTTTTTGCTGCTAACACCATTATCACACTTAAGGCAGCACTAAATATCGCCTGTTGACCAAAGTTTAGCATTGCAAGGCTTGTACTGGTTTTCAGTGAAGCCGTCTCATACTTCTTTAACGATTCATCATATCGTTCTGCTTCATATTTTTCGTTATTAAAATACTGGAAAGAGGAAACAGTCCTTGTGTAATTTAGAGCTTCTCTATGATATGTAATACAGTCGGAGTATATTCAATGTACCTTCACTGTTTCATAATTTATAAGAGAATCTATGGCTTTATTGCCAGCTTCGTTTTCGGCTTGGTTCATGTAAATTCGAAATTTTGTTCTCCACTGCGTTACGCTCAGCGTAAACGCGGTGTAAATTCCGACACAGCCTAATGCTACTGCTGCATACTCTGGCCCGCATTTTATGCCCAATATTGTACTAACTAATGCTAATTCAAACACAGTGGGCACAATATTAAATACCATAGCAGAAAGTACAAAATTGATTCCCCTACTTCCCCTATCTATGGTCTGAAAATAAAGAAAACAACTTAAATCGCCGGCTACATAAAGCCCCAAAAACAGTGTGTTACCTAAGAAAAATGTTTTACCTTCGAAAGTGCACCAGTTTGCCGGCTCAAATGAAAAGCTAAGTCGAGATTGTGCATATGTAAGAAAACGTTTTTCGCTATTTTACGAATGGAGTGCTGCGCAACTTTCGCGAATACTGCGTTTCTAAGTTCACTAAAACCAGCTGCACCAAGACGCGCTATACCATCTGTCATTAATTATAGAAAAAATATTACGTTTGGTGACGGGAAGGTATTTATGAGTAATTTAAAAAAATTTTGTCATCATACATCCGATGAGAAGGGATGTTGCCACCGCTGTGATGGTTTCAGGAGCAGTTCCTAAACTCAAGACTGCCTCACCACCAGCTGCTATACTGTGCGCATTTAGATAATCAATTGAATACTTGAAAATGAATGGAACAGCTACATTTAACATTTTCGCACCGGCAAGTAGTCCTACAGCTATTTTAACTCTCTTTCTTATCTCTGGATCATCCTGAAAATTGATTTTCCAAATGACTTGTGCAAACGTTTTCAATAACATGATGAATATAATTATGTTATGTAAGTACATAAAGCAATGTACCTCCGGCCAAATATACCTCAGCATTGCTTTCACCATATCTGTACTGGTAACTTGTGCTTTGTCCTGAAAACTAATTGATTCCCTGCTCAAGCTGGATGCACCAGGATGAAAGCAGTTTCGCTTTTGTTGTCCCCATTTGCCACCAGTTAATCCAGCGACTACGAGAGCGAACTTAGATGGAGGAACAATGGTTTTAGATTGTGGTACATTCTTCTTCTTTTGAGCTCGATCTATCATGTTCCCACTGCAGCACTACAAAACAATAATTATATTTTTGCTACTCCATGCCATTATCATCAACAAGTAGCACTTATGAAATAGTTGATTTTAATTACACAAAAAATGCGCAAATGCAGAAATAATGTTTTATTCAATAAACATCTTATAAACTAACAAAGTGCAGTATACATAATAACTATAACATAATTATACAATCATATTTTGAATCCTAATTCAGTTTCCATATATGTCAAACACTTATCTAATAAATTTATATATTCTTCCATAAGCATTATTGCAATCGTGAAACTTGCACATCTTTGTATGAAATTTTTCATATTGTTAATTGTATACGTAAAACTTTTTCTTTTTAAATGCAAAATCTTTGTTCCTAAATGATATATTTCTCTTAAATCTTCACAATCGAAACCATTGATATATATTGTATTATTCCAATTTTCCCTTTTTTTTCTTGTACTTATAATAAATAAAGTTACCTTTGCATTATAATTTAAACCTTCTGCATTAAATCCCATGTCTTTATGGAAATTATTACGCATTATAAAATCTACTGTTACCTCTGGAATAGTAGCATGTGCCTCTATATCAGTAATAGTGAAATAAATTTCATCTAATGGATTATTTGGAATAAAAAAACCATAATCTACATACAATTTTAAATTACTGTGTGAGCCATAATTAATGAAAACCTGTGTGTCCTTTTTAAATGGCTTTAAAGTAGTTAGCTGATAGAATTTACCAGTACCATTGTCTGCAATAGTAGAAGCATTAACAGCAGCATGAAAATCATGATTGAACATATCTAATAAAGGAGCTAAAGCTAAGTGATTAAGACCTTTTATATTTATATTGTCCAAGGGTCTTACATATTCAATATAAACAGCTCTTGTATTAACAACATAATATGCCCATTTATATTGTGAAAAAGTTATTATCTTTTCAAATGGCTTATGACAATGAGGGCAATGACTTTTATTCATATTCTTCAAATCCTTTATTGACTCCATTAAGGAAAGAAAGTCATATAATAATTTATGAGATTGATCCATGTAATGCACAATAAAATTTGGTAGTAAAAGTTTTTCTCTTTTTGAGCAAAAATCTGGATTTGTAAAGAAATTTGGGATTGTCTGTAGGTAATTATACCACTTGGAAGTTACACCCAAATGTGTTTCAAATATTACAAATACTGCAAGTATGCACTGAGCACTATAAAATTGTTTGTTATGAAACAAAACCTTTGCATCACTTTCAGACATGGTAAATGTTGTTATCAAAACATTCAATGGCAACTTCATGAGAATTTCATTGGCTCTAATGTCTGTTAAGGTTTTTAAACCTCTGCCAGTGTCTGAAAAATTATAAAGAATTAACTTCTTATTTGGTGAACCATTTTGGCTTAAAAGCCAGGTTCTTAATTCTGCAATATTATCATCAATCCTGGCTGTTAATTTAGAAGAATTAAATATCTTCTTTTGATGACGTTTCCTTGCTGTTCTTCCCATTGTAAATAAAGTGACATTAAATCTGCAGAAGTAGTAAAAAAATTGGTTTGTTAAAACTGATGACTTTATGTTATGTATTAGCAATCCTAAATATACACAATAAAAGCATTGCTTTAATATGTTAGATATTTTCGAATGTATACATCAGACATTGAATTAAGTGGTTACAGTCAAATTTTGTATTAGTAGTTCCAGAATGTGTAAGTAAACATTGATTAGTTAATAAGTGATGTAATCATTTCTTACTGCTATTAGTTTTATTGAAAAATATAATCCTTTTAAATAATATAACTTAAACGCTAGTTAATTATAAAAATAATTATATACCTTGCAATTGGTTTATATAAAAAATTGAAAAAAAAAAGTTATTCTAAATGATTAGGTTAAAAATATTACCCTGACTCCTAAAAGTGGGAAATGCTGTCCACGGTGGAGAAAAGATCCAGTGTTCTTAAAGAGAAACATCTCCTTGTAACTATTGCTTGATGATGTTCTCGAAGATCTAATCCAAAGACGTTTGTCATTTCCCGAAATTCGTAGCAGACGACCACATTGGATGAAATATGACATTTTTAAAGAAGTCTTTTCAGAAGGAAACTATATTATAAATACTCTGAAATTAATGTAAGTCAGTTCATTTTACAGGAATTAATTACATACAAATGTGTATATCTACCAGGCAAGAGGTAGGTACAGACAAATAGTACTGAGCATTGCTATGACTATTGTACAGCGGTCATTTTTCCTCATCCCCGACTATAGATGCGTATAACTAAATTCGCCTTCCATGGGCAACACGTTTAGTATGATATGTGTTTGTGAGTATGAGAGTAAGGGAGAGAGTGAATCTTTAGGTTAGAGCATGTGTGTAGTAGATTCGAAACAATTCGAAATTTAGAGCTCGGTTTCGCAAACAAATTGTAGCCGATAATGTAGCTTGCGTTGAATAATATCACTAATAATACGGAAAGTAAAAAATGTACGAAGCTTACGTATAAAACATTTCATTAATCGACAGTAACGTACTATGAAGTACAATTATAACTAAGTTATAATAATTTGTGACTGACATATCAAATGAATTTCTGAAAATTATTTCAGATTTTTAGACTCCGACAGTGTTTGTGCATTGTAATCTTGCAAAATGCCACAATTCTTGCGAGTAGCGCTGTCTGCAGGATAGAACCAGTCTATGTATGGATCAGTACGCGTCCTAAACCAAGCTGTATTCGAAATTTTATATTGGCTTTGAGCGTCGTCGTGTTAAAACATTATTAAAAATGGAATGTATTGTGGCAAGTGTGGATCATATGCGCTTTGATATTGAAGTCGCACTCGACGAACAATATGGAGCACTTCCTCTACCTTTTACCGGAATGGATAGTACGTATTACATGAAATAATCTATTACAAATTTTATTTGTCAGGTTATGTTTCACTCAGTACACTACTTATTAGAAAACACTGTTATTAAGTTGCACTATTCAAAAAGAAAATAATAGTACGCTTTTGTATAAAAACATATGACTTATATATTTCTTGACACTTCTAAATGTAAACATAAATAGTTCATTTTATGGGAACATAACCTAAATACAACTGTCATATTTTGGATGCACAATAATACGGATGAACATTGTTTGAAAATGTATTCTATTTATGTGTCACAGAATCCATAGCAGCAGTATGCCAATTTTATCCAAGAGGTACTTGTGTCAAAGGAGCCTCATGTCCATTTAGACATGTGCGTGGAGACCGCACAATTGTTTGTAAACACTGGTTACGCGGCCTTTGTAAGAAAGGAGATCAGTGTGAATTTTTACATGAATATGATATGACAAAAATGCCAGAATGTTATTTTTATTCTAGATTCAGTAAGTAATGTATATTATTATTATTTATAAATTGTTTCAAAATAATAATTATTTTGGTTGACTTTACATGTATTTTAGAAGTATGTAATAAACATTTCTAGATGCATGTCACAACAAGGAATGCCCTTTCCTTCATATTGATCCTGAAACAAAGGTTCGAGACTGTCCATGGTATGATAGAGGATTTTGCAGACATGGACCTTTGTGTAGGCATCGCCATGTTCGTCGTGTACTTTGCATGGCATATTTAGCTGGATTCTGTCCTGATGGGCCAAATTGTAAATTTATGCAGTAAGTAATCAATTTTTCTTTATATCTGTTTTTTATAACTCTATGGATACCTGTATACTATATAGAACATACAGTGCCTAGAATAAAATGATTATATACTGTTTTTTTATAGTCCTAGATTTGAATTACCGGCGTTACAAGATATGCAGCCAAAGGAAGGCAAAAAAGTCATGATAACGTGCCATTTTTGTGGAGAAAGTGGCCATAAAGCTATTTACTGTAATAAAATGCCGCCTGATGTGCGAGAAGCACAGGTCAGACAAGAAATGGAAGGCGGACCTCATGCGACACATCATCACATGAATATGCATAATGGACCACCGCCCCGAGGTCCACAAAAGCCATTGGAGGAAGTTACGTGTTATAAGTGCGGAACAAAAGGACACTACGCGAATAAGTGCCCCAAAGGACACCTTGCATTTCTCAGTCATGCTGGAGCTAGTGGAGGTGGTATTAGCGGTAGCGGTGGCGGAGGCGGAAACGGTGGTGGGAGCGGTGGTGGTGGAAACGGCGGACAAAACCAGAATTATCGGAGATGACTTTGTTTATTACCATAATCTATTAAAATCGTGTTCACCTATAAGATTTTGTATATCGCATACATATATCGAAATAAGTATATCATAAGCAGAATTATTACATTCGTTATTTATTATACCCCTGCAGTGGAAATAGATGAAAAAAAGCGAAGTCCCATAGCCGATATAAATATTTATATGCTGCGGGCTCACAATAAATTTTTATGAATTGTATAGTTTTTACTATAAATTTTGTTCTATATCTAGATATATAACACTTGTTACTTTTTAAAATATACTATAATCTCGTAACAAATCATTAAATAACTAAACTCTCAGACTTAAGAAAAAATTGTTCGAATCGCTATGACGTATTTAAATCGGAAAAATAAAGCAATGGTCTAAAAAATTGCCCTTTTTTCAAATCCTGGTTGTCCAGATTATTGAAATACCTTCCATTACTACTGCTGGCTTTCAAGTCTCGGAAAACATTTGCGTAATATAAAACATTCTCTTACTCTACCTCTATTATAAAACGCGTTCTGTGAGTAAACTAGTATGCGTTGGATAAAAAGTCGTTGAGGTAAGTACACTTTGAGACCGTATTTTTTATACGTGTTACTAAACACTACGACATCTGAATTTCGTACTGCCTGCTATAAAAAACAAGAATCGATAACTAGTTAACAATATCGGTTGAAAAAAATGTAATTGCGGGAAGAACTCGAAAAACTTCGAGTCGTTTTGCTTGGCTATTGCAGTAACGAATGATCATCTGTCGTCTTTACGTATGTGCAGAGGCGCGGTGTAGTCGCTGCACATCTTCTGATATCCTGGCAAGACACAGAAGGGAAGTTTAAAGGTTTTAATACTTCGTTATTGTTATCATCCGCGTCATGTTGTAGCACGATCATTGTAAACGATAACTTCTACATAATTGGCTGGGAAAAGTCCGTAAGTTCCATCCGGTGCCAATCCCTGCCACCATCCTTCATCGATAGCATCAATGTGCGTGATAATATCACCTGGATCAAACGTAATTTCTGTGTCATCGGCAGCTTGATAATCGTATAGAGCGCGAGCCGTCATTCCCTCGTTATTAGGATCGAAGTATAGGTACTGTCCGTCTAATTGATTGAGCAATTCGTTGCCAGTAGCATCTTCCTTTGCTACCGGTACTTGTTCAGCAGTTTCGGGCTGAGTAGGTGGTACTTGTGATTCTTGAACCGAATTATTTTCACCGGACGGCTGGACTTCCGTCACTTTTTCCGGCTGTTCATTGTGATCCTGAGTTTTCTCAGTTTCAATTACATTACGATCATCAGAAGTATTTGAAGTATTAGACGCTTTGACGGGTGGTGATGGTTCGCTCTGTTGACCCTCCTCAATCGCTTTTCGTGCAGCTTCTACTACATTATTTCCTTTATGTACGTACGTTTGTTGCACGGTCGATTTCTTCATTTGACCAGCAGCAGAATTTTGTTCGAAAACAGCTCTAGCATTTATCGTTCGCTGAGCGATCAATTGCTGTGCTTCTTTACTCCTTTGCCTGCGTAATTCCTCGCTTCTCGATTTGTGGTCATCCTCTACATCATTGTCGTAATGCTGACTTGCCGCAATTTGATTACGTATATTATTTGCTTCTTCGGCTCGTTGTTCTGCTTGTTTCTGCCGTGCGATTGTGCTTTCTTTCGCAGAAACCTAATAAAACAAACGAACGATACTGAATGCCTCAAAAGGTAAGTTTTGCGTACGATACAACCTGACGTTATACTCACCCGTTGTTCTCGCAATTGATTCTCTTTTTCCTCACGTGTTCTGATCTCATTCTCTAATTTCTGACGCTCTCGCTCTAAGCGTAAACGTTCCTGTTCTAGTCTTTTCTTCTCTTCAATTTCTTCTCTTTGCCAAAACTGATCTCGCTCAGTTGCATTTATTTCTTGTTGTGGTATCACTCTGTAAAGAGATGAAAATAGTTTCAAGTTACCATACAATACTATCAGTTGCAAATAACATAAGTTACAGAATAATACATACCTACGATATGTGGTACCAACAGGACCTATTTGTGCCTCATTTTCTCCTCTTGGTTCATTAAATCTAAATGCAGAGGCAGTTGCCCGGGCAAGTTTTTCCATTATGTCATCTACTTCTACATCATCTTCAGAACGTGCAGTGATTGTAATATGAGCTCCTTTAAGCAACTTTTCTACATCCCTGATATGATTAGCACAAGTACCCTTTCGAACTATAGGTGCACCTTCACCTTGCTACAGATTATAAAAGAAATTATCAGATACATTTTAATGTATTCTATTATAGGAATATCTTTGCCATTATTTCTTCAGTTTACGCAATTTATTTTACCCAGTTAATCAGTAGGCATTTTGGTAGAGTTGTCTTAGTATCAATAACTCGACAGAATGCATACATGATGTAATTACTATTTAACCGATCAATCATTTCTTCTAAACCTCCATTTCCTGTACCCACGACTTTCAAAGTATTTGACTGATCCTCATAGCCAAATAAAGCCCTGCACAAAAACATATTTTGATACCCAACATTAAACAATTCTTGAGACTGTTACTTTTTAGCATTAAGAAGTTGCATCTTAGAAATATTTTCAGATCAGTTTTTCAATGACTGACTTAAGATAACAGGTGATATGTACCACTAACAAAAGTTGGTATGTAGATAAGTAAGAAACTAAAAAAAGTTTACAAATCGTATACTCAATGCTTGTCAGAAAACATTAACATTTTCACGAATAGAAAATCACACCGAAATGTGAATTTTCTACCGTATGCTAGGAAGAACATCAGTATTGTAGGCACCGTTGTGGTTAGCGAAAAGTGTTTTATGTGTTAATCATACCAGTTAGCGGGGGTCTTGTCGTCGATTACGCTATGCCAAGCCGCCACTAGAGAATCCTTATTTTTCGTTACGTCGATCGACATGGCACACACTTATTTCAGCACATATAAATCATAACAAAACAATAATAACAATGCGTATGTATACCGGCAAACGGGTTAACAATGAAACAGACGCATCAATTGTATAGCTTTTTCCCTGTTTAATGAAATGTCAACGCCCTTCTTATCGCCAACTGCCAATGACCAAATGTTCCGAGGTGAGATTTAAACCCAGTTTACAAGAAACGAAAAATAGGCAGTTTATGATATGCCATCGTGATCATCATACTAGTGTAAATTAATAGAAAATATCCTTTTCATTGGTGTTGCACAAGATAACGTTTCAGCCCGGTATAATACAGTTTATGAAACACGATGTGGTAGCCAGTGGTAGCCATTTGCCTGTGTTTTTTTATTACACCGCAAATGTGCAAAAAGCAAAACATCGTTAAATAGAATATAATAAAAACTCATTTCGTTTGTGTTTTTTCAATTCACAAATATGGTAAGTTTAATAATTACTTGACTGTATCCATGGATTATCACTTTTCAACGATCATCGTTTGAAATAATAAATGTCATTAAGTAAACACATTTAAACTTTCAGTTGTTCTATTCGTTTTTCAAGTCGTTGATCGGGAAAGACGTAGTTGTTGAGTTAAAAAATGATCTTAGGTACGTAAATATATATTTTATTTTATGGAATATTAAATATCAATTCATGTTCCAAATCATCACATTTCTTGGTTAAGACATTATTTATTATGAATGTATTTTAATCGTTTTCATATATGAAATGTAGATTTCATACACTGAATATACTTTGTATAAGATTCTATTAAATTTAAGCTATAATTATGACACTGAAATTAACCAATTAATATACTTTTGGATAACATAAAAGCATGTAAGTTTTATTAAATTATATACAAAAAGGTGTATCAACATCAATCATTCACTACCAATTATTAATTTTAGTCACTTAAACAAGTATTTAATCATAGATACTTAATGATCTATATTATTTTTAGCATTTGTGGGACTTTGCATTCTGTAGATCAGTACCTTAATATTAAGCTGACTGACATTAGTGTAACTGATCCGGATAAGTATCCACATATGGTTAGTTTTCTTCTATGTATTTTAGTTCTATAATATGTAATTTAAATTATTCTGAATTATGTATTACATTACAGTTGTCAGTGAAGAATTGCTTCATCCGTGGGTCAGTAGTAAGATATGTTCAACTTCCTGGAGATGAAGTAGATACACAACTATTACAAGATGCTGCACGTAAAGAAGCAGCTGTTCAAACTAGGTAGCTTATAATTATATTGTGCATCACTGATGTATGTTGCTCATGCATCCCACCATTATGAACAGATTATCAATTATGTATTGAAAGCCAAAAATCTAACAACAGTTCCACAAAAAAGGATTACTACTAAGAGTTAAAACAAAGTCTCTTAACAAGTTTCATTGTAGAAACTATTTATTTGAGTTTATTTAGGATAAGTTTTTCAATACAGAATATTTTTGAAATGTGTATAAAGCTGTTTTTATACGAAATGCAAAATAGTCTTCTTCTGAAAAGATAAAATGAAATAGGGTAATTATTTGAAAGAGTAACACAAGTATTAAAGGATGTGTGTTAAGATGTGTCCCAATCCTTAAGAGTTTTGTCTTCCCAGATAAATTTGCCTTTGATGTCAGTACCCTCTGGGAGTAAAGCACAGAATAGTGGTGCGACTGCCCCTTGTTCTGGTGTAAGTGGTCCCTTATGACTTGTCATATCAGTATCCACATAGCCTGGATGTACAGCATTCACAGCAATATCTTCACGTTTATCTGCATTGAACATTCTTTGATGAATTCTGGCCAAAGCAGAAACCCCAACTTTGCTTGCCACATATGCTGAATTTGCCCATCCAGCCTCCTGATGTGCATTTGTCTTTGCTAAACTAGAATGTATATTTAAATTGGATGGTGTCTTTCATTGATTAATTTTTTTATATCAAATAAAAATATCATTGTATTGTTTACTGTTCATACACTACTGCAGTGTATCAAGGTAAAACATTCAAAGTGCTATGCTATGAATTCCTGTATGATATAATTATGTGATGACTTACTCAACAAAACTTTGCATAATCTTATCCAACTGATTTTCTGTCAAATTTTCATCGCAGAATTTTTTCCTAAGTTCTACACCAGGAATTCTTGATAACAGACCACAACTGCTAGATACATGCACTACTCGTGCATGAGGTCTGAGTAGTGGATAAAGTATATTACATACTCTGCGTATACCAAAATAATTAATGCGTACAGTTTCTTCAGCTTGCACTGAAAAAGGTTCAGTAGCAGATGTCTGTAATAAGCATAACAATGCATTATGATAGGACATGATCTTGCGTTAAATTGATATAAATTACAAGAATCAATTCATATAATGACCTTGAAAGCTATTGCTGCATTGTTGATTAATATGTCAAATCCACCATAGGTCTTTTCAAGGTAATCTTTGAGAGTTTGGACACTTTTATCATCAGTAACATCAAGCTGGTGGAACCTTGGTTTTAGGCCTTGTTTTTCAAGTTCCTGTACAGCATTCATTCCGAGATTTACATTGCGAGCAGTCAAATATACAATTCCATCAAATTGTTGACACAGCCCTTTTACAATAGCAAATCCAATACCTTTGTTGCCACCGGTCACCTAAAATAACACGTAAATAATTGGAATACAATGGTCGATCATTGAAGATCATTTCACTTTAAACTTTGATCATTGTATATAAGACTTTTATTAACGTACTACTGCGATCCTCTTCATGTTATTAGTACGAAACAATGCCAAATCTGCTCAAGTTAAATAAAAAACGGGAGTAACCAGTGAATCCGCTACTTGATAGCTTATGAGAAGCTATAAAACGTAATTGCGTTTTACAAGGAAATATTCTGCGCAGTTCTGTGTATTTCCCTATAATTTAATCGCAGATATGATATGGTCTAACCACAGACTTCTGTCTGTGGAATAGACCTTTCACCATATAGGACTTCGTGTCACCAGGTCTGAATTACCGACATCGTCAAAAAAGAGTAGCGATCGAGCGCACTCTACGTTTCATGACGGTAATATTTGGAACTGTAAACGTTTTCCTCTTGCTTTACTGATCAAATTTAGCGATGTTGCCAAATGTAACCATTGTGATGCATGATTGCTACATCGATTATTTTCGCATCGAAAAATGCCCGAAAAATCGCCCGGACGATAACGTTGAGCGTGACATGAAAATGGTAATGGGGCTTTAGAGCCCCACAATGAGGTGACACGAAAATACATTGCATGAGTGCTCTATCCCTATACCTGGTCTGTGATCATATTTCCCATTTTGTAGAAAGAACTCGACTCGCAATGTTATCAGCAATATATTTCCGAAAAATTACTAGTAAACAAAACGACCGATGGTTGGCGCTATGTTGAATTTCCATTGTTGGTTGGTGCAAAAGGTCGTAGACGGTTGTAGACCATTGTAAATGCCGTATGGAAATTAAGCCGTGTGAAGAAGGTTATTTTTTCGTAAACAAAGTGAAAACATCGGCCGGAAAAAGTGTTTTATTTATTTCTCCTATCTTCAGAGATGTTAATACTCACGTCATCGGATGACAATGACAGCAAAGACGATTTTACTGAGGTAGCAGAAATGAGAAGTGGAAGTACCGATGGCAGTTACGACAGTGACGAACAGGCTTACGATTCACCAAAAAATATGCAATTAGAAACGAAATCAGGGATGTCAGCGAAGCGTACGTATTACAGCGAATTCGATGACGATGAGGACGGACAGTTTAGTAAGAGACTGCAGTTTAGTGATGCCGAAAAACCTACGGCAAGCTTTAGTACAGAGGAAGAAGGTTATGATGCTCCAAAAGGTACGCAGTATGAACATAAAAAAAAAGAAGAGGCGAGCACTTTCGATCCTACGGATGTTGGATATCGTCTCCTGAAGAAGATGGGATACAAGGAAGGTAAAGGTTTGGGTATCCATAATCAGGGGCGATTGGAGCCTGTGGAAGCTGCCAAACAACAAGGTCGTAGAGGCTTGGGCCATGATATCCCAGAATTGACAGAGGCCAGTATAAAATATAATCCAGATGAAGAAAAAGTAACAGCGATAGAAGAAATTATATGGTTGGCAAATAACCATACAGACATACCTACCTTGCAAGAAATGAAAGAATGGACAGTTACTGGACCAAGGAAGAAAACAATTCATAATGAAACAACATTCTGCAGTGGACATATAGTATCACAAGTGGTCAATTCTAAAGCAATTTTAGATAATTTGAGTAAAGTTGATAAGCTGCGAGCAAGGACCCGTTCAAATCCTTTTGAAACAATCCGTGGAGCCTTTTTTCTCAATCGAGCAGCTGTAAAAATGGCAAACATAGATCGTGCTTGTGATTTTATGTTTACAAAGCCTAATGGACTTCAAGATAATGAATTGTTATATTTTGCTGATGTATGTGCTGGGCCAGGTGGTTTCAGTGAATATGTTCTGTGGAGAAAGAAATGGCATGCTAAAGGTTTTGGTTTTACTCTTGTTGGACAAAATGATTTCAAATTGGATGATTTCTATGCTGCTCCATGTGAAACATTTCATCCCTTGTATGGCCCAAAAGAAAATGGAGATGTATTTGATCCAGCAAACCAAGAGGATCTCAGAAGACATGTTATGAAGCATACAAAAAATGTAGGAGTACATTTTATGATGTCTGATGGGGGATTTTCTGTAGAAGGGGAAGAGAATATACAAGAGATTCTTTCAAAGCAGTTGTACCTTTGTCAATGTTTGGTAGCCTTAATGATAGTTAGAACCGGAGGACATTTTGTTACAAAATTATTTGATTTATTTACACCATTTAGTGCTGGTTTGGTGTACTTGATGTATCGATGCTTTGATGAAATTTCTATCTTCAAACCAAACAGCTCAAGACCAGCTAATTCTGAACGCTATTTAATAGGCAAAGGAAAACGTAGTGATACAACAGAAGTAATGGAGTACTTAAACCAAATAAACCATCGACTTTTAAAACTTAAAGACTCCAATAAGGATATCCTGGAGATGGTGGCTCTTGAAGAGATGGAGGCAGAAAAATCTTTTATAGAATACTTGAGAGCTTCCAATGAATCCCTTGGACGAAATCAGATTACCGGTCTCTTGAAAATTGCAGCTTACTGCAAGGATACAACGCTTATTGAAAGACGACAAGCAGATATGCGAAAACAATGTTTGGAATATTGGGACATACCAGATACTACGCGTGTTGCCCCTCGAAGCGGAAAACCGCAAGAAAGGATACGACAGTGGTTCAATGACCCTAAAATGTTGTTTAACACTGCAGCGCGTAAATTAGACGCTGACAACGTAAAGAGCTCGATAGTAAATCAGCTACTTGACTGGTATTGTGTCCCCTGCGGATCAGGCGAATACCTGGGTGACGAAAATAAGTTGGCTACCTTTTACATGGGCATGGGTCGGTCGAAGGTGTACCGCTATGTGAAAGGAGATTGGTATTCAGTCAATGATATCAAAGTCGATCTACCACCCGATACTCTTGTGTACGCCGAAGTTGTATACGAGCAAAAAAGGGAAAGGAGTCGTCTTCAGAAAACCCTCGCATTACACATTTTAGATGCTTATATCCTTGGCGGGGAGAATATTAGTAAAAAATACATACTCGAGAGGTGAGTTTATTATAAGCGAATATTAAAATTCTAAGCCTTTGAATGCTTATCAGGGCTTTATCATTATTTTATTAGTTAGTGGTCATTGAAGGCCTTTATAATATCTATCTGTATAATCAAGAAAGGTTTTAATTTACAGAAACGCGCTCATAAATAAATTCTGTGAGGCTTTATGGAAACCACAACGCAAAGACTACGGCCTGGTACGCGCTAAGGAATTATACCCTGTGGATATAAATATAGATAAAAATTTACACATAACGCAGCGTACTCTGAAAAACAATTGTTCAGCATTAACATATACAATGCGGCGTAGTTATCTTGACGACGACGATGATCAGGACATGTTATATATCATACCACGGTGTGTACTTTTCTTTAAAAGTACAGCACATCCTTGGTCACGTCATTATACCAAGAGACATAAATGCACATACGTGTTTCATCCAAAGAGAAAAGAGGGAGTATACGAAAAAGACAGGTCATCTGAAGCCGAAGCGAGTTTTCCTGAGACGTTTCAGAATCGTATTATTTGGCACTGGCCGCAAGACGAATCACTTACTATGGATAATTTTACTCGTTATATTAAGGAACAATGGTTAAAAATTGGCATTAACGATAACGATTGACGAGAAATGATTTGTTGAATTCAATGACCACGATATTTTATCTCTAAGAAGAAGGTAGTAACTGAATAACAGATATTTAAAGACTGTCGATAAACTAATGTTTTTCATCAAACTGTGGTGAAGTTTATATATTTGCGAAAGTCACTGTTTCTTTATTGTTTATGGGACATACTATTTGTATAAAGTCAATAATATTCTAAAATGTATGTGAATGCAATCACGTACACTATGTAATTATATCCTTTTCGTAATGTATAAAAATCGCGTGTTTCTAATAGACTATTTAGATTAGTAAATACTTCAACATATTAAAATACGTTGAACTTACCAAATTAAGTTTAGGTCCCCTGAGTTGCATTAGACACAATTGTATAGTATAGTTGTGAATTAAATAACTGAACTATTTTTCATGTAAAATAATACATTTTTTCTATTCGCCGAGTGTTCGTTAAATCGCTTAAGATAGCTAATCCTGTGCAATGTCAATGTAAATGATTCGCCAATAAACACACTGTTGACACATATTTGTATTCTGCTTTTTTCATACCTTTTATGAATAAATTTTTAAACGATATAGTTTATTCTTCGTTAGTAAAATTAAATATTTATCCGTTGCAACAGCGCCCATAATAGGGAACTCATCGTAGCCTATATCCACAATCCATTGCTTGCCCACTTCTGCAGTAATTTCAGGCTGTTCATACAAAAACACGTGCCTTGTATGCTCCACTATCGCCACATAAGAATTATCTAAAATAGGGTTACCTGGCTTAAGTTTTAGTAAACGACAAAGAATATAGGATAGATTACAATATAGATTTAGAAGCTTAACACATTATCTTAGAGGAGGAGCGACTGTTTCTAATATTTTTTTGTTCACTATCGACTTACTTGCTGGTGATACACAAAACTTTTTATTGCTCTTACTGGCTTCGACGTAGCCGAAGCCGGGGAATGTGCTAGTATGTTTTATATTCCATTCGTTGCCTTCCGTTTGACCCGTTTTCCACACACAGCCGTCATGGTCGTGTCTTAGACACAAAGCCTGTCCAATCTTTGTTCTATAATTAAAAATTACATTGTTGCTAGCGCCTAAAGTTGCTAAGTGAGTAGTTTTTTGTGTTTTGAGATTTATTCTTTGTAGTAAATTGTCTCTTCCTTGGAGATCACATTCTTCGAGTTGTTCTGAATTAAAACCTAAAACAGGCTGACCTTGCCCAGTTCCATTGTCCATTGTCTCTGTACATAAATGCGCTAATCTGCAAAATTGGGAACGATACTTCTGAGGTAGTGTGTAAAATTATGAACAATCAATAGTATTGCAAAGGCATCATAAAAAAATCAACGAAAAATTAGTAAAGTGAACAATGAGGTAAGTTAATAATTGTAGACCATAAAGATACCTAGAATGTACTTCAGCAGCTAGTGCTTCGTTAGGTATGTGCTCTCCGCCAGTATCGCCTTTGATTAGTTCATTCCACATTAATCCACTTTCGTATTTCATTAATTCGAGTTGCAGACTGTCGTTTTCGCGCTTCCACGTTGTTAGACTTTCATCTAATCTGTGTTGGCAGTCTCCTTCTATCAGAACAAAATCGTCAATAGCAACTGATATTTTGGTAGGCTTCACGTTTACGCGAATCCCACTATCGTTCGTAGATGAAATGCATGACAATTTATTCTCCGGTATTTTAATCCACACTGTAAGTGAATCTTCATCTTGAGACCAGCTATACTTTGGTATTTTTATGTGATCTTCTTTTTTATCAGGTTCTAAACTAGATTCTTGAACTTCATTGTTCATTGGCTCTGTTTTAGGGTTTTCAAATGTAATTGAGTTCTGAGATATGGAGTGTATATGTTCACCATCTTCTTCTATGAAAATATACTCAACTGCCCCATGTACTTTTAGGATTTGTCGTTCCATTAAATCTAAACACTCTTTTTCCATGTTTTGATTTTTCCAGGAGTAAAATAACAGATTTACCTGTGAATATTTCTTGCCTTGTTCTTCTGCCACACAACATATTGCTACAATGAGTACAGATTTTGTCGGTATAAATTGAACATCTATAATTATTCCTGGAGCTAAATCAAGATTCAAACAAATAGATTTTAGTTGTCCAGTTGTTGAATCTTCTCTCAATACTACCAAGCAATTTGATCCATTCAGAATAACAGTAATTTCTTTAGAAGCAAATCCAATTGAGGGATTGAATGTGAGTTTTTGTGTTTTTTTATTATCTTCACAAGCTTGAAGGGTGTAAATTCGGTTTAATACACCAGCATTGTTCAATCTCCAAACATCCCATCTTTCATCCACAAACCAACACGAGGTATCATAAGGATTTTTAAACAAGTGATTATGAAATGCAAAGATGCGTGTTTCAAGAAAAGACTCCTGAACACTGTGTGGTTCTAACCTAAATACGTCTGAAATGAAATTTTTAAATTGTGATGTTTATTGATGTAGAATTTAATTGTGATATAACTCACAAATAAGTTTATAAAACAGTTTTTATAAATGAACAATCGGAGGAATCTTAAATTGCTTAGATATAAAAACTGAATGAAAAAATGAATTAACTCGTTAACATTGCGAAGGATATTAAAAGAAATTTAATAATAAATCATATTGTTACTATTATTTAAGCACTGATGGTAAGTGTTAAAGGCATGTTCTGGGGAAAATGTTGACTATCTTACCACTGTCCAAATTTATTTCCAAATCAATGGAAATTATATCTGATGAAAATTGATATTTTACAAATTTGGAATTTATTAATGATCTGTTAGGATATAGATCCACAATTTTCGTCATTGTGTATCTGGAACGAATTTGTTAAACTTTCTGGGAATGCGACGTTGTGCGGTGTTTATACAACAATTACTGAACCTAACCTATACATCGTGGAAACAAAATCATCGTTTACATAATACAGTTGAAATATTAATATCTTGTTTTTTATATTAAAATAGTTTTTGGTATACCCTGTTTCTGTATTACAAAATTAATACTATTCAAACTAATATTAAACTATTAATGTTTGAACTTCACATTTAAGTTATGTAACAATAGAAAGTAGATTCTTCAGGAAATATCATATTACATTTGTTCGTCTCACTTAGCATTCATGATCAATTTAGAGAAAAATTTGTAAACGTATATGTCAAGCTCTCGGAGATGTGATTCATATATACGTCTTTATACGCAGTTCTTCCTATTGGTTGAAAGAACGGTGGTGTTTACAGTTTATGTCGATGACACTTTTAACAAGGCCCAACTTTTAGCTTTTCACTCGAAACATTTACATCAAGTATAGTAAACAGTAATATTCTAATAACTTGTTGGTATATTACTAATAAGAATCGTAGTGAAGACGTGAAGAAAGAAGCAGAAACTTGTTTGTAAATAGTTTGATATGCTATCTAACCTTCTTTATCTTATTAGTGATAAAATAACATTGAGAAAGAAAGAAATACTAGATTTATGCCTTATTCAACGTGTATCACAGGATAAAGTGTATAAAACTATAATATTTTTTCTTTTTCTTAATGTTGTCGCGATAGTGAATCAAATTAGGATTAGAATAGTACTTCATAGATATCAAAGCAATGAATGTAAACAAAGATAAGCTTGATAGACATAAAAGCTGCTTTCATTTACACATTTTCAAAATAGAGCAGCACAGGACTGACTACGATCTCTTACGACCAGTCGTCAGGTCTGTCAAGATATTGCTCAAGTGTTCACTCTCCGTTCGAGGGGGGGTTAGAGAGGTTCTTTCATTCTAAATTTGATATTCTTGAAAGTGTTTGCATGCACATGACAGTGAACTTTTGGTAAAGGTGACAATGGATTCGAAAAACTTGCAAGAATTTATGGAACTTGTTGGCCGATTGAAAGTGAGTAATTAACATAGGAGATAAGGAATGTACTTATTATTCAGTACATATTTTAAATTATTTACAGTAGACATATTGTAGTAAATGTCACTAGCATCATCACTGTAATACAAATGATAAAACCTTAGGTTGCCCATGCATTTAAATTCATTTTCGCGTTAAGTGTTGCGTTCAAAATTAGTGACAAATTGTACGATTACGTTAGCACAAAATATATATAAAACTCTTCGAGGAATATTAATAGTTATGTAATGGTTTGTCGAAATTCGCGGAGAATGTCACATGTCTCGATGGAAAAGAAACTGAAAATTATTATTCTTGTGCAAGAAGAAAAATTGTTTTATTTAATTACTACACGGCATTAGCGACTTTCACCGCATTTCAAATGACTGATTTTAAGTTGTACAGAGTTATCCGCTTCAACATTTATGTTATATTTCTGTATTATTTAATAGAATAAATACATCTTTTCTGTCTCTAGAAAAATGCATATCACCCTATAAATATATGAAAAAATATTATGGGCACGTTTTTCTGAAAACTTAATCATTTTTTTTCTTTTCTTTGTTTAGCACATGAAAAGAACAGGTTGGGTCCTGCGAAACATACCTGACCCTGAAACCATTGCAGGCCATATGTACAGAATGGCAATGCTTTCCTTCTTGGTAGATGTTAAGGACAATCTAGACAAAACAAAGTATGTTTGGTTTAATCATATACTTTATTTTTTACTTCACTTATGAATAATGATAGAGATTGTTTTCTTATATTATCATATGTATTTGCAGAATAATGCAAATGGCCTTGATCCATGATTTAGCAGAATGTATTGTAGGTGATATTACACCTCACTGTGGTGTCCCACCTGAAGTGAAACATAGGTTAGAAGATGAAGCCATGGAAGAAATTTGCAAACTATTAGGAGATAAGGGACCAGAGATTTTACAAATGTTTAGGGTAAGGTGATTCTTTGGTGCTGATACATTACTACTAAAAATAAGGTGTTTCGTATCAATACACTTGTTTTACATCTTTCTCCAAAGGAATACGAGAAGCAAGAGTCACCAGAAGCACAGTACGTAAAAGACCTGGACAGGCTAGACTTAATAATGCAAGCATATGAGTATGAGAAAAGAGAAAAAATTCCTGGCAAATTAGAAGAATTCTTCAAAAATAATGATGGTAAAATTAAACATCCGTTCATCAACAAAATTGCAGCAGACATTAATGCAGAGCGGTCTGCATTATGTAGGAATTCAAATGATACTGATTGACCTTGGTTTTTCAGTACATGCAATAAAGTTAGGTCTAATACATTGACATTGACATATAATAATACTCACGTAAAAAGACTATAAACAATAAGTGCACAAAACATGTTAAAACTACACATTAGAAACATATTTCTGGTATTCAAAATTGCAGTAAAGTTTTACTGCAAGTAAGACAAGTTTTGAAATTTTTAGACGATACCACTCGATTCTAATACCACATGATTCTAACAGTGGATAAAAGATTTTGAATATTTCCAATTTATATCGGGATTATAGCACAACGAATTGTTAAAAATATTAAATTTCGATCAGTGTTATATTGATCTTACTTCATCATACAACAAAATTTACTACACATGCATATAGAAGATAAATGTAATTGCTAATATTCTCCGACAGATATGTAATTTTTGTAAGTTTAAATGTCTTTAGCAGATAGTTTAACTGTGGTTCATAAATCTTTGTGTTGTGACATTTCTATATTTATAATATATAATATATATGTTATATATACATATGTGCCTGTATATGTACACAGGTACATATGCATGCTGTATACCAAAGGCATTCAGAAGTCTATTTACTTTTTTGAAATTCAACTAAATTAAACTGTAACAACCTCGAAGTTCATCATGACAATTATGTATACAGCAAATTAAATGCATATACTTTAATTCAAGAAAAATCTAATATAGGATAATAAACTTCTTTCAATCTTTTGTTAAACCATATTCATTTTAGAAATTATTTGTCTGTATTAGATCCTTAAACTTATCATTGTTGTTTACTCTCCTTAACTACAAAGTATTATTTGTACTTAGTAAGAAAATATATGAATAATGAATGTTGTGATCACTAAAAATTATTTGTAACCATTCAAAAAGAAATGTTGTACCGTGGGCTACAAATTAAATGTTGTATTTGTAGCATAAATTCATTATACTACCCCATATTTTGGTAATCCTTTTTCTGATACTTGTGTTAAACCTGCATTGAGAGTTATCTATAGTAGGTGGTAAATTATAGCTACCGGAACGAAAATCAGTTTCGTATAACGTGATCATGAATGCAACCTCATAACAAGATAAAAATAAATGGATTTCGTTACCGGATATTTTGTTACCGGATATCGTTACCGGATATTTTGTAATTATGTATTTTATTAATTTCTATTCAACCCCTCCAGAAATGACGCATTTCAATATTTTTACGGTTTTTTTATCTTCGAGGTTTATTTGATGTCACTTCCGGAATATCTCGGGATGAATTTTTCCGTGTATGTTAAAAAGTACTTTTCGACTATGTTTTGTTTTAGATATACATATCTTTTCCTACAATTAGAGTTTCCCGAGATAGGCACTAATTTAAACTTGTTCTTGAAATATAGACATGTAAAGCACACGACGCAGTTTAACCGAAGGTTAAACCATTTTAAGAAGTGATTAATCACACCTGAATGTTCACCTTGACCTTGTCTGAAGCCTATATATTTGATATGCTCATGACGTATTAGAACGATAACGTACAATACATCGAACAAAATGTTAATTTATGAAAGTAAAAATATAAGCACAGTTCCAAATATTTATTCCATAGTTGCTCCATAACGTAACAAAGCTTGATAAGTGTAGACAACTAAAAAAGTTACCTAATCCTAATACCCTATCTTTTGTAATGTTCTTACGTCATTCTGTTGTATGTTTAACGTCAATTTGCTGGGATCGTAATTTGCGTCAGATGTAATGTTTTGCAATGGGTCAATGAAAACCGTAAATAAGTATTGATCGAAGCAAAATAGTGTAGCGTTTCCGAGCAAGTAATTGTTCCAACTCATCGAATAACAGCATAATTTGTTCCGCAAGGAATCAATGAATGCTATTGTGTGCATGAAAGCTGGAGGGAGAGAAACGTGGTAGGGGATGTTTCTACTATAACGACAGATGATCAATGTGGTAGTTGGGTATCTGTGTTGCAAGAACTCGGTAGTTTGTGCCAAAAGCAATCGGAACTTACGGAAAACGGAGTATAGTTCTTGCATTATGATGCAAGAAAAAGAAATTCTAAGCTAGACGTGCACTCACTCAGAGCATACGTTCTTAAATAAAACAGGATTAGTAGTAAAATCTGACAAAATAGTAGTAAGCAATAAATCGATTTACGATGGCGACGTATTTGGAGCGTATTTTATAAGCTCCCGTTGCAAAGCAACGAACTAGTTTGGTCAATAACTTTCTTCTTGTGGACCTCAATAGCGCAATGCTATATAACTCCCTTCAAAAGGCATTTTACGCCTATCACGATAAACCGATTGTAAGGGATTGTGGAAAGTACATCGCTCCAAACCAAACGGCCGGCATCACCGTTGAAAGTATGGTTAGGTTCGTGGGAAATGATATAATCTGTCAGTTGTGAACACAAAAACTGCCAGGACATAAAAGAATTCCGTCATTCGCAGTTTTTACACGCAGTGTTAAAATTACGAAAAGACAAGAAAAACAACAGTGTCGTCGGATTCACATTTGCCAAACAAACTGACTTACGCTTCTCTCGCTGGCTATCACGCAACTCGTAATCAAATCAAAGGGATTGAAGTTGGCAATTGAACGTTTCCCGCCGATTTTCACTACTGCGTTCAAACATTATGTACGACGAGGAAAATTCAAAACAGGTACAGGCGGTCATAGAAAAATATCATGAGCAGGACGGTAAATGGCTGAATTACGACAATTTTCGAGCACTGTGTATAGAATTATTCGGTACTGACGAAGTCCAAGAAAACGAATTCAGAATTCGTGACATTTTCGATAGATTTCGTTTAGCCGAGAACGACTGTGTAGATGGGAAAGAGCGCCAAAGGTATTTTATTCATCATGTATTACTTACACACAATTATTTATTTCAAAATGTTTGTCTACAGATAATGTGAAACATCGTTTTATTTTATTTACTAACTGTATGACCTTAATCAAAATTATCACTCATATTCTGCAAGCCTATTTGACCGCACTTATACATATTCCACAATAATAGTAGTTAGTGTCGTAAATATTTTATAGCTTCCAAATTTTCATTCAATTGCATTCTTTACCATCAACAGGGCTTACGAAGAATGGTTGTACACGATTTTAAATCCCGTGAGTGTTTTAATAATCGTAGACGTGCAAAATGACTTCATAGACGGTACTCTAGCTCTGCGAAATAGTGGTTGTGGCGATGGGGCAGACGTTATTGAACCAATTAATCGACTTGTACAAAAGGGCCGTTGGGACAAAATTATTTATTCTCTCGATTGGCATCCCGAGAATCATATCAGTTTTTTCGATAATCTCCACCTGCGAGAGCTGCATCCGGAATCCAATGTAATTTTTCCTTCTGTACGATTCACTCGATTAAATTTCCACGATTCCTCCTTCCTTTCCTTGGCTTTGAACCAATTTTTGTGAGGATTAATGTATAGTTTATTACATTTTTGTGGTTAAAGAAATAGAGAAATAGGAATCGTGCTAAAGAAATAGAAATGATTTTAAGTTTAATGCAAGAATCGTATCAGTTTTACTACAAGTTGATTGTCGCGAAAGCAGATTCACTGACAATTAAATATATTTTGTGTAGATCACCAAAGAAAAAGCAAAAGCATTCGATACTGTACTTTTTATGGAGCCTCACTCAGAACAAAAACTTTGGCCGAGACACTGCGTAATGGATACATGGGGCTCTCAGTTACATAAAGATCTTTTGGTCATACCTGAATCTAAGCAGGTATTATGTAATAGAATGTCACGCAATCAACTTCCTCTCTCAGTGTCTTTAATATTTTTTCGAAAAAATGTATTTTAATACTTTTTGTTTATTCATCCATCTTTGAGCGAGATATTTGTATTACAGGTCAGAAAGGGTCAGGATCCCGAGAAAGAGTCATACTCAGTATTCTTAGATAATAATACTGAAGGCTCAAGCGAGTTGGTTGATATACTGTCGAAAATACATGCAACGGATGTATATGTCTGTGGTCTCGCCTACGACGTTTGCGTCAAAGAAACTTGCCTGGATGGGCTCCGACTTGGATACAGACTGGCAGTGCTCGATGATTGTTGCCGAGGTATTAGCCATAAGGGTGTCGCAGGTGCAAAGCGACTTATCACCGAAGCGGGTGGTTTGATAACGAATTCGGATAAAGCATTTTCGTTAATAGAAAAGAAAGAACGCAGTATAGTTATGGCGCAACAGGCCGCGAAGTTCCTTTTGCGAGGACATAAATATATCAATAAATCTCCCATTAATGGTGTTTCAGAAAAAAAGGAAGTATGCGGCAATAAATAAAAAACTGAAAGTGACAAAGTTACATAAGGGAACGTTTATTGTTATTTCATTTTAATTATTGTTCTACTGTCATGACGAACTGATTCCTTAGATTTATTAGCTTTAATTTAATTGGAAGATTGGAGCATTTATACAAACTTTATGTTCCTTGGTACTTAATAGTGAATCTCATATCAAAGGTATTGAATAGAGAATGTTTCTTTAGCACTTTAAGGCCATTCGATATTTAGAAAAATATTGTAAATTATAGTATATGTCACGCTTGGAAGGGATAAACAAGACCGAAATATCAAAACATGGTGTCAGTTTGACAATATTTGATTGAGTAATGATGTACAATGATGTTTGGTCGACGTACTAAGAAATAATTTACTAAAACTATATTAAGAATAAATATATTTATATAATTTAAATTAAATAGCGTATTTACAATGGTGGTAACTTTATAAGTGGAATGACATGCTTGCCATAGTTAAGGGAGAATATTAACTTTATCAGTCTAAACCGGAGGTAACAGGGTTCGTGCCACTCTTTCTATTTTATTCGCTGATTCACCGTCCGTC
Organism: Hedychridium roseum; assembly: GCA_963989215.1. Classification (NCBI taxonomy): domain Eukaryota; kingdom Metazoa; phylum Arthropoda; class Insecta; order Hymenoptera; family Chrysididae; genus Hedychridium; species Hedychridium roseum. The sequence goes on from OZ022314.1 coordinate 4,907,880, forward strand.
GTTAATTCACAAATATACTGTTGTCGGGAACCACAGTCTATGCCTTTATAAGAATAAATCCTCGAAGTTGGTGTATAATGGAGACTCAAACATCTATAATGACACATGATAGATTAATGAGTAAATTAATAATAGTACATGGTTATATCAAAAGTGTTTCCTCTATTTCACGGCGTATTTGTATACAATGATATTTGTACAATTTATCTAAGTTAAGAATAATTAAGGTAAATTAAAAATAAATAAGAAATGGCAGTCTACTTAAATCTCAATATGTTTACACTGTCCTTAGTTGTATTGACTAGTAAATTTATATAGATTATAAAAATTCAAACAAATTCATTCATTTTATTTACCTTCCATCGCCGACGACTGCTTGCTTCGTGTCCTGGTGAACCGGTCTGGCGCTTGTGGCCCAAATCCACAAAAGTCCTGGATTCAAACCACCAGTCCAGAAATTTTTACCCTTCACCTTTGGTTCTGTTTGTAAGTGAGCCACTAAATCCTGGTTTTCTTCGATAGACTCTAATTCTACCAAATGTCCGCCCATTCCACGGCATAGACTGGCAGACGATTTCCAGTCGAATTCTCGATTGCTGAAGTGGTAGCAATTCTTACCGATCCTCGTATAATTCGCCGGACACGATTCTGAAAATGCACAATATCGTACCGTGAAGGATGCAAAAAGCGACGAAATATTCGGAAATATAAAATAGAAATGCCTTTTTGGTTGTTGTTCCCGGAAATTACGTAATATATGAGCTCCTCTGCTCTTCTGAGACGTTTTTCCAGGAAATCCACCCGGTAGACTAGTTTTTCGATAGCTCCTAAAGTAAAAGAGTATTGTCATTTGTTTCATATTTATTAAGGGGATGTTCATGTTAAAATTATTTTGAGAAGTCAACGAAAATAATTTGAATTTTGTGTCTGTTGCGATGTACAAAGTCTTACCTAATAAATAAAGATCGGTTTCAGAAACGTCTCGCTTATTCGGAGGTTGTTTTTTCATTGATACTGTTACAGTTCTGTCGCCCAGCTTCATCACTCGGGAATTCCTTGCGTTTAAACTATTCGGCCCATAAACGGCCCAATTCTCGAGTATCTCGCTCCATGGCCCCAAATTATTGTTCTCTGTTATCGCCCGACTTTCCGGTGTCAGTAAGAACAGTGAAGACGATGATTCAGCTGAACGTATTAAAATTAAAATCCCATTAGCATAGAAATCGAATGACTAACGGCATACGTTCCACGAATCATATACAGATTGCAAAATAAGATATTCTATAAAGACAGATGTACTTTTATACTCACTAGAATTAGCGAAAACTGTACTACTGCACAAAGCAGTTAATAGTATTAATAGATTTATAGACACCATCGTAAGTCTGAAATGAAAACAAATACAACAAATATCGTGTTAGTTGGTGTTCCTGATAATCAGCGTGGAAACACATTCATTTCGTTAAGTTGTGCTCGGAATTTCGCTTCCGAAAAATATAGATCAGTGAATGTCTGCAACGATTTCATGCCGATTTGTTTTGTTAAAAAGAAAAGGACTCATTTCTTCCAACAGCCTTGCCGTCCCGGACGATTCGGACTTTCTCCAGGAAATTCCACGTTTCGTAAGCGCGCGAGCAACTTTATCGCGAATATTTGTCGGAGAAAACATTTCAACATAGAAATTGTTTCATTAATATAAAAAATACTTCAAAGAACCTTTCTCAGAAGAAAAAATAAATTGTCATATAATTACATTTAAATGAAAACACTTTAATCTCAGCAATGCTGATAAAAATGTATACAAAATCAATCATTAGTACGTTAAAATTGTATTTGGCATCGAATCTGATTAATTGAATCCACATTTAGCTTATATGGAAAAATATATAAAAATGCGTATTTCTGACATCGTCCGAATGGATGGAATTACATATAGACTAGTGGTGTCTTGAGTCCTGTACTTACTCTGTTTCTGGTAAATTTACATTACAGACGGACTTGGTATTCGACTAATTCTCTCCGTGGAAGGTCTGAAACGACCTTGGCGCGTATCCGGCCGATGCAAGACTAAAACAGATGATAAAAGATCCAGGGACGGTGCCGTGTGTCCTCTTCGAGTCTTCTCTGGGTCACTTTCTCCCCACTTCGAGGTACGACGTCTCACTTTCTTTCACGGACCCAGTCCCACCTTTGATTCCGCCCCACGCGTCATTCGTATTACACCACAGATCACCGTATGAGAAGCAAACCAATGTCAAGAGCTTGCATTCCAAAGTGATTACATTTCTTCATAGAAGAAAGATACGCAAATTTTGAATGAAATTTACATGTTGGTCTTGCAAAGGCAAAGACAAATCATGTTAATATCAGTGTCTTTTTTTGATGTTTACGCGAAGGAAATTAACATGTTTCCGAGTTGGGTACAAAAATAAGATGTGGTATTATATGATTCCACATTATTGAGATATTGACCTGAACATTTCAATTTAAACGCACAGCAAGATCCTGAATACGTATTTCTTCACGTTTTTACGGTTTCCAGTGAGTTGCAGTCGATAACGACTGAAGCATTGACAGGCAATGATAATTTGCCTAGCGACCTACTGACACGGTTCTTTTACTGACCTGACAGTAAAATGCTTAATGGTTTTTAATCTCGTCGTTTCGCGAAGAATCTCGACTCCAAGGAGAATTATTTGTAACCTTTCTCGGCTAATTGGGGTTATAAGGAACTTCGAATTATATTCCTGCGCTGTACATTTTTTTCTACTTTTTCGTTTTAACGTATATTAAAATATTAACCGAAAATAATTTATTGCACGTACTAATATCAGACGGCTGTCTAAACATGATATCCGCGATTCATTACGAAAATTAAGTATCCTTGAACACTGATTAGCACTGCGAATAAATTAAATGGCTATATAGAAAAACAATAATACTTTATTTGACATTAGATAGCATCGACCCCGATATCTTGTGTTCGTTTCGAACTTTCTCACAATAAGGAAGGTCTGTTAGAAGTACACAGTGAGATTGAGTCGTTCGTTTGCCGGCTGACTGCTGCTGGCTCTCGTTTCCGCTGCCACTTCGACGCTGTCCACCGTCTAAAATACACAAGCGTTAAATGGTAGAACCATCAGTTTTCCTACATTTACTTGATATATGTTGATTGTGGCAAAACATGTAAGAAAATCAGTAACATTTTCGTTTCGTTGAACTAATTTATGTTCAATCCATTTAAAATGTTCCTTTCAATATTAAAACATTAAGACCAACGTAGAGCATATAAACAATGAAAAAAGATTTTTCCTCAAGGCTTTATGTTTAATGGCTTGTATGAATTTCATTGAATTTGTTACCCTGTCATCGTCGTCCCACGACAGCTTCTTGATCCTTCGGGAAACAGATCCTGCGGGCCAGGAAGGCGCCAAGGAATCTGGCGGATCGCCGGAATAATTGGAAGAATCGTGGGAACCGGTGTCCACGTTGGTCCTAGCGCTGAGATCATTCATATTTTGCACCAAACCGCAAGCGTTCGGTATATTTGACGTTGCAGACAAAGCTGGCGGATTTGGAGCTGGTGCCACTTTGTGCCTCGAATACAAAGGGAATTGTCTTGCCGATACGACACCTATTATCGTATAAAATCAGTCTTACTCAAAATATTAAACATAAATTCGCCTGTAAATGTTATATAATAGTTCTAGTTTTCGTCATTACTTTTACTGGCGATAGTTCTTACTGGGTCAATTAATCATTTCACGCGTTAATAATAGCGAAGCAGTTTGTAAACAATGTAATACGTTAGAGTAATTTTGTTTACCCTATAAGGAAGGTATTCAGGGTTAACTATTTTTCTTTCTGTTTCATGGTACGTACTCTTAATTGTGGCGTTGAAAGAACCGTCGTTGTCCTCGCCGAAGACGGGATTGTCGACGTCGTTGTCCTCGGAATGGTGATCCCTGCATGGACGATCTAAACCATCTTGAAGGACGCTAGCACCCAAAACTTGCGGAGTCGGACTCAAAGCCGAAGGAACTGGTGATTTCTCTCTGTATCCAGTTCCAACGGAACTCACTGACCCTCCACTTTTAGGTCTTTTGCTAAAAAAGATTTTAAACTCAATTCATTCGACTCCATTAAATCCCATATTTTAATCAGCGTGATTTAAAGTCTCGAATTCCAAACAACTGTGCAAAATAATGTTTACAAAAGTAAGTCATATTTACATTCATTCAATGGTACAATTATGCTATCAATTTTATGAGTAACTTCTTTTCATCTTGTTGTGTTTGTGTCTTGTTTGCAATGTTTGCTTACTGTTTGTAAATGTACAGGATCAGTACGAGTATGATAACTCCGAGAAGACCTAAAACGGCCCCGAATACGGCGATTAACAGCACGCTGCTGCCGAGCCAAGCGGGTGCTGCTCTTGCTGCGATTGGCAGTGAGCCACTGTTTGGCATGTGAACAATTACCGGTATCATACTGGACCTTAGAAAAGTAACGATATGATATTACAGCAAATGTATTGAAAATATTGTATAAAAAAATGCAACGAAAAAAGTGCGGCGAAAACTCTTTTATACTCTCTTATGCTCTTTTGTAATTGTAAGCTAGTTCATGTTAATTTAATTACCTTGGTGGACGACCCGAATCCGAAGCGACGGCAACTAGACGTGCGAGGGAACCGTTGAAAAGTCCAGAAGATCTTAATATCAATTCTCCATTGTCACGTATTTCGAAAGATCTGCAAGTTATACAATTTTTAATTCGACTTCACATATGTAATGGTATATCATACTGTAGTACATGAGCAGTTTTCATTTTTAAGCAGGACATGAAAAGTGGTTTCTTTGCAAGCCGGTGATATTTGTTAATTGTTCATTCTTTTTACCTCGCATCTGGTCCCCTCAATGACAAACTGACCCTGTCCCCTCTATCCCCGTCAGCAGCTTCCAGTCTTCCTAAAAACGTACGAGGAATTTAAACTTTTATAACACTTTAAGTAGCGAGTAACAATATGAGAGATATTTCTGCCAAAATTACGTGGAACTGCATTCCCCGAATAAATGCTTACCGACGATTGATCCTTCCCGTAAAGTTCGAGCATGAAATTCATATCTGGGATGGCGGAAACGAGGTTCCCATTCGTTTACGTCTTCCACAGAAATGTTTACGCGTGCCGTGTCATTCTAAAATTTTAGATAAACAACGGTTATTGAAACGCATTAACGAAATGCGAAAAGGTAGAAAGGTTGACCTACGTGATACCCGTCGAAGACGTGAACCAAAAAACTGTGCTGGATACGTCTCTCATAATCCAGGGTACCTTTTAAAATCAGTTCCCCAGAACTCGTTATGGAAAACCTTTCCATATCTTCCACTGGTCCGACCAACCAAAACTTTAATTCCTTAAACCAAAAAATATTAGAGTGGTTACCGTGTATAAAAATTCATAGTATAATAAATGTCTGTTATTTTCAAGAGTAGAGTAAAATTGAACTCCATTTCTTTCTTTAGGATTCGATTTAAGGTCATGTCAAACTGTGTTAATTACTTACAGGATCGATTTTATTGACACCGGCGGTTAAAATAATGCTTCTTGGCGGTGTGTTTTCGGGGACACTTGCTTGATAATCCTTCAGGACGAACCTTACAGGCAATCTTCCCCCTGATTCACGAGAAATCATACATTTGGAAAATCATTTTTATACACGCATGTATCCAATGTTACAGACATACCTGCAGTTGGACCAACACCGTAAGCACCTTCTCTGGAAACGACGACTGTCGACAGGGCATACCTGTCTGGATTATCTATTTGAGTGGCCTGTGCAAAATTTTTGTTTCACCGTCAAAGATATCCAATCCGGTACAAAAACATGAACATCAGTTGTACAAAATCCGTGACAAGCAACAAAGTTCTTTTAACTTTTTGAAAGTTTTTGGATTCTTCAACTGTGTACACTTGTAATATTAGTTGTACAATGGTTACCTTTATCACGATCGTTGCTGGAGATACGAGCTCGTGATCCTGCAAGGGTCGTATCATCAGCAAGTCAGCCGTTTCAGGATTTAGCGAGAGAAATTGCAGGATCCCACCTTGAATGGTGTACCTAACGGGGGCATTTATACCTACGTCCTGGTCGACGGCTTTTATCGGCTCTGGATCTACCCGCAAAATTTTCCTCTGTAAGAGAGAAACTTCTATTTCCATCACGTGCACAAAAAGTGGGCAGCTCGGTTAACTAACGGGAAGATACGAAATTTGTATATTTTACCGTTGAGATTTGCTGAGGAACGCTGACTTTGTACTGGTCGCTCAAAAACGCGGGGTTTTGATCATCCGCGTCGATGACGTTGACGTAAAGTGTCGTCGTTGACGATTGAGGTGGGCTACCCTGATCCTAAAAATAAATAATGTAATAAATGTGATATAAATAGTAAACGTCATTAAAAATCTGTTATTGAATTTTGCTTAACATCCGTCAGTTATTAGTCTTACTTGAGCTCGAATACCGACGGAAAAATTACTAAGCGCCTCGTAATCCAGTGGCTTTCGAAGAACGAGTGTCCCTTCTAAAGCATTCACAAATACAAAATAGTCCTGCAAACATAAACAGACGACAGTGTAAAATCTGTGTTATTTACTTATTACAAATGAATAATATTAATCGAAGACAATTCTTTCAACTCTTTAAAGCAGGTATTCTTGAGGAGTATGTTATTATGGTTGAAAGGATTCTGACCATTCTTAAAGTACATTGAAACGTGCATGGAATGTACAAAAACATGGGATGTACAAGGATATGATTACCGCGTGAGGTCCAGGCAAGACGGCATATTGCACCGTGGAAAAAGGACCAGGTTGATCAGCGTCCACGGCTCTAACGCCTTGTAAGACTCTTGTTCCGACGACCGTGACCTGGGCAAAGAAGAAAACCTTTAGAAGTTCAATATTTTCTCCTGATTTACAGAACTTTAAATATTGCATATTTTAAAAATTGTTGGAATTTTAATGATCGAGACGTTTGGAGGCTTTTCGGCAAAATTATTCTACTTAATACATCGATTAAGCGTACGGTGAAGAGTGAACAAAAATACAAAGAATGAATTTCTTACCTCTGAAATATTCAGCACATACGGTGCGTTCACAAACTGTGGTGCATTATCGTTTGCGTCAGTTACACGGATGTTCACCGGTATGACGAAGCCCTTTTGTTAAGAAAAAAAAAGTAAAACTTAAAGTGAAACGTATATAAATGCTACGCCTAGATAATCATAATATAATTCACTGGTTGCCATAATTCTTTTTCAGGGGAAAGAAATGGAGGACTAACAGGATCCAAAGTGTGCTTTCTCTCGCAGATGACGTTGATGTAGACACTCGCAGGTCCATCGACGCCTTCCTTGTCGAGCGGCCTGCTGAGGGTAAGGTTTTTTGAGAACGGGGAAATCGCGACGGGACTGTCTCGTTCTTGCAGCCTCAATTCGATGTCCCCCTGCGAGCCAGGATCTCCGAAGACCCCTAAAATCCCGACAGTGTCGCCCACCCCGTGGTCCTCGCTGACAAAAAGGTGGGCCGCTGTCGCGCCGTTCTCCAGGAAGCATCGTGTGTCGCGAATAACTGTTAAAATCCCAATACAAAGCTCTTTAAATAATCGTACCATTAAATAATCAAAGCGTACTTAACCAATTCTTTTTACACTTTTTGCTTGAACTTAACGAGATGATTCTATAACCAGGAAATGTAAAAATTGTGGGATTCTTTCGTTCTTTTAAATTTTTTTGAAGGACCATATAATTCATGTGGAAGTTTGTCGTCATTCGGTCACATCCGGTAAAACGAACTCTGTGGTTTTCGGGTTTCCGTCGAAACGGACAACCGGTTTTATGGTGTAACGTCTTCACCATGCATCTCCATGCATTGAAGCCCGCGTGAGAAACGGACATCAAGGGCAGAACAGTGATCGTAAAAACACGTGACACGGATAACTATAAAGGTCTTTTACCTTTCCAGACAGTGTTTCATCATTCTACATATTTTCTTAAATCAAAAACCAATTCGTTTGACATTACACCATATTCCCTCCGTTCTATTTTCCACAGATTATAAACGAATAATAAAAATACGTGCTTCACAAAGACAATTGCACTGGGAATAATTCACTAATTAATAGTATTGAGTTAAATTTAGTAATTCTGTTTTGCAGTGTATACTGCGATAAAGCATTTTACTGCTTTGTATTAGGGATGGTCACTTATTAAGACTTATTTGTATAATACGTTAATGAGTAAGTCCATGCGAAGAAGTACAATCTGGAGTAACCTGAATTACACGGTCTACACGGTGCAGGGAAGTCATGCATACCTCGTGGAAACATATGTATGTACATATGTGTATACATCTAGCAATCGCCTTTCGATCGGAATTGCGAATCGCTACGTGTAATTTTCGTGCTTCCAGGAAGTACTTTCTCCGCATCCTTCTTCTTCAGAACTGACTTCTGATACTCCTTTCATCTGCCAGTTTAAACCCACAGCCGCGACAAACCATGTACCTGATTCCATGTCAAGCATCACAAATTTCATTTTACTACGAACGAAATTTTAATCGTACCATTAGAATGATTAAGACCCTATGAATTTCCGAATAGAATTAGCTTCATATATACGATCCACAGTAATGACAACGAATTCAGTTTGCCACGCGAAATACAACAGAAAACTGTCAGACGTTATCGTTATTTCCATATCTGGACGTTTTTTAAAGCTTCCTAACGCATTGCCGCTGTGCCAGAAATGATATCGGTGGTCGCGGTGAACGAATACGCACACATTGGCGCGCGTAGCCGGTCGTCAATAAGTAGGCTGTACATGAATAGAAACATTAGGAGGCAGCAGAGGGAATAGAGGTGACGGACGTGTATAAAAGGATCGCGAGCGCGGTTGCTCCTGCACGTGTGTTTGTGGGGTAGATATGCGCGCTTCCTTGGAGCGAAGTTCCGGCTAAGGCAAACCCATGCCGTATTGACGACGTACCCGACGGTGCTGTTCTACATACTCATTTCCAGCCGTGGGTTTTCCCGCTGGAAAGAAAAGCAGGCAGATCTGCTCGGAAAGGCACGAGCCAACCACTCGGCGTTTATACGAACAGCGCAGATGCGATCAAACTAATGAGCGAAAGGAAAGTAATTTGAGGATTAAACGCTCAAGTAGGCCTGTATTTTTAACGAGGTAGTTTTCAAACTTTTGGGGATACGCAGGAATATCGTAAGTGAAACAAGTGACGAAAGGGAAGAAAGTAATTTTAAAGAAAGTTTCAGGGTACGGTTGTCTGTAAAATAAGAAAATTTCAAGAAAAGTTGATATAGAAAGTAAGAAGGATAATAGAAAAATAAAATTAAACAAAAAGTCCGCATGGAAAGTAATCGCGTGCTCGTTCTTTGCATGCCTTAACAATTTCCAGCTATAGATTTTCCCGCTGAAAAAAAAGCAGCAGGCAATTCCGTCTACTTGGAAAGGCACGAGTGAAGTACTTGGGATTCCTACGAGCAGAGATGATAAAATCAAAGAAAAAAGCCGAAAGGAAAGTAATTTAAGAAGGATCGCCGTGACATGCCTGTCTGTTTAATAGGATATCAGAATTTCCAGACACGAGTTTTCCCGCTCGAAAGAAAAACAAGCAGGCAGTTCCGTTCGCTCAAAAAGGCAAAAGGAAGTATTCCTTAATTGCGAGACCGGCGCAGATAAAAATAAAAAGAAATGCGAATTAAAAATAATTGCTTCTATTAGAATCCCAATTACCTCTTCGTCTTCCTATCTGGAAACCTTTAATTGTTACAAGTATTAAAATATCTATTAAAAATGTAAGACTTTTGAATTTATTAACTATTATAGCTCGTGCAAGACGAATATCATGCATTAAAGTGTTCTTTTAAGAGGTTGATTTTCAGAAGAATAATTGCATAATTCTCTACGCAATTTTCTTTTCTTCCAGAGAAGTATCTCACAAGAAGATTTTGTACAGGTAAAATATCCCAGGCCCACAGCCTCGACCCTTTTACCGGGAATTGTGTTCGGGCAACATGTGATTAACCAACTGCACGTTTTTTTGCTATTTAGCTAGTTGACATTGTTAGCCTTCCTAGAATCGACACCGAAAACTATTCGAAAGCTATCACACGTTTACAATCTTATGTCATCCTTCGGCCATGGGAGATAGTTTCTCAGTGACCGTTTTCGCCGGAGAATATAAACTTTGCCGTGCGCCAAGTTGTCTATCAAACACGGCAGGTAGATCGTGCAGCATGAAATCGCTGACTAGAGTAAACTTACGTTGACCCGAGTTTGCTCGCAAAATACAGCAGAGAAGAAGTAGGATCTTCAGTGTGTCGATCCCCATATCGATCCAAAATCATCGTCCATCGGCACAAACATTTCCTGCTGCATCTATGAAAACATAAAGAACAAAAGCAAAAACATCTTTAAGTACGCTCAATATCCCAAAGCATAGAGATTTATACACATTAAAAATAATTGATAACACGAAGAGCTTCGAAATTCGACCAGTGTACAATTAAACGTGTCGAAATAATAAATAAAGTTACGAGGTGTAGGATAGCAACGTGTGCATTTTTAACGGCAATTAAGTCGCTTAAAGTCAGCGAATGAAAGTTCGTTACGAGAGCATGAGGATGTTCTTTTGTCATTAAAAAAAAGTACCTACATATTTAGACGTGAGCGTCGAAAAAAATGATGAAGGCTTGACCAACGTGCACTCGCAATAAACATAATGCGAGAATAACACGCGGCTAGAAAGCATGGAGAGAAACTCCTTTATTACGTGATACACGGATTCGTGAAATCATATTTTATCGATGTAAAGATAAAATATTCTTCCACATTGATGTAGAATAAATGTGTACAGTGAATTATACTAAACAACATTCTACAGATAAACAAATTGTAATGTGACCTTCAAACAGAATAAATATTTCTATTGCACAGAATTGTCATTCATGACATGTTCCTTTTACCGATCGACGAGAGGTGGAATTAAGAGCCCACGAAACAGGTGAGATTTAGAAGGCGAAAACTATCCGAAGAAGATGGTCGGTCATGCAAATGGGAGAAAACGCGACTCGCGATGCGCGGAATTATTCGGTAACAATAGAGCAACGGAGTGTCGTTATTCCAAGAAGAACGGCATGGATTTACCGGTAAGAACGGTCCGGTTTATGTGGGCCATATTAATGTTCAGATTCACCGACCGTAAATCAAGAATTGGTCAGTAGCATCGTCACGAGTATTTGAGTTCGCTCGACTTTTAATAGAATTATCATACACAAATCTTTTACGGCAGCTATCAAAGTCTTAGCTATTTACAACCTTTTTACAATACATGTCAGCTGTACTGAGTATGCAGAAAAGATATGTATACCTAAAATAGACTATTATATACTGCGTTAGGATTAAATAGTTGACGTTTACTTAATTACTAACGATTACTCATGTTAATGTTCGGAACGCTGTTTTTTAGCCGAGCTTATAGTATTTATGGGTCCTTAATTTCATTGTTCCGTCGTTTCCGGTATTTCCTTTCCACGCTTCTTGGAGGGCAATTTCAGTGAGAAAGGGCGAGGACGAAGGTTTCTGGGTTCGAGTCAGATGGAAACACAGGGGTAACAGTCAGAACGTTGTTATCGAAGTATCTGACTGACTCACCTCATTCAACCCTTCCCATACTCTACATACCTGTTTGTACGATTGCAGATATACCAGTAGCTCATTTCGGAACATTTGCTATACATTTTTGGTTTTATAACACGGCAGAGAATAATAAATTTTAACGTTTACTTACCACGGAAGCCGCTTATGAAAAGATTCATCGATGGCCGCGCTTTCGAACGTTCATCAGGTTCTTCTCGATATTTCGCTCACTTCTTAAAGTTTGTATTCGTCAGACATTCATCCACACACAAAAGAAGAATGTAAATATTTACAAAATTCCCCTCGTCCTTCCGAAAGACACAATCACTTCCTCGATTTTTTCACATCGGTTCATTACGAATAATTAATATCTCATATAATAAGATTCCACAACCTCATAGTTTCATAATTTTTATACGGTGATATTAATTTTATCAATTCTCATCATCAATTATATAAAAACTCATTAACAAACACACACTTTTAGCAGCTACTGCGTTTTCAATTTCGCCGTTAGTTTTTGGCGACCGTTGATGAGAGTGTCTTTGCTTGTTGCGAGCTACTCTGTACGCGCAAGGTGGATTCGTTACTAGAAAACAGAGCGAAGTAAAGCAGCAGAGCGGGCCGGCGTTGCCGGGAAGTCGGCGGTCAGCCATTGTCAGGAAGAGGGGGACCGGTGCAAACTGTGACCACCCGAACAGGTGCTCACCCGGTGCCCCATCGTACCGGGGGAAAGAACGAACCGAGGCAAAAAAGGACGGGCAACAGTCGGATTACGTGTGTGAATCGAAACGCACTTAGTATACATATTCCTGCGTATACATATTCATTTGCAGGAGGATTCTTTGTTCGTTTCACGGGGGAAGAATTATGCCCCATTTCACAGGGACATCATCGGGTGCAGAACCTTTAAATTCAAGGTCGATAAAAGATCCTCTTCGTGACAAGTGTAACTCGACATAAAATTTTCAATATCGCAAGCTTCTTTTATACATTTAATAGTGCCTATCTACGTACACTGCAATGCAATAATCTTGAATCGTAAATGTACGGGGAAATTGCGAAAGAGATGTCCCTTTTTATAACGAAGAAATGTATGTAAACATTTGATGATTCGCATGAGAGACTTATCCTTGAAATCATTACATTGTCGGGACTTCCGGTGTAATCAGCGTTCTTTGAATATAATTAAAGACGATGATAGTAGTTGGAGAATTGTGACGTGACCTAAACTCACCGTTGAGAAAGTAATAGACGAAGTTATTGCGGGGATGATGGAAAATCATAAAGGAAATATTGACTGCCGTTTTTTCTACGCGAGCACGCTTCTCACGATCTGGATGAGGGACATTGATGATTTCACAGACCGTTGATGCGAGTCGAAACCACGGTTCGACCATAGAGCCAATTGTTGCGGTCACAGGATAAAGGATTAAGACTCGACCTCGTTCTCATGATTTCCCACGATCACAATTACCAAGCGATTCAAGGTCTTCATTTGTAGGGAAAAACTACCTCCTCTATTGCATCGATTAACCGAATTTTCGATTTCACACCTACTTGCATATGAATCTTATACACAATAAGAAACTAAATTGGTCTAAATCTAATGAACTTCGAAAAGCGTATAATCCTGCAACATTTTATAGTAACATTTCTAATGCATGTTTAGCAAATATTTTCCTGCTTACAGATATATGTATTTTAACGTGGGGGTGGATTATTTATTTTTATGACGTTTAAGCGCCAGTTTCACAGTGGCTCAAAAATCTCTGAGTTGTCTAACGCTGTTCGAACATGATCCACCCCTGTTAGGATTTTTAGCTAACAGGTCGCGTTGCAGCAGAGTGCGTTCGGTGCACGTTGGAGCGATATCTTTACGGGAACTCGATCGCTCAAGAGTAACGCGTCTAGTGAGTGAAACGAAGTTAACGATGATCTTACGGTCGCTAGTGAGCGAAACGACCGACGTAACGATCTTACCGTACAATATCCGTGCATGCACCGTACGAAACGATCCTCAAAGAGACGCTCGACAGCCTGTAGACGTTGCACTAACGGTTCGGCTTCTTAATTATTAAGTAACACGAGAACTCTGTATGCGCTAGTTACCCGTTAACTTCGAACAGTGTAAAAACTCACTTTGACCGTACGATTTTTGCCAAGTTCTTCGCGAAAACCACGAGAAAAGGACTTAAAAATACACGTTTAAATCAGGTATAAATATAAAAAAAACATTTCTAAGTTGCTCATTTATTCGATGTTACGTACGCTTTAAACTATGTCTGCTTAATAATCTAATTGTAAAACAGTGAGTAATTTAATTTCAGTCGTAATTAATGAAAAACCTATAAATCCAGAACCACGATTAAGTAAACACCGGCAAGCGGGAAACTATTATCCACACGCTGTCGATTTCAGGCCTTAATAAAGTTACTTGCTTTGTAAACGTGCCAGGTACCGGATACTCCTATACGTTATTCATATGCACATGTGTAGAATTATTGAAACCTGTAGTTTGCTGTGTACACATATGTGCTTGTCTATTTGTATACATTCCTGTGAATTACGTCGTATCGATACAAATAAAAACACAATTGTGTGGTCTAAAATAGACACTTGACTGTGGTGGTAAGCCCTTTAAATTGGGATAATGACCTACTAGTACTTGACATCTGAATGTGAAAAGTAAATGTAAGTTTCCTTGACAAGAATACAAGTTCATCGAATCGATTGATATCCTTCAAGAAAATGAAATATTTGGCTAATTTAATTTAATTCGTTTTAACACTTAACGCTTGAAGGCGATAACATACCATCAATAAATGTACTTTGAAACAATTTTTTATTGCATACATGCTTCGAGTTATAACTTTTTAAAGGTGTAAATGATTAATGTTTTTGTCCGATTGTTCGTGCGATATCGTAAACTCGTTCTACATAGCAACGAAATTTTCATAATACCGGAGTTCCGTTCCAGTAGATTTGTGCATCCTCCCATCTTCGAAGCGGCGTGAAAAAGTATTTTAAAAGTTAAACATCGAGGTTTATGGACAGGATTCGATCTCGCGTCGAACGATTAAACGGAGAAACCGTTTCACATGATTAATTTGCCTTGCGGGCCACGCGGATTGTCGAAAAGGAAGTCGGAGTTTACGGCCGATTACTCGCCAACTTCCTTCTGCGCTTTCATCTGATGCTCGCGATGAAATACGAAAGACAAAATGCGTTACTGATGTGCAGATTTCTTAAACAACCTGCCAATAGTGATCCAATTCCACGGTTGGATTTATTTAGCTTCTTTCGACGTTAATTGTTTAAGAATTCATAACAGAATATTAGGTCGGATTCAACGAAGGAAATTGTATGTCAATTCGAAAATTATTGTCAATCGCTTGCTAATGATTACGAAAGAGTAATCATGAACTGGAGATTAACAGTGATAATTAGTATTGATTTTACGTACTTGGTGCGAATGAGTTTCTCCAGTGGAGTGGCAGCAATGTCGATGGGTTCCTTCCCTTGTTCCAATGCAGAAGGATTTTCATTGGCCCTTGTATCGATAGTCAACGTAGCGTGACTTCCGCCACAACTGAAGTACTGCACATCGAACCTTGAAAACGGAATCGAACCAAATCAGAAATTCCTAGTGAAAGAATCTTGCCAGAAATATGATGTACAAACGAGTTACCTTCTCTCTGCGTGATAATTTCTCAGTAATTCGCGATTAGTGTTGAAGATAACGCCGTGATGACCTACGCAGAGTGTCACCCAGATTGGAAGACTGGGAGTTTTCAGACGAGAACCTGGCTGCTTACTCGTACGACCATCACCCTCGTGGACCAAAAATCCAATTTCGCTTCTGATCAGAATCCCCCATTGCGGTATAGCCTTTGCACAATCAAAATAAAACACTTTTTCAAGATCACTATACTGGCGAAAGTATTTTTCACATCTTTCGCGTCTCTAAAAAAATTGGATGGTTGTACAAAAAATCGTATTTAAACTCACGTAAGTGTCTTCGTCACCGACATGTAAAATTCCATTATGTAAATGAGGTGAAGCACGCCCTGTTAATACCAATGTTACGACACTGATTGGACCTTCTTCGGGACAACCACTTAATATGGACGTCTTTTTATCTTCTAAATCTGCTCGGATTCTGTGATGTACCGGACAAATGCATATCGACTTATGAAATATTAATAGATTGTTTATCTTAAACGTATATTGCAAAAAACATACGTTGAAATTCCTCTGGAAAGTACTGCGCTGTATAATAATAAGTTGGCTCCAGGACCTCCTTCGTCTTGGAACTATAATGTTAAAAATACAAATAGTTGAGAAGATAATGATCTTTATGGAACATTGAAAACTTCCCGTCAATTATTTTTGGAAAACTAATGCGTCTGAGGGAACATTGATAAAACATTTTTACCGGTTTTTTTTGGGAGATCTTACCAAGTACAAATATCTTTTGATGAATATTTCCAAATCTTCTAGGGACGTAAACTCGAACAGGTGTAACTATAACATTTTTAAAGAAAAAAAAATTCTTAAAAACTACAAGACTCATTAAAATAGGAATAACGATTAAAGTGAAGGAAACATATGTACCGTTTCCGTGAGACCATCCTGAAAATATTGTACGGTATGCGGAACGTAGGGTATCTTTTGCGGCAATGCCACGATTGCCTTTGGCCCGCTAACTTCATCAGCAGAAGCTGAATGTAAATTATTGAATCCACCTGCGCAACGCCAAATAATCTCCGCTAACGCCGCCGTGAGGACTTCAATTTGCCTATCATAGGACGGTTTCAGCAGTCTGTAAATCCATTTGGTAAATACATTAAATCAGGGCATTAAAATCAAATCTAAATAAAAGTAACAAACCCAAGAGGGGAACGAAAATGAAGAGCAAGATTAAATGATGACAAATCAATTATGTTTTCTATGTTTAAATAAAATTGCCATTAAACTAAGTGTTTACAGTTTAACTTCGTATTTGTTAAATTGTCTTTACACGTCTGGTGTAGATTGATTGTCCTGTCTGCCGTATTTGAAGAGAAAGTGTTTCAACATGACGGCCTGAACGGCGGTAACTAAGCCCCTCGTCGTATTCCTCGGGGTTCGTAGGCCAAAAGCTAAGGCCTGACCGTAAGGTCGCAAGGTCAGACCAGTCCTGGCCCACTCGACTTTCGCAGGACTTGCGCAGCTTCCGAAAACGACGTTTCTTAACGCCTGACGAACATTAAAATTTACATAACTCCATGAAGCGTCTCCCCTTTATCCCGCTTTTTAAAGGGAAAGTTTCATGAAGTGTTTTTTTTTAAAATAAAAGTGAAATTACCAGACATGTTTCTTCGTCGATCGGAGTACCACCCGTGACAGCGGTCTTAGCTAAGGTCCTCGTGTTTCTCGGGTAAATAATCCTTTCTGTAACAAACGTACGAGGAAACTGGTTAACGTCAAATCCACACCAGTTTACATAATTTTCTTTAGTCAACACACGATATGTTGAAGTTAATGAAAGCCGCACTGTTCCTCAGATGGATGTTAATGTTTTATTCGTGCCGGAGAGTTTAGGGGAATTTAGTTGAACCACCTGGATAAAGTTCGTCGGGTTCGGCCATTAGAGCAGCGAATTTAGCCGCTCTGGTGGATAATAGCATCTCCTGCAATTCTTCACTCCCAGGAAGTGCAGCATGCACTTTTATCAAAAGGTTTCAAAGGAATCGGATCGCGACAATGGAGAACGATATCGCGGGGAACTGATGGCACCTTCCCGCTGGAATATCAGTCGTCAATTGGGAATCACGATGGGACCAAGGCAGCTTTATATAGGCAAGGAAATCGGCGTTATTGGCATCGACATCTCGAAACACGTGCCGCACGAAACGTGTCAACTTCAACGATCGCGGAGACACGACATATGCGAACCAAAACGTATCCTATTAATGTCTGTCTATCGTTTTACGCGGGCTTCAACCGTTATAGGTATACCAAAAATTATGAATTTATCATGCAATATTTCTTCAAAGAAAACAACCGATAAGGACACAGAAAAGACATTGGAGTAATATTCTTACTGGAACAAATCTGAGTAAACGACTAGATAGTATAGTAACAGAATAATCAAAGAATGTTAGATCGCAAAAAAGTACAAAACATTGCGATATATTTGTACAGCGTTTGCGCAAGGAATTTCATTTTCCTTGACATCGTATTTGTATGTTTATAAGATTAGTAAAAGTTGATTATTGAATATATTTTTATTCTGATTTTGTTTTTTGAGGATGACGTGTTGCTTTCATCCTTGAACATTTCTTTCTTCGGCTGGATTTCTTTCTCCCTTCTGAAACAGGTTTATAGGTAGACATAAATCACGCAATCCTCTCGCGTCTACTACTTGTCTATTCTGGCACTGACGTGCCGAACTAAAGTAGCGTGTTTTCGTAGTATCAAGATACACGATTATGAATTCGCGCCGGAACTAGCACCTGCCTTCGCCGATTACTCACTTATATTTGTTAGACACGTAGGTTCTGTTTTACATTCAAATTTGAAGATTCTTTGTGAAGCCGCATAGCAGAGAATGCTGAAACCTATCGAAAGTCATTGACAGATATTAAAATAGATATGCCAAGTTCCCTTACATTAAGAAATACAGGAACACCTATCTAAAATAAATGTTGAAATAAATTTAAAAATTAAATATATTGGGGGTTTGTAGTTGGTGCATACTAACCTCGTATTTTTTTTAAGCCGATAAGAATGGCAGTAGCGAATTTCGAAAGGAGGATTTCGTTGTTCTTACTCGAAAATTCAGTTCTAAATAGGGAAGTTAATTGAGGAATGGAAAATGTAGAACTAATTCTGTGAAAAGTTTTGTTCGCGTTAGACTGGAATCTCTGGGAATCGTTGGCTGATGTCCAAGTGAAGACGATTAACTTAAGGTTCTTCGACTCTGTATTTGCGATATATCTACCGTAAGGTACCTACATATCTTGGCGAACAAATTCAACTTATTGACCGTTGATGCGCAAATTGGTAAGAAAATCTGTGCTAGAAGATGAACTTTTTTTATGTCGTGAAATGTCTCAGGAAAGTAAATGGAATTATGTCGTTAAATACGATATAAGAATTAGGAAGAGGCAATGGGAATTTTTCAAGTATGAAATAACGTATTTATATTAATGGAGGAACGTGTTTGTTAATAAAAACATTTACCTCTGTGGCGAAGGTAAGTTGGTTTCTCTTTAAGCACTTCATTTGGTCGCCGTGGACCAGCGGCGGAAGCGGAAGTCCCGACAACTGACTTTTCTGCTTCCGAGTTCTCGAATTCCGCCATTTCGCAGAAGTTCATCAATTACTTAACCGAAGCATCATCTCAAAAATATAAATTCTTTGCATCCGTCAGTTTCTGATTGCGATGAAAATGATTCTTTCTTACTTTTATCGACTTTTTTCTTCAATTTCTGAAGTAACATATACGACAGAGAAATAAACATTGACTGACTATCCTGCTGAGTATTAAATTAAAATTCGATCATACTCCTGCGAATTATTCGTAACAAGCACGAAATGTATTTTCGTCTATTTCTCAATGGCCTTGATGTAGCACACAATTTGGTAAATTTGTCCTCCATACAAGGTACAAATACCACACTTTTTGTCCTATTCGCGAAATTTCGCGAGGAAATGCACGTCGCTGCAGTGAACCGGCTGCATCGGTGGAAAGAACTAACCACTCTGTGAGAGGTGGCTGAAACGATTACACTTGGTGCAAAGCTGTTGACTGACGGACTGGCGCTAGGCGCTTCGATTTTACAAACAATTCCTACGAGCCCACCTGTCCTTGCTTTTACAGTTTAAAAAGTGTAGTACACTTACAGCCTTACATAGTAACTCATCTTTCGAAACTTACAGTAATTTATTTTATGTGTGATTGTAAGCAACGACACGTCTTATAAAACTGTAAACATGTTTAGATGTTTTCCTTGTTAACATTTTGACCTAGTTTAGACAGAGAGAATGTATATTTCCAGAATTTTTATGAATTACTTTACTGATTACATGAAATATTCGTAACATAAATACTCGTAAATCCTTACTTTTATTAACTTTACTCGCGCTTGTAAGTAGCTTTTAATGGACAGTAATGAAATCGTAGTAATCCTTTTTTCTTAACTAAATTAGTACGAGCCTGTTTTAACGACTTGAGTCTTATCCACGATAATACTTATAGAACATTCCGATAAAGCGTTAACACGATCCCTACAATCTTTGCGCATCTACTGAAATTCTCGTTTCGCAGGAAGGATCCTTTTATAGGTGCATTGTTATACTGACTATATTGAAACGCATTCCAGGCGGTCCTAATCTCTCGGTTCTATCGGGCCTGGAATCCTTGCACGCGTTTCGTGCGAATTCTCGTAGGGGGCTCTTTCAAGAGCGGAAATGGAGTTCGTCATGAATCATCGCGCCGGATATTAATTAAATCGCGCTGTTAGAAATAGTCAGCGAAGGTGTAATAATAAACAGGATCCTCGTCCTTGCTCGAAATACCAAACGGCTCCCGATGGGTCAATGTCGAGTTTCAAAGGCTTGCATGATTTCCCAAAAATTGTCTTTTCTGTTCAACATAATAGTAAGACGAATTGCGAGAGGAGGAGGAATGTTAATGAGTAGAAGTTGCATTAATACATATTCCTGCAACATATATTACGTTCATACAGTCCTGAGTAATGAATTTTTTCTTATAATAACAACGACGAGTTCACTGTTTTCATGGCGTAATTTTACGTTAGGTGAGGATCGAGCGAATAAGCAATTGCGGCGATAGCATCCACCGGCTTATCAGACTAGGAGAGAGAGTAGTTTATCGGCCAGCGAATCAGCAATTCCCCGTTCTTGCGGCGTTCTGGGGTGCACGAAAGTATGAAGAAAGGCCACGTACGAGTTTATATCGTGGAGGGAAGTTCAAGTTCACGAGAGCGGGACCGTGCGGGATCTTGGCGAGGGAGAAAGGACAAATATTGTTGGCGTATCCGCAAGAATATGAAATATCGAGCAGAGGCGCAGTACCAGGAGCGAAGTTCGCCTCTTGCTATACGTGTGGATTGCAGATGAGTAACGGCGTAAATCCGTAAGGCCGGCCACACGCGAGGGAAGACACCCACACACGAGTGTTAGGCTCGCGTACGGAAGAAACTGGCGCGCACTTACGTACGTGCCAATCTCAAAACCGACGGGGGTTTAATGATCGATCGGCCGAGCGGAGAGTTTGGCGAAAAGTGCAATTACGAGGCGCCGTTAGGAGATCGATTAGCCACGCAAATAGGGCAAGGTGGAAACTCCTAAGTGGATCCAAGGAATTCGGCTTAAATGTTATTTATGCCACGCAAGCTGAGAATACAGTTTCTACTGGTCTCTACTATCGGACAGAGTAACGTGCGTAAAATCGTTATTCACGTTTGAAATCTTTTTGTTGACGTTCATTAAAGGTTTAAATATGAAAACGTCTGTAACTACGTACCTGCCAAAGGCCTGTGTCGTCGTGCTGGAATACTCGCTATTGTGAATGCCTTTGCGAGAGTACTCAATTTCTTCCCTGGTTTTTTATATGTATCTGCAGATACGGAGTTTGAGCTGCAAAATTTTCATACACTCTGAGTTAGTCGACAGTAGATAAAAAGAAGAATATGCACTGGATAAAATTTGCAGTGAATAAACTCATTGTTTCGTAAGCGAGTTTCAACATGACTTCAGGAAATTCCCATATTACATTAAAGTTGATCGAGTTCATAGGTGATTTGCAAGGTAAAAATAATGTCCTGCGTTCTTCGCAGAGCACCATCGGATCGCCAGGGAACAGAAGAAAACGATCGACACGTGAAGTATAAATCACGGGCAATCGGGCGAACGCACCTCGGCGAATACATCGTAAATTGTCGCAGTGGAGAGTGATAATTCGATCGCGCACGAGATCGTAAGCGGCCTATCTTTTTCGAAATCGAGATCCCAACGGCGTCACACGCGATGATTTTTCCAAGTGTCAACAATGTCTGCCGGCTAAGAATCGACTCGACAGCGTCGACGGCCGGATTATTACACCCCGGCGTCGAAGAGTATGTCGATTTTTACGTGCTACATGTGCGCCTGAGCCAACGTTCTCGTGACCCGCTCCAATATAACGACCCTCTGCCCCTCTGGCATCCAAATTATCGCAAAGTCTACATTTCGTGAAAATACCATCTCCAACGTACCTTACGCTGCGCAAATTTTGCACGTTATTTCCGGTAAACATCGATTTTACTGAGCCAGTGCACCGTACACGTTAGGATTGTTGCAATTATCGTTGTAAACTTTCCGCAATTACGTAAAACTAGTTCTAATTCAATTTTTATCGTTTCAGGAAAATGAAGGGTGTAAAACGAAATATTCTTTCAGTATAAATAGTTGACACGTGAAATTTTATAATACAAAGAATTCAAGAAATATTATAACACATGAATATCTTTGATGAAAAGCTAGGTACAGCTTGTTCGTGGAACGTGAAAAACATAATCCTTATTTTATACAGGTGAGGTCTATGAGTTTAGTTGGAATTGTATTTATAAATTCAGTGTGATCGTAAAACAATGATTATAAAAACCGTTCCGCTCGAAGCATAGTTGTCTAAATTTTTATATTCATTTGTGTAATAAAAATGATTCATTTACAATATTTACAGTGTATATATACAACGACATGTATGCGCATTATAGTCTAAGAGACACAACCATATCTCAATATATAGAATACGACTCTTTATGGGGTTTCGTTAAGTTTAACATCTTTCAGATGATTTGAGTCTCCACCCACTGGCAGTCTGAAGATAATCAATTAGACGCTAGCGATTTACAATCTGCCTAGCACATATTCAATCCCTAGAAATTAACACCGGTATTGTCCATCCATTACTTTGCGAAACGGTCAAACGTAACACATAGGAATTTAGTAAGGTCTTATAAAGAATTGCGGCGCAGAAAGTGACCTTCAGGGTAAACTGCTGACGTCCGTTTTAAAAGCTTGCTGTGGTGCATTTTGTCCAAGTGGATGATGAACGGCAGTGCTGGCGGTTGTCTGGAAAGGTCTTCCAGGTTGCGGTTTGCTAGGAGCGGCGAGGAGCCTGCTCCACGCCCTGCAGGTTTTGCCGGACCAGACCCACATGCCGGAAGTCACGCCAACGGCTAACGAGAGGAAAAGTCTGAGCAAGGCGACCTCGAGGCCCGCCGCCCGGTAAACGGGCCCCGGCACGCAATTTTCAACAGCTCGACAGTCAAGGGCCGCGAGAAGGGCGAGAATTCGCCATCGCGGCCTCACGGAAGACTCGTGAAGAACGCATGCCAATCCTCCGAGCGCCGGGAGTGCATA
The DNA here is from genome assembly GCA_963989215.1 of Hedychridium roseum. Taxonomy (NCBI): domain Eukaryota; kingdom Metazoa; phylum Arthropoda; class Insecta; order Hymenoptera; family Chrysididae; genus Hedychridium; species Hedychridium roseum. The sequence goes on from OZ022314.1 coordinate 4,931,016, forward strand.
GAGAAGCGCGAAGATACCCAGCCGTGTCATGAGCCTTTCGAGTTTTGTCGCGCTGCGTCCTGCCGATCGCACGGCTCGCCGAACTCGCACCAAAGCCGTGCCAGCGATACTCCCGAAAATGCAGCCCAACAGCAGTAAAATCGCGTGAGGAAGAACCTCAAGCCAGAGGGCCGACTCGTCCGAAATCTGACAGAGGCCCGTCAACTCGTCCGCAACTATGTTGTGAGATATCAGACTTCCTGGAAATTACGTGTCAAAGAATGTCAATTTAAGCCGTTAAAGGAAACACCGAAACACCAACTATTAGCATGAAAAATTCGAAATGTTCAACGCAAACTTTCGTAAGAAAATAGTCGTTAACAGTGTAGAATTTTGTCAGTTATAATTGTACGTGAAATGGTTTTAACTTGACGGCTGGTGATTTTAATTGTAACTGTGTTTTATAATAATTCAAGTCTATGGAAGGAATGATTATCACTTGCCTCCAGTGAGCAAAACTGGTAGTCCCCACGCAGTGGCGTGGAGATACGGTGCAAAATTGTGAAGAGCTTCGCTACTCCATTCGTTTCTTGCACTTAAAAGCCAACAGCCGCAGAGGACGGTCCACCAGGTGCTGCTGGCTAGGCCCAGGTAGTACCTGGCCAGCCACCAAATAGTGCATGGCACGCTTCGTAACCCGTTGTCAATCTGTAATATTCAATAGATATCAATGAAATTTAGAAACCTTCGTTAACAAAATTCAAATTTCAAAAAACTATCTTTCTCATTCCGACAGAAACTTATATTGATCTTTCAAATACACTCTTTTCGTGATACGATCAAGGACTTTAAGGTATATTTTGGGGTTGTTAATTTTAAACACCAAGGATCTTTGATCAACGTGTTTTTTTTATGTGATTCATGATAAAACTTACAGGCACGTAACTGGGTCCATCGATTTGAGCGGCGCAGCTGAGATTTTCGGGGCCAACGACGCCTCTGACGATGTAGGCCACCGAGAGAAGATTGTAACAAAGGGCCAGGAAGACTATCGGCCTTTCGGGGTAGCGAAATCTCGACGGTTCGACCCAGAAGGTGAGCAGCGTGAAGAGGGTCGAGAGAAAACAGAGCCATGCCCATCCGCTCATCCATCGTTCGGCGAAACGTTTGTCCTCCGAGTGGTAATAAGCGTCTGTCCCGCAACGTGGAACGCAAAAAGTCTGCGAGCAATGCCAAGAATTTTAATGACAAGAGTTCTCGGCTGCTCGGCAAAAAACTTTTCACCGGAAAAGGATCGCAACAAAGGGCAAAGAATTCGGATAATTCTCGTACCTAATTTCTGTCGTCGCAGTCTACAAGAACGTCAGACGATATTATTTCTCGGACACCTTTAATTACTTGTCAAAACGAAAGGAAAAAATGACACGTCTGTTTGTTGGATTATTTGACAAATTTTAATGATAATCGAAGAATTCGAAGCAGTCCGTCAGTTCAGTTTATTTTCATTGTCATTATTTTTATCTCTTATTTTGAATGTAGTAGAATCAGTGGAATATGTCGAGTTATCATAGGGGTAAAATCGATTATTCTTTCTCCTCATTTTGAAGTTTAACGTAACGATGGCGGGGCCTACCGTTTCCGAGTCCGGCGATTGTACGAAATGAGGCGGACATCGGTGATGCATTTGCCCTCGTGTCGGACTATTTTGAACCGACTGCGGGGGTTGACCCTGCTGCACCGGCGGCCACGGTTTCTGCGCCGGCGGTAAAGCCGGGGCTTCCGGTAACGTCTCGTCCGGCGGTTGAACGCACAATGTATTCCCTGGTAATCGAAAAAAGTCACGATAATAATCAACAACATATCAGCCTTACACGGCGTAGAAAAAATATTTCATAAAATAGTATTGCATTTTCGATCACTGTGTAATTTATGTGCTTTTTGCCCCTTGTTAATATTGCAACAAATAAAAGGACAGACTCACCGCGGTCGAGGAATCGATCGCAATCGAGCATATGAGGCCAAGGAAGCGTAAGGCTGGTCAACGCGGGTTCGCAGTCCCTTCTCACCGACAAACACAATGACTTGCATGCCGGAATTTGCATAGCCACGTGCTCCGAGCAAACCGGAGCGAAGACGGAGCAAAGGAAGAGTCTCAGGTGCCGTGAACAGTTGTAATGCACCAACGGCATGAACGCAGCAAGCTGTAATGACACATTTCAAATATAAAAATCTCGAAATTCAATAACCTTCGGACTATTACTGACGGTAATGAGCTAGCGAGTTTACTTTAAATACAAACCTTGTAAATTTGTATCAATAAGAAATTATGGAGGGACAGATGAGAAGTGTGAGTATTCAAAGTTGTGTAAAAGTTTTGGTGATACACATTGCGTGCCTTGAAGAAAGAAGGGGACTGGATTTACTTTCATTCGGGCGACGAGGGTCGAAGAATACGAGTGCAATGCACGTACAGGGGCAGACAGGAGGAGAGGGGGAAATCGACGGACGGTTCTCTCGGGATGAGATATAACGAGCGGTGAGCATCCAGGGGTAATTATCCCGCCCATTCTTCCCGCCTTCAACGTCGACGGAGGAGAAGGGACGGACGAAGGGGGTAAGATGAAGAAGACAAGCCGCGGTTGCAGCATGGAGAACCGGTGGATCCCTTATTTCTAGATTCCTCCATTACGGACCCCCGGGGGCCTTCGTCGCGTTCCCCACCTCCACGGCGCTGGCCAAATTATACCCTCACGAAATAACGTGGTAACTGGCCACAACACCGAAGCTTCACCTCCTAAAGTAGGCCCTACATACCTACAAGTTCCCCCCTTTTCCTCTACGCCGTTTTCATATTTCGTTTAGAATACTCTAACCCCCCTGCTTTCCTATTATACGTGAATTTCAGGGCCAATTTGGCCAAGTTTCGAGAGACACTAAATTCCGCGTAATTCGTAAACAACTTTAGACGAGAGCAAGGTTAGGAAAAGAATTACTTTTCCCGACAGGTCGGTTTAATTTCGAAATTTCTACGGCGATGCGACGTAGCGCGGTTGCGCCTAAGGACATTTTGCGATCCCTTCGATTTCGCGTATTTCAATGCCACAGTTAGTCAAACTATTTTTCTGCGTGCGGAAATCGCCGGGGACCGGTTCCGCGCTTGCGTTTTACGTCGTGTTTTCTTTGGGTCCGCGTGAACAAGCAGGAGGAGTACGGGGTTGCTCTGTCTCTCTTTTCCCCTCTTTTCCTTCGTTCCGCGCTCAGTTCCCCGGCGGATCGGTCGAAGCCTGAAAGGGTGGCCGCAGCAAGGAAGCCGCTTAAAAGCAGCTTGACAGACAACCGAGAGCGGAGTTAAGAGCGGAGACAACGAGAGAGACGTATACGCCTCTCTATTCTTTCTCCCCTTTTACCTCGTTTCTCTTTATCCAGTCGGCTGGGCCCTTTCAACCGTGTCGTCCCTTCGCGAATCAACCTTCCTTTTATTCGACCACTGTCCACCATCCTCGCTTTATACGCGTCCGCGGTAGAAACGCCAGTATTTCGAAGCAACATCTAGTTAATAACATCGCAAAAACGACTCAACGTATTATCGCGTACTGTTTTCGGATTTCCATAAACACAGTGTACGGTTTAACACCTTCTTTCGGTATTATAAACTCAGCACTTTACTTGTCGGGTACGACGTATTTCCTTTAATTCCATTTCACTGATGGTCTTCCATACACGGGGGTTCCGCTTTTTCAGCGGCATGTGTGTCGAATGCGGCGGCTCTTCGCGTCATTGAAAATAATTTCCTGCTTTTCACGGGAAAGGGACATATTTGCGAGGTTAGCGGGGACGGTTGAATTCCGCGTTGGAGAAGGCTCTCGTGGGAAGCGAGCCGCGATGATGGGGAACGACGTGTCGAGGACGGGAGCGCGGAACGTGGGAAGCCGAAGAATCCAGCATCGCCGAGTTCTTTTCCGTCTCCACCTCCCGCGGCTCCTCCTTGGGAAGAAGAAACTGCCGGCACAGCGGAAGACCGACTCGTCCACGCTCGTCTCGTTGATCGATGATAAAACACCGCGCGTATTCCTTTACGGTGCACAGTGTGAATCCGGACACGAGACTTGCTTCCGCGCGGAGATTCACGTCGGCCGAGCTGAACGCGCGGAAAGTACGTCGCGTTCAACGAAAGTCAAATGAAATAATTAAGAGACCAATGACGGCACAATTTCCCGTCTCGTGCGTCGATATCAACTGACGGACAACCGCGATAGACGGGAACATGCAACGGTACATCTGCGCTGCGCCACGATGTAATTTTGCGGGAATGCAAAAATATACGGCAATCTTCTCTTCCTCCTCGCCGATAGTTTGAAGCAGTTTCAAGGCACAACTACCCGGAAGCTCGGAGTTTCCAAGGAATAAAATGAACCTCCACTACGATACGCGATATTTAGAATCAACGGAAAATGATCTACAGTTGAAAGTTTTTAAAACTTCTACATTTTCGCGACAATGAGTGCGTGAACTGATCCGGAATCGTGATTCTCAGAAATCTGCGTCCTGATTGCAAAACCTGGCAAAATTTGTCAGAAATCGGTTTGAAGCAAGGACGATCGTCTGGCGATTACCACCTTCCGGAGGCTAACACTTCTGCAATTGTTCTGAAACGACCGCATCCTGCGGCCTAATCCCCCATTTAAGATGAAGATTAGAGGAGGGCGTTTGGCGTATACGCTTTCCGTCCGTCCGCGATTTCTCAGTCGATTCGGTCGGCTGGGAAAGGCGCCAGTGGCAATTACATCGACCGTGCCTTCCTTCAACGGCAAATTGCAGGGTGCGATATAGGCACCGTCGTCATCATCCCCCCTCCCTGACCCACCTTCGTCCCTTATTTGGGACGGTTTCCTTGGGAATAGTCTTTCTGTGAAGTTGTGAATGGAAGTCGAGTGGATGGATATTAAAGACTAGCCTTTCATTTGCCGCGACTGGTTGCCGTGGGTTCGACAAAGATCTTGACGGGTTATTCCCTCTTACCTGTCGACGCGTCGCCGTGTGGCGAACTTCCAAACGAAATCGGGTTTTTACGCCGAGAAAACTATGTACGTAGCCGAGTCAAACGAGTTGGCGTCAGACATCGAAATAAAGATTCCCCGGAACAAAAATTCCAATGAAGTAACGATAGTTCAGAAAATTATCAAGAGTTTCGAAATATGTAAAGTGTACAACTGAACAGCCAGATAAGAGGGTCATGTAATTATAAAACACAGCGTGTGTCGTGATGGGTAAAATCAGTCGTAAGTCATTAAGTCAGCTCTAAGCTAATTACTCTCAAGCTTAGTTAAAGCTTGCTCACTGCTTAACAATTCTCGAATATTACTTTTTAATCGAAAGTAATAAAACAAAGCGTTGCTATAAGTCTGCTACGTTTTCAAAAATTCTTAACCGTTGAATTAATAATCGCCTACGCATTTGCATAATTAAAAGACCACGACTTCCGCCGCTTTATCGGAGTATTATGTACGGCGATTGGAGGAATCTCCCGTGAGCAATTAATAAGGTTCCAAATGAATTGCCCTCAAGGTGGAATAAGACGACGAGGTCAAAGCGTGCCAGCTATTTCGCGTCTCGACCTCGGCAGAGCCACGATTATCTCCATCGGCGATCATCAAAGGGCCCCAACGTCCGGTCTTAATGCGGTTTTCGTGTCCACTGTGCGCCATACGCATGATGATAGTGGTTTGCGCGCACGCATCTCACGATGGACTTTAATGACCCCTTCACCCCTCCACTTTCTCGTTTCCCGTAAGAATCGTCAACGAGTTTTATTTTAGCGCCGAAAGCAAGGGTCGTCCGGACGATCGAGGAAAGAAGTTATACGACAATCTTTTTGAATAAAAATAATCACACCGATCTCATTAACAACTGTTCGTGTATTATATACTAAGCGCGAAATGAAGATGACAGAAAAGTTTTCAGACTCTTAGGCTTTAAATATTCACCAGGAGTACTTAAATAAAGAACTTTTTCGTGATCGGAAAGGGTATTATTTTCTCTGAGTTTTTCATACTATTTGTATGTTTGGCATTAATTGTGCGTAGGACATAAACAGAAATAAGATTATCTATTAATATCCATGCCGTGTGATAGTTGTTTCTGCTTTTGCGGAATATTTCCAACTTGAAAAATTTTTTCGGGTCCTTTTTCGTGCCGTTTCGAAAATCGTTGTAAAAGTATTTACACAGCCGGCGAAAGTTTACGTGCACTCGACGGTCTGTAAATATTATTCCGAATGTGCAATATGGACGAGTGTTTCGCAGAGCACGAATGTGTACGTGCGGTGTGCCGGCCTTTCATCTCGGCTATACATAAAGACGGTCATTAAGAAAACTGGTTTAATCTCTTTGTACTCTCATTCGAGGCTGTTCCCAAGAGGCACACGCGAGATTCTTCCGACGATCGCACACGTGAGTTGATACGAGTGTGCGGGCTGATGACCGACTTTGCGTTTCTTTCGACTCGATTAAAAAGCCCTGCCAAAGAAATACAGCCCCGAAAAACATCGGCAAGAAACGCACGACAGAGAAATCCGAAACTCGTAATTCACAAGAACTTAGCTGAGAGTATAAGCGAAACATTATGCGTATCAGCGACGCGACAAATTCGAAATTCCACGACGAGAAAACTATGTAATTTGAAACCGAGGAAAGTGGGCAATAATTTCACTGTCTCCAGATATGTTTGAAGGGATCTTGGGTAGACAAAATGGTGTTTGTTACTATTCTCTCGCCTTTCTCAAAGTCATCTATTTGATCGACTTTTAAAAACTACTCAATGCTAGCCTCGGATTGGCCCGAGAATACGAAACTTGACGCGCGAGGATGTTTAAAGCATCGTTAAAATCGGACGGTGGTGGAGCAGCTGCGGAGAGTGGCGGAATAGAATGATTTAGAGCAATACACGCGGTCTTCGGTTTCCCAGATCCAACTTTGACGCTATTTCCGAGGGTTCTCGGAGTTCGTCAAGTGGCGAACACGGTTTCCCTCTCTGCTTTTTAGCCCGAGTCCTAAGATTACGGCCCTCCGGAGGAGGAAGATCAAAGCTAGACTGGCTGAACAAACATCGGTTGGCTTTTCGACCGACCCCTCTCTATCCTCTCACTTTCTCTTCACGGGGAAAGGAATACCCGGCGGTCTTTAAATACATTCTCCGTTCGCGCGAGGACCTTCCTCCTCAAGTGCCGTAATCTCCACGACAGTGCAGGTCATCTACCGAACGATCTGGACATTAAACTTCAATTTTCTCCCCCTATCATTCCCCAAGTACAATACAACTGATTTTCCTATCATGCCTCTCAGACGATCACGTTTCGCAAAATAAGAACACACAGTGATAATCGTTAAAAAACACAGAGACATTCTGATATCGTCATAACTTCTCCATGACGAGTACATTTTTGGAAATTCCCCGCGGATTACTAGGTGTCGGTTAGGAGGGTATTGCAAGATACTTGAGATTAGAAGGAAACTGCGAGATTACGATGGTACAAACATTAATAAACAGCCCGACACTACCATTATCGGAATAGCAGGAGATAGTGTTTCGTTTTCAAAGGCTCCGTCTATCTCGTTGAGACGAGCGATTTTTACGAGCGATCCGTCTTACTCGTCCCGCACTCGCAGTCCGGATAGAGCCATAAATGATATCGCAACGAGTGATCCAGGATGATGTTACGTCGTCGTCGGTTCATTGAGCCTGTGTGAAGAGTCGAGGGCAACGTTTGTACGCGCACGCACACGCGCCTGTGTACAAAGTTTATTGCGCTCGATGATGTGAATCGCTGTACGATTACCGAGAGTCGGCGGAGCGTTTATCGCGCGGTATACGTTCTTATCACCGGAATGATTTATGGGGATGCCGCGCTGGTACGTACGAGGCGGCCTGGCCCTTTGATCTTATCGACAGGACTATGAAACCCACCTGACACCATACCCGCGGTATTCCTTACCGATTCGCCCGCTATCTCCGCACTCACTCGCCCAGCTAATACGGCACATAAAGATAAATTAACGATACATATGGATTTCTCTATGTGTCGCTGCTCGGGACTTGAGGACAAAATAAAATACGAGATTTAAGTCTCCTGCCTTTAGGAAAATCCTCGACTTCAGTAACAAAGGTTCCTTATTTTATTTTCAAAGAATTTTAGATGAGACGTAGGACTCTTCGTTATGACGATCATTTCACGCGGCGATAAGTAAAAATCTTGCAGGTTTGCCTTTACGGTCGGTCGGTTATTCAGCCTTTGTGGCAGCTTTATTGTCGGCGATGGAAATAGTGTTCGAATACGAGTGGGTTAAGGGCCGAAAGGCCAGAGGAACGAAAAGGGAGGAATCCAAAGCGAGAGTGCCGCATGCGTAATCGGGTTTCTCGACGCCAGTGGTCCCGTTCGCCATGGGGGTTCCAGGAAGAACACGTGTATCTCTCGTCATCTCGTGGATGAATGAACGCCGGAACAAAACGAAGGATTATATTGAAGAAGCGCCCGACGTAATCTCCCCGGGGGAAATAAAAAAAGCCGGAGCGAAAGCTGAACGTTCTGTCATTAATTAAAAAAAAATGCTGCGTAAAATTGCCGCAAGAGCTTGAGTATTCTCGATATTTCATCGGGATTATAATGATCGTAATTGCACTGTCATTAGTGGTAAATAATTGATTAGATAACAAACCGCTTAGTTTTTCAAATAAATATAGACAACAAAAAGTTGTACAAAAATTATAAATTACATTATTTGTACAAAAGAAATTATATATATACACATGTTTTGCAAAAGATAAAGGTGTTGAGGATAAAGTAAAACGAAAAGGAATTACAAGTCATATGAATGTAAACCAAACTCGCTGACTACAAAGGAATGGTGAACGTTATAAAAAATGTCATAAAACGATAAATATTTGTGTTGTACTTCAAATTTCGATAACATGCAAAGGAGGGAAATACCATTAAATTGTGGAAAACGGGAAATATTTCAAGCGTCATAGACAATGTGTAAATATTATAATGGCCTAGTCGGCGTGGAAAACGTGTGTGAAACTCACCCCTCGTTCAGCTTGCAGCTGGTCCTCGTGGCCCATGAAGTTTGGCATTGCGGTGAGATTGTAACGCAAGCCCTGACAAAAAGAAACACTAAGCCTTTCGCACTTGGTGTTAGTACCGGGCGAATGTCCCGCATGATTAATTCCCCATCCTTCGGCGAGCCAGGTGATCGCCGACAGGATGATCATCGTTCTCCAAGGAAACGTCATCCTCGTCTTCCCAAGTATCCTTCGTCTCACGCGCAAAACGAACGACCAATTGTCACCATAAATTCATTCAAACGTTGTTCCCTTTATCATCGTATTTCCAGGAAACCGAACACCGCTTAACACTAGTTTACATCCTATTTGATTCTCAGCCAGGGGGGGTTGGTCGTTCACAATGATCCGTTTCACCAACAGATGCGATTCTCGAGCTCGGCAGATGCGCAACGGCACGCTTTTCTCGACGGTCTCTCTTTCATTATTTTCGTCAAGAGGAAATCGTTGTTAGCGCGGTACCACGCTCGATGCGAAACTCTTACAACTGACTTCCGGCCACCCGCAAAAATCCGCGGTGGAACAATCCCACGTGCGTGTCGTCACCTCGGCGGAGTTCAACTGACTGATCTCTCGATCTCTCCCTCGAGATACACAACAAACGTTCGGCCGACTTCGTGCTCGCTCGGCAATCCCACCACGAGAGGGAAGATCCTGCGGGGAGAAGGACGAAAGCCCCGAAGGAACGGAGAAAGCCGCTCCTGCCCTTCTTTTTGCGGCCCCCTCGCTCTCGGGCCCTATTATTTTCGGCCCACCGCCGGGGACCGGAGAGAGGGGAGGGGGGCCAATCCCCGGGGCGTAATTAGGAGGGGCGAAGGAGGGGGGCGGCCAACAGCGACAAAACGCCCGACAACGTTTCTACCATCTTCCCGAAAACGCCGCCCCGTGGATCCGATCGACACGGGGCACCTGCGGCAATCGTCCCCTAATTTTTGCAATCTTTATCCCTCCTCCGCACTCCTCGCTACGAAAAAGACCACGAAGCCATGGCACCTTTTTGTGGAAGTTCAAACGACGTTCCCACGACTACCGGAAGGTGTGGCACTTATGAAAAATCTAGGCCATAACTCTGGGGTATTGAATTACCCAGCTGATTTGTTTGAATTAAATTATATTTACCGAAGGAACTTACTTCATAGGGGAGCGCCGCGTTCTCCTTTTTTTTCTTCCTTTCTCTATACCCCCATCTGACTACTTTGAGCCCTCACCCTTCGCTGTTCCCCCGTTGTTTGAGCTCCTCAGCTTCTCGTTTCGTGGATAACGCCATTGTACGAACTTCTTTATGCCGCACAATAGAAAGCCTCGGGGCATACGGTCGTAGTTTATGGTTCGCGCGTGTGTGCGTGGTTTAATGGCAAGTGGGTTCTAATAAATTCTATTATCCCGCTTTGATATACCCTTAGCGTCTTTTCTGTTCAACGAGTCCTTAAAAATCCCGCAGGACATTTTCGAGCCATCCCTTGTACCAAGAAAACGTAATTCAAGCTAACAATTTCACAAACTCTACTGCATAATTCCCAGGGTAAATATATATTCTATTCTATTCTATTCTATTCTATCCTTTCAAACATTTGTACCTTTGCCGAAGTATTTCTGTTTCAAATATCGGTGAGGTGGATTGCTAATTATTATTGACCTTAGTGTTTTCACGCGTCCGTGAAAATCTCTGGCCGTGCGATCCCCGGGGTGGTGGGCAAACCGCAAAAGCTTTCCCGGGGATGGAGAAGAATAGAGCCGCCCGTCGAGGGGGGGGATGGGTCTCCCGAAGGGCCAAGGAACGCATAATTAGCACTTTCGCGTTTACAGGAAAATGAGAGGGCCGTCGGTGTTGGCGGCGAGACTGTGCCTCGTCAAAAGGATCCACGAGAGCCAACCTGCCGCGCCGGTTTCTTTATTCCACGCGGACCCGAGGAAACTCCGTCCCCCCTCTTCCTCTCTCGCCCTTCCCCACTCCCTTCTCACAGATCCCGTCGGTCCCTACGATGGGCGTAACGGAGTACGCCGAGCACAGGAACAGCTCAGCCAGCGGTCCTTCGCCCTTTCAGACCCGCCGAGAAAACTTCAAAACCGTGTTAACGCGTGTTTAATGCTGGACAGGAATGACCTGCTTCGAGTTAACATCAAAGTATAGCCTGTCCACCCCAATGAAACGTCGGTATCAACTTCATTTTAGAAGACATATAAAGGTCACAATTAATACATAGGCAGATAAAAGTAAGTTTTTGAAGACGTAAAGGTTATCTATTTCTGTAGCAAGTACGCAATGTTGATTATTTTCTGTCTGTATTTGTCGACGTCTACGAATCATGCTTTGATTAATGTTTATCAGAGTACTAATTGATTACTAATTCAATTACGACTGTGCCATCTCTCCCGACGTCGCAAATGAATATAAATGATCGTGTAGTACAGGAGTACGTACGTAGGTCTCGTGCTGCACGGTATCCCGTGCATTTTTTCATTAGAATATCTTTGCCGAATGTAACGACTTTTTAATTACGTAACGAATTCGTATGATTGACGATGAAGCTTTGCACGGCGATCAGATAAGTTTGCGCATTTCCATGCGGCTTCTATAGCCGCGCATTTCGCGAGATTTATTGCACTCCTCCCCCTGCCACCTCCGCTGCATTAGCAGTCTTAATGAACTCGTGCGTCCCGGTCGGCGGTGCGCACGAATATCGCCGGTGCTTTCTTCTTCTTCTTTCCCCCTTGTAATACGAGATTCTGTGCCCAACGGCCTGTGGACAGCCGACGATGCTGCCTCGCATCGATACAGGTATCCCCGTGTCAGGCGGCAACTCGAGACGGTCAATGACATCCCTTCTGAAGGCTTCATTAGGGGACAATGTGCCATCAACGGCCAATCCTCATCTCCGGTGAATCCGTAAATGTGAAACAACTAATTACGTCCCCGGCCAAGGAAGACTCTCAAGAACACAAAAACATATTGCTCTTAGGTTTCAGAAATCTCTTTGTGTTTTACGTTTTGAAAAGGACATGACACGTTGGCTCGGAGATACGATTTTTCGGTGTTTTAAATTACAGAAATAAAGATAGTTCTAATGATTTTCTCTAATTTTCTCATCGTCATTTTTGTAAGGAATTTTAGAAGAAGGTTTAATTAATTGGATGATTCCCTGTTTTGTCTCGATCTGCCGTGACAAAAAATGCAGTAACGAATGGGGCCAATGCCTCGTGTTCCGCTGGCGTTTTAATTGACTCGACGTGGCCGTCGTTGGATTTTTGCAGGCTAGAAAAATATGGCGCGTCCCGGACGGACGTTCCGCGAGCGGAGCCGTATCTCTTTGCTTTGAAAAAGTTGACGCGCCGGAAAAAGTTCCCTGACAGTCGTGCCGTCGCCGTGTGATGTAGCCGCGGATCGTCGCGGAGGGACTGAACCCGCGGAGCCAGCAATGGAAAGGGGAACCGGGGAGGATGAGGGGAGGAACAAAGCGAGCTCGCAGGGAAGGACGGAGAGAAAGGGCGAACGGCGGCGAGGGGAAAGGTAAGATGGATGTGAAGATCCCGTCGTGGTTCCCTCTCGTCGAAACGTGCCTCGGATATTCCGACGAGCGAGCCAGTCCCGCGTGTCCGTGGGCTTCTTTTCTGCATTTATTAGCCGAGCTTCACCGAGCAGAAAAACTGGAATCGGCCGGGCGAACGTTCGGCTCGGTCTGTGCGCCAAATGGGCACACGTTACCTCCTGACGTACCGGGCATATGTTTCGAATAAAGTATCGCAAGAAAAATAGCGGCGTAATTCCATGCGAGGGAAGCTCTGTCCGCCTAAAAAACAGTCTATCAAATACCTCAGACACAGCGGGCACTTACGGCACAAGGCTCCGTAGCTTTTACGTCTAACGAAACTGAATTTTCGCTGAAGGAACACTGCACGAAACTTTGATCAACTTGTCAGAAAAGATTTTTAAGCTCCTGAAATATAAACTTTTTAAGCCGATCTGTAAAGGACTGATTCACTATTAATTTCAGTAAAATCCATTTTCCTTAGTTATTCTACCCATTATTTTTTCTAGACATCCAGTTCGTGATCTTCTAGAAATTTTACAGTCGTTTATTTTATCCTCGTCTCTGCCGATGAAAACAAGGCGTTATTTTCCTGTTAGCATCGTATGTATTAAAATACGGTGGATTAATACAATTTTCGAATAGAGATCAAAACGTTGGAGGGGAAGAGGAAGGCTTCAGCAGACGAACTACGGGGAACGAGAAAGGGGACTGCTCTGGGACGGGTTAAAAACTCATTCCCGGGTTTCTCGCTGCAGCGAGGGGGATCGAATCGAAATTTTCGTGCGTCCCGACAGACGCAGAAAAAGCGCTGAAATTCGCCGCGGTGCCGCGGCAGAATTCCCCGACACAATGACGCTGCCGCGGGTCTTTTTGTCGTTTCCCGTCGGTTCTTCGCGAAATCGTGCCCGAAGAAAAATAGACCCGACAACGGCATTGATTGGTCTCACCGGAGAACGAAAGTCTTTCTGTTAATTTACGTTTCTCACGAGTTCGTCGTACCATAAAGTTACAGGCATGCGGAAATTAAACGCCCCATTCTCATTAAATCTCTAATATCAAAGTTTACACGGTTCGTAGAAATCCGGACATTAAATTACGCTATTAAGTATGTAAAAAACGCACTAGTTAATGTACAAAATTATATGGTCTAAGACGTCAGAACGCAATACGGGGTTAAATAATGCAATAAAGCACTCATTCTTAATTCCGCTATTCTTTAACATACATAATTCCGGAAAATAATTTAAAAATTTTTACGGGTTTCCATGCTTATTATTCTTTCTTGTGTGTCTAGTATTCTGCTTTATTAAAAAGCCTCAACATTCTTTTTATGCGGTGAGCATTATATTCGGATTCACTGAAATCCGGCCGTTGAAGCGGAGGAAAAAATCGAAGAAATGGTGTATAAGCGGCTTGGGTATCTTTGTAGTCAGCGATACAGGTATACACGCGTGTTTCGATTTTGCTACCTGCCAGGAAAGAGGCGGGATCCTTGCTCGGGTTCCTATACGAATCAAAGGAAATTCCTCGAAGCTGGAATCTGGAACAAATTGCGTCTGTGCGTCCCCGACCCATCTCTACCACGGTTATTCTCTACTCTTCACCATCTCTACGATCAACGCAATCACAGTTAATTCTCACCGGAAGTCGCTAAAAATAAACAAAACACGTTCCAATACACAAACTTCTCACCGTGCGGTCATTTTATAAAGTAAAACGTTGTCTTAGATAACACCACATTTACTGATTCCATACTATTAAAAAATACATAAAATCACATTTGATTTTTAATGACAAAAAGATGTTTAACAAAAAGATATTGTATAAATAGAACTGCTGCTAAATTGAATGCATTGCAACGATTTACTCAAACCTTTTACTTATCCCTACACATTGAAAAAATGTTGTACTTTTTGTGATACGTAACCATCGTAATATGCGCTTTCTCAGATGCCAGGATAAACAGTTTTTTAAACGAGACCGAGCGTTAATGAATGATTTTCTCAGCTTAATTATAAAAATTAGCGTTTAAGTATTATTGCGGAGGAAGGAAAAAAAGGAGCAAGCGTCGGGACCGGCATGCGAGAGGATCGTTATAAACTTGCAGGTATGTCGAGAGCGTTGCAAATAGCGACGGATATTTTTCTGGCATGGCGGCTCGTCGACGGAGAGGTTCGTTTCGCGGTGGAAATCGTAAAGCAAAAGGCAAGAATCATGCTGGCGCGTCCGGTGTGCTCCGGTTGGCCGCGCGCGGCACATGCGCTGCTAATTACAATCCCCTTTGATCATTTGCCGCTCTCTTCCCTACCCCGTTCGCCCCTCGAACCGTTCGGTACCACTTTTCCCGCCTCCTTTCGAGCTGCAAACGCGGGCTGCAGCTGCGGTCGTACTCACCCGGTGTAAAGGTCGTCCCATGAGAAATAAAGGACTGTAAAAAAAGAATCAATAAATTAGAGAATAGGACAAATCCTGAGTGGATCCTTCGCACTGAATTATTTTTCTTTAGCAAAATGACTGAACTATGCGTATTTGTTAATGGGTTATTGTTGGTTAGCGAATCACAGGCAAACCAGTCATGCTCCAAGATCGTTAATTCTTTAGTTTTCTGTGCACTGCTAATTAGAAAGCCGCATTTTCAAGTGTATCGCAATGTGTATCGCAATGTGTATCGCGATAATTATCCGAGCGAAATAATTACGGGCCCTGCTGACCGTGTACACCTTTTCCCGCATGCAGATGTCCGAGGAGAAAAGGGGGAAAGAAAAGGGATGGAAACGGAGCGCGGAGGGCCGCGAAGGGACAGCTAAGAGCGGGAATCGAGTGGAATGGGGAGATGAGCAATTCATTAAAACTGCCGAAGGCGGCGAACGATTCCTTATAGCTTATACTTCGGGCCGCGCATTAAATCCACGTTATTACGGGTTATTACCGGGTAATGAAAGGCCCCCTCACGCCATTTACGTATCTGCTACGGTATTCCCCACCCCACCTCCCGAGTCCTGCCGCTGTAATCCCGTTTTCCTGTACCTCGCTCCTCCGTAAGAGCCCGGCATGTACCCTTCGACCATCAGCTTCCCAGTTTCGCGATACGGACGATCGCACCGAACAGCTTGTTTCCTCCGTTCCCCTCTGCCCTTGACCGTGCGGACCCAGAACACCCAAGAGGTTGTACCTACATGGCCAAGGAAAGCCGCTAATTCGGTAATACAGTTTAATGAAATGGCCGGAAATGTTCCGCAACATGTATATCGTGATCATCTAATTTAGCTTTAATCACATTGATCGGCTCTAAACTGCTATCCGCTAAATCGAAAGAATCAATTGATAGCAACGTTTCCTTCCCTCATAACTGTCGAGCAAAACTGTTATCTCTTGAAAACGCATCATTTGCAAATATCCTGTTGCCTGTGTGGCATAATTGGTTCAATTTCATTAATAACGGTGCACAGGAAATACCGTATTAAAAGACGAGAACTCGAATTAAGGATGACAAGTTTTGTATTCAAACATAAATACAGAACCCAGGTGCGCCTGAAAAAAAAAACTTAAAATTCGCTGAGAAATACCTGTGTCTCGTGTTATTCGCTAAATGGGCTGAGCTTCCGACTTCAACTCCATCAACGAAGAAGAAAAGACGTTTTTTTCACGAAACTGTGCATACCTCGGAGAATGGCAAGTATTTTACGGACGATGCTGGCCATACGGTTTTATCTGTCTAAGTAAAATTTATGTCTTCCTCTGGTTTGGGTCGCTATGCCTTTACGAATCGGGAGATTAAGGTTGCCCTTGAGAGAGCTTCACCGCCGTTGGCGCGTGATCGTTTCGACCGTATAGGGCCGAAATTACGGGATGTGATTTTTTCACGCCTAGCTCACGACGCACGCACTGCCGATGTGCAACACCCGTGCAACGTGCATGTATACGTCGGTGGCGAGGTGGTCCCGGGGGCATCGAATCTCTTTCTCCCTCTCTTTTCAACCCCCGGGGAAGCCGGGCTCGTTTCGCCGGGATAATGACGGGTCTGCCGCTCACGTATCGCGGAGGTGTGACCCTGCACGCGCAGGGCTTTCACGAACAGCGTGATTTTGTACTAAACCCGGCTGCATTTCAGCCGCAACAGCGCGCCGAATGGACTTTCCATACAAACGAAAACTTAAGCACGATGAAAGACAAAGTAAAATGCCGCCGACCATGGTCGAAGATATCCGCAATTAAGATTCATCGACAACTAATTAATTTTTAATAGTCTTGCAAAGATTATAATCGAATACAATGTCAAAAATACAGGCAATGAGTATTTCGTCTGTTCTGCGGTATTATACTTCCATGATATTTTCGTATATTCGGTTGCTTGCCTTTCTCGCATTATTCGCCGATTTCTCGCTTGACGAAAAAGGTTTAATATACGCGGGTAAAGTTTTTCGTTGCATCGGCGACGAACCATCCGCCTCCATTCAGTCGGCAATGTACACGGAGCACTAACAAAACGCGCGCGTTCATCCCGGCAAAAAGTAATAAATTTCCGACGTGCCGCGGCGGTTCGTCGTCGGCATCAGCAGAGCAACTCTCGAGAATGGTGGTCGTCGTGGGTAGCCGCAAGAGCAACAGGTAAGTACGATTCTGCGCGTGCTCGTCCTATGCACGTGTTTCTACCTTCCACGAGTTCCGGTAAAAACACCGAAAAACTTACAAAACTCGAAACTTAACCTTCCACGAAATCTTCGATTCTATCGTGAATTTTGCGATGCACATTTCCTTGGTCATAATAAAAAATCCAATTAAAGAGGCACCATTTTATAGGCAATTACTAACTTTTAAACAGTGCTTTCCAAATATCAGATGTTTCTGAAACATTTTCACCAATGAGAAAATATATATTCGCAAAGGTTTTAAGTGTTAATATATAGTTTTGTGTATTAGTTTATTAAGGCGGTCAAAATTTTGTGAATTACTTGGTCGGAGGAGATAAAGAAGAGGGAAAATGTATGTAGCAAATCGCGGGCAGTGGCTCCGACTGACCTTTTTAAGCCGTGAAGGGGAGATTCGGTTCGCTTGGCCGGTTCGCCAGTCCCACCCTTACTGGGCCCTGTACCATAACATAATGACCCTCAGAGGTGCTCAAACCGTTAAAATCGTTAACCATAAACCTTAACATGTTCTCAACTTCCGCAAACGTCAGACATTTAATCAGTTAATTCTACCGTCCTCAACTAAATGTTTATTAATATTTTTTTCTAAATTATCGAAACTTAAGTTTATTGGATTTAATATTTTTCATCCCAACGGAGGCAAATAATTACTGTACCAATTTTTGAAGTAGATTTACATTTCAACGTAGAATGAAATTGTGCAAATTAAATCAAACCAATCGAATTAAGTTCGCTGATTGACGATCATTGCCTATAACGGATAAAGTTTAGCCCACGTTGAATATATTTAGAAGACGGAACGATCCGAACAGACCCTGGAAGTCCGCGAATCCCGCCACCTTAACCAGTTTAACCGTATCAGATCCGAAACCCCGCAGGTGTTCCTATCAACTGGCTATATAACATTTATTAGTGAGTCGGAATTGCCCGCGCGATTTCCTGTTTGTAAAAAAATCTCATCGTAATGTTTCTTCACGCTGAGATATTACATCGTTTATATTCTGAAGATAGAATCATGCCGAAAAATTAGCTCCTCATTTCTCGATTGATTAATTATTTAAGCGTGAAATGAATGCGAATGGCAAAGCTTATGATTTTCAAAATCAATCATTTTCTATTCAAAAGTTTGATTTTTCCATTTGCGACAATTTTGTGCTACTGAAAGAAAGGAAGCCATTGCCATAGACCACTACTGAGTGCGTGTTTTTCCCTCGAGTTTTTCTCGCATTAATTATATCTTCATTTGCATTCATGCCGAAGTCACCGCGAAAGGATAATAAAAACGGAAGCAGCGGTCGCTGGTGTGTCGATACGACCGTCTTTGTTCAGGGCCGCAGCTAATTGGCGCAAAGGAAAGACCACACCGCCGGATATTACGTGTGCCCACACATTTCCATTGTCCCGGCGGCATAGTACTGCGGCCAGATTATGCTAATAATCATCGTGAAACGAGAGATGCTCGGGTTTTCTTTTCCATACCGGTGACACACCTTAAATTCTATTGTCTCTGCGAATAAATTAAGATACCCAAAAAATTGGATACAATCTTATGTAATCGACTAGGAAAGCAAACACCAGCTTAATAAAATTTTTGAATATCATGAAATATTTAGAAAATCAGAGTAGGGAGTCGAAGTATTTGAAGAGAAGGAAATGTTAACGAAAATCCAACAATTATTTCTGTACCTCTTGCGCAAATTGTCAGAATATGTTTGGGAATTTTTAGGATTTTAAATAACAAAGTTCTAAAGATGTGGATTCTGAGGAGATGGAAACAAAATTTTATTAGCTCGTTGAGTGTCCACGGTGAAAAAAGAATATTCAGCTGTGCTGGACAGGTGTATGTGTACTTGGCTCCGTGTTTTGAAGGCCGGTTAAGATGAAAGGCTGCGGCCAAAGCAGCTAATAATAAAACAGTCACTCGCAGCCGGCCGTGTATATACGAACCCTTCTTTACTCCTTCATCGAGCGAAGATAACAGGTAGAGTACCCAATGTCACGCAACAGAACAATTTTTATTTTGCGACATACAGTAATAACATTTTAGAAAATGTTATTCATTGTTACAAGAACATTTTAAATCAGCTTTGCTCTGTAATAAATATCCGAAAGTCTTGTTCATATTTGTATAAAAAAAACTTGGGTTTTCGCTAAGTTGACCAAAAACATAATTCCATTAACATCGACAATAAATGATTTCAAGCGTTGAGAAGAACGTACTTTTAATTAAACATTTTAGGAGTTTTTATTTTTGCCATTTTATACTACGAATACTGAAGGCATTTTTGTAAGTTACTTTTAATATACGAGTCTAACATAACAAGGAGTCATTCGAGTTACAAAGGACCTTCCAGGAACAGCAGGATATCCTCTTAAAAACTTTGATGTTATCACACGCAATACTTTAAAGTCACTAAGGTTGCTCACTATTTTACCGACATATGTTTACCGAGGCTTTTCTTACTTATGTACAGTAGAGAAGGTTCTTCTTTATGTTTGAGATGAGCTATGAGATGAGCTAGCGCCAAACTAGGAGCAATAGAATAATAAAATAATAAAATAAAAAATAATAAAAGTATCTTCGTTACATTTTCGGTAACGAGAAAAATGACCGAAAAATGACCGAAAAATGACCGAAAAATGACCGAAAAATGATCGCGACCATATTGGGACCATATTGGTTTTTCTTTTTCTTCTAAAGTTTTCTTCTAAAGTTTTCTACAAATTGCTTTCTTCAGATATGTATCTTCGATGCATCCTGAGGAAACTTTTGACTGGTGCCTCTGTAATGCTCTACCCTTCGCACGCAATTTCAAGCGAAGAATACTTGTTGTATTCTTCTCTTGTTCTAATAACGTTTGGGTTTCCAACAACCGTTGTTCTACCTCACTACCTTCTCCTCTTGATGAGATGACATCAGGTTCTATGCTAGTGTCACTATCGTTATTATTTCTGTCTTTAAAAAACTCCAATGGTACTGCATCTGTATGCAGTCGACCGCTAGGATAAAAATCAGTTTTAGAAAAATGTCGACTGCAAATATGTTTTTTCTTTAATTCTACATGCGAAAGTTCCACCCAATCATCTAAGCCGCAATTAATTAACCACGTTACATATTTATCTTGATCTTTCACAGGGAACGAGTGAAATGAAGTGGCATCCGTTGCACTGCGGCTTGTTAAACCGCATCTCGGATATTCACTAATGCTACAGTATTGCCTCACACATTGTCCCAATGTTTACCTCTTTGTCTCCGAATTATCCCCACCAGTTTCTGGATTTGGCAGAAACGGGTGAAACCCCGCGTCGGGCCGCGAACTGGCGAGCGCCGGGAATGTAAACAAAAGTCATCAGAAGGTGGAAAAATGATTTGTTTCATTTTTCATTTAATCATCGCCATACGAATTACTAAGATTTTTGTGATTAAAATGATACCAAACATGACAATATTGCATAAATTGGAGATACAACATTAATTAGACGGTGCGATACGGACGCCCGTGTTGTAAAAAGGCCCCTATTACACTGCAATTTTTTTGTTATAACATTTAACGACGTAGGTATATTTTAGTAGTAAACAAAAAAACAAATAATTTTAATTTTCGAGGTGGGATGAAAAACATCCCACTGTGCATATACAATAGAATGTATAAGTGCCTCATAAATGCATGTGTAAGTATGCTGTAAAGAGTTAACTCGGCTTTTTCTTAACATATTATATTATTCCCTTAATGTGCATGTGAAGCGTCTAATTAATACTCTATCTTCAAATTATGCAAATGCAGTTGTGTTTGGTATCGATTTAATCGCAAAATCTCAGTAATTCAAATATAATAATTTTGCGATGACGACTAATCGATGTTTTTCATTCCTATTCTCGTTGCATTCTCGGCGCTCGCCGGCTCAGAACCCCGCTCATTTCGGCAAATTACTGAAACGACTACCTTCATCACACATTGTGCCGTGATTGGGTCCGAGAGAGGACAATGGACAATTTTTAAGTTTTATCGGAATTGCGGGACAATGTGAGGGGCAATGCTGTGTTAAGCGCGCGTTTACATTATATGCGGCTGTAAAAAACTTTAAAATTTAGTTTCAATTCCTGCCATGCACAGCGTTGACATCTTATACTGCTCTCGGACGATAACGTCGAGCGTGACACGAAAATGGTAATGGGGCTCTAGAGCCCCACAATGAGGTGACACGAAAATACATTGCATGAGTGGTCTATCCCTATACCTGGTCTGTGGTGACAGCAGTGCATATCAGTGTATGGTTTGAGAGTTTAGTAATATGAGTCGGTATGTAGTCAGACATTTTTCAGGGAATTTTCAGAAATGTAATAATTGAGTACAGGCTTTTTCAGAAAATGGCTTTGTATTTCAAAAAAACGTATATGATTAAGTGATTGAATTTGTACCATGTTGTATTAAATATTTCATAATTTTGTACTGGACGAATGTTTTCAAGATCGGATGTTACAGTATGTTAAGAATGCTTTACAGTGCGTGAAAATAAAGTAAAATGCGTTAAAATGTGTAAAACTATGTCAAAATCGGTTAAATATGCTTTAAATTGCTTTAAAATGTGTTAAAATATGTTGAAAATGCGTTAATTTTTATTCCCACCAGTAACAACGCTGCTATACATTTTCAAGCTGAATTGGTAACATAGAGCGTGACACCAAAATGGTAAGGGGGCCACGTGACCCCAAGAATGTGGTCGAAAAATTACATCGGGTATCAAGTCTATTCTATACATCGTCAGTGCACGAAGTCCCATAAGGCGAAAGGTCTATGGTCTATTCCTACTGATTCCTACTTTTGTCACTGTAGAGATACAGAATTCGCTGAAGAGGTTCTAGCGCTAAGCAAAAATCCTCAGCAATATACATATATACGAAAACAATGAGTTACTGGATCAATCACAGACTTCTATTAGAAGTCTTGGGGATCAACTGATCGAACTAATGCACGTGGAAATTGTACACTAATTAAAATTTTTTCAGACTAAGAATAGTTAAACAATCTCAAGTGTCAACTAGAAATTGACAATTTATTATTATTTTGTACTTTTGTGTATTAACTTTTAAACATATCCCACAGATTTTGGATAGACTGTTAGTTGCATTAATGTTGCATTAACCATGATGGATCAGAATTTACTCAGCCGTGTGAAAAAGGCATTGAATTCACAATTTTATTTCATGAACAATGATTGGTTTATAGAATGTGTGGAATATTACACTAGCACCCATCCAAATGTAAACAAAATTTCTATACATTGATTATAATAGTGAATAATAGAATTAATAACTTATCCTTTATTATATTACAGACAAAGGATCAAGAGATAATTGCTTTTGTGAAATCCCAGTGGCAACTTAGTGATTTACGTGATATTAATAATCAGAATGGATGTTTACCACCAAATCTTTCTGAGCAAAAAGTCACAACTCTTCGTGGCACATATCTTCTTCAGGTATAATTAACATAAAATATATTATTTACTGATATTCTTGCATCGGAACAATTTTCTTAAAACAAATTACAGATGGAGAAAATGTATGATTCAGGAACATCAAAATATAAGCAGTTAGAACAGATAAGAAATGTTTCTACAGCAAATATAGAGATTACAGATAATGAAGAGAAACAACTCTGGGAACCTAAGAAGAAGAGAATATTTTACATGTATCTTACTGATGGCATTCAAAATATTACTGCTATGGAATACAAGACTGTTACATGCTTACATGTATGTATAATTAATTAACATTTACATATGTTTGTTGTAACAATTAAAAAATGTGAAATTATTCATATAGGATGGATTGCTGCCTGGTAATAAAGTAATGATAGTTGGGCCCATTCAATGCAGACGTGGTGTTCTGTTATTAGAAGAAGGCAAGTTTAAAGAAGTTGGAGGTGAAGTTGATAACCTGTTGATTCCAAATGCTCTAGAAAATGTACTTGCTAAAGCACTGTAAGTACTGTTTGTTGTGTAAATTGATATATGTTTTGCATTAATCAATTTATTGAAAAACGTTTATATACGACAGAGGCTTGCCAGAAAATCCAGATCCTTATGGGACGCATAATGCCAGAAATAACGATCAACATAATGATAATGTTCAGGCTGGCAATCTTTTTGATGATGACTTTGAGATTGATTTGAACGAAATTGAAGAAATTGAACGCAAGAGTCAAGAAACTGAAGGTGGTTATAACAGTAATATAAGAACAGATGATTCTACGAATCTAAGACAAGTATCCGGCCCTTCCTGTTCTAGAAGGGAAATTGAAAACGAAGTTCTTAATATTGATGATGATGACATATTAAAAATACTAGATGATGATGAAATAAACTTTAATATACCACATAGTTCAACAAATTGTCAAAACGAACAACATAAATCATGTTTAGCACCTGTAAAACAACAAGACATATCAGTCATGGAGGATGCTTTTATTGATGATTTTGATATCAATGATATTGAGATGATATCGTGTAATGCAACTGAAATAGCAGCACTAAATGCAGAAAATGAATCGATAAAGGCTGTGAAAAGAAGTACAAATACAGAGAACACCCCTAAATCAAATTCATTTTCAAGTAAAATATCTCGTATCAACGATCGCAAACAAACAAGTTTAAATAATACAGGTTCCACCTGTAGAACCTCAGTGTTTCAGTGTAATAGGAATAAACGTTTATCTTCTACAGAGTTTCCGCCAAATACTATCAGTAAAAACGATAAAAGTAGTACACCTGGAAATAAAAAACACGGGGTAAAAAGAGATACTTAAAACGTTTTAGCTGTTAATCCAATGTTAGAAATAATATGACAAATCATGTTGTATTTCAGGTCTTTGTAGCATCACCTAGCACAAGTATTACAAAAGGGCGTTCGAGTCAAGAAGACTCAAAGAGTAATAAAGGAGAAAGGAAAATTTCGGACTTTATTCGAAAGATAGCTACACCACCAAAGCCGGAACTACCAAAAATTTGTGATTTTATTTGTGATATACTCACACTAAATATAACGGAGACAATATTTCGTACTATCAGAGGTCAAACAGTACGCTTGGGCAAGCTTTCTAAAAAAGAGCAATGTTGGCAATTGGAAGCAACTATTACAGATCGTACCGCTAGTTTGGATGTGGCATTTTCTTCTAAAGTAATTTTATCGAAAAAATAACTAAAATGAACGATTAAAGAAACACTATGAGCCTTGTAATGACTCTTTATTTTAGGTTCTAGAAGAGTTAATTGGACTTAGCGTGAAGCAATTTTTAGAACAGAAGAAATTGGCTAAGGGTAATCCCATAAAGGATGAAGAATTAAGAAAGGTATGTTATACTGTATTTTAGCGTTTTCTTCGTTGTTATATTATATATAAATTTATATTTCAGCATTTTCGCCACGCCGAGGCAAAATTGGAAAAACTGGATGCTTTACTCGAACTAGAACTAACGGAATTAAATGCGAAGCCGAAAGTTATGAAAATTACCTCTTTAACAAGTGAGCAAAAAGAGATTATTGATAAAAGGTGGAAAATGCTCAAAATTTAATGCACATGCTTTGGTGATTTTCGTAAATCTGTACGTCATTTTATGTGCCATATTATGTAACATACTGTAAAAGTATTTTTCAATACGAGTCATGTAGTTCATACGATATGTAAATATTTTTTACTTTTATAATTAGTCTACTTCAACTTGAGTTGTAAAACCTGATCTGAAATGAGACAAATAAAACTGAACAAAAGTCGTGTACATATTGCGTTACATACTTAATGTGTACGCCCCAAACGGTTTCCGGTGCGGCGCGGGTGTAAGGAAAGAGGTGGGAATGGTACTAAGACGTTGCGGAGGTAGGCAGACTGACAGCTTCTAAATTTAAGCCTCGAAGAATAGGGTCTGCCGAAGGGGAAGATTGCATTCATTTCAGAGTTTTTTCCCCACCCTCTGGGGCCCTGTCTATGCACTTTTGTGAATGCCACACCTCGATTATGCAAAAGCAGCAGGCATTGTGTCACGGTGCTGAACGATCACACCTCAGACCAGTGGCGTGAAATGCGTGAATCGTCAGCTAACAGAATGCACTTCGCAGGCTGCTTAACGTTTCGTGCGTAGGATATAACAGACCTACCGGTTTTGTTACAATTATAGTACCCGTGGGAACTTAAATGAAAATCAGATGAAATTAATTGAAAGCATTTTTACATTTATAGCAATTAACATAACATTTAACTCAATTTTTGTGAAAAAATGCAGTACAAAGAATAAAAAATACAAATTTTTCTCGTAATTAACATTACAAACGTGCGTATGTCTATATTATCTTCTATTTACTAGAATGGTTTGAAAAGATTGTTTCCAATTAATGATAGTCTTTCACTTACGACATGCTGTTTGTAAACATTTTTAAATACTTTTATATACGATATTCCAATACTATAAGAAGGTACAGGTCATATATTTATCGTCAGTTCACGTAAAAGTCAGTACAAATGCAGCATCAAACTGGTACGAGTCAGTAATCTTATTCTAATAATATCTATAATACACAGTAAGATTAACTTGAAGCTCTTATTTAAAAACATCTGTGTAATTAGTAAATATGTATTTACAATTCTTACTATCACGTTTTTTCTTACGGCGTTTTACGACGTAGGATCGACGGATACGAATCCCTTATAGCAATAAATACATAGCTCTAGTCATTCGTTCTTACAGGACGATATATTGTCAGACTTGCGGATAAGGGCATGAGACAATTTCGAAATCTTATTCATTTAAAGTATTCACTGGATGACAAGTAATGTCCTTAAAACAAAAAATAAGAATTTCACGCGAAGATACTTCAGTCGCTAAATCTTAGCAATGATTGCAGTGCGTTTCGGTATACAAACAACCATTAATTACTGTCACATCTACATCAAATATACGTGTAACCTCAGATACAATTGAAAAAACATATAAGAATCTTTATCACTTCTTTTTCTGTATTATTTCTAATTTTTCCACTTCGAGTGATTCACCGCTATAACTTTCACATTTAGTTCACATTTAGTTAAGATTTTTCTTAAAGAAGACCAAACGATTGCTCTCCTAAATACTGGAATACTCGTTTCCGCTTGTTGATCTGTCAGACCGATACCTCTTATTTCTATGATTTCCGTGTTCGTTGTGACTCTTGCGTGGAATTTCGCCGTTCTGGACGATACAGGAGTAGATGAGGTTGTTGACGTTGAATCTTGAGATCCCCCGGTATAAAGAGTTGCGGAACTGCTGTAATACTGAACTCAAACTTGAGTTTCACTGCCACTGTGATATTTCTTATTTCTGTGCTTTCTGTGCTTCTTGTGGCTTCTATGGGGCACTTGGCCGTTCGCAAGGATCGGATGTTGCTGCAGCAGGGGATGCTGAGGATGCGGTGTCAGGTGGCTGAGGTGATGGATTTGATGAGATCCACTGGTCGAACCAGCCGTGGAACCGCTGTAGCAATGAACCGGCATGACGGGCATCGACAGGGGCACTGGAACCGCGTGCGGGTGACACTTGTACGGCGGTTGTTTGCACGGCGGTAGTCGTCTCCAGACTCTAATCATATTTGGCCACCAGATCCAGGCGCCGGCCATAATGCCGCCGGCAAAGGCAGTCACCAAACGAAGAACGAAAAATTGCAGCAATGGTTTCGCCGGTGCACGGGGTGCTGTCGACGGTTCTGGGGCTCGTAACCATGAGTCCCGACCCCACCATTCGTAGAAGGTTGTGCTGGTCGTACAGAACATCGACACTGAGTACAAACAAGCAAATATGCCAACCTGGAACATTTCAAAGTGATTACTTTAATATAATATTCCGGTCAACCTGGTCATTTCATTAAAAGTGAAAATAGGAATTCATTGAGTGGTCTTAAGTACACATTAAGCAAATGTCGCCTTTATTTCTTCAACCTGGCATACTCTTCTGGCAGTATTATTCTATAAACTATCTTCAAAGTCTTGTTGTAATTGAATTATGATGGTACCCACCCTCGTCAGCAGGAGTTTCTGTCGTTTGTGTATTTCAGCCGGGGACTTGGCGACGTCCCTCTGCCTGATCAGGGGAGTCGGATGCAGAGGGTTGAGTACTGGAGCAGCTGGCACGGGTTGTCTTCTAGGAAGAAGCAAGGCAGCCATGCCGACAAGGAGGAACGTTGTACCGAGACACAAGTGAATGAACTGCGGCGTTAGAACAAGCAGTAAAAGAGATCGGGTGCTCTGTTGACCGACGAAGCAGCTTCCTGCAACATATGAATATTTTATCAAATGAAACAAAGGATTATGACATTATTTGTTTACTATTTCAACGTCAAATCATCTTGATTTATTTCATTAATGTAACTCCTGAATTCATTAAAACACCGGACTTGAATGATTAGAAAAGAAACTACAAGAAAACGCAATTTCATCTGTGCATTTCCCTCAAGCGAGCACGTCGTTTGTTCCCTTTTACTTTCTCCATCTGTTTTTATGAACGATATCTATTCGCAGACCGAGTTATTGCGGACACGTGCTCATGTGAGTGGTAAAAACTTGTCGATCAACGTGGGAAGACCCCTGGCACGCGACTTCCTTCAGTTTTCATTTTTTCAGACCTTTTTCGTTCTTACGTTTACCCTTCTTCGCGCACCGTTATCCTCGCGAGTATTTGCAATTTTCCAGCGAAATTCTCGACCGTGTTAAATGTGGAAGTTTCCAACGATAAAGATTCTTTCATTGCAGTATGTCAATGGATCGCGGACATGGGTGTGCCTGCCGGATGCGAATGGGGCGTAAGGTTCGTTGAATCTCTCGTTCTCCTTCGTTCTCGAGTTTGACAAAGCGTGAAGCTCCACGGCGTAACCGTCGAGTAATAAGATTACTTCACGAGTTACGGTGCAAATAAGACGTGTAGCGAAACGCAAAGTCATGATCGAGTAGCTTATAATATAATGTTGCTGGGCTTTGTTGCTTTAAATTCAAGGACATCGACAATTTCAATGAACTTCATTCATTCCCGTCTAACGTCAAACTCATTGGCACTTTTGAATAATCTAACACAACTGTAAAATATCCTCATTAATTACATTGTCGTGATTTACTAGAATTACTGAATATTTGCTGAGGAAAGCATTTTATTGCAAGTACCGCTCTATTCTTTTCTTTGTTCTTCTTGTTTTCTTGTTATTCCTCGCAAGATAAAGAGCGCGAATATAATGAATATAATGAATAAATGCTATTTTCTCACGTCTCATAGAAATCTAGTACGTCATTACCGTTAACGAGTGGTATGCAAATATCCCGCTGATGCATTCATTGTAAGAAGATACGACTACAACATTCTGATCTTTATCATGGTTGTTATCATCGAGTGCACGTGACGGCCCTCGTTAACACTCAACGCCCACCCGTCTCCTATGGCTTCAGGACGTACCTACACCGATGATTCTTGCGGAACACAACGATCGTGATCACGCGAGAGAGCCGAAGCAGACTCAACTTTCTTCGAGCGTATTGTGGATGGATAATTCACCTTGTTACTCTTACATTATCTCACACTGTGTCTTGCATCATTATATTAATACGCATAAGAATACCTCCAGCATGCTACACTAATATAATAAGAAGTTATAACATACAAATTTCAAAGCAAAAGACTTAAGTAGAGTGGACTGTTAACAAGACTGAAAAATTCCTGGAATCGTTATCTTCGTCTTGCTTCTAGTACCACGTGATTAATAATAATTACTGAACGGTTTATATCTTTAATAGCGACAATCTCATTAATAAAATAATCGTTAATTTGTACAAAATTATTATTAGAGGTAAGTGTTTACGTAGAAGAGGGTAGGTGACTTTCGTGAGACGAGCAGAAAATAATGGCACGCGTCTGAAGGGTTTCTTTCGTTTGGCCATCCGGTTGGTGGATCACGTTAGGCACGTCAGTCTCTCGATCCTCTGTCACCGTGAAGAATGCGAGAACCGCGCATTCTTCGCTGAAGTAAAAATTCCGAATCCCTGACCCGGTCCACATACCTCGCAGCCGGGACACTACGGTACTGAATGTCGGTGAAAACAGTGCGAATAAGCGATAAAAGAAATGTAAGTATTCCCTGAAGAAAGTCTACCGATACATTTGTGAGAAATCGAACGCAACATACAAAGGACAACACCTGGGAAGAGACAAAATATTTCGAAGTGAGAAGAGACAGGTAATAAAAAAAATTTCTCTTCACTTTAATCGTGAATTTAATGTTAAATCTCACAGACATTGTTGTAAATACGCACGAAAGGGCACCTCGTTAATTCTCATAAACGTTTCTTCCAATGAAGCTGCTTCTTTTTACGCTTGTGTTTCACGTGAATGCGCAAAACGGCGAGTATGAATGGATTGACGAGCACGTGGAAGGACGAGTATGGTAGCGGCTAAAAATCGTCAGGCCGTGTTCATTAGCAGCGATTGGGGCGCATTCTCCCCGGCAATTAAGGATTTCACGGGCCGTTCTCCCCGAGTTGGTCGCGCGTGGACTCGATCCCCTGGCATCGCACGAGACAATGGGCCAAATCGGCCTTGGCAAATCGGCTTGCAGATAAGTGCACGCGCGTTGCACCCTCTTCCTGGACGCCTCGACGTCGGGAAAAGACCGGTCGTACGCAACCAACATCGTAATGCGGCACTCGAGTGCATCGCGCACGTATGCAACTGGCGAGTCGCGTATGTGACCGCTCGTGATTACGCGTAGGCATTGTTCCCTTAAAAGGGAACGATGCCCCGTGGCTAATCGCTACGCACACTTGTACCTACATGCTCATCCTATTTCGTTTACCACGCTATTCTCATTAAACCTGACAAAAAAGTTCGACCACGTGCACCTTCGTATGGAGAATACAGGAAAACGAACAATACCTTTAAGAGGACAGATAGCAAAAAGATAGTTGTAAACATATAACGAAAAGAAAAGTAACCTTCTTCGGCGGAGAAACTGCACTTAAAAGTACAAAATAAGGTGATTCCTAGTCAAAAGGAAGCCGACAGTAAACCGCCACGGAATCAGCATTTTACAAGTATTCTACGATCACGTTACTACTGTTATCAGAGCGACATTATTTCCGTATTTGTAATAATAATCTGGGCGCCGTGTATCGTCGAATCCGACGTTTCTGAATTAACATTGCTGTTGGCCGATGTATCAAATTACGGATCGTTAAGCGAAAGACAAAGAAGACGGACTGCACGAGGGGCTTTTAGCGCGGCGATCGATGGTCCCGATAAATTCGTGGGTCTCGGTTGCTGCTTGGTCGCTATCTTCCCAGAACGATCTTTCTTCGGCGAGGATCGAGAAGCCGGGAACGGCCAACGAAGGCAGAGTAAGCTACGACATAAAAGTTAGTCCGCTACGTGTACGTACGTGTACCTGTTTCTTCTCTCGTTCGCCAGGTACCTACCCTTTCCCCTGTATCTTTACTCTCTC
Source organism: Hedychridium roseum (assembly GCA_963989215.1). Classification (NCBI taxonomy): domain Eukaryota; kingdom Metazoa; phylum Arthropoda; class Insecta; order Hymenoptera; family Chrysididae; genus Hedychridium; species Hedychridium roseum. The sequence continues at coordinate 4,961,794 of OZ022314.1, forward strand.
TCTCTCTCCCCCGATTTCCTATCAACCCTGTCCCATCTAAATTGCCTCACGTTTTTTACAAGTCCACGGGCTTGTGCATGGATTTGTACATGGACTTGTTCGCCCGCTTAATACAGCCTACCCACTATCCGCTCCGTATTAACAATCATCCCTTTCCCCGTTTCTATACAAATTAAGAAAAGAGAGTAACTCATTGAAATAAGGAATGGATAATTAGAGGTGTATACCAAACGATCGCTGAAAAATGAAACTTCATATTTCTTTTTTACTATCTGTATAATTAGATAGCATTATTGCGATAATAGGATAGAAACTTCTACTATCGTTTGTGTAGTTTATTGTCGACGTAAAACTCTTTTTTTCGAAAAACAGAGGTCAGGCATTACGGGGAAATCAATTTGCTCGTGTTATTCCGAGAAGCCCGTGAATCTGCGGAGAAAGCAATGAAAGGAAAAAAACTGGCAGCGGTCGATAGGAGACCAGGCGACATTCAATGCAAATACTGCCTTCCAACCCGCTCTGCAGCTTGTCACTGGTCCGCGGTTACAAGGACCGCGAAAGAACCGCTTTGACCGCCTCCGGGCTTTCGCGCCATCATTTCCAGCTTTTTTCTACATCAATGCAACCGTCCTACGATAATTTCATGATTCGCTCTTAATCGTCCATTAATTAATTCGTAATAAACCGTGCTAATTGAGACAATGTCGAATTAGTATCCCGCTGTCGGCACGGCTTATCTACTGTCGTAAAAGTTGATAAAGAAGCAAGTTAATAAACAGTACTAATAAGATTTAATAGCCGCACAACTGTAAAGAGTCCAACAAGAATCTACACTATCGTCGTTTTTGGTTATTATCATGATTACACTTAATTCCTCAGCTGAAAAGTGGTTTATGTTAAACTGCAGTAAGTAAAATAAAAAATATTTGATCCTTCTACCTTTCACTTCTTATCTTCGCCTCGCTGGTTTCCTGCATCCTTATATGAAAATTGACTAAATAAAATAACGTGCTAAGAACCGGAGAGAAAGGATTAAAGCAAGAACGCAGTGTCCCTCGTTGCCATTTGATCATCATATCACTATCTCTGTCCCTCTGACAAGACACATGCACATACAGACATGCATGGATACATGTATCGACCAAAAACTGAAAACCAGTTTACGCGAGACACGTTTATATTCGTGCGCGAGCGCATCAATTTTCGCGTTAACATCGTTACCCGGGGGGTGTCCTCAGGCGTCTGATCTCGCGCTAGGTGCTCAGCAAGAATCTCAGCAGCTGCTTAATGTGCACTGGCGGGTGCACCAAGTCACCAAGCCATGCGGACATTAAAGGCACTTCGATAAAACTCAAAACTTTCGTGTAAATTTACACGAATATATGATGGCGCAATTATCGTACAAAATTACAATACACCAGTTGTTAGCTGCTACAGGCATTATAATTTCGGCAACAAAGCTTTCCTCTAATTATTCTATTAGTTTGCAGTTTTAAATCAGGATTTATTGCCGATGTTTCTATGTTATCGTAAACAACGTGTTCTGGGTCAAGCGTACCAGGGCTTAGGGCATTTCTGGTAACTCGTGGAATTCATTTTTTGCGGGAACAAATGAAAAGGGGAGCAGAGGAGGAATCTTGCGTGGGGACAGCTCGACGGTGGAACAAACGAATGTGCCCGGATACTTCTGCTGGTTGCGAAGCTGCATTCCTGCGGGACATCCGGGGAAGGTTCAGCGTGTGAGTTCGAACGAGAGAGACCTGGCCGAGGGACAAGCGGGCCTCCAGGAATTTGCATAAATCTGCCCGCTGCACGAGGAATTGCATCCCCCGAAGGAGAAGTCGGCGAGAGTCACGCAGGCTCTTTATTACACTCGAATTCGCGAGAATTTAGGACCGAACCTTTCGTACTTCAGACTTTTCATGGGCAAAAACCAATCCCCGCATTCCTACCTAAACGACATATTTTTCATCGTATTCAAGTAATTCCATTATATTTCAATATCGATAGGTCAACAAAGATTTGATAGCCAATATTTGTACCTATCCGTGACATACGTTGGATAATTATGTTGATGAACTTTTGATACATTCGTTTGAGTTTCGCTGTTGCTAATGCATATGACGGTACGAAAGCAAGAGATGTTTGTAGTTCAATAGGGAGCAGACAACTAGGCGGTGATCTGCTTTGTGCGCGGAGCATCCGCTTAATTCGGCGGCGATGCTAATCTCGTCGGACGGGCGAGCGGGTCCGAGCATAAGTTATCGGGGGCATAAACACGAGTGAACGGCGTGTATTAGCATAAAGTAGTCCGGCAACTGGAGCCGGGAAAAGGGACGCCTAGTAGGCACGGACCGAGCTATTGGGTTTGCCTTGATCCCGACTCCTTCTTCAGTTACCCGATCGCCCGGCGAAACAACGCTTCCAAGACGTAGGGCGGTCGTTAGCAAACTCCGTGATATTCCACCGAAGAACGGGAGAAACAGAGACGAAAATACGGCCATTGTTGCTTTTATCTCCACCGCTTCGGGGCCTGATTTTCCTTTTGTCCAAATCGCGCATCAATAGCTTCGCGAAACACGCCGACGAATTCGCAAAAATTCTACCCAACTTTAGCCTGACGAATGAGTTTCCACAACGTCGAACTATTCTACGAAATATCAAAGTTTTATCCGCTGTAACGTCCCCAAATCTTAGTGACCGAATCCTTCGCGTACAAAGATCGTAAATCTAGAAAGTCTTTCGCATAAAAACCGGTTGCCTTCGATACATGGAATGAATTTCATTTACATTTCAATCGATCAAAGTGTTTTAAATGGGATTTATCCTTTTTTCTTTGACTTACGATTATTTCGACGGTGGCGCGTTTAATTTTCGAGCAAGGTATGAAAAGATGGGCCGAACGCGAAGCGCATGAGAATGCTTTGTATCGCGAGGTGTGGTGGTTGGTCAGCACGCCAATGCACGGACCGGTCTCATAAAACAGACGGTATAACGAGGCGTGGCTGTAAAGCCTCGAAGCTTCTTCTCCTTCCTCTTCGCCATTCTAAATTTAACTTGGACTTCGCGTAAATTTCATACAGAATTCATCGGCATTTTTCCTTTCGTTTCTCCGTTTGCCATTTTGTAATAATTTTCGTCTGCCGCACGTTATAATCCACGAAGATGCAATACCTTGCTACAATTTTTACAGGCCTGACACTTTTTTGAAATCACGTCTAAACGCCCGGACGGTAGTCCGCAAATAAAAGGATTTGCATTATCGCCGGTTCGACGATACGATTATCCTTGTGCTATTAAACGAACGCACTATCCTCGATGTGTGACATCCGTTGTTGACCGATAAATGTTCGTCGATTATATTATATCTTATCGCGGCGATCCGGTTGCGTTATACAAAAAGAAGTCTGATCGAAGCCTGTACCGCAACCGACACGAAACACGCGGTAACACGACGTGTCCAACGTGCATCGTTTATCATCGGGCGGTGAAATACACGATAAGAATGTTCCACTGAATCCACACATAACGTCCTATACAAAAGTACGATTTATGTGGCCTTATCTGCAAATACGCGAAAAAAGGGATTTATTCGATAAAATGGAATGCGGTTGACTCGCGGCATTTCTTACCCCATGCGGCTAAACAGAGTTGCTCGATCAGTGGCGAAGTAAACTAAAACCTGTCCACTGGACCACGAAACATAGAATTTTGTATAAATTTGTTTTCGATACAACAAAGTCTGACGAATCAGCAGCGAAGTATCGTGCAAAGAGCATAACGGAATAATCTGCAAGTTGGCCGCGGGCATAATAAAAATTTAATAAGACCGACGACGTGTCGAGTTGCACCCTGAAGAAAATGGATTAACGAGTTTGCGGATAATGAATTTTATGTAAATTATAGCCTACATGACAAGGTATACAAGGGCTTGGGCTCGGAGAGACGGGAATGTACACACGTCTCTCTACGGAGCGTGCGAGAAGCAACGACAGGTAATCTTCACCCGTGACTCAACGACGCTCGTTAACCATCAACGGCGTATCGCCCATTATTATCGACAACAGCCTCGGGTGATGTTCATCAGAAAAAGAAGGCTCGGCATAAAGCATCTGCTCCAATCAAGTACACCAATACTTCCGCCAAACGCTTTTACTTGCCAAATGTCTACTTGTAGTCACAACGCGGAGAAAATGTTCCCGGGGATAGCATGTTTTCATTCATTGTGAAACATTTAACACACCTGTCAAGCGTTGTATTACATTCGATTCACGGAAAATATTGATATCCAGTTATCCGGTTGAAGAAGTTTTTCCGTTTGCGTTAGTAAATAATTTTTATAGAGAATGATCTAGAAATGTATTACCGAATGAGAGATCGCTCGTCCGAATGGCGAGTTTAGGGTGTGACGAGAAAGCAATTCGCGTAATGCATTTTTCCACGAGGCCGTTAATCCCCATCGTACGTGATCGTGACGGATTTTTAAAACCATCGTTTTTGTACTCCCGTAACGAGCAGGAGGTTTATCGCGATATATACGTATCGTTTTCTCGTTCTACTTCACGGTGCCCCGTAACTGGGATTTTAATTAAATTGGCGCGCGCCTCAGGGCCGTGAGGGAGGGAAGAAAACCGTACGTGATAATAAACGTTCGACATACCTGTGAGTTCGTCGGCATCGACGTCCCTGGTGACCAGAACGGCAATCGTATGGGCAGCAGGCAAACCCCAGGCAGCTACTGCTCCCACGGTTGCGAACCCCTGCTGGAGACCAAAACCATCCTCCTTGCAGTTTCCCCCCGATTTCGACCACTTGCGGGCCACTATGCACCACCAGGCGCAAACCACGATCCACCTGCAATACGCGACAAAATGCATTATGCATACACGAGAAGTATTCTATAAAAAAACAAAACAACTCCATGGTGTCCATATGTTTTCAACCTTTTTATTCCTCGAATGCAAATGTCTTGCATATTTCGCTAGTACCGATATTCAGATTCGGGAGTTTGATGAAAATCGATACAAATAAGTCTGTAAAGAAAATGCAATGTTTGTAATACGTAGAGTGGGAACTTCAGGGAATGTCAAATCCCTTTATTATGTTTTCTCAAGCAGATAATAAATACCCTACTTGTACATGTTTATAAATTTTGAGAAGTAATTGATCTAATAAATGATATCCATTTCCAAGCAGTTTTTTAAAAACGGGTACTGGGCGTAAAAATTGAGCGAACAAGAACTGAGAATCACTGGCATGGTGCTAAGATGAACAATGGTCCAGCACCGCGTGAGAGATCGAACGAGGCTGTGAAACCCGTGTTCGTACGTGCACGAGAACGTGCGTATAAAGATCGTTTTAAATTGGCGAGTATGGCCGCCAGCGACATTCGTTCATTCCTTAAACACGATTCAATACAAACGGAAGTTCAGCGAAAGGTCGGCAAGCCTCTGAAGCCTTCGAAATAAATGTTTAGAAGACTAACTTATAATCATTGCCATTAGGCTTCCAACATTTGTAAGCATAAAAATTAGGATTTTCTTATGTCATGCAAAGCGTTATTTCTGTTGAAATGACTACTAAAGCAGGTAAATAGTGCTATAGCTTGTGGTTTCCGTTAATAGTCAATGGTTTCCTACTGTTATTTTCTCTCATTGCGAAGACGAATATGGCAGTTCCATCGTGTATTCTCGTTGCTTCGTAACAATGAGTTCAACCCGTTAAAACATTGATTAAACGTGATAGATTAGCCGTTTGGCATGCGTAATGAAGCGTGCTTTAAAGGGGAGACGGTCGATCGTAAATCATCTTCGTTTGAGGGACCCGAGACGGACGAAAGAGAGATTTATACGATCCAATCTGTGTGCATGTGTGTCAGTGTACGTCCAGCAGCAAGATCGAACAGCCTTCGAATGATTGATTTAGCACGTACTTTGCATTAATCAGGGATCATGATGAAACAGCAAGGCAAAATACGAGTTAACTTTCACGAACCTAAAGGCCGTGTAATACGTTAACGAATGTGTCGATAAATTAAATTGAATCAACGTTTTCCTATAAATTATCGGAGAACACAGAAAATCTGCGGCGATAGAAGTTTTGAACGGTGCTATAAATCGATATCTTTTTTTGTGCATCTGCATGTACATCCCTAATGAACACGAAAAACTTGTCTCCCTGCATTGTTCGTGGTTGAAAAGACGGTCTCATTCTCGAAAAAGGCTTATATTTATGCACCGAGGAAGGCCACGCACGGCCATTTCTCGCGTGGCATTTCTTCTCGTGACTATCGTAATCCGGAAACAGGTTTCGAAGTTCTTTGCATTCACGCGCTCGTCCGCTGCCGTGCACCTCCTCTTCTTTTCTCCTCGAATTTCAGCGGCGAACGAGTTGCTCGCACCTCAGACGCTTTAGTGATACAGCCGCGATTAAAATAATCTCCAAAAGGAACATCTACGTACGGTCCATAAAAATCCCTGTAAAACTCTGTCGCCGGACATTGGAGGAAAGTTTATTATACCGAGTAAATTAAATGAAATAACGGTACATTGATGAGGTAGAATATACGCTGCATGTCACGTTCTGTATGTCCAATTTGTAGAAACGTTTATCGACACGCTCGATTAATATTTCTCATATTTACGGGAGTTATACATAAAAATCTTCCATTCGAATTTGTTCGAAATGTATTTGTTAATTAAAAGTATGTGTAACACTGATTGTGTAGTTTTCGTAAGATGGTCTAATTGTTGAATATTCTTATTATATAGAACAATCATTCGTTAGTCTTTGAACGTGGGGTGACGTACATAGGAACATGCGGGAGTCTCGTCGAAAATGTTCGAGTACCTTTGAAGTTCGAAAGGACCCCTGTGCAGGGGCTTGATTCACTCTCTAGCTCTTTGACGCGAAATATCGTACTCTCCTACACTCGAGCTCTAATGAACCTGACAGCCAGAAAAATCGAGAACACGGGGCTGTGCTCTCACCGGTGCGACCTAGCAGCTTGTTAACACAGCCGTAAAGTAAACTAATGACGTTTACTACTTCTCGTCTTTTTCTGTTTTTCTCCCGCGGCACACGAGCGTTTACTCAACTGACTTTTACTTACTACTCTACGCGCACTGCAATTTTTTACCTTCGTTGTTTCCAAAATACGACTCTCCTTGCTCAGAGGGAACAAAATGGATCATTCGCATAATTTTATTCAACCTCATTCAACCGGATGCTTTAGCGATTCATGCCTTTATGGACTGTAATCCTGTACAAATGGGAATAATGCTGTATTTGAAAAATGTGAATGATTCTCACGAAGATCCAAGTATATTAACGCGCTGCACACTCGACGTACCATAATTGGTTTATCGATTATGGACGTCAACGTTTATTCCTCTTAAGAGGAAGATCCGGGCTTTACAAAACCTTTGGAGCCGTTTTACGTCTTCATTAGTCTCGCGCATGCACAAAGGTCTGAAAAAGACAGGTGCGTTTACGGGGAGCAAGACGGGAAAGAAGAGTAGGAACAATCAAGTGACAAGAATCATTTTCTCCTCCCGCGTTGGCCGGCCTACTCCCTTTCTGCTCTCGTCGCGAATCTCCGTGGAAAGGCAAAAACTCGTTTGACGAATCTCGCCCGCAGTGATGAATGGACTGACGCGTACGCACGCACGCACACAAGCTTCCACGGCAACGTAATCTCGGTACACGTACGGGCGAGACGCAAAGACGATCCCCACCGCCCGCCCCTCGGTTCATCCGTATTCGCGGTTCTCTTTCATCGAGGTTCCCTCCCTCGTTTTCGCCTCTTTGCGCGCCGAGTGGGAGCCCTGATAAAAAGGCGAGTCTAACGAGGCGTTAACGCCTCCAGGAATGCACGACGAAAATGAACGCGCGTGTTCGAGACTACCTGTACGTCCCGCAGGAAACGAAATACCCGGCTACACGAATCTCCCTGCGTTTCAAAGTGATCACCATTTACACGAACCCCACACCGACGGGTTAATGTTAACAATTTTCTACCTTTTTCACTCTCCTTTAAAATCCACTGGAATTTAAGACGTGCACCATTTCTAAGCTTTCGACAAATTCCAAGTGACATGAAATTCCTTTTACGTGAAGCCTGCGCAACACATTTACCACAAATTTCATAAATTAAAAAATTGTTAATATTTATGTAATGAACAGTCTAATGGAATGCGTATATTACTTGTTTGCTTCGTGTTTTTTTTATGTGAATTTTCCGAGTTTTTAGCGACGATGGCATTTCGACGGTACAGAAGTGGTACGCGATCTTGCGGAACGGCGTTGGTAGGACATGGCTACCGGTCGTCCACGTCGGCAAATATAAGGGCGGACGTGCAAACACTCGAGGGAAGCGAGGTTCCATCAGCCATGTATGAACGCGTCCGGCCACCTCGAGAGCAGAGTAAACTTGAGAAGCTTTCATGGAACTGCTTCGTTCACACCTCAGCGACTGGTAGTTCGTCGCGTGCACACAATTCATTGTTCACTCCGCGTAACTCGATCGCACGGTGATGCTCGTCTATTTGAAAAATCTCCAGGACCACGATGGGACAAAATTTGTCCCGTGTCCTAAGCAAATTCTCCCCCACCTTACACGACACGCAATTGAAAAGTAATTCGTCCAAATTCCACCTTACCAACGGGACGTGAATTTGTAACAGATTCTTCTTTAAAGTATTTCCTTTGCAATGGTACCCTTCCTTCTCTTAATGGTCGACGAGATCTGCAATTGTTTAGCGTACGACGAAATAACTGCAGTTTGAGGACATGTGTGGCTATGCAGCTACCTCATAGGATAATTTACTAGCACGGGACGCACGTGCGGCTAATTCGTGGCGACCTGACGACATCATGAAAGAGCAGCGGGACCGACGAATCTCGCCCACACGTCTACGCGAACGGCCCTTTTGGCTTACGCCACGTTGCCTTCACTTTTCCGCTGTTTCTGCGACTCAACGACACGAGACCCGACGTCGTCGGCAATGGGGAAGAGTGGATTTTCTAGCGGCCGATCTAACTTTGGCCGAAACGCTCAATAAAACCCATCCGCGTCGCGGGGACCACCGTGAAGACGAGGAACAGAGTGTATACATAGCACTTTGAAGATGGACACATGTACGCTCTCGCTGCAAACCGCTGTCTTCTTCGTTTAGATTCACTTGAAATTACGAGTAACAAGACCGGGCAGCGAGCTAATAATAGATTTGATATAATTCGTAAGACATTTGAGACAATAGAAACTAAACTAGCGTGGAGAATCAACGAAGATTTTATTCTTTCATGATAAAAATTAGTTTCCATTTTTTTGCAAATTGTGAATGGGATGTCAGTTCCTACAACAAGTATAATAAACGCAAAGAAGGGTTTGTTCGCTATTCGTATGAAACATATGACTGTAGAAATGTATTTATCAGTATCGATCCCCATATTCTTTACGTGAATTGCACGACGGCCGAGCACGTAAGCGATACATGACCCGTGGAAAATATAGAGTCTGCATCCTTCTTCAGCGACGCGAAGATATTGACGAAGATTACAGGGAGAAGAATTCCAGAGCATCTCGCGTGCTCGGCGTTCCACCAGCGAATCTTTCATCGGTAACCATAATGAGTTGTAGCAGCAACCCTATACCGACTTGCCAACGAGAAGCGAAAGCTGAGAAAACGAGGGAACGAGAAGAAATTGGAAGAACATGGTGAGAAAAGGGAAAGAAAGAAAAGCCAACACAACGAATGAGGGCCGAACAATGGTAAAGCAAGCTTAACAATCATCTTCTTTTCATTCGATGTTGCTCGAACACGTCTGGTCAAAGTATTCATGTTTGCGAAATTCTCGCTTCCCAGATTATTTCCCTTTCATTGGTAACAAGGAGCGCACTTAAAATTTTCAAATGTAACAACCTTGTTACCTACTTTGGAATCAATTATCACGGAATTGCTTTCAACGTAAAGAACAGACCGAATGTTATCAAATATGATTTATCGGTATATTACTTGTTTGGTTTCTGCTACTTTTTAACCGTGCTGCGGTGCAGTGTTTCGACAAATCGAGCATTGCAACAGTCCGATGCGTCTCGCGAAGGTAAGGAGCAGCTACGTTGAAGAACCTCAGGGATAAAAGTCCTACGTCGTGCACCGATGGCCCCGGGGTATATAATCAGCGAGATGAGATGAGAAGGGCGCTGGCCATCCTCTCGTGTTTGTTTTGTTAGTTAGCGAGGTCGTTAGGCGGAGGGGGGGCCTTTTCACGGTGCCCCATGAGTCAAGTTCGCTCACGAACCACCAACTGCCGAAAACAGCCCCAACAATTCCCCTCCGCCCCTTCTGCGTCGAGCCGGCACTTTCTTCGGCGGTCTGATGGTAATCGTCCTGATTATATGCACCCACATGAGGTTAAACAGTTATCGGTTACCTCGAAAGCGTTATGGAAAATCCCGAAGAACTCTAACTGCCATGATCGTTATTCAAATTTAAAACACAAGAATCCCGCTACGTTTTACGAAGCTTTTCATACAGGACTTTTTGTTGTGTTCCGAAGAATTATATCTGATAATCCTTGTGCGATTGAATAGGTAAAGGTATAATGAAATAGCTTGGATTGATAGAAGGGATGTTACAGACGGACGAAAGGGTTTATGAAAAATGACTTATCGAGGAATTCTTGTAGCCGAATTCATGGTCGAACGTAAGAGTATAGGCACGGTTCGATCGGTCTTGGAGTATACAGGTGGGAAGGCAGCAGGAGAAAGGGAGTAAGCAGGGAGTTTGAGGAGGGAGGAGAGAGAGAAGAAGGGAGATGATGGATCAGCTCTTTTCCCGAGGTCTGCTCTTCCTCCTCTCGTCGACTCCTCCTTTTTTCCTTGTTCCCGAGACGCCTGTGAAACCCGAGGCGAGCCAAGGGGTTGCTGGACGTACCCGTGGCCGTGAAGCCGAGCCAAACGGCCCAGAGAACTCGAGGAGGGCGGAGGCCGAGGGAAAAAGAGAGAAGTGGAAGGACAAAACGACCATCGGACTCTCTTCCAAGTGCCTTGCACCGCGGGATCTTCGGGCGCTTATGCCAGTGGCGTAGAAACGATCATCCGAGAAAAAGCACCAGCAAAGAAATTCTTCGGAGGTGTTTAAACCCTTCTTTAACGACCACGACAGCCAGCACGAAAAGACAGAAACAAGCCAACGAGCGAATCATTCCGTTGAATTTCCCTCGCGAAATCTTACATTACTTTCCACGAAATCGCCGGTTTATTCTCAACTTTGTATCGGGAGAATGAAAAAGATGTTATCTAAGAGATCGCGTGATCTGGAAAGAAATCCTTTTAGATCGGAGACCATTAGAACCAGTTTCCCTGCTTCGAACGAATTACCGCGATTCCGGCTGGCGTATTTAGCTGGAAACTACGGCGGACTTGCACACGTCTGCCATTTTCCCAAGAAGGTCGTGATCATACCCGCCGACTCGTTAGGACCGCTTTCCAAACTGGTGACAGCCGTATACTGTACCGCGTGGGGGCTCGATTGACGGCCTACTTTGAGGCCTGGACCCCGAGGAGGTCAAGCTTTGACTAAAATCCGTTCTATCGTGCCGTCCGTCCGCGCGTACCACGCGCGCTTACGCGGCAAACTTCATTGATTTGTCAACCGTACGACGTCCGAATTAAACAGCTCATATTTGACGTGCGGGGCAAACGATTCACCCCTATTATCATTTATTTCCAAGACCCGTATAACGGTTAATTTCCGGTAAAACATTTCCTAGAACATCATGAGCGTTTTACAACTATCTCAGAGTAGGTACGTCCATTTAAAAACGCTATTAAACTACTTGCTTGCGTTCGTATCATGTTCAGATGACGTTTCACGTGCAGGATGATTATTTTAGGGGTAGGGAAATTCATTTCCGGCGAACTCATATTTCCGAGAGTGCTGTCTGGTTTTTTACATGGTTGTCTCGTGAACCGATACCCTGAAAGGCGGCCCTGAGCTTCGAGTCGAGTTCGACCCCGTGTTCCGAAGTTCACGGTGTGTGTGGTGAAGCGCGAATGTGTGAGCTCCAGTCGGCCATAGGGTAAGTCGCTCGTGTGCACAGTGCACAGCCATAATTTACATCGAAAAAGCCGATAAACATCGCGCCTTGCAGACACGAAGAGACATGGTCCATGGAGTCTACGGTCCTACGTATTGTCCTGTCTCTTCGTTCTCTACATCGAACGTTGTCTCTGCTCCTTTTTTTAATCATTCGCTTTAGTCATTTCACCTTTTCGAAATGCAAATGTACTGCCGAACCGGAGGAAAGAACTTGAATTTATGATGCTACCAATTTTATTTTTAAATTTCATCAGTAATCTGAGGTTTCAACAAAAATTAGTCGTCGATATTGTAAAATTCATTCGTAAATTGTTATGCCGTAGTGATGTAAACAGGTCGTAAATGATTGTATTGCTTTGCTTGTAGAGTTAATGTTTAGAAAGGACGATTATTTTAATTATTTGTCAAGTACTTTGTAGTATTTAGTCTTATCATCAAATTATACATCATGGTGTATCAGCTAAATGAGCAACACCTTATTAAAACTAATTAGTCGACATTGTAAGCGGTATATTATACGAGTAATAACTGTGTTAATCGTGCAGATATTTAATGTACTACAGGAGTACGTTATTACACTCGTTTAGTTAAATACTCGGAAAAGCCTGCTTAATAAATAAAACCGATGTTACGTACAACGGAATAATTTGAAGTAAATTTGATAGGAATGCAAGGTGTGCTTCCCTACGAATACGCAGATCTCGCGATTAAGTATGTTAATAAGGGTGCACCGTGCTGTTGCAATTTTACTGTTACATCCGGCGAAGTGAGTCTGTCCGAAGCTCGTCCAGTCGACTTATGCCGTGTTCGTCGAGGCGTGATCCCCCTGGAAGTCTCGTTTTATCCGTCAGAGCTAATTATCAATAATTATTGCCACCAGTGCCGTCACGTGAGCTTCAACAGTCTCGTAAAGCTAACGACGAAGGTGCGGAAAAAAGCTAAGACAGGACGCGTCCTGCCTCTCCTCATCAAGCCGGATTTCGCGTGCAGAACCGAAGGCATTAGCGTTCGTGAAATCGAGCAAAACTGCTGGTTTGCACAAACTCAAACCGTAAACTGCAGGCGGTACGCGAATCGTTCTACGAATCGTCTTAAGTCCTCTATACCTCGTTTCCTTCTCGCCGATATACGTTCCCCCTGTTTCTCCGCGCGGTTCCTTCTGTCCTCGTCTTTCCGCCCCTCGTTGCCCCTCTTACGGTGCACTCTCTCTTTCTCCAAGATGGAATGCCATTGACTCCATTGCATATCTGGCAACAAGGTTCCTCTCGACCCACCTCGTCCCGTGAATCCCATGCAACGGGTGATCCTCCTTCCATCCAGTGGGAATCTCCCCTTCTCCAAACACGCTTTTCGGACCATCGAAATATCAACTAACAGATTTTAGAAATTTACAAAAAAATCGCGAAACGTTTCGCACAAATTGTTGGTTTAATTAACCATTTAACACGTGCTACTAAATATTTTTCGTAGTTCTAGGAACCTACAAATTCATCGTCTGAATGTCAAAGCACTTTCAATTTAGCAATCTTGCGATATATTTATGACTGATAAAAAACAGTAGGAAGTACATTGAGAGGAGCACAAAACATTTTATTATTTTACTGTTAGTGATAGTAGAAGGATAATGTGGTATAAATATAAAAGACTCTACTTTAATAGGAGCAATTTCACACGTCATTATAAAGTCACATCATTAAAAGGAACGAAGTTGGCCTGCATATCTCGGCGATAAACGAGAGTGTGGCCGCGATCGTGTCTGCGTTCTATTTGGTCTGTCTTTTTGTCGGAACCGTCGTAAAGATCCATGCGACTCTAGGCCCTTCGCACAGGGTAAGGTGTGCAAGTTGTACCGCGAAGGGACCCGCGGGTCTAACGCCGACGTTCCCCGATCGAGAAGCCGGTGGTTATCGTCGCTGAGACGTAAAGGCAATAATCGTAAATCCGCCATAGAGCTTGCGTTATGACTGCGCCCGCAGAAAAGGAGAAACACGATTTCGCATATCGAGGCCCCGCGATGAACCTCCCGTCGAGCTTCAAAGGCCCAAACCATTGGCAAAGTCCTCTTCGATTTCCAATAGGTGTGGGGGCCCGACGCGTTCCCTCCACGAAATAATATCGACTCGCGACTTTATTACCGTATAGTAAATGTTTTTTGTTTCACGTAAGAAAGGTCAAGTTATCATGGCTTTCAATGATAAATGTCAGTAGTAGGTAGAGAAAATTTGAAATATAATTTTGGAGCGAGGAACCAAAATTGAGGATCACGATGACCCCATTCGTAAAATATTAAAAAACTCAGTGGAAACTTTGAAAGTTCTCTATAAGGCTGGAATTTTCCAAACTCCTTTTGGTGGAATGAACAAAATTGGGATTCGTAATAACTCCATTGGAGAAATATTTGTAAACCTGTTGAGAGGTGGAAGAGGAGAGTGCCATGAGAGTCATCTCTCTTTTTATGAATTTGCGGCGAGAGAGGATCTTTTCTTGTGGGTCACCCGTTACAGGTACCAAGATGAGCCTCTCGGCATAAACGGGATGGGACGGGATGGGACGAGATGGGAGTCAGAGGCTCGTTAGCGGCACGAGGGGAGTCAACACTGTTGCCAGATTGTTATCCCTTCCACGATCGCATGCGGCACAGACCCAGAGCTTCGGTTTCCTGCAGCGAGTGCAACGGTGGGAGCGCGGGCCCTACGACCCAGCAATCCGACCTATGCAGGGAGCATCAGCCCTACCGAAATATTTTCACAGGCGTGCCCGGACAAAAAATATACAAGTGCAAGGGACAGCTATTAATAGTAATCATTTTGTAAGGGTATCTTTTCGGGCCGCTAATGATTCCTCGAAACGCCGCACGAGTCACACCCATTTGCTCGTAACAGTACCACCAGTTTTTGCCTAACTCTTAATTCGCCTAAGACGAGCCCTAAGTGTGTAACGTCAATTCTCTCGGGTCTACCCGTAAGTGGAGAAAAGTGGCTGGCGTAAATGGGCATTTGAATACAGAACAGAAGCAACGAGATGTGAAAGTAGTTAACGACTTACCAGACGCTCGCGGCATTTCCGAAGTAGTAAAGCAGAAGGAAGACAACCGCGCAGTAAGGGTTCGCCAGGCCGTCCTGCGTGAGATACTGCTGCTGTTGTTGCGATATCACGGCCTGATCCTGAGGGTGAAGCGGAATCGCGGGTGTACACGCGACTGGCAGCCGTCCAGCGGCCAATCGAATCACGTAGCCCACTGCGACGGCTGCGTGACAAACGGTGAGACATGCGATCGCCCTCTCTGCAAACAAGCATAGATTTACATTATACATATCAGCTCCTTTAACGTGATTCTAGCAGGGGTGACGAGATTATTTGCACTTGTACAGAAACAACAGGGTCTCTTTGCGTTCGAATAATACATTCCCGTTTTCAATTGAATCCAATCTAAACTTTATTACTAAGAATTTAGCCTTGTGGCTGGATTCGTGTTATTTAATTAGAATTTTAGTTATTATTGGAGATTTGAAAGTACCCGCGGTGCTAGTGATGGTAACACTGGTAGCAGTCGCTGCGGCTCCATACTGCTTCCGCGGTTTTAAGAGGGTGAGGATGGCTGCAGCTACTGATATGAGGCAAACCGTAGCGAAAGCCGTCATCCACGCCTCCATCAGCCTCTTGTCCTTCTGCGACCAAAGAATGTCCGCGTCGCAGGCAGCCGCGCAACGCCCGGAACGATTCATGAAGATGTATAACCCAGATTTCGCGTACCACGAACAGCCCCATGGTCCATTGCCAGCTCCGACAGCCTGGAAATAAAAATAATCGTATTAACGCACTAAAAGAAATAAATTGCACAGCGATCCGAGAATAAGCAAACCCTTAAGTTTCAAATCATGTTACACCAAAAAAGAGATTCTCAATCTAATATTTCTTTTCAAAATGCAATATATCCCAGATGATGATACACTGTCCATAGGATATTTTTCTGGCTTTGCTTTTTCAAATAAATATCAGTAACAGAAATTGTAAAAAAGAAAGGAAAGGTGTTCTCCGGGTAGAGACCTGTGCTACTACCTCGTTATCCTGTTATTTTATTCGAGGGCTTCGTTTTATGGGAGAAATTCGTGACTTTTATTACCTGCACGGGATTGGCGGGTCCGGGCTCGCCCGGCCCTTCCATGCACATGTGCTGATGGTTATTCTCCGGCGGGAACTTGGAGCAGTTCAAGGCCGCGGGCCATGGAAATCCGAAGCCCTGGAGCACCGGGGAACAACGCGCTCGGACCTGCTCGCAGAGACCTCTGCAAGGACCGATCGGCGAGGGCACCTTCTCCGTGCACATCGGTGCATACACCGAGCACAGGAACAGGTGCAATTGAGCGCTGCAACAGGTTGCCGTTTAACAGTGGTTTCCGCCGGCTCCAATTGCATTCCATCCGTCTTTCGTATTTCCTACCCCTTCGCGGTACCTTTGATTGCTTACCGATTGTTATTCCCCACAAATTACTCAGCCGAGTTCATAGAAGTCGAAAATATTGTGTATTCCCCTTAGGGCGTACGAGAAAGGTCGTTGTAACCTTTTATTTACGAGTTATCTGCATTCTTCACACAATAACAGAATTCGTAAAATTTACCTTTATACGTACAATGCTTTCTATCAAGATTAATGTTTACATTTGAAATTGTATCCATTGTCGGACAAGTCTTACTGCAAAATGTCACATGGTAATCCTATTTGTCGTCCAGAATTGATGAGTAAAAAATCTCACCTTCCCCATTAGTTTAGTTTGGCAATGTAAAAAGACTTGCTATTGGCGAGAAAAAGTAAAGAACGGAAAACCACACAGACAACGATTTGCGAAGAAGTCATTACAGACAGAACGATTCCTGCGGTCCTGGTAAAGTCACCGCAAATCATTGTACGGTGTTACGACCTACCACCGACAAGTGTCATTGTACTGAAAGCAGTATACCGTATTCTCTAATAAACCCTGCATGTATTAGAAAGAGAAACGTTTGAGTTGATTTGATTTCTACCGAACTCAAGAATATTAAAAGCAAGTTATCTTGCAGAAACAAGTGGTGCTTTAAAATCGTAACATTTTACATAAACATTTTAATTGAAAAACACAGTGAGTATCCTAATCGATTGTAAAAAACAGGCTTCGAAAAGTCTTTTAAAAAAGCAAGGTGGAATGCCCTGCAACTGAGAATCATTGTAATTCTTACCTGCAGCCGTATTGAATAAGGGGACTAAACGTCTGGAGGGTGAAATCGGCATCTCCTTGTATCTCGTGTCCGACCAAATTCGGCATGGCGGTCACGTTGTACCCCAATCCGCGGCACATTTCTATCTTGATCGGTTCGCATGCACCGTGAGCACACAATATAGTCCGCACGAACATCAACAGCACGATCCACCACATTTTGTCCGTCGAATTCTTCATCTTTCCCCACTTTCCGTGTCCTGCCACTACCGCCTGTCACGTGGAAACAATGTTTGGCTCGGAGAATTTACTGTGCGTTCTAAAAGGACTACGTGTATATGGAGCTTCTGTTGTGAAAACACATACGCTTACGTTTGCTGCTTTTTAGCTCGTTTACCCGAGGCACGTGGAAAAAACAACACTCTTCCTTGACGAAATTTACCGGGCGGTCGGAAGAAATATTTCATAAAAGGCTAGGCGATTAACATTCTTTACAACTCGAACGCACGAGTATAATATTTTTATGGATATTTATTTCGTCGATATTAATATTCAAAGGCCGGTTATTATGTTAATTTTCAGTTACTTATATACCTGTCTGCCTGTCCGCAGATCTATCGTTGACAAACCCGTTCCCCAACTTCAATCTTTGAAGAAAGTACTTGAGAGTTTTAAGTTTCCCAGTATCGAAATACACACGTGTTCCCTCGATACTAGTTTTCTGCACCCACCGAATTTCATTTCAAAAAACATATCGCACTCCGATCGCCCACCTACATTGTAACTCCAGTTCACCGATTCATTCGAAGTATTTGTCTCACGGTTTTGACACTTCACTGATTGTTATTAGCGCGCGGAGAAAATCGCCGGAAGCGACAAACGCCCGAGAATAATACATTTTTGGTTTTTTCGTTGAAATTTTCCAAACTGCTTACGATGACACGTTTCGTAGAATAAACGAAACATCATCCCACAATGCGTTTTGCACGAACTCGTTAAACAACGCACATGACAATCGCCACAAAATTTAAGAACAACCGCCCTCTTTGAAAGTCCTCGTATGACTGAAACTCGGCCGGAAAGCAGAACCTCCTTCTACGGCTGCGCAGTGGCATGTCTGCTTATTCTCTCCCTACTTCTTCCCATCTCTCCGTATTCCCCTTCCGCTACTATTATAAACCCGTGAAACAAGTGATACAAGCGTGTCATGAACAGAAAGATAGTTTAAACATCCTGCGTATCGCGGTTTAAGGATAACATTAGCATTTCTTTTATACTTCCTTTCAAACAACATATTTTTTGCTTCTATTAAGCATTAGTATAACAAATAATACAAACATATCATGAACAGTAAGATGCAACAACAACAACGAAAAAGGGCAACACTTTGTTGCGGTGGATAGGGTCTAATTTGTGCTGCCGACACGCCATTATTTACAACAGACATAGATTTACTACTTGTTCGTAAGAACTCTACCGCAGAAGAGATATTTGCACTTTATGTTAGAGCCGAAATTCCGAAGATAAAAGTTATCAGAATTATAGTCTGTTGCTAAATAAAGTAGGGTATGCTTCACTGTTTACACGGCGGTGTCTCTAATAAATCCTCTTGGTTTTGAAAGGTTTGTCGAAAAGGAAACGAAACAAGGCAACAGAGTTAAATACCTGTATAGAGTTGGTAGGAAACAAGAAGATGATTTACATATGAAATTTGTTAGGATAGGGAAATAGGACTAATTGTAAGCCTAAAATTTAATTTCGTATGAGACTCCCGCTAATTCCAAAGGGGGAAAATACTTCACACGAGCATCGGTGGTTCAGTGGTAGAATGCTCGCCTGCCACGCGGGCGGCCCGGGTTCGATTCCCGGCCGATGCAATTTTTTTTGCCACATCTTACAGCATATTTTAAAGAGCTATATTATTTTGAAGTTTTATCAATGGTAAAAAGAAATTTGATGTTATGTATTTTCATAAAACAGAATACGTGATGTAAAAGAAAATTGCATCGGCCGGGAATCGAACCCGGGCCGCCCGCGTGGCAGGCGAGCATTCTACCACTGAACCACCGATGCAGACAAGAATTTAGTTTTACAATAGATATTTCTTTACATATTTCTAAAGTAATATACATTTTGATTGTAAATATGACAGGTATCTGATTTATTATTACTTTTGATCGTTATACATTTGTGGTTTTCAATCCAGAAGAAAATCCACCGAACACTTTTGATGAAAAAATTGAAGCATCAGTATCCTCGCTTAAATTTTTCGGCATATGTCAATTTCTTGTTTAAATATTTAGTATCAGTACGAACAGCATTATAAAGCATGTGATCAATACATTTAGTAAATTCTTCTAGTTCTGCATTGCAAAGCAGGATATTTCCCTTACTTTGGGCGTAGCAATTGGCCAACTAAAGAAGTTTAGAAGCTAATGAAGTCATACTCTGCGCATTTGTAAAACTTGTCTTACACTTATCAGTATTAATTTAAATTTAATTTATTTAAAAGGTACCTGAGAAGGATCAACTAAACATTTTTTAGACATAGATGGATGGGAATGCTTCGCTAGATTCTTTAACATTTCCTCAGCTTCGCGGATATCAAGATTATTTCGTGCAGAATGTAGATCGTCTAATCGTGAAAGTTTTTCAATCCAATGATTATCATAATTTCTGAGCTCCTCGTTAACGGGATCTGAAAACAACCATCTATTTTATAAATTCTATTTATATTTACTTTTACTATTACTAGCTACTCCGAAAACTAGTAAATTAAAAAACATAAGCTAGTATATGATAAAAAACTTTATTCACAATAAAAAAGGTAATCGTCTACAAAATTTTAAATGCGTTTATAAAAACCACATTATACCAGTTTGTGGTGGTTCACAAATATTGCCACACTTTGACAAAATAATTTCCGGTGTTTGAGGAGGCACTAGCGGTACCTCTAATCTCTTATCGTAGTTTGCTTCGTCGTTATAGAAAGTAGATTTTCTTCCTGTGGAATCCATTTTTGTGCGTCGTACGTAGAATTTTTATAAAAACAGGCCGAAACTAAATTTTATCTAGTGATTTCACGTTCTCGTTTCAACAGCATGAATATTGTCAAATATTTACAAACAGTTTCGTCTCTCTTATATTACAATATGATATCAGTACAATTCATAAAATGCATACCTACGTGGGATTATAAAATACTTTCGTATGAATATTTAAACTGATATTAATGGTTCAAATCCCAGTATTGTTCTCCATAATGACCATTTCTATCACCCCATTTGACCTGAAAATTCATAAAGAAACGTTCTATACTTCAAATATTCAGTTTACTTTAAGTACAAATGTCTTTTATTACTTTGCCTTGATGACGATTAATGCTAAAATCCTTCTGCTCAAACCTCTGTTCCCATTCATTGGGATTTTCGCACACATGACCGAACTGCAGATTCAATGGGGCTAGATGCTCCAGAAAAATGTCTCTGAGATAGTATGTCACATTTATGATTAAGTCACTTCTTTTACTGAAGGATAATATAACAAGGTAATAACACTCACTGGAAAATATGATCTTTGTGTACGACATCGGCAAGAATCATTCTGGATAATTCTGTAGTTGTCCCCTCATCTTCATTTTTCGCGCGTGAAGCTGTTCATTGATAAATTTACTCACTTTCTTATTATTTGTGTTACAATTCAGATATCAATGTCAAATTACCTGCTGCTTGATTATCTCGATTACTTAACATTTTCCCACCACTGCTGTGCGCAACCAAACATAGTATAATATATACATGTAAAAGGGAAACAAGAGTCAACTTTGCCTTACACATATCACAATTTTTTGTCTGTCTGATATTTTATAAAACTTTTGAAAATTAGTTGGAAAGAGGTAAGTGAAGTAATGTGAATGTTGCGGCCTGTGCAGAAATCAAACGCATACTGAAAGTCAGTATGAGACTCTCCCAAAAGTATTTCTGTTTTTGTGCTTCACGGTCCACTAAACAGAATATTGTGAAAGTTCGTGTATCTATCCAACGTAGGCTATATGGAACGATTGTCTCTCTATCATCAAAATCTGGGACACTATATTGCATTGAAGTGTCATGGTTGAAGATCAGTAGGATAATCCACGGGATAAATAATTTTTTATTCACGAAATGAACACGTCTATTACATTATTTTTCACAGAACACATATCCGATATGATTACATACAGTATATATTTGTGTGAAATGCATTGATCAATCACGTCCTCACCCGGACGTATATTCCATGAAGAGACAACAGAGATCTATAAATGAGCAGCTGAAATAGTACTTGCAAAATCGTATATATATCGCGCTTCTTGTTTTTTATGGTGCTATTTCTGAACGACCTTGTTGAACTTCAAGAATTTCTCGCTGTTTAAGTTTCTGCCTCTTATTTATCAAACGATAGAGGATAACTATTTTTTGCACATTTCCACATAGAGTGAATCAATTTGACGAAACCCGTATCCTTTGGTTTTTCTAACCCACGCAAAACTCTGTTTTTCATAACAGCCACAAACTCTCGATTGCTAAGTTGTCCGTCCACTGAAAAAGTTACATATGTCAGTTAGTGCGTGTTTGGGATTTACCGTGATTTGCAGAAGATTAGCTTACTGTTTTCGTCGAATATGGTATAAACAACTTGTATAACGTGGTCACTTAATTCGACATGCGCTACGGTTCTTGCTACATGTTTCAAGGTTGCTGAAAAATGTAATGAAGTATTTAGTACTTAAGTGTAGTTAATCATTAAAAAGCAGTGATCAAAAAATCATACGAAAGTTAATGAATAAACAGTTTAAAACCTTGATCGATTGACGCTCCAGCTATATGATAGAAGGTCAAAGCGGTATCAACATCATTGATATTGTTCAGGAAGTGAAAGAACTTCAAATAATCTTCTTTACTAACTCCTTTTGGATGATCCCTGAAACTGTTACCCACTATTTTAAAAATATTCTTATCGATTGTATGTAAAGAGTTTTGGTATTTGATTTAAAGCATACGTTTTCTTTACTCTCTTCAACATTCTTGCCTTCTTTTTGTCGGAATATCCAGCATATGCCAATAGCAACTCTGTAAAATCTACTTCAGTTATATTACCGTTTTCGTCGGGGTTTCTCCGTTCAAACTACAATAAAGTAATATTGAAACTGACATATACCGAACAGCCACATATTTCAATCCTAATTGAATATACCTCAAGACTTAAGATTTCTCTCTGCAGTTGCTGTTGGAAGTCTAAAAACTTTTCAATCGTCAATTTTTGTTTCATATTCGGTCCAAAGAAATATGTAGTCAAAGCTGAATTGACCCCCTGCACACATAGATTGTAATATTCTTACTTTTTATTATCTATAAACAAAAATGTATATTTAGATCATCTACCCGTGTACCTTAAACGTATTGCCAGTAGTTGCATGATCTCGGTGACGATTTCCAATGCTTGTCTGTTGCCGTATCAACGTAGCAACTTTACCAAATTCTTCCGAATCTACATCACCATCTCCATTGAAATCAAACATTCTGAATGCTATTTCAAAATGACGTCTTGAAGCTAAAAAAAGATGTTGCATGAGTCGCGAAATAAAGTTTGTTTCTTAAGGGATTCATTTAAAGAATTGGACTTACTCGAAAGTACTGTAAGCAAGAAAATGTAATCGGAGAAAGTGATAAGTCCGGCACTCCCAAGTTTATAGAATATGCTGTCTTCATCTAATTCTAACTCTAGTTTTGTGTGAATGTTCTGTAAAATGTATTTATATGTTAATCAGATTCAAGTACAGTAGTATCAGAAAGTACTATTCAGTTGGGTAAAATCAATCAATAGATTCGTAACGAAAAATGTTTCTAACTATAAATAGAGTGTTGTGCATTTGCTTGTTAGTAGATATACAATACTTAAAAGATTACTCCATAATACCTTGGGGTCATATCTTTTGTATTGATCTAATCCCAGACCTGCAATGTAAATATTTGGAGATGAATTTGTTATTTACTGGTTCTTATATATATTAAGTGATGTTTTCATAATATTTATAGTCCTCATTATTAAGAAAATTATTAGCAGAAAATTACATAAGCAATGACAGGTAAACATGCAAGCAATAATCCAATCTAAATTATTGTTACTTAGTATAACAATTGGTTTAATCTATTCAATTATATCACACAGAAAAAAAAATTGGTGGCAATTAAATTGCAAAATATTATAACTTATGCCCCTTATTAATAATAAATAAAGTTACCCTCAGGTTGCTTTACACCCGGTGTCATTGATCTTAAGAAATCATCAGGTGTCATAAACACTTCATGTACATCATTGTTTGTAACTTGAAGGGTAGCAAAATAGCGGAATACTTTGTCTGGAGTTGAGTAATGCCTTATACGGTTTTCATATTCTATTATCTGCATGTTAATAATATCACCATTTTATTTTTCACTGAAATATGGTAACTAACAAAACTGATAACACAATAAAATTTCTTTTTATACAGATTTATAAGAGTACTCTACACCACCAGAAACTGTTTTCTTTCATATGTCAGCTCTTTTGAACATCAAAATTATACATAAATGAGTCGGTTAGTAAGAGTTAGTAGAAGGTACGCATTCCTCAGTAATATATCACCACTAGGCTTACATTGTGTTAGACAAACAAGCTAGAGTTACAACATTATTGCCAATAAATGCTATTTCATAATAATTATTGTTCAAAAATATTTACAACATGTATTTGTTACGTATAATTGAAAATACATTAGGTATACCAGCAAATACAATATACTATAAACTTTACCATCTGGTTGTTTCATGCCAGGGGTAATGGCTCTTAAAAAATCATCAGGTGTCATATAAATTTCAGTGCCTTCCAAGCTAGTTACTTTGACTGTCGCGAAATATCGAAAAATCTTATCTGGTGTAGAATACGCTCTCATCCTATTTTCATATTCTATTATCTGCAAGAATACTTATTTACATAGGTCTGTTCCATGAAAAGGAAGAACATATAGGTAAGTAAAAAATGAAGAATATTAATGGTAAATAAACTTTGACAATATAACTAACATTTGTGATAAAAGTAATTTAATTAACAAAATATTAATAGAATGGAATACGTGGCAGAAACTTTGTATTTACAAAGACAAGACCTTTCTGTCTCGAAATCCAATTTTTTGTTTTTTGTTCTTTTTCTTCTTGTGTTCATCATGTTCTGCTTGTTCGACAGCTTTGCTTTCTTCCTTATTATCTTCATTGTCATCTTCGGTTAACATTTCTGCTGCATCTACTTTTGGCAACCACTTTTTTATCTTTACCTTCAATGTCTTGTACAATACATTCATACTAACAACGCAAAAAATGTTAAATATATAACTGTCCTATAAAAATTACTAACAACAATAATAGCATACTTACTATTTCCAATCAAGGGAGCATATTAAAATCCCCAAAGTCACACCTCCAAAGAAAACGATTTGACGTAAAGGTACAGGCTCTCTTGCATGGGCAAATTTCCGACTATACCATCTCTGTTGTTTTTGATATACAATTGTAACAGGGGCATCTACATGCCTGAAATTTGGATGCATAAAATAGGCCGTTGCGATTCCATTTCCTGGCACAAGACGATGTCTTGCTGATAATGTGTATAAACATCTGTTCGAGAACATTTTTCTTGCTATCAATGTAGTACACAATGAATTAAATTCAGCAGTATACTGATCATTCTTAATCGCACGAAATTGTTTAAATTAATAAATTGTCTGTTATTATCACTGCTCCCACTATCAATGACAACATGGTCTGTTCTTACTTCACAGACTTGTATTTCGCAACCCCCACAGAAGCACACTTCCCATTCAACATAAATAAGTTGTAAAGCAGTTTTTGGATTCGCTGCGAAGGAAGAATTCAAGTTCAGTTTCGAAAGAAAGTGCGTGTTTCAATTGGTTAATTAGTCACATGCTGAAGTTAGAATGGTATTTTTTGATAACGCATAATCGAAACTGAAATCATGCGCGATTAACTTCTCGTCGAACGTTGGTCAACCTGTACCGTGAAGTTAGCTTGTCACTTCAAAAGAATCAGAGCAAAGATGGACTCCTGAGAAATTTTTATATGCAGCAATCGTTCGACTTTAGATTTTCGCCGTTAAATTTCGTTGAAACATTCGGGATTATCCTTTTATGACTACGTCCGCAGTGTGAACGATGATTGTGCAGGAACCAGTTCAGGTAAATGGTATACGGAAACCATAAGATACGTAATGTGCGAATTTCTGTCGGGTTGCATTCATCCATTCAATAATATTGACGTCTCAGGCAATCGAAAACGTTCACTTACGTACTTATTGAATGACAAATATTTGATGTAATGATATTGCGTTTGACTTAGGAGAACTCTTTGTCCCCTATTCTGCTTTATATTGTTCCGCGAATAAAGTGAATGTATTAAAATGGACTTATTTAGGAAGCTGTACTTATCCAGCCTTGATTGCTTCAGTGAGGTAGAGTGTAAGCAGAGGGAGAAAGTCTATAAATAAGCACAGATTCTTTTTCATAATTTCGTGTATTGTTGTTAATGTACTTATTCTTATAGGTGTTGAAGTTAATATAAAATGAACATGGTATATATCATGAAAAACTGCTATGTACATGTATCTATTTTCATATGCAGTTGTCAACATTTGCTTGCACGTATTATTCAGGAAACTTATGAAGCAAAACTTTTATAATTTTAGGCAGCCATATGGCATTGTTTAAATCATTACGCATACCCAGATGCAATATTCTTGGCAGAAAGATTATTTGCAGAAGGTAAGTATTCATATAGTTTATATTATTCTACCATTAAATTAATTCTTTTCTAACTATATTTTCATATCTCTACCTTTTTCTAGTGGATACAGAAGAAACATTATTTCTATTGGCAACTTGTTATTACCGTTCAGGAAGACTTAGACAAGCATATGATCTACTTTCTAAGAAAGCACCTAGTTCTGCACAATGTAGATTTTTACTGGCAAAATGCAGTTATGATTTAGAAAAGTAATGATTGTTTTTGAATATGAATTTTTTAAAGTATTTGCAAAACTAATTTATTATTTAAATTAGGTATGCGGAAGCAGAAGCAGCGATAATCGGTGGTTATTACAAGCAATTAAGGAGTTTAGAAGAAGTGGCAACCCAATTTGGGGAGCAAGCATGTTTTTCACTTCAAATTATAGCTAAAATTTATTACAAAATGATGCGCACTGCAAAGGGGAATGAAGCCCATAAATTAGCCTTAAAACTAAATCCTTTCTTGTGGAATTCATTTGAAGAATTGTGTAATGTGGGTGAGAAAGTAGACCCAGTGAAAGTCTTTCAGTTGGAAAAACTAGAAAATTTTGCAATGTGTCATGGTACAACACCTGTTTTCAATTGCATTGCTGAACCTGATCTCATTGTACCTACTAATAATGCAAATGGCACACCAAATCAAAATGGGATAAACATGTAAGTGTTTCATCTAAAACTCTATTAAGGATTCCTATCAGTATTTTCTTATAATGAGTGTCGTCAGCTCGGTGATTACAACTTTCACCAATACTTTACAGTACTCCTGCACAAATGACCACAACGACAATATTGAATGGCATAGCACCTGCAGTTAGATTGTATTCATCTACGGCAGACGAAAGTCCGCAGAGCGCACCTACGCATCATACAAATTGCTCGACTATTTCGCCGAGGAATAAACCGCCTCGGTACCGAAGTATGTTCAGCAGTTCTATGAGTCCATTGACTCCTAGTTTCGGAATATTACCGTTGGAATGTAATACACCGGAGCCCACCGTTCTACCCTCACACACTACTCTAACAGAGGCTAATGACCAAAAAAGTCTGGCAAAACGTGTCAGCAGTCTAAGAGCTCATGTTGGGGTAATAAAAATAATACATATGCACTGTGAATAACCTTTTTTGATTTACTTAATTTCGTTGATTTTTTAGCAATTGATGTCAAGAAAAGAAACTCCTTTGCAGCAGGGTAAACCTGTGTTTTCACAGTCGGGTAATACAAGCAACACTGCTAACATCGTAACTGTGACCCCTACAACACCAACACCTCCCCAACCTTCGCTTCAGGGTACCAATGTGAGGCGGTCGTCTAGACTTTTCAGTCATAGCTATTCGGTCAAAGTAAATATTTTGATGTTTTTGTATTGCGCTCAAATATCCTTCACTAATTGATGCTCCGTATGACAGGAAAATAATAAGTCGCCCAATAGAAATAAATTTGCAACACCTAAATCGCCATCCCGAAAAACAAAAGCGAGAATGTCCAAAACAAACTTGAAT
This sequence comes from Hedychridium roseum, assembly GCA_963989215.1. Taxonomy (NCBI): domain Eukaryota; kingdom Metazoa; phylum Arthropoda; class Insecta; order Hymenoptera; family Chrysididae; genus Hedychridium; species Hedychridium roseum. Next base: position 4,989,465 of record OZ022314.1, read on the forward strand.
AAAACAAACTTTAATGAAATGAATGAAAGGAATAGAAATGAGAAAGAAAAAAGTGAGACTATTACTTCAGAAAAAGCTGTTACCAACGTGAACGCTTTGAATAATCAAAGCAGTACATCGCATTCTGCTTTAGTTTTACAAAAGCAATCAGCCGGTAAGTTTCTAATAATGCAATTACAATCAAATAAGAATCTAATTCTTTGAACCTATTACAGAAGGTTTGATGTCTCTTCTAAGGGAACTTGGATTGGCTTACCAGCATCTAAGTCAGTATAATTGCATGCAAGCTATTGAAATATTAAGTACGCTACCAGCACAACATTATCACTCAGGATGGGTACTATCTATGTTAGCTAAAGCCCATTTTGAGATGATAGACTACAAGAAAGCTGCCAGGTAATAACTGAATATGGAAATTAAAATATGTACAAGAAAAATGACATTACAATATTCGTACATTGAAAGTTTCATTGAAAGCTTATTGATCATTTCTGATTAGTTATTTCGCCGAAGTAAGGCAACTGGAACCGCAAAGAACTGAACTTATGGAGATCTATAGTACAGTGCTATGGCATTTACATGCAGAAGTGCAACTTTCCACTCTAGCACAGGAACTTGTTTCCGAGGATCGTAATTCTGCAGCTGCTTGGTGCGCCACTGGAAACTTGTTTTCGGCACAAACTGAACACGAAACTGCGATAAAATTCTTTCAGAGAGCAATTCAGGTAGGTCGTGGTTGTAGATGATTATGTTGCTTTGTAATATCGTCATTCGATACGAATTAAATGAAAATTACAATCAATATTTAGGTAAATCCCAATTTTCCTTATGCATATACACTTCTCGGACATGAGTATGTAATGACCGAGGAATTGGATAAAGCGATCACTGCATTCCGTAATGCTATTAGGTTGGATCCCCGACATTACAACGCATGGTGAGTGTTTACTTGATTTCATCGGCACGGATTTACGACAATATCTATTTTATTAATACTTCTGTTTCTTAGGTTTGGTCTCGGTACGATATACTCCAAGCAGGAGCAGTATAACTTAGCGGAGTTGCACTTTAAACGTGCTTTGCAAATCAATCCGCAAAACTCCGCGATAATGTGCCACATAGGTGTCGTCCAACATGCTTTAAAGAAAACCGATCAAGCCTTGAAGACTTTAAATACTGCGATCGGCAATGACCCTGACAATACGTTATGCAAGTTCCATCGTGCCAGTATTAACTTCTCTATTGGACGACATACTGAAGCTCTCAAAGAGTTTGAAGAATTGAAAAATATTGTACCCAAAGAGTCTCTAGTCTACTATTCGATAGGAAAGGTACCCTTCAAATTCATTAATACCACTATCTATGTTTCTATTCAATTATTGCATCTTATTAAATGGCATTTACTTTTTCAATTAGGTGCATAAAAAGCTGGGGAACACTCATCTCGCGCTTATGTACTTCAGTTGGGCGACGGATTTGGATCCGAAAGGCGTGAATAGTCAGATCAAGGAAGCGATACTGAGTCCCGGACAAGGAGAAGAAGATTCCCCATCTTCGCCAGGTAAATAAGAAATACACAAGATGCCTCAGAGCGATAGATCGTTATCGAATAAATTGCAATGTACTAATTCGCAGAGGAACACCAAGCCCAAAATAGTTCGACAGAGCAGGAGACTGAAACGAGTAGGGAAGGAAATGGTAGTGCAGTCGTTGGAAACGTTCCAGTTGAAGCCCATGCAGATGATAGTGATGACAGTTTATGAAGATGTCGGACGATGCACAAGGCTGTCGCAGAATGGAAGGACATCAGGCTGTATCGCATGCCGTCATGTGGATCGAGCCAATCGATCACCCATGGGCTAAGCTTCTGTTAGATTCATACATTCATGCTTGTTAATTTGTCGCGCAGAATCGGATTCGATGCCGAAACGATTTCCAATTCTGTTTTAATCTGTTCCGTAGAGCAACTGCATTTCGAAAGTTCTTGCAAGAGATCTGGAATTTAAATCCTGTTTGTTGTGTCTTAGGTATAAATTTGATATCTCACCTTCAGGTTTCTCTGAACGTCGCTAAGTTCTTGAATTCACGTCGAGAGACTCTGTTTTGACTTCGTAAAACGCAGGGACAGTTGTCTTCGTCGGACTGCATGCCTGCGCGAGAAAAACAAAGATTCCCTGTTTCCGACACCGTTGGGTCATTATTGTGTCTTCTCAAGACCCATAGTGGTGTATCGTAACTCGTGGAGAATACATTTCGGCGTCGCCTCTCCCATCGACTTGTATATTACGCGTTTCTCTGTATATTTTTTTACGATTGCTCGTTCCCTTTTTGTATTCGTTCGAGCATTTAACGATTCCCCGACCCCGCCCCACCTCTTAGCGAGTTTCATGATCTAAGTAGAGACTGTTCCGCGTTTCGAGATATGGACCGGACGAATATAATCGTAAAAGAAGCATGCCGTACGTAGTTAGGTAATATAATTAATTATTAACCGAGTAAGGCAAGTTAAGAAGAAGTCCTGTGTAAATGTAAATTATTATCACTGTATTATCCCCCCGCTATTATATTAGTACTATCATTACTATTACCGGTATACTATATTAGTGTTGTTGATTTAGCGATCATGAAATGATTTATGGCCACCGTGGTTGGCCATACGGACGATCGTGCAATTTTCGTCGTGATCCACCCCAACGAACATCGGTCGTTGGTGTTTTAGTAGAGCAGCAGTGAACCTAAGAACGAAGAAATATACAATTACGTATTAATTCGTGTAAGTCTAATAATTCAATAATTTTGTAAAGATTTCAATTGACCACCGATCCTCTTCCGAATTCTAACATTCAGAGTTAATCGATTGTGGCAGCATATCACTGATCTGTTGATATTGTTCTGTCTTAATATTCCGATGAACATATTTTAGTTCAATCTACAGTTTTATGTGATAAAATAAACAGTCATTTCCACTTCCACTAATTTTCTCTGGCGATGAATAATCAATAAAGTATTATATGAAATATTTATCTGTACAGTAGTATATAATTTTCTTTAAATGACAGAAATCTTTATTTTGAAAAGCCTTCGCAGAGGCAATAACCATCCGTGCAACGAGGAAGTGGTTGGACAATGTCGCTTAGAAATCTTTATCTGGAAATTACTGGTGTCGGTTTGTGAGTTATTTGATGGTCCGTGTTTGCTGGGAAGGATCGTCGGTCGGCCTGTCTCTTAAAAAAATCGAAACTTAGGCGTTCCTACGAACGACTCGGCTTCTACGTAAAGGGACTTTACGGACTGTCGAATCGACGATGCGAATGAATTTAACGTAGAAAAAGCAGTACTCTTACTAACATCCATATATCAGTACATGTATACAAATGAAGAGTACGGAGTTTCGTATTTTCGGGATAGCCGATGCGGAATAAAACGGATAAGGCACGTATACACGCATATTTGACTCCAACTTTACACGTTTTCAGCTCCAGCAAGTTCCTTGACACGACAAAAAACGAATCGATCGGTCTAAAAAATTGCGCATAACAAATGCAAAATTGCTAACTCAAAAGTTTCATTGGAAAGAGAAAATTCCTTTTTAAATTCCCATTTCAATGTGATGTAAAATTTGATTCGTTTACAACACAAATTGGCAAAAGAGTTCTAACTGATCATGGATGATGAAACTATCATTTTTAAAAGAGCCCTCTATTCTGCGTAGTTTTTTTAGATGCAATGCGCTCGATTCGAATATTGAAAATTATAAAGGAAGTACAACTAAATTGTACGCGTGTGTGTCGTGTACGCGTGTGAATGTACTTGTGTATGTGTTAGATCGATGTGTGCGTGTGTATTGGGTGGTACCGCTCGGATGTAGTATTTTATATTGTACACAACCGAGTGGAAGGCTCGTTCCGGAAATAGATGAATTTATCCGGATGAACATTTACGTATGTAATATGTCAATCTTTATGTATTTTCCTTCTTTTATACATTCATTCTATTTCTTCATTTCTTCCTGTCTCGTATGCAAAGTTCTACTGCCCTCTATTAATAGTTTTTATTTATTTATTCGTTTACGCGTGTTCTCCTCCCTTTCGGGTTTTACGCACCGTGAGGGAGGTCTTGGAGCGGGGTATTGAGAGTCTGACAGTCTTCGAACTCTCCGTGAATTGAATATAACAAGTCATGCGAATCAAACGTTAACTCCACCGATGCTCTTCAGGTCTTGGAAAACCGATTTCCAGGGATATTTCGATAGAATTCATACGGCCGAGGTTGTGTTTGAAATAACGTTTGAAATCTTTGGAAATCCGAGCAAAGGGTTTCAACGGGATAAGTAAACGATTTTCTATACTGCTTCGGATCATTTGCTCGGCTTTTGAAAGTTTCTAAAGGAATATTATTCACGACTCAAAAGTTGTGTTTCCCATATTTCACGTGATTTACCTAACAATATCATGACTCTGCTGCTCGCGGTGCAAGACCAAAAAGTTTTTGGTCGATGTCAATGCATCTGGTAACTTGGCATACGGATCTGACGATCGATAACACCACATAGATAACGTGCTCCTAACTTAGGAGATAAGACTACGGACGATTTATAGAAATATTTCAGGGTGAAGACAGTGCCCATATTCCTCTGATCTTCGCTTCGTCTACTTGGTTCCTCGATAGAAATCAACAGTTCAAGTAAATTTTATGATCCCTGCCATGTACTCATTATAAAGAGATATATGTGCAAAATAAAGGCCTGCACTTTGTATAAACATTGCTGTTTTCATTTTAATATTGTGTTCTGTATAGATATATTACAAATCCTAAGTTTCTTCGTATATTTCTTGTGATATTTATGTACAACTGTGAATAAAGTGTTATACGAAAACAACATTAATAGTTTTGTCAAAAGCACGTGTGTACATGAGTGGATTATATTTATTATTCCGTTTAATCGGATTACCTTAATCTACGCTATAATATCGACTGAGCTAACGCCTGTTATTTATAGCCATTAAGACACTTGTGTGTGCCATATGGTAATTGAACGGTATTAACGATTCATGAACCGCGCCACTAAGAACACTAAGAATTGCTATTGTCATTGTAGTAAATACTGAGGAATCTCATCGAATATGAAAGACGTATCAATTGCTATTCTACGTACACAGCAGTGATGTGATAAACAGTGATTTAAATGTATCTCCCGTTTGTGTAATGCAGTTGATAAGATAATGAGCAATCTGTTCAGTCGAAGACATGTAAAAGCGTCTCCTCATTCTCGTAGGCGTGACTGTCTTTTTCAGTGGAGAAAATTATAGTCTTATAAACAGTTTCGAGTAAACCAAGGAATAGACTTTTCATTTGATAGAATTCATCTTCAATAATCAACGATTCGCTTTCAAATTACTTGTGAAAGTAGACGAAAATTGCAGTATTATGGTGCAAACCGGTAAGACTACACTACACAAAGTTTCGTTTGTCGCAGCACATAAAGACTTATGTATCATAAATTTAAAATACAGTGACTGGGAAGCAAGACCCCTCCAAATTGGGGGTGGTTTTAACTCACGAACATCTTGCTTTGGATTTCAACGTGTTTTATGTCGAACCGCCGGAGAACGTAAAACGATTTTTGCAAGGAGATATTAGCCTGAGGAACGTTGGATTCGTCAGACAATATCCGTAAATACGAACCCATTCGGTATACAAAGGTTTTGCAATGCTTGTAGATGAGTACAATTTTAGGTACGGTAATAAATATAACGTAAAATTCAACGATTCCGCGTCTGCTAAGGCTGTGTTGGAGGATGCAAAAATATTTCACGAATGCGGTGGTGGGACCATCGTGGAGAACAGCAGTATTGGCCTGAAAAGGAATATTCCTCTCATGGTGAAAATCAGCGAAGAAACTGGTCTTAACGTTATAGCTGGAACTGGTATTACTTTGCATAACAATTAACTAAACGAAAGATAAATTACAAAAGAAAGAATTAACGAATTTAATAAGTAAATTGGGGATCAACGATTTAGTTGTCAATGCCATGGGTTTTCTCAAAATAAAAAATAAAATCTTGCGTAAATCTAATATATGTTTAATGTTATTACTTATCTTTAAGGGTATTACGTTGCCGCGGTTCAAGAACAGGGAAATCTCAGTATTTCAGCAGAAAAGATGTATGACATGATCATGAAAGAAATGACAGAAGGGTGCTTGGAACATCCTTCAGTAAAAGCCGGATTTATAGGAGAAGTCGGAAGTGCATGGCCGATCGAAGGTATATTATGTACAAAAAGGAATTTCAAAAGAAAAAAAATTTCCCTTCCTTCCCTTACTTAAAACATATTTTTGTGTACGGCTTAGAACTCAGTAAACTCTAAAAAATGTTATCCACCTGTATAATTAACATTTCGTGCCCAGAGTTTGAAAAAAGGGCGATTATTGCGACTGGAGAGGCTCAGGAACAGCTCAAATGTTCCGTCAGTTTCCATCCTGGAAGGGACAAACAAGCGCCCTTGGAAATAATGAGAATTTATCAGGAAGCCGGTGGGGATGCGCGAAAAGCTATCATGTCGCATCTTGATCGTAAGTTTCTTTCATTCTCAATTTTCAAAATCATGCCAGAAAGATTTGAGAGCAAAACACTGATGCTACATTCAATCCTACAAAAATTCGATCTAATAAATAAAGTACAATAAATATAAATGTAAATATAACTTGACTGCATTAAGGAAATAGTTTTCTATGCTTAATGTACTATAAACACATTATTTGTATTCACAAACCATTTTAAATAGGAACATTGGTGAAAGAATCCGAATTAATGGAGTTTGCTGACGAGACAAACTGCTATTGTCAGTTCGATTTGTTCGGAACAGAGTGCTTAATTTACCAGCTGAATCCGAGTTTAGAAATGCCATCCGACTCCCAACGAATCGATCGTGTAAAGCTCCTCCGTGACAACCACAAATTGGATAGAGTGCTTTTGAGTCACGATATCCACACGAAACACAGATTGGTTTGTACACTTCATTTTTTTTCATGCGGTGTATTTAACTCTATTCTGTCATTAACGATTGGTAATTTCAGATTGAATTCGGTGGGCATGGATACAGTCATATAGTTAATAATATTCTCCCGAAAATGAGGCTTAAGGGTTTTACCGAGGAAGAAATCAACGTGCTTATTGTCAAAAACCCAAAAACGTGGTTATCGTCCTAAAGTTGTTCATTTGTTTGAAGATTGTATTTCCAAGTTCACGTGTATACCCTAATATACAGTTCAAAGTGTATTAATGATAAATAGGAACCGAAAATCACAAAACAGTTTCTTACAATATTTGTTATCATCATTGTATTATTTTGTATCTTTTGAGTTATTAAATCGTGTTTTTTTGTTATTGTTATGTTATGTTATTTGTTATGTTATTAAATCGTCTCGCATGTTTACTATTATTATATTTTGTTATTCCATTTCTCACAATTTAACCTTCCATTATTTTCTCATAATATTGCAAATGAAAAGTCGCAATAATTCCTGAATGTTGTGAAACATTAAACATGAACTATCATAAAATTAAACGAATCACTGCACTACTAAATGAATTACCCCGTGTACCATAGAATTCTGATACAATCTGTGCGCCGGAACAGAGTCCAAAATATCGGAAATTTGTCTCTTAAAAAAATGCTCCTTTAACCCGATCTTCTCAACGGTTCGGACGGTTAACAGATAAAATGCATTTTCTTGGAGAGCAGGCGTTGCTGATATCTCGACTCGAACTTTGCGCGAGGTTTCTTGTTTACAATCAATGTCAGGAGAGTGTCTGATACCGCGAGAGAGCATCAAACGATGACGAGGAAGACGAAGTGCCGTCGATAGAAACTGCCGAGGGACGGGGGCGGTCGACCCCCGAGGTCGTTCTTGTCTTCCACTGTTTATCGCGTCTCGGTGTTTCAAATACGGTGTGTGTTAGTTGCTCGCAAGCACGCGTCAGCAAAGGACGCAAGCTGCCGTTGAAAGACAGAAACCGTAAAATGACGGCGATGAATTCGCGAAAGCCAAGGAGAGATTCCGACGTAGTCCTCGCGAATTTCAATCACAAGCAGCACCTCTTCAAATTTCTGGTCATCGGCGATTACGGCGTTGGTGAGTTCCTCAAGATAATCCCAAATTGTTTTCCGTATTGCTTGGGTCAATAGTTTAAACCGGTTTTAATATCGGCAAAAGATAAAGGATTATCCAATTGGGTAAATTCAATTACATTTATCCGATTGACATATTGAATTTACGTATAGACGCGTAAAGTAAATTTAAGTAAATTCCAGTACCGTTAAAGAAAGGATGGAGAAATATTCTATTGACGATTGACACAGAAAGAACTTATTTCATTTACGTATGGACTTATCGTAAGGACCAAACTATCCTGTTTCAGGTAAAACGGCGCTTGTCAGAAGATACACCGAAGGTAAACTCATCCTCCTACCCTTACGAATTCCATGTTGAACGATGATGTTTCATGCCGGCAAAGAGAAAGACGCTGAACAGATGAAGAATCTAATACTTTCGGCAGAGTCTTGCTCGGATCGTACGCGTAAAAAATTCGGGAGAAACGCGGTGATACTCGTAAATTTATATCGACGAGTATGCGTATATGTCTCTATAAGTGACGTACGTACGTGCATGCGTGTGTATGTACGTGTAATCGGCTTGGAGATCGAAGTGATTATCGGTCGATCGTCGCAACACCTTTGCACCTGTGTGTCTCTCGTCAACTCCGCCTGAATCTTTTTCAGGAAAGTTCTCCTCGAATTACAAGATTACCATAGGGGCCGATTTCGCGATAAAAACACTCGATTGGGATCCTCACACTAAAGTAAACTTGCAGCTATGGTACTGACGGCCACGCCACGCTCTTATAAGATTATTTTCTAATTGTACGCTGCATGCGGTTGCGCCCGTGCGGTGTTTATTCGAGGACCGAAGAAACTTTTAAGTAGTACATCGAAATTATGAAACGAGAATTTCCGACAGGAAAGGACGAAAGGTCTCGTTTCAAGATTTTCTCCCTGTCGGTGGTAAAGTTAAACATTTTTGTACGCTGATCTTGAGCTCTACTTTTGACATCAGTGGATATGTTTATAGTTTAGGGTCTTAGGGTTGCTGAATAAAGTGTTGTTCACCTCACGGGTCGCAAGCCAAGCTGTCGTGGACTAATTCATTCATGACTACGATTTCCGATTAAGACGAATTACATTGTTTTAGGGACATCGCGGGCCATGAAAGATTCGGGTACATGACCAGGGTCTACTACAAATACGCGTAAATATCAAACAGCCCTCAGCTCGCTCGTCCCCGCGATAATATCAAATTATTCCTAACTGCAATTTCCCTTGACTCTCGGTTTACGATTTGTTAGCAACAAAAATTGATGAAAAATTGCTCTGTGCGCGGAAAGTCAGAAGGGTAAAGTTTAGAAGAGCTATCGAAGCTATCGATTTTTCCCAAATTTTATTTACTTTGCAACTTTTTTAGCCGGGGAAAGAATATTGCCGGTGAGTTGTCGGCATGGCGATCTCACAAGATTTTTGTTTTTTCGGAATTACAGGGTGGCGGCGGCTTTGGTATTCGACATTTCTCGAGTGGCGACCTTTCAGTCGATGAAGAAGTGGCTGAACGACCTGCGTGAGAAGGTCACGTTGCCTGACGGAACGGCAATTCCAGTGGTTTTGCTGGCGAACAAATGCGACATACGACATACCGCTGTCGCGATGGAGCATATCGTAAAATTTTGCAAGGAGAACAACATCGGCGCCTGGTACGTCACTTCGGCCAAGGAGAACACCAACGTAGGTACGTGCGTCAATGACGAATACCAAATTTGATCCCCTACTTTACATTTAAATGCTTCCACGAAGAATATTCCAGATAAACGCCTACATTCTTTAATATACCGACAGATCCACTTAAGTTCATCGCCAATCTAACTGCTACGAAGTAAAAATACTCGATTAAGATGTTTATAATTGGTTTAGCAAATTTTCGAAACATACAGAAGTAGCCAAGAAAATTGTACGAAAAACAGTGCCAAACATTGTGACTCGAATCGATTGTTTTATTGTAATTTTTAACAAATTCATCAATGTTTTACCAGACGACGCGATGCGTTATCTAGTGGAGAATGTCCTGAAGGCGAAGATCGAGAGTGGAATCCGGGACTCCGTGAAATTGCGAGATGATGGACCAATTCTGCGAGAAAAACCCGCATGTTGCAAATAGTGGTTATTAAAAGAAATTTCTCGTCTGAATCCCCTCATCAGACCGATCAATCAAGACTTTTTATAAACAATGTGTTCATTACCCCAGCAGCAGTTCTTACCAGTGATAGAAGAAGTTGTATACTTAATGAGGAACAACAGAAAACCATATAATAAACTTTCTTAATTATTTTTAAGGCAAATTCATACGTAAGGGAACACAGTAATTGTGGATATTCTTTTATTACGACTATTACGTACAAAATAAAGTGTGGTTTATATACAAGTGCGTACAGTGATGCTTTGGTTATTAGTCAAGGCCGAGTATAACACGGCCATGGAATGTCGTAATGAGCGTTAAAAGCAATTAAATAATCACACGATCCAGCACGATAAAATTCGTGTACTACTTCCATAAATAATTTATTCTACATTCCGTGTCATCACAGAATATTCTTCGTTTCTTTCGTATTTCGTTGCAGTCATATAATTATGAACACTTATTACGGTGATGCTTTATCTTCCTTCTTCAGAACTCCTCGGAATACTGAGGATTCCTCACAGGATTCATCGCGATGGAAACTGTGGATACCACGGTTTTACTGTAGTCTACAAAGAAAACATGTAACAACATTATTGAAAATGATTGATTCTCTATGAAAGAATGTTCATCTAATTTAAATAAAGTGTAACGCACACAGAGGCAAGCAGAGAGCAATTAATGAATAAAGCAGGAGATCATTGGTGATGGGAAGACAAAATTAATACTGGAGAAGGACTTTTACATCATTTTCAAAAAAGGGTTTCTATTGAGGAAAATCTAATATATTATTTTCACATGTTTATGTTAATGATCACTGTTACCCCTGATAGTGGTTAAATGCTTAATACTAACTTACAATAGTAACTTACGTAGGTGTAATTATATGGAAAAGTCTTCGATAAGTCCATTACAACCTAATGAAACTTGTAAATTGTCATTCCGCTTATTAATTATGCCGATTTTTGCACAAATTTAATGAAACAAAATGTCGGTAGCGTGCGGAAACACTTCAAAGGAGTCTTCCACGAAGTCAATTAGGCCGTTCGATTAACAGCGAGAACGAGAACGACGATGAAAAGCTGTACTTGGAATATCTCCTCACGACCCTCCATTCCCTTTAATGACGTTTTAATGGTAAACGAGAGGGCTTGAAGTACGTGACACGGTTTCTCCTATGACTACCTCTTCTTTCTCCCCAGTTCCGTTTCCCAATTGTCCAAGCACAGTGTGTTATGCATACTTTATAATAGGAAGCATTAGGGATATTTAAACGTCACTTCCGGAGTTTGGTTAATTGCTTTACGACGCGGAGAAAAAAAAGAAATAAGCTATTTTAGATTGACGCACAGAAGACATTTTTGAAGCAATATATCCCTTTTTACTGAAGATTCATATTTATTGCTAACGATTCTTAGCTTTCTTCGACTATATTTTCCTTCACCTCGTTTGCATGAATTTTTATATCAAAGCACTTAGACGTGAGAAATGTTAAAACATTCACAAAAGCTGAAAACGTTATTTGTTCGTTTTCATGTACAGCAAAATTAACTAATTCATTACACACAAAAATCGAGTTGAGTTGTTAATGATTTCAATTTATACGGATGTTAATCAGTATTAGCATCGACTAGCGAATGTCAGTAATGCAAATAAACACACAACTTTATTAATTTGTTAGTGTTTAGTGAAAATTCGTTGCACGTACACCGAGAAGAGAATAATGCATTCATCGAGATAAAAAATATCTAATAAGCTACTCTCTCAAGAATGTCAAAAACTCGCATCAAATTTTTCTTCATTCTTTGTACGAATCCTCCACTCCTTCGATCTACAATTTCCATTTAGCGAATGACACATTTATCAAAGACGCCTCTCGTTTTTCTGTCAAGAATCTGTTCTTCGTGCACGTGAAACTTGTTCGTGGGGTTCGGGGGTTAGAGGGTCGTTAGAGGAGAAGTTGTACATGCCACACGTTTTGCCTGGCCAACGATAGAAAGCAGCGAAACTTGTGCCCTGGACTTACGAAGTGAGCGAGTGGTCGATTAGCTCGCGCGTTTGTCGGCTCAGAGCTTCGTCAGCGTAACGACGCGACGCTTCTCGAAGTTACCTTGGCCGTAGTCTTGGTGCTGATGCTGACCAGGTGCACTGCTCCCGAAGGGCGTCAGGCCGGCCCTTATCCTCGAACAACCGATCACCCCAGCGTACGCCTGCCTGTATTGCTTGTTCATTATCACGTAGATTATCGGGTTCACGCAGGATGCGAAGTACAGCAACAGGTAGCCCAGAACGTGGAATTCTGCGGGGTGGACAAACGGTACATTGTTATTTACTAACACTCTGTACGTGGGAATTTTTTACAGCAATTCGTATTGAGGATGTTGTGCCGAAAGCACGTGCTACGTTGTATTTTGTTTGTAAGTTTCATAACTTGGGTGTTAGCACTTTCGGTTTATGTTTCGAGGACTTTGCGGTGGAAATTCTTTGGGGAATTTTACCCGGGTATTTGACTTCGGAGTCGGTGACTTTGACGATCGTAATCGGCAGGTAGCAAGCGAGGAAACTGAGGAAAATTGCCAGGACCATTTTTGTGATTCTCCATTCGCTTCGTCGCTGTTTTATTTCTCGTGTGTCCCTACCCGGCGTGTGCGGCGATTTTATCGTCGGTGCGGCGTGTTTCCGCATTCTCGTCTCAGATCTCGACGGAATGAAAAAAAGGACATTGGTAAAGAAAACATGTAAGAGTGAATTAATGGGCAAAAAATCCGGGAAAACATCCAAACATATCCTCACCTGTGTACGACCCAAAATATCTTCGTGTAGCAACCGACAATCACTACACAGGGAATCACGAAGCCCATAACAAATAAAAATGTTTTCGACGTGTGTCCCCGTTCGTCCTGTACGATCGAACAAGTTTCCAGGTTTACATCATAAGCGTACCTGCCTGTTACAATAGAACAATTATGTGTAATGTGTAAAAACTCGTATTTTCTGAAGTTGACTAAACCCACTCACCCCAGACCCCTAACAGCGTCGGAACTTGCATTCCATAGCTGAAGAGCCAGCAAAACAGGATCATCGCAGCGATCCAGTGTTTTTTGTAAACCTTACTATAAATCCCATGGTGCGCTATCATGATGTACCTAAAATTGAACGACGGGAGTCAGCTTATAATGGTTCGTACGAACGGATTAGGAGAGGAAAAAATGTGCATGACGTGTCGCTATCAGCAGGGACGGAGGGAGACACACCTGTTGATAGTGATGGTAGCGACGGACAGAAGGCTTACACCGACATTGCCGTATCGGAGGAACGGCACAAGTATGCAGAGAATTCTTACGTCCGTCCAGGCGGCATTGACGAATCGAATCGAATCAAACGGCAAGACGAGCAGGCAAAACACGAAATCCGCTATGCACAAACTGAAAGACGTCGACGTGATAATATTAAGCCACTTATCTCGTTAACTTTTTAGGAAATATCAAGAAAAAATGCTATCGGTAGTGGCGACAGTGTATTTCTAATCGGATGCATATATGTTTTTTTATAATTTTCATTTACCTTATAATAAATGCAGCTGCAACATTGCGCACCTTAGGATACTTGCACAAGGCTACGATTGTCAGCAAGTTGCCCGTAAGCCCGACTATCGTGATGATAATCGCTACGACCGTTGCGAAAATTCTCAGAGGCTTTGGATATCTATGGAAAACATAACGTACAAACTATTTACATTTGCACGACACCTCATCCACATCGATAATACGTAGATGCATTACGACTAATAAAAAATACAATATTTAGTACAAGTCAGGGTTTTATATTTTTATTTTACACACTCGACGTGGTCGTCAAGATGTGTTTCCTGAGATAATTTGTTATCCCATGCGTTTTTATCTGTATTAATTAAGATTGTTCGACTTCGCTCACCTCGATTCATTGTCCGTGATAATACTGCGCGTGACATTTTCCAGTGCAGCGTGCGATAACCACGTGGACACGTTTGCCGCGTTGAGAGTTTGATTTAGAGGACCCATTTCATCTGTCGGAACTTTAACTCACCTCGTGTTCACCGGAAAGATTACCTGAAATAGTATACATAATGCTCCATTTTATTTTTCTGGCCTACCTGCCAATAAACCGACAATGTAACGTAAATATAAACCTGATAAATTTTTATAAAACTTCATCAAAATGTATAGTTTGAACGTGAGTACTCGTAATTTGACCCCATAAAATTTATACATATTCTTTTTGTCATATTACTACGTGTATCATATATTTGATTTTTACATGCATATCGTAACATCAATTATTTCTTTCGCGAATTCTCCGTGTAAAGATTTTGCAATTGGCGAAATTTTTGAATGGGCAACGAGGTCCTCTTGAAGCGCAACTCCGAAAAAAGGAAGCTTTTCGATCGACGCAGGGAGGAAACCGCGATCTGGAATCCCGATAGTCTCGGGGACTGACGCACAGGCGGATGTTATGTTCTTATTTCGAAATTGTTTCCTGAATGGCGAAACGACGGCCGATGAATCGCTCGCGACTAATCGCACGGCATTCATACGGATGAACCGAAAATACCCGCTGTCAAAAATTGATTAGATTATACTCTTTGAAACCGTGCGACCGCGCCGTCACAAAATTTTTTCGCACGAAGGTACGACGAATCTAATATAAATAAGTAACGCATAAATCGAAAGAGAACAAATGGAAGTATCCAGTTCTGTCTGTTAAATATAATAGATATGTATATGGTTAACACAAATATTATGTAGTCGTATTCCCTTTGTACCATAGAAGAATAATTTGTACTTTGAACAGTTATGGAAAAGAGACAAAACAATTACCTTTTCGACGGTTCCACATAGATATTTAAATAAGTACTTGTTTGACGTAAATTTCTCCGAAAAAATTGTTAACGGCAGATGAAGGCTGAGCGGAACCGTCGTGGTTACCATACGGTCATTAAGTAGTGATTTATTAAAATCCACGGGGGTCGTTCTAAGGACGACGGAAGTGGGTCGTCTAGGGAATTCATGAAGAAGAATATACGAGAGATGCTGACACGTCGCGGCTTGTACTGGAGTATCAATTTCTATCTGCCTTTCAGTACGTGCGACGCTTATACCGCGCGACATTCAGAACGTATATTATTATAGTACCGCATCGTAAACGCGTGCCATATGATCTACGGGCAAGCTACACGCCGGCACTGCACACACTAAACCTAAATAAATAAATGTCTCTATGTCAGCTCGCGTGAGGAATACCCTTCGCAAATGACAAAAAATTCATCAATACCAATAACTGAAAAAATGCTTGCAAAGACTAACAGCAACAGTTAAACACTTAGAAATTTATGACGTTTAATTACAGCGTGTGTATTTGTTTTTTGTTGTAACTACTTTGCCATTAGAACGATGATTGATTTATTTCTGATTGAGGCATCTATGGTTTGGGAAAATATTATGTAGAATGAACACAAGTGTTCGATTCATATGATACTGCTGCCTTAACTGCGGCCGATTAGTTGCCCGTATATTGACAAACCATCGTTTCGCGCAAGTGTTTACCCGATGGCGTTCTGGATTTGGTAAACTGAGGTCAAACTATCGTGCATTAACCTCGATTGAGCTTAATTAAGGGAAATTAACGAACACCCGGTTACGAGCTGCGTCCCCTCGTAACAAAAAACTCGATGAAACTCATGAGGGACATGGGAACCAACGCGATATTACTCCGTCTGCCCTGTTTTGTCTTCCAAACCGACAAAAGACAAACGTCATCCGTCAGCAGCGTCCTTCTCCTCGCAATAATATTTGCAAAGACCGCTATTGAACAAGAATACAGAAAATACGGCATTAAGTAAATGCTACAAACGTTAGGGGAAAATCGGCGAGTTCGGTAGTCGGTTAAGACGAACGTGATTTACAGTAAACGCAAACACTAAGATATTACAACGTCTTTCTCATCGCAATAACATTTCTAATCACCCGCAGTTAAAAAGATTGTTGAAAAGACGGCATTGATACGCTGCAAATGTTTACGCAAAAACAAAATAATTGTGAAACGGTTGAAACGAGCGTGATTTAAATTGAACGTAGATCCGCGGAAATTATACCGCTTCTTCTCGGATATGATACGCAATCGGACGGCAGGATGAGTGTACGTGCGACAAAACCGCAAAGACGTACGGACGTTTACAAGGAATTCGCTAGCTGGCGCGAGCTCGATACCGTGACGTCACCGAATGATTTCCGAGTTAATCACGCGGCGAACGGCAATGAGTGAGTGACTGAGTGACTCAACTTGACTCACGGTGAAAGTACCTCCGCGAGGCACATGTGTGAATAGGCGGGCTGTCATTTTCGTCTGGCTGCACTTCAGCCCAGGTAAACGTGCAGCAGAAAGTGGCCATTCACTTACCGGAAGATTTCGATGAAAACGAAAAAGGCATGCCAAGTAATTATTTACCACACTTCGTGAGCGTCCTTCGCACGATTTGGACTTGAACGAGCGGTTAAGCTTTGACATAAATTAATCGATGATAGCTCAGGTGTCACAAGGAAATTACTAATCGAAGTGGGTTTTCAAGGAAATCGAACTCGAGAGAAGATGATGGTGTACAAAAGTTAAGTGGCCACATTCGAAAGAGAATTTTAACTTGAGAAAAACGTACGACATCTGCAAGTCGCGTGAGACCAAAGAGAAAAAGAATCCCCTCCCACAAGCGTCATGTGTTGCGATTTCGCAGGATGCTTCTTGAGCAATTCTTCTAAACACTTGTTCAAGTAGAAACATGTTAACACTCGAGTAAATGGAGTACCGTGAAGATCCTTGAAGTACTGGCAAAAAGCGTGCAAACTCCCAACCGTATTTTAAATACAACGATAAATGATTTGTAATTCATCCCATCACATACGAATTTGCAAACAATGCAAAATTACTTATAATGTAAGCATTTTTAAATCTCCCATTCTTCCGTGTTGTGTATAATCAACCAGCTACCACGAAGCTTTTTTTTCGCTTCATTTCAACGTAAATTGATTAACAGTAATGAAATTATTTGCAATTCAAATGTATCGTAATGCTTGTCTCTTTTTGGGTTTATCTGAATTTTCAAATGCAACGAGAAGTCTATTTCATTTCGTCTACGCGTGAGTGTATTATTATTAACTAAAAGGTTTATTCAGAGGCGATTTCGCGCGGACGGGTCTGTCTTTCTTGTGAATGGAGATCCTGTGCGTTGAAAGTACGCTTCGGAGCGCGACAAACACACACACAAAACCCGCCCACGGGGCTACCACATGGCGTTGATGTCAAAACGCCCGTGACTATCGTAACCAAAGCAAAAGACTCGCCCAACGCACGAAAACATTACGACGCATGTATAAAATAATTCATTTTCCTTGCAGAAAATTCGTGGAACAACGTAGAATCTTCGTAAGGGGCAAAACTTGATTTTTCACAAACATTTTGTTAGCTATATCATCTAGTATTCCTTAAATAGTCTATTTTGCGTTGAGGTGCATTTTTATTGATGACTCACCGGTAATTAGTTTCTTTGACTTTGGTTAAAGGCGGTACATCTCAAGGTTTCCTCTGTCGTCGTGGAAAACACTCACTTTTGGAAATATTTTTGTCTTATAGCATATTTTTTAGTTAGTGCGTTGATCGCAAGGATTTACATGAAGTAACTGAAATCCAATTTTTCCGCACTTATAGTTTGACTAAACACAGGACACATTTAGTTGTGTTATATTGTTGTCCGAAGGATGATAACTTGTAGAGTTGTATAATATTACAATGATGCGTAATAAGTTTTCCTGCTGGTTGAATGTAATTCTATGGAATAACTCTTTGTTGTCCGGTCTACCAGGAAAACCATCAGTTCCGCACAGTTGCGCGCTTAACACGTTTCACACTCTGCACAAGTCCTTTCCTTCTCTCCGATAATATAATAGTAGAAGTCTAAACGAGTTTTCTTCACGATTGTCGTCACGAATTAAAGTTAACGTCCTTAGCACACTTCCACTCTTCGAAGCAAATCCTTTCGGTCTATTCGACAATTCAACCAACAAATTCTAAGGAAGTTTTCTCCGTTGATTTTCGTTACAAATGAAGTTCCTCCAGTCCTGTCGACTTTCAACTGTCTTGACAGCACTTCTATTCGAAACGCCCACTCTGTAAAAAATTGTTTCGCTCTCAGTGAATAGTTTATTTTCATTGGACGATTCGTTGGGGACTGGAGTTCCTGACGTTTCTTCCTGAATCCTGAACGTCTTGACGGCGGCGAAATCCGTCAGCTCCGCACAGTGGATCGCCGTGGATGGACTGCTTAGCGCGTAGCATTCCGCCGCATCGTGAACTCGCCTCTCGCATAGATATATGGGCCCCCCTGGGGGACCCAGGAGACAGGCGTGGGGACAGTTCCGAGCCCGATGACAAACTCCAACTCGCGAGAACACTCGTCTACAGCTGCGCCCGAACAATCCGGGAGTTCCGTCCCTATCCGTCCACCCACGCCCAACACAAAACGCTTATTCTACCGATTGTTCAATTTTCCTCATGGAAGCAGATGGAAAATACTAGGAGCACTTTCGTTCCGCCAGGACGAAGTATAATCAGGACCCGCATATCCAACGGCCCAAGTTTGACTTGTGTAACAATGTACCGACAGGAAAGTCGAATAAAGGTTTTTTAAATATCTCCCACTCGTACGAACATCATTCATTTTTCTTATCTTTAATCGAGGAGTTTTGAACTCGCAACAATGCATGTCAAGAAAATGCAGTCCGCATCGTTGAATGTATATTTTTAGAAATTATTTACTTATCCTTTTTATTGAGAAAGGGATACAAGATTTATCGAGAAATATTTACCTAGTTTTTCGTGAAGAAACAATTAATTACGAATACGAATTTGTCACACAAAGTACGTATGACAAATATGTTATCATACATAGACATTTCTCCTGGACATATGCCAAACGACATACGTTAAGGTCTTAAACGAGTTTATGACTCCTTAAATGACCACTAATGACTCCAGCTTAGTAAGTAAATCTCACTAGATGGCAGACATTTTGATAATAATCTTCCGTAATTCCTTACACATTTTCTCCGTGTCTAGACACTTCCCTCTCATACGACAAGATGTTAGAGCGATAAAAACTTTCTTCTCAGAATAATATCTACTTATGGAATATTTTCGGATCTACCCTACCCGTTGGTCTACGGAGAACTCTAAGTCTTCTATAAAAGTCTTTCAGTAAATTCGAAGCCGCTCGAAAACCGAACCTGTTTAACTAAATATTTATTTTCTACAGATTTTTTGTCAGACAGAATTTTAATAAAAAATCACGTCTTCTACCGCTGTTCGTGTCTTTATTGGACATGTTTGGAAATGTCCTGCACGTTAGTAGTTAATTAAATCATGAAATTATGGCTGATTAAAGGCGCTAATGGAAGTAAGTCTGATTTGGTGGGCGCATGGGTTGGATATCCGGGGCACGTTCGTCCGGATGAAAGGCGAACGGACGTGTGGAAGAAGAGAATGGACCCCCTTCCGTCTTCTGGGGGAGGGTCGTGCCCGCGCGCAGCTGGGATTATCCCCCTACGACCTGCAAGCGTGGCCTGGAAACGAAATGTAATTATTTTTAAAAAGGATGTAAGGGACATTAACGGCGGACGGAGGTGAATCCGTGTACCAATTGCTCATTGGTTCTTCCATACGCAGGCGGGGAAACAATGTTTAGACGATTTCCTGATAGCGAGCTTACGAAAATAAACACCGAGTGCGCCGCTAAACAGGAATAATGTAATAAAAGTAATGAATTATATACGTAAATATTTAGATAGAGAAAATACTTAAGAAGAAACACAGTTCTTGGCGCAGTTTAATTTCACAAAGTTTTTGACATGTTAGAGTTAATTATTAAAAATACGAGGATTAAGGACTGCGGCGATGGGTGTAAAATATTCTTGACAATTGTAGAGCCTTTAAGTGAGCCAAGAAGGCGAAATAAATCTAACGGTCGTGATTCTAGCTGTGAAAAACTGCGTCTCGGTAATGGAGTTTGTTAATCGACGCCTCCGCGCTGTGCGCCTGAAATTCTACGCACGTCGCGTCGCTAAGTGCATTGATTTCGCGGCAGGCATCACAAGCGCAAAGCGAATTCTTGGCATTTACAAGAATAAACAGTACGGAAGGTTCCGGCTAAATGCAATAACAAAACGAATTGAACGGCCAAATGTTAGCTTCGATCGTCGTTGTACCATTCGCTGACAGATAATGTTTTGTCGGCCGCAAAGTGTATTCCGGGGACACGTTTTCCCGCTGGCGGCAGTAATAAAACGCCTTGTTGATGCCATCCGCGCTGAGTTTCGAGAGAAATGTTTAGCGCAGAGAGGATTTTCGGCCTGGCGCAGGCGCCAGTTTCGTCTTTTCCTGCGGTTTCTTCGCGGCTTGCTTAGTGTACCCGCGAAGCTCGCGAGAAAAGATTCGCCGGCTTTTTCACGCTTTTCAGTTATCTGCAAAGTCTTCTAAATGACACCCAAAACTATGTGTTAAATGGATATTTGTTATTTCTTGATGTCTCTTGCGAAAATTGTGTTACCCATGTCGATTTATTTAGGAATATCGTTCTTTCATTATCCCGTCCCACGTGTGTGTTAATTTCACTGAATTCTGTGTTGAGTTATAATACAGAAGGATGTCTATTGGATACAACGTGAAAATGATAAACAATAGAAAAAAACGGAAATCGGCAACCAGACACGTAAACCTTCGTCGATAATGGTCATCAATGAATGTGACAAAAGTTTACTGTTTTCTTCACGAAAGTAAGTAAACCTTATTTGACTTAAATCGATGCTGTACATTCACGAAACTTACTCAACAAGATCGTTCCTAACAAAGCTTAATGCATCTCTAATTTTGAACTACTTTCTTACGCCGAACTATACTACGATTAAAAAGTTATAAAAAGTAATACAATAAAAGAAAATGAATTAATGTATTGATTTCCACGCTGAAATACTTTAATTAAATCAGGAAAAAAATGAACGAAACTATTTTAATTGTTGAAAATTACGAATATACTCTTAATTCATGAAAGCAATTTTGTGCAACTTTGTGTTCTTCGATGAACACAACTTCCCTCGGCGAAAATCATGACGATAGGAAGACGTGTGCGTTTACCCTCGGCCGAAAGAGTTTATCATTTCGACGGCAAAAATAGATTCTCCCGCTCTTTCTTCATTTTTATGTGCGCCCCTGGGAGAAACGAGGGTCGGTTCAGACACCGAAAATCGCTCGGGAAGAAACAAAGAGATAACAGAAAAGGTGCAAATCAACGTAGAATTGCGTGTCAAAGTAAATGTACTACTAATCTACATTGAATATTGTGTCTCGTAATCTTTATACCTGACTTTATCTTAATACGCAAAGATATTTATAATCTATTTTCACATCTAAAAAAGGAACACAAATTACACATTCTACGAATGTCCAATTTATGATGGCAGTTCTCTTGAAATCAATTTTTTATGCCATTTATAGCAACTGTATCTGATTATTTGTATTGTACGTAGTTATTGGTGTTGATAACGAAATGACATTGACGATAAAAACTTTAACTTTAGCCGAGAATGAAACATGTATTTTAAATATAGATGATAGATGCCTGGACGAGAACCAATGAGACCGGCTTGACTGACGCGCAAATCAACAAGACGTTTCAGGATCCAGGATCGATGATCCTTTTCATCGATTATCCACCTTGGCTGTTGTACTTCGCTGCGATTTGTTGTTGTGTTTTCATGCTCGTTGGAATATTGGGGAACCTCATCACAGTCGTTGGGCTTTCGCGCAGCAAAAAGGTCAATACCCTTCCAATAAATACCATTTCTCTTTGTCTATTAATAATTTCTACAAATTACTAAGTCGTAATGAATTTTTTATGGACGTATTTAAAGGGGCGGGTGGTATCTTGAATCGTAAGTGGTTTTTTTTTGTTTACTTTGTTATGTTATGTTACTATGTTTAAGTAGATATAAAATAATTTCATCACCTCGATGTGCACTGTGTAACATGCAATCCGTCTACTGCCTCGGTACTCGAGTTTCCAGAACACGTTTACCTTAACACGAAATATCTTTTCTTGCCTTACGACATATTCATACTTACATCACGAATGTATTATACGTCCTAATGTTATTAAACTCTTTATCTCTCAATCAACAAATTTTTAAATTTTAATAAACTACGATTCAAACTAATACAAATATTTTATTTAAATCTCTAAAAAATTGTTAAAAATGATTTTCAATAAGTACGCCCCGTAAAACACATCGTATGACTTTATTTAGCGATTTGTTAACATGGCTTTAAATTCCACCTAGTTGCCCCTGTAAATATGCAACACGAATTGCATGGATTCAAGAGAATTACTGAAGAGTAACTCTTTCACAGTTGCGGAACTCTACAGCCGTTTTCATAATGAATCTCTCGATGTCGGACTTGATGTTCTGCTGTTTCAACCTGCCCTTAGCTGCTTCCACCTTTTGGCATCGTTCTTGGCTTCACGGACCGTTGCTCTGCCGGCTTTTCCCACTTTTAAGATACGGACTGGTCGCCGTCAGCATCTTTACAGTTTTGGCAATTGCCGTCAATCGTTACGTCATGATCGGTCATCCGAGAATTTATCCCAAGCGAGTATAACGCCGTAATTATATCATTGAGAAGAATAATAATCGTTCTTATGTACAAATTGTTATCATCGTTAATACATTTCCAGGATATTTATTCAAATGTATGTGTTACTGTTGGAAAAGGCAATGAGTTAAGAATAACTGAATGATTTATTAACAACAAAATTATGACAGATTGTACAGATCAAGGTATTTAATCGTCATGGTCCTGGCTACTTGGATCTTCGCGTTCGGGCCCCTAATGTTAACGTGGTTCGAGAAATGGGGTCGATTCGGGTTAGATCCTACGATCGGTTCCTGCTCCATCTTACCAGACGGAAATGGAAGGAACCCCAAAGAATTTCTTTTTGTCCTTGCCTTCATCGCGCCCTGCACCGCAATAGTTATTTGCTACGCTAGGATTTTCTACATTGTCCGCAAGGCGAGTAGAAGCAGCGGACGGGACCAAGTTGTCACTCGCGATGCCACAGAAACAAGTTTTGAGGTAAGTCCAATACCGACGAATAATTGTTACTTGTGCCGAGTAAAAAAAGTGCTTTCAGTTAAAAGTATGTTTACGAAAATGTACGCACTTATGTACACAACCTAAATGTACACATTGTACACAACTTACAATACTATTTACGACTAACAAGGTCCTTTTTTATGTTAATTGAGTTGCTCTGATTACCTTCCCTTCTTGACATTCATTACCTCTTTTTTTATAACGCAGCGTTCTGGAGGCACGCGAAGCGAAGAAAAAGACGAGGAATTCTCCGCGACGAGTTCAAGTTTTATCAAAGCAAATCCCTGCGGTATACATCCCTGGAAGGAGAGGTGTATCTGCAAAGAAATTACGATGACTGAGAAAACGGGAGTAAAGGCAGTTGACTGCGGTAGCGATCAATCGATTCTCGCGAACGTCATCGAGGATATACCTTTCGCCGACGACTATGACGACGGGGAGGTCGACGTATTCTTGGAAAATTGCCGGGAAAAAAGGCGAGACGTGAGCGAAATGCCGTCGGCGATGGCGCGGAAGAGATTGGAAAAAATGGCGACGCAGGCGTCGACGGTCCTTGAACCGATTTTCTGGGTTCAAAGGTTGGCTACCGCGGAGATCGATCGCCTCGAACCGCCGAGGACACCGACGCGATCCAGGTCTGTCACGCCGGAACAAGGTACGCATTTTTCTTGAGACCAAAAAGAGAAAATACAGGGTAAGTATGTCGAGTGGTTCGTTTTAACCGTTTTGCCGTAGGTTTGAGAGCCCGTGTTTTCCGAAGGGAATCAAAGTTCCGAAGTTTCGGGAGAAACAGAAACGACGTGGCGGGAAGAATGAGCGCGAAGGACAGGAAGCTTCTGAAAATGATCCTCGTGATTTTCCTGTCATTCCTCGCCTGTTACCTGCCGATCACCGTGACGAAACTCTTCAAGGACTCTATCCATTGGACGGGATTCAACATAGCGGGATATATCCTAATTTACCTCACGACCTGCATTAATCCGGTCATCTATGTCGTCATGAGCGCGGAATATCGTAGTGCTTATAAAAACGTTTTACTCTGCAGAAACGAAGCTGCAACGGCAAAGCAGCACGCTTAATTCGAAATAAAGGAAAACCGATGTATTTTTAGCAAGTTTTTATTTTCATAAAAGTACATCTATACAACGATTCAAATAAATTTATTTATATGTACAATTAATTGCGAAGAAACGTAACAGAATGTTCGAAATTTTATTCATGCTGTCAGAAGTATCACGATAATAAGTATTTTGATGCTGAAATTAACGGTCATTTACAAAGGCTGTACCTTATACAATAATTACGTTACGTTACATTTATTTAATTACGTTATTATAATTATATGGTCTTTCAGTACACGTTAACAGCTATCTGTACATCGACGATTAAATCGTTGTGGAGAAAAATGCGCACTGTTTTCAGGCAAAATTACTAAATATTCCACTGTCATTAGTTTTTATCATTTGGCAATTTCATTGAAATACTCCTGTACTTGTGGAAATACCGTAAGAATACTGTAAATACTGAGAGGTATTCAGGCTGACTACCACTAAACCAACGACGATATACTGAACAAATGATATGCTAAATCTTGGTTACAAAAGTTAATCAATAGTGCACTGTGTTGATTATCACTGTGTTACTTAAAGACATGAAAATAGAAAAATTATGACAGTTTGAAATCTCTACGTTTAAGCTTTTCAAGTCACAATGTAATACATACACAGATTGAGGATCTTTCCAGTTAGTTCACATTAATTGCATATTATTCCACTTGGAAACACGTAAAAAAAGGATTATATACTTTAATAATCAAATTTGTTTGATCCCACGTTGATGTATTAACAACCATCATCTTACCAAACCATCATCGCCTTATTTCTTCGCAACACCACTATTTTTTTTTCGAATTTTATCGATTCAGTTGTTCAAGGATTTGCCGGTGTTGTGGCGGCTTGAATCGTGCTGATATTCAACGACGGCCATTTCTTTTCCTGCCCACTGGTTTTTCTACTTCCGGTCTGCGGCGACACTTTCGTGATATTTAATTTGTTCTCAGAAACCTTATTTTTGTACATCAAGAATCCGCTATATCCGCACAATCCCATTCCGCCTATTACCATCAGCCATTTTAACACTCTGAAAAGGAAATCATAATCCGCCGTTGACAAGAGAAGAAGTTTCATCGAGAAAGTTTATCGTAATTAAGAATAAACTTTTTCTCAAAACTTCGGTGACTTTAAAAACTTGTTTATAAGTACTATTATCGAACTATTTTAAGATAGTGCTATTTTCAAATAACACCACGGAAAGTAGTTGGAGGAGATCATTTTACAAGTTGTGGTAGTTACGGTTTGCCAACTTAAAGCGGAATTGAGAAATGTTTGGGAATGTTGGCAGTTTACTTACTTGACGGCCATAATCATTTTAAACGCCATCTTTATTTGATTCACCAGCTCGTCGTCGAGTAAAATTCCCTCTTCCACCCAGAACAGAGGCAGCAAAGCCTCCGGGAAGTTTTTCATCAATTTAATTTTTGGAATGGGTTGAATGAACATGTTGAACTGTAGTCTCTTGCGCGCATTAATCGGCGAGGCAGTCAACGGTTCGAAGTCCATTGTTATCTCGTGCTTGGACTACAGGGAAAGAATATTATTTTTATTCTGATAAAAAATTGTAATATCCTGAGAATCTTCTCTTTAAACTTCAACAATGGAATCAACTAAATGTAACACTTGTAAAGGAGTGAGATGAATATTTTCGTAGTTAATATTTACTAAAGAAATAACTGTCAACCTTGTCCGGGTGCAATCCCTCAACCTGCTGCAAGTACAACTCGTCGGTTAGATAAAAATGTGGTAGCGTCCCTATTATTGGAGCGCCGACGCATTTCGACAAATCAAACAGTCCTTTTCTGAGACATTCATCCGGCGCTGGACAATAGCATTTGTCTTCAGGATTTGAACTCTGGTCCCCAAGGTCAGCGGTATAACGCAATGTCTTGAGACCTTTAACACACGAAAATCTCTCAAAGTATAACAAAAATCCCCCTACATGCGATCAAGAATATTACGGAAATCGTCGGGTATTACGCAACAATTTTCACCTTTGGTTTTGCTGTGTTCCACAAAGTGCGGACTCATACTGCGACACATTTCCGGAGCGAAGGAAGCAAGGTCGTCCTCCTCCGTCATGAGAGGTGGGAAGATAGTGGAATCTGTGCCATTGTATTTGTTGCACCGTTCCTCTAACCACAGATCCATCATTGGCTCGTCTTTAAATTCCACCACCCGACCCAGGTCTTTGTAATTCTTAATACCGCGATATACGCGTATAGTTTCCGGCAGAATTGTGCCATTTTTCTGAGAAGCACGAATACTTCAGTTAGTACATTTCTTTCTAAGAGTAAACGGAAGTAACGATTTCTCGAATATTCATAACTGTTAGGGGCTGTACTTACAGCTCCGAAGATGGAGAATTTGTATTTACTCTCCTCGTATTCTATTAGGTCCTTGCCTTCTTCCTTGAGTATCGAGCAAACTGCCGAACCGGAGAAGTCCGTAACGGTGCAGTCGATCGGTAAACCATCGAACAGAATGTCCCCCGCTCTCAGAGTCATGAAGATGCTTGGAGGCTTTTTAAAAATACTGTCTATTGCCTTGTCTGTCGAACAAGTACATCGAAAGTTCATTGCGAAATTCATTGATCTGAATAAAGTATGAAGTAAAATATAAAATTTATTGTTAGCGTAGGAGAATGAAATTTGCTGTTATTACAACTCCAAGTCACATCCAGCGGGTTAGTTCTTTGAAATACGTGAGTTAGAAAAGTGCGTCCCCTCAGTGACACTTTTACTTTTCTTACAAACTACGTGAGTGACGCAGTGTCAAACACCAAACTTGCAAGCGTACTACTGAAGCTTAAGGTCATTATCGATTTGCCAAGTTTTACCGAAGACCAACGAAATCCGTGATCCCTGAAAAATGGATTTCATACTCACTGACAATTCCAAGGGCGGTGGGTTTTTCCTTGAGAGTAGACAGGACCATTCCCAGTATCAGAAGATGGGGAAATACTATTTCCGTGTCTAAAGAGAGACCGGGGGCAGATTTGGAAGGGTTGAAAATCCAGGTAGTTTTTAATTTGTAAACCACCGTGTCGTCTTCCTCCCGATCGACCAGCTCCGCCTTGTGTTTATATTCACTGAATTGACAAAATATTATTATTTAACG
This sequence comes from Hedychridium roseum, assembly GCA_963989215.1. Classification (NCBI taxonomy): domain Eukaryota; kingdom Metazoa; phylum Arthropoda; class Insecta; order Hymenoptera; family Chrysididae; genus Hedychridium; species Hedychridium roseum. The sequence continues at coordinate 5,017,209 of OZ022314.1, forward strand.
ACACACGCACGCACAGAAAGTTGTACAAGGAGTTTCGGTTAGAAAGGACTTTGTCTATAGACGAGCACGTACAAATATTTAGCAGACACCAAAAGCAACTACAAACATTGTTGGATAACTTGTCGCCTTCATATAGTGTCGAATTTGCTTAAGGGTGAAGCAATAACTAGTTGTTGACGCGAAATACGCGGCAAGTCATTACTGTAACAAAGTTTCTCTTTCAGCGGGCTAAAGTAGCTCGACTCTACCTTAACAAACTAATTTTTCTCACGAAGTACCGCTATCGAGCTTTGTCAAATCGAGTTAAGGTTTTAAACACACCGACATCACGTACAAACGCTTTCAAGCACATAAGATTTTGGGATTATTGAAAATGTCGAAATTTAGCGGACAAGATAATCCGAAGAACTCACTCGAAGAAAAAAGGACCCACTTCGTTGACGATTGGCTTTTCCCCGTTCGAAATTGCGTCGGGATTCGTTATGTTGAAGAGGTACACTTTGAAATCGAGTGGCAGAGGAAATTCTGACCACATCTCCCGCATCTCGGAGCCTGGTCCTATTTGCACTTGCTGCAACAATTAAACAGTCTCATAACAATATAAACATTAAGTACATGCCTTCCAAATATTTCAGATACAATTATCACTGAAAAAACATGATTAAATTGCGCATAATGTTGTCACAAAATTCATTCTAACAAAATTTAAACGTCTAACAGGATCACATTTTTATTTACTCCGGGAAATAAAAGTGTTTAAAATTGCGGAAAACAAAGACATTAGTCGTGATACCCATATCGTTAATATTGTGCCTTTTGTGTTTTGCTTATCACGGAATTTCTATGAAATAATCGAAGTGTTACGTTGCGGATTAGTCATTCCTCGTTAAACAAAGTTCCTGTATTAACGGTTCGATGGAAAGAACATAATAGGCGAAAGGGAGATGGTTGGAAGACATGATTATTGAAAGACATTGCCGGAAAACACTGTTCTTCAACGGTCCGGTCGTGATTCAGCGTGGACGATGGGAATTCTTGCACGCTCTGCGTGACGTTATGTGACTGACAGGGAATTGCCGTAATTTTACGTTCTCGCTTCGCAGATGAACGTGCACTTGGGGAAGACGGGGGGAGGCGAAAATGCCCCGAGTTTTACCCGTCGACGAGAAAACTACTGTTCCGTGGGGTTCAAGGATCTTGGCCCCGTTGCACTCGTTTCGCGAGGACTCCAATGACCGACGTTGTATAACTCAGCACCGCAATAGCGGATAAAATAACCGGCTAAAATCATTCGGCGTGCAATTACCGCACAGTGATTCACGAACGACCGTTTATTACTCGAAAAAGAGGATCTCGTTAGCGATGTCGCCGGGGGCAAACTGTCAACAATATTTTACTTGGCAGTTTATAAAGAATAGGAAAATACACGAAAAGGGCTATAAATGCCTATTATCGGACCGTGAACTTGGTAAATCTTTTTCCTTCACATTCAGAATGAAATAAAATATATGATATTCAATTAAGGTGAATCACTAGAAAGTTATCACAAAACTGTCCTTTTTCTTACAAGAAACTGTAAATATTTATTTTTCACTGATATTAACCGACTGTTTCGATTCATTCCGTAGAATCTACGATCGATCTGTAAACTTGAAATTATTGACCTTAATTTCTGATGATAGGCTTCCGTTATTTCATGCTAGATTCTCCTTGCAGGCACATAACTAATTCTAACAGTGAGTGCTAAAGACACGTCAACTATGTGAATCACAGCACCCATCCTGTGAATATTAGACGAACAAATCATTGATTAAAGCGTATGTCAAAGGCGAAGATATACTTAATTCACAGGGTGGAAATTGAAGAAGTGACTGTTAACGTATATCTAACGATGAAAACTATAAAACGCATATTTAAAAGCAACGTCAAACGAGGTTCCAGTAATCTTAAACAGCAATTGCACGAAATTATGGTAAATTGGGTAAAAATGGGGCTCACCTTTTTGACCTGTGACCGTAAGATTTTTGGAAATATCACCCAGCCGAACATAATGCCGAAGACAAACAACGCTCCACCGCCGATGCCGTATTTCTTCGTGCGATCCATCTTGGCGCTCTAAAGCAAATAATACACAGAGTTTTATTAAAGAATATACGGCGGTAAGAACTGTGCTTTGCTGTATTTTCATTTTAAAATCAGCGTTTGCGAACACGATGAAACGAAAACCAAAGAAGGTAAACATTCACGTGACAATTTATAAGATTATTATATCCTATTGTTGAATATTATGCGCCGAAAAATTGTTCATTGATGTGAACAGTTGGTAGTTTCTCGGCGGAAGAAGAAAATACTCTTGGAAACCGTAGGTGCAATCGGACTTGGAATGTAAAATATTGTGAAGAATTAATTGTCAATTAATTGTACTAAGTGATATGAATTATGCTTATTTTTGACGTAGATTTTTAACGAAAGTTATTCTCATCGCTAACATCAGTTTCTTCGTCAATGGTTTCACAATGACTAGGAATGAAGATGCGGTTTCCCTATATAACACAACTGTTTCGGTTAAAACAGTGAACCTACTAATAACTGGGCTTAATTACTATCCAGTTTCCACGGATAAAATTGGTTTATAATTACGAGCAATTGCGCAAGGTCAATAACAGGTTCCTGGTTAGCAAACAATGAGGTGACCTTAGACAATTCTCGCGAGCTGTAGTAAATTGTAGAGTATTATTTATGAAAACTAATGGTACCACCAAAAGTTTTCTACTTAATTTCAACCCAACGTGTACAGAACGAGCAATAACCGACATCAGGAAATAACTTGGCCGCAAACGATTATCCGAAGTTCACATAATTTCGTATCCGTTGTAGAAGCAATAATTTTCCACGGTCACTGACTACTTAAACGGTTTTCATCAATTGATTATTATAAAACCTTTCGGCACCATTTCTTTGCATGTCTTTCTTTGCATGCTTAGGAGATTTGATTATGAAACCACCACTATTTTCGTTAACTAATAGTAGTACCATTCGATGTGTGCGTAATTCAAAGGATTTCAATGGGAGAAATGTTAGCGCGTTAGGTCGAGGATCTAGCAGAAAATCCTCGGGACCTTGAGCACTTCGGGACAGAGGATGTTTTTGCGGAGAAATCTGGCGATTGGTCGAACGGGGTAGAAATTCGCCTTCGTCGAGCGGATCCAATTGTCGAGAAATCGTCGAAAAACACCGCGGCCCGCGTTGGACGCCAGTCGTTTAATCTGCATACTTTTGTCACTCGTCTTCCCCATCGATACTCTTCTTCAGCTTTGCGCCGTCTTAAAATATTCGTTTCCTTCCGTTCTTAAATCATCGCTAAATCCCATTCGACCGCAAATTACAAGGGAATCGTTTTTACTTCCTTAGAATACACCCACCCTACACGTTCGCGAATTTCATGTTACTCTTAGCATTATTTCCCGCGTAATTTAGCTATCGTTTCGTCAATTTTGACAGAGACCTACGATCCTTCGAGGATCAAAGAGATTCTCAACATTTCAATTGTATTATTCTTATCATCGCGCTAATTCTTCACCCTACGACGAATTTCATCGCGTTCGTTATCTATTGTTGCAATAATTTCCCAACACTGTTATCTGTAATTTTCCTTCGCCCCTGATCATTTTCTGAATGTTTCGTCGTTGTTTCTTATCACACCTGCTGGAATTCTCGATCGCGAGTTCACGCGGACACGGCAGTCCTGTTTTCCTCTATGCTCGTCCTCGTCGTCGTCGTCTTCGCGGTCTTCGTGGTCCACTTTGGTCTTCCGGGACACGTCGTACGACAGACTGGCGCGCAGCTACGATTCGTCATGTCCTCGTCCCTATCGGATGCAATCCGTTCACGCAGGTGTCCTTCTACCTCCCACGATTTCATTTTTCAGAACCGCACACGTGCGTTTGCGCGGTACTCATCGCGATCAACTATCATCGGCATGGCAGGCTCATTAATTGCATGTAATTATAAGTAATTACACGCTTCCTATAGATGCGTAAATTGTAATTCATATTGTTATACGTCCATATGTTGTGGATTATACTCCGGAAAAGAGCAGAATATCCTCCGATGCTTGTAGTGAACAGCAATGTATAAAGCATGGTAAAAAACAAACTTTAAATGAACCGCCAAAAATATAATGAATAATCTGTAACTGCTCCGTGTTATTTGCATATTCATAAAGTGTCCTAAAGTTTATCACTTACCAATTTATTTATTAGGACTTAGGACTTTATCTATTACTTTATTGTTGTAACTTTCGGATAAAACATTTGATATAGCGCAAAACAATAGTTTTGTGCATCATGACGTCAACTTTAAGGTGTCGTATAGATCCGCAAAGGTGTTTGATGTCAAGTGTAACGCTTATCGAGCGTGAAGGTGCCGAATAATTAATTAAATATGAGTTTCTGGTTATAGACGTTGGTCAGACCAAGAACGCGTCAGGGGGAATCGCCGTTTCTGTATTATTAGCCGCATTCTTGCAATGTCGTTATCGTAATGGAAACTAATTAAATTGCGTCCATGCGTACCATTACGTTTAAGGCCAATGTACATAATCCTATGTGTAATTCGTATTACGCAAAAAGTAATTATCGTCAACCGTAAGACATTTGACCAGCCATTAAACTCATTCTTGCGATAAAAGAAGAGATTTCTTTGCTGTACATTACGTACAGACTACGACACGTAATAAAAGTGAGTAATACATGGATAGTGTGATATAAAAACATTAGAAGTAAATAATGAATGAAATTCACCATTTACACAAGATCTCACAAATCCTTGGTTTATCTATTAAGTAAATGTTGATAAATCTTAACGGTTCGTTTACATATCACAACTGTCATATAAAGTGACATCCTTGTTACATTTAGACAATCATATTTTATACAAATCTTAATTAAAATGATTGCTACACTACTCGCAATGAATGATCTTTCCTGAATTGACGAAGGATAGATGACCGATTGCAACTCGAATAAATAATTACTGTTTCAAATTCAAACTGTTTCCGCGTTGCGAAGAAATATAGATTTATGGCGTGGTTGCATGGCGTCGGAAGTACTATTTATCCGCGTCTATAAGTGAGGCGGGCAGGAATATCGGTTCGTGAAGAATGCATAAGGGGATCGCACGTAGAAAGCTCTGACCTTCCATCGATGCGGAGCTTTCCGGGGACCGCGACGGTTCGTCTTTAGGTGCGAGTTTTCCCACGTTTTACATCGGTCGGAGGGACTGGCCTAAGACAGGTGCGAGGTGTTCCTCGAGGACACGCGATCGCACCTCATTGGTTCGATTGTGCCTTCCATGCACGACGTTCCATCGATGATCGTGCGCGATCGTACTTTCCGCCGAAAGGGTAAAGTACAAGGACGCTGTCGAGCCTGAAGGCCACGACGGAATAGTTGTACATAACTAGAGAGGATTAAGGGTAAACTGCTGATCGGTATGGCTGTCAGCGGGGATAAGGATCGCTCGTTAATCAAACTGAAGGTTTCCAATAAAAGTATGGTTAATAAAATCAAGGATTTTTTCATTCGGTCTATCTGACCGAGGGAAATGGTTTTTTGTCGGAATAATACAGAATGGATCGTACGAGTTTCGTTTTATTTATGTCGGTTAAATACAAGTAATATTAGAAGCGTGACCACCACTATGTGGACTAGTAAATATGGAGGTAAACAGGGTCGAAGAATGAAACGAAACGGCGAAGTTAGGACGGGTAAAAAGAATAGTAAGGATGCATTTTCCTACGGTCGATTTTCGAACATCACCGTAAGTATCTAAAAAACAATTTCATGGAAGTTACATCCTCGATGCAAGCAATTTTTTCAATTCCCTCCCATTTCGTACTCATATCCATTTATTTGTACTTTCTGTGCTATCTGTCGAAATTACATTTCCAGTGCAGGTAAATAGTCCCCTTGGGGGAATATTAGGACCGGCGTTTACCACCATTTGTGATGCTTGTAATGAGCATGAACGGCCACGGGAACGGGGTAAGGTTTTGGAACGTTATAAGGAACAGCCACGTGGACGGGGTAAGGTCGATCTACGTGAACGATTTTCTCGTAGGGAACCGGGTATGGCTTTGGCACCGGAACTGGCACGGCCACAGGCCTATCGACCGGCACGTGGATCGGCTTTTCCACGGGAACGGCTATCGGCCTATCGACGTGCACGATCTTCTCGACGTGGACCGGATAAGGCTTCGGCACAGGAACAGCCACTGGCACTGGTACAGCTACTGCGATATGCTTCGTTACGGGCACTGCCACGGGAACGGCCACTGGTTGAGGCACCGGATGTGGGACTGGTTGTGGTACTGGCACTGGTACCGCAGCTTCTCGGAACCAAGTTAAACGTCACGGTAATTGGATTAGTTTAGCAAATAATTACTGACCAGGACAAGCTACTACGGACTTGGATTGATGCATGAAGTAAAAGTCAGTAAGAGCTACCACTGATTTCAGAGTATAGATACCTGTAATTGATGTACAGAGTGGGAAATAAAAGGTACAAGCTAACATTTCTTGAACTGAACTCTAAGCAGACATTTTTACTTCAAAGTGAAGTTCGTTTTTTTCTAAATAGAGTCTTTAAAGCCATTTCAAGGATACCTTGATTTTAAGTTTCTCAAGTGTGATACCTTCAATTTTCCACACTGTAGAGCTCTTGCGCACTCACAGATATAAGCTCATAATCAGACATATTCGTGAATAATTTGAAACGTACCAACGGGGTGCGCTGCAACGGGATGTCCATGAAATGGTGGTGGCGGTACGTGTTCTAAATGTCCAACCGGAACCGGATGATGACCTTCCGGAATCGGTGATTCGTAGATCGGCGCCGGTTCTGGAGATCCGTAAATCTGCGGATGTTCGTGATATTCATGCTGCAATCCGTATCCAACATTCACGAGTCCTCTCTTCCCGTGTTTCCGCGTCACCGTTGAATCAGTTTTGTCCTTTGATTCAACCGTAATCGCCGCCGCGGTGGTCAGCAATATCGACGCCACCTGGGAAGGTACACAAAATGTAATAAAAAGATAGCCTTCAATTTTCGTAACCATGCGAAATCGCAAATCACTTGTACACTGGGTCTATATTTAAGCAATGAACACTGAGGAAACTAAAAATGAAATGTTTAAGCTATTCCTTGGTTCAATGAGAATTTGGCTGCACTGTCACCAAAGCTTTTTGGACTCTTGTTCTGGAGGAAAAAATGATCTAGTACGTTAGATGGAAAATTTGTACCAGAATGAGCTTCATGACTGGTCAATACGGTCCGCAAACCTTTCTTACTAGCAAGGTGGTCAGAGAAAAACTGCGTGTCGATATCGTGACCCCCATAAGTATTTATAGGACACCACCGCGGATGTTCGGCTGTGGCATCACCGTAGGAAGAAGCCCCCGTCATCGTTCGTACATTGAATCGATCGTATAATACGTTCGATGGACTTTCGCTGCTACCAATCCTGGGCGGCAGCCAAACGGCGCCCAATAGTCGACCGCTTTTCTCCGGTATACGCGAACCAGCGAGAAAGACACTTGCAAATGTCAATCCCCTAACACGACGCACCATCAAGTATGCACGCCCGCATTTTCTTGCTTTGAATTTGGTCTACGAGATCGACAGATAGTCGTGGATCATTTTCTACGCGCCTAACTTAAAGCATTCGAGTACGTGTGATGATTCCGATCGATAAACTTCGATTTCCTTGCCGCATTCGTACCGGGAAAACCGTCGTTGAAATGCAGTTAGATATGGCTCGACGTTCTATGCCTTCTAACGTTAACGATTCCCATCGTTCATCATTATTTGCAATAAATATTTGAACGAGTGATTACTTGAAAATTCCTTTATCGCATATTGCTGCGCTAGTGACACGTGTATCTTAGAATTCGTCCTAAACTTTTAAGACTCGATAGAAAACTTATATTCTTCGATAAATCTTTGTGGTTTATCTTCGTAATCATTTTTTCATCCGGGGATCGTTGTTATCGAAATTCGTTTTACCCATTATTTAGCGAAACGTCGATCGTGGTTCATTGATATATTTTCCGCACGTCCCGCTATTTTCCCCGATCGCCCGGGGGGGGGGGGGGGGGGGGCTTGCAGTCGGTCTCGTTAATTATAATACTAAACAACCGGGCGGGACAGACGGTAGTTTCGATGACGCGTTAGCCGCACTTTGTCGATGAATAATGAATGACAGACACCGACGTTTGAAGTGGCTCGAGCGTTAGAAAATGAAAGTTAGGAAAGTGCCGACAACGGACACGGCCAACGCGGAAGAACTCGTGCGACAAGGGGCAACGACGATGCAGACGGGGCGGTACAAGAAAAGCGAGCAGGACTTACACATTTCCGCTGACCCCATGCATCGCTCGAAACGCATCGTTCTAATATGGAATTTTACAACCCAAGATGTTTCTTTCCTTCCCATAAACATGCTCCTTCCCTTGAGAATCACAACACATTGGGAAAAGTCATTATCCATTTAGGCAGTCAATGACACTAATGAAAAGATCTTAAACATTTTATGATGTTTCTCAAAAGGTACAAATAATGTGCAAAAATTCTGTTATATTTTGATGAGTTCGAGTAGTCATATTATTACAATTCTGTTGCTTAGACCTCAATCAGAGAATATCACGTCTAAACGGAGAGAAAGTGATGCGAATCAATATATGTGCCGATGAATCAGTCTGAAGTGAATATTTATTTGAATGAAAAGTTAAGAGAAATGCTCATTTAACTATTTTAAATTCTTTATTCATTGCTAAAAATTATCACCCAAAAATAGATTTTTAACTCTACAAAGCGATTATTTGTATTTCTACCAATCTTTCCTTGAGGAAAAATAAATTTCCAGCCCCTGCTGATATTAAAAATTTCTACAGAAATTGTTGTAACAGGTGTGATTTATTTCAATGAGACTGGCAATATTACAGCGTTCAATTATAATAATTACGAGTCAATTACAGATCAATGCGTCTAATCTACTCGGAAGACTCGGTGTACTCATCGATTCTTCCTTTTCACCGTACGTGCTCGGAACTAAATTGGAATAATTAAGACGGAAGTAGGTAAGTAGTACGCGTGCCTAGTCGTGCAACATTACAACGTGAGGACTAATCGTATGTTATGTATTGTAGATGTAGAATCAACAAATTCCGGCCTCCCAAGGCAATACTATACATTCCATAATATTGCTGCATAAACCAAATAATTATTGTACATTATACGATAATATTTATTTTTGTAGTAAATCATAGCAAAAAATGTTCGCTCAAAGGTAACAATATGAATTATATTCTCCTCTTAAGTTCAATCACTCTGCCATTGATTATAAATTATATTCCGAGAAGTTCCATTGTCAATGTCACTTCTGTATAAGGTTTTAGGCGTGTTAGAATATATAGATTTATATACTGTATACCAGTCCGACAGGTGTCTAGGACATCATTCTTTCGCCTTTAAAGGAGGCGTAGTAGTTGTTACGTCGAAAGTTCTGGCACGACGTACGAGAGGGAAGGCGATTGCTTCGCATCTCGATCACTTTCCACCCCGGAAACGACTGGGAGAAGTCAATGGACCAAGCCCCAGCTTCCGAGTCCATTAAAGGCGGGAATTTCAACTGGAACGAGCTCTGAATCCCCTTGAAATACCAGTCCGGTTGGTAAATATAAAAGAGTGCATTTACTTCGTTTTTCTGAGCAGTTAGTGTCCGCCGTGCAACCAATGTCGAGGATCTTGGTAAGGCGTTCCCTTCATTAAGAATAAGACTAATAACACCCATAAGACAGTCGAAAATTCGCGTTTCATCCGAGTATGATAACTAAAATAGGACGAAAATTATATTTACATCTGGTACATTAAACTTTACTTTATTTACACTTTAATTTAAATTGTCCAAATTATCCAAAGAATCAATCTTTTGTGCCAAAGTTATTGTTGGCGCTTTTGTGCGGCTCCGCGTTTGCGGAGGATTCGGAAGAGACGAAACAAAGGAAACGCGGTGCACTTGGCGCCGGAAGTGACGGATGGATTGGGATACCGAATCCTTACACCTACGGCCATGGGCAGCCTTGGTCCGGCGATCCAAATCCATGGAAACCAATTAAAGGAATTGTCGAGTCTCCTGGGTACGAAGATAATGTTTACATTTTTGTCAAATCTTACACAAACAAAGCTACTGCCCGTGCGTGAGAGCGCTGATGAGAGAAAATTGGACTTCTCCGATATAAATAATTCTTACTTCTTTTTACCGTACTACCATAATCAGACCGTTTGTTGACTAATTTCGTTGGTTTCGATCTGCTAATAGATGGAATTACGGTGCGCTCGGGAGCATTCCATCGTACGGGAATGGGGCGGGATTTGCTTTACCCCCGGCCAAAGCGTCTTTCATCAAAACCGTTCCAGTTTATATCACAAAACACGTGGTTCTCGAGAGGCCGGTCCCCGTTCCAGAACCAGTGGCCCAACCGTACCTCGTCCCCGTGGAGAAGGTCGTACCGATTACAGTCGAAAAGATCATCCACAGACCCGTGCCGTACCCAGTTCCGGTTCCTCAGGTAACTTACACTTACGACACTTCTAAGCTTCAATTGGATCATTTTGTAGATCGTCCGTTTACGTCCGTTGAGTTTTACTCCTGTTGTTTGAAATGTGCAGGCGGTACCGGTTCCAGTGGAGCACGCAGTTCCAATACCAGTGAAACATCCGGTAGCAGTACCAGTACAGCAGCCATATCCGGTACCGATAAAGCAGGCAGTTCCCGTACCAGTTCCAGTGCCAGTTCCGGTCCCGTTGGCTCCAGCGTTCACGGCGATACCGGCCCAGGGTTTGTATGGCCCTGGAGGTTTAGTTGGTGGTCCTTACTACGGTCGTGGTTATGGCGCCGGATTTTACGGGCCTTTACACGGTCATGGTCTCCTGGCACATGGGTACGGTCACGGTTTCGGTCATGGTTTCGGTCATGGTTTCGGTCATGGTTTTGACCACAGTCATGCACTTGTCCATGGCATTGGAAATGTCGATCATGGACACTTACACAAGAAACGTAGCAAAGATAATAGCAATCAATAATCGAAACAAATAGTATCCTTTGTTAAATTTGCAAATTTACGCAATTTGGCCAGACACTTATTGACTGATCTATTAATGATTATACTTGTTGATAGAGTAATCTTGAATTATTGTTAATAATTTTAGCTGTATGTGTAAGTCACGAAATTACTATCTTGTAATACGTATGTATTATGTATGAACGAATACCGTATGCCATTAATCTAATACTAATAAGATACTTTGTATTTATACACAAAGCAGAGTCATAGAAAATAAAGAATCTGTGGGAAAATAAAAGAAAATGGGTACGAGGAATTTCATTGTCTTCAGACTAATTGTTAGCTAAGAAACGCATTAATTATTTCAGAATGGAGCAATAATAGACAATGTACTGCTTATAACTTGTTTACCATCAGCATCAGAAAGTTGTTTACATTATTAGTAATATCCTCGCCTTTTATAGAATAAGCGGTTCTGACTTTGTGTAGTTATTAATTGCTTGGTCGAGCAAGTATGAGTAGACGTTATTATCAATAACAATCTCAATCCTTTATCCTTATTTTGATGAATGATTAACATTGGTACCCGTACGATGAATGAATAGTGTAAGAACCAATCAATGGGCGCATAGTACATTAGAGTATTACGATTTACGTTCATAAATCTAGAGCACACTGGCTTCGATTTTTGCCACACCCCGCCAAAAGAACGGATTAAAATGTCAAGAGAAATGGCAAACGAAATACTGAGTGATGAAACAGTACGCTGAATTCACACTGTCAGCATTAAAAAAAAGTATTCGTCATTGATTCCTCATAAATGTTAAAGTGGGGATCCGCGAAAAAAATGTGTAAGTGGAGACCTGTCAGATTAAGAGAGAGAGTTTCGAATGCGAAATATCGTTACATCGAGGGTACTTAGCTAGCTCAACTTTTAGAAAATCCCGTTTTACATTGAGTTAGGGAAAAAGCCATGCATGCCGATAACACGAGCTGCCAGATCGTGGAGCCTGAATGAAAGGCAATACGTAACGTGCAATCGCGTGAAATCTAGCTGAGTGGGTGTGTAGAATGTCTGTTTAATTCGGTTCACAGCTGTCACTTTGTGAGAACAGGCACAACAGCGAAACGTACGAAAGGTAAGTGAAAAAAAAATATATCATTACAGAAGTATTCGAAACGTCTACAAATAACCCCACTTCTGTAAGTTTTTTATGCACAGAAATGTTTGCTGTATGTCTTCTTGATTGTTCTTTCACGTATCTCCTTTTATGGTGATCCTATAGTGAGGATGCTCTGATATTGTGTAACATGAAAAAACTATATTCTTATCCTTTTCAGAGAATGCATATCGGTATGCGTATCACATACAACATAGTTTGAAACGTCACTTCAAAAAGATGCATTTTTCTATACCAGATACACAGGAATTTATTGATGGAGTTGGTAACACATATGTAGTAAGTAAACTTACACAATGCTGCTGCCTTCTTCTAGATTTATATTATTTTTACATTTTCCTTGTAGGGTTATAATATCCATATCAATGGGCTATATCACTGTACGGTAAGATATAAACAGCTGCATAGTCTACATGAGCAGCTTACAAAGGATCTTGATGTTTCTCTACCTACATTTCCTCCAAAGAAGTTTTTCCCTCTGACTGTAAACCAGCAAGAGGAGCGCCGAGTAGCATTAGAAAAATATATTCAATCAATTGGCCAAAACCCAGCAATTAATAGTTCAGAGTTATTGAATGGATTTCTGATAAATGCACAGCAAGAAAGTGTGGGTGGGCCATCTGACAATGAAAACCTTGATGTATTTCTGATGAATGGCTGCAAGATTACACTAAGGGTGTCGACTGCAGAAAATTCTGGACAAGTCTTAAAGGTCTTTAAATGTTATACACAAATATTTGACCTGTGATTACTAAACATCCATATTTGTTTTGGTTTGCAGAAAGTATGTGAACATATTAAGTTACCAGAACTCTACCATTCCTACTTTGGACTGTTTATTATTATACAAGACATTAATGATGATAGTATTAATAGTAAGTACACAAAACACATTTTTATGTTAGCTAATTCCTTTTACTACTGTTTAACGTTTGTATCTTACAGTATTGCGAAAATTACAAGACTTTGAATCTCCTTTTATAACTTATAAACACATGAGGGGCATAGGAATCAAAATAGTACTTGGTAGGGGTTATTGGGATGTGGGATATGACTTGGAACTGATGAATGATCTAGTGGCTTTGGATTTATTGTACATTCAAGCAGTTGCTGAAGTGAACAGGAAGTGGATTTTACTTCCTGATGAACTAGAAGAACACTTCAGTAATTTGCAGAATACTGAAGGAAAAAAAGAGGTATATCCTACTGTCACGCTATCCATTTTAGTGCTACAATACCTACACAATGTGTGTAGCTTTTTTACTACATTATTTTTTCAGTTTTTGGAAATAGCACGAACTATGAAATATTATGGCTATATGCAGTTTGCTCCATGCTATTGCGATTATCCTCAGTCAGGATCAAGAGTATTAGTTGCTATTGGTAGAAACGAACTTAACTTAAGGATAATTACAGTAAATGGAGAAGAGCATGAAGCGGTATTCAAAGTATCGCGAATGCGTTGTTGGCGGATTACTACTATACATGAAGTAAGAAGTGTCTTATGTACTCTTCGTACGCTTTTATATCTTTAATTTCTATTAATATTTTTTTAGGGGATAGATAAATGTGATGACAGTAACGATTGCAGTCTCGAACTATCTTTTGAATACTTAATGGCCAGAAATCAATTGCAATGGATCACGATCTCGTCTGAACAAGCGATTATAATGTCTGTGTGTTTACAAGCTATGATCGATGAATTGTTACTGAAAAGTGTTGGGGGTAACAAGAGTCAGGTTGGTATATATTTAAGGTTCTATGCTTGTAGCAGTTAATACAACAGAAAGAATATTATTTTGTTTTTTCAGAAAGGAACAGGTAGATCATGGATTTACATCATGCGAGACGGACACAGTCAAATTACTATAGGTTCTCCCGTAACAGATAACGTTAACGGGCTTCAAAACAATGACACAGTTGACAGTTCTACTAAATCAGCCCCTATCATGAAAAAACTCACCGATAGGTTTTCGGTAGTTAAAGCCAAAAAAACAGGTGATATCAGATCTGGTAAAAGCGTACAGAAACATGTAAAAGGCTATGATACGATGGAAAATAATGCATTTCATATGATCGGGGATGACGATTTGTAATGTGTTATTTGCGGATTCGCAAGCATTTCGTATTTTAAAATATTCAGAAAAGTTCAGTATGCAAGTAATAACAGGGTATCGTTTTATCTCAGGTTGGGAAGCAAATTTTTAACATAAAGAGGAAAACTAACTTTTCAATTCTAACTATCTATTCTTAATTTCGGTATGCTCAAAAACAACCGATATAGTTGTGATGGGAGTAAGCAGTCAATGTTCTCCATTTACATTCCAAAATAATGTAATTACGCCCTAATCGAATAGCGTTTAAAATTTTTAAAGCTTATCTATTTACAATATACTGTAGCCGTTTTTAAATTTTATACTTATATAATAGGTATTAAAAACAATTTTTCTAATTAATCAAACTCAGGGTGATTATTATTTTTAATTCCATTGCTCGAATGGATGCTATGTATGATGTTGTGCTTGGGTATTACATGTACTACATATTATACTCGTCTGTAGAAAAAATATGTAATCCTTACATCACTATATAATTAATAACCCAAGACATCAAACTTTTCAAGATTTTTTCCATTACAAGCAATATTACTATCAATAATTATTGCATTAATCTGATTGTTGTTTTAGTAATCTCTATTTTAAACATTTTAATGAAAAATGCAGAAATTGTTTGTAAAGAAACTTTATTAATGCATATCAGTAATACTTGTGCCAAATGCTAGTTTACTTAATTTCAGAAAATAAATAACATTTTGGCTAAGATCTGATACAATAGATCCGATGTATAACATAAATTAAAAAAAAAATTTTATCAAAGATCAGTATGCATGCATATGAATTAAAGCCACATTTTGTCGAAGTAAAGATTGTAAAAATTCTATCAATACAGGTGTCAATTACAGATCTTTTTAAATAAAAAGATCCTACTATCTACATATATAGTCACTTCGATAAATGCATTTCCTGCACACTTTTTGCACAATTTCCTGTAAAGTATAATATGTATCTAAAAAGTTTATAAACGAATAGGTCCATTTTTAGCTGGGACTGATTTTACAAATTCGTGTACATTCTGCTATTAATAATGTGATATACACTACATTATATTATTGATTTGTGAATAGTTTATACAGTATGTATTTTTCACAGATCTTTTCCTGTAAATAGATTTAACTACGATGCACTTTACTTGAAAAAAATGTTGTAGTTTCATTAGTGCCAATTGATTAATGAATTTAAAGCATTAGCTTAATTTTGTATAACATCACTGGAGACAGGTTAAAGAAGCAATTAAGATTTAACTCTTATACAATGTATTCTATTTCAGTCATATGAAATGGAAGAATTTTCGTATAAAATTACTTTTTGACAGTGGGCACTTAATTGTTCTCTACACTTATACAAAGTATAGTGAATCGCTATTGCTGTTATATTACAATTTATTCACTCTGGCCGCGACGATTGGATTTAATGATGAGTAATTTTAAGACGTATGTTATTTGACTGGTACTGTGCACAATTTCTATATCAAAAATATGTTGTTATTCTGTATGATTATTTCTAAAAAAAAATTAGTGTCAGTTCTGGCTGTTACAATCTATCCTTACTATATTGAAAATAGCCCAACGTCAGCAGATGGTTACTGTCTAACAGCTTTAAAGTTGTTTTCAGTTTATACAATCGTAAATAATGTGAAACGATGAAAAATATGTTGACTTATATGCACAACATGATTGACAAAAGATAGCTTAATGTAAAATCTATTTTAAAAAATAATTGTTCTTGTCGGTTATACAATGATTAATATCAGTTTCAATAAATTCAATATTTTAGTAGTGTTAATTAATACGGAAGACTAAGTCTAATAAATTCATTGCAGAAATTTTTTATATCACTCTTAATATGATTTTATATGCGTCATGAATAAATGATTGCCAATTAAATGATGATGTAATCATTCCTGTGATGTATGGTACATAATACTTTGAGACAAAAATCAAACACAAGATTAAAAGTTCGTAAACTAGAGTTAATGTCGGACTGAAAAAATCTATTTTATGTATGGCAGTAATCAAGTGAACTAAATCTTACGACGTCACAATTTTATCCAGCGCGTGGAAATCATTAAATAATACGTTTACGCGTGAAACCGTTTCAACCCTTAAATAAAATTCTACGTGCAAATGAGCAATGACGTTTCTGACAGTAATATTTTAGATGGACGTAGATGGCTCGCAGATGACTAGTTTGTTGCTAAAATGCAACGTTAATGTCATTCAAGTTCCAAAAGCATGTAAACGGTCTTATACTAAATTTCTTAGTTGTACATTCGGGTTGTGTTCTGTTCTTTTCACCCAATCGACCCTACAAGGGACTTGCAGCATGCGTACAAGAATAGCACACTTAACAGTGATTAGATAAATGTAATTAAAAAAATTAAGTGTCATTATCGCTTTTCTACCTAAATCGTGTAGAATAATTTACATTGGTGACGTGAGGCTATTGGCCAGTATTAACTAAGAACCCTAGATTCATAAAGACAGGTAACACTGTTCGAAAAAACGAGGAGAATATATATCCTGTAAAACTATTATATACTTGTCATTAGGTAGATGTCAAAGGCAAGACAATGTTATTATCTTTTATGAAGCTAGGGATGAGATGAATAAAATCTATTCATTTATACAATTGTACACCCTTCATCTATCGTCATCACACTTGTTTGTATAGAAAAGGACACCGAACTGTTAGAAGTTCTGTTGACGCTTCCGTTTGGTGTCCATGGCATCGAGGATTGGCTGTCTCTTCGTTTGATACCTTCTCCTAAGCTCGTCAATCTCACGTTCCATTTCTGCGTCCAAACTGGCCATTCGTTGCTGCAGTTCCTCGTACGAGAGAAACTTCAGCTACAGAAAATAGTTATTAGTTTGTAGTTAACTTGTCTTTGCGGCATCGTGGCCAGCGTTACTCCAATCTTTTGTATAATTATATGTTTATAAACAATTGGTTGAAACCCCTATGAATAAAACGCATTTCCGTGCAACTGAGTAAGTAGTATATTACTTACAAAATCAAAATCACGTTCAGTAAAGACATTTTGGAACTTCGATATGTTGT
Organism: Hedychridium roseum; assembly: GCA_963989215.1. Classification (NCBI taxonomy): domain Eukaryota; kingdom Metazoa; phylum Arthropoda; class Insecta; order Hymenoptera; family Chrysididae; genus Hedychridium; species Hedychridium roseum. Next base: position 5,034,690 of record OZ022314.1, read on the forward strand.
TATGCGGTTGTTCCTGTACAGGATGAGATATTTGATTGAGTTGTAGTTGCAGATGACTCTGAAACCTCTGAGATTCCGTAGGACTCTGTACTTCTAATTTGTTTTCACTATCAGGATTATGTACTCCCAATATTTGTCCATTACCCTGAGTTATAAACAAGCTTGTTTACATATCGTCACATTTGTAATTTAATCCGTTCTGATACTCACTTTTCCGATTTCCGGAGCTTCTTTTTTGTCAAAATGATCTAAGAATAGTGGGCGATATTTTTTCCCCGATTCAACAGAACCTGTGTTGTGTCCTGTAATAATACAAGGGTTATCTTATGCGTCCTTGAACATTATTTAAATAATATATTACGATTAGGTTACTGACTTTTCATCGTTGCTTCTGTGTCTGTGTCGCTGTTTATAACCATCGTACCAAGATCCAACATGGCCGATACAAGTGTTCCCGTGTCTGGAAGATCATGACTTGGTACTAGGGTCCCTGTGTCTTCCGGTAAAGGTTTCATAGTTCCACTGCAGTCGTCCTCATCCTGTATCACAGCTCAATAAATCAGTATCATAGCGTCTATGATTCGTTATTGTTACAAAGAATAATCGTATTGTTTATTACCGAATCTTCTGTTTGATTTTGAGCTTTTATTGCTACATTATTGATCACATGTGCGCGATGTGCACTTTGCTTTTCGCGAATTTCATGTGCATCAGCAATCATTTGACTGAGAATACTTGGTTGCTTTGCATTTCCTTATTAATAATAAATAAATTATTATTAATGGCAACAAAAATTTAGTTCAATATCATGGTTTGAAGTAATACCTATAAATTCGTGATTAAGTAATTCTGTTGCAGTAGCCCTTTCTTCAGGATTTTTAACAAGGCACCCACTAACAAAGTCAATAAATTCAGGGCTCCACTGATCAGGTTCTCTAAAGCTAGGTGGTGGCTTAGTTGGAATCATAAATATTGCTCTCATTGGATGAATGTCACCATATGGTGGTTTGCCTTCAGCCATTTCTAAAGCAGTAATACCAAGAGACCATATATCGGCAACACAATCATATCCAATCTCTTGTATTACTTCAGGTGCCATCCAAAATGGTGTTCCAATAACTGTGTTACGTTTGGCCATTGTATCCTAAGAACAAATTAATTAATGTTGTATGCCTAATTACCAATAGTGTCTAAATCTAGCTTCAGAGTGATACACTCACTGTCAACTGCCCTGCTACACCAAAATCAGCTAACTTGGCATGGCCTTCATTATTCAACAAGATATTGCCTGCTTTAATATCCCTGTGTATCTTCCGCCTTAAATGAAGGTACTCAAGACCTTTTAAAGTATCACTGAGTATAGTTGCTATTTCATCCTCTTGCAGAGTCTTTTTCCGTAGCCTCATAATGTCACTAACTGACCCAGCACCGCAATATTCCATTACAATCTGCAAGAAACATCAACAAGTTCCTTAAAGGTTCTCATCATGTACAACATTCAGTTTCATACAATAACATCCTAAAGATTTACCCATAAGTCTGTATTTTTAAAGTAGCTTCCATAATATTTAACAACATATGGGGAATCACATTGTTGCATGATTGAGATCTCTTTAATAATTTCTTGTAGGTCTGTATCAACAGGTACCTGCTTGATTGCAAGTACCTGTCCACTTTCCTTGTGTAATGCTTTGTAGACTGACCCATATGACCTATTAATCAATCATCAATATTACAGAATAAGTCTTGGTCATTCTATATTATGAAATTGAGTTCAATGGTGATTAAGTTACCCTTCGCCAAGTTTGCATATGATGTCAAATACTTCTTCTGGTTGTCTTGTTAAACTCTCTTCAGATAATTTTTTCAATTCACTAGAAAACAGAAGTTCTTTTACACTTACTTTAGTAAACAACAGCAGTAGTTATCATATGGAATTTCCTTATAAGAGCAAATACTTGATCACTTTTGTTTGTTGTAGTGGCATTACTTATAACATGTGGCTTTGATTGTAAACAAAAGATGATAAATCGTGATCTGTTGTCAAACATTCTTACAAACATTTCACGTCTGTCCATTCACATTGTAGAAAGAGTTTACAATGGTAAATAATGCTCACAGACTGACAAATGCAGGTTAACAAAGAAACAAAGAAGCAACATACTTATGTTGCGCACAGTACAATAATAAGAGGTGTGTTGTAAAAGATATTATTGTGTGTTTTGTAAGCCGACCACATAAGCAACGTTGTAAATCGATTTATTTAAGAGTATGAAGAAAAACATTTGGTACCTCTTAGAAGACATCTTCTTTCATATGTCAACCAGGTCTTATTAGAATAAAATACGTTCAGTATTTACACGAATAACTTAAGACGAACAAAATAGGTATCATTCCGTGTGTAAAAACATAATCAATTCAAATAAGAAGTGTTACATTTTTGGCAGTAAATGAATGTAACCACAACTGAAACGTTGAAATCCTTGATCGTCGGTCATTGTAGATGGCGAAGTTGAGAAAGCGTTCACAAAGACATTTAAATAACATTTAGATTGAGAAATATCATGAATGAAATACTAAATATGGTTAAGTAAGACATGTGTTTCCTTTAAATTATGTATCATATTTCAGATTTTTTAAAAGTCAGTCTAAATCTCTTGTTTCATATTTACATATAACCTAGAAGACTTAAACAGCTGCACGTTCATTTGCTTTTTGATTATTTATAAAGAAAGTTATGCAACAGTGATTTTTATCAGAGATCTATATTTAACATCCTATTTTATTCTTCCTTGATGATATTGCAGCGGAGGGTTAATAAGCAGATAATTTAATCGCCAATCATCAGTCAGTCACCTTGTTGACTGCATACTTGTGAATGGAACTTGAGGATATATCTAAGGATAAACCTAATTCCTGTCTGAAAAAGTGCTAAGCAAAATTACTTTAGATTTTTTAGAATATTATTTGGTAATAATTCAATACAAGCAATAGTAATGCGAAGTGAAACATTTGCATTTCATTCATATCCGTTTATTTCATTTGCTTTAATTATAACTTAAAGCATAGAACAATACGAAACAAATCTTGAAATATATTGATAAAGTCCGTGAAAATAATAGTGTAAGTAACCGTCTTGGACATTAAATTATCATGCAACATGGAAAAAAAATTTTTCTAAAACTTTCGGTTCTTCATAATCTGACAGTTTAAGTTATTAACTAGTAAATGATAATTTCTATTCGATCTTCGAATGAGGCGGGTCGGCATTCAGGTGAGACCGGCAAATCCCGCGATAATACGAGTTTTGCGGCAGTTTTCGTCGAATAAATCGGCCGTGTCAGTGAGTTTTTTAACCGGTCCTATCGTTCGTTGTGGAGCAGGCTTAATGATCTTTAACCCAGTGGTCTCGCCCCACCATTCGGAGAGTCCCGAAGCCAGCAAAGTTGCCAAGAAGGAGCAACAGGCCAACACGCCTCGCCTTGGCTCGGCTCGCGGCGCTTCGGCGACGTGCGTAGCTTTGTTCCGCGTACTTTGCCAGCGTATTTAGTAGCGCTTCCTAGTGTCGAGTGGCTTCGTTGAGCGCGGAATAGCGTCGGCGAGGTTCGTAAAACCGAGGAAATCGGGCCGATCAGGGTCGACCGGAAAAACCGGACAGGTCTTTTCTCGTGGACGTTAAAACGACTCTCTCGTGATCTCTCGCGAAGAATAGAGCTCCGTATACCTTCCCCCCCATCCCCCGCCTCCACCTTCTCCTCGAGTTCTCCGAAGTACTTTAATGTCCGACCCTTGCCATTCGGCCTTCTCCTCGCCGAGCCAGGAGCGATCGTGTTCCCAGTAATCCCAGTGTGCCAAAGTCGCCCCCCTTTCACGAAGGTGCTCCTTCTTCGTACGTAAAAGGGTGAAGCGAGTAGAAACGCGGAGGAACGGCCTCGCGTGTACGTAACGTGTGCATTCAGCGTGGCTTCCTGAATGTCGCGGCTCGTCGGGGACCCTATTGGATACGTGAAAAAAATTGTGAATGAGTTTGCTGACGTAACGACGACCCCCGAGGTAACCGAGTCAAGAAAAGTGCCTTAATGCGGATTCCTCCGAGCGCGAAGAAGAGGAATACCGAAAAGATAAGTACGCCAAGAAGTCGGGGGATCAGGGAAGACCTGCGAATGCCACCAGTGCACTCCTCGAGATGAGAAACAGTCGCGAGAAGCAGCTTCCTACCGTGTAGTTTTCGATGCGATCGTAGAAAACGGTAGGCGGCATTGTAACCGGGAAAAGAAGAAGAAGACGAAGAAGAAGACGACGAAGAAGTAGAAAGAGAGGAAGACCAGCAGCACCGGACGAGACGGCATTGTCCTTCTTGTTTTGTTGTTTCGAGTTGCTCGTGCAGGTGGGAGAGAGGGAGACAAAAGAGGCTCGTGAGCGCCGAGAAAGAGGAGTGGCGGAGGACGGAGAGAAGGAAACCCGACGAGACTGTAGCTCGTGCCTTACACCGCGAGGCCTGCATAGGTATACCTAAGACAAGAAGGAGAGATACGTCTTCCCCGAGCAGCGGGAGCTACGGCCCAGGGAAAGGAAGCGAAAAAACTCGCCAGAGCGCCCGACGAATTATAGACAAAGAAGAGGCCAACAAGTGCGCGACAAGTTGAAGAGAAAGACACGGACAGGGGAGAAGATACCATAAGACTCTGGCGTAGAAGTCTCTGGCACGCGCACGCATAATAAATCGTCGAAAGGGGAATAGAGCTAAGCGCCGAGAGAGGCAGGCCCCGTGATCCAAAATGGCGCTGAACCAAGACGTGGAACAGTTGTCGAAGAGCAACCTGGTCGTGAGGATCGACCAGAACTCCGAGTCGGACCTCCAGGCCCTCTTCGACAGCGTCTTGAAGCCGGACTCGAAGCGTCCGCTGCAGGTGCCGCTGCGAATGCGTAATCTTCCGGATTCCTTCTTCAACCCGCCCTCGACGGGTAGCAAGAGCCCCTCGATCTCGCACTCGAGGGAGAATTCGGCGGATTCGGCTTTCGGTACGGCCGCGGTAGTCGGCGGAAACGCCGCGGGGGGCGGAGGAACGGGAGGTTCCGGGGCGGCAGGTGCAGCGGCAACTTCCGCCGGCGGAGGCGGTGGCGGCGGTGGCGCCGGAAGTGGATCCACCGCAGGTGCAGCAGTGGCAGCAGCTGCAGCTGCTGGCCTCACCGTTGCCCATCCAAGGGCACACAGCAGCCCTGCGTCTCTCCAACAAACTTATGCGTCCGCGCAACAAGCTACCCAACACGCTCCGCAGCCCCACGCACGACATCATCATCATCAGAAGCAACGCAGTTACGACGTCATAAGCACGGTCGACGACCTGGGACCCCTGCCTCACGGCTGGGAACAGGCTCGCACCCCCGAGGGCCAGATCTACTTTCTCAAGTGAGTATTATACACGCAAACACCAACCCTTCTGTGCTCGGTCAACCGTGCCAAATTGCCTAGCTGCAACGACCCGCTGGCGCTTCTTCATCGTCGTTCCTGCACTGTATTTATTATTGTTTTGGTTCTTATAGCGGCCCGTCCTGTTGCCGCTTATGACCGATCGCTCACAATTTTTGTCCCGTGCGTAAAAACGATTCGCTTAACACGCATAAAATCGCAACTCGCTCACTTTTTCAGCCATCCAATGAGTCGAAAAACTCCGCATTATTAGTGGCGTTCCTATAATCGGTATGTCGCTTATCTTTTCAAATCTTGTACGGACTTTAACGTTACCATCTCATTAGCGTTGAGATTTGGAGAAAAATTACGATACTTTCGCAAGTGAGTCACTTCTTCCCCGAATTTCGAGTTGTAATGGTTGTAACACTTCCTGAAGTGAGTCCTTGCCATTTAGAACTCGTATGAATCATGAATGATAGTCATAAAATTGGAGTTGTAGGTATTACATAGTAGACATAATGTTCCTTTGGAAGCTGACCAAATGGTTTACGGGGTAAATGAATGATTTATTATATAATGCATCAGAAAATGACTTTATCATATTTCGAAGACCGTTCATTATTTGTGATTATGATTACATATTTGAAAAAGAATGTGGTGACTGAAGTTAATGGTCTTTTTCGAAAGTCACACCAACGATAATTTAGTAAACGATTTTACACAGCTTTGCACTATCGAGTTTTCGAAAGCATGTCGTTGACAGTTTTCAGTTTTTATGCGTATTGTATTCTCTGAAATATTGATTGTTGCCTGTAATCGAACGACTTCGACCTTATTTTATAATCCTTTGAGAGTTACCGCTCGGTCTTTCCCGTTTTCCACGTGGATTTCAGAGTCCACGGACAAATAATGAAGCCAGTCTCGGTGCTTAATATCTCACGTTTGACTCGGTGATACGTTGGCGAAATGAATCTCCCTCGCGTCTTATATCCCACGTACAACGCGAGAAGAGACACCGACCGGCGATGTTATCCGACGAAACGACAAAATGCCTCTGGATCGGCGCCAGTTTTACGTGCTCCTTCTGTTTCTCCCTCGCGCACACGCGGGAATTACGATGTTGACGTAGCAATTGTTGGTACAAGTAATGTGGCGTTACAACGTCTACGTTTCTGACGATGCGAGCCGTGAAATAAATCTCTATGACCGATATGTAAAGACGTTGGTAGACGATGGGTTAAAATACGTCTTCCCTCGCTGTTCTGTTGCTTCGTCACCAGGCCGGAAATGTTGGCTTGAAAGAAATGAGAAGTTCTTCGAAGATCCTTCCACGCTAAAAATGGCTTTAAATCCTAGTAAACTTGCATTACTTCCGTTCTACACATTATGCAAAGGCGTTTCGAGGTGAGACGATAACTCTGAAAGTTCATTCACATCGTCCTTCTCACCTACTCCAAATTACGCAGAAGCTTCGTGCGCTCGTACTTGAAGGTCCGTATTTTTCATTGTTCAAGAAATAATTCCGTAGTCGATCAGTTTCGTGCTATCATTCATCTGGAGTAGTGATCAACTTGTCAAGGATCGTCGTTAAGAGAGTAGGCTTACGTTTTGCCTTCGTTGATAATACTTTCTGCCGTGCGGAGGGGTCTGCTGCGCGCATACCTCAAGGCCGTCAGCGTCTCGTCTATCGCCTCCTCTGCTTTATTCATTGTCTTCGTCTCTCTTCCCACCTCAGCAGGAACCCCCTCTGTTTCTCAGCGCTCCTCGCCCTTCCCCTCGTTTGACCGTAATCGCCGTCGTCGTCGTCGTCGTCGTCGTACACGAACAGTCTTCACGGTTCGTCCGTTTCCCTCTCGTTGCTCCTCTTCTCTTTCTCCGTTCCTTCGGTGGCCTCCCCAGCCGGGTACCTGGCATCGTTTCCCCTCCATGCGGGTCCCATACTCCCAACCTGATCCACCTGCGCCGCCGTCGCTGCGATTCCCACGTGTCACCTGTCGTGGGTAAATCTGAGTACGCGACTCGCCTGACGGTCTCAACCCCATCCACCCACCTGCCGTCGCGTCCTGTGTCATACCCCGCCGTTCTTTGACCCTTTTGCCATAAAAAAATCACCATCTTCAGCTTCCTGCCACTAAAAGATTAAATACCCCACTGCTTCGAATTAATGTTCAAACGGTTTTTAATACTTCTCTCGTATAAAGATGAATGTTAAAATGAAGATGAACTGCCATAAGTTTACGGTTTATTATCGTCAAGAGGTGAAGCTTGAAACTGAGCGTTTTATTGCATTATAGTATGTTTTAATAATGCTAATAATGAACCTGCTATCACAATCGAATCATTGAAATCATTGAAAAGTCTGATATTTCGTAACTCTATAATTTCGTAAAATATTCCACAGGATAACAAAATTCGATGTCATTTATCTCCTTTTCTGTGCGTGTACTTGTCGAAATATGTTTGTATTTTTTGTTTCCTCACTGAAGCGTGTGGTAAATGACGAGTATTATTTGACAAGGTGTTTTCCACTGGTTATCAGGAAGATCGATTTACGGTCATATTTATCGAGTGCCGTGTGTGTATGTAACTGTCTAAGATGGTCGATAAACAAATCGTCGTAAGGCGATAACGGCCATTTTTTTCGTTTTTGTGCGACCATTCTGCCGGCTCATTAGCTTTCCTTAGAGCTTATTCACGATTATCCCTCTTTGCGCCACCATCGCTACATTTTCCAAGACATTTTCTCACAGTGGTTCCCCTCTACCTCGGTCATTCACTAATTTCCTAGTGTACACGTCTCCACGCCGTTCTGAATCGTCTTAACACGCACCACCCTCTTCCTGTCTGTGAATCCCCGCGCCAAGGCTTTCTTCTTTAAGCTGGAACTGGAACGGACAGGTCTGTTTGGGATGGAAAAAAAAGAGATCCAGAAGCTTGTCTACTACCCCTCTTCTCCCGGAGAGGGTGGGCTGGCTTACCTGCGGGTTAAAGTGGGTTTCTCTTTGGTCTTTGCCTTACCTGCAAACCCATCAGATCTTCTACCTGCTTCACGAAAAATCATGGGAACGAAATCGTCTCATAGGTTTTTCTTACGATGGAAATAAGCTGTTTATATATCTTCCTTTCGTAGGAATAATATCTTGATACTTTCCTTTCGGAGCAACGTATTTCCTGGTACGAATTTAATGTTAAAAGAATGGCGCGGCTTCTAAGATTACATTGCTCATTATTGCAGTTATTTCTTTTGTGTGAAATCGGGCCGTGTTATCGGCGTTTGATTGAATTCACAGCGATGATCAGACGATACGTTGTACGTACGTTACGTTATTGTCCGTGCAATCATGAATACATGCGTGAATCGAAAGTTCCCCGTCACACGGCCGTAATGCAGGAAGTCGAACAAAAAGCCAAATGAAAGAAAGGAAACGGCCCATCCACCGTACTCAGCCAGCTGAATCTAGTAATTAATTATTTATTCTGCTCCGTGCCAATTGCATTTTATTTCCACCAATAATAATACTAATGCAGCTTATCATCGGTTTAATTAATATTACGTACGCGCAGTGACCTAAAATTCGAAATAAGGGGACATTGTCGGTATATGTTTCTCCTCGTTGTTTCTAACAAGATCAGTGAGCAAAGTGAATTATATTTGCACGCGACGAAGTTATCGTTCAAAGACCTTCGTGGAAAATGCAAGATAGAAGTTTTTCAATCGTTTTCAATCGATGATACACTCTCTGGAATAATTAACATGGTGAAGTAAAACTGATTGATGCCATCGCTTAAAAGAGCATTGAGTAATTTTGCCGAAATACTTATTCTGCCCTCTATTTGAATTTATTGCTTCGAAAAAAAAAGTCTCTAAGATTGCGCGTAATTCTTTGATAAATATAATCAACGTTACAATAGTTAGGGCATGATCCTTGCTGTGATACTGTAGTATTTTCTGAAGTGGAGAACACTACGGTAGGCATATGTTCCTTTTAACTTACAGTTATGTTACTCACGGCTTCGGCTCGTCTGCGTTGCGTCGTTTCCCGCCTCGTCCGCCTAATTATCTACGATCGGCTTCGAGCTTTTGGATCCTGTCCAGAAACGGGACTTATTAGAATCTAATTAGCGTAATTGAAACGTAATTCGAGCCACGGAGGAGCCAGCGCCACATTAAGACGCTCTTCGCTCGCTCGACCCTCTAAATATCTTGGGCGAAGCATTCCGGTCTCTACATTTTCGAACGTGATCCTACATTTTTATACTCATCTTCCGCCTTTAACTACTTGCATAATTTTCACATATGCCAAGTGTGCCTTTTCACCAAAACATGTTTCTCTTGGCAACAACTTACGACGGGCGAAAATGTAGAAAGCATAGTTCTTTAATAACGCCTACACCCGGAGTTATGTTATAACAAAAAATTGCCTTGTTTGGATGTATATGAATTTTTTTATGAGATATATACGGGCGATCTTTTAAAATCTGGTTTATCTATTCTACAATAACGCGATCTACTTTTGTCGAGGAAAAATGGTATTGGGGTCGTCGAATCGATGGAAAACCACATTTTGAAGGAGGATGTGCGTTTGATTTTTTGCGACTTAATTGCCGGTTTAAATTCGTTCGCTCGGTAATTTATCTTTCTTCTACGTCAGTCCGTCGCAGTCGTCGGGTAAGAAGGCAGTCTTATCGCGGCGCAAACACAGACGAGAGAAACGGGGTCCGCGCAAGCGACACGTTTTGTCGTCAGGTGAGCAGCATTCGTAAGAACGCCTCAAGGTTTCCCGTCAGCTGTATCATTTGACGAACGGACATTACTCATGTCCAAGTCATCGGGCTTATCCGCGCACACGAGACCAATATCGCTACGTTTTCCTGAATAATTACGTGCGATACTCCTCGACGACAAGGACGTGCAAATTTTTACACAATTACGATTTTCCATGTTCCGTGATATAACGTTTCCTGTTCGCCAAGATTGAGGTTTCTCGAAGAACAATAAAGAGACAAGCGTGCGCTGAAAAACGAGATCGGCCTCGTAACGTCCTTTCCACCGTAATTAAGTAATTATTCACGTCCGTTAACGATCAGCGCATACGGAACCGTCGAGTAATTCGAATGTTTCGGCGATAAAAGTCCTGTGGGTAGATTTTGCGGCAGTTGAAAGGAGGTGATGAGGAATCGGCTTAATTATAAAATAATTGGTTACGCCCACCGGCGCACGAAGAAAATAGGAAATTACGTAAGATCAGGGCGGATCGGTTTCTCGCGGACGTTTTAATATGCATTTTTCAAATGTACAAGCACCGGTGAAAGTCGCACGCGCATGAGATATGTGTATATCGACGGCCATGTTGCAGTCAGGACCGATTCGCGTCAAACACCAATGCACCGTTCTTTTTTCACCCATTTCGAGAGGCACGTTAGTATCTCGTGCAGCGTAGAATCCTTGTACTCGAGCTACTTTGTGTCCTCAAGTGTTAAAAATAAAAGGAAAGTGCGTACACTCTTCGTAATCGTATTTATAACTTCTCCAACGGAAATACATCGTCCGTCTTTGGACCCGAGAGAGTCGCCTACGACAATAGAAAATGTTAATTGTTGGGCCAATAATTTTCTTAACGTAATGCAGATGATGCGTCCTTTTGTCCGACCAGCTCTTTGGTAAAACAATTTTCCGAGCTCCCGGGACAATGTTATTTTTTTTATTTTGACACGAGATAAGATAGTGCATCACTCGCACTTATCGAATCTGACTTACGACGAGCGTTATGGACGGCTAAAGGTACGTCGTTAAAAGTTCTGAAAGAACTGTATTCCGGTAAAGTGTGCGGCTTATCTCGGCATGATTAGAATTGGTTCATTTATTATTTCACAGATGGATATCTTGCATAAGATAAAGATACGCATTTGCGGTTACTGAAAGTGTATTTTTAGATTTTAAACGGAGTGTACTTTGGGTTCCATCGATAACGAATTTGCCCATGTTCGCGGGTTTCGGTAGAATCTTGATAGACTTAATGAAGGTTTTTTCCGGACATGGAGGAATGTTAAACGGCGAGTTCTTCGTTAAATTTCGGTGGCGTTGTCATTGGACATGAAATACCGTGGTTGCGTCAGAAATGGATGGGTCGTCCCTGGATATTATCTGAATGGATTTAATCTGTACATACGGAATAGTGGCGACGTTACGGTGGCTCTTTTGTGGCGGAGCAAGTGCTCACGGTAGCAAGTGTGTATGTGTGTGTGTGTGTGTGCAAGTATGTGTCCGCCTCGCCATTCCGGGGCTAAAGACCCCGACACACCTGTACTCCGGAGAGTCCGGGAGAGTCTTAGCGACAAATGAGAATGCCAGATACGAGGACAAATCACCGGTAAACGCGCGCGAGCGGCCCTCGCGATCGAAAGTTCAAGGCAACGAGTCGACCGTCTCTCTTTCTCCTTGCCCGTCGAACCGTGGCTTCCACCAGGAAGATTCGGTTTATCACCGAGCGATCACCGTTAAATGCTCGTTCTACGACTTAACGCGCCTATCGTAAGACGAAAATAACGCGACTTCGAGCCCTGCTACCGAGCGACTAAAGTCGTCGACGCATTAATTCGTAGTATTTCCCGCGTCATCTTCCTCTACTCGATATCACCGATTTGTGCATGTCTTTCGTCGTTATCCGTCGTTTCAACAAAAAATTATCGCCACCGGAAACGCCTACTCCGGCTAGTTTTCCTCTTGCGAGGGTACAAGTTTTTTTCAGGTACTTGCCTAAATCTAAATCGACTTTGACATTCGCCAGGGAAGAAAATATCAATCAGCTATCAAATATTAATCAGCTATCAATTGTTGGCTGCTTTTTTAAGGAAGGATCAGAATGGATGAAGGAAGGATCACAGCAAAACACCTCGCGTATTAACCCGTGTGCAAAGTTAAGACCGAACGGAAGTAAACACACTGTCATTCGTTTATCGACATCGATTAACCGAGGAATCCCGGGTGTATTTAAGGATTGCGGAATTTCTGCGATTTAAATCTGCCTTGTGGCGCCGTGTACGCATTTAACTCCAAATTTCGCATACCGTTAGACGTTCCGAGTAGTCCGTAAATACTGCCAATGACATCGCCGAAATTGCATTTTCAATGTCCTTATAGGAATGCATATAGCTACCGACGTCGTGTCATCGCTGCACTTCGAAGTAAACACCCATCCAACGATACAACAGTGCTCCTTAAATACCGATGTACTTTAAGATAATCGTTAATTAACATTAATGGCTCGTTTTAAACAACAATTTGTTGCTCAATCAGATGTTGTTAAGATAGCGGAGTAAGTGGTCTGCACAGTAGGGCAAAGCGGGAGCGTATAGGATTTTCCCTGGCCTAATTTCTTGCTATAGCAATTTTCTGTACTTATCAATCCTATTATCCGACAGTCAGTTACAAAATTTGGCAGCTCTAATTGGATACTTCTAACAGTTTCCGGAAAACAGAGATCAGTGTACTATTTATCCAGTTCTTAGCAGTGAGTGGTGAGGAATCGTGTATTTTATAGAATGTGTCAGTTTTAATTTGGGATTTTTTACTGCAAGGTTATTTGACTTTTGCCTGCTGAGCTGACGGCGGGTTTCATTGAAGGATCAGCTGGAACTACGTGCCAGTCATATGTAAACGTCCGAACATCAAACGAGGCGCAAACAAGTTCACCAATCATAGCTGTCTCGCACTGGTGTGCGAAGAACTGTCATTGCGTCGTTGCTCGGCCGTTTCAGAGTTTTTACGCTTACCGCGGCCTTAACGGGACCCGATCGTCCCGATGATAGTGTCGGTAGGGCGGTGAACGCGTAGGCTTTCTTGTGAAAAGCCAGCGCGCTAAAACGAGGCAGAAACTGCCGGATCGTAGGAAGCGTACAATTCCACGCGATTTCCTTTTATTACCGGGAAAAAGATTTTACATAATTCCCCATGCATTCGCGTCTTGTAGTCAGCAATACAGAAATCCTTTTTACGCTATTTTGCGTTGGTTAATCAGCTCTAGCATTTTGTGTTACTATAACGTGTGGGAAAGCAGTACATTTATGTCATAAGCACACAATATTTATGATATGATGAATAAATGTTTGGAGATGAGTCGTTAATGCAAAGCTTAATTTTACTTTCATTAACTTCAATTTCAATTATTTTCTTACAGCTTGGAATGACGATTTGGGAAACATTTGTTAGATAAAATATACATAACTCGTCTGTCATTAGTTTCACCCAAGCAGCCACTCAGAAATTCTTTGTAAATTAGGTAGTACTTCTTGAGGTCGTTAATATTCTGCATTAGCATTACACGCAGGAATGCAGTAGTTTCATAATTTAAAAGTCAACCAGTATGTTTCCTATTACGAAATACTTCTTAAGATGAACTTAGATAGGGAAACTCCGTGCATAAAACTTTCCTCGCTATTCCTGTCGGCAATAACGTCTGTTACTCCAATTCGGAATAGTTAAAACGATTTTTTCGTTGGCGAAAAGTAAATCATAGGAAAGTCTAGTTTGTTAAAATTGGCGAACTTGAGTCCGAGTGCATCGGACGTCACGTGGAAGGGGAAGAAGGACGGACAGGACGAAAGACAGAGACGTCGAAAAGGTGTGCGCGTGTGCGTAAGAGAGAGAGAGAGAGAGAGAGAGAGAGAGAGAGAGAGAGAGAGAAAATAGAAGGTAGAGGTTGGGTATTAGGTAGGTGCATAGACAGGAGGTGTAGGATACGGGCCGGTCGTAGGACAGCATTGGGGGCAGGGTAAGGAACGAGAGGGGTAAGCGCGTGAGCGCTCTCGAGAGTGTCTATTTACGAGTTGTCCGGCGCCGTGATGTCCGGAGTAAAAATACATCGTAGTCCGTATGCCGCGCGCCACACAGAAACCCTCTTGTAATTCTCCAACGCTCGCCGGCAGAGTCTGCCGTTTGCCTTCGACGCGATCTCCCGCCTCTCCTTCTTTGCCCGTCGTCCCCCTTGCGGCTTCCTCCTCGCGTTGGACGGTTCCTCCGGCGCCCCTGCCGGAGAACTGCCCTCCCGTTCGCTCCCTTCCGCCCTCCACCGTCCCTTTTCCCGTTCTCTAGCTGAACGCTTGGCAGGCCGCCAGGGCCGCTCGCTCACCGAGAGACAGATCGCTCTCCGTAGCTTTTCGAACACCCAAGTCCTGCTACCCGCCGGAGGATACACCGGAACCTCTGTGACGCGTTCGACGCGATACACGGATATTTCAGGGCCCCGTCCGGCCTGCACTCTCTCTCCTACACACTCACACACACACACACACATTGGAAAATCATTCAGTACCGCGGCGGAAGTGCCGTTTTATTTACGAGCCTCCGAATTGCCAGGGTCGCCGGAACATGCAAATTCGTAGCCATGCGACGCGCCGAGCCATGGACTTTCTTTCATATCGCGCCTCGGTTGTTTCATTATTTTTAACAAACTTTTAGAGATCTTCATTATTTATGCAGAAGTCTTACGTAGAAGAATACCTGAGCAGGACGGCTGGAGAGACGCTTTATTTGCCATAATGCATAGGATTCAGTTCAGCTCTGCCGGAAGATAAACTTTCTTGGACTCATGATTCAATGTCTATTATTGTTAGTTACTTATTAAGAATTGTGATAAATTATACAAAAGCACCGATGAACATTCGTTTTATTTTAATATATTATTCATTTACCAAAAAATTGGAGATTAGAAATCTTCATTAATGAGACTATTAATTTCCTTGATTTGCTGTATCCAGTAAATTAGTAATTCCTAAGCCAGTATCATAACACTTAAAGAAGGAATGTGGTGACCCTTTGCATCTTTAGCACGGTCACGACTTTTTGCCAGAAAGAAATATATGTATGGAGAAATAGACGAAAAACGTCGGGCCGGTTTTGTTAGGGACCAAATAAAAAGTTTGCAGCCTTTCTTTTAATACCTCCTGCTGTTTTTCCAAATGTCTTTCGGCGTACACTGACTTCGGAGAAGTAGGACTAGAAGATAAACAAGAGAGAAGTTCTTTTCGTGCGTGTGCAGTATTTTCCTCGTCCCATTCGTTGTAAAACGACACGCGACTTAGGTAAATATGGCGAGGGTGGGCACGATCAGCAATCAGCCATTAAGCCGCTATTTTTGTCGGGTGAGAAACGCGGTGTTTTCATACGTCGAAAGCTGTACGTCAGAGCCGTGGCTGAGTTGATCCTCGCGAAGCTGTTTTGTAGCGATCCGTGGAACGAGGATTTGGGATTTAATTAAGTACGGTCAGGCCGGTTGCGATGGAAATAGCCTATCTGCCGTAAAGAGCTCACATGACAGCATGACGCACGTTAAGAAAAGTGTGCCTGAAAAAATGTATAAATTTTTATCTTCTCGCTGCTACGGTATCGTCGTTATTGTGTTAATACCAAACCCGGACAGAATTTTTACCATTGTTATACATTCGTAAATAAGTATATTAGAAGTTTGTTTGAATGGCCTTTACGGATATCTTCGTTTTCTTCCAGTTATTTCTAATGATAACTCAGTCATTGAGAAAATGCATTTGAGAAGTTCAGTAAATTGTCAGGAGATGCGAGGATGATTTCGACGAGCGGAAAAATTTACTGGGAGCGTTGCTTTAACGTCGAATACGGTCATGTCTCGTAGAGCCGATCCAAATTTAAAAGTCACGTTTACACCGGATAGTAAAACACAGACGTAGGAATCGTCGTGAGCGCCTTGCCCCCGGTCACTCCTTCGGCTGGTCTTTTGAATTGAACTAATTTTAGTGTCCTCCTACTATAAGCGGATAACCGTGGATTCTGCGTGCGTGCGGCGTATTCAGTTTCTTGCACGACTATGTCGATGGCATAGTGCGAGCGTCATAGCGCCTAATCTCAACGTCATAGCGCGAATCTGAGCATCTGCCGATTATTTTCCAGCCACCTGACACGGACGACGACATGGGAGGACCCGCGGAAAACCGCGGCGGCGGCGAGCGTCGCGGCTGTGGCCGCAGCTGTCGAAAGTGGGAAATCGTCGACCGGTACGAACGCCCTTGGTCCTTTGCCCGACGGATGGGAACAAGCACGTACCCCCGAGGGCGAGATATACTTCATCAATCATCAAACTCGCACGACCTCCTGGTTTGATCCCAGAATTCGTAAGTTCCTACAAATACATTCGTTCGTCAGCACGCGCTATCATTGACACACGTCCGAACAACATTTCTTCTTCAACAAAATTCCGCAATGTCTGGTAAGGACGAGTCAGTTCACTGCACAAAGCTCGCGCTTTACATTAGTCCTTTGACGAATCTACGAGGTATCACAATTGTTCTCAATTTTTTCCTGAATCATGTGTTGTCGTGGTCATTTTTTGATATTTAGGAAAATAAGTAAAATTAGAGAAATGTGTGGCTTAAATGGTCTATACTAATTTCTGTAATGATGAAAGATTATTGAGGTCAGTTGAAAATGTATAATGTTTTGCAAAACGATCTCATTTTACAGCAACACATCTTCAGAGAGCCCCTACTTCCGGTGCGATGCTACCGCAAAATTGGCTACAGCAGCCTACAGGCGGCGGTATCCAAAGCAGTCAAACTCTGCAAGCCTGTCAACAAAAGCTGCGTCTGCAGTCTCTGCAAATGGAACGTGAACGTCTCAAGCAACGACAGCAGGAGATTATGCGTCAGGTTTGTATAGCAGTTGCGTCATTATAATGCTATTATAATCCGATCCCTCGTATAAGTTGGAGCTCAAGATGGACAGACTATAAGATATTATATGTTTCACTTAAAAAAATGTAACAGTGTTTAACAACATCTGTAATGTAAGTCAATCAGTTGCTCCGAGTACTCTATTTGCACTTTATCCCATTACTCTACTTGTTTCTGTTACGGTTATTTGATATATGGCAAAAAAGAAGAAATATGTGAAAGTTCTTTCCTTATTTAGCAAGAACTAATGCACCGGCAGAGCACGGCAGACGCTGCAATGGATCCATTTTTGTCGGGTATTAACGAGCAACATGCGCGTCAAGAAAGTGCAGACAGTGGACTGGGACTCGGTTCAGCATATTCTCTTCCGCACACTCCGGAAGATTTCCTTGCCAACATCGACGACAACATGGACGGCACCAGTGGTGAGTTATCATTGTACTTTTTTTGAAGAAACTAAAGAAAAGTATGTACTGGTAATCGACATCAAGCTTGCCCATGGGCTTTCGTCGAAAACAATAATGAGCAACATTGTAACGATCCATCGTAGGTTGATGACCGATTACCGACACATTTACTTCATATCAACAGTATCGCCTTTAATGTTCGGAATCAAATTACTTTTAATAGATGGTGGCGCGCCCATGGAAACACCAGACCTGTCCACTCTCAGCGATAACATAGACTCCACGGATGACCTCGTGCCTTCACTTCAGGTATTATATTTTTATACCCATTAAAGCCGAATAAACTAAGACATGTACCATATTACGTTACCTAACACAATTAATCGGACAGGTAATTTTTGTTATCAAATTTTTGACAAGGACTTTTCGTGTTTGGGCACTCACAAATGTTGGTGTCGCTTTCACAATTGGGTCATTCTGTGTTTAATAACATTGTCGTGGTTTATAATACTGGACTGAAGAAATCGAAAACAACAGACGCAAAGCAAACATATATTACACAGATATCTGTTTCGTGAGCAGATTGTTTTGTCTGTCCTTATTTTACATATTTCGACAACTTTTATTTCAGCTAGGTGAGGAGTTCACTAGTGACATCCTGGATGACGTGCAGTCGCTCATAAATCCGAATACCACGAAACCCGAAAACGTGCTGACGTGGCTGTAGTATGGAGAAGTAGAGCCGTCTGCGACAGGCCGAAGAATTCATGTGAAATAAACCAGCTCGACGCAAACCGCAATAGAATATCAAACAATGAACATAAAAATTCTCGAAGATCGCTTGTGGTCTGATCGAGGAAAGTTCCGAAAATATTCCACATGAAACACACGCGGATGGGAAATTATTGAAAAAGTATCGAGCGGAGAGGCCTTTTGTTTCGACGCGTTATGCTCAACAACCTAGACACGTATAATTATGTATAATCGTTTATATAAAGTTAGGCATTCGGATCTTTCGCTCTTTCCCTCTATCTCTTCAGTTTCTTCTTTTCTTCTTCGTGAGGCAAGTGTTTGTGCGTTTCTGTATTTTGTATGTGCGCGAGTGCATTTGTGCGGAACGTTTTGTACATAGGTTTATACTTTCACGATTAATCATTAATAGGAGAGCCAGAGGGAAAGAACGGAATATCACGAAGGTAATATTCAAAGCACGATCAAAAAGGTCGATCATGGACGAAGGATATGCAAGAAGAAAAGCTCGTCGCCCACTCGGGCAAATATTGTTGTTTTAATTGTATTTATATTAAGTCCAATGAAGGAGAGGATGTTTCTGGTATCATGACGTATCAGATTCGAACGATTTTACGGATCTCGCTCGCGACTGCATCGTTTATCGATATTTCGCGCCCGACTACGTGTGTTCACGAGACTTCGACGAGGAAAAAGTCGTAAGTTGTGAAGCAATAAGTGCAATTAATTCAAGTGGAGGTATGATTCTTGAATGTACCTCTCTTGATTTCGTGATTTTAATGACGACTACACTCGTTTCGCAAAAAGGCGCACTGAGCAACGAATTTTGTAAAATTTTGGCGTTTGCGGATGACTATCTTTTTTAAATCAAACATATTTAGAGAAATCGTTGTATGATAGTAGTTATACGAAAGCCGCGACAAATTTTACAAATATACAAGTGCCTTTTATCACGATTTCATTGGCCAATGAGCTATAATCCCCACGAATTTACAGAGTTCTTTCTCAGTGCAAGAGTAACCGTCATAATTGAAAACGACTTTCAGAGCATTTTCAGCAATAACGATCACATAAGGTCAACATTGACGTGCAGATGGAATCGAATGTGTATCGAAGAACGTGGATGTTTAGAAAACCAGGACAGCAATTTCATGCAAAACAAGTTCCGTACGCGAATATTTTATTTTTTCTCTATATCCACGTCATTCTGTCGCCACATTCAGAAGAACTTCGGAAAACCGCACGTTCAAGAAATATACAATTCGCAATCGAGCGTTAATCATGCTCAACGCGTATCCTGTGCAAGTGATACGCTTGTAACGAAGTGCCTTGTCTATGCAATCGAAAAAACGACGACGACCGATCGTCGATCGTTAAAGCAATAACCGTCCAATACGAACCGTTTATACGAACACGTCGTAATTGTTAAAAAAAAATAGGCGATCGTGTTTTTTTTGTAAGAACCCTTTAAAATATTTTCGCAGAGGGGAAACAAAATGAATATATATATATTTTTTTTATCTATAAAGTCTATACTTGTTACGAATTGCAGTTATTATCGGTATTTTGAGAAACCTGTTTAGATTGTAAAATTCTCCTACGTTTTATATTGCATACAGTTATGTATATGATGGAGATTGCGAGAGGAGAGGAATATGATATTTATAGATGACCTAACTGTATCGTCGGCCTTTAATGAATCTTCCGGGTTCTCGGGATTGTAAAGCTGAAGTAGGCAGATTTTTAGTAGCAGACAGTTTTCTGTAATTAGCTTTTAATGACTGAGTACGCATTTAGTAAGTGTTGAAGTCAACAGTAACGTACAACAACTTGCTGATGCCTTAAATTGCTTGCTCAGTTTTTTTACAAAAAAGCGCATCTAGTGCGTCTTAAAATCTGTTTGCTCCGGTTGATTTTACGAGTTAAAATGTCTGATGGGATTGAAGGCCGTCGATGGGTACTTCTCTGTTGTTCGAGAAACACAGCGCCTATTACCGATAATCAAAGCCACTCGGTGAAACCCGATAAGACGCGTAATCATGTAATTAGTAATGTGGCAGCTTAGTTTATATGTTGAAATGGAGATCGGTGCAATTATCGTCGTAATATGCATCAATAACGTTCATCGTTCCACGATTATCACCTACCTTCGTCTTCGCTTTACATTATGTTTTTTAAAGTAACGATTACGTTTTTAGTGTTTTTATAATTAATTTTTAGTGTTGGATTAATTTCGCTTAGAATCTACAGATGTGAACTTAACATATTATTTCTTCGTAATTCGCGATTATTAAACGTATGATTTTAGGATACATCTCAAAATTTTCTGTCAGATTCGTACATTAGATTTCTTGACGGTACATATCTGGATCTATATTTAGTAATATCATTTTTAGTAATAATAGTAGATTGGTCGTTGCGGCGACCGGTAGATATTTATTAAAAAATTTCTTGGAAATATAAGGTGGTAGTGTTGGTTGAGGAACTTTGAACTTGCACGAGGATAACTAAACCACTTCCCGTTGCTTTCATTATTGATTCTCGTCGCCACTGACTTTACGGACTGTGCAATAGTTATACAATTGTTAAAGTACGATCAGTTCACTTTATTCGAAGAAATGAGCGACCTTTAAGCCGGGAATTTTCTTACAGAATATAACGCGATCGCGCCGATCTCCTGACAGCCTTGTGTATTAAGAATGAGATATATGTCTATTGTAAACTCGTTGTATCAAAGCCCTCCAGCCTTTTCCTACTCGTTGGAAAAGACGCGGAGTCGCGAATGTGAGAGATTTTCGTTTTGTGAATTCGCACGCTAAGTTTAATAACTTATCATTACAACATTAGCTGTGTGAATACAAAGTATTTGCCTTGTTTGTATATATATGTATACGTATATGTATATGTCTGTATACATGAGCATATGTAGATGTATATATATACACGTATATATATTACCTTGTAAACGTCTAAGAAAAAAGAACCATCGACCGATGCATTCAAACGTTGTTTGTATCAACATATCTGTATCGCTGGACTGAAATTTAGAAAGTACTGTTCGTGAATGGTGTGAGTGTATTGTCCACCCGGAATGCAGTGAACTTAATATTCGGTGGAATTTTTTTATGACTCGGATAACCCGTAACAAAATATTCAACAGTCCTTTTATTGCGACTTTTAATGAATTTTAAACACGGTTCATAGAAGTTCTTTCAGAGAATTGCTGTTTTCAAATTATATTTAATTGTCCGTGGGTGTAATAGAAATTTTTATTTGGTCGACAAAAATTTTATTTGAATTGAACTTTTATTTACGAAACATGTAAGTACATCTCGATGGTTATTAGTTTGTTTTAGTTTTATCAGCATCGAATAAAAATCTCTTAAGTTTAGATTTAAATTCAGTATTCGAGAAGTCTTTTCTTTGGGTGTTGTTTGATAACTGTAGGAACTTTATGGATCGAATTACCCGCAATATGACGCTCCGTTGTATATTAGGTTCGCTGCAATATCCGCTCGCAGCCATAACATCTGGTTACTGTCGTATCGAAGGATCACGCGTAAAACCCATGAAGCTGACTCTGACAAATATTACAGAAATGCGAAATTACATCGGACTACTTAAATTGACGATGAAATTTTAAGTTTCCTTTTTTCAAGAAAAAGCGATCTTTGTATTAAACGTTTATTCTAATGGTACCTAATAGAATTTTGTCTTCGCACAAAAGCATAGTTTGTTGTACAAATTTACATTGTATTTGAATATACAATTAATTGAACGGTTACGGAATTTTGCGCGATAATAAAATATTGACTAGGTACTAGGTGTTCAAAAGAAAAAGGGTTTATTTGCCGAACGGTCCTGTGATTCTTTGAACATTCGAACTTCACCACCGGAAGTGAGCCAGCTTCTGCTTCGCGGGAAATTACGAACGCCTGTCGCGCATCCGCTTGTACTTTTCAGTGCCAATGGGCATTAATGCAGATTTGACGGGACTTTGACATGAGAGTAATTAATTTTAAGCCTTCCTAGGTACGGCAGTTAATCGTCCTGCGCGTTTTGGACGATATCAGTGCGATACCTTCCAGGAACGACAGATCAAATTCGTCTAATGTATTATTTTAATTGCAACTTAACGTTATTATTAATATTACTTGTATCTTTGCTTTTTTAGTCTAAACTCAATTTTAGTTTATGTCGGGGGAACGTCACGAGGAGAGCTCCGCCTGTGTCTTTCGACCAAGACTTCCTATTTCGCTATTCGAGTATCTTTTTTACCTCGAATCGAACTCGCGGAGCATCTCGGGACTTTTCATGCTGACGCGTGCTCATCCATAATATCTGAGATTATGTTACACGAAGCAATTAGTTTAATATCAGTATTTAAACATGCTCATTGGCGACCATCTTGTGAACGTACATTTTTATATCGGTAACAAGTGCCTTAGCAATAATGATAACAATAATTATATTGTTTACTTACATACTGACAAGCATCGTGTTGTGTTTATTTCTTTTTTCAGACCTTGTGCCAAATTTACCCACGTCTTTCCTCCTTTAATTTCCTTGTCATCCACATTTTTATATGTCTAAATATTACCATAAGTGATACACTGTTATCGAACAAAGGAAAAACTTAAGCTCATGATTTTACTAGCAAGTCATTTAACTATAGTTAAATTGTCTGTATAAAATCGTACAATCACCAATATTCCTTGTAGGAGTTGGACATATTTGACATAAATATAATAGAGTAATATTTTCGAGACAAAAAGACGTCGTTGACACTTGAATAATTCTATCAATTCACAAATAAACGAATAAATCGCGTGCGTGTAAAATATTTATTATTTCATATCGTTTCCGCCGTTAAAGTTGAGTACAGATATTTGTTGAGACTCCGGTTAGTGTTGCTGCGAGGAGTACCGAATCATTCGATTCATTTGTTTGCCGTGCGGGATGATCGATCGGTCGGGCTAGTACCGATAGGATACATTTTCCTCTGCTTTTTCCAGGACTGTGAATGGACGTCGTTCGACCATGATCATCGGAGAGAGAAAGACGCAGAAACGGCAGATTTCTGATTTGGCAAAGGGTGGGGTCCAATGCGATGCGGGGAGAAACGAAAGCAGCGTGCGAGGGTGCACAGGGTTCGATCCACCCTCTCATAGTGCACTCCCCACGAGGGTTTTTTTCCTGAAAGCGTGAAACGCTCACGACGCTTTTCACAATGCCAGAAAGTCCGTACAATAAAAAGGTTTCCATTGCTAAACGGAACCGAAGAATCGAGTCCTCAGATGCCACAAATACATTTCTATTAGATTGAAAGTAGTTTTTAGTAAAAAATAATCGCACGTTTAATCAAACATTATTCGTAATTAATAAAACACGAATTATCGGCATGATGCGCGATTGTAAACCTTTGAAAATATTTAGCAACTTTTTGGAAGAGCCAGGATTAACGAATTTTCCTTTCGTCTTCCCGATCGTCTTCCCGAAGATGAGATTTGTTTTTTGTTCCGTCTGCCGGCATAAAGAAACAATCGACCGACCGTAGTACACGTTAAAAGTGTTTATTTGACGGACCGAAGATGGTAATAAATAGATGATGTACGCGGTGGGAAATGTTTTGCGGCGCTGAAAAGGCCGCAATGTACCTTTTCTTTGTCGCTGGGCCTGGCAATTAAGGACAAGTAGGAAAGGGCCTAGCCAGCCGAGTTTTGTCGTCTCGGGAAAAAAATATGGGCGTTCGTGGAGTATGGCGGAGATTAGTGACCGGGTACCTGGGCTTTTCCAACCCTTTCTTCACGCCGTCCTTTTACGAAAAGAAAGTATTCAGAGCCCGGGATTGTCTGCCTCCGCAGTTTTTTAAAGCGCCGTAAAGGCCGGCTTTGCGAAAGACGCAAGGACACGGATAATCCCTGTGCCTGGACGTTCCTCTCGGTTTGTCGCATAAAAAGCCGACAAAAAATCACTTCCCCGATTTTACGGGGGGGCCTTCTCCGGCGGCGCGCACGAAGATTAAGCCCAGTGCTCGATATAAAAACGGCGAAAGCGTCGCGAGAAAAACTCCCGGCAGAAAGTTGAAATTACGTTTGCCGGGAAAGGGTTGAACGCGCGACGAAGAAAGTTTACGTCGGTCTCCCGTTTTTGCCCTTTTCACCAGAATCTTTCGGCGCTTTTTTCGATCGATCAAAAAAATTATGAAAAACGCTGTTCCCCGGTGCCCAAAGAAATTTCCAAGGACATTGCGCCGTTGCGAGAGAAAATTTCGTTTTATACGAATACGTTCCTGTAAATTTAAGGTTTTCCTCTTGAACGGGCCTCGCGCGCTTTGGGGATTTCGTGAATCGCCGAATTAAGTGCCGAACTTCTGAGATCGATTTCTGAAAGCCAGGTAATCGTGGCGCATGCCAACGGTAAAAGTCAAAGATCTATTTACACGAAAATCGTAATAATGAAGTTAACGAGATAAGCTCTCGAAGCCCACAAATGCTCCATAAAAGACATAGAGATGTGGTCCGCAATATCGTAAACGTTAATCCAGTGCGTACCACGTACTTTTATTGCTGGCCAGTGCTCATTTTAGCAATGAACGTATTCGCATTGCGAATTTCCAGTCTCGAAAATGGTAGTAATTTACTAACGGAACACAGGTATATCGCAGGTAAGCGCACTTGTTTACCTGCATTTCCGTATGGGGAAGATCTCCCGATCGGATATAAAAAGCCCATGGAAAAAACAGGGCACCATGCACCCTTCCCTGGCGCAGGATCATGTCTAAAGGGGACGATAGGTAAAAAAAACTCCCCTACTCTCAACAGGTTGATGCCCATTGTGCAAGCCGCCGGTAACGCGAGCCACACTAGGTTCATAAAAAAAATTAAAACGTCTCTCCCCTCAACAGGTGCCTCCCCCCACAGGAAAGGGGCTTTAATAACCGCCGAGGGGATCGTTTTTCACCCTTTCACCGGCCCCAAGTGGGACGTGTAGTACTTAAAATTGTCACCGCGTAAATCAAAATAACACGTTCCAGTGATTCATCCCGAGGAATCTTAGTAAATGACACCGTGTTTATCGTTCAATTACTTCTACGCGTAGTTATTTCTTTACCTTCATCTATTCGCTCACTCTTTCGATTAGTTTTCTAAGTAATATTAATCGGTAGATCTTTTTTTATATTTTTTAACCACTTGACCTGTTTTTACCCATGTATTTTGATTGTTAAAAGTTTTCAAAGTTTTAGGAGAAGCTGGTAGGGCACTTAAACTGCTGGAGACGAACCATATGTCACGGTACGTCGAATTTTCGGCAGCTTGAGGATGACGTTGTAGATCGATCACTCGTTTCCAACGATCCCTCTATGACTCGAGGTTCCTCCTTTTTTCAGCATATTTTTCCCTCCATGCCCCTCACTTTTCGGGACGCACATTGTGCTCGCGAGGCGCAGTGCATTAAAACGAATTTTTAATGGCCCGACAGATTCACGGGCCCATTGTCGAGTTCGTCCCATTTGAACGCCATCGTCGCAGTGATCGGCGAAAAGCGACACGGGATAGTTTGAAAAATGAATGGAGAAAAAATGAAAAAGGTGTGCCCGCTTCCGGCTGAGCCACACACTGATTTCTGTGGTTCGCAAAGTACTTTCATGCCAACAAAAGCATATCAGAAATATTCTATGGAATATTTTGGCCGAGGGAGAATTCAGAATCGAGACACTCGAAAAAAATTCCTAACGTCTTGTTTACCTTCTGCAAAACGGTTGTGTGATTAGAGAACAATTAATTCGTGGCCATTGGAAAGAACGTGTACTCTTCATCAATTACTAATTTCCTGTGCGCTGTGGCAGATAAGTAGTTAACGTCCAGGCTCATCTAGGAAACGTAAGAGCGAAAGGCGCTGTAAAGAAATCCCTTACGCGGTTAGTTTTTCTTATTCCCTGGGAATCGGGGAAATACGTAAAACGGCTCTATAAATAGGTGAACGAAGCGCAGCTGAGGCGGAAAGCGGAAATCACGGAGAAACGTGCACGCGTTTTGGGGCGTATCGTGTGTCGACGGTAGGCAAGGAAAAAAAAAGAAGGAAGGGCTGCGCGCGCGCAACAGAAAGAGAAAGAGGGAGCGAGCTAGTAGGAAAGGGCAAGAGGGAGGAAAGACGACGACGGCTCTGAGGTCGAGGGTGAACCGAGGGAGAGGAGAAGGAAAAAAAAAGCCGGCAGGGTCAGGAGACGTTTGAAAAGTGGCCAGAATTAACGCGTGCGCTCAGCCACCCTGCGACCCCCCTCGGCGGGGTGGTGCGATCTACGTCCGAGAAAGAGACGGGACGAGGAGGGGCTGCGCTGCACCCCCCCCCCCTTGCTCCGCCCCTCGAGGACCGGGATTGTCCCTCGGGAGAGCCGATACAAAAAAAAGAGGCCATAAATGAAAATGATCGGCCGGACACAGGCGAACCCCACGCTCTCTTCCACGGGAAAAAAGAGAAGGACCGCACTGGCAATCCGATTATCGTAGCGCTGTAGAAAATAATGCCGAAAATACAAACGGCGTGAAATCGTCCCGACTGACACGAGCTTCGACAGAGATTACACGTGTTTCTCCTTTTTTGTTCTTCGCCTTACAGGGGGACATGCGTCGGGACATACGGATTTCACGGATTTATTTCTCTTGTCTCGTCTACGCTGTTTATTAAGTCTTTAGAGCGTTCAAGGGATTGTTTGATATCACACAGTATTGTATTTGATACAGCGGTGATTTTGAAAGAAGAATTTTTAATAGATCAATTTAATATTGATATAGAAAAATATCAGTACAATGTGTGTCTCTTTTGTAATACGTATTTTTAAAATTGCCAAATACGTCTCCTGTTTATATTCATCTCGACAGAATTTTCCGGTGGTCCTAATTGCGGAATGATGGCAAATACCCTTGACAAATTACTGTATCGAGTGTATTTCCGTAGCAAGTTTTTTTCCGACGTTTTCGTTAAATTCCGGGGGATTCCGCTTTTTTTAGCCCCTGGTATTTCGTGTGGACCCCTGCGTTTTATCCCCCGAACGCGGGACGATTTCGTCCCCTTTCGTCGAGTCTGCCGAATCCCATAAATACGTATACAGCGGAGAGCCTTTGGTTATTAGCCCCCGTTGGTCATTAAGGCCGTCCGGCACCCTTGTACCGAGAAGAACGCGCATACTTTTCCCGGGGTGGAAAATGCGATTTCCCGCGCTCGCACGATTCGTAACACGGGCAGCGCGATCGGCAGACGGTTGGAAGAACGGCTGCGGCAGGAATAGCCGCTTTGAAAAATCCAAACGTCCTAGTAACAGTTTACTTCTATCTCGGTCGCACTTTCCCGGATTCCCGAAGGGCGCGTAGTGGACAATGGTCACACGTATGCCTCGACCTATAAATCTTGCATTGTGCCTGCGCCGATGTTTAGTCGCCCGCATATTAACCCGGGGGGTGAAAAGGCCGCGCACCCGGCATTGTTCCCCGGCTGACCCCTCTCGTGGTACCGTGACCCCCGGGCTTCTTATTTATCAGGTTACCAACGCACGGACCACTCGTAACCGATCCACAGCCTCTCTATCGTCCTTTCTCACTCCCTCCGCCGACGTTCCCCTCGCTCCGATTCTTTCCTTCCACATCATCCCCGCAATTCCCCTCCCCCTGCCCCCGTCTGTCCACGGACGAAATTTCTCGACCGTGGTCAGTACGTGGGACACTGCAACTTTGCACACGGCTTTAAGGGAGGACTGAAAATCGAGGGTGTAATTTCGGTGACGAACCCCCGGGCAACGAATGCGACGCACGTTTTACATTACGTGCCGTTTACAAAGAGCCGATAAACGAGAACGGTCCAACGAAATTGCCGGATCTGAGAAATCACCGGAATATGTCGTCCCGCAGCGTGAATTTTATTCCAAATCGGAGAATGGCTCATGGATCGCACGCGTTGATGCGATTTTTCGGCAATTTTCATCGATATACGGCAACTAGGAATTTGGAAATCTGAGCAATAAGTCATGTTAGAAAACTTACTACTAATCGTGGGTTTTTTAATACACTCAAAAAACGGTACTGCAATTGCTCAATAACGTTTGAACTTTTAACGTGTATACTCCTTACCCCTCGTTTTGTGCTTTTCGTAGAAAGTTGAAACCAACAAGAGTGCGTTTTCTATACCCTTTTGAGGATTTCCCGAAGGCGATAATAGCTTCTGCGAACGTAATTTGTCCTTAAAAAATGCATTGAGTGGACGAAATCGTTGGGAGCAGTTTCCGGGCAGTAATGTCACACACAAAAAAAGACATTACTCTTTTAGTCGGCAATGGGCATTATGGCCGGGTCTGGGCCTTTAAATCCGTCGCTGGCCGATTTTCAAAGGCACCGAGAGAGGACAGAAAGAAACGAGCACGGGGGAACCACGGAAATCGGGGATCAGGATCTGGAAAACGATCGTTTCGGCTGGACACGAAACGCGCACGAGCTCGCCACTGTCCAGGTGCACCGAAAGGTCAAGAACGAAGAATTCCCTCTGCCCCGACCGGACAAAAATTTCAATGAAACCCCCAAAAAAATCAGTCCCAATATTTCAATGTTCCATGCAATGTACAGGAATAAAATGCGGATAATGTTAATTATGTTTCTAGAAACGTTAAAGATTGGGTCGCCATGGTAATGAATGGCGAGGAAACAATTTTTTTCGCTGATGAGTCCTACAAACACGAACGATTAAAATTTAAAACAGTCAGGATGACGTGATAAATGATGTCGAAAATAATAATATTTCGGTCCTTGAAATGAGCGTGAAAAATGTATTAAATGTGTTAGTGTCAATACTCTTTGTGAAGGTAATGTATTGTGCGACCTAAGTCTTGTCTTAGGGATTGTGTATAGCCAAATCTAAAGTCTAACCGCGGTTTTAAGTATCGAGAATAGTATGATCTTTTAATCACAATATTATTACGATTTTGTGGTAAGAACAAGAAAATTGCAGTGAAAAGTGCAGTGTGATAAGGATTTTAGGATAAAGGATCTGCCCACGGAATGAGGAAGGTGTAAAATAAATTGAACAGCTCATCACTTACTCATCACCTTCCTAGAGATTGCACAGTATGTTTATTATTTAGAATTTTTTTATTATTTGTCTTCGTCCACTTCGTTATAAAACATATCAAGAATCGTGCGCTTCGATTGTTGCGTAAATGTTTCTGCAGAAACTGTTTTTGCTTAATTTGCGTTGTCCTTGTCCCGCGTGTCTTATTTTCGGTGTCAATTAAATGGTCTTTACATCCCGGTCAAGTGGATCCGTTGCACCATAGGACCCTCGCAGGTCCCGGCGATAAGTTCGGCAAGCAGGAGATCATTTTTTCCAAACAGAGAGATCAATTTTTTTCTCGTTGCACGCGTCCCGGGGGAGCACCCGTACGGTATTTTTTGTAAACCTGTTCGTACCCCCTAATAATCTGTTCATACGGTCCCGTGACTGCGAGGATCACGGGGGTCTCATTTTTTCCCCTGTTCCCTCTTACTCCAGGTTTTTTCCACCGCGCGGGGCGAAGCTAAAGCATTCGGTTCTTGACGGCTGTCAGCCGACTAACGATCCCGTCGTATACGTGTACGTGTGTGCATGTGTGTGTGTCTGTGTTTATTATAAGCGACGCGAGTCCCGCCACGCGCTGGAAAAAGCGCCGTAGAAAAGAGGGAGCGAAGGACCGTGAGGGACGAGGATGCACGGGAGAAACATTTGTTATACGCTTGGATGAAAGGAGAACGCGAAAAAGTGCAAGCGAGAGAACGGTGCAAGGGGGAAAGAGTGCGAGAGAGAGAGAGGGAGAGAGTGAGAGAAGGGGGACGGTCCCTCCTTGCCGTTTCCACGGAGGCAGCAGCATAAAAAGCCGGGGAAAACGGAAGAAAAGCCGCTGGTGGAGGGGCTGCGAAAGACTGGGGAGCGACGAAGGAATATAAGCGCGAGGAGATCTACTTGCAGCGGGGCGGGAAGGAGAGGGAGAGTGCGGCCTCGACGCGGGTTGAAGGAAGACCGAGCGGCCAGTGGACTCGGCCACTGAATATCGAGAGCCCTTCAATCCGCAGAGGGTCGAAACTCGAGGGGAGGGCTGCCCCGATGAGGAGGGAGAGAAAAAATCCATTTCCAAAACCGACCGACTCACCGCCGAATTCGTCGCATTTTCGGGCCCGCGCACGACCGTCAAGCTTTCCCAAGGAATTGCCCGGTTTTTTTCCCTTCTTCCGCCGACAAGTGTCACGGACGAATCGGCATAAATTAGGATACCAAACGTAACGAGCTTTTTATAGACCACTTTCTTTACGTATTGTAACTAGCATGCGGCAAAGGTCAAGGAAATTTTTGTATCCCTTTTTGTTCACAAAAGTATGACATTTCGATGCAATTTGTATTTTTACTTTTGTAACTGTTCAATTTTTTACATAAAATTTCAGTATTTTTTATCACTATATGCATGTTAAGATTTATTTCTGTCCTTGGTACTTGTGAAATGTTTAATTGCATTTTTGTCAGAATACAAATACACGATTATATGAGTCGCATTATGATAATGAAACTCTTTGCGTTCATGTTATTTTCTGTGAAAGACCGAAAAATGGCGTCGTTGGGGAAAATGGCGTGGGGAATAAGGGAAATGAAAGGGTTGCGAGTACGAAGGTCACTCCTGTATGGTCGAATAAATGTGGCTAACAGATCCATGTTCCGTAAATACGCGTTGGTATTTTTTGCACTCCATTTTTCCGAGGAGCAGAGCCAAAGCTTCCGACCATTTTTTGTTAACTTTCTTTGTAAGGGAAATAGCATTTACATCGCTCTTGCCTCATTGTCTCGCGCGCGATACGTGTGCAAGTTTCACGGAAAGTTCGACTTTTTGTGGACTTTCCCATGGAGCGACAACCCTTACACAGACGCAGTCCGCCACGGGGAGACGGCATTGGTGAATGGGGGAAAAAACGTAGGTTGTGGAATTCGTAGAATCGGAAAACAGATCCGTGGGACCATTGAGAGTCCTACGTTCGCGGTGTCGGGGGACGTTGGACTTTTCTGCGAGGGTCCGGCGGCGATTTAAGATCCCGCACGTTAAAAACGTAAAAACGGAGGATAGAGAAGGAGCGGCGAGTTGGTGTCAGCAGATGAACCATAAGTATGGGTCAACCCAGCACGAGCGTGGGTCAGCTGTCAGTTGTTTGTCCTCCTCGTGGAAGAAGGGCGCCATTTGTGCGTTGCAGCCTGCAGAGCTGATGCAGCAGCAGCAGCAGCCATCGATGGCCCCCACAAAACGGCGCTGGACTATCGGCCGACGATTTCTATGGATTCCCTCTCTTTCTCGCTTTATTTCTTTCGGTCGTTTGTTCGCGTGCGCGCGGACCCTCGGACCGTTGGACGAAATAATAAGGATCGAGGGCACGAGTCCTCTTGATTCTCGCGACTTCCCCTATCCGTCTTACCCGAAAGAACGTAATTATCCGTCGACGTTGCAAGTTTTTTTTTTTTTTCGCGCGGACGAACCTGCCGTCCCATTACCGTGCTTCGAGTTACTGTACGCGTGAGAAATTTCTTTCCACGCACATGTCGGTAACTCGTGATTTCGTGACTGTTCCGTTATTTTTCTGGAACTCGGGCTGTTTCTCCTACGCCGAGAAATACCGTGAAGTAAATAGCAGCGTTTAAACACGATAACAATTGAGGCAGGAAAATCTTCCCAAGGATCGTCCCGAGATTAGCCTTTCGTGGTCAACGGGCTAATCCTCAGCCAAAAACAATGAACAAACCAGACGTACCCCCGGAACAACATCTGCAGATACTGCCTGATACGTACACGTTTGACACTTTGAAAAATCTTTAACCACGTCACGCACTTTGTTTACTTATTAATAAACCTCGTAACGAACATAGACTTCTACTAAACTTTCATCTACTTCCTACTGTGTACTATTAAAATTAAAATACGGTAACCACTTTCTTCAACTACAAATTACGAATTTATATCACCTTTTATAGCATTAATTTTTAAAAGAATTCTAGCATAACGCACGCCTTAATCATCTTATTCAGATGTTTCATTAGTCGCGTAGGAAAGCGTTGAAAAATTATTTTAAAAATTCCTCGGTAAGTGTTTAAGGATTTTCGTGGGAGGGAACAATGAAAATAGAGGATTGTCGAGAGTTCGTACATTGTTGTTCATTCGCGATGGCTGACAGGGGCGGACGTTCCCGGGCACGTGCCCCTCCCCTCTTTCATTCCTCATTCGAGTTCACCCCACGTCTGCCCTGTAGTTCTTATAACCGGAAGACTGCTACAGTGCATACCCTTCAATGCTCATGGAATACCATTATTTTGGTTAACACTACACGTATCATCGGGCTTTTC
The DNA here is from genome assembly GCA_963989215.1 of Hedychridium roseum. Taxonomy (NCBI): domain Eukaryota; kingdom Metazoa; phylum Arthropoda; class Insecta; order Hymenoptera; family Chrysididae; genus Hedychridium; species Hedychridium roseum. Next base: position 5,067,354 of record OZ022314.1, read on the forward strand.
TCATGCCTTTTTTTATACAAGCAGATTTTTTATGTTTTGCATATAAGCTCGACAGGATAATATTGTAAATCTCTTACGTACGGCTCACATGGTCAATACGGACATCTCCGTGTCTTAAAACAATTTGTAAGTAAATTTTACCTCCTCCGGAAGAGTCTGTCCTTCGGGCACATGTTGCTCGATTCTCGTCGAAGTCTTCGGCTCTGGTACTTTCAGGCTTCATGACTTTTCGCCAAGAAAGTAAATAACCGGTATTAATAAATCAACCGATGCTCTAACGACTTCGGATTTTATTCCGTGGAAAGAGTGGGAAATTGGAAGTGAAATAGTAGGTATTTGCTAGACGGGCAATAAGTTTTGGAAATACGAGCGTTCGAGGGAAAATGTATCACGTTCTGTTCTGTACCTGAGCGTGGGTGAGCATCGGTCTAGCGGGGGTCACGTTTAAACAGCTGCGCTTTAACCCCTTTTGGCACACCCCCATCGGGAATCTCGAAATTTTCGGAGAAAAATATTTTCCCGTTCCACCCTAAAGGCGCGGCTGTATGGCAAATATCCATTTTTCTCGGAATTCACGAGTGCGCCGCTATTTTCGCTTATTTACACTACACTCACGGTCGACGGGAAAATACAAAACGCTTGCATGTCGAAAGTTCCGCGTATCGCGGTTTCGTTCGTTCTGCCAGTATGAAAATGACTCGCAAGAATTTCGCAGCCTTCCGTAATCGATATTTCTCGAATCCGTAGAATTCATAGTAAACTCGTGGGTGATAGTGACTTAAAAATAAGAAGCGATGATTCGTCGTAATCTTTTTTTTTTTAGTAAACAACCTTTGAAACGACGAAACATGTTGACACTCCGTTATCTCGATTGCATTGTGATTTCTTTCGTTTCCAACGTAGAATGTTACTTCGATGACTCACTTTCCGAACTAATGTTGTCTACTTTTTTCACCGTCTCATGTTAACGATGTAATCACCACGACGATTTGCTGCGTTCGGATAAACGTCTTTACCGTTATCGCGTTTCGTCATCTTTCGCTTTACCGTCTACATGTTTGTCAGATCATCGTTATGCCGTATTGGTTAAGCATTAATTTCTTCACTCAACAGATATAGATTTCCCTCTGACAGCGAACATACGAAAAGTGAAAGCGTTTCGTTATGAACGCAGGGCCTTGTTAGCGGCACAAAAAATTCCAATGATATTTCTTTATCGCTCGATTTTCCATAAAATATGCGAGCCCACGACAAGCGCAATTAATTATCGGAATGACTGTTTGGTGGATGTATATTGACGGTCAAAAGTCCGCATTACTAATTAACGTACCGTCGAAATCTAGTCGTCTCTTCGATTTTAGGAAGCTTTATCTCTTAACTTAAATATCTTTCGAAAAAGTCTTGTGACGAATGTGAAGTAAGTATGATATGGCAGTAATTATTATTTAAAATGGTAAATGATAAACGATGATAATCGAAAATCTATTAAGATGAAAAACATTTACTTTACTGTTATTTCTCTCTTACAAAATGGACGAGGCTCATTAGAAACATATCTTTAATTAGATACACTAGTTTTATCACTAAAACGAAATGTATGTATCTGACAACGTCTACTTGCAACTAAGTTTCTGTTACGACGAGAATTATTTTTTTTATTAAAGAAGATAATGTTATATATTTCTTTAAAGACATGTTAAGTATATAATAGTACACCTTTATCCGGTTTTTTTACTTAGGCCCTACAATGCATCAGTTCTTTTCCATTGTTTGTACAGATACATCAGAATGTCGAATCATATTCAATTTGCTATCTTGATATGTAAAAAAATAATTGCACAGGTTTGCCTATATTAGTAACATTGACAGAATTTTGTTGAAGTAATCAATACACAATTGTCTTAAAAATGGTTGGCAAGAGTATCTGTTTTTCGCTGATTTTTGTTTCGTTGCAAGGCAAAAAGAACTCTGCATCCTTTCCTCTCTTCCGTGACTGACCTTGCCCACTTTCCCCCGATCTCTCTTTTCCTCCGCTTCAGTTCTTCTCCGCGATTGTCCGTTCATCTTCTCCCGCTCGTCCGTGTTGAGCAAACAACCTTGTTATCGTCATCAAGTGTACATTTAGATACAATGCAATACACAAGTAATTTATATACCGAAAGTCCGCGCGCAATGGGGCCAAGTTCAGCTAAGACATTTTTCAATCACTTTAACAGTTTTCAACGAAAATAACTAAAGTGCAGTGAAGATAGTCATTAAGGTGCGTTGATGTACCGGTCGTATTTACAATCTGGAAACGTACGTAAATGTTATTACATGGAATTTCCCGTAAACTACCTAGCTTCATGGTGGCCATTTGTAACAAACTTTTCGATACTTGCAAAATCGAGTATTTGCGGGTCGTCAGGTTTTCAGACCTTTGCGAACGGGAAGGTTTTTGGGGGGTCAATAATCCGGAAAAGGTGTAGCGCAATAACCCTTTTGAAAATGTTGACGGATTTACAAGGGATTTTGTCCGTTTTCGTCCGCATTTCAATTGTTAATAGGAAAAATGTCAGGATGATTAATTACATCTATTTAACCCAAAAGACCAAGTTTCCCCAGGTCATCTTAATTGCCTTAAAAATAAAATTGTATAATTGAATAAGTTATGCACCAGAAAAGAAAGAAAGTCAATGCGTGCGTCGCACCGCAATAAAATCGGTGTTACAGTTATTCTATTCATTTATAATTTATTGTTATTTATTGGTAATAATCGTATTAAGCAATTAAACTCACGTACTTTACAAGTCAATGTAGTCCACATAACTTTTTTCCCCTTGCTTAGAAACTTTATGAATGTTTAATGGGCCTTGCGAGGAATAAAAATAATTGTTGGGAGGAATAGACACTTTCATTGGGAAGCACGTAGTCCTCTGCGAAGGAGAATCTTGCGGAGTTTTGGGAAGAAAATTTTGTGGCTTTCACCATGCAAAGAAGTTTGCTCTCCAACAGATTTTCTCGAGGCACGTAACATGTCAGAGCAAAGGAAAAGCATCTGCGAGAAAATGAAGCAAAAAGGGAGAAACGAGAAGGAAACGGAAGAGGGAGTAGTGCGACTTTCTCCACTTTTAACCCCGTTACCAGTCCAATATGGCAGTATACCCGTCCTCCGTAAGTCAACGGGCGACAATAAAAACTACGGTCTGTTCTGATGGGTCTCGTAAATTTTCGAAAAGAGTGACCTCGTGTCCTGCAAACGTGCAAGCACGACCGTCAACAAACATCGCCTAGATTCGAGACTTTTATTGGGCATCGAGGTCCAACGGGGTTTTCGAAACGTAAATATAGTTCACGTCGAAGGGTTCCTGCAGGAGGGGGAATGCCGGACGGAGACGGGTGAAAAATACGGTTTCGTATAATTAGAGGCAGGGTTTTAAGGGTCGCCGAGTAATGCCAAGGTCATTATTTACAGAGGGTCTTATCATTACCGAAGAAACGCAATCGACCGTTAATCACCGTCGTTTTCTATCTTCAGTGCATTTTACCGCAGGAATGCATTTTACTTCGTACGTTTGACTCACCGTCCCGCATGTCTAATGCCGGTGGAATTAACGACGCAATTTTCACGTAGACCCCGTTACTCCTGTTTTAAAACATACATGGTTATCGAAATTCTTTTCGTCCTTCGCAATGGACCAATTCCCTTGCACGTTGAATGCGGCCACGAAATATCCCCGGTGCTGTGCGTTTGCTCCAGCAGGAACTTAAAAATGGGGTAAAACAGATACTACTTTTAGTAAAGCGAGTTAATTTACAATACTTGAAATATTGCAAAGAAACCGGAAGATACTGCTTGCTTGGAAGGGATCTCGACAATGGAATACCGACAAAGTTAAGTAAATCATCTTAAGCTACCATCAAGAAAATGCCGGCATTGGGATGTTCCGGTTTGGCTGGAAAGTTATCAGAGCGGAAGTTAAAGTACGGCTCAACCGATTCACAAGGGTTGGGGTGGGCTAGAAACTTTCAACAAATTGGCTTAGGGCTTTCAGATAATGAGCGCCTCGTAAACGGTTGCAGACTTTTTTATTGCTTGAATAGTAAAGTCAATTACGCTAACCTCCATGAATTTGCATGCAGGCTGGACAATAAAAATATTCACCCGTACCCAGAGGTTTGGCCATTTTGACCTGCACCGGCCTATTCTTTGGCCGACCGGACGACACTTCCTTCGGTACGTAGGATTAACCGTGGTATTACCATACTGTATTTCACCTTAGATCACGACCTCCCGCTGATAAACCCTTTTGTTTCCCTCGAATTTTCCCGGGCTCGTGTTGTTTCCTTCCGCTCCTGGTTCGACGAATTTTCCAAAATTAGCGAAGTGTACAGCGCTCCCGAAAATACCGCACTAAAAAAGGGTACCCCGGTATCAACGCAATTCGCAATACTTCAATGCCCCGTTTCGGGCGATCGCGAGGAGAGCCACTACGAATGATAATAAAAAAAAATCCATCGCGTAATGTATTTTAGCGAGAAAACACAAGCAAGGATATGAGGAAAATGCAATAATTCGGAGGATTAACTAACGGACTGACCGCCTACTTAGGGAAGACGATGACCTGCAGGAAAGGATGCTAGGCTGCACCGGCCCGGTTAACAGAAGTGGAACGTTTCTGTGGGATAATCGTGTTATTTATTGCCAATACTCTTGTCGACGTTTCTTCCGTGGACGTTACCACGCGGTATCGTCGCATTTTATTTACGACGACGAGAAAACGGTACATGCAAATGAACCAATTGAAACAATGACCAAACGGTCCACAGCGGGTGCCTGCCCGGTAAAAGGCGTAGGACGGCAATTTTCGACGGAACTACGAGCTCACCCTTGCCATTTTAAGACAACTGTTGAGAAAATTATGTAAAATATATTTTTAGCTCGTTTCAGACGTGAAAAACTAAAACTAATCTTTGAAATGTAGTTCATTTGGCTTCCGATGGAGGGTACATGTAGGGGGTAATTGCGAAGATTGTAATTAGGTATGTGAATAAGCGTATCTCGGTATTACTCGAACGATAAAATCATGATTTTTTTCATCATCATGAAAATCATGAAAATCATGTTACAGTGCGAAGCAAATCGTGCAACGAGTTTGCCATTCGCGTTGCGACCCTTCCCTGACGGGGCCGTTCACGTTCTCCGTAGGTTTTACCTTATTTTCGATAATCCTCTTCGTCCGAGCGCATCTGCTTGCCCACGGCTGTCCTGGAAATGAAATCGTAAAGATGCCGTAAACCGTTGGCGCGGGCGAGCAAAAAAAGGCTTGGACCGAAAGGGTTGAGAGATGTTTTTTGACCCAGTAAAAGCCGTCGAGAAGCGATGGCGGGAATCTGAGAAACGGTGAAACTCTATGTCCATTTGTTTTTCGCCCGGTGTGTCCCTTCACGGCGACATTCGGCTGCGACTTTAACGGTAAAAGTGTCGTAAAGGCTGTCCTTACGGTCGGTACAAAAGATTAGATGGAAAGGGTTAAAGAGGATTTTTTCGCGAATACTTTCCGGGGACATTGGGTTTTTACCCGGCGAGACGGAAGAAAGGGTTAAGAAATGCCGGTTTACTGGCCAGTAGCTCGAGTACCTGTCGGCAAAAGCCTGCCGACAATTTTCTACGTGCGTCTGGACGACAGGCTCCATTAAATCCCTGTCCCGTACCCTCTGCTCTTCGCCAAATCCACCAACGCCGGGAGGAATCGCCCACTTTTCACGCCGGTTTCCCCGCAGCTTGCGTCCTTTATCTCCCATTTGCATAGGAAATGACGAATGCAATTTCCAAAAGAACTGCACGAAAAATCCTTCCTCCTGCTGCATTTCTTTCCCATGTACCGCAGAAAATCGACAACAGCAGCAACCATGTTCTCGAATTTTGAAGTAAAATATTCTTTACAGAAGTACAGTGCGCTACTCGAAATGATTGTTTGTCAACTAAAGGTGAAAACGTGCTTCGAAAATACTATCTTGGAATGGAAATTTCCTATCAGGAATAGAGTTTTCGTTCTAGAGCGACTGATATAAAGTAACGCGAGGGTGTTCTGGGGAAGGGGTGAAAGAAATACCGACGACCGGCTCGTGCCACGGACGGAAGAAAAACAGAAGGGGACGAAGGGGTGCTGTCCGTGACATCATTCACGAGGAAGAAACGCCAAAGTTAGAGGACGACGCTTAAAGTAATTCGAGCGATTCTCGCCAGCCAGATGAGTGGCTTCTACTCTTAATGGATGTTTCATGAACTGCAACTCTTGTAGCAACGCTACTTTTCGGGAAAAACTTGAGCCGTAAGTTTACATAGCAGTTTACTCTTTATTATTGTAAAAAACAAAAAATTCTCTCCTACGAATTTATTTATTTAAATGACTCTTTTGAATAATATATTGTTTCGGTTGAAAACGACGGCACAAAACAAGCTTAGGTCTTGCAGAAATTTCTGTAACCCTAAATTTCATAGAGATCTTGAAAAATTCTACGGGACATTGCGTTTCACCGTGAAAAAATGTACACAAATTTAATACAGTTGTTAATAATGTTACTCATTTTCGGAATACTATAACACCGGTTTATAGTTACGTTCTTTCCTTAACTATCACTTAATTTAACCGAATTTTTCGCCCCTCCTCCTCCTTGCCAGCCGGCAAAAAAACTGATTCTCTTCTGATCGCTGTTAAAGAATAAGTCCACTAAGCCGGCATTGGAGTTTGCGAAAAAAAAGCGTGGCACGTAGGCGAATTTCGCAGAGTCTTGGCACCCCGTGGTGCGAATGGAGGGGATGGGGTTCGAGGGTAAACGTCTATGAATCTCTAGTGCGTGTGGGGGCTGCGATTGGCCGACGCACGGACCCAGGGAGAGGGTAGCTGCCCCCTTCGGGGCAGCCGGCAAATAAGCTGGTAGTCTAGTTTGGGACTTAGTAGAAGTAGTTGTCAGTCGAGTTCGGGCATTCACACTGTGTGCTCGGGAATCTCGTGGACATTTGGCTCGAATGAAGCTCCCTACACGTGCTCATCAGTGTATACACGGTTCGCGGTGAACGGAAGACAGTGATAAGGATTTTCGTGCTCCGACGTAAACAGAGGCACGTACGGGTTTCACCCGGTATCGGTATATGTAGGCAGTGCGTGGACGGCAGTGCGGATTAAATTAAGACCTTTCTTCGTCTCGCTGTTGTGCCATCAGATACACCGCTCCGCTGGATTCTGGATTGCGGATAATCGCAGCAGGATAACCCCCTCGCAAGGTACGTGCTCATTTACTTATCATTCGCGCCGATCACTAACCGAAAATCGTTGCAAGTTGAACCAAGTGACAATGCGCGAAGTGCCTCATTAGCAAAAAATGTCGGCGTTAATCAAACATAATTGTGCCAGCTCAGCGGTATTGCCGGCAATGTTGCATTTATATTAATTACGTATCGTGTTGAATTACATGCTCTAATAAATATAACTTATTGTAAATTGTTAAGTTTGCAACGATTTTTCTGGCGCACCGTCTTGTAATTATTTCACGTTAAAAATGAGTCAGGCATTTTTACCTTGTCAGTATGTTATTGTTTACTGATTTTAATTATCACACGTGACATGGAAACTACAAGATGTTTAAGTAAATTCGGAAGTGAAACATGCTTTCACTGCTAAATGTTTTGCTTGTTACGATACGCAACATTCAAAAATGAATCGCGTTTCATCGGCGAATCGGTTAATGAAAAATTCCACCGACGAGTAAGCGAAATATGGAGAATCGCCATTGTCAATGTACGTTTAACTTAATTGTAATATTCGTTGTTCAAAATCGTTATCTCATCCAAATTACCGGGAAACAGTAATTTATTGATAAAATTTGATTGTCGCGATTAAAGGTAGAGTTTCTCCTACAGCAAAATGATCGTTTATATTAATGACGACCGATCGGTTGGTCTCACTAAAGTGAGTTAGCATTCCATTAAGTAATTGTAACGTCGTGTCATTCAACATGACTTTGTTTTGATTTTGCGCCGCCGTTACTACATTCCGTAATTGAGCGGCCATTTAATGTGCTGATAAAAATCATTTTGGCCACACATTTTCTCCCCTTTCTACACGCAAATTTTACCACGAAATCTCACGCACTACTGATCCAATGTAAGAAAAAAAATTTATTCAATCGCCCGGCACGAAAATTGCGATATTTTTCATACAATGTACTCGTTCCGAGGGCCTTCAATGAACACTGGCTCGTTCCGAATGATTATTAAATATTTCCGGCTTTCGAGTAGGGAATTCCATATTGAAGAGAAGACAGTAACGTCGGCGTTGACCAGGAATTTGTAGAAGAATGTAGTTTACGGTTAGATCAGGACGCTAAATGTTTATCCGGTCTTATCGGGGGACACTTGGAATCGGCAGAAAGCGTTGCTGTTTTGTGGCTGCGAATTCTCCTCGGCCCGTAAAAGAGGGGAAATGGAATGTTTCGATTTTTTCCACGACGATCGGCAGGAGTTCGAAGGGTGAGGTGGGAGCTTTTAGTCTCGATTCGACTTTGTACGCGTGCGCACGCGGCGCGTGTCGATCCTCCGCGTTGTTTATTTCTTAAGAGAACCCAAAAGTATCGGTACGTAATAGGCGGAGAGGGATTGGCAAGGGAGTACAGGGGAGGGATAAGACGTTCGCACGGTCGGAAGTCGCGTCGGGTTGATAGTGCTCTACGAACCTGCTGGACAGTTGCGGCAATTTTTAATCGAGACTGGCGCTCATTACGAGTGAGGCAAGTCGATCTTGAGATCTCAGGGAAAAGACCTTAGCAGCTGGGAACCGGCCAACTCGAAGAATAATTGGCATTTTTGCCGTAATTAAACGACGTCTGCCGAAACGCTCGGCGAAATCGGTGAGTTATACAGGCAATTTCTACGCAGAAATTTTACTCAACGGCTAGCCGGTTTTCGATATATCTCATCCCCGAATCTGTACTAATAATGAACACTATTCGGTTTTCAATGAAATAGTTCCTATGAAAGGGTAATATTATCTCTTGATAAAACGGAAACTTATTTATCGGATAAATGTTGCTTATTCCTGCGGCTGGTCGTTACGTCTTGTTGGTTATCCTTTTCTACGTGATATGTGGAATAATCGATGATCTAAAGAAGGGTAGAGAAAGTAAGGGTTGCTGGATAGAAACCGGCGTCGAGAGGAAGGGTTCAAAGGGTAAAGAATCGCCGATCGATCGCTGAATCGTACGAGCCAATGTCTCTATTCTCATTAATATCCTCTGATATCGCTTTCAAAGGACTAACGACTTTCTTCGTTCATTCAACATAAATATTACAATCTACTATCAACATTAAACAAGCTCATTTTCACTGATTTCTTTCGAACTTTCGGCATTTCCCAATCGTTTGGATTCTCATCCCTGATGTTTTATTATCAAACGTCCTCAATAAAATTCCAATCTACTCGCCATTTTGTTTATTATTAAAACAATAAAGATTAAAAACTATATTAATAATGTTTAAAAGAATAAATTATTGATCGGAATGTTAGTCATATCAGTGTATCCTTTTCCGCGTGAGTCTCATATTCCGTTGAGCCCGGTTCAAGGAGAATTCGTGGAACTCCGAGTCGTTCTCAATTCTCTCTTTCGTATTTTGAATTTCTTTTGCTACCAACGTACACGACTTGGAAGTCCTGGTATGTCGACCCTTCGCGTGTTTTCTATTTATTGTTGTGCCTTGTGTGCGAAATTTCGGAAGGTCTCCGTCTCGATTCGACCTTTCGTTGGGACGTTTTTCCACGTGAGGAAAGAGCGCGATGCCGTGATAACAGCCGAATTCTTTAAAAGAAAGCGTCGCGTACTTGATGTAATTGAGTTTTTCCCCAGCAATTCACGCTGCTCCGAGTTTGATTGAATTTCATGGAAAATCAGACCGCAAGCTCCGTAATCCTCGTCCATTCTATTTGATTCCATGGCACCGACCGGGTATTATAAAACCTTCTCGCACAGTTTTTAATATAGTTATGCATAGAATTCATTGCTAGTTCAGAAATTGATTTACAAGCTATATTAAAAAAATGTTTACTACGAATAAGCCATTCCAACGTGAATTTCACCGGTGAAAATTATGACGTTCAGGGTTCCAACGTTGTACGCCACTGTTGTATTTCGTTACTGTTACTTAAAACACACTGAGGTTTACACATTTTAAAGGCAATTCATTTTTCCGCAAATAAGCCAATTCTTTTATCGCCTTCGTGATGTTAAGTATTATTTTGCTTAGTAAACAGAGGTATGCTTACCAGATGTCTTGTATGGCCTTTTAATTATTACAATCACGGCGTCATGGAACGAGAAAAATGCCGTGCAAAAGGGAAGAATATATGTAGCGAAATTTTGAAAATTCGAAAGCTGTGACCACTGCTGGTTTCAAGGGTTGTTTTGTTTTCGCCGGGTTATGTACTTTCGCGTCCTCGGACCTTCAGAGGGAAACCAAGAGAGGAATCCGTGTGAAAGAAAGGCCAAGAGAAAGAGAGATAGAGTTAGCGAGAGAAATTCGCAAGTACGTTGAGCACGGGGCTTAACTGCGAATTTTATTTATGGCAGCAGTCCGTCCGGTCTAGGACCCGGAGGACAATGAAACCCATTGGCAAGGAGTCAAAGGGCGGAGAACGGCATCCTGCTCGGTAGTTCTCGGTACTCTGAGGAAAATCTCCGCTCATTGCTCCACTTGAATAAATCAACCCGACCGAGCCGTTGCGGGTTTACGTGCCTCTGCCGGCGGACAATGTGGAGCAGCGGTTCTTCGGCCTCACTAAACTGAGGATCCTTTTTTTCGTTAACTATTTGCTTTTTTTTGTCGTTTTCCCTAATTTCCCTACAGCGAATTATAAATTAAATGGTCCTCGGAAAAGGATTTTACGCGCGCGTAAGGGAACGTTCATTCGTTGGGACAAGAGAATTGGCGGGAGATTGTTATTACCCGCTGGTCCCTCGTTTAAGAATCTCTGCCGGGAAAGAAACGGGTTTCACTTTGAGAATTTTTCCGCCGGTCCTGCGACAGGCCCGCGGGGGTTCGAGCGCGCCGTTTTTCGCCGAAAATTCGCACTTCTCGGCTTGCCGGCAGCAACCCTTCTTCCCCATTGACGCTCGAGTCACGCAGGGTCTGGGGATTCATTGTTAATTCAAAAGTCGAAACGCCTCTGCCTCCGAGGACCTTGGGAAAAAGTATCGTTTATCACGGCCGACGGAGTACCTTTGAATTAACACGCGCACTTACTTAACCGTAAACAGGAATCCAACAAAAGCCGAGCACTCGGGGGCAAACTTTCTACCATCAACAATTGTTTACGTTACACTTTGAACAAATTTTAGTCAACGCCGTAGGTCCATTATTTGCCTTACAACGTGTAACACGTAAATATTATACTATTCTTATTCAATTGAAGATTCATTTTTGCCAAGAACGTCGGACTTTTCACAGCTACCTGTAGAACTGTCACTCCTAAGTTCACAATAATGGCCAATCTAAAGGCAAAAAGCCCGGTTTTATTAGGGAAATTTGTCGTCGAGCCTTGTAATAATGTTATTTCCATTGTTTTTGCCTACAGATTAACATGATGAGGGGGCACTGGGAGGCTGGTGATCCTATGGCACTTGCGCCGAACGAGCAACAGCAACAGACGAACGCGGAGGAGCAAGAACATCCCCTCCATTCGACAACCACGCCCGCTTGGGGTATCGCGGATAGAATCGTGGTGAGTAATCGCCCTCGACCCTTCCCCTTTTCTCCCTCGATCGCGCACCGTTCTCCTTCTGTCCCTCTCTTTCTCACACTCTCCCCTCTCAGCGCAATATCGCCGTCTCCCTCTTTATCGCATTCGCCCGCTTTGGACTCTCCCCCTTTATTGCCAACAAAATGTCGGACACTTCTTGTTGAATGAGTTGAATCGACTCGCAGAATGATCGCGGCTCCGTCACAACAACATATTTCATAAGAATTAATAATTTTGAAACTCCAATGTTGAATGAACACCAAAAGTTCAACGAATTTTTCAATGACTTGAATAATTTTTATTACATAAATGTACATACCAGGCGTAAATGTAAAGGATTTTATGTTGATCTGTTTTGTACTTAAAAGGCAGTTTAATTATTGCAAATTTATATTTCAAATTCATAATGAATCAACATCGGTTCTTGAGGATAAAAGATGATCTTTGGATGATCTCAAAAAGACGTGAATCTGTCATGATTATTTTTCTTTACCTTCTGGATTTTAGTTATTTTTCCACTTTCTTTCATTACTTCTACGGCGCGCGTGTAGTTGTTAATTTTTCCCCTTTCTTAACAGAAGGAAGAACCACCGGAGGATAAGAACAACGACTCTGGAGTGTCACCCGGACACTACACGAGTAACTCAGATTCCCCGGCGAGCGGACGTTCGTCGTCGACGGCAAATTGCAGTTTATCACCCGGAAGCACGACTTCTCAGGACTCGAACAACATGCAATGCAGCAGCTTTGATTACAGCCCCCAAGAGGTGTTCAAAGGGTGCAACTCTCCTAGCGAATTCGCTCAACGGGACCAACAACCCGATCAGGCAATGGAAGTTGCCTCCAACAGCCCTAAACCGGCCGTCGAAGAAGCCGAGTATGGACAAGACACTTTACAATGCCCAATCTGTGCCTTCACGACAACCGATAAGTAAGTAAACGCACTAAAGACGTAATCCAAATGGATCAGTCAAACCAGACAGACGCGCAAAAATAAGAATTTTAAGCAAATCAATGTCTCGAAGTTTAAGTAAATCCAAGAATAAAAGGTTCGCGATCGTTTGTAACGGAATTGATTGTTTCCTTTGCAGGATGAAGTTTACTGAGCATGTGTCTACCCATTGCTCGACGAAATGTGATAATCCGGACTTCATGAAAGCGGTCCTCGGACAGCTGGCTGCCCCTGGCACTCTGCAAGAGGAGAACGATCGGTCGTCGCCCGGCCAGGGCGATCGTTCCGAACACGAGTCCGAAGAAGCCGAAGAACCTGGTCTACGCGTACCTCGCATCAACTCTCAGGGAAAGGTGAAGACATTCCGATGCAAGCAATGCAATTTCTCGGCCATAACGAAGCTCGAATTCTGGGAGCACAGTCGCGGCCATATCAAGGCGGAGAAGCTGTTGACTTGCCCAAAGTGTCCATTCGTCACGGAATATAAGCACCATTTGGAGTATCACCTGAGGAATCACATCGGTTCGAAGCCTTTCAAGTGCGACAAGTGCTCCTACTCCTGCGTCAATAAATCCATGTTGAACAGCCACTTGAAGTCCCATTCGAACGTGTACCAGTACAGATGTGCCAATTGCTCGTACGCCACCAAGTACTGTCACTCGTTGAAACTTCACCTGAGGAAATATTCGCATCAACCGGCCATGGTGCTAAACGCAGACGGTTCTCCCAATCCGTTGCCCATAATCGACGTCTATGGTACCAGGCGTGGACCGAAACAGAAGCCGATGAAAAATCAGGACGATAATTCTCAAGGTTCTACCGCGCTGAACAACAATAACGTCCAACCGAGCTTGGTGCCTAATCAGATGGCCTTACCCGCCCAAATGTCCCCAGTTGGCCATCACCTCGATCTGAGCTCAGGGAACACTGGAAATGGTATGAGCGACATGAATGGTCTCTGTGGAATCAGTGGAATGAACAATATCAGTGATATCAATGGGCTGGGAGGTATCAACGGAATCAGTGGAATCAATGGGATCAATGGGATTGGAGGTATAAACGGCCTGAGCAGCGTGAACGGTATGCGCAATATGAACGGGATGAACGGCATTAATGGTCTTCCTGGAATGGCCGGCATGAACACTGTCAATGGCATTGCAACCGTGAGCGGAATGAGCCCGAACCAAGCAACTATGGTTCCCTTTGCGTACAATCCGATTTTCTCCGGTTTCCAATTGGCCAACAGCTTCGCCACGTCTGATGAGTCGGCGGATAAGAAACTCGAGCGCATCAAGTCAAACATGATAATGGAATATGTAAAAGCCGTAGGCGCGCAGAGACTGCCCGAAGATTTCCCCCAAGATCTGGCGCTCAGTTGTTTGGGAATGAACGGCAATAAACTCTCGGATGGTTTCCCCTCAGCGACCGGAACCGCCCAGGCAACCATGGAGAGTGCCGAGACATCGAACACAGCTTCGTCGCCGGTTCCATTCGACAGGCCGGCCGAATCCCCCGAGCCAAAGGCCACGCCATTGGACCTAAGCAAACCGGAATTGACGAGCAACAGTCAAGCGGATCAGCAGAAACCAGCTGCCAATTCGCCGAGGGCCACCGGCACCAGCAGACGCAAGGGTCGTGCCTTCAAACTCGAACGTCGTGTTCAAGAGGACGAGTCCGAGGAGGAGAACAACGTTCGCGAGACTCCCGAGGTACCCGTTGAACAACCCTCCACCAGCACTAGTCCCAGCTGCAGCAGTCCTGAAAGCAAGGACGAAGAGGACAAACGCAGCTTCGGTGGAGTTGGTATGAGCAACGAGTTCAGCTGTCAATATTGCGAGATTGCCTTTGGTAATGTCGTCATGTACACCGTGCACATGGGCTACCATGGTTACAAGGATCCTTACACTTGTAACATGTGCGGCCACCAATGCACCGACAAGGTCTCCTTCTTCCTGCATATCGCTCGATCGAAGCACTCGTAATTTCGCCAACCTCGAAACGTATGGGGCAAGAAAAGACTACGCCCCGTTTGCAAGCGCTTCCATTTGGCTCGGAAAGACCAACAGCACCGCGCGAAATGGACTCTCTGAACGATAGTAATTTTACGTTAAATCGATTTCATTTGACGAACGACATATTCTTACTATCGGATTAACTGGATTTTAATTTGAGACGCTCTTACATCTGTCGTGGCTTATTCGTCCTTTGGTCTGCTTTTACATTTATTTACTTTTCCCGGCGAGATTCCACGGGCAAATTGAAGATCCAGGTTTAACGTCTCAGTTTGTATTTCCACGTCGCTGCTCGCAGTTCTGTCGTAGGTTTTTCTTGGCACAAGGAATACAACCGAAGAGTTTGACCAAAGAGTACCAGCACGGGAGAGCATCTCTTCGATTTTAACCAAAGAGTTTACCAAAGGATTTTACCAAAGATTTTAATTAAAGAACTTAACCAAAGAGTACCAACACCAAAGAGTATCTCTTCGATGTTGCTACTTTTAGACTAAAAATCTTTGGTTGTATTCTTTGCTCCAGTAAAATTCTCCGTCGGAATTTCGTGCGGCGATGTGCAAGTACAAGCCCGACCGTTAGATCTCGATCTTCAATTCGCCCGTGAAATTTCGACGCCAGACGCAAATCAATATAAAGTACGCCCAAAAAGTAAAAAAAAATAAGCCGCGACGGAAATGGATAAGACATGAGAGTGTCTTAATTCGAAATCCAGTTTATCCGCTCAAAGAGGAACTAAACTGAAAATAAGGCGAATTCTTCAAATCGTTTGAGTCAAACGAAGAATGACGATTTGCAGAGCGTGGAATAAAAGTATGAAAAATGGACAACACATTAGATGTAAGAAAGGTACCATGAAAAAACGGTATTAGTCGATCTACAAGTTCGCTAGCCAATGGAAAACATCTTCCCCGACCATCATTTTTAAGATTCAACTCTAAATCATACGAGACACCATACATCAATCATGTTTCCATTGGCCGTTATTTCGTTTATTCTAAATGTAGATCAGATGATTTGCAAACCATAATAATGAATAATTTAGCATCAAGAGAATGTTAAGCAGGTGTTAAATGCAACTGAATGCACGGCTCGTTATTAAGAACCAGAGAGTCAAGATCGTCAAAAACAATCATTGAAATCGACGTTTCTCCCTATGCAGAATAATATTATTTATCACTTCTCTTTATGTCGAAATAGCTCTTCAGATGAGTTTTTATTCGACATATACGCGCAGTTCGTAATTCTTTGGTGCTGGCTTATTTAAAAAAGAAAGATTGATGTATGCATACGCGTAGTGAACACATTTATACATATATCAATCTACTTGGCTTATTTTAAAGAAAGCTGACTTATTTTTTTAAAAAAAGGTTGATGTATGCACACGTGTAACGAACACGTATATACGTACATGAGTCTTTCTTTTTTAAATAAGCCAGTTTTAAAGAATTACGAACTGCGAATGAAAACTCACATGAGGAGCAGGATGAGATGTAAAACCGAAGTAATCGAAAATTCGGCAAGGAAAACAGGAAACTTTGAGGTTTCTCAATTCTAGTCACTAAACACCGTAGACTTTGTCGTGCGGATTCTTTACGTTCCTTGCCGATACGCAGATTGGCTGATTAGGGAGAGATTTCGGTTTTAATTATTGTTTTCAATGATTACCACTCTGGTTCATAATAACGAGACGTATATTCAGTCGCATTTTACCTCTGTTTAACATTCTCTTAATCCTAAATGTGACGTTTCCAATCATACAAGATTCTGAAATGTGGAATTTTTTTATTTAGAATTCTGTAAAGTGGACTTTTTTCTTTTTAATTCTATAAGGTGACATTTTTTAGTTTGAATTTTGTATGATGGTGTATTAAGTTTCTTTAATTGAAATAAATGATGGTTTGCAAATCATCTGATCTACGTCTTTCCCCCCTACGTGATTTTCTTTATTGTCTTTGAAATTTTAAGATGTTCGGAATAAAGGCTAGTGAAAACATGGTTGATTCACGGTGTCTCGTATGGTTTTGCCGGGATTTAGATTTACATCTTGAATCAGTTTTCTAGGGGAATCTATTTTTCGTCTGATGTGTTATCGTTATTTTCGGATTTGTGTTTCATACTTCACAAATCTTCGTTCCTCGTTTGACTCAAACGACGCGAAAAATTCACAACTATAATCCCCCCGAAATACAAGAAGCACAGACATTTTCGGTTTAGTTCTTGTTTGATGTATACACGTGATTAGCATTGCATCGCATTGCATTAAATGTAATTAAATTAAATGTAAAACATACAATTAACATTGTATTAAAATGAAACTTCAGTATTGTTCAGTAAATTCTTGCGGCTTAGCTTCTTGCGGTAGTTGGACAATCGCATTGATTTTTTTCATTGATTGATTTGAAGACAATTTAACTGCGAGTTGAACATAAAAGTTCCTATAACATCTATATAATTTAAGTAATTACATTTCGACATTCCTTCTAATGTAATATTTAACTTCTAAACAAAAATAATAAATTATTTATCTATATTACACGGACTACTGTTTATGAAAACCCATCCCGCACGAATTGAATTTACGCCTAACTTTATTTCTTCCGAGGTAATTTCTCTCAGAGGTAATATTGTCATAAGCGAACGCAAAAGTGAACATTAAAAAAATGGCCGCGTAAACTACGATCAATTGACAAACGAAAATCACCTTTCCACATAATTCCGTTATTAACGTCTTCCCTTAAAAGTCATTCTACGAGAATCTACGTGTTGCATGACGTTACGAATTATTTCAGCGATTATAAAATGATTAGCGTTTACGATATAAAAGGGAGAATAAGCGCACAGTATCGTTTAAGTAGCGAAACCAGTGAATTAACTCCTGCGTGGACTCCTGATCTCATAGGACCAATTTTCAAGGACGACAATGTCACACTCAGACAGGTTAGTATCTATTTCACTTCACAATTTTTCTAACATCTTCCCTTTTATTAAGCTCACGTTAATTACAGGTCCTGAGCTCGCATCGCAACGACAAATGCACTCTAATTATGGCAACTTTCGTCCCGGACGAATTAATTTACGCCATCGATCTGGTGAAGACGAATTTCCGCCAGTTCAATGCCGTCGAACTACTCGCAGACATTTCCGGTTTGTCTTTTATAAGGAAATCTGAGAAAATGTGGCAAAAATTGTCCAATCACCCAGTACTTTACATCGAAGAGTTTTATTAAATAATGAATTGCATTTAGGACTGAGCGCCCTTTATGAAAAATATGACAATGCGGAGAACGGCGGGACTTTTGCCTTCAACAATTTAGCGGACACTTACATAAACATTATAATCGAGGAAATATGTATTAATGAGGGAGATATTGTGAAATTGTCGGGTAACTAGTGCTGTTTAGGATGATATCAGCTAAACCAGGACAATAATCGAATTTTCATAATTAGCAGAGGGATTAATTGCACTGTGGAAAGTACACCGAGATGAATTGACACCTAAAACTGTGCATCACGCTATAGTGTGTGCTTTACGTATCCAAGAATCCCTGGGAATAGTCGAAGGTGGCCATGAATTTATGTCAAAAGGTACAAAATCAACGCAGTTTAGTCAGTAATCATTAGAAGATATTAAACTGATTTTATTTCATTCCAAAAACAGTGAATGATAGGTAGTAAGAAAAATATGCATTATAAAATGTAATTGAAACGAATATTTCGATAAGTTGAACAGTTGGCAAACAGCATAATTTTTTTTGAGAGCACATTTTATCGCAGTGAGTATCGTCATTGCGGCTGGTAACATTTCATTTGCCATAATCGGCAATGAAAATTTGAGGCACTTCGTGGTAGGGGGTCAACCGATCGTAGAATTGAAAGTCGCAAAAAAAGTTTGCCTACCAGGCGATTTGGTGTTGACGAAAAGCGCATGGGAGCATTGTACATCGAGTAATTACGAATATGTTATAAAGGATACTACGAGCGTAAAGGTAAGTGAAAGAATTACGCTATAAATTCCATTTTTTCAATGTCCGAAACAATCGCATTTTATCCATACATTGCCATTTTTAAAATATAGTTATTTTAAATGACTATGAAGATTCAGGTATTTTTCGTTTTAACGCATATAATTTATACGGTTTTATAGATAGTGAAAGTCCTCGTTTCGCCTGAAGTATCTCGTGATCGAATCCCGTGGATTTCGAATATTTCCTCGGGAGTAGATCCCCTTGATCCCTCGATCTTCGGGAGACAATCCATAACGTTCTCCGCTGCATACAGACCTTCGGAGAATTCTCAAATAGAGTCCATCGATTCCACGGACGAATTAACTTTCTCACGCAAAATATTTGCCGGTACTCTCTTGAGAAGAATAGGAAATATTTGTACATCGAGAGACATTACCGTTCACCTGGTGAAAAGTGTTAATCAAAACCAGACACTCGTGTGTAATAAGACAAAATCATTCTTCTAGGACGAGTTTCCATGACAGAAGCAACTAGGAGGAAACTCGGGGAACCTTTAAAAAATTTTCTCATGAAACCAGTGATAGAACAGGTATTGCCTGTGCGTGAACAAGAAATGATGAAAAATTCCAGTTGCACTGAAATCGTGTACTTTCAGCGTAGATCGAAAAGGATAATCCGGTGGAATTTTTAACGGAAAGTAGACGAACAACCGTAATTGCTTTGGACATTATTCCCAACAAATGTTCCATGAGTGACCTCATTGATCTCGTCGACAACAGTTTTGCTCTCGTTTTCAAGTAAACAATAAGTACTTAAGATATACTAGTTGCTTGTATTTTGAGGCTGTTAATATTTTTATTATTGCTGTAGCGCTGTTGACACACAGGGTGGTTGTATTTATATGGTAAATCTTTTCGAGAGAAATATTCTCTTTCTCGTCGTTTTCGGAGTGCGAGGATACGTCGACGGAGATCCAGATAAGTCGAGCAACGAATGCAGAAATGGAATTATCAGCGCGAAGCAAATGTTACGCGACATTAAGCAGATGAAAGGGATTCAAAGCGTTCACGTTGGTGTTGCAACTGGTATAAAAAATTGTACCACTCGATTTTACGTCCCTTATTGTTTCGTACGAATGTCATTAATTGTAAGATACTTAAACTTCATTCTATGTGATTATTTTCACGGATTATTTGCGGTAAATCATGTTGGTGATAATTAATTTTTGTCCGAGATCAACTGCACATTTTCCTTGAACCGTTTTTGGTTGAAATTTTCAGGGATGGTGTTCTGCGGTGTCATTGGGCACCCGGTTAGACGACAATACATTATCCTTGGTCCACCCGTCGACAGGTCAATGAAATTGATGCAAATTTCCTCCGACAAGGTTCAAAAACATCCTGTAAAACTCGTCCATGAATTTTATTCCAGCTTTTCCTTAATTTTTCGTTCGTTTGTATTTGGCGCATAAGGTGTCCTGTGATTTCGACACCGTCTTCTACAGCCATTTGTGTCGAGACAATTTCCGTTTACGCGGTGTTAAAGATTTGCGGAATATCGGTAAAAAGCACGTGTACGAATACACCGGAAGTGCACAGTAAGTTTACGGAAATCTGCTTAAATCGACCTGTTTCCCTGAATTCTATGCTTTTCAGGAGAGCCGAAGATTCCGAGGAAATCTCGCATTTGGATTATTGTTTTCCCATCTTAGGGCGATCTCACGAAATCGATCAGTTCGACAATATTTTGGACGAAATTGGCCTGTCGGGACGAACCTATGCCGGATTTTTGATAGAAGTTTGACCTTTTTTTATGAATTTTTTATCTTGACCGGCATTTTGAAGTTCTTTGTGATTTTCTCGTTTTCATCCTTTTTTAGTCGCCGAGTAGAAGTGGCAAATCGAGGGTGCTTGACACTTTAACGACCGTTGCCCAATACAGAGAATTGAAAATTATTACTCTGTCCTTA
This sequence comes from Hedychridium roseum, assembly GCA_963989215.1. Lineage (NCBI taxonomy): Eukaryota > Metazoa > Arthropoda > Insecta > Hymenoptera > Chrysididae > Hedychridium > Hedychridium roseum. Next base: position 5,088,023 of record OZ022314.1, read on the forward strand.
CATGAATCGTATTTTGACAAGCCTTACTCAGTGATCTATCACATTACTTTGGCGGTATGAATTGCTCACCGTGTTACATATTTTCATTTTCACAAGTTATTCTACTTGTAGTAAATCATGTTATGTTGTATAATTATATTTGTATTACACTATATAAACTTTTTATTATATCTTATCATTTCCTTCGTGAACTATTTACTTAGGTACTTACATAATACTTTTTTTAGGTGCCAATTCGAAAGATAACTAACAGTTTTGCTCAGATTTTAGATGCAACAGATTGTAAGACGATAGACGCACGGGAGAGGATTCTCCTGGATCACCTGGGAACTGAGCTAAAAAGTACCGATTTTTGTTATCTCAATGTTATGATGAGGGTTCAGTTTCCTATATCCGACGAGTATTGCTCTCAAAGTATTTGGACGCGACACACGAAGACCATGAAGATCTTCAACTTGATAATCCAATTGGTAAAATCTTCGGCAGTTCTTAGAAACAATATTCCCCAACCGTTAATAGACGTTACTTTTCGTTTAATTAAATGGAGAAAAATTGTTGTTAGTCCAAAAGAAAGATGTGCGTGCTTCTCGATGACGTTCAGCACATGGATTTCTTATCCTGGCAATTCTTGGCCTACGCGATGGACAATGTAAATGTCGTGATCGCCATGACGATAATCCAGCCGGGTTTGTGGGACGATTTGTCGAAAGTCGAGAGCGACATTCGCAAGCATGGGAAATTGGTGAAACAGTCAATCGGAGGTTTCGACGCAGAATTGCTTTCTGCATTTGCTTGTCAGTTCCTAAACGTCACCGGAATATCCGAAGAACTCCACAAGTAAGTTTTCAGCCGGACTTTCATTAATCCCCCCTAAAATTCCATCTTTCGAATTTCTTGTACACTCCATTTTTTCAAATATGACCTCCTATTCCTACGTCTTGTGACTTCTTCTTTAAATCAATTTTTTTTTTATAATAGAAAAATATAATAGCAAAACTCTACAAGGACGAATGATGTAGACTTTTTGTTTTTCCATTTTCATCCTGTCTTACTGTTTTCCCAGCACTTTCGCAGTGTGTAGTGGCGGAAGTGTGGCCTGGTGCGAAGCGTTTTTAATATTGGCGCTACAGAACAAAGTTTTTGACTTTATTAAGACGACGCCGGAAGAAGCGAGGAATCACAGACTCGTGTTTCCGGCGGCCTCATTGATCACAAAGATACCGGCAGAATTTCTACCGGAAGATGTCGCCCCACCCACGCCTTGGTCGGAACTCAGCGAATTAAACATCTGCATTGTTAATAACAAATATGCTGACCTCGTTAAAAAACATCGGGATTTGTCAGGTGGTTCATTCAACTTTTAATATCAACACACTTGCATTGCTTTCACTAAACTACCTATAAATATTGAACAAATAACATTTTAACATTTTATTGCCTACTTTATATCTATCATTTGTCGCTTATGATTATTTACTCATTCTGACGTGCAGTTAATTAAAGTACCTCAAGTACATAGAGTTAATGGATAACATTTTCTCATTAACCGAAATAATTGTTGAGCGAAGGGAATGGTGTTTTTCGTAATTGCAGACTTAATGAATTCCATTTACGACACGATGACTTCATACGAGCAGCAATTCATAAAATGCGCAGCGGTACTCGGCATTGTTTTTACACGAACGGTGCTACAAAATATAATGCCTGAGCATACACCGCACAATACATCGAAAAGTCAAGTGAAAATATCAATACAAAATTACCTCACATCGCACAATTAATTTGTAACATGGGCTGATTTTGCAGCCGTTGCCGAAATGATCCGAATCCGACTGCTTCAGTGTGGCTCGATTCAGCGAAAGATTTTTCAATCCGAAGTACTCATGTTCTGCATGTTTAAAAAACGTCGTACTTTTTCAGACAGTCACCATTTAGTATTATGCAGCTGTCGTTGGTCACGTTAGTAATAATATATTGTCCATTCCTGGTAAAATTTCGCTTATTGCTGAATACGCATGTCGATATTGATAATTCATGTAATGATATTAACTATTTAGGGGTTCACGCAAGTCGAAGTTTGCCCTCTTACGCTTACTGCAAAATGTTGGAATTCCGAATCCCTTCTTTCCGCAAAATGGTATACGAGAAACTTAGTGACGCTGAGAAAAAAGAATATCATACGTCCGCTGCGGGGATTTACGGAAAATATGCCCACAAGTGTCAAGCTTGCGGGAGTGGTCCATTTATACGGCTCCCGTCCAAAGAATCATCTTCCAAAGTAAGTTCCATGTAAATTTGAGCAGCAACTATTTCCAAAATTAGCCAACATTCAAAAGAGTAGTGACCATGGTTTAGAAAAAAAAACAATAACGTGATTGCAAAGGAAAAAGCACATTTTATTACGTTACTGTTGGAGTTATTAAATCAAATTATTTTCTTAATCTAAAGGTTCCGCAGGTGAAGCAGTCCCAGAAGAATAATAAACAAAACTTGACTCCAGTTCGAAGAGTCACTGTCGTTTCACCTTTCGACACGATTTCAGAACCGACTTTTGGTAATTTAGAAAATTACAGTTTGTTATGCATACATAATTTTTTGTTCATCTCATTGTTTCGTGTTTCTTTTACTTTTAGCGTATTCGCCAATAGACAGCAGTAACTCTCGGTACATTTATAGGAAAACATCGCGGAGAAATAAATTGTACCTACTGAAACGTGCGAAAGTTGCACCTGCATTCTTAATGGACCCCCCGCTTGTTACAGAATTAAGAAATTTCAGTTTTGTGGACTACCGAAATTGTCAATGCGGAAGATTACTTAGCTGCGTATTTTGGAATCTGAGTCAACATATCACGCATACCGGTACTGTATTTTCTTTACGGAGGAGAGTAATGTCTGAACAACTTGTTTTCGTCTTATCTGTAATAATACATTAGGGGTAGTCGATGAGATTGTTCGTTTTTACATCGAATACTGCGCTGGATTGATTCAACATGGGCAATCGTCTTTGGTAATAAAGCTAGTCAGTAGATTTAAAGAGGTAATGAAAATGACTACCATCTAAGTAATCAAAGAAAAACCAAATGAAATCAATAACTATTCATCTGTAATTAGTTAATTACTGATTCCTGGTTGCACGAGCCTTCCGGAAGAATGTCTTTTTACGATAGAATCGTTCGTACTTTATTAGGTTTGTACAAGTTTCCAAAACTTTGCTAATTAAAATACAAAATTCCTGAGAGACAGTACTGGAATAAGAGTAATTGCTTGAGTTATTATTGCGATACTTTTATACGTTATTAGGTGATGCTTATTTGAAGCTTGGGAATTTATCCGAAGCTCAAAGGATTTACGTGAAGCCAGCTAATCTGACAAACAGTGCACCCATGTCAAAGCGAGCCATTTGTTATAACACAATTCTCGAGGAACTACGGCAAGGAATCGGCCAAGGGTTTAGCGTTTATTCTCAGCAGAATTTTTTGAAAGAAGAATCAGCCTCTACCGTAGAATTAGTATCCTACTTACGCCGACTCGTTGAAGTTTTAATGGTGGGATTAAATAATATATATTTAAAAATCCACATATAAAGTACATAATTACTGTTTTCTGTTTTCTGAATTTCTGTTTTACTGTAAATGATTGTGTATTATAGTTGGATTGTCTTTGCCTTTTTTAAATCGGACATTAATTTTGTAGATGGAGAAAAAATTGAAATTGGCGAAGCTCATTGCTTTGAGAAGCCTGAGAATCGTTTTCGTTAATCCTTGCAGTTTTATTGAAAAGGCAGAAGTGTATTTGACAACCATGCGAGTTCTTCGGCAATTGGGGGATATAAAGACTGCCAGACGTTTAGAAAAACCAATGATATTCGTCATACGCACTAAACATAAGTGGCAGAAAGTCGAGGAGATGACGACTTTGGCACACATATACCTAAATATGTATCAGATTAGGTTTAACGCGAATTTTCTAGAGAAATGTAAATAGTAGAAACATAGTGATGGCTTTATAAAATATTTTTTCTCTTTAGAGCATTGAGAGGTGAATTCGACGGAGCAATTGTCCTCGGCTACAAAGTACTTACGATATCCAACAGCTTACACATCAGCAGAATAATAATCACCGTTTTGCCCACGTTGATAGAAATTTTGGTGATTATTGCCCACCCGCTTAACGAATTCTTACTCCCCAATCTCTTCCTGTGCCAGAGAAAGATTTGCGTTTGTTAGGTTTGGACGAAACACACAAACGAAGCGGTTGACTTAATGAGAAAACTGTATTATTTGGCCGACGAGGACACCGACATGTCGGCGATTACTTGGTACTACGCACTTTGCTTGGAACTTCTCCTCGACGGGGGAATCATCTTGGAATCCTACGAGACTTGTCTGCAGTATGCTTTAAAAATTACAGGTATTTATTCAACAATTTATTCGACAAAAGAATAGGCTAAGAAAATGTTTCATTGATCTTATTGGCAGTTTGCAAGTGGAGAGCATGTGTTTCGCGGGATTCGTGCAGTCTTACACGTTTGTTAACTTCTCTCTGGATTTGGCAACTCAGAATGTAAGTTGAAATAAATCCTATATTTTCACAGAGGTACAGTATCTTAAAGGATGTTGATTTTAATTGAATTTATTCTGTGCTTTTCTAAGGGGATCCACGGTGACTAAACTGTTTACTCACTCCGCGGAAGTTTACGCAAAGGAAACTTTGTACGACAATTTTTCTTATATATTTACGTGCAGCAAGGTATAAATGTAATCCTTAATAACGTCATTCTTTCAGTTTATATATCTCATTATTTGAGTTTTTTAGTTATGCCAGTATTAGTCCAATTTTTCAGTGGAAATTTTGTCTTACTGATTTTTTCCTCACAGGGTTTAGAGACATATCTGCTGACATTGGTACGTTGCATTAACATGAAGAAAGCAAGTGAACTGGACAATCTCGTTCACGATGTTCAAGATATCTTAAAATCCCTCGAGCGATTATCCACCGTCGCGTTGTTTGTAAAACCGCATTTGCATCTGCTGAAATCTTACTTGGCCATCATACGCGGCCGACAAAAGACTTCACAAAACTATTTGTACAGCGCTGAAAAATGGTCCATTCATCAAGGAAACAAGTTAATGGATGCATGGATTACGCAAAATGAAAGGGTACAAATACGCGTATAATTAATTTTATAAGAAATTTCAGCGGGAAATCTACTGCTCATTTATAAATTCATTATTGGCTATTTATCATCGATTTAATAACAGTAGTTTTTTGTCTTTAATTTTATAAGAACAGAGGTGAGATAGTTCGTTTTGGACACAATTTAATAACTAAATAATATTTTACGTTATTTATCAAGACCTGGAAAGTGGCGTACTTCAATAACATGGCGCAATATTGGGTGGAACACGTCGGTTTTTCCGACGCCGTTGACTGGCAGGACATTCACGGATTAGACTTGAATTCCTGGTCGACCATCCTTTATCCCTTCCCTATTCCGGAGTCGTGTTTATAAAGGGGACGAAGGTAAAATCGATAGTCCGATAGTTTATAGCGAAATACTTATTTATTAAAGGCATATTACACATTAAGATTCTACAGAGTAAACACGACGATCTCCTCGTGATTGGTACGCGTGAGTTTTATCTGTTTACATGAAAAGAAAGTATTTATGTGTTCGCGCATGTGTGTGTATGTGTGTTTGTTAGGTCTATTCTCCGAATTTTTCTGTCATCGATCGTCGAATCTCGATCGACTTACCGCGACGTAAAATATTTTGACGTTTTCGTGATTACATGCGTTTATCCTACGCGAACGTAAAACTTATACTGCGGCCGAGTACGCCAAGGATATATTTAAATAAAAGAAGGAAGGTGGAAAGAGGAAGAAATGAAGAAGAAGAAGAAAGAAAGAGATCGCGTGTAGCGAATCGTTTTCACGTTCGACGTGCAATGTAAACCGATTTCCCTCTAAAATGCGGTAGGAAAATAAAAAAAAGAGACGCTGAATAGAAAGTTTAACAGTATTGGTCAGCTCGTCTGAACGTCTGGTCGTCCTTCGATTACAATATTTATTCGGTGTAACATCGTTGCACAGTTGGAATTATGTAATAGAGCTACTAAACTTATTAGAAAAGAACTTTCTCTGCATTAATCGTCAGAGGAAGAACTTCTAAATCAATGGTTTATAATCCACCATTTTTATCAGTGGATTATAAAGCTGGATTTATAGAGTTACTAGTTCTTTCGGCAAGATTTCCTCCTGGGTTCCCTGTGAAAAAGATTACTGAGAAATTCTTCCGTTCGTAGAGTTCTTTGAAGCTGGCCAAGGCTGATATTTTCTCGTCTAAATTTCGCATCGAATAATTGGCTCACTCTTGCCGGACGAAAAGTTCGCGACGGAGATTCGCCACGTGTTATTCCTTTAATTTAACTTACGATAAGCCCGTCGCTAGTCGCGGCAAAGCTTCGTCGCGATTTCACCGTCGATTCGTCCGTTCGTTCCCAAATGCACTCGACGATTGTCCTACGTCAACGATATAATATCATCATTTCCGTGTATTTAATTATGTTAATATAACATACCCGCGCGTCATACCGTAATGATATTATGTCGTCGTACCCCCGACTTTTAGAAATACTTCATTCGACCCCGAAAGTTTTCGTTCTAACTCGTATGAAATTTTCACCGTGTTCGCTGAAGCCACTATGCTGCACTGTGCCCTTACAAATGATTATCTCTCTAAAGTACGTCGAAAAAGAAGCGCGGTTGAACGCAACGTGTCTCAACTTGGGTGCAAATTTTCCTCGCCGGACTCGCTTTCACGTGTCGGTAATACAATAATTGTAACAATGGGACGAAAATATCCTAAAGTAAGAGATGGTCCAATGAACTGCACTTGGCATGTACCGTCCGACTATTCATAATGATAATAATATCGCGAATGCAACGAAAAATCCGTTTCGTTTAACCGCTCTTCTTCGGTAATGTTCTACGAAAATATTACACGGTGTTTTTGCATTATTCATGCATTGATCTGCAGTGCGCAAACTACGTCCCACTGCATGGCGTACGACAGATTGGAGAACGTTTCGAAGCCAAGAAGCCCAAAAGAGAGAGAGAGAGAGAGTGAGAGAGCGATTCTTACGAATAAATCGTCAGGCACAGCTTCCAAGACCCACCGCTCTCGACATTGTTTTATAATCTTCTGCCGTATCTTCTGGCGGTACGTTTTTTGCAGAAATTCTTTGCTCAACGAGAAACCGGAACGGAGAGAACTCTGGCATTGGCGTACTCGGCCTCGGGGATAAACTCCTTGGGAATTTTACGTTTTCGACGGCCACATATTCTCCGTCATCGTCGTCGTTGGTTTTCCCCTTTTTTCCTGCCGCGTCTCTCTCCCCCCCCCGCTCTCTCATTCTCTCTCCTTTGCACTGTCGTTACTCGCGGTGGGTCTGTGTACTGCTCGGGGCAGAATATTCGCTCATTCGTGAGTGTCAACTTCGTTGTCGATGCGGCTGCTCCGTATTCCCGTTTTGCCCGTCCACGGGTAAATGTCCGGACAGGCTTGGCAAGTCTTCATGTATCTCACGCCACTCTTGTGCCACAGGTTGCAGACCTTCGGGTTGTTGCACTTCTTCGGTCGGTCCTGTTGGTCGGCCAAATAAATTAAAATACACCTCAATGAATCCGAATAACTCAACAATTATTCCCTTATTTAATTACAGCTGTTGATTTAAACGAATTATGAGTTTCATTTTTATTAGGTAAAAAGAATTCTACTCAAACGACATATAGTTCACTCAAAACATGAAAGTATACGTTTTTTAGCGCTGTAAGAATCAAATACTTTTTATGTTGCAAAAGTGAGAAATGAGGTCTGTGAATCTAATTAAAAATGTAACGAACGAAAAGTGTGAGTGTCATTTTAAATCGTGCAGGTTTCTTACCGGGTAGTTACATCCGAAAGGCTCGAAGTTGTTGAGGAGAGCCAAAGGCGTAGGATTTCTCACCCACTGAAGAGCTTGCCAGTTCGTTATGACCCAAACGTCGTCCATGGCGACGATGGTGTCGAGGAAGGAGATGAAACCTTCCTTATGGTGAGGCTGAGTGAACCAGGCGGCATGATAGAAAAGTCCAAACGGTGCTCTGTCGAAAGCAATTTCACCCTACGTTACTTAAAGTCGTTAATCACGTTAATCCCAGCTAATTGTAACATTGTAACATTGCGCATTTGTTTGAAGCGAAATACGTGTTAAATCGTTACCAATTGCCTGCAAATGTAAACTACACTTAAAATAGAGATGATACTTTTCGGAAGATGAATGTGATACTTTCGTGAGGATAAAAACTTTCGATCGAACGTCAATGGGGGGACATTTCTTTGTACGAAAGGTTTCTGTGTCAAGACGAAAAAGTCTCTTCATATGCTTTCTATAGGTTCGCGGTACACGGTACGTGTCAAGAAGTCAGTTTAATTGAACGAAAGCCTTCCCATCGTAGGAGTGGGCTGTCCAACGCGGCTTTAGAAGCTTTCTGCGCTGCCGAACTTTCTTATTCCTCGCGAAATATTTCGCGGCGGTCGTCCTCATTGAACGTCGCTTTGTGCTCGTGCCTCTCTCTCGCATCGCACATAGACCAACCTGTTGGTGGTGTAATGCCTCTCGAAGTTCTTGATGAGCATTTTATAGACGCCGTCGGGGGTCGGCGGATTGCTGCAAGCGTCGCCCATCGAGCACCTGCCGCCGTTCAAGTCCTGCCACATCACCATCGGGACTTCCCAGAGGCCGGGGTACGACCTCGTCGGGCACGGAGGGATCATGCAGTCGTGGAAGAGCTTGTAATCCAAAGTGTATGGCCAGCTCGGCGGACGGTTCTCGTAAATCGGCATCGACGAGTCGTACGTGAAATTCGTGTCCCACAGCATTTTGAACATGTTGTTCCCACCGACCTGTGCAAATTTTCGGTTAAATTTAAATAACGATACACGTATAGCACGAGAATTCGTAATATCAATACTTAGAACTTCATCTGTTAAACTACAGCAATGTGTCAGGAAATTTCGACAAAATATTCGGTTCAAAGGCTATTGTAAATGTATTGATATTTATTGTACTTATTTGTCGATCTTTACTTGCCAAGTGTGTACTGATAGTTCGTTTACTGTTTATTTGTTTATGACATCTTGATGCTTTTTGTGCGTACATGTTTTTCTTTGTGAAATATCATTTATGGGACGAGGAAGTGTGACATTACCGACAAAAATGGGGCCCTCATTCCTCTGACGTCTTCGAGCTTGACTCCTCCGTAAGCGGAGAGTATTTCACGTTGGCCAGCCACTTCTCTCGCCCACTTTCGATGTGAAAATTGCTCCCCGAAACTGTGCCTGTTCGCCAAGATTAATCGTTACTTGTCAATCGTTGGATTCGTCGAGGAATTAGTGTTTCATTAGCGCAGCAGGCCGGAGTGTCACGGAGGCGTCATAATCAACGTAAACATTCCATAATTACAGTACCGGAATTCAAAGTTACAGGTTGCTTCAATGTAGCACGATAAATTTATCAACTAAAGAATCGTTGTTGGCCAATCGTCGATAGGTAATCACTTTTAATCACTTTTCCATAAACTCCTGATAATAAAAATCTTTACTTTCACTTTGTACGAGTGATTGATAGAAAAATCTTTCCAAAGTGGTTAAATGCTAATTTCAGTAATATTCTATGCAAATAAATGATCGTTATATCGACTCGATTCCGCGACAGTTCGTTTCATTATTTCTTATTTACACGGAACGTAATTATATCACCTCACGTTAGGGGCCTGCGGCTAAATAGCATGCTCAAGCAATCTTTTCGACAAACTAATAAGCGTCCACAATTATCCGCGCAGGCTCGAATAAACCAAAGCTAATCTGCGCGAAAAAGTTAGTGCAGATATCCGTAGGCAGATAATCCAAGCATTAGCCTTTTTTTTCACCGGCAGAGTGGATGATGAATGTCCGTATTAATTGCCGAACTTAATGACATGGGCACTGGCATATCAAGTGACTTTTGACAAGCACGATATTTCGAAAGGTTCGTCGATGCATGAATGAATAAAAGGATGATGAATCGAGATCATTTTGACACTCTCGATTAGCCCGTCATATTACCCATTAAATTCATCGTCGACGCGCTATGTCCGCGTATGTCGTAATCGTGTATAATTAAAACCGTTAAGGTTCTCAGGGGAAGCCTATATTTAGATATAAGACGTGTTAATCCCTCAAACGATGCGTGTACCAAAATCTCAACACCGTTCTTATTCGTGCAAAAGAAATAAAAATTCAAAGACGACTAATGTTTCTTTGTAAATTTGTTTTTTCGAATTTACATCCACATCCCCGGGGAAGAATCGGCCAATTGGGTAAATTACTGGTTTCTACTTTCGCCAAGAAAAAAAGAACTGTAATCACTTGTTAATCGAATCTACGTAACATCCACGTGGGAGAATTTGATCTCTGGTTCGGTACTTACGAGACCGTATGGGAGGCAATCTCATGACCACCCGCGTAGAGATTTTGCACCTGGCTGTAATCGGTCCACTCGTGGGACACGTAGAAGGTCGCCGAAATGGGACAGCCGTTCGGGTTCTTTCTGCCCTTCTCGAAGAGATCGGAGTAAAGACCCTTGTTCAGGTCGTTCACCGAGTCGTCGAAAGTCAAGAGAACGATCTGCGGGATCTCCTCGGGCAGGTAGTCGCCTGTATATGGGATTTTTTCGGATCGGGAAATCGTCGGGAAATTTGTCCGAGGACGGGGAAGGATTTGTTTTGTTTTATTTTGTTTTTTTTTTTCGCAAGATAATTTCGTCACGTCCGTCGAATTTCGTCGCGGGTGTACGTGTGTGACGTGGGCAGATGTTTTTTACGTGTGTGTATGTATGTGTGTGTGACGTGTTCGTGGCGCGTGACGAATGCGAACACGGGGTTTGCGGAGGTGACGCGAGCGGAGCGAGGAACGGCGAGAGAGGTCAGAGTGATGTCGGAGAATGAGTTGTGAGAGGAGACAGCGTGAGAGAATGAGAAGAGAGAGAGAGAGAGAGAGAGAAGGAAGAAAAGTTATGGTTAGTGCGCTGTGTCATTAGTATACGGCACAGGTGATTCCTCGGCACCTGGTGAAACCGCGACGACCGCCACTTATCCGTCCTCATCGTTTCATCTCCCCTTCGTATCGTTCGCCGGAGATCAAACGATTCCGGATTTTAGCTTATTGTTTCGCCAGGCGGCCACATTGTATTCCACGCGGCACGCGGTATCCGCTAATTGCCCATTCCTCGATCATCCCCCGCACTTTCACCGCAGGAAAGAAAGTCAATCGCCGAAAAAAGAACGGCCCCAAAGCCGGATTTTCCGCTTTGGCAATCGGCGCGAAGAAAGCCGATTGTTCGAAAATTTTCCGTATACTCGCCTGAACGAGCAAATGTGCATTAACGACCCCCTGAATATACCGCCAATCGATCATTTTTGTCGAACTAACGAGTTACAAGTTCTCAGAAAACTGTACGATTATGTATGTAAGTTCTCTGCTTTCTCCGGTTTCCCGTTCATTACCAATTCGCGGTGTTTAGTCGTGCCGCGTGGAATACAAACAATACGCTCCATTGTATTAGATAGTTTCATTTTCGAAGGATCTCCGATTTCCGCGTTGGTTTCGAGAAACTTTCCTTTTGGTTCTTTCCGTCCCGCCTAGCAATTTCGCCATCGAAGATCCCCCGAAATAAGAGCACGTTTCGCGCTAAAACGTCCATCGGACATTTACGGAGGAGGGGAATCGAGTGCACAGCGACAGAGAAATCGAGCGATTAAAAAAAATCGATAAACAAAACAAATGTAAAGGCAGCATGAGAGAGAGGTATTTCGGTGTCGATGAAACCTCGCGCTAATTGGCCCATGAGTGGAGAATATGAATTTCCTTGGGCATGCAGCAGGCCATGCGGGAAATCTTTTTCTTCTTCCCGCGACACTTACGAGACGGTGTGAGAGGCCATTTCGTGGCCGTCGGCGTACAAATTTTGCACCTGCGTGTAATCCGTCCACTCGTGCGATACGTAAAACGTCGCCGCTATGGGACATCCGTTTGGATTTTTCCGGCCGTGTTCGAACAGATCGCTGTAGAGCGGCATGTTAAGATCGTTCACGGCGTCGTCAAACGTCAGCAGGACGATCTGCGGTGTCTGCTCCGCAGGAATACCACCTAAATATTCACCGTCATATCCTTTTTTCAAAGAACTCTGTCGATTTCCTGCCGTTCGCGAGCCCCCAGCAAACGGGATTCCATTCCGCATTGATAATGGCGCGGTTAACCGTTGCTCGCTTGACATTTAAGATCATTTTCATTCTAATCACTCATTCGTCGCGAAGGGATTAAACGTTGTAACCGTCCACTGTAATTACGTAAGTTGTTTAACCGTGGCTATTTGCGTTGAGTTATTTCAATCCTCGAACGGTCGATACTATGGCATCAGTTTCTAATTCCGTCCCCCGTGGACGAGTGATAAGTTCAAAAAATTGACTCGTAAATAGCAATTGCGCTAAGAATTTCCGTATTTAACGCATTGGACAGACGTCAGGGTTGAACGAATGTTTTTCTTCGTTTCGTAACTTACTGGATCCTACTGCTTGTATCACTGCGCATCTGAATTATGAGTACGCTCATAGACGGAGAAAGAAAGAGAGGAAGATTCCATTCTGATGATTTGTACCTATTACCACGGCCTTACGCAAACTTCAGAGACGCGAAGAAATCACAGACGGCTGGATATCTCAGCTGTTTAAAAGACTAAGCAGTATTACGCGAGAATTCCTCAAGATTATTATTACGCGTTTCATCGCCGCGTTTATTTTTACCGGTTAATTAAGGGTCGAAAGGCGCCAATTCGCAAACATATTCGTGAAACGCCTATATAACGTACTCGTGGACTTATGAAACTTGTTTGCAAAATATTTTTGGCACTGCATACGCCACGTATTGCACAATATGTTTACATAACCGTGAAACACGTTTTTTAAGCTACCGCGTCTGCTAAGTGTTTCAAGGATACGATGGCAATGGTTTTAATCGTTTAAAGTACGCTGAAGTAAATAATTAATAAAAATTAGCTATCGTCTACGAATGAAATTATCGGTAGAATTAAATCAATATTTATCTAAGATCATTATTTCTCGTCCAATAATCCGTTATATTTATAGCTGCAATAAAGTTTTTAACCGGGTTATCAGCATTTACGCAATTTTCTTTGATCTGTAATAATTTAACTTTTAACTACACCTTAAAATTTCATGTGTAGTATTTTACTTTTAGACAGACAGTGTTTCAATGTTTTCCTCCGTTGCCGTTTTAAGTTTCTTTTCCGCGGCGGACGAAATCTGACGAGACTATTGTAAAAAATGTCTTTCCCTTTCTTCCGGTGTTATCCTCGAAGGACGCACGTGCAACGACAGTTACGATTGGCAATGCGGATCTGTTTCACTTTCAGCCGTACTGTATATATAACGGGGCGTATATGTAACGTTAGAATCGGAGAAAGTCACAAGTGACTGCTAAACAGATCGTCAAACTTAACATTCGTGGCGCGAGCCTTGCGTCACCGTTGCGTCTTGTCTTCCACTTGAAAAATATATCTTATCGGCCGGCGGAATAATGCGTGAAGCATTTTTCTGTCGTCCAAATAACCGCCGGACTTGTAATTCTCACTTTTACATCGGGCTAATGGGACACTTCGTTTCTTTGTGCACTCGAGAAATTCTCATTTTTAAAATAATCTCTTTTAAGTCATCGAATTTAGCGTCAACTTTTAACATTGGTGACTCTCAAGAAGTCAATGCAAAACGATGCAAATAACGTTAAGAGATTGAGACAATTTGGCAAACGTTTAGTGACCTGTTAAGTCTTGAACGATTTTCCGGATTAACGGTGAAGTTTTTGCATTTCGCACGGTCCAATGTTCAAATCGACGCTTGGATTCTCTTGAAAGGCAACTTGTCGCCGAGTTTTTCGAATGAAACTTTACCTGGAATGTCGGCTCCGCCGCAACTGCAATCCGGAAGCAGACAAACGTCTTTTCTGCATTTTGCTGCTGGCTTATCGACCTGAGGGGTGGGGTAAATCGGGGCGGGCCTCACGGGAGGGAATCTGTAGATGTCAACGAATTCCTGTGCCTTCGAGACGAACTCAGTGGAAGGTTTCAAAGTAGGTCGGGAACGTCTGCAGGAAACAATAAAATTTTATTCATCATAAAACTGAATTTTTTTAAAAACCTTAGCGATTACTCATTTCTTTTTTAATGTTGGACGGTCAGTACTAGTCGGTCGAAATTGTCTTCCGTATGATTCTTGTGGGGGATTTCGATGTATGTCAGAGATATTTTAAGAGCTTTACAGGTAGTTAACGATATCGATCGAAAAAAGTATCGTGTCATTCGAAGGGAAGGCATGGACAATAAAAGAAATTCGGAGGTAAATTTCTCGGTGAAATGTTACTCGCTATACGTTTATAGGCCATTCGCTGTGGGACGACAAGAAAGTTTATAGATCGAGTCTGAGGTTTATGCGATGTGGTGTATTGAGTATCAGCGACTTGTGACTTTCAGTTTCACCTTTATAAATAGACTCGTATTTTCTACGAGATAACAAGATTTTCAGGATGACACGAAAAACATTCCACCTTGTTAACCTTTTTCTTCGCAACGTTTATCGACAGAGAAAAATTAATAATCGCGAAGGAGTATCTGCAACATTTCGTACTGTCGTTGATGATAATTAGTTTAATCACTGCCGTTAAATAATGATCGCTGTTAAAATTAATTCAATACCGGTCGTGAGCTATAGTCATTTCTTCAATAAGTATATAAACTGTGTAATTTGTCGACATTGTAATGGGAAGATATTATCGTTATCTCGTAATAACAAACTCATTATATGTCCCATATTGACGCGAAGGGATTAAACCGGATCGAAAATTTCTCTGCCGTAGAATTTTATAATGTTTAAGGTCAAAGACCGTGTGCTTGCAAAGGATAAGTAAGGCAGGTTGAGGTTTTCTGCTGATCGAACAAGGTGTTAAGTCAATGTCCATAAGACGATCGATCATTTCTCATATCGAGGTTCATCGAAAGTCTCCTTTCGATCTACAAGAAAAGCCAGAAAATTTACTCACGGTGGTGGCGTTCCACGGTGAACTTGTTGCGGTCTGCCTCGGCTGAAAAGAAAAATGTAAGATATTACCAAAAAATTGAGCGGTTAATAAGAAGCAGTTTCATGGTTTTTCTTATTTAGTACGAATAAAATGGTCTCGGAAGAACAAGTGTGATTCCTCGGTTCGTCTTTGTTTGTGATCTAAATGAAATGTAAAACTAATTGTTGGTTCTACAATGCCTGCGGCTGTATTTTCCGCGAGGAAAATCACGTATCGCCGCGAGAGAAAGCTAATAAAGAGCGAGAGGGCCTCCGTTTGCCGGTGCGTCCATCGAGCTCGGCGAAATCGGGTCTTGGACAACGGAAATCAGCTCAGGGCCGTCTTTTTGAATCGCGGCGCCCAGAATATTACGCAAATCCGCACAATAAAGTCGGATCAACAAGCAGAAACAAAATCCTGCCCCTCGCGTCTTTGCGAATCAGAAATCAACGTAATATTATAATCCGTACAGGTAGGTAATTTAGCCAAAAACGATGAACAAAGGGTGACACACTTTAGATTATCTTTACGTCGATTCGCCGAAATATCTAGATACCATAAGAGGCGTAAGGTAATCTTCATGAATATCTTAATGCCTTTTAATGAACGTGTGTTTCAGACGAACGAGCAAGTGGAAATGGAATTCATGAATTTCTTCATTAAGAACGGTGAATCTGCGAGGTTGATTATTCCTTCCTTTGTTAATTTACAAGTCATACCTCGGTGCACTGATGGTGTAAGGCCGGGCGGTCGTCTGCGGCTGTTGAGTGGTCGTCGTAAGAGGAATAAACGTGTCGACGATGGCATTCGGAGTCGTCACGTGCACCACTGAATGACTGAGCACGTTTGTCCTGCTCGCGTGAAACAATTACAATATTAATTTCCTACGTGATCATACAGCGGTTCGTAGCAAAACATTGCGATATTTAATGGACCGTTGCGCTTTGAAGAACCTTGAAAAACTGAAAACTTAGGCGACTAACAAGCTTGTAATCTGTAGAACTAGATGAAGAAACGTAATGATCTTGTACGATTTAATAAGATTGGGAAAATGTTCAGCAGGGTCTGAGCATTTTTGTAATGTGTTGAAAGAGGTTTTACAATTTTTCGGCAGTCCGTGCAAAGGTAATCGTCGGTAATTAAAAGGTTTCGTAAATCGTCGTTATTGATTGTGACCGTGGATGTGGAAATGCAATCGCCATTACGACACGGTTCATAATTCGTAAGAATTAATGCCGAGGAACGAGATTCCATCTTTCGACTACACGAGTATCATTCATTCGTTTCTACGTGCATCTTACGTCTGTCTCTACGCGCAAACTCATAGGTAGATATAACTTTATTGTAGAATTAATTAGCTTTCGCAATGGGAATATCCTAGCAGGCTTTATTCCACGCATTTTCGTAAATCATCGCTGAATATTTTTGGCTAATCACTAAGATTATTTCTATGCAAAATCTGTTTTTTTTTTACTGAATTGTTTTAATATTTCAATGAAATATTAGCTATTTCAGCTGGTTTTTAGCATGTCACAGAATTTGTCACGGTTATATACATATTCCTGTACATCATTAACGAGTAATACCAGCTAAACGAGTTTCCGACTACGGTTTGCAGTTGAAGATGTCTCACTATTTTTAATGGTGAGTGGATCGAAGACCTCGACGATTTACGTAAGCACGAGGATTTTCGCGCGTGCATCGGCGAAGGGAATTGGATAGCAAGACGGATAATAAATGCCGCAGTACGTAATATTCCTGATGCCGTGTAAATTTTTTGACAAAACTGTTCTACGAGCAAGAGTTTCCCACGTTTTGCGAGAGTTCAATCAACTGTGTGAACCAAAAGTCGTCTGCGTCTTCAACCAAGTTGTCCAACTATACTTTCTTAAATGAACTTCCACAAATGCTGTAATATCGTTTAAAATACTTTACCTGATAGATTGCTGACCGTCCGTGATCCTGAATTTGTTTTTGTTCAATTGTGCCTATAACAAACGTGAGGAAGAATGTCAGCAAAGAGTGCACGTCTACCCAAAGCAATTCTTTCCCGGGAGAAAGAACCACCGTCGATATTCTACATTTTGAAATTGCCCAATGAAAAAGAATTGATACAAAACGAAGCGTAGCGTAAAAATTGTAAGAGTACGATTTTGCTGGGGTCAAACGGCGGTCTTCCATTCGCGGGGTAACTTTTTCGTCGCACCTGGTTCTCGTATATATCATAGTCCTGAACGGTCACGTCCTGATTAAGATTGTACTTGTCGGCCTCGTTCACGGCTACCTTCTTCGGCTTCTGCTGATACTGTTTCGTGTTGACCTCGCTCACGCGGACGCTCGGTTGCGGCGGGGCGGCCGTTTGGTTCACGGTATACTGATTGTAATCTGTCGACAGAGAGCCGGTCAATCATCAAATCCAGGGCCCGTAGTGACGCCTTTCCAAGTCGACGAGTCAGACGTGAAAGCCAACAGCTGTTCGTACGTCGATTCGGTAATGCCGTCTGCACTACGGGCTTTCTACGGTTACGGATTACGCGGATAAACAGGCAATTCGCCGTGGCATTTGTTAAACATATTCGCCGAAAGCAACGAGCCAAAATATACAATATTTCCTAATGCAATCGTATTAGATATTCGCAACTGAGAAAAATGATGCAAGAGTGAGGAGTCTCCCTCCTTTCTACTTTACGTAAAGCTACAAAATTCGTGGTTAATAATACAGAGTATATATAATATTGTTAGATTTTGTAAAAAAATTGTTTATTTGGCTCAAGAGTTTTTTATGAAAATGGAGAAACTTGTGAGAGAGAATTTTCACTAACCATCGTCCTTATACAGGGAGACATCGTCGTCGTAGATCGTGTAATAAGGATAGCTCTGATCTGCATCATAATAAGCCTTGGAAATCACCGGTGCAACTGTGGAAGCCAAAGTTTTTGCGACTCTTGGTGCCTCTGTTGTCGGCACTGGTGTTCTATAAATAATAAAATGAGAACCATTGTCAATAGGTATAGTCGTTGTAAAGTGAAAAACAGGGCACGTATTATTCACGAAGCAATAAGTGCGTTATTTATGGCAGTAATTGGTCACTGATTGGCTTATTGTCATAACATTCTCACAAATTGGTATTCCAATAGCCCCGAATTAGCAAGGTTACATAAAATTCAACGTGTCAGAAAAATTCACGGGTGGCCATTAACTCTGGGCGAAATGTATCGCATAAAATATCGCCGTAAAGATCGATTAATTAGAGGGACAAGTGTGCCGATCGATTCCGAAAATGGGCCGGCGAGTGAAAGCGAAATCATGAAGAGATTAACAGTCGGTCCTCTACGCTCCGCTAACGAAGAATTATCTTTCTTTAATGGTCCACGGTGCTCACCTATAATGGGCCTCGGCCTGGGCACGTGGGCTGACCAAAGTCTCCTTTTCCCTCTCCTGTCGAATACGAAAATCCAAATGTCAACGTTGAATCCATTACCCCGGGGAGTTCATTGACAGGAAAATATCGAGGAAGTAGTTTGCCGTAAAAAATATCAATGTTCCGGGTCGGTAGATAATTAATATCCTGATAATTATCGCCCTTCTCCCCCCCCCCAAACCTTCGTTCTTCGTAATCGAACTATGGAATTAATTATGTCGAGAAAGACAGCCAAAGATTCTTTAACAAAACATTGTTCGTAATAATAAATGACTGTTATATAACTCTTTGCAAAATAATCAAATTATTATCTTCTATTTTTAAATATTCTTAACTTTACATACCAAAAACCTTGGTTAACCGATACTTCCTAACGCTTGATCATATTAACATACATTTGTGGAACTATTTCTTGGATCTCTCAGAATTTTTTAAACTTACCGATATGATATTTCTACGAAGCCCATCGCGATCACGTTGGACCTGACCAATCGTCGAAGGTTGACCCCTATAAACGCGTTGCTGTCGATCATTTTCAATTTCGGAGGCAGGTCCGTATTCGTCTTCCTGGTATGTGTTCCTATGTTGTTGACGCTGGCGAATTTGCCTCTCCGTTATCTGCGAAACGGGCGGACTCGTCGACGTAACGATCGTCTGTTGCCTCTGCACAAATCGTTGTTGTTGTTGCTGCTGGTGTTGCTGATCACGCGATTGCTGCTGTTGAGACTGGCGTTGTTGCAATTGTTGTTGCTGTTGTTGCTCGTGTTGTTGTTGGATCGTGTCGATCTTTGTCACCCTAAAACACAAAGTTTCTACCGCATTACGCAAAAGTAATTACTCCGCTCGTGTAAAAGTACACGAAACAGTTCCTTGTGTTTATTTTCATGTCGATCAGGATGATGGGGGCAATTGTGTCCACGTAATATAGCATATCAGGTAAAACAAAATTTAATCAATGCCCTTGAGTAATCGGTAAGTCTGAAATATGTTGACAGAGAATTTGACGTACGTTCGAAAGGTAAACAAATTTATCAAGGTTTCATGTAATTAATTGACTCGCAGATTTCATTCCATCAATTACTTTCTGAACTTCCTGCTTCGTTGATGTAATTATCGAAATGTTTAATGCTATAATATTATGAATATTTCAGCACTTGTCGAGGTTTAACGGAACATTTGAAGCAATTTCGCGGCGTTGGTAATTCCGTCATTGCTCAAGTGCAATCATTAGAAATTGTAAAACAGTCACCGGCGTCAATTCTCATCGACTCTTACCGTCGTGAAGGTTACGATCAATGGCTTTCTATTCGCGGATGATTCTTCACACTTGGATCGCGACGTCCGTCGCCGTTATGTAAGTGCTTTTTAATCGAAAATTTCTTCCACTGTCATACGAAAAATTTCACGAGAGTTCAAGGAGAGACGAGGGTACCCGGAATCACGTTGGCACGAAACACGTCGTAGACAACGTTGACGCACGACAACGTTGAGAAACTTAGTTCTCTCCCGATTACCCGTACACAATACGTTAATGAATACCTGCCGGCAGCCTCGTTGCCCAACTTGCTACTTGCACAACGGGACTCGATTCCAGCCAGCTAAAGAACGGCCATTGCCTCACGAAACAAGGAAAGACAATACGACGTACGAGGGCACATTGCTGTACTGTCGTTTCTTGAAATTTCAATTTTCCTTCAAGGTCTAACGCGTAATGAAACTCACGCAAAGGCAACGCTTAAACTCGCGCGACAATCGTGGAAGCGTGCCAAGTAAGTCATTCGTGATGAGCGAAGACTCAATCCCACAGAGTTATGCAAAAATTGATAATGTCCTTTGGAAAAGAAAGCTATCAGACGTAAAGCTCATGTTTTCATGATCAATTTTAGTACAACAGAAACTGAGATGTCAGGTATATGACTTTCCTTTTTCACTGACGTTCGTAACAGGACCTGTTTAATTTTCGTTTCAAGGTTCCCCGTGCGAGGGAGAGATCCAGCCGTGGGAAGTTTTCTACTGACAACCGTTATAAACGCCTACGAATCGCGCAATCGTCAACACGTTACGTCCCCCGGCGTATTATATTGTAATAACAGAAAATCGCGGCCCCACTTACATAACTTTATCGCATAATTGTCCGACACGTTGCGCGCGTTACCTGAATTTCCGGCACACGAGCTTATCCGTCGGTCATTCTCATTCAATCGGCCTAGCCGGGGGCAGACAAATTTTACAGGTGTGCCCGTTCGCACGTAACTCCATTCGAGAGGAGAGAAGACATTCGCGGCTTGTCGATGCTCAAAAAAAAGGTGTTCTTTCTCCGGTCCCCCCGTCCCCACCCCCACCCCCTTGTCTTTCCGGCCGACAATTGATCCGCTGTGTTCGTTTCGTTTCACTTTCGCGCTCACGCATTTTTCTTCCCGGTTCGATCGTCACGAACGTGGCTAAAGGTACGCGCACGACCCGAGGCTCGTGTTTTGCAATCTCATTGGGAATTAAATCTGCGCCCATCGCTGAACTTCCGCCAGTAAAGTTCAAGCACGATTCACCCCCCTCCTCCCCCCGCGTGCTTCGTATTTACAAGTAAAGCTACCTGCGCTTTAATATATAGACGAATAGATAGTTTCAACGAAGGATAGGCTTTTACGATGTTATTTTTTTCAATTATTTTCAGGAGTGCATTTGATGTTAATTGTTGTACACCTGTTCGTCGGTATTGAAAGGAAATTTATGTCGTATATTTTTAGGGTCTAAAAAGGGAAGTGCACTCACCTTTCGAGAAGGGGGTCTTCTTCGACTTCCTTGTTGACGGATCCACTTTCCGGGCATCCCACATTACGTGGCCAATCGCATGTCTGCAACTCATGACTGAAACAACGCAAATAAATATTAAATTTATACTTCTGAAAAATTCACTATTCATTCAGAAATAAGTCATCGTGGAGCACTAACCAAAAGTTACTGAATACGCGTTAATGAAATTAATGAAAAAATTAATGACGGATAACTATGAGTAAGAAAGTAACTTCCTTTCTCACTATTCAAAGTAAACGATAGACACTTCATCCTGCACCAAAGCGAATAATTGGTAACCTTTGTAAGCACACCACTTCCCCCTTGTACCTGTCAATCTACGTGTAACACTGTCCCTAGAGAATTTTGGCGAGCGATTTCACGGTGGTACTGTATTTGGAATCGACTTTGCCGTTGCATTACGTTCATCCTTAATTGGGTATCGCGTTACCATTAAGAACCCCGGGGTATCGGCGAGCTCGTTTGTGTATAGGTTTGTGTAACTCGTCTGGTATCGCAGGCAAGGCGTGGTCGATGAATTTTTTCCCCGGGGAGCGTACACATAGTACACACAGCTTTTACCACATGGTGAACCGGTGGACAGGTTAAAAATATTCCAGCTGGTCGAACCAGGATTTTTGCAAAGTCCACACGCGAGAATGATCTCTCCAACTCCCGTACGCATTGTTGCGATACTTGTGCCCGTGTTTTACGACACTTCCGCCGCAGCGGCCTTATCTCCCTCGGAAAACGTGCATTCACATTTTTATAACACCCCGCAATCGGTCTAGTATTTTCGCTGGCGTAAAAATGTTCTCCACGCACGACTGTAGGTTTACAACACGCGTATACAACATTTCTAAAACATCCATAATTTACGATGTCCATTAAAGAAATAAGCTATGGAAAAAAAGATCCATTGATCGTAGGGAAAACGTTAACATTATTTGCCTAACGAATGAGAGGTTTTTTTCCTTCATTCGGGCCAGGTATGGTCAATAGCAGGGGGTATTGTCGTTCGGTGTAAAAGAGGGCGGGCACGGAAGGGTTGTAGACTGGCCCTTATTTGTCCAAGTCCACGCCTCGTTTATGACTGCCTGTAAACCCTGCCTTGAAAGTGCAATCTCGTTTAGTATCCGCCATGCTGTAGACACGGCACAATCTCTCACGAATCTCATAATGCACTGGTGCCTGGGAACAGGAGATAGGTCGCATCCGTTCCACGTGTCTATTTCTGACAATGTGCATAGATACACACGCTCATTCGCTTTCGAATCGACGCCCGACGTGTGTACACGTTTGTACGAGGCTGCACTTAATTCCAGCGCGTCGGCTAATACCTCGCCATATTAGTAAGGCCGCCGATCTTCCGCGGAGAATTCATTTAATGTTTCGCAAGTCGATTGTTACGCGAATTCGGTGCAGGCGAGTCGACTGCGAAGTCGCCAGGCTTCCAGGAACATCGACTTCGAACGATATTAATTTGACAAACTCATTTTAGAATTAATCATTCGTGAATAGCGCAACGTTATTATAACGTTAGGAATGCTTTTTCCCTTTTCATCGAAAATATGTTGTTCTAATTAAACTATTTTCGAGTGACGTCGAAACCCTACGAATTTTGTATAATCTGGCACTTGATGAATGTAGATAATAATCTCCTGTTTCGTATTAGTTACTTTTTTTTGTCGAATACCAAGTAAATGGGTTTCATTCGCGCCGTGGGGAAAAGTTTTGTTGCTGGTGAATGATTAAGCTTGGAGAAATGTACACTTCCTTTGCCCTTTTGGTCGGTTCAGGCGGGTCAAAAGAATTTCACAAACTTGCGTATGCGCGCGTGGGTGCGATTTTCGTCACGTCCTTTGACTCATCCTTTCGAAATGATCTTTCGTTTCTGTCCACCTCGCCGTTTCAATGCGAAAGATTCATACGCAGGACTTACCTGTACATCAAACCTCCCGTGCAGGATTCCAGAAGAGCTCCGCCGAAAACGCAGACGTAATATTGCGTGCAGTCACGGGGGTGGGGGTAGTAACCAAATTCTTCGGGGCATTCGAATTCTAAGGCGGCCTCGTTTCTGCTCGCTCTGGTGCTTCGCGGTGTATTCCGTTGACAATCTGAAAAAAAATGAAACGATTATCGTTATGTTTCAAATAGAACTGCAATTGGCAAGATATTAGCTAATTTCGATACAAATTTATTCCTTCACGATGAATAAAATTCGTTAATATTACAAATCTACCTATTCCTTTATCCATCGTTTAAAACCTTGAAAACGTGTAGAAGGATATTATTACTGCATAAAGAATTTGAAATCAAAAGAAGTAAATTCGATGACCATGAACGAATGTTTGAATTCCTGGAATAACGTAGACCGACATTGTTGTTGAAGCTATTCAGAACAATTTCCTTGTTTTGCGAGATTCGAATTTATTTGCAGTAATTCAAAACCAGTGAGAGACGGGCCAAGATATTTTCCTTGAAATATCAAATTCCTTAGCGACGAAGGAACGCCTGTATCAGGGGAATTTCCTTTCGCTCGTCGAACCGAAGCGTTAAACGGCTCGTAAATTCAGCGAATCTTTTCTTTTCGCGTCCGATGGTTATTGGCAGACTGTTTATTATCATAATATCCTCGGCGCCGGTGTTTGCAACGGGAGGAGAGCGGGACAGGGAAAGAGCGAGGGACAAGTGTGCACCAAAAGCGGCACAGAATCGACGTATCGTTTGTTGCGAGCATGAAATGCGAACGGCAAATGCATGTAGCCAGTATCGAGGCTTTGCGCAATGGAAAAGGTAACCGGATTTTCGGTCGACCTTGCGCTTACGCGTGCATTACAGTGCACGCACTTTTCCATGCATCGATTACGCACGTTCTCGTACGAGCGTTACGGCAGAGTAGGATTTCAAGAAAATTTCTTGCGCCAGAGAAATTCAATGGACGTCGGCCGCGCAAGACTTTTCTTCCTTGGGCAACTTAACCGATAAATTAGCCGAATTCATTTGATTACGCATCAACGAATCGATTAGGATCGAACGTTAACGACAAAGATTTGCATTAACATATTCAAC
The DNA here is from genome assembly GCA_963989215.1 of Hedychridium roseum. NCBI lineage: Eukaryota > Metazoa > Arthropoda > Insecta > Hymenoptera > Chrysididae > Hedychridium > Hedychridium roseum. The sequence goes on from OZ022314.1 coordinate 5,112,516, forward strand.
GTCTTTCGAAGCTTTCGTAAAGGCCGTTTCGTTTGATCTTGTAATAATCCGAGTATATAAATTGACGGAGTTTTGTTATTCGAATGAAATTGTCGAAGCCGATGGATTGCGCCGCAGGTCGGCGGAAACTGGCGGTCGGCTGTTGTTTCGTCAAACATTCGGCTCACAGCTTTGCAGTTGAATGGTGAGCGCATTGTTCGATCGTGAGATCATTGGCGAATAGAATCGTTAGAAATCCGCTGTACGGCAGTGGCGCGCGACGGTTTCGGTACGTGAGAATATGCGTCGGCACGGCTCTAACTCGCTCTCTATTTACCCGGCTACCGAAATGAGGTTTGCCGCGTATGCAAACACCGCCGGTGTCTTTCCCGCACGACGCAAGAACAAACTTGTCACCCGGGAGAAACCGTCCCGTTTCTCCGCTTCGATGATCGCCAGATTTTCCGAGAATCCGTCGCCCACGGAGATATCGTTCAACGATAAGTACATTGCGATATTTCACGTTGAACACTGCAATAAACACCTCTACACCAGATTTTCCTAATCTCAGTGCTAAAGACAACTAAGACTACAGGAGGCAATTATATAAACCCGTCTGTCGTGTCTCGGTGATCTCCTATTTCCATAAAAATGCCGAACCGAAACGTGTAATCTTCGACAGGTGTCGGTACTTTTATCGGACCTTGAAAATTGCCTCAGTTCTAGTCGATTTCATGATTTCTACATCTTCACTTATCGACGTTTCTTTCAAACGCACCAGTTTTTAAGTGCAAAAAATTCATTTGATTAGCCCTACATATCTTAAGAATGATTGACCAACCGCTGACACGTTCTACCTCACGCTCTATTCTGACGTAAAGTGTTTGAATAACGACTTCATTACCCGTAACAATTTCGTTTAGTCGGCTGAAAGGATTATTTGCAAGCCGCGAAATTCTCGTTTTAAAGTCGGTGATTGGTTTGCCAGTGTATCTGCGCAAGTCTTCTTCGCAAGAGGAAGTTCGCGGGTAACCCGACCTCTTTTCCCCGTAATTACAGGCTCGCATAGATTAATAAGAGGGCTGATATAAGTAGCGAGATAGGTAGTTTCGCAAATTAATGATCGCCGGGGCAAAACACGACGGTCGATCGCGCAACACGCACAGACCGGTCGCTGTATAGCTTTTTCGTGGGACTCGTTAAGACGGAAGTTGCCGAGGAAAAGACGTAACGGAGTAATCAAAGAAAATAGTATTCCAAGAGGAAGCACAAAAATATACATTTTTTCGCCAATAAAACCGCACTTATCTATCACCTCCTCATCAAGGAAAAATCGAGTACATAGAGAAAATTTCATTTAGAATCCTTGCTACACTTGTAATAGCAATAAGATATGTATCAGCATTGAAGAAACGTGCCGCACAGAACAGCAAATACGGATATAATTACAACAACACTGATCGCAATCTTTACAAACCGTATTTTAAATGTAGAGTATGACATTGTATCTAATACTCGCATAGGTACTACAAATGTATTTCACGCGATTACAGGAATATCTTACCTATACAGATATCAAGATGTCTGATCACTTGATAAAGGATCATATTTTTAATAACCCAATGAATTACGGAAAGTTAAAAATAGCAATAGCATTTTTTCTTCGCACTTGTATCCGGGAAATGAGAATCGTTAAATTTTTCGAACATTGTACGAGTAACAAAAGATCGTTTTGCGTTGTATAATCTGTTGAAAGTCAAAGGAACAAAGGATCTGCCGATTTCCCATGCACGTAAAGTAACGTTCAACTGAAAAGCCTTTTACGTAATTATCATAACAAGCGTGAGCGCCTGTAACAACAGATGGTAATGGATTTGCATGGCTCGCCGTGGCACTCCGATTAAAATTAGGTAAGGCCCAGTGGGAATGGGAATTTAATCGCTTCCACAGGGAAACCTCGTCTATCGGCAACGTTCGATCTCGATCGCATGATTGCGCCCCGAAGATTCTGACTAATTAAATAATTATTTGAACCACCAGATTAAGATCGCACTAGCCGCACTCTTACCTTGGCGCTTACATTCATATCGCACAATATCTTTTATCTTTACGGCGATCGCACAATTAATCAGAGAGCCGTTTCTTATATCGCAATTAAGGGTAATTCAATAGGTCAAAGATTCCTTTCATCTTTATTCCCTAACGATAGGCGCGGTAAATATCATCTGCTCTTAAACACAAACTGTTTCTTAATCGCGTAAGTATTTGGAAATATATTTTAAAAGTAAGTAGTAAGATTGCTTGAATTCGTACAGTTTCCTAGAGGAAATCCTTCCTGAAGAATATGAATTGACTTCCTCGGATCAACACTACCTTCGTGCTTTTTATTACGTATCTTTTATGAACCATTTGTCTGGTTAGCGTAGTAAAGCAAACGCGGTACAACTCACGGAAATGTGTGTGAATATCTTCATAAGGCAGTCACGGGTATTTTATGATGCAATAATAAAGATTCGCGAGATGCCATAAACCAATGTGTGTAACTTAATACGGCAATACTATTCCACTACACCCGGCGAATGCTATACATTTTATTAAAAGATTTTACAATTTTCATAGAACGATTAGTATACTTTACACGGAAAATTGGATAATATGTTAATTGCTATAATTATTATAGGAGATATTTTTCTAAATAAATTTGACTAAAGTCTTAACATGTTTAGAGCTGGTTCTTAGAACAGTTTCCATTTGAAATGTAAAGGCTGAATTGGCCGATAGGAAGGCTAAGTTTTGCAGAGAGTTTATGATTCATTGAAGAAAAGGTTATTACTTCATGAACCATAATTCACAATGATTTCTGACTCAGAACTGACGCGTCATTAATAGCAAAGGGCAGAACTATCTCTCATGGCTCTTACTTTAATTCTAACGGTGTAAATTCGTAGCACAACTATCAATTACTTATTAGAAAGATTGCCGATTGCTATATTCCAGAAAAAGCAAATAACTATCGATAAATATTTCCTGTAATGATCTAACGAATTTCTGTGATATTTCGCCTCGCTCGTAAAGATAAATAAACGCACCAACTCAACTAACTTTGCGCATTAACGTTTAATGTTGTACCGATGCATTCTGCCACGTGATAAATCGCCATTTACTCGACGTTTACTCGTCGATGCACTCAGCAGGACTTGCGTCCGCGTGCATAGGCGGATGTCGCGGAAGAGTTAGGGACTTCCTGACGGCATTGACAGCGATCAGATAAAGGATAGGCGGGTGCCGGCGAAGGTCGGTTAAAGTCGAAATACCAACGGGAACCGGAGGAGAATTGAAAGAGGGATAAGCACGTCCTTGAATTGACGCGGATGCGGCGGCAACGGCAAAAATCCGTCTCCCTGGCCGGCGGGTGCAAAGATCCTGCTACGAAAACCTTTTGAATTCGAGCCGCCCGGCCTTGAAACGACCGCAAGGTCAACGTCCTCGACCGCAACCCAACGACGCGCACGAAATGACGTTCCTCACCTCGACATCCTCGTTAACAGGATTGTCGCACGTGCGGCATTTCTTACCAATTACCAAAGAGTGCACAGAGAATTGTTATCCTCGTACATTTTGTTTTTACACATTGGCTATATCCTTGAAGAATATCGGTAACTTATGAACCAGAAGGAATGGTCTAAACAGAAATTATATATATATTTTAATGATGTAGGATAAATATTGTGTTTGCTGTGTTATGTTTGTGATTACCTTGAATTTTAATGTCAATTCTAGACTTGTATAGTCAAATAAGACGGTACAATGGTCTTTCATTAGAATGATACGTGTAATTATATGAAATTGCCCGAACAAGTGTCGGTCCTTCTCCCGTGACAATTTTAATTGGTTCGAAGGTGAAGTTACGATTAGAGCGTTTAATTAAAGCGCTCATTATCCTATTTTCGTTTCTTTTGGTCGAACTAATTAAAAGACATTGTACTAACTTTCTTGTAATTAAGACGTCAGCTGACGTAACTCTAGTGCGGCGGAATGCACGTTTCGACGTTTTTCAGATTTTTCACACGTGGCAGCAATCGAAAGTCAAGTGGGAAAGGAAAGAATAAAATAAACAGCGCGAAAATGTTGCCGCAACCTTAACAATGCAGGAGAATTTTATCCGCCGTAAATTTAAGCCCACTGAGCCAGGAAGGTTTTATCGCCGTGCTAATCGAATATTCCTACCTCGGGAATAAAGTGAATGATAAACGAAGGATTACGTCAGTGAGTGCAGGAAAGATTTATCGCGCCGGTAAGTGCATTACATTATGAAATTTGCAAGAACTTTTCTACGGTCCGTATTACGCGGTCGATTGAGTTGACGAACGTCGTGGCCGTCGCGTCATACCTCTGACATTTCACGGAGAAATGTCGCTGTGTTTGAACCCCACCATGAGACGCGCATAAGATAATACCAAGCGAAGAGCAACTTTTCCACGGCGAACAAAGCGGATGGAGCGCATTTCAACGAGATAATACGAATACAAAGGTATATGTATAACGCAAATAATACGTTCTAGAAAGGCGGGCTTCGTATAATGCACCGACCAATGTGCGTCTCGTTCGTTGGCCGCCTGAAAAATACAGCCGGAGATCCCCGAGCGAATGTTAAATGTCAGAAGGATCATCGCGAGGTACACGCGAGGCACAAAGCGAATTCACAGAAATTAAATAGAGCCAAGCATTTTCTACAGATCCAAATGACCACGAGACTTCCCGAGAAATTCGCTAAGCTCGACATTCTATTTATATGTTGATTCAAACTTTGTCCTCGTGTCTTTCACGAAATCCCAGTACAGCGGGGTTTAACTGGCTCCTTATTCACCGGCAGCAAATCACTTTTATATTTCTTGCGCATTAAACACTTTTTGCATTCATCTCTTTTACTCTCAAAGACTACTTACGCGTTTCCTATTGAAAGAGGTCTGTTAGGACGAATTTTTCAGGGATGGAAATGAGGATCGTGCATTTCCTGGAAAAGGAGGAAGAGAGGGAGAGAGAGAGAGAGAGAGAGAAAGAAGGGAGGGGAGGAGGGAGCAGAAAAAGATGCACGACTGCGAAATTCATGACGACGAGGACTCCCAGTATTCCCGTTCTCCGAACTTAATGACGAGGAAGCGATGAGGCTCCTCTCTAATTAGAATACGACCAGGCGAAAATAATAAAAGGCATTTAGAAAAGTTACGAAACATCGTGAGAAGTAACCGCAAGGATTGCAAGTCTCTCCGGGATTACCGAATTTCAGCGGGAGAATTGACGTTTAACATATATTTCTCTCTCGTTCGTCCAATCATGTAATGACAGGGCGTTGTCGATCACCCAGCCCGCAGATGTTCTTACATCGGTATATGCGCGTTTAATGATATCTCCACGAAAAATTGCAAAACCCCGTTAATGGGCTAACCGCCTTTCGTAATGCCTGTGGTTTTTGGCATGGTCGCTTTTCCCCGCGAAAATCGTGTTTCACGAAACGGAGGCGAAGAATACAGATGGAGAAGACCGCGGAATTGTGCGCGTAATTTAATAGCGTGGAAAGCGAATTACAATGAAATTGGTATTCGTTTCCGTCGGAAGCTGCAAAAGTTTAGAGTATTCAAAGAAATGATATCCCTGTGTGTGCGCGCCTCATATTGATTTACGTAATATTTTTTCCCTGCAACTCTGTGCCTCGCTTATACTTGTAATCGAAGACGGAACGGAATCGAATTCGCTTTATCCATGTCGGTGTAGATAATGTCGATCTATTAGCGTATTTGGTGGTCGGCTGAGGTGTATTACGAGAGCAACAGACGGCGAGGTTTGCTGTTTGAAATTGTAGAACCGTGGTTTCTAAGGCGTTTCAGCGCGTGGAAGTTCGGTGCACAATCGCGACTGGAAGGAAAACACCGAAGCGAAGTCGGTGGAAGTGAAAGTCCTGCGAATGGCGGGAGAGGTCGACAAGGAGAAAGAGGAACAGGCAGGACGAAATAAGGACGAAGAAGGGGCGTGGGGGGGACAGGGAAAGGGAAGACGCGTAAGAAGGGAGGAGGGAGAAAAAAGTGTGATTGACGGAGAGGGGAATGGTGGAAGGGAAGGAAGAGAACAAGAGCAAGAGAGAGAGAGAGAGCTCCGGATAAAAGAGTCAGAGAGTGAATGAGTGAAAGTGAGTCGGAATACCAAAGCGGGACTCTGAAACTAGAGCACCGGCTTGCATAATATCGGACAGTTAAAACGGTTTAAGGCGTTCCTCATACACGCCCGCTGATAATCCATGTCAATTTGTACTCGCCGCAAATACAAGCGCCTTTGCGAAGCCGCAAATCGACGGCGAAAAACGGGGGACATTAAAAACTTATTTGGATAACAACGGCGGAAAAAAAGTCAGGTTTACTGCAATGACATAATCTTCCATCATGAATGGCCAAGAGAGTAAAATGCTAACCGCGAATCACCTTTTACCGGCGTTGCTCGTAATTTCTTACCGGTTTAGGTTAATCACGTTTAAACGAAATTAATGGTAATTGCGGTCAGACCTATAATGGGTTCATGGTCAGTAACTGGAACTGTTAGCTTTTGTTGCGTAAGATTTTTCATTTCACCAGTGAGTGGCAGATCAGCCGGATTTTGTCTACCGCTGTGCGGGCGTTGCTTTCTTTCTGTTTCGCCAGTCATTCCGATAAATCGTTAAAAGAAACGCGTGTCATGCCTCCCACATTAATATCAATGCGAATATGTTGGCATGCAAATGAGAGAATAATAAACAATAAACAAGGGCACGATACAAAGGATCTTTTAATAAGAATCACTACACGGAAGAGTATCGTAATTATAAAATATCCCAGTAAGAATAGCCACGAGTGTGTTGCATGAATTTCATTTTGTACAATTTGTACAATATGAAAAGCAATCGTGATAAAGTTTGCAATGTATTCGCGGTGAGCGACTGAAAAGGTTCGAGTGAGCAAAATCAAATTTTTTGCCCCTCGAACCGATATGTCTGACGAACCGTGAAATGAAACGCATATTTGCCCAGGCAGTTCGTTTCCACAGACACCGCATCTCGTAATTCTTTTTGCTGTGCACGTCGTGTTTTGATCTCCACAGTTATTATGATAGCTCTGACGTAACGAGGAATTCACGACTCGCGAGAAAGTAAATTAGTCCGCGAGGTACTCCGTAAATCGATGATTCTTTAACTTCTCTGGAGTTTCCATGCAAAAAGAAATTCCATACATTTCCTCGAAATTATTAGCTAATAACGAAACAATAAATTTGTCTAGAGGTTTTTAGACTATTGGATAATATTAAACATGACATTTTTATATAAGAAATTTATGTTCGGTAAGACGCGAATCATTTTTTTGGGGAAATTTCTCAAAACTTCTTACGCAATCAAAGCCCCTGCCTGTCGCAATGGCAGATATGAATATGTTCTGTAATTTAATTAAGAGCGGCTATTTTTCTGTAAGCTCAACCGTGACGTAATGACACTGATATAACCGTTCAAAAATACCTGCAATAATATTCGAACGTATGGCCATACACTGCGATTATGAGTAACTAACATTCGCTTCAATGCGATCCAATTATTGTGCATTTGGAAGAAAATTGTAAGCATTGAACGAAAAAAGTAAGGACGAAAAATGCTTAGGAGGAACGTTTAAGTCTTCTATAAAGTCATTTAATATCGTTACCCGAGGTTTCTCTTAGGATCGATTAAACGGCAAGAAAAGGAAGTAATTAGCAGCAGAAACGTATAATTTGTACGTCTCCCCGTTCGAGCAACACGCGATGCTGTAAATCGTGGCAATGCACCGTGCTGCTTCTGGAATTCTTCCGTAAAGGACATAAATGTGAACCTTGAAAAGCCTCTAAATACTAGACGGTGTATAATGATACGCGTGTTAACCGCTGATTAGCCGCTGCACAAGGCGAGTTTCGTTCCTGTGGTCAACGTACTTTCCTCGTTTCTAATTGCTGTAAAATCGCCAGAGTTTACTATCGTTTCTTCCCCCTATGCCATATATTGCCAAATTTCACGCTCTCAGCAAATCAGTAACTATTGACGTTAATCGTGATCGTTCACGTGTTTTAAAACCTCTCCATTTCTCTCCTGCTACTCGCCGGGGACTGATTATTTTTAAACGTTTTACTAATGTTCGGTTCATTGGTCTGAAACATGTTGTACAGCATGGAAGGCAATTTCTGCGAAAGATGGAGATCGATTGGACCGCCGTGGAGTAATTTTCGTTGAGACAGAGACGGGTCATTAGAGGTTTCGATAGTCGCGGCTAATGGCATTTTGCAATCGACTCGCCACGGTGACTGTACAAATATACCCGAGGTATGCATTTGCAAACAAAAAAAGGTTAATACGTCTATCAAATATCCGCAACGCAAAACAGCAACGACCGTACGTACATCGTTCAAAAAGAAAATACCTCCGTTTATGGACTTTCCACTGGAGATTCCTAAGTTCTGAAACCGCTGGCGAATTTTACAAAGAGTTGTAAACTGTTTTTAGCGTTAATCGGCTTAGAAGAAGTTCAGCAGAGACGATTTTGTCAAAGATTCTTCCAAAGTCGCGCCGAGTTCGTGCGTTTACCGTAATTCTACGACAGGTCGATAAAAATTTCGCCTACGTTTCGCCCTCGAGCCGGATGGTAATGATCTTTACTTTCTTCGTGAGAAGCCAATCGATTCGCGCTAGCACGAACACAATCAGCGGATCGTAACCGCGGCGGTAATAAAAAAAGTCGACACCTTCGATCGTCGCAGTGTTGGACAATTTTCGAAGCATTACGAGACATTCACGGTTCGGGAATTAACGGGAAAGAATCGCTCGCTTGCGAAAGGGGATTTTATTTCTTCCAGCCCGGCAATAACGCCATTTCGAATACCTTCGCGGACGGACTTACCGTCAGCTCGTAAATTTTATTGCCATTGATTATCTATGATTTCGCCGAACATGCAAAAGGGATTCATGCGAGTCGTACCAACAAATTTTAAGCACCTATTTGCACTAGCTGGGAGAAAAATCCAGTTCGCGTTGTCGGTTCCTTAGACATCATAGAAATTTATGGCTCAATTATCTATGGAATATGTTAGACATTATTTCCTTTAATGCATCACTTACAATAGGCACAAAAACTACTTTTTCCTAATTTCACGAAATTAATCAATGTTGAGGAAGTTATCATTTTTTGTCAGTGGAAGTTTAACCAATCGTTAGTGACGGCCAGGGATAACAGTTACTATTCTCTGTAAACATTAATGAAATATCAAAAATGTTAATTATTGACGCATGAAAGACTTTACATTGAAATCTTGTCTCGCTCAACTGTTTGCGTTAAACTGGTTTCCAGCGTTTCATTACCAATTTTTGTTGAACATTCAATGACCCGAACTTTTTATGAAACATGTGAAACCTTGACGACTCTTGGACATGTACAGCTTTTTACTATCGACTTTTCTAATCGATACGTATAAAAATTGCCTGAGTAATCGTTACTCAACAACTCACGTACGTTTTTTCGAAGCGTATATTTCTTTTGCCATAGTCGATGACTTGTTCCATTATTTTACAACCATGAAACTCCCAGCAACCACGTGTGAAATATTCGAGTGTTTGTCTAATTGTCGACCTTGCGTAGGAAGTTTTTCAAGGACTTGAATCTCGAGTGTCAATGACAAGTAAATGTAGACACACATTCCGTCTTCGATTGAATACGAAATTTAATTGACAGCGAGATCACGTTTAAATGACAAAATACAATCGGAATTGACAGGTTGCTGCAATACGATTTCCGCGAAGTGTTATACGACTTGTCGCTTCCATTGAAACGAATCATGATTTATCGATGTCCACCGAACATTTTGTAAGGCCACGGACAAAGTTTCGTTGGTACTCGGTGTTAGGGACGTTGTGAAAAATGGAAAAGGAACATAGTTTACGGTTAAACGATGCTTAAGCCAGACAGATGCCGATGCATGAATTATCAGGTGTTACGCATCCTCCGATAATTAGCATAACCGGCGTGTACGCGGACGGAATATTCGATGCATATCTCCGTACGTGGCCCTCTTCAACTGCGCGGCTTGTCCTTGAGGTCAGAGATGCTTTTGAATACCGGCAGAGGTCGAGATTAGACTTTACTACCTTCTTGCCCAAGCTCGACGATTCCGATCTTCGCGCATGCCTCGGCGGATCTCTTAATTTCCTCGTCAGCCTTAACAGATGCCGATACGCAGAACCGTTGCGGCAATAAAATCAGAGGCCGAACGTTGTGTCATCTCCTTTGGAAAAGTTTCGCATCGATTTCGATCGTTCGGCTAAGATGTATTCTTGATGCAATCCTATCTTAGTGGCGGAACTCGACAGGCTTTGAAATCTCTTGCCTTTAAGTAACTTATATTTCACTTTCCTGTTTATTAGAAAACAATGTATTGTACGATTCGATGAGTTAGTTAGTCGTTTCAAATGTTTAGTTACAATCTAAAATACTGGGAAACATAAAGACCGTAGAATGCATCATAATATGCATTGTACAAATTGCAACAGATTGACCAAAAATACAATATCCATCTGACGCATATTAATTTCGTACAATTCACGTGGACGCACATTTTTTTAGCTTTACGGAATATTTCTCCACGTGGATAGTAATATTCCATTTAGCTTCTTGACCGACTCAATGTTGAAACGGCAAAGTACCTCAACATCGAGGACCGACGTTCCGTAGCGTCTCGCGGAAACAATGGGTATTTGCCAAACGAAGGCCTTCTAATCGAAAGTATTCGGAATTTCGCGCACTCACGGGACCGTAACTACGTTCGACGGTAGATAAGGGGAAAGAGAGAGACAAGGCCGTTGATTCTTGGTCAAATGACCGGAGCTCCTCGCGAGAATCGCGCTCTGTAACGCCTCAATGTGTAGCCCTGTAACGGTCACCGTTCACGTTCGTCTGACCTTAAAAAGTGAAAAGACTGGTCGACCAATCCCCCCCCACGCCTCTCCTACGCCGCTGGACACGCGCCCCTCTGATTCTTATGTAAATGCACGCTCGTTACGTGTGACTGTGTAGCGTTTCACTCGTTTTTACCAGATATTCCCGAAAGAAATTACTCGGCAGCGACGAATCAACTGGCCGACCCTCGCGGCGAATCTGTATCCGAATGAAAGTCTATCAAAAGAATTTTGCTCTCTGCGAAAGGGGAAAAAAAAGGATCCTTTTACCGCGGAGAAACTCCGTGGAGCCGCGGGTACAATTTGTCTTTTTTATTGAGAGCCATTTCACGGGGGTTAAATAAATTTTCCTTGCCAAGGAATTCGTCTCGGGCGAGAAAGTTTTTAATGCTCGTATTACGCAAGTCTTACTTTTTAGGGTATTAATACATTTATTAAGACGTCGAGTGTCTTTTTATGAATGCACAAAGCGGCATATTAATTGGCGAAATTTCTGCTGGCCAAATACGACGGTCCTCGAGATAATTTCTTCGCGAACCGATGGTGATCAATCGTTCTCGTAATCGGAACATCGACTCCCCTGGCTGGACGGTCGTTTTCCCACAATTTTCCCGGACTTTCCGAGAATGTGCGGCGGGCGCAAAGGCCGTGCGAGCAAGGCATACATCCGTATCAGCTGGTTACGCAAGGTTTTGCCGATCGACCGACCGGTCGATCGATCGACGCCGCGCTCATTTGCGTGCAATAATATTAACGATAAAAGGGGTGGCCTTAAGGAGGGACAGTGGGAGTCCCCGGCAAGGCATCCGGCTTGGCAAATTAACTCCCGTGATCTGTGACTCATTTATCGCAACGACGCCGGGGAGATATCGCGGGGGATTATAGCGGGCCGTTTGTTAGCGATCCTTCGAGACGCCAACGTGGGAGCCAGCTTTATGCTCGGCTGCCTGACAAAGTGGACGCCGTGGGATACGTTTACGTAGAGATACACGTCGCTCGGTGCTCGCCCTTCGTCGGCGATACAATCGCCCACGATCGCCCATGAGAGATGGCGAGACGGAACAGCGGGTGAGAAACAATCGGCCCAAAGGACGAGTGAAAGGGATAAATGAGATAAAGTAATGAGAGTGATAAGTGAAACGGTCCACGGCTGGGAAACCAACGCCCAATGAATACCTAAAGTCTTACCAAATGCCATTTATCTTCCTTATCCGTTATCCAAACGGTTCGTCATAATCGTCACAAATACTCCGTCAACAATCGGATCACCTGTTCGATTCAAATAACTGTGACAAAGTTTGTTCCATCTGAGAGAGAAAAATAATTTGTCGAGAAAGAAAGCATTAATTTCAAATAATTCAGGGCATGCCAGTTGTAATTAAAAAGGAAAAAATTGATTTTCTTGTTAGACTTATCGCGTCGGGAGAATGTTTGCGTTCTTCACGGAAAGTCCATTCCGAATAGCGGTGTGCATTGTATAATGTTAAAGATCGTGAATCTATCATGTAAAAATGAGTTTCTTGCGGGTGCTACTTCGTCTGCCGTGGTTAACACTGTTCTCGACAGCGGCGCATATCAGCGGGCAACACCCACTCACGATCTATAACCGGGGCTGGAACGTTGCTAAAGACACACTCGCGACCTACGCGGTATTCGACCGTACGAATCCCACGATCCTCTCCGCCGTACGTAAGGGAACCGTTAGTCACGAGGTTCGGCAAATAAATACCAAAGGACTACCACCCGGACGATCAAGCGACGATTACAGCGACGATTCAGGGAAAGACCAGGAAACCAGACAATTTTTCGTCCAACGTTCGAAATTTCGGCCGATTTTTCGTGTTTGCAATGACGAAGCAGTCCTGCGGACACCTTCACCTGTCAGATACCTTTCAAAAGTCATTTTCTATTTATAATAGGCCTTAGTAGAATGTGTGTAGTAAGGTACACAGTGCCAATCAATTTTCAACTAGTTATGCTGAATGTCCTTTAATGCGAGTCATGTCGCATGATTTCTCCGTGATTGACACTTTGTCTCGACGATCACTCGAGTAGCTCATAGCGGACCATAGGAATTGAAGTAGAGGCTTTGGAAGTTTTCATTCTACACAGTTCCGACTGACACAATTGCCTCAATTTACAAGGATGACCTATTGGAAGAATTCACAGTACGTCTCGCTCGTTTACCCACGTTAAGTAGCCCTTTGCTCCTACAATAAGTGCGAGCACTGAAAAAGAGAATGGCGAGGAAAGTAAGGTCGATGAAGAACTTTGAGGAAAATTTCGAGTTTCGATTTTACACAGTCGGGGTTGGCCTAGTTAACGTCCAGACCTGTGCATTTTGTGCAGCGTAATTCAAGCTCTGCTACGTATTTTCTTCGCTGGTGAATCCGTTTGATTGATACTTTGCCTAGTCGATAGGCGAGGGCATTGAGATCGAAGACGGTGAGGAGCCTAGCATCAATGTACAGCTATTTGTTCGCGGACCGTAAACTCTGCGGGTTTTCGACGTGCTCTAATTTAGTTAGCTTTCGTTTAAGAGGATGATGAGTCGATCGAATGGGTTTAACGATTCATTCCGTGCACGCGGGTACGTGTTGTATTCTTTGGACCGAATATTCTTGGCAATAGCAATAAAATCGACCTAACGAGCCAGTTGATGTCAATCAGTGGGTTTACGATCGTTGCCTGTCGTGCATTCGTCAAAAGGATTATGGCGAAACGGGTTTTTATTAAACCCACAAACTGTCAGTTCACTGGCGATTCGAGTCAGGAAATTCGACGGAATTCAGCGGATTCGTTTTCGTGTTTACCGAACGTGCGTTTCATAATGAAACGATCATGGGTTCATAAAAGTTTTACGGCGGTGAAATTGCAATCGTATGAAGTTTGTTACAAAAATGTAGGTGAAAAGTACGAGTGATAAAAATCACGGTTAAACGGCCATTCCTCACCGATTCGCCGGTTTATCTTCCTAGCGAGACATGCTTCCGCCAATTGACGATAGAATTTCCTACGGTAAATTTTAATTGGAAAAATCGAAAAGAGAGAAAGTCGGTGAACGACAAACGTTGCGAAGTTCTAAACCCCTGGATTCACTGAAACCATAAAAATTGTTTCGATCGCTGGATCTCATTGGATCAGGGCAATAAACTTGAGTTAAATACTTGCCCGCTCTAACGAGCGTGAACGCGGCTATCGTTTTGATTCCTTTTTGTTCCGCAACAGATCGGTCGTTTGTCTTCGAAACGAGCGTCGTGTGAAATGAAAAAGTTCTATCTACTTTGCGACACGGGTACCCCGTCGCCTTAATGAACGGACTGTATCGAAAATTCGAGATAATAAAAGGCTTCGAGGCCGGTCAGGAACTTTACGATCGTTGCGTGCCGCGTGTGCAGGGCGAGATTCTTGCGACACAATATTTTTAAGACACGCTGCTGTTGTCCCGTCAGGCATAATTATATTCCTCGCGTTGTTCCAGCCGAGCAGTCGCAATTAATTATCACAGCCGTGAGAGAGAACAGGGGCTTTGTCGGCTGATCAATGCACCCATATACGGGATATATGCACGCCAGTGAAAATGAATTATTGATTCAGCGAAACATTGCTTTCCTAGCCCGCCGTCAAATTACGCCGGAAAAACAAACGCTATTCGAGCGTGTGTTATATAATTCTACTCGTTAATCCCCATACGGCTATTTGATATTGACGTGGTGTTGTTGAAAACATATTTTACGGTCTTAGGAACAGTGGGTATTTAGAGTATTGCAGTAGTATTAAGATAAATATTTATCCTGTACAATTTTAATGAACAGGAAAAGTGAGTGTAAGGAATGCGAATGAAGGAAAACGGAAGAATGCGTGAACTGTTCGGGAAAATCAGTTGTAGAGTGAAAATCTGAACTCGTGGAAAGAAACTTTGTATGATGTTTGAACTACTAACGTGAGTCACGAGCAATACGTCGCGAAGAACCCGGCCGACTAGACACGATGCTTACGACCGCATTCCCCCTGCATTTTTCGCAACTCACCGTTTGATCTTTTAAAGAGAGGAACGTTCACACGTCGCTCGGGAACACAGGCACATCAAGTAGTACTGATCTACGGGGAATCATAGAGAAGGATCAGCAGGAAAAGGAAAGCATGATATTTCGCGGTGAAAACTAGGCCGATTTAATAACAGGCCGATTATCGGTTCGCTGTATTTACGGATAACTGAATATCCTTGGCGGAGATAGAAAGTCGTTGTGAATTTATGAAACCCTAGGAAACGAGGAAGGAAGGATTGTGTTGGTTGTAAAACGGGCGACAGGGTGTTCCGAGGTATCGTTGAAGCTTAGAGGCACGAATGGTGAGAAAGTCAAGAAACGCTATGGAAAAATTAGTCAAGGATATTGCGAAGGGCGCGAGTTTACAAAATCCTAGGAAACAAGGATGATGTTCGTTGTAAAACAGGTGAAAGGATTTTTCTAGGCACCTTTGAAACTTCGACGGAAGAATGGCGAGGAAATTCTTCGCTCCAGAATGGCGATCCGTGAGAATCTCCAAGCGATATAGAAAGATCAGTCAAGGATATCGCGAAGGGCGTGCGCGGGAATGATGGATTCGCGTAGGATTTTACTCGGAGAACTCTGACGTAGACCTTCTCCGTCGGTCTTTCCCTCGGCCTTTCTAAGTTTGCGGAAAACCGGGGATCGACGGACCGCGGAACCTGTGAGAATGGCAGCTCATGCGACGGGCCATTGGCGAAGGGGTGTGCACACCCGCCAATAAGCAATCTGACCTTTGCCATCGCCGTTCGAGCTGCTCCCACTTGTTCCACTTCGCCATTACTGGGCGTCGGTTTCGCCGGCTCTGTCGAGACGTTCGCCGACGGACGTTTAAATTAAAACGATCCCCCGAAGCAACCGAGGATCGATGAAGTCTAACGGAACAAAAAGGAAGAGGGAGAGCGAGAGAGAGTAACGATGATTGGATACTCGTGTTACTGGAAAGAAGTCAAATCTATCTGGCAGTAATAAAACCCAAATGCCATGAAAAGTCATGCGCAGGAATTTTTAATCATTATCAGTCACAGAAAAAGGGTTCGATTCAAAGAGACTTGTATGTCAGTGAAATTAGTCTTCTCTGATAGTATGGAATTGTTAGCTTGGCCGAGATCGATCGGTACAATTAAACGGCAATTCATCTCGAGCAAGTTCATTATAATATTGTCATCTATTTAAGTCCTGATCTAGGCGGCGAGGTAATTACCGCACCCACGGGAGCCTTCCACACCTATTCCGAGCTGCATAAATTCTCGTTTGTTCGTCGAATCGAACTGCTCTGAATTTTCTAGCGCGATCGACATGGAACGACTTTATTCCACACGTGATATGATTGGTCGATGCGATTTCGCGAAGGAAGGACGCGTAGATGAGCCGAGGCAAATATCGGACCGTTTGCACGGCGGCTTCGAAATTTCTTGGGCGATCCTTTTCCGGAGTCGCGATCCGGTTTGTCCGGCGAGAGAGAAAGTCGTCTGTCGAAATTCCGCCGAGCTTAGACTCGAGGCGAGGTTTCGATTTTGAGGGCGGTTGCCGCGAATGTCCTGCTTACGGGCCGTGAAGGCTGCGCAGGGGTGTGTGCCAAGAGCTCGGCAACCTTTAGCATCGCGGAGGTGAGGCAACTATGCCCGGCATTAGATCAGACGGACGCACAGGATATCTCGACGTTGGAAACGTGACTCCCCTGGCACGTGAGCCGTGATTGATGATACACTTTCAATGAGACGTTTGAGCGCCGAGTCATTTTTATTTTTGTAAACGACTCGCTCGAGCGGCTAATCGACTTGGACTTTCCTTTCAACCGTCCTCACTACTGCTGATCCTGTTTTAAAAGACTTACCATCTGAAAAGCCCTACCATCTAAGGAATCCGGCAATTGTTCAACCTTGCCGGTTATCGTGTAATCTTTCTTTTCAAACATTCTTTCCGGCCAGCCGGTACCGTTATATAACTCAACCAAGAAGAACATTTACGTGAAATTATACAATATGACCGCATTGAATTCCAAACGTGCAATTACGCAAGGCGCATAGTCTCCGTTTGAGAAGACACGATGTCTCAACGAACGTATCGTTATTGTTCAAACACATGGAATTGTACAAATAGTTTTCACTTAGAAACATGATTTACAGAACTACCGTCAAATATTTATTCCACGAGAGACGTAGCGTTCATTTAAAAAAGGATGAACGAATTCCCTGAACGAGCTGCAAAACATTTACGAGACCTTACACAATACGTTGGCATTAAATGCCAAAAACGGAATCTCGCGAGGCTCGTAATCCTTGCTTAAGAAAACACAATGCCTGCAGAAACGGAATTCCCTCTCTCCTTCTTGCTACTTTGCCTTGACAAATTGTCGTCTTTCTTACGTATGCCGACTTGGAAGGTTGCACACCCACGTTCTGCAGCTCCCCCGTCGTTGCACATGCACGCACACAGGTGCACCGCGGGCACGTAGGTACGCGCAAACGTGCGGTACACGCGCGAATATCGAAAGTGCTTGTAACGAGGAGAACGTTTGTATGCGCTCGCCTTGCATCTCCGTTTCTCTCGAACCAGCTGACCGCCGGGAGAGGCAGGGACTGGTTTTAACATTTTCTTCCACGTTGCAATCTCCCGTGCACAGGGCACCGTTCGCGCGCATATTTACGTCTCCCAACCAGAAAGTTTCTGCTCTCGGCACTGAATAAAAAGGACGCAAAAGCCGCTGACGAAATTTCGTTTTGATCCATACGAAAATAATGAAGACAAAACGAATTTGGCCAAGGAATTATAAATGTAAAGACATAAAAATGTACCGTGTTTGCCTTTGATTTAGGAATATTACTGACTCACGAATTCCATGGAGTTCTCCGATTTAGCGCAACAACAAAAACGATTTACATGTGTTCACAAAGATTCTCTAATAGTTTTAGGTAAGTAGACCGTATCAAATTATTCCCACTTTCTATGAATCCATTTTATTAAATTCCGCGAAAGGAAGTCTCATTTAATAGCGGCTTATCCAGCGAATAAAATCATTCCGTTTGAAGTTTGCAAATGAACGGATAACATTCCTCGAGGAAATCAATCAGCGACTTAAGGAGAACAAGAGGAAACTTGTTCCGAATTTGTAACAGGGGGTATCTCCAAATAGAGCTAATAAAACGGTACGTTAGTGTAATTAGACGCCTTGACAATTACTCTCATTTTTAGCCGTGAAGGCCGAGCTTGGAGAACGCAACTCTATCGTTTTCTTTTTTCCCCTCGACGCGGGACTTTCGATTCCCCGGAAAGGTTAGGCCAGCACGCATAACGGACAGGAGATTACGCAAGGCAGCCGTATAATACGTTCTCCGAGACAATTGTCCCTGTACGAGATTCACGAGTTTGTCCTCCACCCTCCCTCGTAATATCGAACGTGTCGATAATCGATCATTTCTTCCTAAACCAGTCCGACAACCGAGCCACGCATTTTTCTTTTTTCGTTCGCCTTCGATAGCCTAATTATCCTTACGTACAACGGGCTTCTTTGTTGCTTGCGTATCTCTTTATTCCACCCGTCCCCCTTTTTTCGATCATTCATCAACCGCTGTCTCGGCTCGTGACAATCGGATTGGCACGGAACGAAGTGGTTTCTTTTAAGAGAGTCCAGTCCACTCAGCCAGATCGGTAGCCTCAGTTTAATACAATACCTTCCTTCAATCCATTTAGAAAATTTTCTTAATAGACACTTACACCATGAAAGAATTTCATTTACCTTACTAAAATAATATTTTCATTCACCAATAAGTATCCATCCACCAATAGTAAAAAATGTATTTGTTAATACTCAATTCTAATATTAAAAGTCTTGAAACAGTGTGAGAGGGATTGTAATTTTTGTTTAGTGCTAAATTCCTATAAATGTAGTAACGGAATTGAATGTGGAAGAAAGAAATAAGGAAGTAGAATTCTCAGAAATCAGGAACACATGTTTTCCGTGAGAAAAGTCGAAGGATTCTCCTTGTCGCGGCGATCCTGGCACGAATATCGCTTCCTGGACGTTTCGCTCCATTTATCCGGCTAACATGACTAAACGTGCGTGGAATTTCGTATTGATCGAAATGAAAGTACGCTACCTTCCTACTGCCCAATATAGACATTGTTTTCCTTACGCAGTTTCACCACAATGCTTCCAGTACGACGATTCTGATTAATACATAAGATTATTAACAACGAATCATAACACAAATTACATTTTTCTGTATGTGCATCTGTTCTATTTATGTTTACCATTGTTGTTCTCGTTCAATGAATTCTTTGTAAACCATTTAAGTCTATTAAGACGAGGAAAATAAGACTCACTGTTTCGTAGGAATTTTCACGCTGAGTAAACGGCGTTTCCGTCTAATGTAAAATTAACGTCGGATCAAAAAGAAAGTTACGAGAGGCGAATGTCACGAGAACGGATAAGAATTATATAATTACGCGTGTTGCGTAAGGAACGTGGGGTTTTGATGATTATCTCCTCGTTTTCTTAACGATATGCTCATGCGGCCCGTGCGATAGGACCCCGATGAAAAGGCCCCGTTGTGAATTCTCGTTACGGCTCGGCCAGCGGCTTTCTGCCAGCGCCTATTGGTAAAGACCGTTTCTTCGACACTACAATGAACGGACAGCCAGTCATTATTAGAAAGCGCCGGGCAATATCGGTCTTTAGCCGCGGTAATTAGGTCGTCATTAGTCAATGTAGCTGCGCTCATTACCAAAGAAACGTCCCGTATTATCCAACGATTAACGTTAATCGCGCAAATCAGATCATTCGGTATACTTCAACAAGGATTTTTTTACTCACGTGTTTTGCTCTATTCTCAAAGTAAACACCGTCCGAGAATCTACATCGATGTAATTAATTAGCCACAAGTATCATTGACTTACAAACAATAATTCTGTTCGGGGTTAAATTGTTTGTAAACATTTTTTCAGGTGTTGCACGGTTTTCAGGTAAACTTCATATGAATATTAGATTCGGATCATTTGCTGCGTGTTCCAAAGTGAAATGGCGATTAAGTAGGGTTTAAGTAATTTTCATTTTCATTTCACCCACGCAGGATGGTTCGGCGATGGAAATGTCGACAAGAATAGTGGCGGGAAAATTAGATCAAAGTCGGCCGATGGCGTTGCATCGTTAACAAATCGAAGACGACCTTCGGCCCATTTAGGGCGCCGAACAAAGTCACTCGCATGCACGTCCGTGTGAACGTTTGCAGTCGTGACGGGACTGAGAAATATTCACTTTCGATTAGACCTATCCCCCCGCGTGAAGCAACTTTCGATGATGCCGAACACGTGAGACGTGAATAAATCGACAACACTTACGTTTCGTCTATTCCGTCTTCCGCGATGCTAGTCATTTTCCACTAATGAATTACATCTATATGTATCTTACAGTTTCGTTACAAGGATATCTCGAGTATTGCTCTGCGAAGTCAATGGTAAAAGAATTGTTGTTATTATTTCGATACGTATTCAAAATCTGGAATCTTTATAGACCCGAGTATTTAGCTGAAAATGTCCAAGAAATTGTCTGGTTAATCCTAAAAAAAGATCCTTCTTTCGGTTGATTCAGGCAGGAATTCAATTGGCTGAGGCCTTTTCGACGCTGTTTTATAATCAGGTCAATTCGCCTCTGGCGGGAATTAAGCGGCAGTGCACGAAGTCGATCGCATTGCAGTGTCCGAGCGCGTACGACGAAGCTAACGTCGTTAAGCCTCGCGGTTTCACTTTCACGCGGGCTCCTTGGCTGACTGTACGGACGGGCGACGGCAGAATTCGGTTATCGGCAATTCCAACGGTCCCCGGGAACCGGGGAAAGGCCGGTAAACCGCGTGTCCCAAGACTTGCCGGTCGTTATTCAGCAAGGCGTGTTACTCGAGCGGTTAGACCTTCCCTCGGGGAAACTGCTCACATATGTCTCCGCGAGTTTGTACAGTAAGCCATCCGAACTGCCTCGAGACGTCTACTTGTACCCCCAAAATAGGGTGTAGCGAGAAAATAATTCAATGGCTCTAGCAAAACATAGTAGTCCGACATTTACGGAAAAATGATTGCAGCGAAAAATGTATGGATGGAATTTCAAATTTCATAGGAGTCTTTATTAATAACATTTGAGATACAAATTTGAAGTACTCAAAGGACCAATGGATGAAGGACCTAGTAGTATTAAATTTCGTTCCTCATGTATGTGATAATCATAAACCTGAGTGTGTAAGGTCCAATCTCTTGTTACGATGATGCTTGCTTTATGTAAATTTAATTGGCGATGCTTATTACAAGAGCTTATTACATTCGGAATGACCGGTAAACGAGGCAATTGTCTCGCGCCGTCGAAATGCAGCAACTGTATATTATTGAACCATTACTTTGCGTGGGCGTCGGCCCGTCAGTTACCTGAATTCACTTCCGATCTGTTACATGATCGTTCGCTATCGTAAAGGACGTTTACCGTAAGCACCGTTACGTTAAGGAATAATCGATCGAATTTCTTTTTTGGTCTGCGCAATAATTATAACGTCATAAGGCTATTACACGCGTGTCATTGTTATCGCGCGAGCGTGTGTGTGTGTCTGTGTGTGAGTAATTAACGTGATCGTCGGGGTATCACCGGATCGTTACATAAGGAGGTAGCTCGATATTTTTTCCGATGCAGGACAAGGGAGGGGGAGAGAGGGCGAAAGGGAAGAAGTGGAAGAGGTCGGACCGGGTCCGGTCTGGAAACGAATCTCAAGGCTGTAAGGATATATAGAGAGGCGTGTTGGCCGATTGCCGTTGCTCTGAACTCCTGATATGCCACATACGTTCACCTACGGGCTCCGTACGCGGAGATATTGCGGATAGATACGCACCACGCGGAATATATCCTATCTGCCTGGCAATCTCTCGAGATACGCCTTTGCTCCCCAACACTTCGTATCCGTATCACAGAACTGAGTTATGGCACGAACCCGCGATTATGCATGTACAGACATTGATATACAGGATGTGTGCCGAGCAGATTTACACACGAGGGGAGCGTGTAAATTTCCATACGTTCGCAGAGAAATCTATTAACGCAAAACGTTCGTGATAATAAAAGGTCGCCAAGTGGGTCTCAGTTAATGCAGTCGATTGACTTTTCATCGATTAATATTCGAGTTTCAAGAATCTACCGATATTTACGTCCGGGGATTTTTGTTGGCCGATGCTCTATCTGATTGTCAGGTTTTTTCGCGAAAGGTTCAGCCCTCAGAGTGTTAATGCCGCAATGTTCGCTGAGGAATGATCTATGATCGTTCTACGGTCGGATAGCCGGTGATAAATCGATCCGAGGGATAAATTCCGCTCGTTCTGTACCGTTCGCTTAGCGCGCCGTCATATATTTTCGTTATTATCGGTATTTCGATTGGTCGCAGTGCCAACGAGCGCACTGAATACCATCGGTACGGAGGCCAGGGGGGGGGCCTAATCTTCTCGCGCTAAATAATGGCCGGTACTTTGGTACGTACGAGCTTGTAAGCGCGGGTTGCACAAGAGCCGGGGCCCCGCGGATGAGGAACTTATTCTACCCCCGCGGCGATTTATCTCGGCGGAAACGCGCGTAAGACTTTGCGCGGCCTTTAACTCACGCGCGACAAGGCGCGATACGTTCCGCGGGTCGAGCGTGTTTCTCCGCGACACGGAAAAACCGGGAAGAAGAAAGAGCGCTGAAGGCAGAGATGGATCGGTACAGATAGGCCAAGAGAAGCTCGAGCACACGGAGAGAGAAAGAGGTAAAGAGGGAGAAAGAGAGAGAGCGATATCGAGAACCGTCAGAAGCGAAAGAGAGACAGGGACGAACGGAGAGAAAGGCGGGAAAGAACAAGGGTTTTTTCGCCCGTGTACGACGGCATGTTCCACGTTTATATGTTTCTTGTCAGTGCGAGAACTGCAGGGTGGCACAAGAGCCGCGTACTCGCGAATAATGGCCGTGTAAAGCGTCAAAGTCCCGGACTGCCGCGATGTACATTAGTAAGAATCACAGGTACATTGTAAACGCCCGCAGACTCGGTGTCTCTATTTATAGAAGATCCCTACGTATGCCCAGAACTTACCCCGCAAATATTATCTGAATTGCATGACAGTCAAAGTGGTGCCGGTACAGTTGCCCGTTCACACCGAAAACGTGGGTGTTGAAGAAATCATTACCATCGTTCGTACTATCAATAACATTGTTAGCCCTGTTCTAGGCGCTGCTATAAATCCTGCTGTTTATGTCACTTGTGTGTTCGAAATCATATTACTAAGATATTCAGTAGTAGAGCTACACGTGGAAATGTACAGATAAAGCCAAGGGAATACTTCATCAGACATATATTTACATTAAATTGTAAGAACAATGCTTCAGTTAAACTATTGACACAGTTTATTGATATCCTCGAATTTCTACCCGTTTTCAAATGTTTTTCAACCGATTCTACGTACATATGAAGTGCTTAAAAAAAACAAGATTTTGTATTTTTATCTATTACGCGTTACGTCAGTTTGATATATGACTCCGTCATTAAGACATTTTTCTGATTCTTTCAAATTATACTAATTTACTTGTACAGCTTTACTTAAGCGTAGCGAATATGCTATATACAGAGTTCCGAGGAAACGTATGTCGAGAATTGGACTTTCGCGAACTGTGGTTACGCGTTAATGCACACACTGTGATATGAATGTGCACCTTCGTGCAGCGCTAACGAGATTGATAATTTAATGACAACTCTTTCAAGTGTGTGTGGAACACGTAGACGCAGGCGGCATGCAAGACTTTCTCCCTTGCACCGAATAAAAAACGAAACACATACCATTCAAATGTTATTCGTTCCATGGAGATATCGAAAAACGTACGAATTAATTCCGAGAAACGATATACGCACATTGACACAGAATAATAATATGAAACGAGCCTAATGTGGTTACGGTAATTAAATATTCGCATAATTATTCGTAGCCCCAGTTTCGCATTTCCATAATGAGTTTTTGCATATATGAATACTTTTTAATACTCTTTGAATTTCCAATAGGCCTAAGCGTTTATTTTTTTTTTAATATCCTCAGTGTCAAATATGGAAGGAAGGTCCAGTATGATCCGTCTAGGTTATTATAATTTTAAATTCCAAATGGTGAGATGAAAGGGCGACGAAAACATTGGTTTCATTTTATGGATCGATTATAGCCAATCGAATAACCCGTTTCTGCCGTCTTCGATAGATTGAATTTTTCATTTTGATTCCGTTTGAATCCCCATCGGAGGGGAACTGGCCCGGTTACTCTTGGAAGCCTGGCAATGTGTTCTCGTCAGATTTACGCTCCGAATAGACCAGCTGATAATATTCCTGCACCACGCTCATAATCACTTTCTCCGCGCTCTTGCACGCACGGTATTATAGTACGCATACGCAGCCAGTTAATACACCTTAGCATTTCTACGCAGATCTCATCGGAGCTAGGACTTATTGCAACGAACAACTAAAACCGAGACTTCCTACTGAAATGAATCTCAACGACGACAAACACTTCCGTCTGAACGAATTCCCGTCGGTTCCAGCTTCCTTCATTAAGTCTTTCATTAAGTATGAAATCACAAGAGAGGATGGCTTTTTAATCAAATTCGTACTATCTCCAGCACGTCTGTATCATTACAGCGCTTCTTGGGGAAACCTTGGCGAAATTCAATGATTCCGTCTGAGCCTTGAGCTACTTTGTAACGCATCTTTATAAAGGTATACCGATTGAAACATTCCGCGAAAAGCATCTGCCGTTTGTAGAGGCTCGCGTGAGCTGCATGACATTTAGAAACGTACTTTGCCCATTCCCGGCAATGAAAACATTCGTGTCATTTTCCCGGCAACCCATCCTTGCTCTATTAGGACATTTCAACTTCGATTTTCTATCATTATCAGTCTCGAGGAATAACGCGCAAATGAAACGCCAGGTTGCCACCTAAATTTCCGTGAAATGTTAATCTTAATTTCAGCGAAATTGGCTGTAAATTCAGTGGGAATGTTGGGGACGACTTAGAGGTGTATTATACCGCTATGTAGAAAGAGATGGATACACATTCCATCTTAATCTGGCGGATTTTAAACGTGGAACGGTTAAGTCGAAGGACTCGTTGACCACCGACGCGCGTGACGTTAGGAAACGAGCTTAATCCAACCTTTCTACACTCGGACCATCGCGTGTGCGTGCATTCGCCGCTCGTATGTACGTGCCACGCGTGTTTCTTAATACTGTATACAGTTACCGTAAGATTTCCGTGGGAGTGCAGTCGATCGGTTCCACAGATCCGATCAAGGTTTTACGTTACCGATCCTGCCGAGAAAGGAATCGTCTCTCTCTCTCTCTCTCTCTCTCTCTCTCTCTCTCTCTCTGTCTACCCCTTTATTATCGCTCTTTTCCAATTTCCCACTCGGCCTTCTCGGGCCTTACGGCACTTTTCGACGCCCTAGTTCGGCCGCTTAATGCCTGCCTCAATCGTTTAACCGTGCACATCGAATTATCGTGTCCTTAATCCTGACAAAAAAGGAAGAAACTGGGAAAGGGTACTTATGTCTCAAACCAACGAATGGAGCAACGATCATTGAGATCAAGTACTTCAAGTGTCTGTAAATACTCTCGAGTCTTTCATACACAGGATAATGTTGTTCCTAGTTTGTGAAACAATGATTAGTAAGAGGAAATTGAGCGGAATTCCGCTTTGAGATTAGCAAAATTCCCGTACTTGTACCGGTTCTCCTCAGCCTTCGACGATTAAGCAATAAACGCGAACCCCCCTGGCCCCTCCCCGTTGCTCGTGAAACACGCTTATGCTTGGTACAACTCCATCGCGTTCCGCGGACCCATGTTAATGCAGTTAGACCGCTTTATTTTCTTACCGCGTCTTTTGACGTGCGCAACCCTTTCTCGGCTGGTCGGCGTTGGCCATCGAATCGCGTGAGAGAGCGTATTATCCGCGGATTACGTCCGATAAGATCGCGATCGTGAGATTCCGAGGCATTGGCGTTGTGTCTGCCCGCCATCGACTGCCACCACTTGGGCCGATCATTATCGGCAGCGAGATCGCGTTGAAACCCGGCGAATCGTGAAAGAGCAGCATCAGTATGCGGATCTTAATTGACCTTCGTGGGCAGTCGGAGAAAAATTGTAGCCGGAAGTCAAGGCCGAAATACGCGTGGGCTTTCGGCACCCACCCGACCTTGTTTTCCTGGTAAGACGATTGTCCTATTACCGGGCGAGGTCGTGGCGGAGTGAAGGGCGCCGGACAAGAAGTGACAGGACTCGAAATTCACGTGACGATCGAGTGCTCGTGTCGGACTTTAAGGAAATGTTGAGAAATAGCCGTGCGCAGGAGGTCGGCTCGACCCCTTCGTGTCATAATAATTTACCTCCTGTCATAATCGGCCAATGGTGCCGCGATCATTTCCTACGCGTCATTCGCTGTTATTGGCGAAAGGTCCGAGCAACCGTGGGCCCGCGAATTATTTACAAATATTCATGAGGAAATACGTCCCTGCCGTGGTCTTTGCCGGTCGCACGTTTTGTTCATATTAAGGTCAGTTACTTTTAGGAACAGAAATTCCTGTCCATTTCAACTGGAATCCAAGGAAAAAATTTATTGGCCAATCAGACGGAGATATTGACGGGATCTGTAGCACGGTTTTTTTGTCCTTACCTGCCTTTGGTTTTTTTTTAGGTATTTCATATTCCATTTTGTTCCGCTCACATAAAACACTTCTTGCGCTGTACATTCCCTGATTTGGCAAATTTTTTTCGGTAAAAAATGATCTTGACACGGAAGCGAGCTGAGTCTTTTTTTATAAAACGAAAGGTCTGTCATTGGAGCAGTGTTTACCGCTGACGAGATTAATTGCAATACACATTAAGGCCCCAAAAAAATCACCACTGCATTGCCACCGATTTATCGTGCATGAGCAGAATTAAATACGATAGGTAATTTGTCCTACGCAAAATGCCATACATATCTGCTAAAGATTTCTTCGTTGCGTTAAAATCGAAAAGCCTTTCACCTTCAACATTTAGTAGGACATTTTTGCTGTAACAAGATGAAAAGTGAACTATTGCGCAGATATTGTAACATTAGCTGTAATACAGTTGTACTCCTTGGCAAGGGTGGTTGTATCAGTTTCATATAAAGTAGATACTCCTGCCGGTGAGTATGGAAACAAAGAGCTTTGTTGCTTTGACTCGCCTGCTCGCCGAGTATGCCACCTTTATACATATCTACATATATATGTGCATATTTTAAGATCATCTCAGGGGAAATCTCTTCTCGCACGTCATACCCTTTCTCCCCGGGCGCTCAGCTGTTTACGAGGAGCTGAATAAGAGGAGGTGGACAAGACGTCAACCTTGAACCAACGCACAGTTACATTCTCGTTTGGCCTGGGTAAAAAGTGCAACGCGAAGAAACAGGACCCAGCGAAAGGCGCCATCGCGAAATAAAGATCGCCGCATGTAAAACCGTCCGGCCGTCTTGTAATTCAACTTTTCGCATTGAAAACCGGCTTCCATTTCATTTCTCGACCTGTCGTTTGAAAAGGCCGCTAGGTAAGTCCTGACGATATAAATGAAACCAAACACATCCTTTCAAATTCGCTTTTGAAACCTAACAAACCTTAAGATTCCCATGTTAATTTCGAAATCTGCATTTAACGTCTAATATAAAATCGCCACCGGTAACTGAACAATATAAATCCTGTCTCTGAATAAGAATACTTTCAGAAAATGGACGACGATGAAAAGTAAATCAGAGAAAACAACAATAAAGACCAAACAGATTTTTACAAAGCATCGTGCTATAAATGCTTGCCGATGAAAATGATATAGGAGTGTGGAAACGTCACCGAAAGTCGAGGAAATGGAAGACCCGGTTAACGTAAGAGAAGAATGCGTTTGCACACGTAAATGGAGAAGTGCTCTCGGGCCGTTTGGTGGGAATCACGCATGAGCTCCATTTTCACGGATTCCCTAATTAACCGTCGCAATGCGAACCGGCTGAATGAGCTCACACGGTTCCGAGGTCTACGCCATCGCGAACAGCAATGAAAGTAATCCCACAGCACGACGGAACAGCAAGAAACACCGCGCCTACATGGAACGATTACGCTCTTCTCGGTTCACCGTCAGTCAGCGGATGATGGCTGACTGTCTTCCACGGATCCACAACAAGCCGGTTGTCTCTTAATTACCTACTACTAATTGCCTTCGTATGAGTGTATAACAGCCCTCACACACATTGCCATCTTCATAGAAGTCTCCGTAAATACTCCTACTTAAAACGCTACCAATAATTCCCTGATCGTAAAGAAAAAGTATGTAGAAATAATTCAACCGACGGTTCGTTATTGTATTAGAAATTGCGATTGATTAATGACTCGTCTGATTAACGGTCAATTCACGAGCTATAAATTATGTGCCGATTATATTAATTTTCGTCAATTTGGAGTATTTTTCTTTGCGTTCAGGGCTGCGGGGGCAGTGTATTAGCGCTTTAATCGAGATGGTCATTACTGACAATTGTCTCCAGTCCGGGAGGTGCAGTCAGCCGGTACAAGGAGTCTCCCGTCACGGAGACCTGTACTTTTTTACGAGCTTTCTCTTGTTACAGGGTCTCAAATGATTATGTTCCGCGATATTCGCAACCTCCGACTCCGTGGCTCGACACGTTCGCATAAAACGTTCGGTCCTGTCGGAGTCCCATCGATCCCCTGATTATTTCAATCGGATTTTTTCCATGGTTCCCGGGGTTTTTACGTCGGCCTCACCGTCTTACATAAGACAGGGGAACCGCCGTGATTGGTCACACTTTACGTCGTCTCATGACGCGAATCGATCGCCTGTCACGTTCGGCCAATCACGGAGAAATGCAGGAAAACTACCCGAGACGAAATTTACTAGTTCTGTTCCCGAGAACATATCCCCCCCACCCCTGAATCTTTGCAAGGAGACTAACGATGCATTTCTCGAAACTAGGAGAATAACATTTCGTGGGTTAATTTCATTTGCTTTCGCACTTTGCAACCCCTTTTTTCCATGTTTCCCGGGGATGTGGATATTTTCTCGTTCCTCCGCGACTCCTCTCTATTATTCCTGAGAGACTTTTCTCTCGCTTTCTCCCGCTCTCCTCGTCTTTGTCCCGGCGATCGAGGCCTGTCTTGAGCAAGCCCCTACGAATCTGAAAACGTCGCTCTGGGCTTTCGCAAAGCCGGTTTCCCAGGGAGCCGACGACGTAGGTGCCAACCGTAGCCGCTATTGAATTAACCCTTCTACCCGTTGTCCCGGACGTGGCAAAAGCGAGAATCAGAAGCCGCGTAGCATGAGGTGCAATGAGTCGTACGCACGGCTTTGCCGCGATATTCCCGCGATCGTTTTGCTCGCGCACATACGAAAGTGGCGTAAACCGAGTTTCGACGTCGCTCTCGAGACTCGCCTCGACGCGGAGAAAACAATTCGATCGAGCCGCCGTCGTAGTTTCTAAACGAATAATTTTACTCAAACTTCACGGCCGCGGCGAGCGCACGATTTTCATTCCACGGGGAAATGTTGAGTAGCTTAAAAAGTCTTCAAGAACGTTCACTGGTTCACGGTGTTTTCATCGAAATACTCTAGTAATGTCTTCATGCACTGAACAGCATTGCCGAGTATCGTGTACAAGCGGAAATATTGTAAAATGAAGTATTCTCTCGAGGAGAAAGTTTACAATAAAGGATGCCTACGAAAATGCTGTGGAAACAGGAAAAACAGATTTTGCGCTAATAATTATAATCTTCGTATTACCTCCCGTTCCTGTGTTATTATTTTAATGACAAACCTGAGTACTTGGCGAGTAATTTGCATTCGCAAACGGCACATTATTCGTGTTGAGCTAATGGGAAAAAATGGTGTTTGTGTGATACTTGCTTTCCTTTCATTATCTTTTTCATTCTCGTTCACCTTGCCATGCATCCTTGTGAGCTAGGAGCAAGCGAATCCTGGAATTTTATGAGGGAGAGGACGATTTAGCTGGCCATTTCGGAGGACATTTACGAGGCGGCAGAAGGTGCAACATCCTTTCACGGGGCTAACAAAACTTCAGGAACGCGCTGGACTTCTTCTTTATGAAAGAAATAATGATAATAATAATGAAGAGTTGCAATAAATACCCGATCCTTTTCATAGCTCGCGAGAAAGGGACTACACCGACTGATGAAAACACATTTTTACCCTTCACCGACGAGAGTTATTTCGGTAAAATTCCCGCAGTTATGGCGAAATATTTCAATCGTGGCAATCCATAAGGCTTAACGTTTCAAACGTTGAAGAAAAAGCCCGAAGAAAGCGAAGTTTCGTCCGACACAAAAACCTCTCCTTTTATCCGACTTGTCAGAATTTCGTAAAACACTCGATCGATTTCGTGAAATCGCTCTTTCCCCCGCGGGAGAAAAAAGTTTTCGGGACTTTCGTACAACGAGACGGAATAACTCGAAGCAAAGGACATTTCGCCGGGGAAGGACGATTCGAAGACGAAACTACCGTCGCGTAGAGGAGAAGGAGAAATCTCGTTTCGCGAGGTGCACGACGATTTCGAGGGCAGTGGGAAACGTGCGTATTATGCGCGTCGTCTTCCCGCCAGATGCTCACCGGTTCCCCGACGAGCCATTTTACGAGCTAAAAATCCGCCGTTTTATCGCGCGGCCACGGAATAACGGGCGCTGAGGAGAGAAAGGGGACGGGGGAACGAGCGTTTCTCGCGGACCTCTGACTCGATGGAAACGTTCGGCCGGTGGCTGGAAGAGTCGTAAGATCTTCGCAGCCGGTGCAGAAGGTTCGAACCAGATCGGATGCCGATCGTTAAGATGATAAAACGACTTCTCCCACCGAACAATACCGAGAATGACGGGTTTTATGACGGCTCGGGCCAATTGCGTGGCATTAAATCATCATAAACCGCCGACATCCTCGGCGCTGAAACGAGGTGCGTGGGCTAAGGGCTTGTCGTCGCGAAAAATACCTGACCTACGCCACTATAATGCTCCCCAGGAATCCTCTCGTTCGGCCGAACCGATGAATAACAGCTGTACGAACATGCGATTTAACGACCTACCGAGTCACTCACTTCTATACAGTTCAGTTGTCCATTAGAGAAATTGTTACGTCGGTAGTTGACCGGCTAGCCAATTAATTATATGTCTAATAGCAAAGTTTACACTACAGTGCTTCGTTAAACGGGTATAAAATAATCCTCTTTTCATTGACAATATTAACGGTATTCATTCACGTATCTGAACAGTCACTTCATTTTCAATTGACACAGCAAATACGTATCTCATATTTCCGACGTGTTTGCCAATGAAATTATGCAAGACACTTTTAACGATCCGATTTCCACGCACCATTCACGCGCGTACGGTCGAGAAAAATGACTGACTGACGAATTGAGAAACGTCTGAACTTCGGCCGGTAGAAAATCACTGCGTACCGTCCATTTGGAGTTCCTGCGTCTAAGCGGGCCCATATTTAGAAAGAACGGTAATGGATCGACAACGAGGAGAGATGCAGGCACTCGGCATTTCCGAGCTCGTCGGTCCGCGCGATTCGTTTTCGAGGCACAATTGTGCGTATCGCTTTGGAGGATTGCACGTCCTCTCTCTACACTCGTATTTCCTTATTAGGCAAGACACGCGGGCGCCGGAATAACGCACGTGTGCACATCTCCGGCGATAATGACAAAGAATCTACCGACATCTGACATTTGAGAATTGACAGTTCCTCGGGACGTGGAAAACTTCCGATTGTGCAATTGATCGCACGTGTTATTGTAGACCTCAACGAAGGCGTACAAATACAACGAATCACATTCACAGCCGATAAGTACGGTAACGGAAATAACGAGCCAAAGGCATGGGAAAAATGATTGGTTTCATTTGACTTCGTAAGAACGATACTACAAGTTTTTTGCCGACATATTCAGTAGCGTGCACGACGTAGTTATCCATTTACGTCAATTACTTTGCCGTTACACCCGGTGCGAATAACTTCACATCTTTGTGTTAATTAAACTTGAAAAATATTTCATGCGTAATTATCGATTGAGTAAGTAAGAAGGGCCAGGGGGACGACTTGTCGTCGAGCGCTCTGGCATTCTCCGGTTCGCCACGCATACCTCGTCAATTACTAAGGTCCGCTGGCAGTCGCGACGTCAATTACCGCATTGAGAATCAACGCCGCTTCCGCTTAACGACTGCCGGCCAGCGGCAGAAACGCACGGCCGCGTCATTTTCGACCGTACCATTCGAGTCACAAGGATTTTCGCACGAACAGAGACGGTACGTATGTACGAGCTCGCGATTTTCACGGCACGTCGCCGATATTATTTTCACCGCTCCGCCGGGAAACGTTTCCGGCCCGACTCCCGGCGAACCAGGAGAAAACCAGTCGAGAAGTCGAGAGAGTGGATATCGGCCAGCCAGAGAAACACGAGTTAAATTATTGCAACGACTAAATCTCATAAACAGTGCACGAATTTCATGAGCTAATTCGGTAGTTAATAAAAATGCTGTAAACAACGGATTATAGAATGAAAATAGCGTGTGTTGTTACTGAATTCTGCGTCACCAGACGAATAAAGATATACTCATTTCACTGGGTAATATTGCAAATGAGCGTTGACATTTTGATCCTCCTTTAAAATACACGGAGGAAAGCTTCCGCGAGTAATCTTCCTTCAGCCGTCACGCTGTTTATCCAGTCGCGCTCGTGGCGAGGTAACATTCGTGAGATTTTATTATCTCTGTGGACCTGGGGACCGGTCTATGTTGTCGTGGAGCTTGCACACCGAGTGTGCGCTCTCAGTGGTACGAGAATAATGGATCGTTGAGATGGGCAAGACGGCCCGATATCGACTGACTGACCGCGGTAAACTCGAGAGGTAATCGCCACGGCAGGAGACACGCGCGATGGAAGAGCAAGGAAACGGAGCGCAGGAGGAGGAAGGTCTAACGGACAGGAATACACCGGGAGTATCGCCGTGTCTATCCACAGCGGTAAATCCCCTCGAGTAATTGCCGTGGAAGCGGTGTGGGTGCTGATGGAAAGCCAGTGCGCCGGATAATGGCCGAGGAATGCGAGGCAATAACGTAAACCAAAGGGCAGAAGGACACGTTCCCCGTTCCGGACTGCGTTATACCCGCGCTGTAGGACATGACATCTAAGGTATCTGCTATCGGACCGAGGACGACAAACTTTCTGCCCCGAACGATACTCGATACTTTTGACATTTCATTATTAGCGCGCGACGGTACCCCGAGCTTCGTGAAATTCGAGAAACTTAATGCTCGCCGTACACAACGCAGATTCTACCGTTTGTCCCTTTCTCAGCGGCCCATGCAGGGCGATAACGAAGGAAGAACTTTGTCGCGTGCGAATGCGTATTGAACGTAAAGTAAGCCGTTACCATGCACTCATGGGCCACGATATTTTTACCAAGGAGTTCGTGTTTGCTTTGCGTTATTGAAACGAGCATAATATTCTCTACGCTCGCTGAATCTCGTGGAATTCCTTGCAATCGCAATTCTTTCTCGGTTTTATTCAACGAATGCGTATCGCTGGAGTTGTTTATGCTCGTAGAGTCGTGCGTAAAAGATTGTAATTTTCTGAAGATTCCTGAGGGCTGAATTTACAAATGAAAGGGTAACACGAGGTTTGTTAAGCTTAAACAGACTACGCGAGGCAGGTTTCTTTATTGACATTGCATTGTAGCTCTGTGTTGTCGGCAATATTTTCCCGTGAAATTAGTGCGCCGAGGCCTGGGGGTTCTGCGTAACGAGAACGATAATTCATACCTCCATGAGAGCCGCTATAAACTGCCGGTCGATTTTTACGCGATGCCCACCGTGAGTTGTTCAAACAACTCCGCCCTATCTGAGCAGGAGAGATGCGCTCGTCTCTCGGGAGTCGAGTTTTCCAGCGCTTAGATCGTACGTAAGGCAAGATCCTTCGGTACCAGAGAGGGCCGATAATTTATGAGGCGTAAGCCGCGTCCTGACGGTAAATTACTCGATGCCAAGCGGACGATACACAGGGAATCCTTCGGCCCCTCTGCCCACACACCAGAAACGAGATCTCGTTCTGGCCGCTAAGAATTTCAATGTCCAGCGACGACGAAATATGCGCGATATGGCGCCTGGCCAAAGGGTCTACGGCCAAGGAGGAATTCACGAAATGGCCAGGAGACCCGGGGAATTCGTGGTTCCCAATAAATAAAGCGAGAACCGGCCGGGCCGGTGCATCCGTAATGACTCAATGAAACGGCAAGGATGCGCAGAACCGTTATAACAGGCTCGAAAATGGAATGCGTAGAAAAAACGGGTCTCACAGGACCTCACGCGCGTCGACTTTGATCGGTTAATTGCCGCAGAAGGAGTAAATCAATCGCAAAAAAACTTTAGCGCCACTGTTCAGACGAATGTGTGCGCATTTACATAGAAATATTTGCGAACGAATGGTAATTTACATATCGCTCGATCTCATGAGAATCCTATTCTCACGGAACCAAAAGTTCGTTAGGTCAGACACTTTTGCGGCTACGAATGTACGAAAATTCCAGCACGTTTCACTCGGCAGTTTGGTGTGCAGTTTTTTTTTTCTTTTTCGACGAAGACGCAAAGGGGTCAGCAAAAAAGATTTACGAGGAAACGCGCGGTACGCGTACGGCGTGGAACTTGTGGTTGAAATGTCGATGAGTATGACGACCCGTTTGTGTATTCCTTGAGGCGCGATAAGTTCCCTGAGAGAATGTACTTCGCGTTCTCTGAACGGCTCGATAAGAGAACCTAGCCAACGGCGTTCCACCGGCCAGAACCACCTTGGCGAACTGCAATCCCGAGTGTTTCGAAAATATTGGGAACGGCGTTGGTCCGCTCCGCGCGTAGACGAATGGTGCAAACTGATCGTGTCCTGGATCTTGGCGGATTCGCCACGGGGGAGAAGTAATCTGCGCGATTCTATCGGCGGGTTGGCGCGTTCGTCCTTTCCATTGTCGAGGAGCCGTCGACTGAAATCACCATCGGCCGGGGGATTTCGCAAAAAGGATCGTTTCCGCGCCGGGCCCATCCACCGTGTGACCGAAATCCATTACGATATCGCCGGGCTTTCTTCCCCGGCTTATCTGAATCTCCGCCGGCGAGTCCTGCCCGTTGGATTTTCGTGTCCACGCCCGACGATCGCCGTGAATAACGGCCAGTCCGAACCGCGGCGGTTTCGCAAATCCTTCGGCACCTCCGATCTCGTCTCAAGGATCCGCAGGCCTCCTTGCACAAGCCCCGTGTCTATCGGGCCCAATTGCGCAAACCGGATGTTTCCACGAGGAACCCATGCGCGCGAGGAGATAGGCAAATGGACCCCCTACGGCGCGAAATCCCGAGTATCGAGCCTCTGCGAGTTTGCGACGATTCAGCCGGAATTTTCCCACGTCAATGACGGCTCACAGCGAGAACGGTAACTTATAAAAAACTGTCCGATTTTTATATCACTTTAATCGTTGCGTTTCAGAGGTTAACAAGTAAATCTTATCGACCTTTACGACCAGTCATTGAAAGTCAAAATATAAGTCAATTACAATCAATACAAATAAAAAAAATAATTGGTCGAAAAAACAGTCTGATCTAATCAGTGATGCTGAAACTGGCAGAATGTTAGTACTTAAAAATTTCTTATAATTTCGATCCGTCTGATCGGGAATTGCTTACGAATTTTTATTCTCATCGCCACTAACTTCTCTGCCAGAATTTTCTCAGCTTCGAGGAATGAACTAACATAAGAAGAAACTAAGGCTACGGAAATGATGTTAGCTTGAGCCGAGGGCAAGAAAGTCAACGGTATTGAAGGTATTGCCGGTTACGGTGGCCTTACGGGGAGTCATCGGGAAATTTCTACGGCGCGGGTCCTTTGAAGGGGGACAAGCGGACAAAGGTGCGAGGGGGAGAAGGGGTTTTAAAAAAAGAGGCAATCGAGAAGCCCGGGGCACACCCGCGGGGATCAAAAGGCGCTCCGCTTGATTTCCGCGTGTGCCAGTTATCCAACGCGGCCTGTACTCGCGCGCACGGCCATTACGTAAACTGACATTTTCGCGGCTAACGCGAGCGGGCAAGCCAATGAACGTACCTACGCGAACCACCGGCTCCGAGCACGATTTCAACGGTGTTCGCGCACGGCGACAGCCTTTCCCGAGCCCCGATCGTTTCCGACTTTTTCGCCAAGTTCTCAACGGGTACGTGCCGACTGGCCGCAGATAAATGCAAAAAGGATCGACGATACGGGCAGCCACCTTTTTATGTAATACGTTTCGCTGGCATGTCAGAACCGAGGGGATTCAGCGGGAAAATTGCGACCAACCGTAGCTAATGTCTGCCAGTTATAAACAGTCGGTGTAATAAGCCTGAGGCAAGATAATTTCGTGACAATTTTGTTCAGAAATTTTACTTAAGTTTCAGCTATATTCGATTGATCGTAAATCGATGCGATTAAAGTCATTTTTTATCGTATATATTCTTAGGAGAGAATTGCGCAATGAGCAACGTGCAAAAAGTCCTTCGGTTTACAGGTTTTCGCAATGTGCGGGATCGTAATCTGTATTTTTCTAGAGTGAATAAAAGTCGCCTTGTCAGGGTAATGAGGTAATCAAGCGTCACGTTAGAAACCGCGGATGAAAGTTCGCATCGCGATAAAATGAATTTAGCGAAAGAGCCGTAAAGATCGACGGACGAGATGTTCATCCTGCAACCGTTTGCCGCTGTCTTTTGCGGTCGGATTACCCCGCTATCCGACCTTCGAGCGTGATTTAAAGACCGCCGTGTAACGTTCGCGGAATGAAATGCCTGACTAGGTAAACAAGTGGACCGACAAAAGACGTACGAGGGTAACTGCCACTCTGACATTTACTTTCCTGTCGATTCTACTCAATGATTTTATCAACCAGTACATAACACGCGAAGGCGAGAACAAATCTTCATTAACATAATTTATTAAATCACGTCTCACGTGGGTCAAACAAGCATTGCGTTACATTGCATATCTCGCTTGAAGTGTTTATTAAGTCGTCCATAGTAGAATCAGGACAATTAATTTAATTGTACTTAAAGAAATGACATATTTCAATGAAATTCAATTATTAAATGTTGTAATTTGGTCTACTGTTAATTATCTTATTGATTGTATAATCTGATCGATACATGTCCATTGGCAGAAATGTCTTTTGAAAAAAATACCCTCGTAGCATTTGTGGTAAGTGTGTTTCTGAAATTTTTTGTCTTTTACTCACCAACTCCGGACAGGACCGCCAGCACGAGGAGAACCCCATTTGCGAGAATCATCTTCATCCTCCTCCCCGGTCGGTGAAAGAAAGGATATTTAGCAGGACGTTCGTCCTTCCGTCAGCCGACTGAGACAATCGCGCGATGTATTAAAAAAAGACACGGGCTTTTTAGCGCGTACGGGTACACATTCACGCGGTGACCGGAAACGACTGAAAGACCCTACGGAATTACGTGCGGGGGTTGAAAGAGTCCCCGGGACGAAGTTTTCACGTCGAAGGGAAGGAAATTTTCGTCCTTTCCGTTACGAAGGCGGGAAGTCCTCACTGATTCGCGACGGAGGATCCGCGGGAAACGGTCTCGCCCGGTGTTCGTAGCTTCAATGTGAGCGCCGTCTAGAGCCGCGAGAGCGCCATCGACGTCGGCAAAACATATGCTACGGTCACGAAGAGAGAAAGGTGACTGGATACGCGAGGCGTGCTCAATACCTCCTGTCTTCTTGGCATAGCCACCTTTCTAGCAAACCGGCCAACAAAGAAGGGAGTGTTGCGGACTGCACGCCGCTCCCGCCGTTCACCATCGCCAGGAGAGGTGGCCGTCGACGCCGGCAATCGCGCCGATGCTGGCGGTGGTGGTGGTGGTGGTCCTGCTGGTGGTGGTCACCTTCAACGAAATCCGCTTCTTTCACGAGAAGCCCGACACAATGTTCCGTCTTGCTCCTTATCGTTAACCCCCGATCGATTCCACCGCGCTATCTCTCACCGCGAAATCCCACTGCCCCCGTCGCTCTTGTTAGAAATTCTCCCGATACGTGGGAAAATCCAATGGACGTCGTCACGAGTTTACGTCCAACAGGGACAAGACCAAGCTTTTTTATATCGATATTGCAACAGGCAATAGCTTTGCTAAATCCTAGTGTCGGACAACCACGTCTAATGCGAAAAATCGTGGGACTGTAATCCTCCGGGGGGTGAAAAAGGGTGTAAAGTCCTTGCCGGCAAAGCGGAATATGTCGGTCGATCATTTAAAGAATATCTTTATGGAACGATAGCAGTACTTCGGTCCAGTGATTGTTAAATTACGTTCTATTAAAAAGTAATTAAGACTTCCGCAATGCGCGTTCACTTATTCTGAATAAGAATTATCACGCAATGCTATTCAATGATATTCGGAAGAGTGACTAGTATATTTGAGATGGAAAAGGTTGTAGAGCACTGTTGTCTAGATTACCAAAAAAATTGCTCCGCATTTCTAAACAGGACTTTCAACTCATAAACGGATCTCCGTGTGTTCTCCTTGAAACACAGTTAATACATCAAACAGTGACGTTAAAGTCAGCAGCAAGAAATGAAAGAATGTGGATCGTGTCCTTGCGTGTTACAATATTGCCCTTATGAAAGAATCCCATTAAGATCTGTTACTGATATTATTTCGAACTATCCAAAGTTAATGATGTTCGGTACGAACTTTAATCGCTCGATAAGAATTTCATCCGCGACGATGATTATCCCAGCGTTTCAATGGATTACATACGGGGAAAGTGATATATTAATAACACAGGTAGATCTCTGAGCGATAGAAAATCAACCAAATCTTTATCGAATTAACTTTGTGAAATTTTCGAAATCTGACCCTACACGACGAAAATACGATGGAAATACGATGGAAATTTATGCATAAAGTTTAAATTCAATAAATTTGTACACTTGTACGTCGTAATCAATCAATCGAACTTACCATGCATACGAATCCAAGGTTCTAAAGGGTAGAAAAAATGGTGTTCCTGAGATTTCAATAATTTCAAAACAACTTTGTTAAATAATTGATTTTTTTTATTAATAACTATGAAACGATTCGTATGTACATAAATTGATTGCGGCGTTGCAGCAGCGCATACAGTTACATTACATGTGTGGTCTGACAGAGTCGTCGCCGTTTACCGTAACGGGATATTGCACAACGTACGAAATTCACTGTCGAATAAAGCGTAGAAAAAACCGCGACCCTTAACGAGTAGAATGGCGCGAGCCGTCGGTTGAGCGACGCTCGGTAATGCGGCATATGGCATGGCGCTACAAACAAAAGAATGTAAGCGCCTCCTACGTAGTCCACAAATAATCTTATTA
This sequence comes from Hedychridium roseum, assembly GCA_963989215.1. Classification (NCBI taxonomy): domain Eukaryota; kingdom Metazoa; phylum Arthropoda; class Insecta; order Hymenoptera; family Chrysididae; genus Hedychridium; species Hedychridium roseum. Next base: position 5,151,994 of record OZ022314.1, read on the forward strand.
TGGCAACACCATGATATATACAGTAAAGTGTCGATTACCGTAACGTCACAGACTATAAATCGATACATGTAATTTGTGAATTATATAAATAATCCGGTAACCGATTACAGTGATGTATCAGAATGCCTAATTGCTAACTAGTTCAATTTGCCTATACTTCTTTCGCAAGTTGCTCACGGAATCTTTGAAGAGAACCGGATCGAGCCTCATATTCGATCGCAGTAATGGCATGTAACCGAAGACAGCGACAAAGGTATTCATGCACGTTTGCCGCTGTATAAAATGGTCTGGATCATTCCACGGAGATCTGAAACAGAACCATGCCTTTCATTTTATTTATTCTCCTTTCATGCTATGTCCGTGTCACCTTTGACATTCGAACAAAGAAAGATACGTTCCCGGTTTCACGTGTTATTAATGCGACGTGTATAATATAAATTAGAGTATATACCTGATTCCGGCGGGCGTAGTATCTTTATACAATTTCCGCTGAGTAACTTTGATCGGTGGCCTTCGAGTAACATGGCTCACTAAAAAGTTCATGAGTATGTCCTCGCAATTCTGCGACTGTTCAACCGTCTTGTGAAGCGTAGAGCTTAATAAATCGGTATACAACGTATTATAATAACGATGATAAAAAGCTGCCCCCGTTAGGATGATACTGTAATCATTTGTCCATTTGCTTGTGTAACCCCATGATCGCTTTAAACATAAGTAAATAAATATAATCAATAAATTATTCAACGTTTCATAAAACATCGTACTAATTAGTGAACTGGGATGTTCTGGGAAGTGGGATTAAAGACCTTTTTCGAAATTTGAAGAACTTTTTAAATTCACAGTCCTTCGAAATATTCCTATCATGCATCATTATGATGTTCGCATAATATCAAATGCAGTTTCAAGGGGATAATTTTACCTTTGAATCATCCCAGTAATGAGATCTTGCCGGATAACCGACTATTCGGTCCGGAAAAGAGCGCCAAACGGTAAAAGCGAAATCTATCTCATCAGTATTCAGTGTGGCATCTTCATCTAGTGATAATATGGCACTAGTTTTGATTAATGGATACGGATAAAATCGTTGGGATATACCATCCACCGCAATAACGTGTATCGACGCCTTTATTCCCTGCCAACGTGGTCTCCTTGGAAGCGGAATGTCCGAGTTCCACATAAGGATTATCTGAAATTCAATATGAAAGTCTGATAATGAGCAACTAAAAAAGCCTTAAATATATTTTTACGGTCAATTTTTACCTTATCTAGATATTTGCTTTTAGAGAGACTTTTAAGCAGACGGTAAAGAACGGCAGTAGACCCCAACTGAGAGTAAATAATGGCAGTGAACGTGTTGCCAGGATTGCTATTAGAAAAAGGGAGTTCCTGTTGACTGTCGGCGAATTGGGGTAAAATCGCGAGCGCACCAGGATTCGTATTCCAAACGATCCTTTCTCTTGTGCCTTCCCAGGGTAAACGCTCACGAATATTCTGAAGTAATTTCGTATCAGTGTCTTACAAAAGGATTGAGTAATACAGCCAACCAATTTTGAACCTTGACTTACTTCGAAAACAGTAAATATTATCTTTTCTATTGAGCTAAAATATCTTTCCCATAAAAACTGTGTTTGCTGTCTCAGTTTGAGTATTTGTACATTGGGCACAGACCGCACAATATCTGGAATCTTAGAGAATATTGACGATTACATTCAGATTAGATTATTTCAGAAATGGCGCCCGGCACTATCACTATTCATTAACGTATCTTAGTAACTCTTTTACAGTTTGAAACGTACTTGTAATAACAGTCTTTCATCAGAAAATATAACGGCTTGACTCCAATCAATACGCTCATGGAAAGGTAAGGCCCATCCATTACTTAATATAACTGGAATACAGCCAGCTCTTAAAGCCTCTAAAAATCGGAAGCTACCAAGCCTTCGCCCTCGCGGAACAAGACAAAATGTTGCATTCATCAACAATATCTCATAATCGTACCTGAAAATTATTACGAATTTCAAAAAAATGTATACGTCACATAAGAGTATCATATGCGTTAGCGTTAGCTTTGCCTTACGTATCATATTCTTGGTTATCTTGTTGACAATGCTCATCTTGAAATTCCCGCCAGGCTTTACCATGTCGACATGTTGTCACAAAAACCAAGTCTTTGCCATTATGGAGATGATACAGAGCGTTTCTTGTTTCAGAACCTATACCATGTACGTATCTCTTTCCCTTGAATGCCGCGACGTATTTTTTATTACTAGGAAAATTGTTCTCTAAAGCTTGGCCAGGTTCTCCGCCGCGTTCCGGATGTTGTTTCCCGAATAAAGGTATCGATACATCAAAATTTGGTCTTAGTTTGAAGATAGACATACTAGCTTTGGCTAACATGGCATACCCCAAGTCAAAGGCCAATGATTCTTCTGCGTAATCCGGCCATGTTCCAGAGTATAAATTAAATATGAGATGATTTCTGCCGTTATTCCAATACGGCAAACGTAGGAGCTTAGAAGGAAGATTATGCACAAATTCACTGGATAATGGATCTCTATCTAATGTGTCCAAAGCAAGAACAAACAAACATGCCCTTGTTGGATCAGATGTGTAATATCTTGACTCAGTAATAACATTTAAAATTTTTTGGTATAAAGGACTTATCACATCCTCAACTGGATATACGTATACTGTGAACCCTTGCTTGCATTTTGTGAAATCAAAGCAAGTCTCCATACGACATTGCCGTGTACGTTGGGACATTGGTACATTGCCATTTGATGTTCTCAAGTCCTTATCATAGAATTCTTCATTTAGACTTATATATGAAGGCAACCGCTCATAAGGGAGCTGAGATCTGCCTGACCATTTCTCACTTTTTAAGCGATAGCCACCAAAGTAGCAATAGCCAAGAAACGCACATGTTACAAATAGCAGCAGATAGCGCTTCTTAGCTTGCATTTTTAATGCAGATCAGTTGATCAATGGTATAAGCTGAGTCTAGTCATTATCCATTAGAAGTATAATAGTTGACTTTGATTGTAAGCACATTGTATCATGTTTACTACATGTTTATTCCATCAACCACATATTTAAATGGAATAGCTCCAAAAAGGAATTGACTTCATTAATATGAACAACTGCAACAAGAAAAAAATGCATTGAAATGTTAGGTAATAAGGAAATGTATGATAGTATGAAAATTAAAAAACAGAAATGCAAATGTACATTTGATAAAGTTTATTGGCCAAAATAAAGTAAAGTTAACCTAGCAATTTGCAAAGAACAGAAAAGAAAGTAATACCATCTACGACATTTGTAATTAAATTAACAGAATGGTATTTGAATATTATATTATATAACGCACAGTTCGTTTAATAATTGTTTCCTGAATGAAAAACTTTTCGAAATAATTAGTGCGTATAGTTAAATGTACAACAAACTGAAAAAAATACTAGGTGTATATGACGTGCTAAACGATTGAATATTTCTGTCAAAACGTAGTAAAATTCAGTACACAAAGAGAAAAATGATTGGAAGTAGTGTACCGTACGAAATGGACTTTGTTACCTCTCTTGTATTTGAGGGGAATTCATTGGTGTTAGTTAGCAATAGGAACCCATTACTAGCTGCATTATGTTGAGAATTCATGACGAAAGGCACAATTCTTCGCATAAATTCCGCTTCGTACTTGCATTTACATATGAACTCGTTTGCTGATATATGTTGACACTAAGTGACAGCTTGTAAACTTCGACGAATGCTGTCAAAACTAACCTAGAAACATAGACTCAAAATAACGTACGTACGTTTATTGCTAAATTCTACGTTAGATTTTCTCGCGGGCTGTAGTCGCCGCAGATCATCCTCTCATCGGTCTCAAAATCCGTACTTTTCTGTCGCACTAGCAAGTATTTTGCAGGTTAGTCCTAACGCACGCAACGACCGCACGACACGCCGGCGTTATTACGCCCATAATGCATTTTCGCACGGCGTCGGCACACACGCGTGACACCGATCGGAAAACGCCCCCGTGTGCAAAATCATTGCACGCAGAGCGCATTAAATTGGTTTAAAAAGCAATCGCGAGTTATGCAATGACGTTGAAATGATTAGACTGTCAAATCGCTTATTGGTCATATCTGTGCGCGGCCATACATGAGCTGCCGACGAATCTAAACAAAACGCCAGATTTCAGCGATCGCCAGCGCCATCTGCAGCTAGCCGGCAGAAGTACTAAACCCGCAGTTCCAGGATTCGATTGACCCAACTACCCCAGGACGAAAATAGATCTTTCTGCCGCTCGTGTACGGCAAAATAATAAACAAAGAAAACCCTCGGCAGATTATCACATAATACTTACGTTGTGTACGATAATGTATAGTTCTATTATTACTGTAAAAATAAAATAACTCTATAACTACATTTTCGTTATCCAATCAATTTTTCCATTTTCCATCTTCTTAACCAATTTTTCAAAACGGCTTTGAAAGGGCAAGAATGTAATTGTGCGATCTATTTACGCAGACAAGAAAAATGGGACAGATTTTTAAAGATCTCACTACCGCCACACGAGATTTAATCATTAAATTTTCTATTTGGTGCGATAAGAACACCATTGAGCTCACAAACTGCATTAATAATGTATAACTCGTGTAAAGTACCGTTTGAAACTGATCGTACACTTCTGATAAAAAACACCCTCGACTGATCGAAGTTGTAATAATACAACTGTGTCAATCGACTTGCTCGGGGTCTCTGTGAAAAGCTGCCTACTAGTGTACCATTCACTCTACACGTGGAGTTTGTATGCAAAAGTCAATGATTCTCCGTATAACGAAGTAAGCACTATGCTTGCAAATTTCGTCGGAAGTGTGTGGCGTGCACTGGTGGAAGCTTACACAGAATTTTCTCGTGAATCGACAATACACGGCATAAAATACACCACGCAAGCAAAATCGACGGTCGAGAGGTATTTTCTGTTTAATGATAATATCAGTGAAATTGCTTACTTTTTCTGTCCTTGCCCTTATTATTTCTTCATAAGTGTAACGTAAATGTTAGGTATATATATACTCTAGTATCTGAAGTAAAAGATGAACTAATTAATATGCGATTTTGTATCTATTTTAGACTAGTGTGGCTGGGTATTGTGGTCGCTTGCTTACTGTGCGCAATACAATTAATGAGTTTGTTCTATGAAAGACATCAATCGGCTAGTATGAGTACCTTAATAATCAGTAATCAGTACCCGACGTGGAAACTGCCATTGCCTGCAGTAACGTTATGTCCCGGTACCTTGGTTGCCACGCAGAAAGTGCTTTCTTATATAACTTCACAAAAAAGAATGTAGGTATACATTTAATGCTACACATTAACTACACTGCAGGTGTGAATAACGAACAGATAAAAAGATGTCACGCAGGTGACGTCGGTCAATGTCTGTGCGTCAAGCTGACTCTGGAGAGGACGATGAAAAAAACTGTACATCTCCTTTTAAAGAATTCAATCGATATTTTTTAGAAGACCGCAGTACCAAAATTACAGGCTTACTTGATTATCAACCGCAATTGAATGATCTCTTCGTATAAATAATTATTTAGAGAGATGTCTATTTCAGCTACTTGCCCCGAGGATTGACGCACGAAGATTTCCAGCAAGCCTTGAAATACCTGCGCGAGGTGGTTTTCCCGACGGATCACTTTACGGACGAACTGGAGAGACTTCAACAGATCTTGTCGGCGAACAGAATGTCAATTTTGGAGCTCCTCGAGCAAGTCAGTCCAAATTGCAGCGATTTTCTCATAATGTGCCGTTTCGAAGAACAAACAGTTCCATGCAATACTATCATGGAAGAAGTCGCCACTCCGTACGGAATTTGCTGTTCTTTCAATTACGAAAACGGCGATAGCACAAGGAGGTAAAGTTTTTGTACGCGCGAGAAGACGAGACGCGCAACACTACTCCCGCTTAACTACTGTTAACTCCGACGACTTGAAACTAAGAGAAGATAATTGTGAAACTTTTGCCTTGACCGAAAGGCTCTTACGTCCGCTTTTTTTACTTTTATGCATATCTTTGCTTTACACGCATAAGCGGTAAGGACTTTTTCCTGTACGCGTGGAGTTTGCACCGTTTTATATTGAGAGAGATGTTATATAATCCGGTGAATATGATGAATGAACTTCGTCAACGCTGTGTCGAAAGCCGTGGATCTGTGTAAACTCCGTTAAACCACTGAAGCGACTTTGCATCGTGATTAGTCAATATTAATTCAAAGATGTATGAGAGAAGTCCATTTATGGAAATGGTATTGATAATTCTCTGTCTGAAACCGAGGGACAGAGTATTGATAATAATAAAATAAAAAAACCAGGAGCTTATTCGTACCTAAGAATAGCCACGTGGAAATGAATAATGTTTAATGATATCGAAAAGAGGGGGGGGGGGGCAATTTATTGACATTTTCAACTATTTTATTTATTTTGTGCGCAGAGCAAGCAAGGTGATGAAGGAGCAGAGCAGTATAAATTTCGGTGCGCATTATATTGCTTCTTTTCTCATGAAGACACACCCGCCGGAAGAACGTCTCTCCTCGATATTATACGGTGACGGGATGAGAGTCCTCGTGCACGAACGATTTTCCTATCCGAGCGTGATGTCCTTGAACTTCGTTGTACCGGCCGGCGGTTACGAAACGAAAGCACGACTATACGGCCGATACTTGACGAGCAGTAATGAGATCCTTCGTTTACCGCCGAAGGTCCGTAAATGTTCCTCCTCCCAAGGGATGTACCGCATCACAAACTGTTACGTAAAATGTCGCGAGAATGCGATCCGCAAATTTTGCGGCTGCGTGCCGTTTTCCGCCTCCGTCGAGAACGGACAGCAAATGTGTAACTTGATGCACATTTCCTGCCTCGCGAGGTACACGTTTCAAATTGAATCTGTGAAACCTCAGGATGAACGTTGTTCCTGCTACCCAGACTGTGAGAGCACGACTTTCAAAGCTACGATTACGACTTTACCATTAAACGCCGCGCAATATCATCCAGGAGATTTTTAGTAAGTTTATCTTAGATCGCCTTACTACCAATACCTTTAATAATTTTCATCGAGCCATTTGAACGTTATTTATTTTATTACTTCCGCAGCAAGAAAGCATTTGAAGTACGAAATGCAACCGCGTTACACATTACATTTGCTGGTCAATCAGCCGTGCTACAACGCAGGGAACTAATGCTTTCAAGTATTAATCTTGTTTGTAAGTGTTCTGCTGTAATGCACAAAACATACAAGATCAAGCTATTCATGTAGTTTAATTTTCAGCTTCATTAGGTGGTATCTTCAGCCTTTTCCTAGGATGTAGCTTCATTTCTGGTTTTGAAATACTTTATTTTTTAATTATTTGTTTTATACGTAAATTAAAAGACAGGCAAGAACCACAATCCTCAGGAGACACCTAATTGTTTTTATAAACAATTTTTATAAACAATTGTTTTTAAAAACAAATTAATCATTTTCCGATTTTACAAAAACAACATTTATTATACAAAGATATAATAATCATGGTCATTATTTAACAGATTTGAAACTATAGGCCATTGAAAATTATTCCCAATAATTTAGTTTGTGGCAATTGTTGATCAAAACAATGGAATTAATCCATTTCCTCATCAGATTCTTGTACATCTTCATTTAATTCTTCACTATCTACTTTGTTACATTCATCTGTGGTTGTATCTCCATTGTAAATCTTTAACTTAGATTTCGAAGACTTTTTCTTGTTTTTACGTTTTTGTCTAGTGTCAGGACATATTTTGATAACATTGCCTTGTACTGTTGGCCATTCCCGTTCTTTCTTTAAATATTCTTGTGCAATGTAAGGATCTTCCATTTTGACAATAGCAGTCCTGTGACAAAACAAAATTTAAATGTTTGCTTTACAAATGGATTCTTTGAATTATAAGGCCTATTTGTACTTACCTTCGATTGCTTTTGTTTGGTTTTAGTAAAGTAACTGAAATACATCCTTGTAAGGCCTGTTTTATCTCAACTGCTTTGGTTCCAACTTTTATGTTTGACACATGTAATCTGTTAATAATAAAAATAGAATCTACTGTATAATATGGTTTAACAGAAAGTAATTCAAGCTGTACTATGTATTATAAATGTTATATTAACATTCACTTGATTAACGCAAGGGTTGAGTATACCATGTGTGAACTTACGTCTGTGTAATTTTTTCCCCCATCTTTACATCAGGTATAACAATCTTCTTCTTTCTTAATCTTTTTGTTTTCTTTTCAAACACGCTAATTTGTGGTGGGTCGACAACTATACGCTTACCGGTCTTGTTTTCGTCTTTTAATGTCTGTTCATTTTTCACTTTTTCTTCTACACTAGAGAATATTACACGACAATCTCTACTGGCTTGTCGGCGCAGTTTGACTTGAAAATCACCAACACATAAACCTTCCACTTCTTTGGCATCTCGAATGATATGTGGAAATCGAAGATAAACTGTCCTTGCTCTTTCTTCTTCTATTTCACGAATTGGACGGGATGGTTTACAACGAGGCATCGTGATTAATCTATTCTATCCTTTTCAAATAAAATTAAGCCATTTATAGTGACACTTGTTCACCATATCATTAAACTTCACAAGAATCACGAACAGCAAGCGTAGAGGTTATAATGTTTTAGGTTACGAATGTTTCACGCTTTTGCACGTGTACTTTGTTAAAGCATAAAGTAAAATTTTCAAAATGTGAGATATACGCAAGCGCGTGTAGTATTCGGGGAGCAGAAATGACAAGTAGCGCTCCCGTGCGTGTTTCTCTGCAAATATAAACTAGGGTGGATCGTGTCTAAACTAATATCTAGTAATATTTCTATCATTTGGATAAGTTAAAACCGGCGTGAACCAGTCTGACTCTCTGACGCACACATCAGCTACGCGTGCCATATGCACACGCATACATACTCAATATCGGAAATGCAGAAACAATGTATCCAATGTGCTTTCACTAGAGTTCAGTAATATGCATGGAGATATGTATATCATTAACCTGTTGCGCCTCCGCTATACGAGATCACAAGCAAATCACGTGCCAGCATCTGACGTACAGTAAAGAACATTAACAATTTGAGCATGCTTATAATTGTCTAATCGAGAAGGGAATGGAAACTTTGAATATTTTTAAAGTGTATTTAAATTAATGCAGTATGAAAACATATATTATAATTATGCCTTTGCTTAAATGTGTGGGAAGTCATTCTTTAACTTAACATAATGCTTCTGAAATACGGTATGCGAAGTTTTGACAGTTTTCACCATTGACGTCTAATTTGAACAAAACGTGTTGTCAACTATAATTTTTGCTGAGACTCAAAAGTAGAAGTAAAAACATTGCAGCACTAATGTCCTATAATCTACAAGCATACAATGTAAATAACTGCGACACGTCAGCAAGAGCATCGCCGAGATGATGCATCTTTATAGTGATGTGTATGTTTACTAACACATGCAAAACGTCAACAATGATGAAGTTATTATAAGCCTCGGAATGCTGAATGATTGCCTTCTTTTTTTCACCGTAGCCAGTAAAAGTAGTCTTAACAAGCACTACCACATTATGTTTCCCGGAGTACGATCGTATCGTATGAAGATTGTGTACGTATTTACTTACTACATCGGGAACTGATTAGACGGTCAAATGGTAGTAGATTTCTAATGAGTACGTGATTCAGACAGACTGTTCTGAAGATAAAGTACAGAAATATAGTTGATATATCTGAAATATTAACTTCCATTACGCGTAAAATGCAGTTCTCGTCAAAAAGTGTGCGATAAAGATGATAAAAGTGACAGAGGCATGTAAACACAGAAGAAATCAGTTGTAACATTTAACAAAGTGCAACATTGTTGTTCGTGCTGTGATATCGGGACGATAAGAATGTTCCGATTCTAAAAAGTTGTCTAAATTTGTATCATGAATAAATCATTTGTTATACTCTACGATTATTGACACTTTGTATAATAGACTGTGTAAAATGTTATTAAGTATAAGTAAATGGTTTAACTTTTGTACTCTTGCTTATTATAAAGGAATGAAATCTTATGTACTATTTCTGTTTTTCAGCCATATACTATTGTTTTGGTCAACTTATAATCTCATGATCATTAATTCAACCAAACCCCTCAGTGTTCCTGAGAAACAGTATTTTCACAAAAAGCTGGAAATATAGTATTGAAAAATGGATTGGTGTAAAAAATTATTGAATAAAAAGTATGTGAATTATATAATATGTATATATAATAAATGTTTATATAGCTGTTCAAAAATTTGCTTGCTATAAGAAATACTTCTTTTAGCAATAAACCTCAGGAGGATGATTATCTGGAAACCATAGAAGAAAGGAAGGGAAGATGGACGAGTATCTATGCAATTTATTTTACTATGTTTCTAATGTCCCTCAGCTTCAGTATCATTCTCACTGGGGTTTGGCCATACTTGAATAAGGTTGATATCTATTGAAAATATATGCAAGTACTAATCCAAATATAACATATAATACTTTGAATGTTTCAGCTTGATCCAACTGCTGGAAAAGAATTCATGGGCTTTGTAGTGGCAGCTAATCCCTTAGGACAAATGATATTTTCTCCATTAGTTGGATGGTGGGGTAACAAAAGAGGTTCTGTGAGATTGCCATTATTAGTGACCTTAGCTCTTTTTACTTTTTCATCTGCAATGTATAGCATCATAGAAATCTTTCCAAGTAATCGTAAAATTTATATGGTTGTTGCTAGATTTCTTGTGGGAGTTAGTTCTGGTGAGCAAAACACATATGATTTTCGTGTATTCAAATTGTACATGTACAGATGGCATTTACTCTAATGTATTTATTTTTCGGATTGTAGCAAATATTGCTGTGGCAAGGTCATACCTATCTGCAGCTACAAAGTTTTCTGAAAGAACTCAAGCAGTTTCCATGGTTTCTCTGGCACAAGTAGCTATGTTTGTTTTGTTACCTTTCAATTATATTCATATCATTTTAATTATTAATTTTTGAAAAATTTCCTAAGGTGCTGGGATTTGTGGTAGGCCCTGGTTTGCAAGCTGCTGTAACTCCCTTGGGAGATAAAGGGGTGTACATATTAAATTTACCATTTAATATGTATACAATGGCTGCTTGGATTAATGTGGGAATGGGAGTCCTGAATTTTATATTATTATTGCCATGGAATTTTAAAGAGTACAGAATAGCTATAAAAGAGGCAATGCACAATGAAGGCAAAGCTAATGGTAAAACATCTGTATGAACAAGTTAATTAAATAGGCAATTAAAGCTTTATCAGTATACTGGAACATATTCTTCAATTCATGGTTACAGAGGAAGAAACATGGAAAGCCATAAAACCGGACTATTTAGCATCTTGGACTTTAATCTGGGCTTTCTTTGTATTAGTTTTTAATTTTGTTCTCCTTGAGACGTAAGTTTCACTGTCTGTATTAACAATCAATTTATTAAGCAAGTATTCCACCTTATATTATCGTTTACAGACTTGGCACTTCTTTAACAATGGACCAGTTTGCTTGGTCTAAAACCGAAGCAGTATACTACATGGGACTGATGATGAGTATTGGTGCTGTGGTGGCTTGTATTTCATTTGTTATTATTGGACCACTTTCGAAAAAGTATGTTCGTGAAGTACACAGTTCGTGAACTACAGTCTAAACTACCAACGTTTTTGATGTTTACTGTATATTCTAATTCCGACAACTTTAGGATCGCGGAACGAAAAATAATGTTATGGGGTGGTTTCTTCTTCATGGTGATAGGAAGAGTTCTGTGCATCCCATGGGGACCTGAACCTCCTTTGATTGCCGAGTTAGGTCGTAAGTAAAAATAACTTCAATGATCATGTATTTTGTCATTCTATGTGTATTTGTATATTTTCTGCTTTTCGCATTTTTTAGCATTTGGCAATATTACAACAGATGAAAATGGTACAGATAAGGTAGGATGTCCAAGCACGCAAGCATGGTGCCGCGAAATCCCACAAATGACCCCTACACAGTTTTTCATCGGTTATGCTTTCACAACGATAGGATATCCGTTGGGTGTTACATTAATTCAAACGATATTTAGCAAACTCCTTGGACCACGACCGCAAGGCGTCTGGATGGGATTAATGACCGGTGCCGGCTGTGCATCTCGAGTGCTAGGGCCAGTCTTTGTCGGGCTTATTTACACGCGTTACGGAACATACTACACATTTGGTATCACGGGCATTATGTTAATCATTGCGATGATTTGGCTACAAATCGTAGATAAACGCCTTGTACCACCGAACGTAAAGGATCATAAGGATTGTGAAAACGCGAAAGAAGGTTCTGTCGTTGAGAAGAATGACGCAGAAATTCCGTTGGTTCACGTTGAATCTAAATGTGAAGGGAAACAAAATGAAGTACAAATACAGAATAAAGACTCCGATACTTTAACGATGGCGGAATAGCGTAAGATATGTATTTTGTGATATTTTGTACTCGACTCGCATAATATGCTAGGTATAAGAAAGGTGTCAATGCCACGTCGTAGAGCGCAATATTTTTGGAGAAAATTTACAAACTTACAGTATAGATTTTATGCCAATTGAACAAACTTGTGATGCAACATACGTAATGATAACTGTTTTCGTTATATCGTTTTTTAACGATTTTGAGATTTTTAGGACAGGGAAGGACTGTAAAAGCATACGGAAGAATTCGAAAATGTTAATTATTTCGTATCTATATTTCTAAAATAGTATTAAAAGAGATAATTGGACGACTGAGATTTCTCAAAGGATGCGATTACTTTGTTGAAACCAGCCGCTATAATAGTGTTCACATTTACTAATGAAGACATTTCTATACATACTATTATTATTAGTATAACTTTTTTGTAGTACACCAACGCAATGATCAATGCAAATCTCATTGTAATTTGTCTTATAAACATTACTGTGATTAAAAATGCTCAACTATATCACCGAGATTGACAATCAACAAAAACTGTTGTGACATTCATATTTACATTAAGGTACTTATAAAAACTGAGATTTGCCACACATGTAATCTATTGCAGGATGTATTTTTTAGCAAATTTTGTAGGAAGCATAATACATATGTAATGATTACAATAAATTCAGTAATTTGTACTTAAGTTCGAAAGGGGATTATTTCTTATCCTATCAACAAGCAACATTAATAGAAATCATACACTAATTGTCTGTTTCAAACAAACGATACAAATGTCTGTAAAAAACGAATTCGACAATGTTTTATGTACTGCTACTTACCACTAGACTTAATACAGTTATGAAATTAAAATATTACATGTGATCGACGCGGAGATGATTGCAAAGTAATCTAAAAGTAATTTTGTAGACTGTAAAGACTACATAATTGCATAGTGATGACAGTTTATAAAAGTACTAATACTTTCTTATAAATTAAGAGACACAAGTACATATTTTGAATAAATAAAACTTGTAATTAATCTTTTTTCTTTGGCTTTTTTGGATTGCGTGACCGAGACTTAGCTTTACATAGAGGACAAATTGGAGCATTTCTATGGATTTGTTGATGACATGACAGGCAGGATTTCATAGGTGGAGGTTGTTGCCTGAAACGATTTTACAATAATATAAGCTCAGAGTATCATTTCTAAGTATATTAATTTCAAAATTATAAAATGTGGGGTTGTGGTATACCAGTGGTACCTGAATGTTGGAGCAGGCGGACCAGGGGCTGGGGGCAATGGTCTTGGTTCAGGCTTGCTGGGACCCTGTAGTGGCTGAGGTGCAAGAAATGGAGTAGATCCTCCTGGATGTCCATGATGTAAACTAAGTGGTGTTAATAAATCTTCACCTCGGACCTCCACCCTCCATTCTGCTTTCTGCATTGGACGCTCAAAGTAACTAGGAACAAATCGCCTGCATGGTAAAGATTTATACCAGCACAATTACAGCCTTTCATATTGCTTTGATACATATATAAAAATAATTTCAATGAATTTTTATCAATGATAAGTTGATGTACAATAAATTAGTAAAATTACTTACTCAGGAGAAATAAGATCTGATTCAGTCTCATACAGTTCTGGCAGTCTTTCTAAACCTAAAAAGTCTCTACGCATTTTATCAATATTGTGTTTTAATGGTTGATAGTCATTGTCATGTATTAATTTTGCTGTTTCTCTAGCCCTGTTTCGTGCTTCTTCTGCTTGCTTTATTACTGCCTCCATCTATGCATAAATGAATAGATTTATTCTAAGTGATACTAAACTGTTCTAAATACTGTAGAAATAAGAAAAGTTGGAAAAACGAACTTACTGCATTGATGTCAGCATGTATTTGACGTAATTCTTCAACATGGGCCATTTTTTCCTGCATAAGTAGATCCATTTCTTGTTTATACTCCAATAAACATTTTTCTTCTTGCTCTGTCTGCTCAACTTCTTGCAGTATCCTTTGTTTCATTTTTTCTAATTGTACAGTTTTTGATCTAAAAGCAATAAAAAAAATCGCGTTTAAAGGAAGAGCAACTGCTACTTTCATGCTTCTCTTTGTTTTTGCCATCCTCGAAATGGAGTACAAAAAAATATTACATCTCTACACAAACCTAATATCCTTCAAAGCCTCTAACTTAGCAAAAATCACTGTAGTTTCGGACGTAGACATCATTAGACGCTATTAACTAACTATTGTCTTTGTCTTGTTTAGCAGATAAAATGCACAGCTTCCCCTATGAACACTCGTTTTTTACACCTCCCGTAATCTCATTACTCATTTGAAAAACTATATAAATTATATTAAATGTACACTCTTTAAAGTACTGTAAAATAGCACTTTGAAGAGATAAATAAGTCCGCCATAAACATATTTGTAATAATTGACAACAATGATCGAATTGTACGAGTCATAAGATATTTAGACAGCACTCTTCAGATCGAATTCTTAGTTTAGAAAATGATGCTGATGCTCAACCAGTTTCTGGACCATTTCTCCCACCTTATGGTTCGTCTGTATGTGCAGTAATGGTCTGTACCATATTTCTGATTGGAGGATTTGTGATACCAGAAACTTGTCCAGGAATGATGTCAGTAAATCCTAGACCGACCGTAGGATGGACCCACTAGAAAGAATTTTCACTCACATACCGTTCTATATAGCCAAATTAGTGCATTGTAAACACAATGTGTGATGTAAATACGAATAACAATACATACATATATAACAATACAGTTTTGAATCAACCATCTCACACATAAAATAGTTTGTTCACATTCTTTCTTCATGAACAGTTTTGATGTGAGTAATAGTTACACCATAAGTTTCTTGTTGAAACTGTAAATATGTGTTTGAGGATAACAATGATAACAGTTACATGCTAATCGCAAATGATTCATAAGAAAATGGTGCGATATTGCGAGTACTAAATTTCATTCTTTCCATATGCTTGTTTGGATGAATCCAGTCACGTTGCATCCCGTACCTTTTGTTTGTAAATGAATGACAATATTTGTAAGCTAAAATAAACTGTAACAGCATGAGCAGTAATAATAAATTCGTTTAACAACCTTAATGAATTGGGGTCAAACGCTTGATTGCGGTGTAAGTTTACATCTCCCTACATGCATTTTATGTAATTGAAGCTGACGAGCGGCAAGCCTGAGAAACAAAACGTTAATTTTAACTTGACACGTGATAGTGATGTCCTACTATCGATCGATTCACATAAAGAAAGATATGGAGGTAGTTTTTTTTTATAAAAGCGAAACATATTAAATATAATCTTTTCGTATATACCGAAAAAAATGTTTTGGTGTACATTTACGTATTTGTCATAAACTCCATGGCCATCTTCTTATCCGTACAAAGGTCAAGGGAATCTCTCGATTTTTTCTATTTTCGATTTTACAGTTGGTTCACAAATGAAAAAATGTGTGTTAGCTAGTTTTAGAATGAACTTACAAGCTGACCAAACTCAGCGAAACTAGCGGGGTCGGCATATATTTAGTTGATAATTAAACGAGCGAAACTAAACTAACAAGGGTCTTTTAGTGACTGACAAAACCCAGTTAAGCAGCACTATGAAAATCCTTTTAGTCAGTGATAAAACCAGTTAATCTAATGCCATGAGGTCCTTTCAGCCGATGATAAAATCACCTAAGCTGAATGAGCGAGGTCCTTTCAGCGGATGATAAACGTGGCTAAACTAAACCAGGAAGATCTCCTTGAAATTAGTCAACACCTAAACCAGTTTACACTAAACAGGCCAACTCCTCTTATCGCTAGTTAATACCAAAAGCAGCTGCGGCAAACTAGCAAGATCCTTTTATAAACCGCTGATAATTACAGCAACTAAGTTAAATCATGAAGGTCGATTTAGCCGATGGTAAAAACAGGCCCCGTTGCCGAGGTATTAGTCGATAATTAGAGCGGCTAAGCTAAACCAGAGTGGATGGTTAAAGCAGCTGTTGGCAAAGTGCTAAGCTCGCGGGGACTTGGAAGTCCCCGGCTATGATTACTCTCGGAATATACGGGTGACAGCGGGGAACATCGTTTATGGGCGAGCTGTTCACGACGCGTGCCGTGCACGCTCTGTTGACCCAACTTTCACAATAAGCGAGATAAGAAGAGACGGCGGGAAAACGTCGCGCTCCTCACGATGGCCTCAGCTCCGAACTTTTCGTCGATTACGCTGGCCGACGCGCTCGTCAGTCGTCTTCAACTTATTCCGCCGGCTACGAAGGCCCGTCGCTCCCGCATGACTGAACATCCGTCAAACTTTCGAGTGTGAGCGAAACCTTACGCGAACCTGGGAACAAAGGGTCGAGGTAGCGCGGATTTGTCACTGCCGTGCGCGATTTTCCCGCATACTGCACCTACCCCGTCTTCTTCTGTCTATATTTCATCCATCCAGTTGGATTTAAACGAACCGCAAATTCGCAGTATCATGGATACCAAAAAGTAAGTATGCTTCCTTTCGGTTATTGCACTCGACTTTTTTTCTTTATCCATTATGAATCTTACGGTCCAATCCCCCTTTGTCGCGCGAACAGTGTTGGATTTTGTAGGACGTTGTATTGGGCAAAAGTGTGTCTTTCAATTGACGGTGTTCTCTGGTGCACACTTCGCGAGAATTGACCTATCAAACTTTGTGCCAATGTTTGGTAAACACAATGAAATCAGCCCGAAAGATTTAATTTAAGTCCGGTTAAAAATATTGTGTAGAAACTGTTTGTGTACATATTTATATTTATTTCTCTACCGATAGATACGTATTCAAAATTATATTATGGAGTATCATGCTGAGTTGGCGTATAGTAACGTAACAATACTATTAATCAGAATATAAAGTTCAAAATACCACAATAATATAGTCTCTATGAGCAGTTGTGGAATTCTATAACATTTACATTTAAAATTGACGAAAGTGACGAAAATTGTCAACGGATTTTCCAGTGTTCATATCTTATGAGTCATGTTGGCGTTTCATCTCTTTTGTGTTATAAGCGTTATACACCCACCGAGCGCACACGTGTTATTTATCTTTGACTGAAGACAAGGAATTCTAGTCTTTGTGTTAAGTTAAACGAAAATCATTTCTGCCTATTGTCTACTTTTATTAACAATTGTTATACCTGTAGACGTATCATTATACGTAATTTGTTTCTGTCTACTTAAAATCAACGTACGTATTATTAGCACGAGAGATAATGTAAATATGTTTTTCACTGTCCTACGTAGATACATAAGTTGTACATCAGGCATTTTACGCGAATTCACTATTGTAGGTAATGCTTTGCAAGGTGTGTAGTTCTTTTACAATCATCTACACTTGATGAAGTGCAAACCAATTGTGGTGGAATGGTTTGCACGCAGAAACCGTGATAATTCTTTAATCTTTGACGCATTTTCGAGCTGAACTCTTTCGTGAAATAGTAATTTGGTATGCGACCGTAGTACGGCCATTCCGGTAAACACCTCACGTATACGGCTAAGGTTTACTGCCATGGTTGAATGTGTCGTGAGGATTCGATCAAGGTTCACTAACCAATGAATTAAACTACACATTACCCTCTAACTATAGCTCGTCGCACTCCGACCTGCTCTAACTATAGCTACGATAATTTCCATGCGACAATTTTGCCTGGCATTTAAGCGACCACAGCGATACTTCACAATTTCCACTGCAGTTACTGGCCAGTCGTAAAATTCAACAAAATTATTGGTTATTTTATCAAGAGCTTTAGGTTCCATCATTTTTCATCGATAACTGCCGCTTTCTTAACTTTTCTCGTCGTGAATCCAATCCAGCTGATCATTAGTTTTATAAAATACAGCGGACGTCACTTATCATCGTACAAATAAATGGACGCATTATCCACATTCGCATCAATTTAGTCAGATAAAACGGTTCAGTTATTTACGCCGACCTGAAGCCACTATCAATAGGAATCTTATTATTTCACGTCAAATTACTTCATTGTCCTTGATTTACGATTGTTCCAGACTATCATCGCGTAGGAAAATTCTCTACGATCGGCATACGATCCAATCAACATGTACACAGCTTAGAAATTTCGTGAAACATCGTTCCTCGGAGACAAGGCCGTACAAAACATACCAAACTTATTTATCAATATCATTTACATTGGGTCCAAGTGAACTGTTTGCTGAACAGTCATTCTGATAGCCGACAAACCGTCTGATCTGTGTCCAAAACAAACCTGAAACATTTTACCTCGTCATTCACTGTAGCACCAGTTGCAACGCACAGATTATCGGGGGCCAACAAAATTATCGCTGTTTGTTCCTTGATTTTCTCGTATTTTACACGACGTGTAACAAAGGTTCGACGTAAATATCTGTATGTACATGACAGTATATCAGGTGAAGACTGGCTCAAACCAGTTCCATCCATTTTTCTCCAGTTACTTCCGTCAAGTGCAGGGAAAAGATGCAGAAAACGTCACCAGCTCTGATTTTGTTGCAGCTGCGATGTAATCTCTTGACTGCATGCCAGATGAGTTTACATGGGTGGACATGGTGATACGATTAGTCATGTATTCTCTTGTATTAGAGAAATAATGTCTAACTCGTATATTTCGCGAGTTTATATACCAGTACGTTTAATTTCTGAGCAGTGTAGTAATGAATTGAACTAAAGTGATGAGTCGTTAGCCGAAAATATAAGAGATAGACATGTCAACAAGTTTGATACACGTACGATTAATCAAGTCCACCCGAAATTGGATAATCGCGATACCGTGTAAAAAAATGAATGTAAGCAACTCAGAACGATTTGAGTAAAATAAAAATATAATCCTGGTCACTGCGATGATTTAGTTCGTGTTCTCCGGGATAATGTATTTGACAACGTAATTGATTTCAAGTAGAATTGTAATTGGTTTCAATGGAGCAGAGCAGTTGATAACGTCTTCCTAACAGATGCACAATGGTATTTTTGATTCACGACTGATAACGTATTAATTGATAAATACATATTAGCCATTTAGTCCTGTCTGTAATTCGATTACCAATCGGGTTAAGTCTACACTTACCATTTACAGCCGATAGATAATGGTGGGACGATTTTTCCAGGCGGTATTTACCACGACAAATTTGTCCCACATTCCGACGTACGTGCGTGTACCACTTTCCTCGTTCCTGCAACGAGGATTGCGGTTGCAGTTGGCCGTATTTTGCAAATAACTAATATTTGTTTTAACGCCGGCGACGTTACTCGCCGACGAAAATAAATAAAACCACCTGAAGAGAGTGCGAGAGTTTTTTTTCCCCCTGCTACATTACATTCCCCCCTCGGTGAGCTAGTGGCCATCGAAGGTACGGCGGTGGAATGCGAGGTTGCCTTCGAAGACCAGTAGTCGCGGTAAGAAAGAAAGAAGCAGGTGCGCACGGACTTGCGATGCTTTTCGATGGTTCGACTGGAAAATCTGCTTTGATTTCACGTGCGTCAAATCTCCGTCGATAGACGTAAAACCGCGAATCCCCCTTGTAATACGTTCCTTTCCCGTTTTCGCAAGTGCAAGATACGCGAGCCACAGTGCCGAACACTTGTCATCGTTCGACCATATGTGTGTGTAAGCGAAAACGCGGGTCGACGGTAATCACAGGCAGGTAATTAAGCAGATACCCTTTACGATAGCGCAATCGTCGTGTACTTGTGTATTAACAGATAATGACATAATCGCAGGATTTCGTCAAAGTTCCATTAATAATCTTACCGAGTTTCGGAAGATTCAAATTTTTCAGCTGTCTAAATACGTGTAACTTTGAGCGGAAATAGTACTTCCAGTTCGACTACTTGCCATTTTACGGAAAAAGTTTTTATGAATTTTTTGCAGTAAGATAGAAAATTAATCGGTCATGTAATTTTTACGATTTGTAAAACGTTCGTGAATCTTCGTGAAAAATATCGACGTGCATTGAGGAGCGACAGAATTTCAATCGATGAGAATGTCAATGAATTTGTTGGTACAACGGGTGGCCGCTAATCCGAATAATTTATTCACTTCATTTGGCACAAGGTTGACCGCGTTCAGATGCAATTTATGATAATGATTCGCAGAAAGATAAACATTTTATTCCGGCCGGCTGGGCATGTAATGAATGCGCAATTTTTATTTGCGTTCTTTTGTACATTATATTACGCCGGCTGCCAGGAATTATCTGGGCCGTAGTCGTAAAATATTCGAGAATATGTGCGATTCGCATATCGCTATTATCAGCGGGACATTCGGTTATATCCGGTTTAATTTCCATGTGTACTTTTGGACTAGGTGGATATTGCCGCGGATTCGAATCACCGTAGCCGTAATGAATAATAAAGGACGCGCAGTGTGTCAATGTTTCGTGCACGAAATATCAGTTAATACCGGACAAATGAAAATTAATGATGGAGAAACATCGACGAGCCCGTGATGAATGTGCTTCTGCAAATTTTGATCATTAGCGATTATACGCCACTGCGGCGGACAATTCACAATGAAAGTCATAACTGTATTGTTTCCCCTTCAATAAATCTATATCTAAGAAAACGCAATGAATTAAATAAAAAAAGTCAGATAATAAAGTACATTAAACGTCCTGCACGATGAATCGCGTAAATATTTAAGTCGGTTAAATGTTAACAGGTTTAATGTTATTCCTAATTTGATATGAGTGTCAGACGACGTCAAGTCATTAATTACTGTAAACAACTGTTCGATTTTCTTATCAGTCTGTTTCCTCATAAATTATGAATGTACAAGCCAGAAATAAGAAAATTTCATTAAGATGTCAGCTGTAATAAACATGCCGTTCTTTATTTTGCGTGAAACTTGTATATTTTCAGGATTATTGTAGGCATAGTCGATCAATATGTATTATTTGATTTCATGTTTGTCTTTTTGTCGATTACCTATACAACGTTGCGTAGTTTCTTATAAGAACGACTTTCACTCACGAAGCATTCGGTCGACCAGTCACGTGTGACCCGTGTAATCACGTCAAAAACTTAACAGGTTCATGCTGCTTAGATTAAATTGATAACAGTGCAATTTAAGAATTCCTTACAGTAAACACTTGATTATTATTTTAATTAAATAATTTATATTAAAACTGTGGTACTTCAGCGAGTATGTAAATGTAATTAATATTTTTTATATGACTGTGAATTTTGAAGCAGGGTTTGAGTATTCCACCGTGAATATTCATCACAGAATTAGTTCTCTCTTGGAAAATCAATTTAATAATGATCGAATGAGAATGAGAATCAACAATGCCGTCTTCTGGTCTGTTGTTTTTCCTGAATCGCAATTTTTACCGCGTCGGAATATTGCAAAATCGCCTATTGTCTTGTACGTGAATTATTACATAAGAATAGTTGTTGATGATTCAACGTGATGATGTATTTTTATATTATTTGAAGAGAATATCTTGTGTGCCGTTGGTGCAATAGCTCTTCCTTTTCCCTACTTCTTCAAAATTTTCCAGCATTTTTTGACTTTCAATTGGCTTCCGCGTAGATGCCAGCATCCGTATAAAAGTCGGACGGTACCTGTATTTTTTATCAGTCGGCATTTAGCGGCAAGATGAATCTTTTGTAAAGCAAATTCCGGCGGGCGCGTGTGAAGTTCCTGCTAAAATAATTCTCCCGACTGACAATCGCTCGGCGAAAAATTTTCCAACACTTCGAAACACCGTCAGTGTAAAACGAAGAACCTCGTGATCCGGGCCAGGTGAAACGTTACGGAAAATGCGAATAATCGCCGTGGCCGGGCAATAGAATATTTGGTCCAAAATTTCCTCTCCTCGTCGCTTGATTTTCGTCCGTTATTCCGGGGAAGAGGGGCGGGGGGCCCTTTAGAAAATCTAACTCGCTGGTGTGAGTGAATGTCGGGCATTCCGCGTTAACATATTGCCCCTGTATCATCGTTACAGACGTCTTGTCAGCAAAATATGTGCAACAGCCAGGATGTGGTCGTGGCGAAAAGTCGTTTCCGCCGTACTTCCTTTCCGGCCCGTTCTCTTTTCATTTTTTTATAGTGAAAAGCTTTTTGCGGGCCATCGTTCTTTGCGCACTGCGCCCACGCTGTCTCGTTCTACTGCCCGACCGTACAATTATGACATTTTTTTTATCCTCCGCAGAGCCTGTCATGTATAAAGCTTGTAATGCACCAAGCTTTGGTTTAACATAACTTTACAAGTCCGTGTCTTTTTGAAATTCGCTTTTTTCAAACGTGCCGCACAGAAACTGTGTTTACACACGACAATGCACAATGAATGGTTACGAAAATAAAAAAATATACAATTGTCAAATACGCAGAAAAGTATATTTTACATGCGTTCTTTTTGGTATATTAAATTAATTAGAAAAAAACTCTGCCGTTTATTTTACATAACATAATATCGTCGCACGCATAGTTAAGTATGGCATTTAATATGTTATTCATTTACAGATCAAAAGTCGAACCGGACGAAACCATGAAATTGTTTTGTGGCAAAGAAAGTGACACTGCGTCCATCACTAAATCGAAAAATGGTTCAGCAGGTATCATTCACGTTTTGTTTATTATTGCTTCGCACTCAATTACTTTCAGTGCTTTGTATTTTCATATGCGTCATTGCCCTTATCAGATGGCGGGGGTGAAAGAGGCATGGATGATATAGACCGTTTTGGTTTGTATCAGATGATCGTTTACGCTATTATTAGCGTCCCGTTGATCTTGTCTGCTGGCTTCACGCTTTCTTACGTTTTCACGGCCGGCGAAGTGAAATACAGGTACGCACATAAAATACGTAGATACTTTCCCATTGATTTCATTACATCCACGTGATCAGCGACATCAACGAGAACCCGCTCACTGCGAGCCGAGATTTTTAAAGCACCTCAGACATTTCGTACTTTAATCCCTTTGAAAGTGTTGTTGTTTTACCTGCAGGAGGAGTAATGAAAGAAAGAACTGGGGAATTTCTTTCCCGGGGAAGGACTGCTGGAATTTGTGGCGGATAATTACGCTCTGACTGGGGGATTTAATAAATCTTAAATTTCCGCAAGTTTAGATGTCTGGTGCCGGAATGCGAGGACCCGGCGAACGCTGAGTTCAATTCACCCTGGGTTCTTTACTCCGGACCGACGCAGGAGGGGGTCTCTTCACCGAGATGTACGCGTTACCACGTGCGAAATCATACAGGACAGTGCACCGAGACGTCCTTCACGAACGTGACGCGAAACTGCGATGCTTGGCTCTATGATCCCTCGGAAACGACGATCCTAAACGAGGTAAAGAAGAACTGTACTTTCTCCTCCCTCGCCTACCAGCATTCGGGACTTGTAAGCGAAAAACTTTCATTCACCGAGGACCTAATGAAACTCCCCGTGGAACGACGTAAAAGTGGATTTATCCCGATTCAAGTCCGACAATGCGCAATCGCTTTTCTATGTAATTCTTACATTTTACCGTCTCAATCGCGACAATAATCTTCCGTTAATTAAAAAAATTTATTCAAAAAAATTCATTCATATAAATATATGAATTTGACGTGTGTGGAAATCATTCGTGCTTAAATGTAGTCCCGTAGTTTGCACCGTGAAAGACTTCGTCATTGATATTCATTGTACGCGGACATTCGTCGAATAAGTGATTTCTCTGTGTCTGTTTGATAAAGTTCGATCGTCGGCGCTGTTCTGATCCACCTACCTCTCATTCCCTTTCGTCGGTCTTTTGATTTAGTGGGGCTTCACGTGCGACGTTAATCGATGGAGGCTCACGCTCGTGGGTACTATAAATAATGTCGGCCAGTTCGTCGGGCTGATCTTCGCCGGATACGTGTCTGACAGGTGAGAAACAATTGGCGGGACTTCGTGAGGAACATACAATTTTCTCGGCTAAAAAATTGCACCGGGGATAAAGATCTCCGACGCAAGAGCGATACTCAACAACGAGCTTGGTTCATGTTACTCGTCCGATTATCAGTTGTTGACAAAAAAATTGCTGCGCAGCGCGTTTATCAATTTACAGATTATGGTTAATACAATAGTTGTTCATTTTCTAATCGACCCCTTAATTTGTTTATTGAAGAAAAATGTTTTAAAGATTCTTTCAAAGATTACGTTCTGGAAACATTATAAACGTAAATTTTGTTCCTTTGAACAAAAGTTCTACCAAGGTCTATTTAATGCGAATCCGTGGTTCGATGGCCAATTAAACCAACACGCGATAAATCTTCCTTTCATTGTGAATAACGGCTATGATGCACATGGAGGACTCAAAGGTCGCAGTAAAATCGTTTAGACGGTATTTAGCAAGATGTTTGTCTCTGCGAAATGATAGAGCAGGAAGTCCACTTTATTAATTACCCTTGTCCTGTTTTCGTAAGCTACCGTGTGTAATAGCAATGATTTTTTTGTCCGCGATCGCGCTAAATATACGGTACAATGTTACAACGTAATCACGCAATATTATGCTTACATTGATATGTTTACACGATACATCCTGTAACAGAAATTAACTGAAATGTTGATTATGCGACAGGGAATATGTTGGACGGAATTACAGATCTGTGGTTTGTTATATAGCTAGTCCAATGGATGAAGGGACATTTACATTGCCTTATCAGTCGGATAATAATTTTAGATACGGAAGACGTACGATTCTGAGCCTGGCGACGTTTCTAAGTGGCATCAGCGGACTGATACATTCCTTCTCCGTCAACTATTGGATGTTCGTCGCGTTCGAATTCATCGATGCGACAGTAGCGGCTGGCATTTACAGCGCTGGTTTTATTTTAGGTGGGTCGAGATCGCTAATTAATCCATCACCGGGGGGGGGGGGGGGGGGACAAAATAACGAATGTCTTCGTTAGCCTGGATCGATGCTATTAATTGCTGCTCCAATCAGTCACGAGACGACAATTTTATTTTAAGCCTCTTCGATCACATTTTTCGCAATTTACGTATTTATCCCTTCGCATTGTTATAAAAATCCGTAGAA
This sequence comes from Hedychridium roseum, assembly GCA_963989215.1. Taxonomy (NCBI): domain Eukaryota; kingdom Metazoa; phylum Arthropoda; class Insecta; order Hymenoptera; family Chrysididae; genus Hedychridium; species Hedychridium roseum. The sequence continues at coordinate 5,177,551 of OZ022314.1, forward strand.
AATCGACCCCCCGATGGCCTGGCTGAGAAACTCATTTATCAGCCGAGAGTAACGTAAAAATCATCCTTGTCGTTTACTGCTTCAGTGGGTCTACTGATTAAACGTTATGACGTTCTTATTTTTTTGTCCCTCCTTACACTCGCTGCGAATCATCGCAATTATTACACTACCTTCATTCAATAGCACGTTTCCAGTTTAAAATAAACGAAAAGCCGAGTAAATCCAATGCGTTAGCGGAAAAATTTCATCGCTATCTGTATGCACAGTATTCCCGAAAGTAAACAGGTGACATCAGATTTTCTCATGTTGGCAAAGAACAGTAAAACATTTTCTTAGCTTTCATAAAAGATTAATGACGAAACGAGAACCTTGCAAGGTCCAACGGAAACCTTTACTTTCTAAAAACATTATGTAATAGCATGAATTACAGTTAGAATTGAATTTTTCCTTCTCGTTTATTTGGGAACTGCTCGAGAGACTGTCACGTAGACACTTGGACATCGATTTAGTTTGTTCTTCGTGTCCTTTCTTCATGTCGATGCGACCCTTTTTTTTCAAGGAATGGAGATGGCTGGCGTAAAAAACCGAGTTCTCGGCGGCACGATCACCTGCTGCATGTTCGCGGTCGGCGAAATCTTGCTGGGTTTCGTAGCCATGTGGTTGGGATCATGGCGAGCGATCCTTCGCGTGGTTTATGGGCCGGGTCTGCTCGCAATCTTCCTGCCCCTCCTCGTTCCCGAATCAGTCAGGTAATTGCCAGCAGTGAGTATTTTTTCGCACGACATTTGTAGATCCATCGGGTGCCTTCCGCTCCGGAGAGTAGGAAGAAAATCAGATTTGCCTTCGATACGCGCTTAACGATATGTCGTCCGTCGTCGCATAAATCACGATCTATCCTTGACCTTTAATCGAGGCGATCAACTAAACTGCGCTTTTCCTAGACCATTCGGCACAAAGATACGATTGTCATGCTTAATGCACTAATATGTCTTGCAATTGCATCATTCCGAAGAATAACGTCGATCGACGGTCAAGTTTCCATTCAAAGGCGCAGCAAGGAAATATTTTGCGAACCCAATTACTTACCCGATGATCGAAATTTTCATTGGCCCGTGCGAAAGAATGAGCGAAACTTTCGTTTCTCCTTAGGTGGTTGCTGGCGAACGGCAAGAACGATGAAGTAGAGAAAATTTACCGCAAAATGGCGCGGATGAATAACTTGCAAGTGACGAACGAGGCAGTTAGTGCGTTCAAGGAGTTGAACGTTCAGAAGGTCGACAGTGTACGTAAAAAGAAACTCAACTTTATCTGAATCTTACTTCACATTTATCGACGAATTAAAATTAAGCAACATTTTTCTACTCGGTGTCTATATCTCAACTCCTGTTACGTACATTTTATTTTTCTATACTGTTGTCGGTAACGTTCGATGGTCTGCTCTCCTTACCTTCCATTTAATTAGAAAGGAGTAGTCTACTGTTTTTTACTGTGACCTATTTTGCAGAAAGAGCAAGAGGCAGAAAGGACGAAAAGAGGGCCAGTGGCAGAGGTTTTGAACAGTACGACGATCCTCGTACGGCTGGTAGCTTGTTCCTTCTGTTGGCTCACAAATACCTTCGTTTACTACGGTCTGTCGCTGAATTCGGTGGCTTTTGGCGGGGACAAGTACACGAGTTTCATTCTCGTGGCGGTCGTCGAGATACCGGCTTATTTTCTTACCTGGCTGTTGACTGATCGCATCGGACGCAAACCAACGCTCTGCGGTTCCTTTTTGCTCAGCGGACTGTTTTGCCTCGCCATTCAATTCCTGCCGACCGGTAAGATACTTTAACAAACTGCCCCGACCTTTGGCCCTAATGTAACAAGACATGTCCAGGGAAATCTTATTTCCAAGATACACGAAATACGATATTACTAGATACTTCAACATCTTAACAGTATTTGAGAAGTATCAGTATCTTAAAGGAATAGATAAATTCTTTTTAACTGCTATACAGTCTTCACGGGTCGCGTGGATCGATGTGTTTTGCTTGCAGTACGTTTCACACGAGAATTCTTTTCTATGAGGGAAATGGGAATACGGGAAAAATTCCAAACACACACACACATACACACATGTACACAGCTTTTGTACACACATTCGTGCCTGATCCTCGATATAAAATTCCTTTTCCGTTCTGCGCTTCCCGGTAAGACGAGTCAGGACATTTCCACGTGAAATTCCAGGTATGTGGGTCCATACGCCTTTGATTCTTTACATGGGCGGAAAATGGTGCATCACCATGGCTTTCGCCGCCGTTTACGTGTACACAGCGGAGATGTTTCCGACAAATCTCAGGCATTCCCTTCTAGGAATCTGCAGTATGACCGGTCGCGTAGGATCGATACTCGCCCCGCAAACTCCGCTTCTGGTGAGTGAATTGCTACGGTATAAGACGATCGGTATGTGAAATCATGGCAAACAAGACTTATACCCTTCGATCCTTCGTCAAAAGAAGACAAACGGAATTATCAGTTAACATACGGACTTTCGATCATCAATGAAATTCTTATCGTTAAATCTTCTGACAACAATGTAGCCGTGAATCGAGCTGTATTACAATTTCTTCTTTTTTTTTTTAAGTTGAATTCGATACTACTGTTTCCGCGAAAACGTTGTAGCTTTTGCCCGGTGCGGCACAGTGGTTTACATTCGGCAAACACCGGCGGAATTCATACAGCTTCGTGCCTGGAAATATTTTGCTGACAGGCGTGCAAACATCGACGTACATACGTTTACAGGCGCAGATAATGGCTGAACTGCCGCTAATACTTTTCGGGCTGATGGGTCTCTGCGCGGGCCTGCTGTCGCTCATTTTCCCGGAGACTCTGGGCACGAAACTTCCGGACACGGTGCTCGAGGCGGAGAATATCGGCAAAGTACAAGTCGAGCAGGATCAGCAGGACTCCCCGTCCTAAGGCATCGAAAGTGCAACGCAGCACGTAACCGTGCATACAAGCCGATACGCCACTCTAATAAGCCGCTCGGAGCTTTGATGGGAATGTCCGAAGCAATTAACAAACAAACTCGGAGATTCCGCGAAACCCATTAGTCAGAGATAACTGATCCATTCGATTCGGTTCAACGACCGGCCGTGTAATACTGTAATTCTCACGTTTTCGCTCCAAGTGTGTCTGTTAGTGCGAATTCTTGTTGGCTCCTGTAAATATCATCATGGTCAACGTCACTTTCGTTAGTACTCTAAGTTTCGCCTACCATCGTCCTACGATCGCGCTGGGAACAAACCTGTGGGGAAACAGACGACTCCGGAAACTCTAGTACTCCGCGCAGTATTTCTAGTTTATGTTGTATATACCAATTGCAGTTTGCTCTTGCGGGAGATCTACGCGAGAACCTCACGAAGAACACGTAAAGTAATCAATCATTTAAACACAGCTCAACAACCTAGCGTATTTACAATTATAGTAAGTAAACTTTTTATAGCCCAAAGGTAGGGTCCCTTTTTAGCCATATTTTTATCTCTATCGCCAATTACAATGCCATACATGAGGAATATTAAGTAATAGTTAAATAACAATTTTCAGATGAATTTTTAGACGACGATAAATCGTACTGCATAATGCAATACAATACATACGTAGCTCAATATTATTGATAATTCTAGAAGATCGATACTTTCGCATATCGAAACAAGTGTCAAAATATTTTAGCGTAGTAAGGAAATGTACAAAAATTTCGATATGAGTAATTTCGTTTTATAGATTGTCGTTAACGCCAATTAAATGGCATAAATCATCGACATGGTAAAAACGTACACGTTGTTATATCATTCCAAACGAACACGAAATTAATATCCTTTACGTGTCTTTTTACCTTTTCATCAATTATAATATATCCTACGCTAATCACTTGTTTTTACAGTTTCTTTTAATTAGTATAAACCGTTGACATTTATAAAGGTAACGGGTCATTGTGCAAACCCGGGCGAACTATTAACAGCGTCCACACTCTCGGGTCGCTCGCTTCGTTATCAGTTATCATTTATCTTGTGTAAGTCTGCGCTTTCGCGGATACTTGACAACGTATCAGATATACATGCTCCGCGCGTATCATACCTACACGCCTAGCAGTAATACGGCCTTAATCCTGGATTAACCACGACACACGTAGTTCGGTTTTGATCAGCCTCACGTATGTAAGGTACTTAGCAGACACGTGTCTCGTTTGTCAATGCAAGACGCTGAATGATTTCGCTAGCATCAAAGGCAGAATACGGTAAACGACGAACATTGCGATAAAACACGATTCGAAGTACGAATTTGATCTCGTTCTTAGGATCAAAATACATCTTGATTCATGATCAAATCGTCAGGTTACTCGTTGAAAAAGATTCAAAGCAACAAGAAGAACGATGTGCTAAGAAAAAACCGGAAACGGCTGAGAATGATTTGGCAAGATAAGAAAAATATATTGTCGATAACGAGGAAGTGAAGAAATTAAGTCATTGTTAGCGATATTAAAATGACGCACGTGCAGGGCAGTTGTTTATTGAATAAAAGACATTAGGTAACCGAGCTTTATCACTGGAAGTCATGTGGGATTGTGGCAAGAAATTCAAGTTTAGCTGAGGTCGCCGGAGTGACGGGCAAAATCGTCGCTGAAGAAGAAGAATTCTGATCTACTGAGAGTGTGCCATGGGAATGGTGTGGCGGCCCTCCGGGGTTTACCGAGTAAATCAGGATTGTCAAGATGGATTGGGGGCTGACGGTGCCGGTCCGGAACGAAATGATTGGCGTACTGGCCACGAGGGACCGATCATCCATTTTTCCATGATCTCCCCAGGATAAACGGCCACGCGAATAGGCGGACATTCTTCAAAATTTTCAGTTGGCTAGTCAGTCGAAACGCGGAGCTTTAAACCGACCGTAACGTTATCCCTTATCGTTGCCAACAAATGCTTAATGATCCGTTATCTTACCTTGCTCCACACACCTTCAGTGCAACATCAGCCGTTTAACCGACCACTGCAGTGATTCATTAGAAATTTTACGAAAGAAATACGTAACGTACGACAGCACGTATATTTAGATTACCCAATTTTAACGCTTTACCAATTTGTTTTGTATAATCATAGTAGCTGAGAAGTATGCGAAGCACGGAAGCATAGATAAAGGAGCAGGTAATAATCGAGAATATCCTAGCTTACGGGGTTTGTAAATGTTAGTCGGCTGGAAAGGTGAGTGCTTATTAGATAAAGGGGAAATTTAGTTGAACATATCTGACTTTGATGCAGCAAGCCGACGATTCGACAGACTTGCACGCATGACGGGACAACAAGGACGAATTAGTCAAAGCGCTGATTCAGGCCAGTTTTCCCCTTTCCGATTATAGAACGGTGGCTGGCCATCTCTTTCTAGGCTTCTCGCCTCTGTTACCGAGCTGTCGGCCCGCTTAGACTCTACCATTCATCCGAGAAGGAAGCCAGCTGAAAGAAGCTAATTCCGTGCTTGCTCCGCTCCTCTGGAAAACTGGAGCATTAACCGGCATTACGACGCCGCCAAGTGCCGTTCTCCTTCCAATCATAATACGTCTCTATCTTTGTTCCCATCTTTATCGTTCATCTTACATTCCATTACGTCTATCGTCAAAATGTTCTACCTCTCCGGATAACCTCGCTTTCCAAAAAAATATCAACTATCCCGGGAAATCATATCGAACGGATAAAAATACGAATTTGGACCTGTCGCGAGGCAATCAAAAAGTAAAGGTAAACACTGTTCACGTTTGGAGGATCGACGAGTCGCTGGTAATTTCGAAGGCGGAAGTAGGAAGTGTTACGACATGGCATTAGAAAGGTCCGATTGTTACCAGGAAATTCGAGGAGGGGGGGGGAGTTCGCGTGCTAGGGGCCAGTAGAATTCGGTCTGCCGATGCGAATGCGAAAAGTTCGCGGTGTATCTGCCGGGTATAGCCTGACATTACGGGCGGACATAAATTCTCGTAAGTAATCCAGGCCGAATCGACGGGGTCCCGGGGTACGCGTCGACCTCGTGTCTGCGATACATCGAGTCGAATTCGATTATGGCTACCGAAACCGCAGGACTCGAATCTCCCCTCTACTCCCCCGTCCAACTCGGACCGTTTTCGCTGGCAAAGGGGGGGGGGGGGGCAGAAAAAGGGATGTGTTTTATTTAAAACCGAGCATCTCCTTTCGTTCTTTCTCCGCCGACCCCGCGTGTCCTGCGGGCCAATACATGCCGCTGTTATGCCACGAAATATCGCCCCAGTCATGCATTATTCAACGGCCCCGTCGATATTACTAATTCAATTGCAATACGACTTTTACGCTCTCGTAGGTTCCATTCCTAATTAATAGGACGACCTTCGAGTTCGTAAATGTCGGTTTACCCGACCCAAAGGATCTCCGGATTTTCCACAGTCGTATATCAATTAACAAGTCAGCGGGTTCTAGGAAAAGTTATGTCACCGGTGGAAAGATAAAACGAAACACGTTTCACCCGGTTTATAAAGAACTTTTAGTACATAGGATAATTAATCCTTAAAATTTGTTTTATCCGACAAAAATGAAATCACGCATGCCATAGATTTCATTCTAAAAGGTATTGAACAAAGTTATATTTCACTAGTGTGTCGTGTAATTTATCCTTTAGAATCGTTTAGGATCTTTCACCGCGTTTCCAGTTAAGTTATGATTATTTACTAACCCACATTTTAACGTAATTCCTGAACTTGCTTCGTGAGCGCTACATTGTACTTATGAAAAAGAAATCTTTGCCAAGGTGCATGGGCCTTCGACGTCGGCGCGTGTCTGAGAAATTGGCGGAAATAAGCGGGGAACTTTTGATTCGGAAGGGTCGGAAGCGCGACGGCGTGGGATCGGAAGACCCCGGCTATTTCCCGTGTCTCCTGGGGTAGGCAAAGGGGCAAAGTTTTTTTTCGCGCCGCGATACAGGAACTTCGGGATAGGCAGCTATGGTAATGACGGAGAAATCTGGCTGTCCGGGAGGCCCGTGCGTGCTTATCTAACCGGCTGGGATCGTCTTGCAGGGCCAACAGCTGGCCTGACGCATCGCCCTGCAAACGCAATAAAAGTGTATTACACGCGACGCAGGGGCGAAAGACGACGAGGGTGGCCACCGGGGGAAACCCCATTGCGGTAAGTGCGTGTACGGCAATTGACACACACGCGCGTACCTAAGTCTATATGTTCACACGCACACATCCAAGGAACGTTATAATAAAAATTACCCTACCTCGAGACGGTGCTCAGACGTAATTCATAGCCCAGGCAATTCTTGTCTCGGCCTATCAACTACATTTACGACGAGTTTCCTCGTAATTCCGTCTAGTTTCATGATAATTACATCAATGTTCATTACGCTGCACGATGGAGCGTCTTTCGTTGAAATACTTTTCATCGGACATTTTTTCCCCGTGTATTATTTCTTTACCGTACAATGCGTGTCATTAAAATGCGTAGAATGACAGGGCACAGTGTCGCGTTTTCGTCGTAAAAATCGTTGCATTTTGTGAAAACTTTTTCACACGCGTGGGTAGTACGTAGGCACGTGCATGGGTGGGACGGTGGGGGGGATGGGGATGGGGATGGGGATTTGGGGGTTTGTAATTTGTCTGCGTTAGGCTGTGCGGTGGATCGTTCCTAGGCGAGATCTTTAACTTCGCCCCCTACTAATAAAAAAGGAGTGCAATCTTTCTCCGGTAACGTTTTCACCCGTTGGGCGCGAGTAAGGGAGAAGGGGCTTGGAGGTTCTCGCCATGAGAAATTCGTATTCCTAACGTGACACGCTGGATTACGGGATTTATCGGGGGACCGGGGCCATTCACGTTGGTAACGGACCTTCAAATGGAACGAATGTCCCCGCCGACTGATGCACGGCCGTTAAAGTGCACTGCATATTTCCCTGCTCTACCGCACCCCCGGAAAATCAACTCCAAGCTACGAGATTGACGAAATTTTCGCACAAAACTATAGTACTTTGTTTAATTAACGACAGCTTCCCAAAACATGTCGTACAAAAAACTATAGAACGTTTATTCCGTGTCTCGCGCTATGTTATACACAAAATTATATAGATCTACAATATTTCCAAACGTGTCCTGATAATTTGTTTTATGCACTTAACAATTCCTGTACTACAATTGAACTTCTATAGAAGGCACCATTGCTTGAATATCTCGTTTTTTCTTTCTAATGTAGCTATTGATATTGAGTTTTTCCGAGTAATTGTTTGCATGACGAATGCCAGTGACTTCGTCAACGTCGAAAGGAGAAAAACGTTGACGAAGCGTGGCAATAACGCGCGACAATTTTTCACGTTTCCCGCTGGATGGTGCGGGATTTTTCGGCATTGACGCACCGTTGCGTTCGCCATCCACGTGACTGGGGCTTTCGTTAAGTTTTAACGATCGCCAAGTGTAACATCGCATTCTCCATTCCGTACGTTAACGGGCCGTTGCAACGAATCGTCGTAGTTTCACGCGCACACACGGCCAACCAGAGATTTGTGTTTCGCGCACATTCCAAAGCGAACGCCGTTGTTCCGCCAACGAGTTTACGGCCCCGCGTTTTCGGCTATATCGCACCGTGACAGTCTTCAAAGTTTCACCCGTGAAAAGGGCCTGACGTTTTATCTCGCGACAAAATGTCACCGTTTAACGTGAAAAGTGACACGAGATTTTACGACGATTCCTCGTTCGTCGTGGCTCGCCAACTTTTCCGCTAAACTCGATTTCATTTTAATATTACAATCCGTAATTAAACTTGGCCATCGGTCCATCCTCCTTCGGACTTTCTTAATTTTGTTATTCTCGCCTCGCGGAAGTACATCCCCGTTTCACAGGCAACTCTTTTTCGAGACGAATGGCTAAGGTCGTGAATTACGATCTTCCCTTTAATTTATCCAGCCAAGTTTGAACGGAGCTTGATAGCCGGCGAACTTTGGACTCCTTTGCATTTTGAAAGGCCCCACTGGAATCTCTTCCGCGAATCGTGTGTGCTTATAGTGATTGCTCTTTGAAAGCCATATTCGGAAGATCGCGCCAGATGGCCTGGTATTTCAACGTCCGTTCGTGCCTCGAGAGGAATTTCAACGTCCATCCAGTGCCATCAGACCTTTTGCTGTCTTCTTTAAAGGGCGAAAATTTATGCATCATTCTCTTTCACGCTTTCCAACACTCACATACAGTTACAGACACCACCATTGATTATTACTACAGTTCTACATCCCCCCTTTACTATTTACTCTTTTGCACATAAACTATTAATCATCAACTAAGTACTTCCGCTGAATATTCACAGCAGTACACTACGAATTTCCAGGAACAAACAAACCTACCTAATGCACGGACAATAACAGCGTCATCAAGATTACCAGCATTGGCAAGGATTTTAATCAATTAAAATTGTTGACTGTTCTCCTTAGAAATGCAAGAAGCTTCCGTCCTGGTATGTAGCTCACGCGCTTGCTACACACGCATGCTGATTAATCCGCTTCAGCGGTGCCTTGGTGATATGTACACAATTATTTATGCAAACCAATCCCGCAGGGTTATCGCGAGGATCCGCTTTATATATGATATCGCGGGGGGTGCGAGACGGATATTAGTTAGCATTAAATAGAGGGTGGTAGAGGAGGGGTGGGGCGTTTCGAAATTGATTGAATCGTCTGCAGGATGATGAGCGGAGGGGAGCAACAACCAGCCGGTAGCTACTGATGTCGCTGTGGGGGAAGTGGGGTTCGATCAAAGCGCTGCTAATGAGGAGGTTAACTGCCTCTGTCTGCCACTCTCCTGTCCTATGTATTCGGTACACATACTTGTGTGTTCTCCTACTTGCTGTACACACAGACCCACACCTTTTTTAACGCTCTCCGATGCGCAGTCAATTAACGACAGACTTCGAACTGTAATTTAGCCGAATCTACGGAATTACTTGGATAGCTTTTGCCCAGGAGCAATATCGAAATTGCGGGGGACTCGGAAAACCCAAGATTTCACATTAACGGAATCCTTCGTACAAGTTTATTCTTCGGGGCTGTTGTCTCGATGTGAACGGCAGCGAGAAATCGAATATTTAGCGGATAGGACCGCGTTAAATCAGTCGTGAAACGAGAGATTTCAAAGGGGGGGGGGGGGGTGGTATCCCTAGGAGTCAACAACGATTTTCTGAGACATGTACAATCCTTCTATGAACCCTCGCGACTGAACGTGGGGCGGTGATCGTTGTCTTACCGCGGTTGTATACTCCCCTCGATAAAAAACGAGGTTTTGCCTAAGCTCAAAATCAGCGAAGGATCACGTGAGGAGATCGTAAGGATCAAACGTCGGGGGGTCGTTGGTTAACTCGACGGGGAAGGTTTGAAAGTAATTTGTCCGGTTTACACGATGAGTTCTTAAGGTCCCGAAGGAGAGTAAAAGAGAATGGGACAGAGAAGTCAAATGGGACTGTGAGAGTGCGGCGATGGTGCCAGGGCGAAAGTTTGGTGAATGCGGTCGGTCGTAGCGGGAAGACTGATGTACGGGCAGTATTAAGAAAATAAACTTCCTTAAGCCAAGATCCCGGAATGCCCTCTCGTTAGTTTTCCCGATGCCAAAGCCTCGGGAGATATATATTCCACGGTCTGAATACAGCATCCTGCATCCCCTGGCCACCACCCCACCCCCCTATCCCCTCGTCGCAACTCCTCAAACCCCTGTCCCCCCCCCCCCCCACACTCCGAACCACCCCGTGCTCGGCTAAACTCCAGGCTTCTTTCAGCGGTGCAAAAAGAGACGAAAGTAGTTTACCGTCTGCGGATATAGTGGATTCCCTGGAATATTCCTAGGGGCAGCTGGGGGGAAGGGGGACGTAGACTTTGTGCTTTCCTCGGGACGAGGGTCCTGTTTGTTAATAATCCTCTGAAAAGTTTAGTCCGATGCGCCGCGGACGGCTGAGGCATTTCATTGTGCTATGCTCGACCAGAGTCGTGTAATCCTTAGTAACAAAGGGACGCGTTTTATTACTTTCCCCGGTGCATTACAGTCGCGTCGATTTCGATAATGCTTAACAAGCATACACATTTCGTTTCACGAAACCGAGCGAGCAAACTTACGGCAATATTTATACTCCTCGGGAAGCAAATGATTTCTTCCGCAATAGGATTACAATGACGCTTATCTTATGGAAAATTTCGTACTTATCGTGGCTATGCGTATTTCCATGGCGTTGAACGACGTAATCTGACCCAGCGTGGTTTTACCGTCAGAATGTCCAGGCTTTCAGGAATGATTTGCTGCGGTGGACTCGAGTAAAAAACGTGCGGTGCTTGGCCGTTTGCAGCGGACGGTTTTCTTCCGTGGATTATTATGAGTGGTAACGGTAGCGCCATCGTCTTCTCGCGATAAACGTTATCACCCGAGCAGCACGCGGCGCGATCATCTTTAACTCGATGATTAAAGCACCTCCTTAATGGCGGAAGTTTAAGGTTGTAAGCAGAGTTCTTTTTTACTGGAACTCCGTGGAAACCGTGGCGCAATTTTCCCTCAGATGGAAATGCAACGCGGCCGAGCCCGACTGGGGCGCAACAACGCCAGCAATAAATGCTCGTTTCGTCGGAAGAATGGTCTTAGTTCCTACGGCTCCGGGCGTAGCAACGCCGTGCAACTTATTCCGAGCGCATAAGTTAAGCTTGTACTCGACGTTGTATCCTCCGCGGTTTTGCCCAAGGCCCCCTTTCTAATTATAATTTTCTTAACGTCCCCGTTCCTGCCGAAGCGCTACTTCACACGTCGATTGCATTTCACCGTACTCTCGGGTGAACTTGCCGGCAGTTTAATATGCATGATCGTTGGCCCAGTTCTCCCGGTCCTCTACGAATGCGCAGAATTCCACCGTCCGAAGTGAATTTCCGCCGTAGCGGACGTTTAAGCGGAACCGTCGCTGACTGCCGAATCCTGGCAGAAGCGTAAAATTCTCTAGCACTTACGCCAGAGAAACAAAGCTTTAATTACGCCGTTAAATGTTTCATTGGATTAGCGAAGCACTTCGTTCTGCTCGTCCCTTGTGAATATGATTGTCGTAACGTCAAGACTGTACAATTGCACACACACGACACGAAGTAATACAAAATCGGCCAAGTGGTCTCATTTCTCAGATTCCCTGTTGTCAATTGCTATTAATAATTTATGTGAACCTATTCTACTTTATCGTGAACTTTATTTGCTGACAAACGTCGTCAAGCATCGTCGATAATTCGTCCTGTTTTTCTGTATTCTCTTTCGGCTTCACACCGGTGGGTAGAGTCATAAAACTGGTCGATGGATCTGTTACGAGTTCCTCGTAATTCCCTTGCATTCCCTCGAGTAACGAGTCAAGGAGAAGCGGGGGGTGGGGGGAAGCTTAGGTACCGCAGGATGCAGAAACAGAAGTACTTGGGTCGTACAATATTTCTCCGCGGTTGAGTAACACCCGCCGGCGCTGACTTTTATTGACGCGATCCTCGGGATCGTTGTATTCTTGCAAAGCGCGAATGATTCATGGCGGCTCGGCGAACTTGGGAAAAAGACGACGGCCAGGAAGATCTCGGCATTGCACTTTCGGTGCTCGTATCGGTTGGCCTTTTGGGGAGTTGGGGGCTGCGAGGAAGATGCTGCGGCGGCATCAAAAGCTCCATGAAAAAAGCTGCTTGTCGGGCGAGTCTTGGCCGGAGGAAAGGTCGAACGTTCGTGCCGAAGACGAGAGGGAAATTAATAGTCCGTCTACTTAGCTCCGCGTAAAAACGTCTTCTAATTAAAATTTCCGTACCCGGGGGATAGCTCGTCGGACGGAGGAGTCTGTAGATAACAGGAAGCCTCGTTATATCCTCCGCTTCAAGGTGATTATCTTGCGAGAGGAGGCCTTCTTCAAGATAACAGCGGAATATGCCGTTTAATTATTCGGCTGGCCTGGATACGATGTCTCGCTTTATTGCCGCCCTTTCCTGCCAGCTTTCTGGATTAAGCCCGCTGCTGTTGTTTAATTCGACGTTAACTAAATCATCGTTATTCTAGCAATTATTACCTATTCTATTTGACATTCTCAATTTCTTCGGGTGTCGAGAATTCCTTTTCAGTTGCTCAGATAGCACTGAAATTCCATGGAAAATCCTGCGTTTCATGCTGACGTCAGTTCACAATTGCGTAAGCAAATGCACTTTATGATCCATTACTCTGCTTCATGACTAAAGATGAACCGTAAAGCAGAGATTGTTATCGCGTCTGGCGGTTGAGACATTACGCTCCTGGCTCTCGAGTGTTTTACAAGTGCGTTTTGCTTTCGTATGTAGATGCGCCGAACGGCAGAGATTAGTCAGGTAAGAGGAAGCCCGGTCTTCCAGTCTCATTTGAATTTGATTTGACGCGAAGAAAAACGTTGACAAATTCCATTCCGCTAAGTGGAGCAACGGCTGACGCGTCGGGTGCCGTTCGTTTTGGCGGCTCGGGGTTCTTCTCTTTCGTCTCGAAAAGGGGTTCAACCGGGGGGAGAGAGGGGGATGAGGAAAGCAATGAGGGTGAGAGAGAAAGAGAGATGGAGAGAGTGTCTGACGACGTGGCGAGATATACCAAAGCTTTCGTCCTCCGCCTTTCTCGGGCTTCTCATCGACCTCGACCCTTCCGCCCTTCACCCCTTGCCCAGCCTTTTCACCCCAAAGCTTTATCTCGTCTTATGGGGGAAGCTGCTGAGAGGAGCATCCCTTTTGTGGCTCCAGACTTCACCGATTCACCGATTCCGCCTCTTTCCATCTCGCTCGCGCTTCGTCTTCCCTTCATTTACTTTCTCCCTTCGTCGTTCGCCCCCCCCCCTCTCTCTCTCTCTCTCTCTCCTTCACCTACCCATTTACTGGCCCTTTGGCTTTCACTTTTATTTATTTTCACTCCTTCTCCCTCCCGCTCTTTGCTTATTGGCCTTTTTCCTTGCCCTTCGTTCCTATTCCTCGGTGTATCATACGTTTATCTCGGGGAATTCTCATCGTTTTTCCCCGGGCTGCACGTTCTCCCGTAGGTTTTCGACCCACTGTCGCTTTCAGCAACGCACGCACACTCCTGCCCGTTCGCTCCCCATTTTTGCTCTCGTTACACTTTGGCCCTCGCTACCCTACCGTTACGGTTAGTTTGATTGAGCACGTGGGTACCTACCAGACTTCCAAGTTATCCGGGACATACACCCCATTCTATCTCGTCCCCCCCTCCTCTCCCCACCCCGATGAACACTTTCCTCGTTTGCTTCTACGAACCCGTGCTAATTGCGCGTTCTGCCTTTCTCAAAGAATCTTTCTTCCGAGCCTCTTCGGCCGGAACCATCGGCAAATGAATTATTAATCTCGCGGCGTCGATTAACTATTGACCCCAATCCGCAATCTGTTTGCTCCTGATTTAATTATCACTCACCCCTCCACAGAATTTTCTTCTCTTTGATCCAAATGTACCGCGGACTAATTCACATTATTCAGCTTTAGTCACTGTATTCGGTATTCTAATTTCTACATCGGTAAGACTGATTTAATATTACCGGCTCTTCATGAATCCCGTATGGCTAATCGACTAATTTCCTTTTTTATGAATCCCAGCGGGCATCTCTTGAACTTTTGTAATTAAAATGTCAACGAAATCACGGGCAGGCGGAACGATAGGTAAAACGTAAAGGGAGTCCCCGACGATGGTGAACTCCAGCTGGGGTTGCTTTGCATATTAACTAATTCGGGTAGGTATCCGACAGGAAGTTTGAATTAGATCGTTCCCCAGTTAGCAGTACGGGATAACACGTTACGATGTTAGAGCCTGATTGTAAGGCACATTGAAACCTATTACACCCTCCGATTCATTATTCCGGAAAATTTGCAAAACACAATTGAAAAATATTGCCAATACTGTGTCTACTACGGGACAGTTTTGTTAGATGCATTGAAATGGCCAGACCATGGAACCTGTTGATTGTTTATAACTGCATATGGAAATGGAGTAAATGGTTCTCAGGAAATGCCGCACAACTGTATTTAACATTGTACGATAGCTCGTTAGTTCGTTAAAACCCTTTTCATAAAATTCCCAACTAAATTACTTCCTGCCTGGAAAATTCATGCACAAAGTACGTTCATGATCCGAAGGTGAATAATGCATGCCTATTAAATGGTATTAAGTTTATCACAGCCGCTAAGTTTAGGATTCTCATGAACCCTCGATGCCTCGAATTTACGAATTTCGAAGAGATGCGTTTAATGAACGAGCGGCAATGCATTCATGACGTATGCACAGTAACGCTTGCTTCGAAGAGGCACTTGCCAATGAATAGAAATAATTTTCATTGGGGGAGGGAATACCGGCAGCGTATCCCCCGATGCGTGGGAATAGAGACAAAGCGGGTGGGTAGGGGGAGAGGGGGAAGAGAGAGAAAGCTCGGAGGAAAACGTTCGGGAGGGAGGCAGGACCCGAGTGTGTGCGATACGAATGGGGTAAGCAGTAAGTTTCTAACGAGAAGCATTAGCGGAGTGGACGAGGTGGCATCAAATATGTAGATAGTGCTTCGGGGAATTTCTCTGGAGAACAAAGTTGCGACAAGGAAGACGAGGGGGCGGCGTGGAGGAAGTGGAGGAGGAGATGGGGGTGGTGGAGTGGGGGAACCGAAGGTCTGGCACGATTCCTCGGAAGCGGAGGAAGGCTTCCTCGTGGCAGACTCCCCTGTGGTGCGTCTACCCTTCATACAGCCGGATAATAATGGGGAACGAGGCTTTCGCGCAGGGGCTGCCAACCCCTCCCGCCCTTTCCCGTGAAACCACCTACCTCCACACCCCCCCTCCCGTCGCCGCCCTGTGCCGTGTTACCTCAGCCTAGCGCGAATTAAGTCTGCGGAAACGCTCCGCGTCCGGAATTGATTAAAGCTCCCGCGGCCTCTGCTTCCCATTCGTCAGGTATACGTCAAGTATTCGAGCACGAACGCCCGGAAAGGTAGAACCCGATAACTCCCAACCTCCGCACGTGCCTGAACGAAGGAAAGGAATCCTCGCTTAAGCCGAGTGATATATCGTTTACCACATATACACATACACACGCGCGTGCAGAAATATTTGCCGTAATCAGATCGGTATTGATTCGCGAAGAAGGCCAGGGTTTTGCTAATTTCGAATCTGCCTCGACGGTCGAAGATTTTCTTCCGTCCGCTCATTGACGATGAATCATTGGAAAACATGCGGGGATTTGCGAACCGATCGACCTTGATGGCAATTGTAATATTTTTTATTACGCCCCGTGATGAATTTTACGAGCCTGGCATGGATCTTGCAGTGGAAGGAACCAGTCGATAGGGGTGTTTCATGGCCTATTGGCAAAAGGAACGAATTTCGCAAGTAAATGGACCTTGCAGAGACTGAGGGTTCGAAGTTTTAAGCCCGTTACGATCTTCCCCGGTACAAACTGCGAAGCTGATCTCCATGCTGGATATTTTTTCGAGAAAACCCCTCGTACCTTTGCGGAACTCGGAACAACCGTACGTCAGTGTGGAAATTGCCTTCTCTTTTGTGCCCGTTTGCGGGTGGAGGGGGGGGGGGGAGGGGGTGATATACGTAAAAAAATGGCAATGATCTTTTGGCAGGTCGAAAAAGCCCGTTAACGCCATTCATCCATCCCGGGGCATAAGCTGCAGGGCGAAAAGTTTGCGCACTTTAAACGTGTGACAATGGGCTCCGACCTTCCGTGCCATTTATTTTCCTCGTACTTCGGGAATCAAATGTACGATAGGGCTGGCAACTACGACTGCCGTCCTACGATTTATACTATTGGCCGGGCCGAATCCTCTGAGATATCGATCACGTTATTAACTAGCTTTCACGGTAGAACGGCCATTGGCCTTGGACACATGTGCGTGGCGAATCGACGCAGTTTAGTGACGCGTATCAGTGACACGCTCGAAGGGGAAGACACTTGCCGAGGGGCAGTGCGTACCGGTACGCGGACCTATAGCTACGACGACCATTGCGGAGGGTGAAGATGGCTTTGACCGGCCTAACGTGCTTTCACTCAAGTCAGCCGTAACATTCGACGTTATTAATGATTCCGACGGTATTGTCAATCCCACGGAATCAATGGCTCTGGGATGCATTCGAATCTACCGTTCCACGTGCGCTGTTTACAATGCCGCTAATGAGCCACGTGTAAAAACAGTATTGATCCTGCTAAACAGACGTACGATTCGGCGGGATAGTCCAAAGTTTTTCCGGCTCAACAAACCTGGCCTTTTGTCAACGACCGACGAGTCATCCTCGTTTATTCGGCCGGTTGACTTTTTCCTACTAACGAAATTATTAGCCTCATAAGTCGCGTATTCATCCTTCGAGCCTGAGCGCTCTTAGTAAATGAATTCTAACAAAAAAAAGTGAAACAAAGACTATTGTCGTCCAGTAGCACTGATGATCTTTTGTTCGCAAGAAAATCATGTACGTTTATTCGCGTGGCTGGTTTTCCCTTGGTAACGAGATTATCGGCCTCGAAAGTCAAGTGTAATTGCACTTGATTCCATTGATATGCGAGCCCATTATAGTCCGCGATTAGATTTCCGCGCATAGTATAGTTTATCGTTAACAAAGGGTTTATGCTGTGAGGCTTACGGAGCCACCGCTAGAAGTACCTGCGCCTCTCGAAATACCACTATGTACTTACCGGGGATTTGTTCGGCTAGTAGATTTGCAGTTACGCGCGCATTTGTGTATTATGTTCCGGGACTACACACCGCTATCCAATGTACCTACATAATACACAACCCGCATGCCTAATCTCATCGTTCTCCGACGCATTACATTATGCGTTACCCACGAAATCCCCTAGGATTGATCAAAAAACGTTTACATCGCAACAGCTCGTGAAATCCGTCGCCCTAATGCACGGAAGAAGACAATTTGCCGACTTTGAAAACAATTCTGTGTTTCGTTCATTTGTTAAAATACGTAATTTCAGGAAAACGACAAAGGCTTAAGGGAAGAATCTGTCGATTTTCGTTCTGGGATATTTTGAACCGCATGGTAGTTTAGTATTTATTACGTATGCATGTATGTATGTATTAACGAATACAGTGGTTAAATCGTAATGACGTGCGTACCAACCGCGGATATGAAAATCTCATTATGTGGAGTGGAGTCGAACCGCACGCCGTTCGATTACGATTTGCATTTTTCAGCAATAACCCGCAGGCTTGAATTCATCGATCACTCGTTGAAACCGATTGCTAGCTTATTACCTAATGCTGACATTCGTGAATATAGAGATTACGTTTTTGCACGCCCTCAGTCCTTACAATGGCACGTGTGCGGCCATGTTTTTTTTTTATTATGCGCAACGCACGTTTATTTATGACGTTGGTCATTCGATAACGTGCGTTTCGTTTATTACGATTATGGGCGCCTTAGAAGTTAACGCGCTCTCATATTGCCCCGCACGTGTCGCGAAGGTACAAAGAAATTTATTTTCAATTCATCCGCGCAAGTTCGACGATTTATGAGCCATTATATTAAAGCGATTTTCAACCGCAGGCTAACGGTAAATGTATGCACGGCAAATCCTGTAAATCTGTTTAATGTATGCTAATCCACCGAAGGAGAATCGTTTTATTGGTAACATATTAACAGGAATTTATTAATAACATCTCCTTTCATTTCCTTATAAATATCAAACAGTATTTTAATACCCTTACACCATGCTACGTGAGTACACAATTTTTCGTATCCCATACAACTCGAATAATTCCGAAAAGTGTGTTTAATGCGATGTAGATGTTTACCTGAAGTTGGTGAAATTTCGGTTACTTCGTGGGAACTATTCTCCATTGTTCGCTGTGGAGCGTGTACCATTATGGATACGATGACGTGCGAGAAGCAGCTAATCATCCTGTTTCTAATTCACGTCGAACGGAAGTACTCGGTGGCCCCGTAGAAAGCTGCCCGGCATCCTGATGGAGCTGGACGTTATCCGGGTTCCGCTTAATTAAGTTCGTCGAACCCCTCGTGAAAGCGTGAATCATTTGGCTTGCAAACGCGGGTCGGATGGGCGGTACGCTCAACCATCTGTGGCCACTTAACCATCGCCAAGGCCCACCGACCGGGACGTATTATTATACCTGTGTCACCGTTTTATCGGGAAAACGTGCGAGCCTCGTGATATACGGCAAAAGGAACGACCATTGACAGGAAAAACGGGGGAGAACTGGCAAGCGTTAAACAGTTTGACACTTTACATCGGAGCAACGTGAACACTAGGACCGGATTCTTTCGTTAACGTCCTCTTGACTTTTGTCAAATAGGGCGAGAGAGAAGTCGTGGAAATTTCCAAACATCGCGGGAATTCGATAAAAATGCCCGTCCTCGGGAAGGTCAAATCTTTATCGCGAGGAGAAGCGAAAAAGTTGGGCCGAGTAACTTTGAGATGGAACAAAAAAATCTTTCACGGCTTTTGTTTTAACTTTCTATCGGCTCTACTATATATCAGCGAATTTTTCAGGAGCTGTTTACATGCTTCCAGAACTGGCTTCGGTCAATTAAATACGTTTTTATAGCGGTGAGTCTTTTTGATAAGGGTAAAAGCTTATATCTGTCGGTTATTGAGATTAATGAAAAGAGGACAATAAGTGACGAGGCTCATAGAGAACAGTCAGTCGCCACAATAAGGTATAGTAAATACAGCGGGGGTTATATTATAGTAATCGTGACAAAAATTCTACGACTTCATTGTATCTCCCGTGGCTCTCTATAAAAGCGTGCATGTGCCTAGTGTTAACTGCATATTTCTCTATGCTCGAGGACAATGTAAACGCCAAGGAATTAAGCGCGAAGCGAGACGAAAACGTGCTAGGGGGAAAAAGAACGAGAGAGACAACACAAAACCCTAGAGGCGGGCGGGGGGTTTAGTTTCTCCCGGACCCGTTATAAGCCATTGTATTCTCCCAGGACCCCTGACAGGTTGGCTTCCGTTTTGTGCCAGCGCCGGTCCGGTTCCTTGCGATTTATAGCTTTTTATTACAAATGCCCCCCCCTCCTTTCTTCGAGCGGCTAATAGCCCGGAACCACGACCGCACGCCGAGGACCAACCAAGTACGTCACCGACGAAACGAACGGGGGAGGGGGGGCATTCGAACGGAAAGATAAAGAGATCCAAGCCGGACGAGCAGTCTCGATATTCCGTGATATACGAACCCCCCCTTAGTCTTGGCACTCATAAAATCTTTCTAACTTCCGGCAAAGGGTCCTCGAGCGCGCACGCGCCCCGGATTATCCCACTTCGCGCGGGGCTCGCGCCATCCCGATTTATACTTTTTGCCCGTCAAAGTGCAGTTTTACGTCGTCGAAAACCCGTGGGGCGGGGCGGGCAGGGGGGAAGCAATTCCCGCGAAGAAGCCGGCGCGGCGAAATGCATTTACCTCGTAACGCAGAAAAATCCTTAGGTCCCGCGTCGAGGACAATCCCCCTCCCCCCTGCTGACTCTTCGCGTCGTTGCCACGAAAACGGGACAGGGTCGAGCCGTAACGGGCGGGAGGGAGGGGGGGGGGGGGGGGCGAGCAGTTCTCACCTCGCATGTTCAATTTCATGGCAAATATGGTTAGCCACATCAAACGAGTGGCCCGCACTAACAAACCCCCTCTGGATACCGTCAAAGTGCTCAGAGACGAGGTAAGCTCTCGGTCGGTACGCGCGGGCTTGGGAAGGGTGAAGGAGGGCGAAGGGGGAGGGGAGGATGAGCGCTTGCTCTCGTTCTCGCACGAAACTTGGCTTGACGCGTGTGTATGGAGTCCCATTTAGCAACCGCATCAAAAGCCCCAACGCTTCATCCTCCCATTCCCCTCCCCCCTTCCCTCCTCCTGCCGCCTCTTCTACTCAGTCTCCCTTTTAGGTGCAATCTTCCGCGTATTTTCCTATTTTCTTGGAAATGCTCCTCGGATCTTTTCCTTTCCGTCCTTCAACGGCCACGCTGTCTTCCTCGGGGATTCTTCCTTTTTGCCCCTCTCACTTCCTAATCTCCCCCTTCGGCCCCGGCGGGCGCTTCGTGCGTTCCCCTTTTTTTCATCTTTTCGTACTTCCTAATCTTTTTATTCTTCCCTTCGCGTCTGTTTCTCTCCTGCGCGACTCACGACGTTCCATTACATTTCCTTAGATATTCCTTACATCTCTCCGTTTCTTTTGTCTTACTCAGATATTTTTTTCCCTCGACCCGCCCTTCCCTGTCCGTTTCATCCCCGTCGTCTTTTACTTCGCGACTTTTCTCCCCTTCGAGTCCCTCCAGGGTATCTCACGGCGATGTCGACTGTCTTCCGTTTTACGTTCCTTTCCACGTGTAATCTCCTTCATGCTCCGTCCGTCCCTGCAGGTCACATAAGCTCGCTGGAAAATGCTGTTTCACGGTCGTGCTCGCCCCTTAAAAAGCAACTTCGTCCCAGCGATATACAATAATACAAACATCGAAAAATACTGTACAGATCGACGTACGTCCGCCTGTTTTAATTCTCGCAGTCGTAGTCATTTTATTCCCCCAATGTTAGATGGCAAAAACTGTAATTACACGGTACAAAACTCTGTCCCGTTTTCGCTGGTGGCTTAAGGTTTCGTAGGATTGTAAAACTCAATATTTGCCTTGCACATAACAATCTTGTTCAGTCCTCCGTGAACGCCGAGTTACCGCTTTTTTCCGACAAGTAAAACACACATAACGTGGAAAAAACGACTGGCGAAGGGCGTGGAGAGGGGGGAAGGGGCGAGGGGACGGGAAACATTGCGCGCATGATGCTGTCGAAACAGGATAAGCCGTCGGGCCGACCAGGAAACAATTGCGTCGTTTGCCGAGGACACGTGGGGGCAAAATCGCGTTTAAATCGCGCCAGGAATTCCGTCGATTCACGTCTCGTCGTCCTTTGATCGGCTGGGACCCGGAGCCGAATTAATCGGACGACCCTAGACCAATTAAAATTCTACACGCACGTAAAGGACGAACCGTGCGCGACCCCATGTGTATGTATGTGTGTACCGACAGTCTGTCCCCGTGTGCATGTCTCCGACATATAAATCAATGACGGATATTGTACACGTCAGGATAAAATGCGATTTATATAAAGCAATGCATATTTCGTATTCCACATTTCGATTTCGTAAGGAAAAAAGTAATTGGGGATTGTTGCAATTGAGAATTATAAATTGGAAAGGGTTCAGTTATTTCGTTGCAAAGCGGACAGATAAATTTCTGTCTTTCTATGGGGTTCGATATTTTCTTGCCCGGTTTGTTAAATGGAGGTCGGTTTATCGTCTAGGCGCGGGAACAATCCGCGAAATTTGGCAAACAGCTGGCCGCAAGGGCGATTAACTAAACCCGACGGGCCGACGGTTGGTGGAGGTGTCATGCAAATAGGCATTATGTATTCCTAGTTCATCGAGGACCGATCATTAATATTTGCGTCCCCCCTCTCCCCTTCCCACCTTCATGGCTTTCGGCAGCACGTATGTCACTGACCTTCCCATCCCCGTGCGTTTCTACCCTTGCGCAATGCGTTAGAAAGTTACGACGTTGATAAGCTTCGGGACAGTATTCCAAACGTTTTGTCGATGTAAGAGAGAACACTGGGCGAGGGGGTATTAGGATCCACAGGCGAGAAAGAGATAGCGCGCGATTTTACGCGCACAGGGGGGGGGGGACAGTACGAGCGAAAGCTCGAATTATTCGACCTCGTAAATTTTCACCGTGGAACATCACACACACACATACACACACACACACACCCACGCACGTATGCCGACTGGCGTTGTGTGCGTAGGACACGGGCCATTCTCACGTGATTCCCGCATCGCACGCGTATATACGGTTAATCTCACGTGTAGGAAATTTATTCAGGAGGATACCGCTGCCTCGTGTATGAGCCTGCAATGCACACTGCGTCGCGCTTCACTAAATTTCGTTAAATTTCCCCGAGTTTCTTCGCTCAGCGCAGCACAGTTCATAAGGGGCTGGGGGGGGGAAGTCTCCTTCCCCCCGCCCGAAAGAACAATAACAGTTCCTTAGCTGCTTTCATCGGCTAACTTAAATTCGACCGTGATCGAATTTTTGTTTTTTCGAAATCTCGAGATGCACTTTTTTTTGCAAGTAATTTAAAGGGCCCGGCCAGCGCCGAAGGCTCGAAATTTCCCACCGCCAGTGCACGGCGTAATGTTAAACAAGCCCCGGCGACTTTTTCCGCCGTTGGAAAGTTTTTATCCGTTGGCTTTTTTCGCGTCAACTTTCCGTTAGGTGTGCCTTTTCAGCGGATTTATCCGCGCCGGCTATAGGGTCGCGAGCCGTGTGCGGGCTCTGGTATTTCGTTAGCGAGCGATTTCGATTCGGCACTCGTAGCGTTCCCTTTTTTATTTAGGAAATGGAACGCGGCTTGCGCCGACTGGGAGAATCGTTAGCCGATCGTTACGGGCCTGTCTGTATTGATTTCATTAATACCTCAACCGGTTATACAGTACGCCGTAACTGGCGGCTGTCTCATTAAGCTCGCCGTCCCTTTTAATCTTCCCACTTTTATCCTGTTTCCGTCGCGTCCTCTCCACCCCCCATTCGTTTCGACTCTTTCTCCCTTCCCCCCGTGTTTCCCGACGCCCTGTCCTTCTCTCTCTCTCCCCCCTTTCTCTCGCTCTTCGTTTCTCCGGGCTAGAAGAACATGAATGCGATTGGCAAGGACGACACGTCCATTCAAGTTACAATATAGTCCAGAGCGCTTTAATCTCATTTGCCGTGAGCTCGCTGCTAGGATCATCCTGAAACAGACTGCCCCCCGCCTACCACCGCATCCCTCCATCCTCCTCCGCATTACCTTTTCATCCTCCGGCATCCTTCAAACACCTCCGCGCGCTTTTTTTTCCACTCGCGCGAACGTGCGCTTCGACGTGACGAGCCTCGTGGCGCGTTCACGCGTTAGGATTTTACCGGCCTGCAGACGTACGTAGAAATCTCGGCGCGGAAATGAGATGCATCCGGCAATGGGTTTATGAGAGTAAAAATCACAAAATATTCGTCGAAAACGCAGCGCGCAAAGTGTTACATCTTTTTCATTACTCTTCATTTGGAGCCGAAATTTCACGAATTTAATCATTCGAAACTCATAAGACCGACGGACGAAGGTCCTTAAGTTTGCGTTACTCCGAAATTCTGATACCCTTTTGCCACTGGCCACAGTTAATTTTCCAGTCAGCATTTTGTCCTGTGCGTTGCAAGTACTAATTTACACGATCCCGTTTCATCCTGGCATTTATTCCGGTGTATCCGTACTTGTCGGCCGTGCTCGGGCTGTCTCGGGATGGTGAATGTTTCGCGGGCCGTGAATTTCTCGCGGGATCTCGCAGAACGCGTCCTGGCAAATACGATTAGGCACCGTAAATAGATAATTCGCGCGGACTTTACACAGGGCGTATACACAAGATTTCCGGGAGACTAGACAAAGTCGACTTTTAAGCTTTTAGCATGGCGCTTGGCGAGAGTCCCTTTGACGTTTCTTGTTGTCCCAACCGTTGCCGTCGGCTCCTATCACGAAACCCTAAATCCTTCCTTGAATGTCTGTCTCTAGCAAAGGAAGCACCAAAGGGATCTCTCCGCCCCCCTCCTCCTCACCCTCCTCCTACACAGCATCCATTCCCTCATTCCACCGTCGCGCACTTGACGTCCGTTAGCGACGCATCCGTTGAGTATACTGTTAATATTTAATCGTGCATCTCTCGCGTTCACGGTCTAGGATTCGCCTCTGATGTTCCTACGTCCTTGAGAATTCGCGCGCTGTTGATCGACGCCATCTACGCCCCTCGGCCGACAGGAATATCAGCGGAAATTTCGGCACTGCGTCAACCCCGGTTCATTATCATCGACCTCGCCGTATACAATTTGCTTCGAAAATAAATCATTCGTTCCTCATTCACGAGAACAAGTCTAACGAAATTTTTGTGAACTTATTTCAAGCGCTCAGTATATTGCTTGAAAGTTTATTAAAATTTATTATTCACGGACACGGGTCGGAGGAATTTTATCGGTTGTCCTAATGAATATATTTTTCAGAGGGCTTTAGAGGACTTTCGTCTTGAGTTTTAATCGCAAATAGATAACTCACCGTTTTGTCCCCGGTATCGACACGTATAGGTATAGGTATGAAATATTGTCATCCGGTAAACGTGCGGGGAAATCCTTTGAAGTCACCGCTGTATCGTTGATTCTCCATGCAGGGGAAATATTTAACGGGAATTAAATAAAGCTGCACAAAAGAGCATCGAAAACGCGTTTATTATTATGTCAAACGACTATGTAGTTGTCACAAAAGCGCGCACACACTACTGACATTATTTGGCCTCCGGAAAGATTATTTTCTTCGCATGTATTTCTGACAATGTCAATACATGATTATGATATATCGACATTCAGTAAAACCTACTAATTCGTTAGTCTTCGTAACTCGTTACCCTTGAGCGCTGTGTTAATATTTAATCGACTCGGCATCTTCCTGTGATTTGCCCTCCTTCCATCTTGGCTCTTTAGAATTCCGGGCGATGTTGATAGACGCTGTGTCGACTCCCGCCAACTGACTCCAGATACGTAAACTGAATCCGGTTATTTCGCGATCTCCGCCGGTTACCCTCTGAAGGTTTAATTAAAGCGACTATAGTGCAATTAACCGACGTCGACGCGAAACGTAAATCGAACACCACTGACGATCGTCGCCGATCATTCACCGCCATCTCAACGTACTTCAAAGTAATCCACACGTTCTTAATTAAATTTTCAAGCTATATTTATTGCATTAGCAGCACATACATGCCATGTAAATCGTCAGCTTAGTATTGATTATTATCTAATCTAGTGTTACTGAATAATTTGGCAAATATTGTTTGCTTCATCCAATGAAAAGTGAATCTTATAAATTCTTAATGTATACGGTTTCGTTGGTTTCTGCATGTAGAATTGCTTGTATTTATAAGTGAGGTACTATTAAATCACATTTTTAGAAGATGTCCAATTACACCTTTGTAGAAACATGAACGTTGCGCAGTATCTAAAAATTGTTTTATCATCAGTTAATAGAATAAGGGTACGATTAACTTATCGTTATGTGCTGTATTTTTTTGAATTAAAGTAGAATCGTTAATACTTACTAATGGATCTTACTAATGGACCACGACTGAGTAAAGAACGAAACATGAGATGAAAACGACGATGATGTTCGTTGAGTGTAGCCGATTTGCCTCGTTTTCCATTTCCTCGTCTAAAGTTGCTTCGTCATTTTCTATGCCTAAATAAAAACGGTTGGTTCTGCACGCAATGTATTAAAAACTAGATCCAGATTTTATCATTCTTTGTATTCTAGTGCTATTAGAATTTACCGCAATCACGGTCCTATTTATAACAGATCTTTGACCATTGATCAGAGATGAATGAGAATGGTTCCTGATGAAATGTGGATGAATCATATTTGCTGTGCGAGGAAGCAAATAGACAGAATGGTGGAACGAGGGGAAAATTTCATAGCGTCAGTATTTTCATAAATCAGAGTTCACAAGTGATAGATTTGAAAGATCAATGTTAATTTACATATACAGAGAAATGTACACATAGACACAAGGACCTGTGGACACAAGGACCTTAAAAAGATAAAGCAGTTTGAAGAATAGATAGAATAAAAGCAATCTAAGATAAGGCAAGTTTGTTACAAATTAGATAATTGTGGAATAATTGCATTGAATAGCGTTGATCCTAGACTGTTTCTCCTGGTTCTTCGGACGTACCGTCTGAATCGACTTGTTCATCGTCAAAAACCACGCAAAGGTCTTCGTCAATATCTCCGCCTTCATTCCACATTTTACTGAATTCACCCGTTTTAGTTTCCCACTCTCCAATCAACTACAAACAGAATATCACGCCACGTCAATACAATCTCAACATCCTTTAAAATACTGGAACTCTAATCTTTACTTCTTTCCGTAACACGTTCCACGCGAAGTTTACAGAAATCTTTTCAGAACGAATATACTATATCTGTTCTCGACAATCCGACAGTAGTCCCGAGTTTTTCGCATTTTCCCGGAAATTTCTTTCCAACGGTGTACCCTCGTTAGTAATTTCCCGCGTGAATCTGCCAACGGACTGGTGCTAAGTAATGGAGCTTTGCAGATGCGTGCAGGTGCGATCTACGGAAACAGCCGTCTATTCATTCGACGCTGATTAGACTGCGTAACACACCTGTGCCGTCCTCGTCAACGATCGCCTGCGAATTCACGAGAGGGAGACGAACACACACTCACACACACATATACGTACGCACGACGTTTAACACGTGCACAGTTGCACTCTCGAACCGCACAACGGGTCCTGGCAAATAGCTTTTCACGTCGAGGCGCGCATTGGTCGCTCGCGCTTGTAAATTTCACGTTATACTTGATTGTTCGCGCAAGACCAGACGGCCCTACATGTCCCGGCACAAGGAACGAGGAAAGAAGGGGTGGCTGGGGGAGGGGTGGGGGACAGGAATACCGAGCGCAAAAGGGCCCTTACGCCCGGATTATCATTATTATTACGTCACGTGCGTCGTATTACAGCGCTCGGTGCTCGTCGTTCGCCCTGCGAAAACTTTGCATTAGCATTTATACGTAAAATCCCGCGTGCCCGGCTTTTCCACGGTTTCTGCCTTTATTCGAGACTCTCTTCGTTATCGCACGTACTGTCCTATCGGCAATGTATTATCGCGCGTGTAACGCCCGGCCGTAAGAAACTTTGTATTCGTGTTTATACGGAGTACCGTGTTTACCACGGATTTTCCCTTCGTTGTCACGTTTACGGCGTCGTGTAATCTCCGGGAAATGCTCGACGTCCTCGTAAATTATACACAGAGATTCGCCGGGCTATGAACATTCGACAATCGCTACTTTGGATTATTATTTAAGTCTGCAAGTACATATATCGTTACCATTGTGATCTCGCACGCCTCCACGTCGTACGAAGACAGTTCGGTTTTATTGTTGCAATTCAAATCCTTGACGGAGGCTCGCGTGACGTTGGTGCATCTGTAATATGCGTCACAGCCGGATAATTCGATGCTGGACTTGTGCAGGATCTGCGAGATTCCCTGGAAAGAAGACGCAATGAGAGAGTCGCGGTGGAACGCATTGCGGGTAAACAAGCTGAATATCATCTCCATTCTTCCTTTATACATTTTTAATTAACTCGGCGCAACGTCATAAGAATGCAAAGCGGAAGGGAGTGACTTTACCACCGGACCACGGTAGAACGGCTTTATAATCATGCAAATAAGAGAGCAAGTATCGCATTTACCTTATACACTGGGAATCCCACTCTATGTTAACGATTAAGCAGGGAATGGCGCGGGGAAATGAGAGCCGTGGAAAAGGTGCAAGTTTCGGAATTCCCCACTGATTCTTATCGTAACAAAAGCATGTCAGGTTATTCAAGCATTTTGTTATCAACATTTTCGTTTAAGGTTTCATTACACATATACTTCAGACAGACCAATTACCAGCGGCATTTTTACGACGATAAACACGCTAGACAAACAAATTAATTTACAGCAAACGATGTGTGCCAGAATAGCCAAGCGTGGACGTATTGTTAATTAGCTTATAATTAATACAAGATAATTATAACGGTTCGTATTACGTGTTAAATAATCCGTTCGATTGTTGGTAAGCTAAAACGAACCTGCGTTATTCAATATTGTAAATCACTGTAGATGAATATATACCTGTCCATACGCTATATCTGTATTAATGATCAATGTATTGCCAACTGATTCTATCGTAACGTCAGTAAGCTTCCAGCTTTCGTTTTGACAGCCGTCAAAACTGAGTCTTCGAGAAACCTGAAAGTTCATTCACGAAAAGCATTGTTAACGGGCTATATTCTCATACACTTGAAATTCACACGAATGATCGGCATTCGAATACGCAACACAAGCAAATACTATAGCGAAGGAATTTGCACTCTCCCGGGGGCAGGAATTTCTCCGCCGGTAAGATTTCCAGTAGAGTCGAGTGTTTTCAATTTATGCGCCACTTTGCTCCGACTTTTTTTATTTGCCCGGCATCGTAACTCGATCTCGCGACTATACGACTTCCCACCCTAACGTCGCGAAGCTGCAAAGCTCACCAAGTGGTACAACAGTGAAAAACGTTGATCCGCCGGGATAAAAGGGGAGCCACGCGGGCCCCGAACTCCCCGAGTACGTCCCATTTTATATCGGCCGTAATGTGTCTCCGACGATCGACCTCCCCTAGCGACGAGCAGCAACTTTTATCTGCGCGACAAGAAAAGGGCTGACGTCGCCCTGACGCCCGACGTATGAACTTCGTGAAAGTTTATTTATGTCGCCGACGCTTAATGTCGCTCCGAAGACTTATCTTATTTCTCGCGCCCTCTCCCCGCCCTTCCTTCTCTTCGATAACCCGCGCCGAGTGGGCTCTCGGGCTGTAGGGAAATACACTGGGCTCCGAGGGTTCAAAATGATCTGCTTATTAGATACGAATTTGCCCTGTTTCGCGATTGTCGTCCTATGCAACGATTCGTATCGCGGTAAGTTCAAAAGGGCGATTCCTATCAAATGGACAAAGTCAACTGAAGTGCCCTTAAACTTCCTTTTGCTGAGTGCATTATCATGGAAATGTAATAACGGGTTAACATGCACCGTTGTGTACATAAATAAAGAGTCTGATGTTTGTAAAATATTGTGCCGATTAGTTCAGACTTTATTTTAGGACACGTATATGTAGGTACAGTTAATTCTGCAACTATGCCGCATTCTAATCACCTGCACTTTGACTGATAGCGTTGAAACATTCATGGACGAATCAGATATTCAGAAGGTCAAAACATTTACTACGTTTTAACGATATAAGTAAGGAATATTGGAAAAGTTATGCTGTAA
Organism: Hedychridium roseum; assembly: GCA_963989215.1. Lineage (NCBI taxonomy): Eukaryota > Metazoa > Arthropoda > Insecta > Hymenoptera > Chrysididae > Hedychridium > Hedychridium roseum. The sequence goes on from OZ022314.1 coordinate 5,207,520, forward strand.
AAATGTTTTTTTAAGTGAAATTAGGGCCATTCAATTATTATACATGACGCACTGTCTAATTATTTCAATTATAAAAATTTAAATACATTTAACATTAATATTTGTATTCTTGTCATTCTGTACAGTCTATTAAAAATGAATAACTAAGAAAATTTGTGGGTTACTCACCAATTCTGTTCGTGACGCAACGAAGAGAATCGCAATTGAAAGAAAAATGCAAGCCACGCCTTGTTTCATTTTGATGTTGAATTACTCCTGCAAAAAATTTGAAGTTCTACTTCTTTTACTGCGTCGTGAAGACATGTACGAAAGTATGATAAATATGTATGAACCTAAATTGTTTGAAACTAGTTAATTACCGAAAACCCGGAGATGATGCAAACAAGCGTGATTTGTAATCAGCTGTCAATAAATTCGTTACAACTGAGTACGTTAAATACGGGTTATAATGACTTCTATAAACTCACCAGTATGTCACGAATGTTACGCGTTTCGTGCTTAGCTTCAGACTGATTAGGCACTGCTCGTGAGCATTGAAATGGCAGATAATACCACTGACGTGTACTCGTTTATTCGTTATTAGCAAACGCTTATAAATACTTAGACTTGAGTGCAGTAAAAAGTAGAATATCTGAATATTTAGAAGGCATTTAGTGAACCGAATCATAACGATTTACGTTTAACGTGTTGACTTGTTTGCCATTACTTTACGACGACACGTCCTTAACATTTTACGGACGTTTAAGTCAGCGTTAATACTTCCGATCAAATTTGATCGAGTAAATTGATTCCCCTTGGGCCATCGCTGAGCGTATTTAATTGGTTTCACTTTTGTTTGCTCCAATCTCGCTTTGGTTTGATTAAAACTTGTTCGAGTGCGGTGTATCGCGATTCGAAATCATGCCAAACGAGGAACCGGAAAATTGGAGCATTCTTTAATTGACGAGTTAGAATATAGCAAGGATAACGAGGCTTTTTATTACGCTCTTTTTCCATTTTTAGTTTTATCATTGAGATGAATGCAAAGGTTCGTCTTCTTGGACATCGTAACGGTTCGAGCTTGCTCACATTTCGGGTCAAGGATTTACAAAGGGAGGTTTAATTATGAGATGAAAGCATCCCCTATCCACTGCACCGTACAGCCATGCCGTCAATGTGCGTCCTAAAGGGTCCCACCGTCGAAAGTCTCTACTGTTTCATCATGTCCAATTATTCGACGCGCTAAAGCGTTTCGTCCTCGTCTCGAAGCAATTAATCTTCTGGAAATGAATATTTTTCCACAGCGTCACAAGTAACGCGCGCACGCTCTCGACGTTACAGACTTTTTGACACGTTTGTCAAGGAGAAGAAATGAAAACTGTGCCGGAATGTAAATTAATTCCCGGAATTTATTCGCAAATGAGAAACACGAATTGGCCAAGCCATGCTTAAAACTCGTTAGTTTTTTCCTGTTTCCGATGCCTTAGAGAAAATCGTTTTTCATCGGTTACGTTTTGACAGTCGAGGAATCGAAACCTCGTACTACGCGAAGTTATTTGATTCTCGGAAAGTGATTTACAGAGAACTGCCTTTAGTACGTACAGCAGTGTCGTTTTGTAGTTTATTCTACGCGGAATGTCCAAGTGCAAATTGGTTCGTTAATTCCAAATAGAGCCGAAGTCGTTTGCTCGTGGAAAAAGGATTATCGGCTGTAACCGCCAAAGTTTTATCTCATTTGGACCCGAAGTCCTTTACATACAGTTAATCAGGAATGGCGGCGAGCGGGGAGAAGTTCGGCCTTCTGCTTAATCAAATAGATTTCGCTCTTACCGAATCCTCCCAGACTTTACTTCCTTTGATCCTTTGTCTTGGCCGCGCCGCCGTCCAATATTTATCCTCAAAGTACAGGATGTCATCAGATTAAAGGAGAAGATGGAAAGCCTTCGCCTAACAGTTAACTACGGCTTTCCCGCTCTCCACCCCGCGGCCAACGGAACCTTCCGGTAAGTAGCGGCTCGCGAGATTACAGGCTAATTATGAACTTCTATGTACTCCGAACATATTGCTCAAGTCATGCTGATCACTTTGCCAAACATCTCGGATATTCCACGACATAAAACTACTTGTAATCGTTGCAATTCTCACGAAACAAAGACATTGTTTCAGGAAATATCTACATTCGTTATTATTCAGGACTCTTTATAAACTACTGCTTTTCACGATGATTTTCTGCCTGTCTTAGAAACTGCTTAAAAATAATCATATTTTCATAGGAACAGCTGAGTGTATTAAATACTTGCAAGCGGGTTGATCGTTTCCTTTTCTCGCCGGTTAACGAATGATACGTTGGATCTTGCTATACGTCTCACAGGGGTTGTCGGGGAATATTCTTCTCCTCTTCTGAGCATCTTATGATGCGTCCATAGTTTTCTTCCATGTCACACGGCGTCCATTTGTCGCGGAATTCTGTTTGCTCGACTTAAAGAACTGCTGGAGAGGGAGTACTATTTCGGCCAACTCGATAGCGGTTGTCTGAAGGGGTAGCCAAAGGAGGTGGGGGGTCTTAGCTGGCGGCAGTCGCTTTTGCATTCGCACGTATGCACCGGGCAACTGCCCTTGAAAAAAGCACTTTTTACCGCGGTGAAGTTTTGAGGGCGCTCGGCCGAGGACGTACATAGCTCTGGGAAAGACGTATAACGGAAGGTTTTGTTCGCCGCGAGGGACATCAATACCGCCGCGCGCGCGCGGGGGGGAGGAGGCCAGTATTCAGAATGCCCTTCAAGAATTTTAATGCCACGGCGAAAGAATTTATTGCGACATAGAATCGCGCAGTAATGGCGGAAATACGTATAAAAGTCCCGGGGGAAAAGGGTGCGCATTGTCGCCGTCTAATGGCCTGCCTCGGGCGTCGCGCAGTGTCGACCTGTACACGCACCTCCCCCCTCCCCCTCCCCGCACCTTTCGAGCCTTTTTCTTCCTTTCCCCTACTGGCCATCGGGCGATCCAACTTGCGCAAACCCCTCCCTTCCGATCGTCGTTTACGTTTAATTGACCGAAAATTCTTTCACTCCCGAAATTTCTACCGGTTTTGAAACACCTCTTTCGAGAGATTTTTAATGTTGGGGTACTTAGATTAAAAATTCTTGGAATACTGGGAAATCTTTATTTTTTAGTTTATTATATATTTCTTAGTGCTTATCACTTGGTTAGGTTTTAAAACAGCTTTTAGCTGAACTTCGCCTTTTACCACTTTTCATGAGTCTGTATCTCGGTAATAAAATATTATTATTATTATTATTATTATTATCTACTTGCCTGTCGATCGTTATTTTCCGCGAGTTATCGGCGGGGGGGTTGGGGCCTTTGATAATCAAAGCACGATCCTGTGCAAAGATTTTCTCATCGACGGGGATAAGAAATAAGGTCGGCTGTATTATTGGTCCTTTTTTATTGTCCCGTTCCTTTTTATTCTCCTCGCCGCTCAATTTTGCTTCCCTTCAAGTATTTCCCCGAAGGGATGGAATTTTTCATCGAGTCCACGGCTCACTGCACAGCGATTAATGTATCGAAGTGAAGCTCTCCGAGCTAAGGTCTATCAAAGATTTACACTGCCCCTCACGATCCTCCCCTATACATTTTTTCATCCATTCTATCTCGCGCCGAACTTGGACTCTATATTTAACTTCCTGACAATTCCTTACATTTCCGACGAACCCATTTGCGAGAGTGACAAACAAAGCTAAAACTGTCCCACCCGCTAAGTTTCCTAAAATGTACGTTTCACCGGAGAGGAGTAAAGGAAAATACATTCGACAATAATAGAATGTACTTTTGCCTTTCGTCGTGTCGTGAATTCGACGTGTCGACAAAGAAATCTATTAGAACGATAGAAGCCTATTAAACGGACTGCGCACGAAGTTTCGTGCATTTTATTTGACATGTTCGTGTCGGAATATTCGCCTTCCGTCTCTGTATTTCCTATGTAGGACGGCGGGCTCTTCGATCTCTGCATAATGCCGAGTTAAAGACCCCTGAAGCAAAATTCTGTCTCGACTTTGATCTCCCCGTACGTCATATGGGTGTACACGACGTATGCGCGTGTGAGTGTGGGCTTTTGTACCGACATGTACGTGCAGACGAATCCGCCGCATGCGCGCGCGGAAGGCACGTTGCTGTTACGAGGGAACCGATAATGGTGCGTTCATACCAACAAAGTCCTTTCAGCGGGACAACGGTTTCATTTCACGTTTTAACAAACACCCGGCCTGTACGAAAGCTAAAAACGCACGCGGCCAAGCAAGCCCATTTTTTCCCCCACTACGTTCCAACATATTTAATTTCGTTTCCTTCTTCCTCCGGCGAATGCGAACGAAATTTACGGCGAAATTTTCGCAAGAAACACGCGGCTAGCTTTTTTCGAAATGATTTTCGCTTAACGTAAAACCGTTTTTAAACAGTTAAGCGTCCCGCTTAACTGCAGATTCACCGTGGACCGCATGGTCTCTCAACGAAATTACACGGAGCTAAGCCCTTTGACTTGCGAAATTTACGGCGAAATTTTCGCAAGAAACACGCAGCTAGCTTTTTTCGAAATGATTTTCGCCTAACGTAAAACCGTTTTTACCTGTTTTGGGGTGGAAATTTTTCGCGTTTAGTAGATTTTTCGTTCCCACGATGTGAACACACCGTAAGATGAGATGTAATACGATGTGGTGTATTGCCTAACGTAAAACGTGAAAGCTTTGAAGTTCGATAGGGAAGGGTCCGTGGAATTGAAGCGATTGGTATGTGTTTCCCTATGATGTATTCCCTTATTGAAAAAGTACGTACGATGGGGCGCATTGGGTTTTTACGTTAATTACACTCATTTCAGACTTGGCCCTTTGACGGACGGACGATAGCGCAATTTGCTCTTTCCTTATTTCCTTTGGGTCTCTCAATCATACGCCAAAGTGGACGAGATCTTAAGAAATTTAAGATAAAAAGTGCAAGGGTCCTCTTAATTTTTTACAAATTAATCAAAACTTACCACGGTACTTGTACATTTGGCTTATTATTTTTATTGTTAATAACTTTATTCACTACGCCTTACTTATCATCCTTCATAAATTTGGAAAGTCGTGTGTTTCTTCAGTTGTGTTGAGAATTTCGATTAAATCTTGATATTCATTTACGCGTAAAGTCAATTAACTTACTGGTGATATTAGTTCCGATGATTCCTAAGTTTAAGAGCGACAGGGTTTTTAATTATATTTACGTGCGACTATTCGCCCTTCATATTATTCGTTGAAAGCAGAATGAAAACAATAGCGTCCCGCTTAACTGCAGATTCACCGTGGGCCGCATGGTCTCTCAACGAAATTACACGGAGCTAATCCCTTTGACTTGCGCGTTGCTTTCTGGTTTACGCTAACGTCTAGCTGCACCGAAAATGATTAAATTGCGTGCCCATGGCCGCCAGTGAAACGTCGTAATTTATTTAGTGTATCCACACGGGTAACAATATTCACGCATACAAGCACCCCCGAGCACCGCCGGAGTTTCTCCATGGCCTTGCATGAATTCTGGATGTAATTAAACCTAAGTTGAATCTCGTCAGCTTCAGCAACGTAAGCCAGGCTACCCCGCTGGCGTGCCTTTCGCCCGTGGAAAATCGATATTTATGGCGGTTTTGACGCAGTACCATGGCGATTTTACTGGATACCGTATTACCGGACTTTTACTGCCTTACGGGCCGTTATTGCGGGTCAGTTGCGCGTTCGAAACTGATGTTTGCACTTTAAAAGAGGAATTTCCAACTGCCTTAGGGCTTTATCGCGATTACTTCACGCTTTTCTGGTCACGTCGTTTTTACGCGCGGAAAACTCATTTTCCCTTACCCTCGGATACACTCAATACCCATACTTCCCGCGTGTAAGTTTTAAATAATTTTACTTACAGAAATAGTATGGTTCGTTGGCAAATAAACTGACCAAACACTCAAACAGAAACAATTATCTACTTAATTACTGAGTTCGATCATTGAATGATTGGTCAGGATTTTTTATGTTTTCCGGTGAAATAAAAAATGAGACATTACCGCGGAGCATTCGCCATTAATAGCAATACCGATAATTATCCACTCGAGTGCTACTCATGTAGCAATGAAACGTCGGTGACCCATAAAAATTGCAAACGATTCAACGTAACTGTCGAACGGCAGGATTTATTTAGCCGAGCAACAAAGGTTATGCTCTGGCTGGGTACCATTGGCCGATTCCTTGACAAAATATACGACAAGGAATGATTCCGTGTCGTAAGACGTGCCGGCGGTTCCTTGGACTTTATTGCATTTCCAATGCGACCGCAAATGACGCAGCGCCTTTTGCCAGGCCGCTCTGCTCGATAGCTCGTAACTGCGGTTGCTCGTCGCTTTTCATAGACCGCGCCGGGATTCTTAATAAAACGGCCGGACGAATCACGTGTGCCCGTGTCCCCCCCGTAATATACATGGCCGATATTATAGCGGCGAAACGACTATTACGTATCGCCGGCGGTGTATATAGGAGCACGCGTAGTTGGCGACCGCGGCAGTGACCATAAATTTTTCAAATAGTCCTCGCAGTTCTTCTACCACCCCCTCCCCCCGCTCCCCACTCCACCCTTCTAGCCAGCGTGGAACCGACGGTGCTCAGAAGCCACGGCAGTTAAAGGGAAGGATATTCGGTGCTCGACATTGAAAATATTTACGATTATTTCCCCGGGCATTAAAGCAAGTAGTCCCGCTCGACGTAGAGCCAGCCGACTAACCTTTTCCCTTCTCCTCGTACGTTACTTTTTACCTCGCATATCCGGCTCTTCCGTGCTCTCATTTCTTCTCGTTAGGCAGTTACGAAGCCACGTGACTCGGGTTAAATTCTTCGACGTCTCAGAGGGCACGTAAAAAAATCCTGTCCCCAAGTTTCGGTTATAAGTAACTATCACTATTTGCACAGGTAACTACCGGTAATTTACTCTTTGCTTCATCCTCGTTAGTTAATCTCCTATTTTCTCTTTGGCCAGTATTACGAAACGTTACCTTAATTACCTCGACCCCTCCTACTCGATTTCTTTTACCTACCCCTTCCACGGTTTCCTCATTTTTCCCAGTGATTTAGCATTCTGGGCTTCGACCCCACACCTGTTACCTCCCTGTTCCTTTAACGCGTCATGGATTGTCGTCTTTTCTTCGTGGCTTTGGTTTCCTTCGTCGTGTCCTTGTCGGTCTGTACGTTTCCTTGATTTACTGTCGGCCGCACTTGTCTGCCTGTTCGGCGGGACTGGCTGAAGGATCTCCAGGCGGTTTCCCTCAATGTCGCGGTTTCCCCCTGTCTTCCTCACTTCCCCGACAACGTCAGAAAAGATCTTTATCTGTTGTGTATTTTCCAGTGAATTAAGTTTCTTGCCTTCTGCCGCCCGAGTTTATATGTTTTGCAGGAAGATAGCGGGCGTACATCCTCCCCGGGCTCTGTCGCTCGGAGATGCGAGTCGAGAGCAGTCAGAAGGATCTCCACCCCCCCCCCTCCCTCTCACCCCGCTCTGAGGGGTGGTTTTTGTTTGCGCCACTGCGCAATATCCAACCGCTGAGTTAAACCGTTTTCTCTCTCCTTTTACCCCACTTCCCCCTCGCTCCACTCTCCCCGCTTTTGGCCATTCCGCTACATCTTACCTTATTTAGTCGACTTCTTCAATTTTACCTTCCTTCATTCGCTAGCTTTGCACTTCTCGACGCTTATTTCTTGCTCTTTTCTCCCCTTTCTTCCGGATTATGTCATTACAGCCTTGTGCTAACCCCTGGACTTCCTTTTCCTGTTTTGCACCTTTCTCAATTGCGTCCTCTCGTTTCATCTTTCCACATTACTACTTCGCCCGCAGCTCTGTTTCGCTTTTCTTCATTTGCCACCTTTGCTATTTTTTCGCCAGTTCTTCGGTCGTTCTGCCTTAGCTGATTTTTTTTATTGACTACATTATATTACCTCCTGCGAGTACTTTCTTTTCTGCTTTTCAATATTGTATCCAATCTTTGCGCTTTACCTGATTTATTTCTCCTTTCTTTCGTCAATTTGTCCCGTAGAAACTGATATCATAGATTTCTTCTTTCGTTGGCTAGACCACTTTATCTTTTCGTTCCATTCTCTTTTTTCCTTTCATTTTTCCACTTCTTGGAGTAGACCTCAACGATTTCGGTACAGCATTTATCGACATGTCGGAGAAGTAATATTGCTCGGTGATCGCCGCTCGTTGGCACCGAATCAACAAGAATCTAAACGGCGACGATTACGTTTTCCCTTGCACCTTGGGCACATTTGCCCGGATCTTAAGAGACGGTTTCGATGGTTCGTTTGTTTCACGCGTCTCTGCTTCTTTCCACGTGGGACTCTTGCCCTGCGTTCCAGGGCAATCCGCGGGAATTCATCTTGCGGATCATCCCAACGTAACATCCCGTGAAATTATGTTACGCGAGGAGACAGGAGCGCTTATCCCAATCTACGAGGGTCTCTTCTTTGGGCAGGGGCTTTGCAGAGGGATGGTTTTTGCTTGCGCCAGTACCCCTACGTACACCTAATACCCATTTAGCGACTAAACCAGCTTTTGCAGTACTTTCCCAGTCCCCCCGGGGGCCCTGACTTATGTGACTTCTTCTTTATCTACTCGCGCGAGAGCTAAACGATAAACGTTTCCCGTACATTGTCGCTTTGTTAACGGTAATTTCGACTCGAGCAAATCCACCGGCCAACTCTCGTGCCACCGCTAAACCGACGACCTTACTTCTTGTAACGTCGCAAAGTTGATTCCCGTTTTATCGCGTTCCCCGGTCTAACCGTAAAATCGCATCCGAACGGGCAAAAACTAAAACTTACCAGTCCCCGATTAATCCCTTGCTATCCCGCTACACCATGATTTCGCTCGTGCAATTTCGAGAGAAAAGGCACGATACATGAACCCAACAATCTCGTAGAATTTTAACGTTTTCCTAACCGTACGACACCGTGTCACAGATTTCCCGCAAACATTCCCTTAGACCATTGGCCCGAGTTGCTTTTACTCGCGCGAAAGTCGAGATAATTCCACTTTCGTGTCCCGCGCAACGGCAGTGGAGATTTTGTGTTTTAGATCGTTCCGGCGGAAGGCTTCATCCGTTCTTATAAGGGTGGCTAGAAGGGCTTTCCGCGGCGGCACTTTTTCTGTATTTCCGTATATATCCATGTAATATCCATCCAGGGACTAAACCGTCGTCGTCGTCTTCCTCCTCTTGTAGCGCGCTTCCTTCTACGTGGATTCACCCTTTATCCTTCGACGAACCAGACAGCGACATTGTTCCCGGCCTGTCACTCGTATTACACAGACCGGCGAACACCTCGGCTCGGTTCTCGCCGCAGACATGGCTCCCCCCGTCTTCAGCATTTTTCTTCTTCCCCCAGGGCCGTCGGCTAATTTATTTCTTTCGGCAGTTTTTCCGACTTTATTAAAAGCACACTGGCCCTTTCACCTCGAACGCCGGACACGTAGCGCCGGTATTTATTTTTATCCAGGATCATTCCTCTACCCGCTGTCTCGTTAGACGGCTCACATTGCGCCAGTTAATTTCCCGCAGAAGTGTATTTATTTCGGTCCTTCGTTAACCTGTTTATTCGTTTTTTACCTGTCATTACGGCGGCACGAATTTTTGCGTTAAGGCTCTTTAGAATTCCGCTATTATGTAGATGGGGATATAAAGGGAACGCGAGGGATTATATCTGTATAGAGTATACCATTAGTGTACCTTTTTACTTCCATTATTCGTTTCGTGTAGCTGCCAGTTTTTGACATTTGCCCGGCCGCGCTTTTTCCGCCGGCTGACTTATTCGCACGTAGGGGAAGACGAACGGAGGATTACCGGGGAAGGGGGGTGGGATACGTGGGCTAATTGTCGCCTGATAAATCTTGAAACGCGTCAGCGGCTGACACGATGATGTATAACTCGTGGAACGAAACGTTACGCTTCAAATGTGGCAACACCGAGCCCAATATATTCGACGTTAGTCACCTCAGCGGACGAAAGATCGATGGTTCCTGCCGGAAACCTCGGCGAATATCCTCAAGACGCGTGCCTGTACATGTCTATGTATGTGGGTGTTTGTGTGTGTAGTTGTATACGTAAGCATATACAGAGACACGGAGCGAGGGCGGAAGAGAATGGCCTTTAAATGGATGCCAAGCGTTCAGCGAAGAGAGAAACGCGTCTGCTTTCCGCGCACGACGACTTTCGCTTATTCTGCCTCAGCTAATCCCCAAAACGCTGCTTAAATATCTTTGCGAAATTGCCGACATATGGTCGGCCAACTTCCACGCAATTACCGTGCTTCGAGACGTCACTTTATCTCAGCGAAAGTCCAATGAAATTAGCCCCTCGTAATTTCCTCACGAACCGCCCCGTCATCACCGAATACCGCGAATGCCAGCTTTACGCTTCGTTTATCCGCAAAAATTGCCTAACATTGCATTTCTTTTTCTTCCTTCCAAGAAGAGCGTTTGGCCGCACGATTTTTCCGACAATCGTTCTTGAAATATTGACGATTATGTTCTGTTCCGCGCGACGTTTGTCCGGTAAATAATGACGCTTCGCCGTTGTAGCGTTAATCGAGCGGAAGGGAAGCCCGAATCCGCGGAGTTTTTGAAGGAACCAACTAGCCGAGTTTTTACGCTAAGGTCGCATAATTCTCTAGCGGGGAAAAATAATTAGGAGCTCCTCGGTAGAACTGGCGCTGGGGAGTCCCGTCGGACAGATGGCCTTTACCGTCTGGCCAGGCTCGGGCTTGATTACTCCGAGGAATACTTGAGAGAGCGAAACGGTAATTTAAATTAGTGGACGTGCCGCTGCACGACTACCTTCGTCCTATGTCCTTACACACACACACACACACACACATACACACCTACTTAAAATACGGAAGTACCGAGTTGCGCGAAACTCGTACATCTAAAGCAACCTTCCCTTTTTACGTTTCTGCATTTTCGTCTTTCCAATCTCTTCTCCCCAGTTTCTTGTCCCTTCGCGCAGTTCATCGTGAGCCTTCATCTTACCGCTGCTTCTTTTATGTACTTTCTTCCCGGCTCTTTACACTGCTTTTGCCCTTACATGGCCACGAAATGTTGAGACATTGTCAAGGGAAACTTGTTAGCTCAAGAGTCGTTTCTTTATTCTGAATGAAAAGCAGCAAAAAATGAAACTTCAACGATTCCTCGACGATTCGTCTGCCTTTCCTATATAACTCGTAGAACTTTCTTACTTTCTTTATACTTCTCGAGAAACTGCATCGTAATTGAACAGGAAGTGGCTCAGGGCCATGATACCATTGTACTCATCAACGATCGATCAAATATTTATTACGTTTGCCCATTGAATTGAACTTGGCTTAAGAAAAACCCATTAATTCATAGGTGTACGTAAATTCGTGGAATTAATGCGATTATCTCCAACGACAAACATTACCTTCAATTTTGTCCCATTCCTCGCGTAGGAGATTACCAAATAAACGCTGAAACTTTTCTTGTCCATCATTCATTAAAAACGTATCGGTTCGAAACGTTTTCTGTCGCGTTTGCCCACACACGCATCGTAGTAATCTACTCGCTCATTTCACGGGGAAATAATATTTAAATCCAATGCTGGCGGATTATTGGCTTCGATCGAGCGCGATAACGATGCCCCTGAGCACATCGAAGAGTCCAAATTAAACGGCCATTAGTCCGTGTTTCCGGCATAACGTGTGCTTTCATTCATATTTCGTGTCCAGTACAGGGCGCCGAGAGCGTCGGCATGGAAATTGCCTTTTCCGTCATTTCTGTTTTAAAATGCGCACTCGTTAAAGTTCTCCAGCGCCCCAATGCCATCGGAAAATGATGCACTGAAAACAGTGAAAATCATTCCGACCCGGCCTTTCTCGTTCTCCAAACAATCGTATTGGCGGGCCTAAAATAATCACGCTCGAAAATTGATACCTCAACCCAGGAGTAAGTAATACCCGTGAACATTCTTTCTATAATTACGTTTTATATATGTTCTATGTACATTATAATTCTATATATATATATATATATATATATATATATATATATATTACAATTTACGTTCTATATATATTATAATTCTATAATTCTACAATGACGAGCCTTGCCGCGAGTCAATCTGTATCCCATTCGCCAAAGTTAGCAGTGCTCGTTATTTTAGTAACGCCGTTGAGAACGTCTAGACGGTTTGGCCGTGTCGCGCGATGTTCGCGGTGTAAGGATATTCGCGTGTTTTATAATCATAGAGAAAGTGAGGAGGGGGGTGGGGAGTTTGGGCGGTTCTCTCTATGGACGTTGCTTTCTCCGCGGTGTTGGAATGTATGCACACACGTGCCGCGCCTTGGCGTTTACAAGTGGTGCTTTCATCGGTCCGCTGACGGGAGGGAAAAAAGCAAGGTGGAAGCACGCCCCGGAAAGAAATAGGCGAGCGGCCGAGGGGGGGGGGGGAGAGAAAGAGGAAAAGGACGAAAGTGCGTTGCCGAGAATTACTGGTGGGGAATGAGCGCGTTGAAAGCTGGTATACAGCCATAGATGCACTGAATGCGTCTAGACAGTTCAACTTTATGCAATGAAAACGCATGCCGCAAGCAGAGCCCGGCGTTGATGTAAAGTTTCATTATTTACCGCTAGCACTGAACGACTAACACAAGTGCATTTCCACTGTCTAACTCTTTTCCTTTTAACGATCGACCACCCTCGTCTTTCCCCTTGCCATTCTTCTCCGTTTGCTAGGGTTTCCTGGTTTCCTTGCGTAACACTCGACAACCGAAATCAGAGTCACACGTACATCGAGAAGGGGGTTACAACATCAAGAATAATGCTGTTAGCCGTGCCGAGTTGCTCGGTTTTTTCATTGGTAGAATTTTATTTCTTACAAGAGAAAGGGGGAACGATACTCGGAGTTTCAAAGGTTGATGAAAAACCGGGGATACAAAGGATACTGGCTAACTTCTTTCACTTTTCACCGACTTTATTTTCTTCTTGTTCCACTTTCTTGCTTATTTAACGTTTCTCCGAGTGCACCATCCCTTTGCCATTAGCCCCGAGGAATTTTTTCCCGACATCGCGTCGATTGCAGTTCACGCGCATCATTTCAAGCGGAGTGCATTCGACGTTGCATTCGATGTACCCGCACGTGAAATCCTCTCGTTTACGAAAATCTCAGGCAAATGCATGTACCTGTATGGGACTGGCCCCCCTTCCCTGCGTTTATTCCGCCATCTTCATTTTGCCCAACCGACTCGATATTTCGCGCACAGCGATGCACTATGCCGCATGAACCATTTCTCCCTGCAATGTACCGGTTCCTGGCATATTTCGGAAATGCAGGATAACATCGACGGTAGGACCGAAAATACAGTCTCAAATACGACTTTATATCCTCCTTTTTTATGTGAAAATTCAACCGCAAAATGCGTTCCGAAAAATACTCTCGTTATTTAGACGGTACTAATGTCTACTATGTTAATCAGTGTCATGTCGTGGACAAATTTTTCCTGATAACAAAATTGAATGGACAAAGTTCCACGCGCAAATTCCAATTTTTAGAATCGTAACTGCGATAGAAACGAATATTGCAAGTGCGCAGTGGCGACTCATTAAAAGTAAGGTCCGTTTCTTTTCATCTTCGCACTTCTATAGTCGTTTCCGCACTTACTGTTATCCTTTGGCGTCTCCATTTTTACACAAAAGCTTCTTTCACCGTTCTTCCCCGGGCCGCTTGACCCTCTTTTCGCCGGCGCAACGTTTCGATTCTTTGTAACGTTTTCCCGCCGACGTGCCACCGACAACAGGAAGGACGTTTTATGGGAAAACGCTTTACGGCCTGTTCGCCCGCGACGGAAGTCCAGACGTGCGAGGAAAGATTCGATGCCAAGGAGGAAAACGAAAACGAGCGTGCGAGATATTGCCGGGATAACAGCCCCCGCGGATACGTAGTCTTCTGACGCGTGTAATGCTTTCTTCATGGCCGTCATTAACGTCACTGCTGATTCTTAAGCTCCCAAAGTTACAACCTCGTTTCCGCTGAAATTCCGGCATTACAACTATAAGCTGTTTCTCAGCGTTAAAATACGTGTATTTTAAGGTATAATATACGTATAGTGTGCTATTTGCTCAGGCAGGAATTAAATAATCATTTTTAAGACTATTTCGCATAAATTTTACATTGCTTAAAACATCAGCCGTGCATTCGTTATTGCATAATTGAATATAAAAATCATCTGTGTGATGATAACAGAATTATTCACTTTTATGGAATATTTATGAAATTAATGAAGCTACACTTCACCTTTTCCACAAAAATGCGAGGTTAAAAACTAATTATTCGCGCACAAACGAAGAATTTAATTAATATAACATTAATATCGCTGCAGGATAGGAGCGTGGAAAATAATTAAAAAATACATATAATTAAAAATTCGATTTTCGTAATCGTTTGGAAAATTGTCATTCTTATTCCACCTACATATTCTTCATCCTTTACCAATTATTAATTTTTTTTCACTCACCTCAAGTATCGACTCTACATTTATCGGAGAGTTTAAAGCAATGCACGTTCACCCGTGTATCGTATATTTCTATGAAAATATATAAAGCGGATATACCGGATTCCGGGGAATATATCCATTTAATTTCTGCCGCCGAGCGGTATTAGTGATCGGAGACGGCGAAGGTTGGTTATTAAAGCTTAAGTAAGCTGTCTGGCTCACGTCATTGCACGTCGAGAGAGTCATTCGACGCTGGCGTTGGCGTTGACGCGCGTAGCTGTGAGCGGGCTATAGCCGATTTTCTTCAATGTGTCAGTTTCCATCGGTATGGTGGGGTACGTGAAAGGAGGAGGAGGAGGGGAGGGGGCGGGGGTGGAGGTGAAGGGTGTCGTCTGGATCGCTGGCAGAGCCTTAATTTCGTTGGCACGCGCCCCTCCTCGAGTGGCTGTCGTCCGACACCTCTGGCAAAGGGTTGGCGGTTGCAGTTACCCTTCGTCACGGGATCGGCCCGTTTCAACCCCCCACTTCCCGCAGTTCCCACTGTTTCCCGCTCGCACGGCAATAACCCTTGTGTCGTTTCGGTATCACGATTTCCAAAGGCACGGCCGGGGAAAGCATTCCAACGCAGCGACGACGAGCTACATGCGACAAGCGCGTCGGATCCGCAACCGGTGGACAGGATCGACGGTTTACGAGCCGGTCCGCGCGCGTCCCATCGGCCCGCGGAAGTTTAATATCGACGCGACGGAGGCCTCGGCGAAGAACGACGGGGAAGCCGCGCTGTTGTAAATACAGGCCGAGCCCGTGCGTTACAACACGTCAGCCTCAAGGCTCGTCCGATTAGCGACGACATCGACAGTGCGCCCCCCCCCCCTTTGTTTCCCCCGTGCGAGATGCGGAAATACGCAGGCGGAAGGGGGGAGGAGAGGAGAACGCTTAAACGGGTTTTAATGAAACACTGCACGGAAAAATTGTGAAAAGTGGGAGGGGGGGAGGACTGCGTGTACGGAACATAAATCGTAGGTTCTATTATTTGTTTTAAGCCGTAACGCAATCCTCCTCCCTTCCCCACCTGCTCTGGAGTCTTTTCATCCGGGCGCAAAAAGCGCGGCGCCCAGAAATACAAGGCGAATGGATCCAATAAATAACGGAACGATAATAAACAGATGTGGCGTGAGCGAAGGAACGGGGCCAACGGGGGAATACAAAAAAAGGCCGACGGTGGAAAATTCGAGTGGGCGAGCGAGGCCGACGAATACAGAGTGAAAATCCAAAGGGCCGAGGCGAGACTGCGAGAGGAAAGTAATCGAGACGGAAAATAAAGGGCAAAGCCTGAGATACCGGGCAAAAGAATAAGAGGCTCAACGCTGATTGCCCCCCACCCCCTCCTCTCCCCCCTTCTGTCGCCAAGAGTACTAACAGATGCGTGCTTAGCCAACCACCCACTCGTGGATACATCCGTACCCGTATACGAACGCTGTAATGAGAGAAATATGAGAACCGAGGCGAAACGGCTGATGAGAAAAAAGTCGGGGCAAAGCAGTCCACGGATGAAGGGTAACAAGATCTTCGTAAGAATATAAACCGTAGAAATCGTAGCTCACCCGTGCAACGTCCTTACGTGCTCGCGGAGCGATATAAAAAGGGTCGAAAAATGAGAGACGGTCGAAGAAAAGTAAAACAAGCTTTGAAAGGTATAGAATTAGAGTTTCGTAAGGAAATTCATGCGCGAATTAATGAATTTTGTTCACGAAAAATCACGAATATTTCTTAACGTCCGCTTCTACGTTAGCGTTTTTACGCAGATTTGTATGAATTACTTTCTACGTAACGAGAGAGGTATATAAAATCGCTTTGATATTTCTCTTCTAAGCCTAATTCTCAGTGAAAAAATACGAAACACGAGTCCTTTATCCGGGCGCATCGAAGTATATTTCGAACAGACCGGGTGTCAATGCATTGCGTCTGGTTAGCCGGGGTACACCGAAAGGATGATTTCGCGAATGGACATAATTCACTTTCGCGGGAGCGAATGAAAGAGAGACAGGGGGATGGATAGAGGGAGAGGGAATGTGCGAGGATTGCACGCGGTATAAGCACGGCAGTGGGGAAACATTAACATACGGATGGGGTTGCGGCAGTGCGAAGCGCTTATCGCACAATGGGTCTGGCGCCCTCCTATTGTCATGCAGATTCCCCCCCCCCCCTATTCCCACCCTCCCCTCTCCCCCGGCTAATATAAAATGATCATCGGACGAATATCGGGGGAACCCGGGAGCGCTGGCTACGATCGAACTGTCGATTCTCTCCCTCTCGAAAATCCACGGAGAATCCGCAGAGCTGTCCGAGCGTCACGCGACTCACCTTTGTCGGATGCACTTCCGCTCAGGGAAGTATCAGCTGTCACGTCAAAGCTCCGCTTATAGTCCTCCCCGGAAGTCCGCACTGCGATTTGCGTTCCTGCAAATCCTCCCTAAGGTTCTTTCGTGTCTTCCAGGTCTTAAAATCATGCACTACATTCCCGTAATTTACTATATTTCGGTTCACACAGATGTAGTTTGGAAATTTCTATGCCAATGGGTTACTGCATTCGTTGACAGTTTGCAAAATGTATATTATTACATATAATCGTTTATTTAGTAAAAGCTTTTAGCTGCGTACAGTCCACCAGATTCTGAAGAATAGGCAACTCGTGTTTACTCGTTGCTCTTCTCTTTGCCGAGAAGATCATTACCTGAAGACCATTACCTGTACATCCGGCTCGTGGAATTTACCGTGTATGTACTTCGAATGAGCGTTAGAAGAAACGCAATTGTACAACTGCTGTTTGATTATCGTCGTGACACTGGGTGAGCTTCCGGCAGGTTTCGCAATGCAGGACAATTGACAGGAAGGCCAATTTTCGGAATGGCCGAGGGTATCGACGGTTCTTTCGTGCGCCTGAAATGCGGCAGGTTCCCTCTCGCTTGGGCGCATATCGCGTGGCGTTTCAATTGGATTTGCCTCGTCTCGGGCGATCACCTCCTCGTGACGGGACGACGTTAATTTAATCGGCATTCTGAAACGAGTAGTCGCACGGAGCGCAGGAGGAGCACCGACGACGCCAAAGTGGTGAGAAAGTCGCTGGGGGAGGGGGAAGGACAGAATAGAGAGTGGGGAGTAGGGGCTGGCGTGAATGGGGAGAGAGTGAACATCTGCGAGGAAGTGAGGGAAGGAAATGAAAGGGGGAATATCGAACAGAGACGTAAAGGAAATGAGGAACGAGGCAACAACTAAACCACAGTGATAGCCGCGAAAATAGACACTCAAGTACAGCGTTATACCGAACAAAAAATCGAAAACCGCGAGAACAATTTATTAACGAGGCCTTAATAAATTTGTTAAAGAATGAGGAGGCAATGAAAACCCTTTTTCCTCAAGTTCTGCGCCGGTGGGTCCTCCTAAGTTTGGATTCAAGCGGAACGAGGGACCGAAATATCTTGTCTTATTTGATAATGCAAACGAGAAGTGACGACGGAGGACAAGATTTACAATTTCCCAAAGTTAGGAAGTATTTTAAGCGCGTCTATTATCAAAGGGGAAAGGGCGAAAAATGCGGGCAAGGTGACAGAGGGTTAAAAGACAGAGAGAGAAGGGCGGGGAGGAGGGGCATGGTGTGGCGATGAGAGACACTTGAATCTGCAAGGGAAATTAACAATGTTTTCCTCTCGCTGTTCTCCTCAAGGATCACTCGTCAGTAAGTAGTCTCTGCCTGGCCGCGCGCAGCCGGAACATTCCACTTTAACTTTACTTCCAGCCCGTCTTCATTATTTCGGTTACAGCGCCGGCAAAACGGCTGTTGATACTTCTACGCCATTTTCCAAACCCCCCACATCCCTTCACCTCTCCCCCATTCCGGTTCAAGTATTTCCAATTAACCGCTGTCTCTGTCCGATTCGAGATGAATCGCGTTGCAGTTTAAATTCGCGCTTATTGGCGTTGTTTCGCACTTCCCCCGTTCCCCCCTCCCGCCGCGTCTAACCGGAGAATTATGAAAATTTCATTCGCGGCAAATGAGTTTAAAATTGGCCCCCGCGTGACGATTTCGCTCGGACAAAAAGTTTCGGGGGAAGGGGGGCGGGATTCGACTTGGATACGTAACAGGAAATCTGCTTGGCTAAACTCGGAGAAATTAAAACGTAAACTAATAACGGACGGGGAAGCATTTTCCGCGGATTAAATTTTGACTATGAATAAAGTTTCTTCTTCAGAAATTGCAGATTTTAAATGAAGGTATTACACGTAATACAAGCTATTACAGTTTCGAAAGCGGAAGGCGGCCTATATTAAGCTTAAAAACCGGATTCCAAGTGAAAAGTTCCTCAGTTAAAATCCACCTCGTTTCTTCTCGTTTCAATTTTTCACGTTCTCGGCGATATTGAGCGGATGGCTTTTTTCACCGCTGCAAGAAAGCTCGTTTGCACGTACAGCTGACAAATATTTTCGTTGGCGTGGATATAGGATTGCGATTTTCGTTGTTCCGAAGACTCGTTCGCGCCATTCGGTTTTGTTAAGCCCGTCGTCGTCTGCCGCGATGAAACATAACAGCAAAAATATGCGCGCCGTGCTACGTCCGGCCGTGACAACGCGTCTGGCATTGTACTTTTATGGCAGCTCGTGATTATGTATCAACCGGACAGATTTATACGTTATGTATGGCTCTATCGATTTTCTCATGGCGCTGGGGATGCACTATCCGCCTGCCCGCTGGGAAATACAGGACAACGAAGTTAAATGACGTACCTGGCAAAGGCTGCTAATCCTCGACAGGTCCTGCCGTTCATGCATAAATAACGTCCTACCCATTGACGGTACACTTTTTCCTCCGCTGATCATCATCGGATCATCGCCGCAGTATCGTACGATTACATTTCAAAATTACTACAAACTTACTAGACACGAAACTTTCGAGTATTCCATCAAAAAGTTTTCCTACCAATTTCGCAACTAGAGAATACGACGTCTAAGTACATCACGAATGTCTGTAATTTTTCTTAGTAGTTAGACATACAATTATTCCTTCACCTCGGTCAGAGTGGAAAAATTTGATTCTCGTGTCAGATCGTTTATCGGATCGTATCAGTTAGTTATCAGTTACATCGAGAAATTGCCCTGGACGTTCCGATTCGGCGGGGCGTTGCAAAAAGCACTTATACTCGCGGTTATATCGAAATCCGCAGAAGGCGGGCGAATGGCCCGTTGCGAGATGCACGATGTTTGTCTGTGTTTCTCTGTCTGTGTGTGTGTCCGTGATAAATGGAATGCACGCGATGGGAATGGGCAAGGATGTTGCGGATGCTTGCGGGCTTTCCGCGTAAATTGTATTGATAACGTGCCAATCTACGATCGTTTTCGCTGCTGGTCATGTACGGCTCATTACGGAAACCAATATGGGCGGTTCTGGGTCCGGCCGAACTGCCGACCGGAAGCCGACAAAGACGCCGGGATTTTCCTGAGCTCGCGTTTCCACGTATATATAGAACAACCAGAAGGGATCGTGGAAAGCCTCGCAATTTGCCCGTCTTTATTATTTAGGAGTCTACTTTAACATTTCTCGAGAAACATAATGACATTTAGTAAGACCTCTTTTTTAAATTTCAATCTCTTCAGATCTTCCTTCGCATTTAACCTCGATGATTCGATTCAACGATTTCCGTGCCCTCTGCCGAATCTGTTTAAATCTTCGAAAGTATTGCAAGAAGTACCTATATCGATCTTAGGTCCTGACGTACCGAGAATAAATAACTGATTACTTGGAGGAGTTTGAAGACCGTTCGTAGGAATAAGTTTCTCGTGTTTAAACATAAGTTGTGATGGAAAGTAATAAACATCAGTCCTGTTATTTCGTCCGACTCGTGATTAAAGTTACCGTTGCAGCATCAAAACCGAAGAGTTCGGTGAGACAGTGAGGAAGTTCCGCAATGGAAACCAAGATGAACTTAGAGTTGAAAAGTCTTACGACTGACAGGAGGGACGATCGCATTGCTATCGCTGTCACGGCGCCTTATCTGACGGCGACGGGGAAAAGGATTCGGTTCGATTTTCATTTGAAGAAGAAGCTAATGCTAAAAGTTCATACATTACTATCGACGAGATAAGAGTAACGAATTATAGACTCCTGATAGTATACCCCGGGGGAGTGCCGAGCACTGCCGGCTCGCTTCGAGCTGATATATAAATCCTCCAACTGTAATTAAGTCGATAAGAATGAAGGAGGTCCCCTTAATTACGTACTTCTTTTACAAATCTGTTAATTCCAAGGGAAAGCCCCGAGCACAATAAATAGTTATAGCCTATTAGTCGTAATAAAAGGGACAATAATCCAGCGCAGTAATTTATCATTATCATTGAAATTCTTTTCTAAGACTTTGTCTTTTCTATGTATGTTTTGATGTAAGCTTTTTCGCGTTTACTTCGAGCTAATTGAAAAGCAGTAGGAAAAGCTGCTGAAGCGGTATGTTTACCCACTGATTATTTCCTCTTACGTAATTGCACAGCGCAGAGGTTTTTAGGAAGTGAAAGTTTTTCCGAACATCATACGGTTCGCGTGGACAGCGAGACGAAGATTGAAGTTCGAACGATTGTCCAGTCGTGATTCACGATAGTTTTATCCGCTATTGAGTGGCTGATCCGCACAGATGGACGAACTGGGAAATATCGATGTGTTACTCTTCGCCGGGCTTATCGATCCTCACGCGGGAATTGAGGAATAAAGCGTCGGCGATTTACAGGGAATGCCGTGATAACGGATCTCCGATGTCGGGACGACGAAAACAAAAAGTTTCAAGACAGAGAACTACGAAGACACTCAGAAATCTCTTCTCCACCGCTGACAGTGCGTAAACCGATACTCGAATTTCGGACCCTAAGCAATCATTGTATTAACCATCTGAATCATTTACAAAAATAATCCCCCAATCACATTTCGGATTAAAAAATCAGATAAACACACATTAGACAATGAAATCCTACGTAAAACGCAAAATTTTCTAAGCATAAATTATTCTCATTATATCATTTATTTGCAGCGTCATTATTCAGCAGCGTCTTAAAAATGAATGCATCCAGTCGTGTAGTCAGTTATCGAAAATCATTTACAAGACGAGGATCGGGCGCGTTTGAATTATTCCCCTCGTGTTGCCGGCTGAGAAATAATGCTATTACGCGAAGGCGCGATAGATTCGAGCCGATATAACTTCGGGGTGGGAGCATTGTGGCCCGGCTGATTTATGCTTACATCGTCGGCGTGCCGCGCTTTCCGAGGGAATCGCTCCGCGGAAATAATCTTCCATTCACGGCCGGCGAGTTTTTCTCCGCGGCGGAGGCGGACGTGTTTCGCCCGTTACGCCGGTCTCTTTCGTGAATAACGGTTTTCACGGCGGCAAGTGTTTACCAGCGGGCGATGCCGGAGCGGCGAAAGAAAAGGGGAAGCAGGGCCCGCGTTTCAAGCACAACGCCCGGCAGAATGAGAAAGCTCGACGCGCCCGGCTCGGGGGAGAATTTCTGATGAGAAATCCGACGGGTTTGCCCGCCCAGATAACGCTATCGTATTAAGTCTCCGCGGGCAAACGAAACAGCTAGAACGATAGCACTTACTTTACGTTTACCGCGCCATTGTAAAGTCTCTACCGACGTAACGACTTCTCTTCATCTGTACGTCGCAATAACACGGTTTATCGCAAATCATTTTTATAACGGTGTATTAAACTGCTGCGCAAAAATGGATCATAAAACGTGAATATGTATGTCGCGATATCATTAAATTTACAGACGCGGAAGTAAGGTGGAGTAAGGTCCTCGAGTGACTCAACGGACATTTAAATTATTGAATCATAGCATTTGAAACAGCGAATTGGAAAACGTCGTACGAAATTTTGTTTTTAGCTAATCGTCGCTACGCGGGGAAATACGTAGGAATTAAAAACCCTCGTAGTAGGCGCATCTATGATTCATTATATCCTTTTTTTCGCTGAGCATTGAAAAAGATTCCTTGCAAAGGGCTCGCAGTTAGCGAGGTATTCTTTCGGCGCGGTTCAGCGACGTTCCGTCCGTTCCGTGCGGAGGAACAAAGGTTCTGCGGTGACGAGTGTTTATACGGGACAGGGAAAGAAGAGAAATACAGAGAGAATCGCAGGGGGAGCGACGGCTTTGCGACGCATTCGCGGAAAAATGGGAAAGTCAGTCCGCAGGGCCGGGGGTTCCGAGAAAAGTAATAACAGTGGGACAAGGAGAGGGGAGAGGCGGAGGGGGCTGTAGTCGTGGATAAGACAAACCCTGCATTCTTTCCGCGATCCTTTCATTTTCGCGCGTTCTCCCATTCAGGGGAACTCGTCCTGCTTCCGCGGTTCAGGAATCGTCGATGGCACGGCTCGAGGTTGACGCTTCAACTCCCCCGTTCTACGCGCCGATAAGCGCGGGGAAATCGTCCTGAGGGGGGGATGGGGTGGGCTGAAAAAGAGCGGAAGAACGCTACGCTAACTAGGAGAAACGAGACGGACCAGACGTGTATATCGCCGGTACGCAAGGTACTCCTCGAGCCTGTACTTTCTCCTTCCATTTCAACAACTCCTCTCCCCCTCGTCCTGCCGTCAGGGCCACGTGAGCTATGCACGCGAATGCACTTCCCTTCGTGTTCCGCTGATGGAGAAAAGTATGCAGCCGACGCGCCGCCGCATATTTCAGAATTCAAAAGGAAGCGAGGCAGACATGACTGCTACAGAGTGCATTGGTTTTTCTCCTATACCCTCGGACTTTCTCCTTTTGTTCTCCGATCTTTGACGCTGTCTGAATAAACATTCCCTGCGCAGAGCCATTACGGGCCCGTGCATCCGCCCGGGATAGCGAAAATCGTGGCCGCTTCCGCGAAATTCTAAAGACCATTTTAGGCACGAGCCCGGGAAAATGTCGAACTGGAATTTACAGTGAGACAAACGTCGGGAAATTCTCACGGTGATAAATTATGTACGTTTTAATTCATTGATGAACATGCGCATAATTATGATTCTCAGGAACTAATAAATCGAATTTCGACTGACCCAAGAACCTATTCATCCATCATGGTATTCCAATTAAGGTTTCTTTCCTTTGGTCTCCCAATCTTCGCAGGTCCAATCTTCGATCATTTTCATTTACAATTACGTTCTGTAGGAGACTGCGAGTTGGCAGTTTTGGCGATTCATCGGGCGACTCCATTCGAAAGTGCTACTTTCACCGTGGAAAAGTTTTCCATTCGGTTAGGACTGGAAAGAGCCAGACGAGCACCGAAAAATTGCCGCGTCGACTATCAGCCATGCGGACTCGACCCTTTTTAGTAAATTCGATTTCTAGCTGTTGGAACTAATTCCGCGCATCGCCCGAAGAGAACTGTCTTTACCCCTGCGCCCCTTTCCCCGCGCGTCGTCGAAGGGAGAACGAGGGGGGAGGTGTAGAACTGCCTCAAGTACCTTCCGATTTCTTTCGTCTTCCTCCTTTCCCGTCACTTTCCTTCGGCTTCAATGGTTTCTCCCTGCACGACGATTCCTTTCCCTCGGTCCCCACCCTTATCACTCTTTTATTCTTTTATATGCCCATTTTATTTCAGCCGTTTCCGCTGCTGTCATTGTTTCTTTCCGTTTCATTTGAAAAGTTCTTTTCACTTTCCCCTACATTGACTTTCTTCCAAATACGCCCGGTTTTCATTGCCAATGTCAGCGATTGACGGTTATGTAGTTGAAGGGAATCGACGACACTCTTTTCCCATTGCACTCTTCATTGAACGCAAAGAGTCGCGGCACAGATAGCGAAGACGAATGAAATTTTCTCTCCAGAAGAGCTCGTACATGGTCCGAAGATCATTTTACCGTGCTTCCTTCAACTGGACTAATTTTTCGTTAAATTTTCATCGATCAGATGCATAATCTGCGTCGACGATATTCCACGCTCTTCTCCCTGATGCCCTTTTCCCCTGTTTTTCCTATTTCCTTCGTTCGGTCGATCGGCATTGGGGACTCACGTCCTATCTAAAGGATCCTGAGCGGTACGGCGATTTCCTTAATAATCCTTCCCTTTCGATGTCCCTCACCTCCCGACTCTTTTCGCGCCTGGCAATCTCCGTCGTCGGGGGCTCGAATCGTCGGGAAGAAGGTGCTCTGTGCATCTGCTTCGGAGATATGCTTTAATTTAGCAGTTGTCAAAGGCCCGTCGCCCGAACCACCTGGCTTTTATTTTTCGCCGGGTCTTCGACATCCATCGGAGTTTCCTTAGTTTCCGTACAAAAGGATCCCTTGGCGAACGGATCCATCAGCCGGGGTATTTTTCTATTCTTCCTACGAGTGTCGTTCACCTCGCGTCTATGCGGTAATCTCTTTGGCCATTACAGGGGAAACTGTGCACATATCGGAGGCGACTGTAAAACGTTTCGCGAGAGCAGCTTTTAGTTTTGCCTTTCCCTCTTAACGAGCGGCGTTAGCAGCAAGGCTTTCAGCCCTACGCCCGGTTTCGCGAATTTTAAAGTTCGTGATCAAAGGCCGTTAGAAACAAAAAGATAAAGCGGTTCTAATAGTCGGAAACTTCATACATATACCGCTAAAAGCTCCAAGTAAAACCAAGTAGAACAGAGGAAAAGCCCGGTGAAAGCTCGCGGCAAAACCTCTGTAATATCGCGGCTGCGATAAAATTCGTTACACAATTCAAATACCTTCAAAGTCGCGGGCAAGAGGGAGACGAAGGAAAATGCATTTCCGTCGGAACGAAAAAGTTTGCGGCAGGGTTACTTCTAATGATCTTTTTGCAAAGCGTTTACTAGAATATCACGTCCTTTGCCTCCGCGCTCCACTGAGTACCCTTTTCCCGAGAAGGAAAATATTTATTAATTTCCCGCCGCCGGTGAATTTTATCGTTGTGTCCTTGCGGAGCGGAGCAATTGCCAAGCCGAAGAACGTAATTTCCTCGTTTACCCCGGCTTTTGCAAAGTCCCTCGGCTCCAGGCGGGCAGTTACGACGTTTCTCATGGGGCTTCCTGGCGTTTCTGGGTACTGAGTAAAGCTGCAGCGAGACGAGTCGACGGCCGCGATAACGGCAGTAAAGGGGACCGGCGGAGTGGCGAATTCGAGGCCGAATAAAAAGGAGGCCGGTCAAAGAGTCGCTACTGATTTTACAAAGGGCTCGTCCGACGGTCTCGCTTCTCAGAGAGGCGAGGGAAGACGAGGGTCCGGGGCGGGATATCAGTATTCCAGTCGAGGCGAGAGAGGTCATGTGACGAGCTGGACATACACAAGATTTGCCGTGGATTCTTCACGGCACCGATGCCCGGGGATATGTCTCGCCTGGCAAACTGACCCTACGTGCTTTGGCTCCTTTATCCGTCATTGCCATTTCCGATACGCTTTCACGGGAATGCCGATCGTACCTGAGAACTAGACGGGGCCCTATCTCTTTCCCATTCTATCTCTGTAATTCCACGCGGCATGGCGTACCGACACGTGCGGAATTACGTTCAGTCTACCTCCTGGCCTAATGGCAGTTCACAAATCTTTCGCCGAGGAAATACGAGAATTCCCTCGGCGTCGCCCGAAATTCCGAAATTACCACGAATTTCTCGCTGGACAGCTAATGCGTAAAGTTCATCTCTTCGATATTCGGTACCAGCGCGCGAAACGTTCTCATCGCAATTGAAACGAAGAGATCAAGAATTTCCCTTAGCACCTCCAACGATGAACTTCGATGTTTCGCTGAATATATTAATCATAATGGCGAGATTCCGTCGTTTCGATGGACCTTCATTGAAACGCAGATAGCCGGTCCATTGAAAGAAACGTCATTCTTAATCGGCTCATCGACCAATCGGATCGCCGTTAATCCGGCTCGGTATTCGCGATGATTCATGGTGAAGGAGAACTCGGGGAAAGTAGTGCGGCATTCCTCGGCGTGACTAAACTTACGCCGGGCTATGAGAACGGACGATCCTTTCCAGGCAGAGATGCGTATCGCCGTAGTGTCGCGCGGGGGAAGGCAAAATGACGGGCAAAATGACTGATTGACAGTCCTACGAAGGGCGACTAGGCAGATAGACATGGCGGACCCTTTCCTCCGACCCGTCTACCTTCCCCTTCTATTATTATGTACCCCTCGGTGGCTAAAAAAACCTCTAAGACCTTCCCCCCTCCCCCTCCGCCTCTACAGGAGAAACGTCGCCGATATTCTCTTTTGATATTAAGCCTTTTTCTCCGAGCACTTGGAAAGAAGTACGAATGGAAGTAATCTAAAAAGAAATACAATCCCAGCTGCACGAGTCTTTGAGCAGCCAGATTCAACCGGCAAGATGATCTTTATTCTCCCGTTTCTCCCGAGAATTCAGGTAATGGAAGGGTTGTGGGAAACTACTGGCAACGTTTTAGGGGCACGCTTTTTTCTACTGCTCATCTAGACAGGCGAGGTCCTTGGTTTGTGATAAATTACAGTGGTGCATTTAGAAAAAGTTTGTTCAATGCTCTTCGTGACAATATCAACGAACGATCATTAATAATACCGCGTGGCACTTATTGTTTGTTCTAAAATAAACCAGTACAGAAGACACAATAATCTTTCAATATTTTTTCGAACGTAAAGTAAACATGAACGGTTACACAACGTACAAGATATAATTTGAAAACATTATCATGACATGTTCGTTAAATTGTAAAGTGACGTAAAGTTTTTGTAGTTTTCTGAAAGATTTTCTCTCAACATTATGTAATTCCGGTGAATCTTTAAATGATCTTTGGTATGTTTGTGAGCTTATTCCTGTAATTCTGGCTCGTTTAAAAAGTCTTTTCAGCGGATGCACTTACGGGTTTTGTGGGCTAGCTTTGGCTGACGAGCAAACTTCGCTTTCGTATTCGACGAAGGCGTATACGGCGACTTACTCAAAGCGTGTAGTCCGCGCGATAAGGAAGTAATCTAAGGAGCTTAGTCGGTCTTAAGCGGATTCGCGGTCCTCCAAGAATCGAAATGGTGATTCTTCGAGCGCTTCTTTCTAAGCCCATCTGGCCGCGTGGAAACTATTACCGAAAGATTCCCGATGCACACAAGTATGCCACTGACCTTTCTAACGTGCAATCGTATCCGGCTAAAAGGTCCATCGACACGTGTGACGTAAAATCATGCGCCTCTAAAAGGTAGACGTAGGAGCTTGCCCTAAAAAGCCCAGGGATAAACGAATAATCGTGTAGAAAACGTAGGCAGTCAGTGTGGGCGGACGAAGAAAATCGAACAAGGCATTGCTCTGTCTGATGCTTAATCAACAAAAATTGTTACATGACAGAAGTGATTCAGAAGGGCAGGGCTAATGTTATTTCTCAGCATTGCCTCTTAGCGAATACAGAAAGTTTGTGCCCGTGAAAATTCGGTAAAGGACAACGTAAGCGGGGGAACACGTGTTTATCTTAAGATCGGCAAGTTTTTCGGATAAAGATGTGAAGTCGGTGCTTTAGTCCAATAATGCGGACTGCAAAGTACTTGGGCGAAGAAAGACGAATCTTTTCCTTTCGAGATAAAAGCAATGCCGTCTGTGTAGAAGCGAAAAGGACAAGCTTATCCGGTAAGGAAAAGGTAGGACTTGTTTCTGCGGATTCACCGAGATATGATATTACTGAAATAGAACGCGTCTTATTCTTAAGACCCATCGGCATTTTTGTAAACACTGGTTTAAGGTTGAATAAAAGTCGAATTACATTGTATCGGGGACTTATCCAGAGATACATGAATATCGGCTAATAAATACTAAGGAAAATTTCGCAATTCTGGAAGTGTATAAGTAAATGAATAAAATTCAATATCTGACTTTCAGATGAAATATTCTCTCTTCAACTGGAGCATACATATGTGGCTTTTTAATACAATATTAAAGCTTATGCAAAGCCTTCACAAAGCTTTCAAACCTAGATTTCACCGTTATAAAACATCACGTACTGCATGATATTCAAGATAATCTTTCCAAGTGTACATCAGTAAACTCGGAAATTATTAATATCCGTATTTCAGCGTTTAATCCTTCAGCTGTATTTGGCATTTTAGTTATTTACATTTCATTTTCTGCATCGTTCAACATTCACATAGACCTTTTCCTCCGATTCATACATTTATCCAGTGTCGTATTAAGTTTTACGAATCTTTTCGTTGGTCACGCAGAAGTCATTAAACGAAGGGCTAAAAGGGCGACCGAATTACGTCGTTCGTTCGAATTATTTCGCTGCGATCGTCGATTCCGCGAGTTTCGATATCTCGACTGCCTGGGTCCGATCTCGTTTGAGATGGGACGCAGGGCGTTCGCCTCTTCGACACAACGACGTTTCCTCGCACGACAAAGAGATCGTCCGGGAATTCCGGGAGATACTGTCGCTGCTGGACCGTCTTTGTCAGGCTAATATCGTGCACGGAGATCTGCGGCGCGGAGACTGACACGACCCACGGGCAGCAGGACTATCCCCCCCCCCCTCTCATCCCTCGTGTCCGTGAGATTAGGTTCCGAAGAGATCTTGCCGTGGGGAGAAAGGATCGGGGGGACGGTGTTCACGCAGAAGCCATTCCTACGTGGCAGTAAACGGTCTCCAAAGGGGGTCCGGTAGTCGCAATAAAGGGAGAAACTACGTTGTCGCGTTCTCTCATCGGGACCGTTCCCCCCCCCCCCCCCCCGACCCCTTTGGCCCCTCTCTTTGTCTCGTGTAGGGTCCCAGCGTTTTACCTGGCCGCAGGAAAATGACGAACGTTTTAGGTACAAACCCCGCTCGGCGGGAAGGGGCGTGTTTCTTCGAGTGGACGATGGTACGGCGATAACTTGGAAATCTCTCGAATCCTCGACTGATTGCCCGCATTGTCTCCCGCTGGAAGCTTTTTTTATGGACACGAATTCCCACCGCACGGTGCCATAAACGCTGAATCCCAAACGGTATACCAGTAATTCCTTCCGAGAAAATAGATAAATCAAGCGCCCTGAGGAGTAAAGGCCGAATTGCGCAAGTCCTGTCCGTCGTTTTACGTCCTTCGATTTTATAAGTCAATTTCGACGGAATTTCCGTTGAGCAGGACGATTAAAATCTAATAAGCACTAAACCCCGTGACGCGGGTGTTGCGTAAGACTAAACCCGGTACAAGGTTTGCGGTTTTGGTCGAACGGCTAAGAACTGGGAAAAAAGAATTACGACCTTGCGCTGACCGCAGTGAAGAGCACATTTTTTCGACCGCTCGGCGGGCGGTAGCACCTTTTTGAGAAAACACTTTGGAAATACATCGGGCAATCTTATCTGCTATCAGCGTTGTATCAGCGACCATTTCGAAGCGACTGCATCGTTCCGAATCTTTTCATACGACTTGCCTGCTTTTTTTATCGTGCAATTGGCGAGGCGTGAGGGTATTTTCGCGGTGAAACGTCAGGTTGAAATGACTTAGAGGGCGAGGGTGGCTTGTACTCGTGCTCGTACATCGGGGTGCAAATGTATCCAGTGGAATAGTAGTCTACCGTTGGCTGGCTCTGGTCTACGGGCCTTGGTGGTCAGTACGTCCAACCGTGACGCCCCGCGATGCACTGCGGGTTGTCCGCGATAGTTTTACCGAACAAGTTCGCTATTCACCGCAAGTGTCTCCGCAGGGTAACTGCAGAGCTGTCCTTACAAGTCTATGGGGAATGACACATTTCCTGGTTACCCGCTGTGTCTCTCTCTCTCTCTCTCTGTCTCTCTCTTTCTCTGTCTCCCCACCTCTAACTTCCTGCTTCTGTTCGATTCTGACTTTCTCTTACTTTTCAGTGCCTGTTCTCGCGTTCGTCGTCTGTATCCGCCACATTTACGCGTTTATAATGTACACGGAAATTCAGTGTTCCTTAAATTCCGTCAAAGCCAGTACGCCAAGTGCCACTAGAATATTCGTGCACGAATAATCTGATACTGGCGGTTGATAAGAGGTCGGGAATTTATTATCGCCAGGTTTTGCCGGTGCATAGAATGTTTAAAAGAAAATTATCAACACGAGGGGTAGTGAAATTTCTCTGATGCACGTGAGAAAAATGATATTCACATGTGGGTAATTATATTTTGCAAAATCGTTATATCTACTTTTATGTAAATACAATGGCATACTTGTGAGTCCGTCCGTGAGCGGTGAATTTCAATCGACACTCTGCTGCCTCAGGCAGTTTCGTAACTTGACAGTTCATGCTGACAGGCCGTGGGTCGTTGAGATTCATGATCTCATTGAATATTTATTTAAATGACGCGCTACCGCATGAACGGTACAACTTCTACGAACGACCGATGAGATGCATATGCGAATTCGATCGATTCGAATTACGTTAACGCGATCATTCGTTATGTGAAAGATGTCACGAAAGCGGAAGCTGAAGAATCAATTGAAATCTCTTGCAGCGGAAAATCATATACATATGAACATTTACCAATAATTTCACGTCAATCACTGAGAACGCTTTTACTACGATCATATAAATTCCTTTTATTTATGGTTACCGTGTATCCGTAAAACTCTGCAATCTTCCTAAAAGGGAATAACTGATACGCGGCAAAGATTTCCATCGCACTATTTACAGGCTGAAAAGGAGTGCAATATCGGAATTGAATCTACCCTTAGTCGGGGAAGAAGGCGTGTTTGAAAGGGTCTGTCCACTATCCTGACGGAATGTGCTGTTAGGAGAAGATTTAATTTCGTCAACACCAGCCTTACCCTTGGAAGATCATATCGAGGAACATGTTTGAAGAAGCTTATGCGGACAGGCTTTCGGGCAAGCCCTCGGCATATCTTTCCCTGATACATTTCCCCGTAATGTCGTATAATTACAACTTCGGTGGCTGCGAGTGTAGCGCCCTAACGACCTGATATTTTTCTTATCTCACGGTTCACACACGTGCAGCCACAGTCACGTAGACGTAGGAAGTCGTTTAAAGGGGCACGGTTCGCTTGCCCGGGGTTCAGGCACTTATAGGAAACATAATAGAGCTCTATTCCAGACCAGGTTTTCTTATCTGATGTAGCCTGACCGGCTTCCCCCGGGATGGACACTTATATGGAACGTATAGTAGCAGGATAGTATTGACCGGTCATTTTCCTTATTGGTTCTACGGGCTCCCTGCCCCCCCATCGCTTTATAAAAGACTTTTCCCTACTCTTCAGACGCTACTGACCTATTCTACTGGCAGAATTCACACAGCTAACCCGACGAAAGAGTTTTCGCCATTCATTTAAATTCCAAACAAATTACCCTTCTGTACACGAGAAAGCGAACACTCATTGCTTCATCGTAATGCGAAATACAATAGAAATGCGTATAACGCTAAATTTATATTCAGTTATATTTAGTTATATTTATATATTTATAATAATATTTATAATACCTAGTTTCGTCGATACCTCCCGTTCACTTGTTTCACTTGTTATTGGATTATAAATAGTTTCTTAGCAATACATCGAAGCAGGACGATATTTACCGGTAACTTCTGTTATCGGTTTGGACCTGGGCATAGGGCCACTTATGCGAGATCCATGAAAGACTACGGGAAAGACTTTCCATGGAGTGCTCGAGAGTTCAGACGTTCCTGACCTATTCCACAGCGGCAATAGTCCGAGGAAGCGGAAAGAAAGAAGGCTTACCGATCAGCTCCCACTCGTGTCTACGCAGAGCCGATTTCGCCCGATCTCACCGCCCATTATCAATCCCCCCGGTGTAAACAATAGCGGCTGACGTCGTCGGCACGAGCTGCTTTCTCTCCCGTAATTCGTTGCGAATGCCCCGCCCGCATACCGACACCGTCATTCTTTTTTTTTCCCACCACCCCGCCAGTCGGATTTTTCCGGAGTTATGGCGCATATCAAAATTCCCGGACGCACGAGGACGCGACGTATGGGGAGCCGGCGAAAATCTAAAGATATCGCCCTGAGTTAATTAAATACCAAAACACCTCAGAGGTATTTCCCGCGTATTATGCGGACCAACGTTCCACCGATGCAACGTCAAATGGTAATTTAATTATCGACGTTTGCCACCTGCGCAGTCACGATGCACTCTTTATTTCTTATCTCTCTCTCTCTCTCTCTTTCTTGCTTTTTCGTTGTTTCAGCAAACAGGCGACCCGGTAATCGTTTACCACGTACATTTTGCTTACGAAACTACTGGTTCTGTCTTCAAACTAACGATTTTCTAGATCGTGCACGTTTTGCTGGCTCAAAGAAAATTCATATTGAACTCAACGTGTAACACAGAGATTTACTACGTTGTGGTTTAATGAATTTAAGTCCAGTATGATTATGAGGGCTACGTTTAAAGTACTTGGAATTCTTTTTAAGCAATTTATGAAGAGACATAAGACTCAGAGTTTGACAGTAAAGGATTACATTCAGTTAGAATGATAGAAACTCACATTCTTAGCACAGAAGTCACGTTGGGTGACATTTCCTGAATTTGCATCTTGGTAAATGTCAGTAAAAGATAATGAAAACCATCGGACGACGAAGATTACCTTTTATTTGCAAAACCACGTTCGTAGAAGTTAACATGCTTAATATAAACGCGACAAATTCCAGGAAAGTTGTGCATTGTAATTAAAGATAAATTGCTCTTTAATAGCTTCATCGGTTTTATTTGCTTTTAGTTACCCGTGCGTTGGCAGAGCGTACTTTCGTAGACAGTTGCTCGCAATTAGACGGTGTTATTAAAACGAAAAATTTATTTGCCGCGCGCTGGCGACTCTCGCCGGTAAATTGTCTCGCATTCTCGGCCGAGTCGCGTTAATCGAATTTACTCTGCTAAGTTTTGCC
Organism: Hedychridium roseum; assembly: GCA_963989215.1. Taxonomy (NCBI): domain Eukaryota; kingdom Metazoa; phylum Arthropoda; class Insecta; order Hymenoptera; family Chrysididae; genus Hedychridium; species Hedychridium roseum. The sequence goes on from OZ022314.1 coordinate 5,240,870, forward strand.
GCGAGATTCTACAGACAAACAGGGACTATTGTAGTCAGGAGCCAACAACTTCCCTGTCACCGATATATTTACAGATTCTATTAACGATTCTGAGTTTGCATTAATAGCCCAATATTTCCCTATCAATGCAGAAACTGCTGATATGCATATTTGTAAAATTCACCGTTTTGTGTAGTTCAGAGACTTTTAATTCACAGAATAAAAGTTTCTTTGGACTCTAACAATACTTATCAGTTTTCAATGTAGCTTTTAACCATTTTTAAATCACTTTTCACATTTTTAGCTTTAAATCAAATTTGTCAGGTGATTATTTTTCATTGCTGGAAAAAAGGGAGATGTCTGGCAATTACAGCGACGTTGATTAACGTAGGGGAAAAATAACAGTTTAACAATTCTGCCGACTCTGTGTTGACGTTATATTTCATCCGGACATACTTTTAATTTATTACGATTACCCGTACGTATCTTTGCGAGCATTTATCACAATTAAAAGCACGATGCAGCGTGTGCGGAAATAATATCACTGCGAGCAGGTTCAGTAAGCACTTGTATCAGTTTAAAATACACACTGGGATGCACATTAATATACAAGGCATGATTTACTCTCTTTCCATGGACTGCCGAGTATCTGCCAATGCAGATTTTCATAACAATGCTTATTATCTTTCCGTACATTTATTGATTTACTTTATCGGACTGTTCGTCAAGTTTCAATTTCACTTGCTCGTTAATTGCAAAAAAAGGGTAAAATCTAAAATGTAGCGGTGTTGCATTGACAGTTTGTAGAATAGGGTGAGAAGTTTATTATTAAATGTTGCCGAAAGTATTGAAGAATGGGAGGGGAGGGGGGAAGCTCAGTTATTCTTCTTGATGGAACTGCGTAAACTTGGAGCCGGATTCTCCGGTCTCTTTGGAGAAACGCGCTGTCTGCCGACGGGCCCGCCCGAGATGGACGCGATAATACCTTTTTTTGTCCCCTCTATTGGAACTCCAGACCGTCCCGAAGCGAACAATGGCGGTGCTGAAAACACGGGGAACGCACACGGCATAGATTCGCCGTGCCGATTGTCCGTCGCCAGGAAAACAGAAGGAAGAACGTACTCCTGTGCGATACCGACCTGCCAGAGGAGGAAAAGTTCGAAATTCCACCGAGCAGCCAATCGATATTTCCTGTCGAAGTAAGAACGTACGCCTTCGAGGGAAATCATTAGTCCCGGCAAAGGAGAAATTTTGCCCTATCTATATTTATATTTCATTCATTAACGGTTCCAAACATTTTATTCTGTCCTCTGCGTTCGGAGGATTTATTAAAGGCAAACGTGGCAAACGTAAACGCGTGCATTATATTGTTAGCGGTACGCGGGGGACAATTCTCCGGCGATGGTATTTTACATAGTTGAGAATATTTCTTGTCGTTACGGCGCGGCACAATGCTTCGGGTTAACGTGAATTTTTGTACATTCCACGATACCGCAATAGCGCCGGCCGCGCGATTACAGCAACACGTGAAAATCTATTACAGAGGCCCGGGACATAGCGAGATTACTTCGTTTTAGTTTTCGCGGCATCGAGTTCATCTGACCGTGTACAATGGCAGATAAAAAGCGGGTAATTCCGGCGGCCGGGCTATTCTTCCGTGTAAAAAGGATCTCGGCGCGTTGCCGGGGGCTGATAAAGCAAATGTGAAAAACCAAAGAGCAAAAAGAGAGACAGAGAGAGAGAGGGGGGAAGAGTGTCATCGCGATCACGATAATAAAGTTTGTCCAGGTCCATCGCGCGAAAAAAAACCGCAGAGACCGGAACAATGGTGGTCGGCGAGCGCCGATGAAAAAGGGAAAACCCCGGAAGAGCGGGGAAAGCGAGCGGAAAAACGCAGCGGCGCGTGGCCCGTCGATTTGGACAATCGCGTCTCAATCGTCGAGGCACAATGAAAGGGCTGCCGAGGACAGCGGCAGTTTTGCTGGGGTGGTTTTGCAGATGAAACCCCGATCGAGCGGATCGTCCGCGTCACGGATTGAAATCCGCATTCAGCGAGTTAATCGGCATGGATAGGCGTATGTGCGGCAAAGGGGGAGGGGCTGAAGAAGGGGGTGAAAAAGGGACGGGCACTAGGAGATGAACGAGGAGAAAACGAGAGCGAAGCGACCTAACGGGAGACTCGACGGATAACTTAACTCACTGATCCGCCACCGCTTTCCCCTCTTTCTCTGTCCCCCCCTCCTTCCCCGCGGTCTTTGTGTTTGCTCCTAAGGTCGGCTGGCTCCATTGGCCGCGAGGGACAACTGCCGTATCCCGCTAGCGGCTTCCGTCCTCGCTCTTTGTTGCTTAGATCACGGTGTCCCCTGGTCCCGGGCGTTCCCGTCGATCCTTTGTCGGCGACATAAACTTTAATTACTGCGTACCTCCACGAAAAAGAGACGGCCAGATAGATGGATAGATAGGCTCCCGTTCCTTTGGTGCAACGTAAGAGGAACGCCGGTCCACCCTTTCAAAGAACTCAAGAACGGCAGATAAGTCTTTCCTTAAAACAAAGGGTCAACCGTGTACGGCTTCCTACGCGCGTCGTAATAAAGTAGTTTTACGTCACGACAAGACTACTGTACAGTAAAACATTAGATATATTAGCTCCTTCTACATTTTCATTAATTTTCAAAAGATTATCTTCTACAGTGCTTCATCTCAATTCAGCCGAAAAAGGTTGATAAGAAAGAGTGGGGATTCGTGATGAACAATGTAAATTTATTTTGGGAAAAAGGTTTATTGTCATACGATTCGATAAGGTTATAATTTAATCGTCGGTTCACCGTGGATTCTTTAATAATGAACGATGCGTCATCGGGAATGGCGACACGTCCATTTTCTGCATTTGTCTAATGCAGTTCGTTGTTGGAATTCAATCAGTTTTGCATTTGGAATGGACGGACGCTTTGGCGCGCGACTCAGATCAAGTAAAATCAATAATTGATAACTATGGGGCACGGGTGCCCGATGGAATAATGAATGCTAATGTCTGATAATTATTCGGTTAATCGTTCAACTTAATTATTGAAATTGCTGGCTTGGTCGTTGAATCAGCTCGTTTCGACAATTACTCGCATTTTGCTAAGCCTTATTTCGCCTCGACAGAAGGTATATCCCGTTTCCCTTCTTCCTCGCAATGCATCGCGGAACTCCAGTAGCGAATGACGCGCAGAGAATCAGCGAGTACGTTGATTTATTGAAATTCGAGCGATTCAAAGACGCAGTGGACTATTTTATCGATGTACTTACCACGAGACATTTTAGGCCAGAACGTATTTTCAGTCTTCGGTTCTTCGGATTGTTGCCAGGAAGGTTCCCAATGGCACCATGGGCTCTCATGTCCTGTTCTAACCCTGTCTAAGAGGACCTCGCTATCGAGCTTCACGGGTGGATCACATGGGGAGAACTTCTCAGGCGGATCCTGAACAGTGTCATCTTACCGTTTCCGCTTCCACGTGCCGTTGTTGCTGGTAAGTGGACTCAGATTCGACGATGTCGTAAACGTAAACACCGGCAAGGCTAACGGTCCGGCACTGCCAAAGTGCGTAGGTACCCCGACAAATTAACCTCTTCCCCCTACCTTCCCCCCGCTGGCCCACTTTCCGCCGAGGGCGAGTTTACGCTAGTCTACGAAGGTGTGACCGTCATCCTTAACAGGACGCAATCACAGACGAGAGTTTACTTTGGTACACAGAGCGGACATAGCCCCCTGGTCAAAGCGTGACGCCCACTAATATAAAACGGCTACCCTCGGAATAATGTCCGTAACGGCCATTTTACTTACAATTAGCCAAAAGCGGACATAGGTGCGCTCCGGAGCGGAATTTTGAGAATTCACGTTCAGCCAAGCGGATTAAACGCTTGTAATGAGATAAATTGGCACACCTGAAACGTCTGTTTTCCGTGCGAGCGAAATAAAAGCCGACGAACGAAGCTATCCTATCCGTGGACGAAATTGAAGTTAGAACTATTCTCTGTGCGCACTTATCTCTAAACGCCTGGCGGAAATAAGCCTCTGAAAGTAATTAAGCCGGTCTGGATGTCTTGCATTCCCGAAAATTCGGCAAAGAAAGTGGGGAATTAATTGAATAGTTATTCCCCGTGCTCGATAACTTTATCTCGTTTTAATTAAGCGTGTGCCTGTATTATAGGTAGAAGTTCGCGCGACTCCTCCTCGGCGAGTTTCGCCCGCAATTCTGAAATTTCCGGGACCGTTACATTCCGGAAGGATAATATTTGACTCGGGAGACGGCCTGGTCGGTACATTTTAATCCAAGATGAGGGACGGGCGTTTTGCGAAACGTGAAAGAAGTCTTATCGTTAATTAGTAACTTTAACCTCGCTTTTTCAATTGCCTCAGATACGACAAAGTAATCTGGCACCGTAACATCGATATTTCCCGAATAATTCCATTTTTTAAAAATAATTTTTACAACAAACAACGAATGTTTGACGTTTCAAAAATGCACGTGTTTGTAGTATAATTATTGGGTTATTACGCTTAAACGTTATTTTTCCTAATATTTCAGTGGATGCTCAAACTTTCAATTTCGAGCAAAAGAATACTTTTTCTTAACGATTTGTTGATCCAACAATTCAGGCACTTAAATCGGCCGGTGCTTGTGTACCAATATTATCATTCCGAGTATAATTTTATGTCCACAGGAGCCGTCTAAAAATTCCCTTTCATCGTTTCGGCGCGATTGTTTCTTTTCATCGGGAAGCAACAAGCGTGCCGGAAAGTGTGATTAGCCAGCCAATTAGTCGACGCGATATTAAAAGTTAAATAGGTAAATCATTATACGCGGATACCGGTACGAACGGTCAGTTATAATTCGCGAGAGTTTCTCTGGTTGAGCCCCGGAGAGGGTTTTTACGGCCCTATTAAAAAAAAAGGACGAGAGGAAGAAGAGGACGATGATGAAGAAGAAGAAAAAGAAGAAGAAGAATAAGAAGAAGAAGGTTCCGGTTGGCGCGCGGCCCTGGGGTAAGTGGTGCTTTAAAAATTAACGGGGAATATTATATAGTTCTTATAAGCGCAGCAGCATCTTCTTTTGCTTTACGTTTTACGCTTTATGGACCGGCGAACGGGGGGAAAAAGTTTGCCGCGAGCGAGCCTCTGTGCACCTGTGAATCACTCGACATCGGTGCTACAGTTTTCCATAATGCGCCATCGTCGCATTGGAAAAACGGTATACGTCCTATCGGAATACATCGAGCGCCTCGTTTAATTAATTATTTCCCGCTGCAAGGTTTCACCAGAAAAAAAAAGAAGCATGTGGACTACGGAATATTCCGACGGGAATCACTCGTCGAAGTATACGTAAAAACAAAAAAGACTTTGGCGCGGAGCTAATTTCTTGAGTCGACAGTGCCGGCGAAGAACTAATGATGAGTTTTCGCAGATATATGGGGAAAAAATACGGCGATGAATAACTTTAATTAACGCTGCAGGCCGCTAAAAGCTATTCGTTGTAATCCTACCACTTGAGATGTAGGGCTTGAACGTGAGAAAGCTTACCACTAAAAGTTAGTTTTTACTGCATAAAACTTTACATCAAGTAGCCGGCCCACTCGTAATTAACGTTTCAGATTGTATATATTATTCTACTCCTGCATTTCTATATTCCTCATCGACCAATAAAACACTAACGAACATCAGCCAGTATTCACGTTTGACTGAAGTAACATTTACCTTCCATCCTGGAGCAAAGCCTTTTCTGGACCTTATTTCTCATGCATCGCCCGTAATATTTTCTCCCTTTGCCGAAGGTTCGTGTTTTCCCATCGTTATACGAGTATCACGATGCTGATGCGCTGACGTATCGAACAGAGACGAAGCCGACGATATCCTCTTGCCGAGATCAACGCCGGCGAGACGGGTTTTACCCCGGCTATATAACTGCTAGCAAGAGATGCTCGTGCATCCGACGTACGTGAACTATGCATCCACGCGTATATGCACAGACGGGACGCACACGCGTGTAGGTGCATAAACATGCCGGTACATCGGTGTATGAGGAAGCTTTCATGGGCTCTTAGATGCGGAGGGCGCTTGACATTATGCAATTCGCGGGCACTCGGGCGAATCCGCAGATCAGCTTGCAGCCAACGAGAAACGTTCCTATACGTCGCCGACAGATACACGGAACTCCGGCTTCATATGCGTGCCGCCACCTACTTAATGTTACTTTCATATTCACCAGCCAAATCCGCCCTACGAGCATGAAAAAATAAGGGACCTTTCATCAATTCGTATAACATAATGTCGCATTGAAAATATTTTGTCGCGACGGAATGACGTATTCATCGGGTGCAGCGTTTGCCCTACGCTCCTGAAAAATAAGGATTTTCGTCAATTGATATAATATACTGTCGTGTGCAAAATATTGTGTATGTTTTATAAAAATGTACGGAGAGTCAATTGAAAATATGAAAAATAAAGTTTTTCTGACAAGTTGTCTTATTTGTACCTCATTTTTCCTGAAAATTTCACTTAAATTCAAATGAAGGGGTGAATTACTTGCGTTATTTTTATGCAATTTTATTGGGAAGTGTTGTACGTACGAGTTAGAATTTCTTTTACGAGCGAATGGTTTTCTGTCGGCTGAGTTTTGACGTTTATCAACCGCACGCTTGTTTCTCCGGGAGATCTCCCCCTCTAGGCGGGGTGTACGTGGAATTTACGAGCGTTACCAGGGTAACATGGTAACCGGTACCCGCATTCCCCTCAGGCTTGTGCAGTTAAGCAACCTCCGCCTAAGCTCGTCTGAATTCGATACTTACGGTCGACAGAGGATCGTACACTGGGTGATAATGGTTTCAGAGTTATGCAAGGAGTTCACTGAAAGGACACAGGGAAGCCAAATAACGACAGACCAATGACGAATCACTAATCTTTGCCAATGATTCTGCATGAAACTCATTATAAACAGCTTCCGCGAAAGCGTTTATTCGTTTAAACCCACAATGCCGCGTAATTGCTGGAATATTTCGAGGCGGACTTTTGGAAGGTCCCTCGGTCGAAAATTTCCCAGGAGGACGGTAAATCGGCTTTTTTGCCGAAAGGACGCGAGTTCTCGGCTGGAAGTGAAAAAAGGAGCAAGTGAATTCCGAAGGGCAACTCGGCCGATCTTTCCTCGCCGGCCGGAAACCGCAGGAACCCTAGCGGGCCCCTGGCCCGGCACTGGATTAAACGACATCAAGGAACTTTTTAATCTCTCGAGCGAGAACAACGGACAGATGCTTTCATACCGCCGGCTTTCCCCGACTTGACACGCCGTGTTAAGAGCCGTCGTGGCCTGCCTGCCGCAGGATTCGTCGTTGGAACGGGGGAACCGTCTTCCTCCCCGTCGTCGTTTCCCCACGCTTTTGTCCTCTTCATCTCTCCCCATCTCTACCTCTCTTCCTCCCTCGTGCTCCTCCCGTCCCGACCTTTCCCCAGCGGGGAATTTCGGGAGGTCTGGACGTCGAAATGACGCGTCGGTCGAGATTTCGTTGCGGATGCCGGGAAATGCTGGGCTTCCTGAAAAAAGCTCGAATAACTCGCCGAGGAAACTTTGCCGCCCGCTACGCTTCCGCACCCCACACCCCCACCCCCCCTTTTTTTGCGTCTTCGAGCCCCGTAACTCTTGTACCGCGACAACGGTTTCTTTCCGTTACAGGGAAATAAATGTTTCCATTGATTTTTTCACGGTCATCATTCACGCGGAACAATTGGAACAACAAAGAAATTATCAAGACCTCTGACGTAAAACAGTGATACTGAAGATCCAGGACAGTAGAAAAGACTGAAATTATCGGGATAAGAATTCTTTCTGCGTATTCGAGGTCGAAAAGAGATTCGTGAATGTACGTGAAAGTTCTGTCGTCGCGTTAGCACCGTGTCTTGGGGTTCTTCGTTCCATTTAAAAGTGACGATATAACATGCAGAGCGACGCGCCAGACGGCCTGCCCCGTGAGATCTTCATGGAAGACGGCGAGGAACGGATGACAGGATGACGCGTCGGTGGTAACGATTTAGTCCCGCATGCCAAGAAAACCCGAGAAGTCCCGACCCAGTTCCACGATAGTGCCGTTACTCAAGGGGGAGGGTCCTTTAAATGATTCGTCATCTTCGGGTTATCTGCTCTTTCCTCCCCCTTTCCCCGGCTCTTCCTCCGTGCCTTCCCGGGGATTCCGCTGTCCTGGCAGAGTGCGGCGGCAGATCGATCGCGATGGCAAAATGTTTACTCAGTCAATGTTTACGTAATCGGCCAAGTCAGCCACGACGTGCTGCGGAGCCATTACAATTAACGCGACGTTAGTCGTGGCAACATCCCCGAGGAATCGGAGGATCATTAATTTTTGTTCCATTACGTCGTTACGCAGAGCATGAAATAAATAGTAATTTAGGAAATGATGCACTATGTCGACGTGTCATTTACGTATTATTAATCAGCGTGGGACAAACAAATGCGCATTAAGGGTACGATTAATCTTGAGCTCGATGAATCTCTTGACTGCCGTAAAAAGTATTGAGTATTTTTACAGCTGTAAGGGCGCTGTTCTGTGTTATAAAAGATAATGAAATGCCGTCGATCGTAAGGACGGCGGTGTAAAGCTGATCCGAATAACAATAAAAATCCAGCACTTTAGTACGGTAAAATCTGACATCGTTACCGATATTGATTGGCGGAATATCTGGAATCGTCGGGCAGTTACGTAGGTAGACGTGCTATCAGTAGTCCGTACCGCTGCTGCGTCAGACGCGATAAAAGTTACAGCGACGCCCTCGACTCGTTATGTCCGTTACTCGATTTATAGACTCGCGAAATATAATGCCGCGCGACGATTGCATCGAACTGATATAATACGAGGTGAGTTTCAGGATAGCGTCGTCGGGAAAGAGAGAGGGAAAGAGAGGGAGATCGTTTTCAGCGTATTCCCGCGGGTTCCTCGGGGACGAGAAGATACCCCGGAGGATCTAACCGATGATCGAGACATTCTCGATCATCTGAAAATTCGACCGTCTTCGCGAAGAATATTCTGCCCGGCGGTGGGGCAAAGGGACGGAGCTCGAAGAAGATATACAACTACCTACTCCCCTGCGCCAGTTTTCGTTGCATCGATTTTATATCCACTCCGGTTTCTTATATTCATGGGCCTTCCGAGATGCTCTCCTTTCCACTGCTCCCCCATTCCCTAGTTTGTCATGGTTCCCCATTTACCCTATTCAGAGAATTCATTAGAACTATGATTTCACAGTTCTGAACTTTTATAAGCTCACCCGGTCCACGTGATTTTATTACCTTTGCTAACTCTTTCAGGAAAGTTTATCTTTGAAATACTGAGACAAGGTACAAATGATTATGTATTACAGTGATAATAATTGTATTCAGAAATGGTTTACTCTCAATTTTACTTCTTATCGTTTCTATGCAGTTTTTACGAGTACGTTATCGTGAATATCATTTTGTAAGTGCATAAGCGCATTGTATTTGGAATTCTCAGTATTTTAAGGCGCTGATAGCGGTTAAACGTTTTAGTTTCACTGTTCGTCATAGATATTTTTTGCCCGGTAGACGAGTAGCGAAATGGCGTTAAAGCGCGAAACGGGGTTGAACGTTTTGCCCCTTTACTTCTCGATTTATATCGGCCATGTCGATGCGACGTGGGCAATAATAGGAATCTTGGGCTGCTCTACAGCTAGAACGTGCGGCCAAGTACGGCCGTGCGATTTTCCTTTTCAAATCGCCCTATGTGCTATGTTCTTGCAATATACGTCGACAAATATCGTTCTCATGCGCTAGATAAATTATGAAAATTTAGACAACCAAGACTACCGCGTAATACGTTCCCTTAAATGTAGCTTTAATGGCTCAAACAAATATAACATTACTTAAATCGATCACTTAAGTAACTTTAATTTGAATTGCATTATTATCCAAGAGGAATGAATTCGTCATACGAGTTCAACTACTCGAGATTTTAACGCGAAACGCAGGCGTGTTTGTTTATTCTTGAATAAATTTCAGCGTGGCGAAATGTTTGGCGCGTCTCGTAAATCACGTAGGGATGATGTAAATGAAATTTCGAAAAACATAAACCGTCTGGCACGGTCACGTTAATTAGCATTCCCCTGAAAGAGAGTAAGTTGAATTTGAAAAGGGCTGCTTAATAACGAGCATTCCACGTGTGTAAGACCACATAATTATACGGTCTTCTTCTGCGTAGCAGGCCAGTGAAAACGGGATTAAGAATGACCCGTCTCTCCAGCTTCCCAAAAAGACTAGCACGTGCACTCTAGCGACGAATTCTCTCCTGCTTATTCCGTGTTAATACGGCTCTCATTAAAATCTTTCCAAAAGATCGTACCGCTAGAAAAATTAACCATTTCCCGGAGCAATTTACGAAGCAGAATGAACATTATAATTTCGGTCCACGGACAAATAGAAACCGTTTCCTATTGCGGAAATTTTTCCGTGATGTTTCCAGGGATGGTAGGAGTCTTTGCGAGGAACACCGAGGGTGAGATTTTTTAACACACGTCGCCATTGCAGCTCATGAAAACGCAGTGACGCGCTCCATTACCGCGGGAATACGCGTCTCGCGGTTCGGCCAGATAAACTCAGGGGTTTCCGTTTTCTCTTCGACGTCGGCAATTGTTTGTTTAACGAACAAAACCGGCCAGATGTAAAGATCTTTCTCCCCCCCGTGGCCCGGGGGCCGGCTGTCTCGACGCCTTCCGCGAGCAACAAAGCGCAGCTCGCGGACGGTTTGTTTGCCTTCGCAACAGGAAATTAACAGCTCGGTTCCGCTTCCTACGTATCCGTCTGCCATTGTTCCCCCCGAAAGGTAATCTGGGATTTGTCACGAGCGCATGCACCCCGATATTAGACGGCGCGATTTACGATTCCGACGAGCACAAACCCCCCTGTTACCCCCATCCTCTCGATGCCAACGGACCTATTACATGCGTCGACCTCCAGTACTATGCGTCGACAAAACGGAAGGAAACGGCCGTGCAAGTGTTCGTACAAACTGAACTACCAGTAGCCAACAGTATCCCACCTTGAATTGGGAAAAACCGAAAAAGGCCATTGTTTAGGCATCAATGCGACGCGTTCAGGTACACCCTAGCTTTTCAGTTACGGTAAATTCGATGATATTGGTCGTGATGTTCGCATTTGCAAAGTCCACCTTTTGACATTGCGTGGAATCGAGTAGTTAATCCTTTTTTTTTAATTGGACCGCGTTCAGGAAGGTGTACAATTTACTGAAACGATACACTTGTAGAGTACGAAAGGAAAAGGGAATAATGCTCTTTATCGTGATAAGAGATCACATTGTTTGATACATTATTAGTGAGAATAGAATTGCAATTGTGAGACTTTGAAGGACTATGGGCGAGTCAGGAGAATTTTTCACAACCGATAACCGCATTGCGATCATTAAAGTTTGAGAAAAAGAGGAACGTGCGCATCGGAAGAACTCTTTGCTCTGCACCGAAGGAACTATACTTGGCGGAGTTATGCAAAATACGTAAGAGCGGTCCCCGTACATTACGACGTTGTGCTCCGTGGCGAGATTATCTTCGCATAAACACAGCGTCTGCAGGCCGAAATGGTATCTACCATTGGGAGCGAGGGGACCATCTCTACGTGCGCAATAAAAACAGGCCGGCCGTCTGGTGTATACGGGTCGTCGCGCACAGAAGCATCAGATACGCCGGGGAGGAGCGGTGTGCGGGCCAATCAGATAATTTTTAACGGGCCGCCTTGTATTCCAGGGAAAAAAGGATCGTTTGCCAGGATAATTCGTGGCTCTTTGTTCCGCGCTCGCGGAGCCCGCTGGCAAAAAGAGCCACGCGGTATAAGGACCGGGAAGGGCAGGGAAGGGTAGGGAAGGGCCAATGGCAGGACGGAAAGAGAGAGAGAGGGGGAAATAATAGCTTTGTCCTCCTCTTCGGGGCGATTTATCATCGGGACTCGTAACGCGAACGCGGAATGCAGTGCAGTCGGCAGGTAGGTCAGTAGATTACCGCGCTCCACTTCATAATCGTCCGTTACAAAAGCACCGTTTACCCATTTAATGTCGGCTCGGGAAAAGGCATCCGACATTAATCGCATAATCCTCCCACGAGCCTCCACGAACTCATCCTGTGCGAGAAAATAATCGCTCGAATGAAGTACCGTTTCGCCGAACGATCGATGATATTTTAGAATCAGTAAAAATCGTCTCATCAGTAAACGCTTTCTCGTGTAAGAATTAAATAATACGTTTCTTTAGAATTCTTTCTCATAGTTAATGAAATTAGTTCCCTTGGAATGTATCGAGGTCCCGGTAAGGCCACAGGAGGGTGCTCCTTAATTTTATACGACAGGGTAGAACATCCACTCGGATTGGGAAGAGGCGGTAATAGATGTGTACATTAGGGCAAAGGCGCACAGAGATTACAGGGCTGACAAAGGGTCGTGCGATCGCACGGTTCTTCCCGACGAGTCTCGAATTTACAAAGAAGAGATTGCATTGTAACTCGCCGTTTACTTTCATACGCGACAAAGTCTCACGCGCGCGCGCGCGCACCGACGTCAGAGGAAAGCCGTGTCTCGTCGCGGAAAAAAGGCCAGGGTGAAAGCAGCGAAATTATACGTTTCATTCGTACGGCGCGCAGCCTGGTAATTCGTGCGCTTTGCGCGTTTCATCATGCGCCGTAATAAGCGACGTCGGAAAAACACCGCTTGGATTTCGTACGAAAGATTCTACGAGAGAGACAGAGTGGGAAGGGGGGAGAGGGGGACAGGGATACATCATTCGCGAAACCTTTAATATCCGCACTGAATTACGGCGCTTCGCGAGGCATTACCTTTGCGCTGGTCTCGCTTCAGGCCGATTTCCGAGCACACGTAATTGCCGTCGGGTAATACAGGAATAATCGTCAAAAGCACATTTTTTTCGCGGCGCTCCGGGCCGCCGATTAATTCGCGAAATCTCGTTTTGACGGGGACTCGCGCGTATAGGGGGATTTCGCTAGTTCTGTACTTTTTTCCCCTTCCCCCGTTCATCGTCGACCGTGCACGAACGGCAGAAAAAATGCGCCGGCGTAGGGCCAAGTCGCGAAATTACAAGGCGCGGGGCAATGCCGGCCGCGTAATTTCACGGCTCACGGAACGACGTGATAACGCGCCGGTAGATCCTAACGATAGCGGACAGTTTTTCCCTAATGAAACGGCGAGCGGCGAATTTTAACGTTTCTCGCGACCTTCTGGCCCACCCGAAGATCCCTGTCTGTCGAGGTCTGTCCCTTTTACCCCTTGCCCCTCTACACCTATTCCCGCCTCTTGCCCGTGCCCGCCTTTTCCGTCGAACCCACCCCCCTTGCCCCTTGCGTTCGACCTCCTCAACCCTTGCTGTCACCGCGGTAAAGGCAAACAGAAATTGCACAAAGGCATCGGGGCGATTGCTTATTTCCGCTGTATGTACGGCGAATTAAAGCGCGGTACAAGTGTTCCTGCGTCGGCTTTGTCACCGCGAATGTCAGCATAAAGGAACTTAGGCGTTCGCTGAAAGCCATGACAAAAAAACGGTAATTACACGATGCATTTTGTATTTCACCAGAAAGTGTAGGCTTCGGAGAAGTTAATGTCCATCATCGTATCGTTCTGGGAAACGTACACGTAATACCGGGTCTTACTTCACCGTACAATAAAGTGTGTTTCTACAAAGTTTCTCCGCTGACAGTTGAGTTCATAGTCATTATTACGAGGCTTAATAATGGTCCGTGACAGCAAGCATCAACGCTACGTATTCACATATTTTGGAGAATTGTTATTAATGTTTCGCGTGGTTTCGAGGTCTTTTTGAGCACCGATCAAGAGTTACGTTAGACCAGGTTAGACAGGAACGGATGTTGACGTTGAAGGGTCGATGTTGCTGATATCCCGGAGACTGATCTTTGGAAATTTCGATTTTCTCGCAAACTGTCGGTCGATGGGTGCCGTAATGTATAGGTTCGGGGTGGTAGCTACCCTCAAGAAGAGTGGAAGTGGAAGCTATCGATTGTACGAACGTCCCGTCGTTGTCTGGGAAACTATGGCGAGCGGTGGCCCGTCTTCCTGTTAGCCGAAGCCCCCTGAACTTTGACCCCTGCCGTCGAAAGTACGTAAGTCAAACGTTCGGGCTATTACGAACTCCGTCATCTCGATTTATTAATCTACCGAAGGATCTTCAACTCCAGAAACTCCGAGCACACGAACCGCTCCTTAAAAGAACTTTTTATTGATGCTCAACCATCACAAAAGTATAACATTAATTGATTTACCTAAGATTCTCCACTCAGGAACTAATCATTCTCCACGTATATCTCACGAAATTATGTGCTACGTTATCGTGGAGTTTATCACTAATTCGATGGATTATTTAGAACGTTGAAAGTGTCCTTTCTGTTAATTAAGTTCGTGTCACGTGCATGACTGCTTCTCTTTCCTGGATTAAAACGTGCCAAGAGGCACGATAAATAAAATACAGCCAGGTATTCCTTGGTGCCCGGTATCCGGGCAAAGAACGGGAGATATGTTGGCATTTACGTATTAAAGGTTTCCCTTGGATCGGCGGGTATCTCGTGTGACGGACATGCGAATTGCGCTGTGCAAAAGATCACAGAAGCTGGGAAAGCGATCGCCTGCAGTCGTCGATATTAAACTTGCAGACACTTCACGTGCAGGAACTCGGGCTGCCGAGGGGGGAAGTAGACATTGAAAGACGCACCTTTGATACCAAAGGCGAGAAGATAAGAGAGATGAGGTTTCCAGCGGGAAGGGCGAAATTGAGATACGCGTGCTTGATCAGGCCGAATACCCCCCACCCCCCACCCCCCTCGCCCGCACCTTCCCCTTTCGCCTTTCCGACGCCGTAGACGCGTTTCCTTTCTTTGAGGGACGAGACTACGCTTCATAACATGCGTGACTCGTTTCAGAATTATCTTTGAAGCCGGCCGATCTGATGAGTTCCGCATTTCAGTCGGCAATTTCGCCATGACAGCTTGACAGCTTCTGAGCATAGAAAGGTTGCCTTCCACGCTGTTCTCTATCGCCCGCACGATTTTTCCATAATCACACAAAACGATACCCTGCCAGAAATATTCTCCTACTCCTCCCCCCATTGCGTGAAGATGCTACAACGAATTTTCCATAAGCTTTTCATTTGAGTCCATACTCAACCCGTGTAACTTAATACTAGTTTGGCAAAATTATTGGAGCCAGCAAAATCCGTAAATTCGAAGTTCCGTATGCAGCCGTGTTCGTCCGGATGAGAATAAAGTCGTGGAGGGTATTCGACGGTATCTCCGGTGATAAGTGAATTGCGGTGCTCCTACGGGGTGAATTTCGAATAACGAACGAGCGGTGCCGGTGGAGGTTCGCCGGGAAAATCGAGGACTCGCGCTTTTTCCGCGGTGTTACCGCGCGAACGTGGATTTGCTCGATTGTGCAGCTCGTAGAAAAAAAGCGGGGCTCGTTGGGCGTAGTAATTGTTCTCATCCGATCTAACGTGCCGGCGCTTATTGGATCGATAGACAGGAGTCTCCTCGCGCTAATAAAAACCGTCGGCCCGATATTAGCCGAGCCGGGGCCCAGCACCCGGTTTGCTCGTCTATCCGTTCGCTCGGTGCCGGCACCTCATGGCGCTATAAAAAATAACAGCCAGCTAGGTAACGCCGCTACATGACGTGAGTAATTACCGGCAGCCGCGTGTGAACATAGACAGGGGGGGGGGGATACGGCAGACCCACATGGACCCTTTCCAACGGGCACCGGGAATCACATACTCCCGTAGCCATATACATACAATGCGGTATGTATATGTAACTACACGAGTCCTGTGACGTTCCACGTGGTCGACGCCGGAAGACACGAACGTGTCACGCTGACACCCACGCTGCAACGGGAAATAAACACTCCGACGAAGCACCTTACCACGGCCATCAAGAACCGAGCTAATCAAATCCTCCCGTCAGCTCAGTCCTGGCCATTATCAAGTATTGCAATCGCTCGAGTGCTGTCGTGCAATTTTCATTCAACTCCACACAATTGTCAATTAGAAGCACTTGTAACAAACAAAATATAATACTGCGAACATAGTCATGTGCTTCTTATGCGAGTGTCTTGAAACGACAGTTTGAAGTGTAAAGGAGAAGCTGTTCACTTCTAAGATATTTTGGACTTAGTTTCCTGACTATGTATTACGTTCTAGCTTTAAGTAAAGGAGAGACTGACCACCTTTAATTGGAGTACACAATGTGCGGAAACGTTGGACACGTACGAAGCCTCAGCAGCGACATAGTGTACCTGTATTACGGTATTTAATGGTACACACATGCATTTATTGGTCAGGAGCGATATAGCTTTGGTTAGAACTATTATCGGCGGTGGGATACACGAAAGGATGTGCGGTCGCGCGGACCAGATAGCGGTTCACGAATCACCGAGCAAGAACCATTGAGCGAGAAACGCTGATGCATAATTGTGGTGGGTATTACTCAAACTCATGTACATTCATGTTATCGACGGATTATCCTATGCATAAGAATGTGCCGAGAGTTTAGGCAACAGTCAACCGAATTACCTGAACCGACAGTATTTTAGTGTTAATTATATGAATAATTAATTAGCATATTTCGAGCTCAATGGAGTATTATACAAGTATAAAAGTACAGCGATTTTTTTAAACAAGGGAACTTTATTTAGATTATTCTGTGAAATTCACGGATGTTTATTTAACTACCATTATGATTAACTCGAATGAATTTACTACAATTCTTTTGTATTCCAAAGAATACATCTGTCGTGTGAAGTATCTTTTAATTATTTCTCTCAAGGCGGAAATACTAAGTTGATTAGAGCGCAGAACGATCGCTGTAGCGTACAATTAACGAATTTCAAAGCTTTTCCCGCTGTTAATGACGACGTTAGTTAGATTCATTAATTCTGCACCGGGAACATCTTTTTCTATGGTTATTGTACGTAAGTGCGCAAGCGTATACTTTCTCACGACGAATATGATATTCCTTGTACAGGAGGAACGTAGGAAATGAGATGAATGAAGGATTCGTTAAGGTTTATTGGTAGCAGTTGAGACGGCCCTTAAATTAGTCTGCTGTAAAAAGATCAGCGAACCGACACGACTTTCGTGGTGCTTGCCGACGGGCAGGTGCTTTGAATACGAATTCCGTATTCGCCCTTGGAGTTGAATTGCAAGGAAGCAATTTTGACCCAACGCTCGGAGAAACGACGGGACGTATCGGATAAATTCCTTACACGAAACAAATAAAAGATTCGTGAAAGGTCGAATAGCAGCTTGGAAAAAATATCAATGTTTCAAGGATGCTATTGGAAATTGTCTCGAAAGGTCGCATTAATTAATTGTCCTGTTTGTCCAACCCGATAAATGCAAAACTAAAGGACAAACTATTCAAGAGCAGGAATGGAGAAACTTAAATAACCGATATAAACAGCTTACCGTGGACGAAATAACACACTGATAACATTAATACGGCGATAACGGGTAACAAGATTAAATTGAAGACTAATTTCTTCAAATGATAATATCTAACGGTCACGGATTGGGAATTTTCCTACGAAAGAGCAATGCTCTGTATATCACTGTTAAATATATGAATACGGATTCCAATGTTGACTTAATTCATTTCTGAATATACATATATATTTCTCGGAAATAATAAACAGTGTTTAAGACAGTATTGTTCAATTTTGTCCGCTAATGTCTTCGCTATCTACATTATCTTATTTTTCATGTATTTTTAGTCCATTTTTAGCGATTTTTCACTGAACCGTTATCCAGCGACAAAAGCGGAGGATTTGGTTTCTTCCGACGATGACGAATATACTGGCTCTATAATCTAATCTCTTTCATCTGGTGTATATTTTACTTTCGGCCACGCAGTTCAATTTTTGAGAATTCGCAATCATTGCTGTTTTTCCAGTTAGTCACAGAATTTGTGAACGAATCGATCGATTTTTAAATTTTTCCTGAAGTTTGTCTTTCGTTTTGTTTCTCCATTCCTGTTACTAACACGAACGTAATGTAATACGTGAAGTTTTACATTGATCAGTTGTGCTAATTGATTATCAACGACCGCATCACCATCTTATCGTCTCATTGTTTACTCTTTATCAGACCCCCAGCAAAAGCAAATGCAAGAACTGTCGATAAATGCAATAGGAATAAACCAAGTGAGTAATTGTTTATAATAATTCAAGGAAACCTGTTAAGGTCACATTGCGCGAGATTACGTTACACGCAGGAAATGCATCATTAAACATGATATTGCAACAACAACAATCATATTTCCCTTGAAATATACAGTCAGTAAAATTATTCTAATGATATTCACCGGGAAACAAATTGCATTGTAGTCAGACAATTATACGAATTGTATGAAACATGTTTATATCAATTTAAATGCGCTCTTCATACATGAAAATTTAGTTTGTTCGTTACACGGGAAACATTTGAGCCGACGTGCAATTACGTATTGTCTGTTAAAGCCAGGATAATTATGCATGAACCTTTTGAGAGGTGTGGATAGGTCGAAAGGTTGTTAATCGTTGATCTCATTGAGAAATACTGGGAACACTATTTATTGCCTGGATCTGGACTTAATTACATCACCTTGCATTATCCATTATCCATCTTGCAGATCCATCGTGTGAAGGATAACCGAATTGCAATTTCCCCGTGCGACCGTGTGGAGTCTCACAAAAGTGGGCAACGAAAAAGATAAATTCTTATGTAAGTTGTTGTCACCAAGCGACGATAGAAATCACCGACATAAGGTGATCGATGAATTTTCTGAAAGATCGGCATAGTTATTGATAAGGCGAATGTATAAATACCCCCGCGAGATAGGCCTACGGACAGTGGTGTTTTGATGAGACACTTCCACAGTCGAGCCGGTAATTATCGTACAATCAGCCGAATTCATGACAAGCTCTGTCAAAATGCAAAGCTTTTACGCGGTAATTCTGTGCCTTGGGCTGGCCAACTTTGCGGCGGCAAATAATCTTACCTTGGGTGAACGCCAACCCGGTGATGTCCTCATTAACAGCAGATTTATTTTCAAGGTAAATAACCGGTATTCAAATTAGATTATCGAACCCTTAGGTTTTTCTTGTTCTTAACCGGTTGATGCTTTCAGCCACCTATTCCCTGGAAACCTATGGCGGCGGTAATCGGAGCTTCAGCCGAAGGGGAGATCACGCATGTAAGGGCCATCAATGTGGCTGGTTCAGATTCGACGATTACCTTAATGAGCGGTGGTGTTGGGACTACAAAAGTAGTGCTCCGAGCGGTCGGCAAAATGGGAGAAGGATTGAACATTATGCTAGAGGTTTATGGTTATGATACTGCAACCACGACTGAGGTTGAGGTAACGTCGACCAGCGAAGCCCCGGGTAACACTGAAGAACCAACTTCCGCTGCGCCAACCAGCAGTGAAGCACCAGGCACTGAAGAACCAACTTCCGCTGCACCAACCAGCAGTGAAGCACCAGGCACTGAAGAACCAACTTCTGCTAGACCAACGAGCAGTGAAGCACCAGGCACTGAAGAACCAACTTCTGCTAGACCAACGAGCAGTGAAGCACCAGGCACTGAAGAACCAACTTCTGCTAGACCAACGAGCAGTGAAGCACCAGGCACTGAAGAACCAACTTCCGCTGCACCAACTACTCAACAGCCAACTTCCGCTGCACCTACCACTCAACAACCAACTTCTGCTGCACCAACCACTCAACAGCCAACTTCCGCTGCACCTAGCACTCAACAACCAACTTCCGCTGCACCTACCACTCAACAACCAACTTCCGCTGCACCAACCACTCAACGACCAACTTCCGTTGCATCAACCACTCAACGACCAACTTCCGTTGCATCAACCACTGGACGACCAACTTCCGCCGCACCAACCACTGGACCATCAACTTCCGCCGCACCAACCACTGGACTACCAACTTCCGCTGCACCAACTACTCAACGACCAACTTCCGTTGTACCAACCACTGGACTACCAACTTCCGCTGCACCAACTACTCAACGACCAACTTCCGTTGCACCAACCACTGGACGACCAACTTCCGTTGCACCAACCACTGGACGACCAACTTCCGCCGCACCAACCACTGGACTATCAACTGCCGCCGCACCAACCACTGGACGACCAACTTCTGCTGCACCAACCACTGAAGAACCAACTACCGCTAGACCAACCAGCAGTGAAGACCTACCCCTTCCCATGCCATACAATCGCCTTTACTACTGAAGACTCTTGCATGCAAACTAGGCCATGTTATTTCTCTTATTTAATGAATTTCGCATCATTATCGATGCCGTAGGCAACAAATTCTTAGGCTTGTAAATAATTATCTGACTAATCGAGCACGATGTATACGTGATACGTGTAACAATAGTAAATAATATACATCTGCAAAACCAACGATTCTCTCCTGCTGCGTTTCTCTTTCGTCCGGAAAACCCCGCTTCCTCGGCCGAGTGATGAGTTGACTTTACCGATCGATGAAATTTCGTGGACGATGACGACTGTTTAACCCGGCGACGCTTTCGAGATAGCTCGTCATAGGTTTCAATTGCCAAACGGAAATGAGGTTCGTCGTTGCGGAGCAGCGGGAAGTTTAAACGAACCGAGGGGTAATTCAATTATCGTATCTCGGGGGCGTCTACTTAAGAAAACCAAACCGATGCGCCCTGGCCGTCTGCGCGGGGATATAATTCACGTTGTTTGTCAATTCTAGGCACAGACTTCGCGCTGACAGGGGCGTTTTCCGCAGAGCCGCTTCCTCCGGCGAACGGTTTAAGGCTGCATCGCACGTAAGCCACAACTGTTACTTGATTCGCTTCATCTTCCACGTCTACCGGCTGGTGACTTTTTTCTTTCCGTGCGAGGGCCGTTCGTGAAAATTGTACGGCAATTTAGTAAAATCCGATTTGTATGGATGGCCGCGATCAAGATATCTAGGTGGATAGCTGACTGCTACAGCCGCTGAATTTCGATTGGCCCGAACATGCCAAACGATATCTCCTACCGACCCTTTTATCGTGCCTTTATACCTGAATCCTACGTTTCGCCGGTCTGTATTTATCACGATCACCCGAGGGGATTTGTCATCGAAAAACCAACTGGTATAGGTGCAATATTACATTAATAAAACACTCCTACATGCGCCCCATAGTAATAATCATTCCTACATTCCCTTATCCTTATCATTTTATCCTCGCACTTTAAAATATGAATTTCTTCTGCCCGGGAGAAAGCCTTGTACCATCATATTTCAATTTATTGACACTTTACCTTTATAATTGCGTAGTTAAAATGAATCACGTTTATCGCGATAAACTGTACATTCCATAAAAATCAGTGCAGTGTAAAGATTCATTAATACGGCCTTTTTCTGCGTGTTAATTGAGAGTAATAAACGTGCGCCGGCTATGTCGGCAAAGAGTGGGCTTAATGATCAAGGAGTGTCACGCGCAATAACGTCGGCCATTTGCCGGGCTTCCAGGGTGAAAGGACGAGGGGTTGCGATAATTTCTAACAAATTTAAAGGCCTCGCCGTAACCCGAGCGCCCGGGGATTCTCCTCCCGAGAGCTCAGGAGCACCTGCTAATTGTAACGCGCTACGCGCATGGCCGGATAACAACGAGACACAACGCACTACATAAATGTCTGCGGCCCTCCGGAACGAGACCCTCAGATTCTCAGACTTTTAGGGTGGTATTAATTAACGACGCGATTACAAGTACCGCTGAAATTTCAGACGATCATCAAAGCGCTGTCTGCGTTAATGGCGATCCGAAAACGCCCGTTTAGAAACCGTTGTTCAGTGTTTTCCGTATTTTCGTCGTAACTGAGACAGAAATTTTGCCAAGAGATTCGTTGCGCAGTGAACATTATAAAACGATAACGTTTGCTGAAGTGTGTGTGTGTGTATCGAATAGGATCTGATTATAATAGTAAAATAGTACCAAAAACTGTATTACGATCGTTGCATAGGACATGTATTCAGTGGAACGTTATAACACGTAGATTAAGCGAGAAATTATCGTGTAACCGCAAATTACTACGCGGCAACGAGTCGTTTAATGGGCTGATTTATTTGTAAATGATTTGGGGTACGAAAATTCTAGGTATACCTATAAAATGATTCCCCCCATAATGTCGGGTTTATTAATGGTCAACGAGGATTACGGAGTGTACTTTGTCGGCCATTAGATTGAGCTTTATTTCGCACGAATGTGAAGGGGTTCGGTCGATCGAAAGTTCTGCTTAATCCGGCCGAGTGGATATCAATTAACCGGGCCTTTGATTGGCAGTAAAGTCCTCGAAGAGCGCTTGAATTTCCATCTCGATCCTTAGGCATCGTCCATCCCCGGGCGAGTGCTTCTCCTCGATGGAGACCGTTGTGCTTTCTCGTTTTTTTGTCCGAGCATCGAAGGGTGCCTTCGTCGAGGCCCTTTGTACTTCCGTCGACGGCGCAACAAGTGAGTCTCGCCGAGTTATTAGATCCAAAAGACCGTGATAATCGTGCCCCTCCTGTACATTGCGCTATTTTCATTGCCGTCCCAATTTAAATGTCAATACCAGTAATGAGAAAACTGCACGGTGGCCGGGCAGAGATGCTTTTATTCCGGTCGCCGCGCATTTCCCGCCCAGAGACGAAGAAACTTCGAGAACCGTGAGAAGGGTGATTCTGCTCATTGTTAATCAGCCGAACGGTTCATTCATTTTTTTTAATGTCCCCCTTGGTCCGCGAGCACGGAAACTTTTTCATGGCAGTTCCTTCGTTATTATGTTGTACTTTACGTACAAGCAGACGATACGCCTTTATACGGGTTCTCGTTCGCGCCGTCCCTGTCTTTACGGCCTTTTAATATTCTAAACGCGATCCGTTTATCGACGCTCCAGCGCGACGTCGATATTTCCGTCGGCGATATGACGCGGAAAATGCATCCCGCGTGAAACAACGCGGCCTTGTTTGCCGACTTTCATCTCTCAGCTCTGACGTGTCTCGTCAATTCTTTTTATCTCACCTTACGCCGCCGAAGTCGGTAGATTTTAGGAGAAAAACTTCTGATCTTGAAAGTGCCGCCAGCGAAGTGACACTTTGTTAAGGGTTACAAGATGGGACAGAGGAAATTACTTTATTTATAGCTTTTGTAACGAGTTTCCACCCGACAAACATTATCGAAAATCGATCCACCGTGAATAAAGTCATTTCTTTCGGTCATTTATTTGTCCAGTGGATAATTTTCAATCTAAAAATCAATCCATGGAAAGTTGATGGTTTATTTGTAAACCTTGTAAACTTATCGCTGATGTTTTTAATCTCGTTGTCTGAGCACCTTACGTAAATTTTAAAGGGCTTATTAAGTTCTCTCCGTCGCGTTCACCGCTGATATTTTCTTCGTTAACTGTCTGCAAACGTCTCAATGCCACTGCGTAATAAAAATAGAAAATGCCGTGAATGTGTATCAACTTCACGCGGAAAATTCGACTTTAAGGCTAATTGTACCAACGAACGCACACGCGAGAATTGTATCGAACATTTTTATTGACTGTTTTTGCACCTTTGACTGTTCCCCGTTATAAACCTCAATTTCCCGTTATAAACGCAAATATGTCGGCCATACGGTCAACGATGTGTGCTCGAATTCCTATTTGCCTGTCTATCTGTCAGCGTGTACGGTGAGAATTACCACTGCGCAATTCATTACGGAGTTTATTACACTTTCGCCATTTTGAATTTTAATGAAAATTCCAGTCTTTGTATTACCTGGATTACATGGCCGGGCAAGTGCTGTTGGCGAATCTTTAATTTAAATACTTTTCCAAGCAATTAATTATATCTTTACACTGCCCCTTGTAAAACTTTGAAAGTTCTTCGGGAAACTTCGAATTCTTTCTAAACGGCGATGTGTAAAAAATTTCGAGGGTTTTTCGCTCGTCGAGGTGTTCTCTTTAAAGAGGTCGGCATTTAGAGCTTTCGCAGAATTTCATTAAAAGTGCAGGCTGTAATAAAGTCGGTGATAATTGAACAGCGCATTTAGCACCTTCTGTCTTCAAATACCGACAATTCTGCGAATCGGGAATACACTGCATTCGATCTCGCGTCGACGAGTACAGTCATTGTCCCGTGAAAATTCCTCGAAAGTGACTTTTTCCCGCGGCTGTGACCGTGAACGGAAAGAAAGATGTAATTCACGCGGATCGGTGTTCCGCCGTGAAATTCTCGTCGCAATTCTCGATTCCAGGCACAGTAGTCACTGAACCGAAAGATTTTAATTATCACCATCGAATTGCCCACACACGTACGTACAATAAGCGGCCGTGCCTGCTGAAACGTTGAAATTGTTTGAACAAAAAAAGTGTCAGCGATGGTGCACGATTAATTGCCAAGTGACGCACGAGTAGGAAACGTTAGAAAAAACCCGTCTACCATGAAAACTCAGCTAGGACTACCCTTTGGTCCGTAAATAAGAAACTAATGCTTTCGCGTAAACGGTCTAACCGATCAAAAACAAATATCGGCAAACGTCGAAAAACTCAACAACGAAACGATCGTGCCACCGTATCCCGCATTTCCCTAACGCTGCCTAATTTCGCGGTATTGCCGTTTCTCTTGTTTCGCCGCGCCTGTCCTTTTTTTGTCTATTTCGCAAACGTTCGGGAAGGGGCGCGCAGAGCGCAACAATTTACGTGTACACGCGTACCTTTTGGACGGTGGTCGCGCGGGCCGAGTAATTTCTCGGGACGGCCATGCACCGATGTTATCACGGCCGACAAAATTAATTGTTCCGCGGCAGAATGCCGCAGCCGTGAACCTCCAGGTGGTCAATATAGGCTCCATTAGTCATTCGAAGTCGCAGTTTCGTCGCGCCAGCAACCGCGCGCGACGCTACGTAAATCGAATACACGGCGGAGCAGCGCGTGCACCGCGTGGATCCTCCACTGCGGGACACGTGAATGCACAATTGCGCGGTGCGCGTTGCCGGCACTTTATTACGCTAATTGCACCGGCTCTTGACATTACGAAATTCCAAACTAAGGCTTTTCCTCGCACGCTCGGCCTCATCCGAACAGCCGTGTGTATCCGTGTATACACCCGCACGCGCCAAATGGACCGACAATATTCTACCTTTCAGCCGGGAAATGTTATACAAGCGGGCAAATTAAAGGCGTCACGGAATAATGTCTCTCGTACCGAAAATCAAAGTTACCTAAACGTGGCAGGCAAGATTGTATTTAAAAAAAGGTTCACTTGGTCAAATGATGTCGTTTTCGATATTAAATAGTCAATGAGAAACGAAAATATCATATTTCTTTTAGTTGGATTTTTCGTGAATACTCGCTCGACATTTGTGAAGGAAATATTTTCAAAACGCTGCTGTTAATCTGTTGAATTTTTAATATCCACAGACAATCGTATTGTTTCGTCGGATTTCGATTACATTGAAGCTATTTTCCTTCGATCGACTCATCGTTCGCTATTTCGAATCGTTTGAACCGCAGTGGTAAGTTCATTGACGACGATCGTCGATCGTTCGGAAATCCGTAGGCGCGATTCTGCGATATCGAGGCGATGATATACTCTCGGTCGAACGTGCAGACGATTCTCAGGATTTCTAACCGGCTATTTATCTGGCCGTAGCACAAGCCCGCGGCGCGATATCCACCCGTTCGCGAATCCCACCCACTCGAACACACAAACACACACATGGACAGACAGACAGAGAGACACAGTCGACATTGGAGCTCGTGTTGGTCACATACCAACGCCTACCCCCGGCGAGGTTACTCATACCCGCCGTGTAATTTCACGCTTGCGAACATGCACGCGTTTTGCATACTGTCTGTCACACGGCTGCACAGCGGGGGAAATAGGCGCGAGTATAGCTCTACGTGCCGTTACGACATGCGCAGGAATTGTATCAACCCTAGCGTTTACACGTGTAGCCGTGAACGTGTTACGCGCGTAAACTGTTTCGCACGCCACCCCCGCCGAGGGACACCGTACGATACATCAGCGTTTCCGGTTCGAGCAGATCGAGACTGATACGTGGGGAAATCAATGAGAATGCTGCACTTCGTTGATCGATCAGGAGGGTTACTGGAATTCTCAATGATTTAGCACACGAGTGATTCTTTTACACGTTCTTATCAAATGTAAGAAAGAGAAGAGATGAAATTATCGTAGGCGCTTAGTATTAAGATTGGGAAGATAACAGTCGGAGTGGTGAGATATGAAGAAATGTTTAAAACGAATCGAGCGATAAGGTGTTTAGAAATTTGCTTAATTTTTCTGCGTTGAAAAGGCTTGAAAATTTACGTCCATTTTTGTGCTACTCGCTGTGCATTACTCCACCTTCAAAGTTCTTGACAAGAAAGGTGCATACCATCGGTAGAAGGTCTCGGGAAGAATTTCAATGAGCATGTTTACGCGGCAAAACGAAGTTACACGGCACGGTAGGCCGGCTGAGAAATATGATGATGTAAACAGATGTAGTGGTAGGCTCGGAAGTCCTTGCTAAGGTGTTTAACTACATTTATGTGAATGTCAACGGATGTACGGGACGTGTTTTTCTTTTCCCAATTCAACGGTCCTCGAGGAAACGAGCACGATTTCCATATTTCACAGGAAGTCCTCGGAAGGGCCACATGTGCATTCCTTACTCAAGTTATCATGTATTAGAGACACGTTTAAACGAAAGACCTAAATTACCAGTTATCATTTTTTTATATTCCTTTCTCCAATAACATGTTCAACGACACGTATTGTCCTTTCTTCTTCACAACATTTTCCACTATTCTCACTGACGATTTTATTAATCTCTTGCTGTACCTATTTCGTGCTGTATTTTCGTTATTTTTGTCATTCGTCGGTAACGATATTTAGAAAAGAAAGGGCAACAAACTTTCGCACTGAACCTCCGAAGGAGCGTTCTTCGAGGTTCTTTTGCCTTCCTTGTGGCTTTCTTTCTGACCTTTGCAAAACTGCCATGGGGCTACGAAGATCGTTAACTAAAGTGGGTAATCATACCCACCGGTTTCACGCCAGAACCAACCGGGGCCCGGCTGCTTCCACGGCCCGGGTATACACAGGGTGGTCAAATTAGACGGTAAGCGGGAGTTTAAGAGAAAGAAGGTACGCCACGAGTGGAACGAACGAGGATAAAAGAATAGGAAATATCCTCGGAACGAAGGAGCGGAGGGTCGAGAGATTAAGAGACGAACAGCGGGAAATAGACATTGAAGGGGTTGGTAGGAGGGCGTAGGGGGGGGGAGAACCTCTAACCCATTTCCCAGATGGAAACGGTCCCTGTGCAACGCTGGATACAGACTTTCGCGATACGTTTGCACATCTCTACGTGGGTACTAACCGCTTCGGTATCTCGCGACTTTTGACTTAAATTCACTACGGATACTCGGTAATCCAAGTTTAATGTTCGGCCAGAAAAAGGAACAGCGGTTTTACTCCGCGGCAACGCCGGCAATGTCTCTCGAGAGAATTAACTCTTCGTTTTTATTCATCCGATCGCCATGCTTTCCATCATTTTTATAGAGCATCCAGGAGAAGTTACGTACATAACAGGAAAAATATAGTTGGGAATTTCCTTACTACTCAGATGTGAATTATATAATTTTTGGTATAATGGGTAGAATAAATCGTTCGTAATCCGATGTTGTATATTTACTATTAATTCATTAAAACCGTTTAACTGAATTGTAAAACAATTACTTGTGTGACTAGTTCTGTGGATTATTGTTTTACGTCAGGTAATTACGTGTTCAGTTTGTTTTCAGGAAATTAATAAATAGCTCACTTATCGGAGTTATTGATTGTTAAGAAATAACGATTGATCGTCGGATGTGAAGCGTCGTAAACAGAAAGCAGAAAATATTTTCCATCAGAACCTTGGCAGATCTTCCTACGTAAATTTTCCATTCACATATATCCCTGATTCGCCGATGAAATCTCTGTGATTCGATGTATAATTATCACAAATAAATCGTTATCTCGCATTTACATTGAAGTAAAGTACAATTGCTCTTCCAAAAAATTATAATTATCGACAATGCATTAGAATCCAAAATACACTTACTGAGTTTATGAAATACCTATACATTCGAATTATTTCTAGTTCATTCTCTCTTGGCGAATATCTTATCGTCGCCGACGTATCCAAAAGAAATCAGGAAACGTGACCAGGGCCATTTATGCGTTCGCCGATAAAAATCCGATAAACCATTGTTTTCCCTGCACTCGTTACACAATCAATCTGGCCCTACTGATAATACGCGCTTACCTGTTTATTCGACGATAAGATTTTTGCGTATTCTTCCGCGAGCAGACACGCGGAGAAGGACTGTCGGCCGAGGAGTTGCTTTAATTGGCACACCGTGTATAGGAGCTGCGATGGATCGAGGCATGCATATATACGCACAGGGAGGCCAGCCATATAATTATATGCCTCAAGTCCGCACCTCGAAAACGCCGGCTTGTTAGCAAATCTCACGATCCGCGCGCAAACACCTGCCTGATTGTTAATAATTTGCCGAGTTAGAATCCGGCCCGTTGTCTGCTCTACGTGCGTCTCCGCTGTCTTTCGGCGAAGACAGTTCGACTGGCTAACAAGCCGTCGAATTGTGTTTGTCAGAACGAACAATGCTCTTGCCCGCAAGAAAAGAAACGGATACGCAGGTAATACCTTCCTTTGTTCGTCGAGTTATTTCATTCGAATTGACATTGTTCGTCGTTACGAGGAACATAGTATTCATCGGAACGACGAAATACCATAGCGACGAGTCGCGGTTATTTTGGCGCTGCGAATGAGGCGAAATTGATTTGCACGAAATGTTTGTCCGCGTAATTACCGTGGACAGTGGTAAACTGCTCGGATTAATGAGGGTCCGATATTTTTTACAAGCCAGTTGATTCAGTAATATTCCGATAATACGATGTGATCGTTAATAATGTTCCCAACATTTATTACCTTCATACTAAATGTGGAATGATGAAGTAGGTTTGTTTTAAAAAACTTGGGTAGATATTATGAGAAAATAGGTTTACTATTGTTTGAAGATTTTTCCGAGAGATTTTATGGACATGCAAGTATTATATCGATAAACCGCGGAATAAGTTAAAATTAAAGTATTCAGTTTTAGACTAATAACGATTTCACGGAACTCCCAGATTTATGACTCCGTTTTACGAAGACTTAGAAATTTTATTGTCGTGCATTCTTATTACCACTCTACTGTCAGTATAAAAATTTGAAATGCTTTTTAAAAGCATTTCAAATTTTTCACGATGGCACGAAAGTCATATAAAGAATAATGCTACGACGTATAAAATCGTCGAACAGTGCCTTATCCATCGTCAGATTTACGTCCTCTTCATATTTTTACTCCCTACGCTATATTAAAACAATTTTCTGAATTCGAGCTCGATTCTTAAGGCGACATGAAACTGATAACCTGACCAGGTATTCATTAAAGTTTTACCAGCTTTCATCTGTTGACCTTTAATTAACTTCCTTTGCATTGGGCTTAAGTTCTAAACTTGTACGCCATGGAGTTTACAGATGAAATACGTCTTTTCCCGGGATGCGAATGCAGAGAAGATTGTACCGGTGCGTTTGCGCAGTGGAGTGCATATCTTAATAGGTCGTTATTGTCTGCCGAGGTTCGTCCCAGTGCGCACGATTATTCATACGCGATGATACGAGAGAGAGAGAGAATTCGCAAAAGTCATCTCCGCGGGTTCGCGTGTTTACGAGGCAGGTAATAATTATCGCACATCCGCCTAAGGTCCGCCGAAAAGCCAGAAATTTCCTTGGTCGACTTCCCCGTGGATGTAACAACTCCCCCTCCCCGACCCCTCATCCCCATCGGTGCACCGGTTAGTTCCCCGTTCGTTTAATCATCCGCGGCTCTCCCGAGCTATTAATTAATTAGTTAGTGCCAACAATTACGACGCCTTGTCCTCGAGCGTGCTCGATGCACGTTAATTCCCTTCGCGCAATTATTCCATTCGCATGATTGCGAGCCTTCTCTCCTCTCTCTGCCTATCTCTTTCTCCCTGGCTTTCCCATCTGTCTCTTGCCCGGCCCCTCCGCGCCCCTTTCAATCCATCCTCATCCGAACGGGGAGACCGAAATTCGCCTTCCTTTCATCCCGCCGACACGTTCTCCTCGGTTAAACGCCTTCAGCTTCCTCAAATGAATGCGTATTATTGCTCCCACACTTTCGATCCGCTCGAACTCGCTTAGGGCCTGACGAGCCGAGCATTTCGCCGACGAATTTCCCGTAATACCCACCTTGCAGTGGCCCCATTCTGTTTGACTCGACATCGGGAACCTATCGGTAATCGCACGTTTACTTTTAGCATTATCAAAATTCTATCTTTTGCAACGCGTACCACCTGTTTCCCGAAGTGCACTCTTTCGACTGCTCCTTAAAAAGTGTACGAATTTCGAAGTTTCGAACAAACATCCACACTTTCCGCGAGTCTGAATGCGTTTCGTTGGACGCGAGTAGTTCTCCCCTTCCCCCAACCCCTTTTTCTCTGGATTTCGCGCACGATTCTCCAAAAGTTTTTCCACCGGCGTAGCAGGCCACCGTCAAGATAATGAAAATATTACCTTCGTTATCGCCCGGGGAGTATAAAGTTGAGAAATTGTCCCGATGAGTGTCTACCGCGAATACGAAATTCCGCCAACTGGTGGGTATTGTTAATGCTGCAGATACTCGAGGAATAACTGCGGGAAAGCTCATTGTCCATTTCATTACGAATTCCCGTTTTTCAACGTCAATGTTAACTAGGCTAAATTACATTCAATCCTTTTTTTACCCAATTTTTTCGGCGGCCTATTTCCCCGAATCGTTCAAACTATTTGAATAATTGTTCTCCAAGCCCGGGGCTTTCGGTTGATCTAATAATAATGACGAGTATTTAATAGAAATTTTCAACAGATTCGTTGTGTTTCATAAAGCTCATTCTGTGATTTGTTATTCTTTCTTGAGATTCAATGTTTCACGTAGAAGGACTCCTGTTACACATTTTGTTATCGTAAACGAATAATCAGAGACAAAATAGGAAATCACGTTAGCTGGTACGTCGCGTCTTTGACGATGCAATTTCATCGGCCTTGAATGGCATTCGGTATCTGGCATTGAATGCACTGGGAAGCAGATGTTGACACTTAGGTATTAGGTATTCAAGAGCCCTCCCGTCGGTACCCACTCGAAACGATAGTTTACACATTGTGCGCAATCTTCACGCAATTTCCATCTTAAATCATTTAGGATCCCATGCATAGCCGTACACATCTCCCGTCAGATGCCATCGCAATTGCGTATGTATGCCGTAATTAACTGGGTCACATGGACGTACACAATCTCAACGGAACATTGCACACACACACACGCGCGCGCGAGAACGCATATACGTTAATGACAGTACGATGTCACGCGTTCGATTTGTATGTCTGACGATTCACGTTAATCAAACGGAACAATTAATCCGTCCGCATGATAAACCGCAATTCGAAATGTGGAAAACTCATTGAGCAGATGACTCTTTGTCGAACACTTCACCTGTACAGGTTAATAAATCAATCAAGTCTAAATGATAATAATGCTCTCTATACTCTATAATATATCAGGTTTGAAAATACCTCTTTACAAGGGCAGACATGACGCACTGTTTATAAAATCATTAAACGTCGACATCGGAACAAAGGTAACTGTTAATTATTTCTCAAACTTTTTATCTTATCATCGTCGATGAAATTTTACTTATACAATTCACCGTCACATGGGTAAGAATTCTTTTGCTGACAACCGCAAGAAAAATTTCATGTTTCTGTGTAGAATTATAATGAGATGCGTGCGTTATTCATTGTTTCTGAGGGAAGGATTTTCTTGTACCGCCGGGAAACTTCTTTCGTGCGGATAGTACTACGAAATAGTCGGTAACTTCGTAGTGAGTGAGTCAAATTTACGTAACTTAAGGATATCGAGTTCTCGCGCGAAACCTCGCTTGTATGCGTACCCCGGGGAGTATATCGGCGAAAAGAAAATGCTGTCGCGTCGCGATTCAAGCGATCCTGTTCCTTCTGCTGATGTCCTATACGACGTATAAACACACACCGGATTTACCGGCGCACAAGACACATTTTTCTTTCGTAAAAATACTCAATTTTCAACGTCCTTTATCGTTCGACATGTGTTCCAGTAGACTTTTAAAATTTACCGACTACATCATTCACGTTTTTTCGATGTTAAAACAATTGCCAAAGAATCTCAATAAATAATGATACTCTTTGGAACGTCAATCTAATTTTTTAGATACTTCATTATGGAAAAAGTTTCTTTACGTAACACTGTGTTTAGAACGACAAAATGATACGGAGGCTCGTCCTAATGATATTGTTAATTATCCCACTGTGCAGTTGATTTCCTTCGATCGAATGTCTGTGAATGTGACGTTGTAGAGTAATTTTTTATAGGAATTCTTTAGGTGGAATGACGTTCCGAGTGGATGGAGTAGGTGTACGTATGTATAACAATCCCCAGGGGGATTGAGCGAGTGCTCGGAGTTTGCCGCGCTTGAGTTCATCCGGCTGTCATAGTGCAAGCTCTTCTTCCTCAATCTTGTCGTGTACAATCACGCTGAATGGAATTGATTTTCAACATCCATCGGCCCGAGGCGACGATCAACGCAGACAGAGCAATTTTGACACCGCTACGTCGTCATATGTCCTTTGTTATTCGAAACTAAGGAAACTCCCTATATACATTTGACCCTTGTGCAAATACACTCACTACGTGAGTCGTGCAATTCAACGAAACGCAGTATTTGTAACAATTTTCCTAAAAAAATTCCAACAAGCACAGGACAAACATGGCGTTTGGCGAATAATCTTTTCCGGTTCATCGGCAGTGCATTACTTACGTAACACTGCGGAGAGTCGAATGATCGGTGAACAAGAGGTACGAGCGTTCGCTGCAATTTCGCGGAAATTTAGCACGGCGCTGTTTCCCTCCGAGAGTTTTACAAAATTGATATTACGTCAGAGGGGGGCGCGCGCGGCTGGGGGGGTTGGTACTCCCGGGAGCTGGATCCATTATTATTAGTTGCGTGGCGCGCTTCCGCTTCATCGCGAGACGGTGTTTGCATAGCGAAACAGATGAAGTACGGTACGTCGTAAACGTCTTTCGCAAATATGGCGCCGAGAGTCGCCCGGCTGGATTCGCCTCCGGTTTACTCTGGCTGGCATGCACGTCGCTCGATATAACTTCCAACGGAGATCCGCAACTTTGCTCGGCCTATACGACACCATTCCAAATACCCAACCCCGTCGGCCCGGCAACCGGAGGAACCCCATTCCCCGATACCTGAATTATGAGATGGACGTGCATCGAAATGCCAGCAACTTATTGCTTTTCCAAATGGACACTGCAATAACGGCTACACTCACACGACGGATTATTACGGCCGTATTGCCACGGTAGTTCTCCCATTACCGACTAACATTGCCCAATTGCCCAACAAAAGTACGTCCTTGTCGTACCGTGAAGTGCAAAAAATCGTAGAAACATATTCTTGTTAATCTAATTTCGAAGGAACACACGATTCAAATATTTCTAGACACTTAGCGGTGTAAAAATATTTATGAAATCACCGTTGCGACTTTCGTGACTTTCAACAGAATTCTGTGGAAATCTTCGTTTTTTTTTATGGGAATGTAAAAGTGCGAGGTATGTAGGTTTCGCGGGTACGTATGTAAGTGCGTGTAGCGTTGAGCATGGATTGCTCGTAGAGTAAACGGGAGTTGGAGTTTACAGGGCGATAAAATATTCTGCCCCGCCCAATCGGTCGGCAACTTCGGTTTAATGGTGGAAATCAGGTTAAGGAGGGAAAAGAAGGGGGGGAACACTCGAGACTTCCGGTAGGTAGATGGATCGACCGAGGACTTGGGTCGACAGGGCTTCCGCTAGCCCGCAAGAGGCTTTTCCTTTTTTTTTTCAAAGACTCTTTTTACTCCACCTCATCCCGCAACCGACCAACCTCAGCCCGGACGAGTTACACGAGGAACTTCTACGCGTGGTCTTCCGTTGCTGTCTCGTAATTTGACAGCTGAACCCCGTTTCGCGAATATCGATTCGTCAAACCAACACGAAACGCGTTATTCCAATATACGAAACTTTTCGTCGAACGCTGAGACATTTGATATTCCGATACCTCGTATAACATTGGCATTTAAGATCACGATTATTTCACGGAATTTACATCTCAGCATAAATGTCAAAGTATCAAATCAGACAAATTATCACGAGTGATCGTTGCAATTAATTGCAGGTATTTCCGTTGTCAGTGTCGCTTGTTTCTTTGTCAATCGAATCTTAATTGCCACGTTCCCCTTTGGCCGTCAATTTTCTTTCGTCCGTGCAATCGCAAATGTTTGAATGTAAAGTACGGCAGGGTTTGAATCGCGGGAAGAACAAACAGGAATATTTAAGTGCTTTTTCGCCAAGCACAGCGGGCGTATGTAATCACGGTCAAATACAACGACGGTAATGGGCCGTCGAGCGCGGTACGTACGTTCGATTATGCGTGGACGTGTGTGTACAAAAGGCTCGCACGGTCCCTCGCGTGATATTAACGAGCGATGATGCGAGACGGGTGTGCATTGTCGGCTCGAAATAATTCCGAGACGTGCTGCTTAACGCCGCCGTACCGCTCGTCGTTCTTTCTCTCCGACAGGATAAGGAGGAGAGGGGGTGAGGAAATTGGGGAGAGTCGGAGGGGGGGGGAGTGAAGAAGGCCCGTCGATACACGGTGTTTACGATTTTTGCAGACGGACCCGGAGCTCAGGCCGGCCTCATTGTGGAACCTCGTTGCGGGTCCCGAGGTGTAAATAAGCACTCGACGAGATTGCACTTGATTACAGGGAGTATGGGCGCTCCCCGCGAGATCTGCACCATCTCCTCGTCCCCCACCCCCCTCTTCTTGCAACCCGTCGACTGCGTGGCCCCTGCACGCAGCCCGCGAACCTTCGCCGAAATTCAATAATTCATATTCGCCAGAGGACGGACATCTCCAGGATAAAGAAGGAAAACGGAAAGCAAAAAGGCCTGGTGGTGGACTCAAGGAGAACGGCATTCGCGATAGAAATTCATGCTTCTCGAGAAACCGATGATGTATCTGGGAAGTACGGCGATGATTTCAGCCTGAATGATCTCTCAGAAATACAAATGCAGAAATCAAACTGTTTATATTCTTAAGTCAAGTCTTAGGTCATATTTTTCTCTTCTCCGTATCGTCCCGTGAAACTAGCGAATAAAGAATACATTTACCTATACATAATATTTACTAACATGCTTGCATCAATAAAGTGAGCTACGACAAACGGGACTGTTTGCATCACTTTGGTACAAATAAAATAAATCCGTTTACAATAAAATTTTCAGATATATTATACCCTTTTTGTCTCGAGAAAATCTCGTAAAGAATCTCCTGTAATTTCCTTCGTCTTAGAAACTCTGACGACGTTGAGTTACATCGCGCAGAACTGCATTTAGTCGTTGCAACGCAACTGCGTCGATTAGCGACACATGCGGGAAACTCTCTCGACAGGTTTAGCTGCGCTTCTCGATCGGCTCTTCAGGGCGACACAGCTAGACACGTCATCCGTAATATCGTAATAGTGCGGATCGTTGGAGGCTGGAGCACGCAGTCGGCACACGTTACACGCCGAGATATTGCGTACGTTCGTCGTCTTCGACGAGCACTGCGGTTACTCGGCGAAGTTGGAATTTAATAAAGCCTCTCGAGCCGACATCTGCCTTCAATTCCTTCGTGTCGACGCGAGCCCACACCGGTTACCCGAGCAGTTTCAATGTTTTACACAGAAGGAGGCTGCTGAGGAGGGGGGGAGGGGTTCACTCGATTTACCGGTTTAATTTACCTCACCTACGCGATACCGACTTTATTCCCCCGGGTCATGCGTTTAGAATTCCGCCGTACTCGCGACCGCACACGCAATGCATATTTTATCGCGCAATACGGCGTCGGGGTCTCTCTGTGCGTCGAGTGCGCCAGCTGGAGAGCACCATAGCTTTCTTGCTTCCTGCAGACACACATACACACACACAGAGCAAACGCACGTAACAATAGCCCCGACCATAGCCGCGTGGTGGAAGGCAAAAACCTACACACTGATGACCATTGTTGGTAGACGCATGCGGAGTCGGTAAACGGAGGCAGGTACATCAGAGTCCTAATGAATGCATTAAGCTGGACACAGATAAACTTAACGACGCCGTATAAACGTCTATCTTTATTACGCACCATCTGTTTCCAGTGAATTCGCCTTTTTACGCGCTTACGTTCGCCTAAATGGAAGTCAATCGTTCGTTCAATGTATCAAGATACTTTAAGTCCTAACATTTCCTTTCGATCGAACAATCGACCTCGCAATTAATCCTGCTAAGAAAATCATATTCATAGACACCGAGGAGTCCCCGATAAATGAATATTTCGTTATTCGAAGGGTTAGGTAACTAAAAACGTTTCTGCGAGCTCGGCAAAAACATTTCCGTCGCCCGAATGGTGAAACTTCAACGACCAAAGCACGTGATACTCTGGTGAACGTTGAAGAAGCCGCAGGTTCGCGAATCGGTCTCACCTGCGTGCATTCCTCGGCGATGACGTTCGGTTTTTGAGAATTTTTCCAGAAGAAGGAGAAAGAAGAAGGTGGAACCCCGTGGACTAAGGATTCCGTCGTTTGCTCTGACGGGAGGGAAAGTCTTCGTCGCAACTGACTCTTAACGTCTCGCAGCCTATCTCCCGGCTTTAAGGCTCTTATTTAACGGCGCGCATTCCCTCGGCAAGCCGGCTGAGCGTCCTGCACGAAACTCCCGGTTAGTCGGCTCTTATCCGTCCTGTCGGATCGCAGACTACGACAACGTAAATCCCTCTGGAACCGCTCGGCCCAGTTGCATAGTTTAAAGATGCAATGAATACCTAATATTTATCCCGCCGAGCGTGAGATGCGATCGTCCTGCAAAGCTCTAAGCTTCTTCATAATCACGTAATGCCGGGGTTTCGTCGCGCTCGATATGCGAATCAACGAAATTCATGTGACTTTTACTTCAGCGCTGTCAGTTACGTTTCGTACAGAATTTAATCTTCCTTTCGACCGGCTTTATAACCATTCCAAGATATTAATGTTAGAGAACATGATTTTTAGACTCTCTTGTTTAATTCAACGTTTTGCAATATTGTATACAAATTGTACGTGAGCCTGTAACGGGGAAGGGGGTGAAATTCTATTGACAGCGCATTGACGAAAATGTATGAAACCGAAGGATCGTTTGCTTGTACGTTTACCTGGCTATTCCTTTTCTTCTTTCGCTGGGGAATCTTTCGATCAGCATCCTGGCTAATTTTTTGCCTGTCCGCAGAAGGCCAGGGGGAGGTTACGAGGAGAACGAGACCGTAGCTTCCGAGAACATCCATTGTCGCCGGTTATCACGGGCACTCGTGCGTGACACGCGGCTAACAGCTCAGCTAAGAGCCGGCTGTAGCCACGGTTTGACCTTCATATCAGCCGGGAGGATTTCATGCGGCCCGAGGTATCCTGTTTTTCGGCCTTTCCCGCCAGCCTTCGCGTGCATGCAAAATTGCCGATCGATTATCCGGAAAGCCACGCCGCAGGAACCGTACGGTTGCATTACGTACCGCCTACGATCCTCGGTCAACTCATTGTTAGTGCCAACCACTCCTTTCTTCGCCTCCTTTCCTGCGATCGCCAGTTCGATCCGCTTTGATCTCAATTTACCATTCCACAGACCAAAGGATCGACAATTCCACTTCCTCGTCTTCAAGATACTCTCGCAATAGAACGTTGTTTTTCCATGAATCTTAACTCGAGAACCATTCTCACAAGAGTACCACAAATATTCCTAAATCTTACTTCACGAGTTTCTCCTTGCTGCGGGGAAAATTGTTGCGAAATCGAAGTCTACGCATAACTGTCAGGGAGAAACGCTGAAGGAAATGTTTGTATCTCCGTGGCGGGCCGTGTCAACGGGCAAACCTTGGCAAAACACGTGAGCTATTTAGAAAGTGTGCGTTCTTTTCGGTCGGCCTGCGTAAGCGGTAGCGATTAGCCGGGCGAGAATGTAAGGTCGGGTCATGGAAAGTCGATGATTCGGAGCAAGGCGCCGTTATGAAGCCGTTGGAAAGAGCTCGGCAGGCGTGGAAATGCCAATCACAGGCGCATAGTCGAGTGACAACGAGCTCATAGCCGAGCGTAATTGGCAGAGAGCAGGGTTGCCTTTCATATGCAAATATCACGTGCAACGGCGCGGCAAATTTCATTCGAGCCTTTTCTTCCCGACTCGCGTGTACACCGGCCGCGGTGAAAACGAGATGTGCGAGCTGCTTTCATCCATTTTACCGGCTTGTCTTTTCCCAGGTATGCGCGTTAAACCCGGCCTTATGGTACTTCTTTAACAAACTGTCGCACCTGCTAAACGTATTCGCGAAATTACCCACTGAGAAAACTTTGTATGAAGTCGAATTAAAAATATTTACGTAACTCGGCGTGTTGTAATTAACGCAATTTTCGGGAAATTTTTCTTCTGGAAAACATTGATTTTCATTAAAATGCTTGAAAACATTATAATAAATGAATCTTACAAAAATTTCCCATGATCGAGATTAACGTAATTAAGCTGATGTCATCCTCGGTTTACGGAATTTTGACGCAACGTTTTCGTCCCATTCGCTTTAAAAAAAATTGTTTTTAATGAAATACATTGTCCTGTTGGAAAACCAATGTCACGTATTATTAATCTTGCGAATATCTGCGATACTGTTTGAAACAGCCTACGAACGATCACGATTAGTTTTCGTAAATGGAGAAAGCGAAGGTAATCGTTGGGTGAATTCATCGTCGATAGAAACTGAAAGAAGATTGGTCGACTTTACGAGAATCTACTGTGTTTTTCCCCGGCTAGGTTTTATCGCTCGGAGGACGTAAGTACGAGCGTCGTTAAATCTGGAAGTAAATCGTTTGGCGGGTCGATTATCGTCTTCTGACAAGGCACCTACGGGAACGCACACTTTGGGAATTTCACGGAAACGAGTCCGTTCCGTTGCCGAAGGACCGGGCTGATTATAATTCCGAAGGCAAATACGTCTGTGGCTTATTAATGAGAGGCAATCCTTCTTAAGACGCTTCGTTCATCGGCAGGAAATTTCTATAATTATTTTCGTCCCGGAGCCGGAGCTCATTAGCCCTACTGAGCCGCGGAGCAGTTCGCTCTCCCTTTTCCGTCTTTGTCTTTCCGTCTTTTCCCCCTCTGCCCTTCTCTCTCGCGCCTTCTCCCTTTCTCCGCCTTTCTGCCCATAACATCGTCCCGTCTTTCCGACCGTGAACGCTTTCGGTTCTCTACGGCTTTGGACTCATCTATTTCACTTCCTTTTTTTCTACCACCCTCGCGGTTGTTTTTAATTTCTTGCCATCCCGTCCCTTTCGTTTTGTTTTCGCTATCATTCACTTTTTTCGGCCATTCGTTTCGTTACCTTTTTTAACGTCTCTGTCTCTTTCTTTCGCTCTCGCTCTCTCTTTCTCCGCTCTTTTTTCCCTATTTTTGCTTTGTTGTTCCTCTCAATTTTCTCTCGCCACCACCGACAAGGACAGCCAATTATGACTTTTCTAAACCCCGGAATATTTCCCGAGATTTCGACTTCCTTTCCACGTTACTGACATCAACAAAATACGGAAATTGACCATTTGCCACCGAACGTTCGCATTTATTTTTTCGCCTTACGAATCCCCTTTTTCCCGATTAATACTGTATCCCTTTTTTCCCCAGCCGCCTTCTATTTCCACTTTTTACCCTCTTCTTTCCCTCAGTTTTTTCCCATGCCTCCAATCGATATCGGCCTTCAAACCTTGACAGATTTCGCGGGATTACGGAAAAAATACGTGACAAGGCGCCTCTGAAATTTCCCCGATCCTCCGCCGAGATGCAATTACCCGACGAGCTTGTTTTAACGAATGTGTCGTTCATAAATTACTACCCACCTTTTGCTCCGTTTACCGTCCATTTGCATTCTTCTTCGCGGCTCATATGTGCCTCTGCCCACGGTTCTCCGTCCTGTTTCTTCGTTCTGTCTTCTTCCTCGCGGCACCTTTTACCTGCGGAGACATTTCGTCCGGACCATCTGCGCCGTAGATCGTCCGCGCGGATCCGATAATTATCGTCGAGCACCTGTTACGAGCCGACCGTGCGCACTCGAATCGGACTTTCGCGAAAATATATACTCCGCCCGTCGTGCCTTTGAGCCTTCTGATTGGGAATTCGCCAGAGTCTTTTGTTAATCTCACCGCTGACTCGCCCCGTTCTCAGTGGGCCCTGTCGTTTCTCGAGAATCTCCATTTTCGGCCGAGCCTTCCCGGTCCGCGGGGGTTCGCATTGACCGTCTGACGTGTCTATTAGGAACCGCAATGATTTATCGTCGGCCAACGCATCGGTATTATCGCAAATCTCCGCGTCCGTTTTGCCCGGCTAAGCCGTACACGAGATTCCTTTGCGATCGACCTGCCGATATTTAATGTTTCTCCTGAGCGTCAGATGAAATTCCCCAACAATACC
Organism: Hedychridium roseum; assembly: GCA_963989215.1. Lineage (NCBI taxonomy): Eukaryota > Metazoa > Arthropoda > Insecta > Hymenoptera > Chrysididae > Hedychridium > Hedychridium roseum. Next base: position 5,281,638 of record OZ022314.1, read on the forward strand.
AATGATGAGTTGTCCAGCTCGCTGTTCGTCCAGTTCCAATTAAAACTTTATTGTCAGATACGATTAGCTTTTTTGTCCCCGACTTTGTAACTGTAGAACACGTCTCAAAGACAGAGAGAAAGATTTCAACGAGTTCCTCAAACTGTAACGGTAATTAATTCAATACTGTTCTCTCGTGCGATGCTCCAAGAATAGCTGCTTTATTACTTATTGAATTAAAGCACTTATTCGAAATTCCGTAACTCATTTCTTAGTAAATTTGAGAATTAAGCTACGAAAGGCGGAATAGTGTAGCTTTGAAAAATATCTCGGCCGGTTTTATTGGCTGTAAATATAACTGATTCACGAATGCGCGGACCTTTCGCAGCTTGGCGGGCTGTTTTCCGATTAAGAAAGGACCGTTGTCGAAAAAGTGCGAAGGGGTTCTCGAAGGACGTTACGTCCTGCGTATAAGCCGATGCCGGTCTATTATCTCGCGTTAGGATGGCCGATTTCCTCGGAATCTCTCTATACGAGGCGATTTGTCAGCGGTACGAGCCGTTCTTCGCGGTAGTCGCATAAAAAGGGGCGGTTCTCGGGTGAGGGGAAAAAAGAGGACAGTTTCGGCCCTCGAGGCTACAGCTCGTTAAATAACGAACGGCACTAGAGCCTAAAGGCGGTTGTATTAGGTCCCCGGGCGAATAAAAACGTTCCTATTCGTCGATTATTTACGACAAATTCCCTATTCTCCCCCAATTCCCAGCATTTCCCCAGAATTCGCAACAAGCCTCGTAAAATGTACGATTTCGTCAGTAAGCATAATCAGAACTATTATCAATTCCTTTACAGTTAGAGAGTCTAGCGATTGCTGGAAATTCGGATTAAAATCTGTTCGATGTCCTTGTTAAAAATTCTATTAATTGCTATGTATTAGTTTTACTGCAGAAGTCGGGAGCGTTAACGAACAACTTGGAATTCTCGAATCACGACTGTTGCTTATTTTCTCTGTCTAATTTGAACGGGGAGCAGATCAGTTGATATCGATCAGCCGAGTAATTAAATTTAAAGACACGGACACGCAAACAAATGCGGCTTGTGTGCAATGGAAACCAACTTTGGGATTACGTCTGGCTCATCGACCGATATGGTCCCACCAGTAAACCCCACCGGATTAGTTTCGCGGCTAAAGTCCGCAATTTAATGTTGTTAGACGCACTCGTATGTACGTGAATATACACTTTCGTAGATTAAAGTCTGTCAATGGCATCCTAGAGAACTTTGAAGGCCAAACAAGGGACTTTTAGAAGGACAAAAACGAAACATACAAGTGAACATTACCCCCATAAGTAAGAAAAAAAAACATGTTTTTCACATTCCAAAGGGAACACTAATCTTGATCGTCATGATTAATGAAATTCGTTGAACATCATTTTTGGCATTACCCACAATTCAATTGGAACAATTGGAAATAAGTGGTTGACTCCCGCACAAATCCACGATTATTCGGTAAATTAGTTCATTGCAACGCTTAATAGAGGTTCCAGTCGATAAATCATACAGGTGTTACGTTTTGCCGGAATATGTTAATTACTCGGTATCGATTGCTCCGTTGGTAATTAACCGTCGCGCTCGGGGACATTTATTCGCTCAGCCTACGCGTGTTTAGATTATTCGGCCTGGAATGCGCGAGGAAGACACACGGGGATAGGAGGTTCTTGGTCGGCGAGCGAACGGAATCGCGCTAATAACCGGCAACCGTCGTCGACGCGGTCTCATTGGCGATCGGCCGGCATAACGACCTTGCCGCATCGCGCTTAATTGAACGACGTGTGCGTGGCCGGCTGCAGCCTCCTATTATAATTAGTCCTGACGATTCGGTGGACCCGTGCGGAGAGCAGTCGGCGGACATGCGCTCTGAATTTACAGGATCCCCAAACCACCGTGATGCCCACTGTGAGAACAGTTCAGTTGTCGCTGGCAATATTGTAATTACCAATTACGCCGGAAATAACAGTAGCACCGTGTACCCGCTATTCTCATTATTTCGCTGGAACGCCACTCGCATTAATTACGACAGATCGACTTCGACTTTGTCGCTATTATCTGATGTATGTGTTGGTACGGAGCTGTTAAAACGAATGCCCTTTGAGACGGTACACGGAAGGACGATAAGGTTTTACGGGGCAAAGCGGCAAATTCTACGGCGCAAACATCAAAAATAACGTTCAACATTTCTGGCCAACGTTTTCTGTAAGCAGATTTCACGTAAATTCGCTGATTCTATAAGGAGATTTTCGGTAAGGAGATTCGCGCAGAATGAAACATGTTTCATCCGATTCTATCGTGAAAACGTTTTCTTTCAGCAGCTACTAAATCCTCAGTGAAGTAAGTCCACGACAGAACATTGCAAAGCACGATTATCACTATAAATTGCACCTGATAAATACCTCCCCTTTTTTACAAATCTTCTTTGCAATGAACGGATCATCGTTTCACGCACACTTTTGTACGTGCATTATTGTCCTTTTTTTGTCCATTAACTCCCTCAACATGGCGCGAGTTGTTTGTCGTTTCGGCGGGATTTCCAGATCGGCTTATCGAGAAATCGAACTCGGTTTTACGGGGCAGAAGGACGCGGCTCTCGCGGGATCCCATTAGAGGATCCTCGAGATTCGGGCTCACCGGGCCGTCGCTAAACTCGCCGGTATCTCGGTCGAAGTTCCGAAGGGAAATTTTCGCCCAACAATTCACTCGGCGCCGATCTCCTGAACGGACCAGCGGTAGGATGGTTGAAGGGGCACGGGGGGGGGGGTAACGACGGTCCGACGTCTTGCTTAGCCGGGGACGAGGAGCGTGGGCGAGTTCCCATGATTAGCCCGAGAACGGAGCGAAATGCCCCGGTCAAAATTTACAGGCGGGGGCCGAGGGCCTCGCGGGGGGACGTTCGTCGCGGAGAGCCGCGACTATAGCAACGGCGGTTCCCTTTGTGCGAGGGAAATTCCCCCGGCGAGAAGGTCCGCCACGGTCCCGGGGGCTCGCGCTGACAAGACGTTATAAGTTCGTTAATCCGGGTTAGAGCCTCGTGTCCGTGACGCGAACGGGCCTTGATTCGCGGAATACACGATACTCGCCGCTTGTTACGCATTAGCCGAGTTCCTTGCCGACGGAAGAACGAGAGGAGGGGGGAGGGGAGGGGGGGCTTTGAAAGCTACGACGTGACGCGCCAACTGGCTCCGTGTAATTCCCATTTGCAAGGCAATCTACCTTCACGGCAACCCAACGTCGGATCATTGTTAATGGCCTTTTGCTTATTTCGTGGCCCAATGAAACAGTACAAAACGACCGTTGCACGCTGCTTCTTCTCATGTGCTTACCGGCCGGCTGAGCAATTTGTAATTGAATTACTGCGACCGGTAAAATAATCTATCAGGCGCAATAAAGGCGCCACTGGAGACGCTCGTGCGAAGCATGTATTTCGCAAGTTTCTTAAGTTTCCGACACGGTTAAACGAGCTATGATGAATAAAAGGAAAAACATTTCCGATGGTTATGCCTTGAGTAGATATTTTTTGGTACTCGATATGGTAATTCTGCGAAAAGCAATTCACTTTTCGACGAAGCACATTGCTCAAAGACAATAATTGTCGTAATATCAATCATTATTTTCCGTTGCAAAACTTTGACTTAATAGACATTGCGTCGACACTCTTGGGTCGTAATTATTCACATTAATTATGATTGCCTATTAGCACAGTTTCTGGTCGGCCGTGTAGTCATTACTTATTTGAACGTCAATTCATTATTCATCATTAACCGGCTCTATGTCGTTCTGCCTTTATCCTTTTTCGTAATTAGAGGTATTTGCCTGTCAAAGTTTCATCTATACCTACTTAAAGCTCCTATGGATATATCTCTCATAATTAATTTGCATACACTAAGCACCATGTAATGGAATACCGAGCACGGCTCGTTAATCGCGACGATCAGTTTCGACGACTCCGCCGTCTCATAATTCCCGGCGTCATTATTAGCATTTAAATTGGACTCGCGGGGTGTCAACGTTCTCGGAAACAGCTGATACACATTGCCGTCCCTCGTTCCCCGCCCTAACAATCTTGATGAAAATTTACGATTACCGTTAATTATCCTTCATTAAAGCGCCGCCAGGAATTTGTCACTCTCGCCGCGAGTGTCGCGGGAAGGAGACTTTGAGGCAGCGTCGCGGAAAGATTAGCCGGGCAAAAGTGGTGAAATGAATTGATAAGGCTCTAATAACAGCGGGCGAAATGAAGGGAAGAAAAAATTCCAGACCAAACTAAATTTACAAAGGGTACTCGACCTACTTTCGCCTTCGACCAATGGGAATTACTTCATTTTTACGTATTTACATTGGAAAAATCAACGAAGAATCTCTCACTTCCATTTCCCGTGAATTCCGAAAGTACCGATGAAGACTCTTTCAGCGTCACGGTGCATTGTTATTTATATCCGTCCAAGTGAAATTAATTACTTTTCAGCTTGTAATTATTCGTCGTAATGAGTGGCTCCCGAAGTGGACGAAACCGCGGTTTATCGGTCTTTCCCGAACTTTCCTTGGCGCAGTGATTCGACGAAACTTATAAATTTCTTTTCTCGCCGAGCAATCTGCCACGTCATTAGCGAGAAGTGCAACTGGTAGGGTGTCCGTGGGAACACGGGGAATTCCGTGGCAGTGGCATATATTTTCACGAGGAAAGGCTTGTTAATGGCGACAATCGATTTCAGCGATTCTCCGGCGTCTAATAATTCGACCGACAGTCCGATTATTAGCATTTAGATTGGGCCGTCGGTGTCAACGGTCGTCACGCTCGGGCCAAGATCTCAAGGATCCAGCTGATACGCACCATTCTCCGTCTCTTTCCTTTTCTCCCTCATCGTGATAGCCCCCTCGCTCTCGTCATCCTTCATCCAGCTCGTTCTATCATCCCTTTCCTCCCTACGAAACTCTTCCACTCCCTCTCTCTCTTTCTCTGTCTGTCTTTCTCCGTCTTTCTCCGTCTTTCTCCGTCTTTCTCCGTCTTTCTCCGTCTTTCTCTTCGTCTGGCTTTCTGAAGGGTTCCAGCGGAGTATTTCTGACAAGACGATTAGTCTGCTAGTCTAGTTTCGCTGCCCCTTCCCCCGTGTAACAAATGAGCCGCGACTCCGACGAAGGAGTTGGAGGTAGGTCCTGCCGGCCCCCGATGAAACCGCCCTGTCCGCCTCCGGCGGTATATTAAGAATGCACGTGAATGACGTGAAACGAATTCCTATGCAAAGCGAGACGCGACGAGGGAGGGAAGGGAATCGAAGGGAAAGGGACGAACCGGGGTCCTCTCTAACTAGCAGCTCGCGTCATTAACGGGTCTTGTTTGTTTTACACTGTAGAAAGGACACGCCCATTTCCTCCCCTCGTTCCTTCTGTCCTTCACCCCCAAGGTCTCTTCCAACTTCTCCCCTCACTCCTCAACTCACTTTTCGCCGTATTCTTCTTCCTCAGCACTTTCTGTCCCTTAGCTTGTTTCTCATGCAACGTGTGTCGTTTCGTGCGCATCCTCCTAAAAGATCTTGATTATATCAACCTTCGGCAAAAGGATCTCGCTGATTTAATTCGACCAGCACGATCTACTCCTCGAGCTGTTAAAACTTAAACGTCAGCGTTTCAGCACAGCTTCTTAACGTCATTAAACATGCAACGGAATATTTTAAATCCTGGCACGTCGAACTCTACCGAAGCAAACTTTCAGAAATGATTTTTACGTGCTTCGCTGAACCTTTCTCTCTCGTTCTCTCAATAATAGAAAACATTTTTAAGTTGGCCAGAGTTCACACTGAAGACCGGAGAACATTCTAACGACTATGTTCATTTCCCTTCCAAGACCTGACTCTCCTGGAACGTGCAATTAATCGTGGCCGCGGGTCAGATTTTTCGCTTTTCTCGATGACGGTCCTCGACGAGGGGCAATATGTCGAGGATAATAGCGGCTAGGGACGGTGAATCCGCTCGTACATAAGAGAAGCTCGTACATTCTGGCTGGTCGAGCGTTCAGCCCTGTGTATACATACATATTCATGGTGTCATTACCGCCTCATGAAACATGCTATTGGTAAACGTTTCTGTTGCTCTCTTCTCATAGATGATTGCGCCCCGGTCCTTCCTCCGAGCTCGCGCGAGCGCGCGCGCGCCACGACCTGGCTTCCTTATAAATTATTACGCCGAGCGATGGGGCGGCTCGTTTCGCGGGACGTCAATTCCCGGGCCGATGACAAAGTGGACGGGGCCCCTGGTAAAGCCGCGAACGCCCTACCGGCGTAATGCCCCTTCCACCGCGACCGTCTGGGCCCGAGAGGGCCGGGGTGCCAAGGCCCAGGCATTACAGGGAAGGGCCAAACGAGCGAGTCCTCTCGATATCTCGAGTATTATCGATCGGCCGATCTAAGGCACGTAGGCGTTCCGAGACGCAGTACGGGCGACGACAGCACCGTTCGCCTCGGAATCAGCCCGTAACTCCCCCTCCCCTCCCTCCGCAAATGGCTTATTAATTTGTACGTTTGAATACCCTCGGCCTGATCAGCTCGCTAATAAATGCGCGAGCAGCAACACGCTCTCCTCGGCGGGGTAACGATAACAAATGGACTCGCGTAATCGTCTTCGTATTATTTCAATGCGGTAACACTTACAGATCGATCTCTCGATCTCGCGAAATAATGAATCGTCAGCCTTAGCATTAAGCGGTCCGGGCCCTTCGGCTTAATTCGACTTCTTCCCGGTTTTGTACTGTTTTTCTTACCGGCTGCTTAAATCGTGCTGGCTTCCTGGAAGTGGAAATGTGAATATTGTCGCGTTCTCACTTTGTGACAGTTGTTTCGTTATTTCAGCAAAGGGATTTAAAACGAGCTGTGCCGTGTAATTGCGGCAAGCATTCCTACAATTTCCTGTCGATTTGAGCAATGCACCGAGGCAGTGGAACGTTTGACAAGGCTTTATTCGTATCGGGGACAAACATCTAATTATAACGATTGGAAATTTATTTAAATGGACTTCATTTGCGGCAATTCAATCAGCCGCTCGCCGGCGCAGTAACTAACTGTTTATTTTTCCGCCCGCAACGGGGCCATTAATTACGTGCACCATGCATTTTTTTGCATAGTGAAAATCCGAAAAGGTGGAACGGGACGGGCGAATCGATGAATCTTCCACCGAGGAAAACTGTGGAGAAACGAAGGCAACGACGATGCCTCGCGGCCGAGTTTATCTGACTTCCGAGTGTATTAATTTGTACGTATCAATATCGAGCGCTGTGTAACGCGATTTCCATCGACGCCCTGGCATTCGTAATTACATTTATAGACGGTCGACCATATATTTCTCGCGTAGACAAGATCGCGAGTTACGACGTGAATGAATAATGCCGAACGTTGTACTCGCAATTGCATTTACTGGCTGCGGATTATCGATCGACTGATCTGCATCGCGTACGAGCATTACATTTCACTTATAGCCCGACAGGATATTCTGTTAAACTGCCGTAATTATTGTCCTGTAACCGCGGCCGTTGCAACCGCAAAATGGACAGATACGATACGATTAAAACATACGGTTTGGTGCGACGGAAAAAAGTGATTCGCCAAAATCCCTCTGAGTGTTGTAACGGTATTTCAGGGAAATCGTTTTTAATTTACGTGTTTGCGGAAAGGAATTGACTGCCGAGCGAAAAGAATGTCTCCCATACGCGTGTATGGAAAATGTTTTCAATGTTTAACAGTATCGTTAATCACATTTCGCCGTTAAAAAAGAAAAAGCTTTTCAATATATTTTAGGCGCGTATTGACATTTGCAGTATTTGTTTTACAATTTTCGCAGCACAAATCCCTTCGTATTTTATTGTCGAATATTACAACGGGAATTCGGCAAGGTCGGCGCCGTGATTGTGCACTGTATATTTGTATATGTTAAATTCCGTCTGTAAGCCGTCTGTATTGATTTGCATCATCGAGTACCACAACTATGCAATTCCTGTTAATTAGCACGTTTGCGGGGAGGGCCAACGGAACTTCCGTAACACTTGTTAATTTGTAGACTCGAATACAGAGTGCAACGGGGGTTAGTCAACTTGTTAATTTCCGCGTTTGAATGTCGAACGTGGGTATCGGCATGTTGGGCGATATGATTGACGTGCAAGTACCTGCGCAAATATGTAATATTTAGAGTACCAATAATCGACTAATAACTCTTACCCGCCGTACATTAAATTACATTTCGCAGATTTCTAACAATACAGCCTTCCTCCTGAGTGAAAATTAATATATCTCCGAGAACGGAATAAATTTCATCAAAGCGTACGATGATATTAGCGCTCATTATCCGTCATTGGATATATTGGAAAATAGTTTTTTAACGGTAATCGAGACACTGGAAAAACATTGACCTCATCTATGAATCCGGACTTCATTAACGGAGAGAACTGAATTTCAAAATTTGCGATCCTTGGGTCATTAATACGTTTGACATTTATTGGTAACGCAGCTAGCAGTCGCGTTAGATTTCCCCGTGAGAAAGTCATCAGTGCAAAAACTTTTCCTTTTCCACAAATAAATGTTAGGTTCGAGAATCTGATGGTTGCAGGGGAGAAGAGTCACTTAAAAGTCAGTGTCGCCGAACGCGACGTTTTTCCCGTTAATTAGAAAACTCGGCTAGGTGGGCGTTTGACGTCTGGTTATTGCAATTGTATAAGACTTTCGGGAATGAGGCACGGCGGAGAGGTGCGTAATTGGCAATGAATAATCCGAGTCACGTAACGCGGGGATGTATCTGCTAATAACGATTGGCAGGATCGATCCGCGCCAAAGTTCTATGTTTGTCCGGAATTAATTACCGCTGTCGATGAATCTGCTAGGATTTAGAATGGAATTACGTAAATGCAATTACCGAACGGTGCGAGGCCGATCGTATTTCCAGCAGGACCACTATCGTATTTCGCCTGGCCGTGTCCTTTTTTTCCTCGCTCCCTCCCCCCATCCCCCTTGCCCCTGTTCCCCCACCGTTCACCCACATTTTCTCCCGGTATTTCTCGCTTCCGTCGCGCATGAATGGACATCCTCTCGCGCCCGAACGAATCGTGACGTCAGCCATTTCCGCGCTCACAAAGTCGGCTTAACGCGTACGTGTCCGTCAGCGAGTCGGTCTTCAAAGTAAATAACAAATCGCCCACTCGTGATATCCTATGAATTTTAAAATACGCCAACCACACGGAAATTCGGCAAACGGTTGTGCCTTTTGCGCCGATGAAATTGGACGGTTTTTTTCCGAAACGCCGAACAAAATGACCTCTGACAACCGCGGAGAAGGTTGTTCGAACAGTAAGAAATAATGTGTTAATTTATGCATTCCAAATGTAAAGCATGAAGATCTTTGATGTCTCGATAATGATGAAAAATTACTCTGTAACTTACTTTCTATTGAATTTCTTCCATATCTTAGATAATATAGAAGATAGTTTCACTACTGTGGAAAAGGATTCCGGAGAATTTCCATATTTTTTTTGCTGTAGTTGCGCCACAATTGCAAAGAACGGCTTTGGCCAGGATTGAAGGATTTCAGTGAATTCAACTTTTGATACCCACTTGACGGTCCTGACCCACGGCAAGCTATAACTTGTGAACCGCAGCTTCCTTTCATGCTTTCAGTGCCACCAATTAAATTAAATACCTTACTCCGGTGCAAAGCAGCTGAAACTCAGCCAAAGTCCAATACGTTAAACTGTTCCATTTCTTTGCATTTCATCATTTAAGCGCTATAATTATAATAACTACCTGATCAATAAAGTTTCAACCGATTCATCGAATTGAATTTTTACGACGTCACGGAATCTCAATTATAAAGGATAGAAGATTCTCCCACAATTTCTGATACTCAATGAAATATTAAAATTTTGTTTTCCAGCGACATTTTGGTATCGTCCAACGAAATTAATTTTTTTCCCGGTGCAGTAGTTAAGGTCAATTTCAAGCACACCTTAATTTTAAGCTTCATAGATATTAGCTGGTAAAACCTCGAATTTTCTACCCTGTAGATTCGTTAATTGAAAGCGACCTGTTCGTTAAGTTCGGCTTCATTTATTGCTTAAGCTGCTTAAGAAGTGAACTTCGCAGGCGAGTCGTCCGCTTACATCGATATTCTCGAGAGTATCCTGTTCGCTTTACAATTAACGAGTCGACTGCGGGCCACTGGCTGAGGCGTGCACTATCTGTTGTTCCGTTTGCTACACCGCTTGATTTATCTTTGCCCAACGATACACCTGCCGTCGAAGAAAACAAGAATTTAGCTGTCAAAGGTCAAATAATCGTCTTATTTAGCTGTGCATATTTGACTTCAGGGATAAGAGAGAAAAATAGAGGAGTGTGGTATACCAGAAAATGTATGTTTAATATTTTTCATTCGCAACAACTCTATTAACGATATGCATGTTTGTTAGATTAAATAATTACATTTTTTTTCTTTCCTACAGTTGAGCAAATTGTCTTGCCCCTTGCATATTTTTATCATTGCTGCTCAGCTTTACCGGGCCTACAAAACTGGTTTCTTTGGGGTGTATCGAAAATGCTCTGTCATCGTTGGAAGGATCGAAAATCGATTTTATCGGCACGTCATGCCGGCGAATGTATATCGCGGGCAAATTAATCGGCGGCGATCGTTGCACGTACGCGGCGGAGAGTCGCTCGGGGATTTAATTATCAAAATTTGGCAGGTTGCCGAAGGAGCAGGCGAGAAGAACGATCAAAAGGAGATCGAGTGGGGCGGAGATGGAGGACATAGGAGCGAGAGGGAGAAAGAAAAGTTGGGAACTCTTACCGCCATTAATGCCGTCACCTGCGCGGGTTCGGTCATTAATCGTGGTAAGCTAAAGTCCCCGGGTTACGAGCCAGTTAAAACGACGCTCCCTACCTCTCTCTCTCTCTCTCTCTCTCCCTCTCACACTCTCTTCCCCCCCTCTTCTTCCCTTCCCCAGCGTGTAACACGTCCGCCGAATCCAAGCTGTGTTCTCGCAATTTGCTGCCAAATTTATTACGCGGACGGAGATAAAACACAACGAACGACTCTCGGGGCCCTGCACGGCCCTTTCCGCATTGATAAATGACTTCGATCGGGGCTTTCTTGACGCACCGTTCGCCACTATCTGCTCTTTTTACTATCTACTTTAGCACTATCAACTGATTTATTTTGTTTACTTGTGCACCCGAGGAAAGGGAAATTGCCAGCCTGTCGTTGAGCCAGATAAAAACTCATATAAAGATATTTCTTTTCACCGTAGGGTCCAACCATCAAGATCTGTGTCCTACTAATATTAGGGGAAGATTATTCCGATACTACGGACAGTTCTTGTCATCGGAAAATCGTTCCTCTTCCAAATTACTTTTCCCGCGACACGTAACGGCCATTTGAACACTGAAACGTTCGTTAAACAAGTGTGGCAACGAAACAAACTTTGTAGTATTGTCCAGATTGAATTTATTCTCGTAAGTTTTTCAGTGAAAGTTTCGTACATTCACGTTACGTTAGTACTTTTCTTTGAGGAAGGTTTCACCGCGGATGAAGAAACCAGAGGTCGTCCGCAATTGCCGGAAACGCGTCTTTAATGGGGCAAAAAAGGGCTTTTTCGGTGGCCCGGCTAAAACCTTCGTCCCTGCGACGAATTTTTGATGCCCCAGACTAATAACTCCCGCTGTTTCATCAACGGGGATTCCTTTCTGCGCCGACTTTTTTCTTCCCCGGGCACGGTCCATCTTATCTCCGGGAAAAAGCCGAACGGCAGGTATGCAGGTGCAACAGTCAGGACGACAGGACGTGTTGCCGCGGAGATTGCTCGCTCGACAGGTGAATCCCGAAATAGTTCGTTTAATCCTGCCTACGTCTACTGATCACCAAGGTCCCGCAACCACGCCCCTTATACGCTTCTCAACCGTCTAACCCCCCCCCTCCGAGATTCCCAGAAGGACGAAATTTTACGATTTACCTATTGACGAAGCTTTCGAGGAAAAAAAAATCGACATTCACTGCGCTAGCGAGGATCGTCAAATAAATTGTTCAGTACACAATACTTTGGTCCAATAAAATGTAATACATGTAATAGATGTAATAAATGTAATAAATGTAATACATGATGATTTCATTTCGACGTACGGGAAGGCAATTCTTCTTTTTTTAACATAATTTTGTATCGTTGACGTCGAAAAACGTCGAGGTAGATCGGGATGTAAATTTCGAATTTTTCCACGATCACGTAGCTCCGTACGTGAGAAAACGCAAATGTAGGAAGAACGAAGTAATTTTTTCCGGTTCTCCCGTTTCACGGTGTTAAGTCAGGTCGGTCTGGCAAAAAAGTTTTCTCGTTACTGTGGAAAAGCTGTGAGTCAGGCAGGTATGCAGGTGCAGCCGGAAGGTGAATACTTTGTGCATTTGCAGGTGCATTCCAGAGTCATTCGTTAAAAAAAAGGCAGTCGCTTATAATTACAGCCGAAATTCCCGTTCTACCGGTTGAAATGGATTGGCGGTCGTTCAAACGGCCGGTTATTACAATAATCTCCCGAATTCTCGGCAATTTCGCTCGAACAATTGCCGTTTAAACGATAACGAACTTTCACATCGCGTATATTTCGCTGGCGGTTTAAAGAACTACATTCAATAAAAAAAGAAAAAAAAACCTATCCCAAAATTCCATCAACGACACAGTACACTGCCAAAGGTAAGCACAAAACGTACAATTTACACTTGTAAATATCTTTCGAGTAGCGCAACGGCGCTCTATGAATTTTGAAAGAAATCGTCAAATTCCCGACTGATCCGTCGATGAGTTTCGTAAATGCGCATCGACCGTGGTCGTTTTCTACGGGATTCCTCGGACGATTTCCTGACGTCCCTGACGTCCCTGACGTGCTGGAAAGAGTGCCGGATTAATTCGTCGCAGCGTCGAAAAGAGGATTTCGACCGAGGGGGGGATTTGACTTTCCTTCGTGGAAACGTCGAGGATCGAGCGGCCAGGTAAGTAAGAAACTGTCGGTCGGCGGCTCCGCAGGTGGCTCGGCCGAAAAGTCGACCATTCGTAAAGGAGCACGGGGTATACTAATCGTTCGGGACATCGCAACGCCGCTGCCGCTCCCCGGATATATCGGATAATGTCGATCAGATAGAACGAGGGCGAAGGACGTTCACTCTCCTCACGCGGCTTATCGAGCCCAAGGCATCGTGCGGGAATTATTACGTCCTTTTTTTCCTCTTTATCGTACTGCCCCGACTGTCCCCCCCCTCCCTCTCTCTCTCTCTCTTTCAGGCTTGGCTGTCCTCTCTTATTTTCCTTCGAGTGGAAATCCGAGGCGATAAATCATAGGGATTACGAAGCATCGACTGTCCGGAGGGCGCGCGAAACGGTTGTTTCGGGTCCGCCGGGACGGCGGCACGTTGTATCGACGTCTCTGCAGAAAAATGAAACGCACTTCATGCATTATTCAGTGCCTCCCCCTCCCCTCTCGTCCTTCTCCACAGCTACGCCGGCAGCGAGGAAGCCCTTTCGCCCCGCTTGCGGCACGCGTGCCTACGTTCGCGGGGTTGTAATTCCGTATTTGAGAGAGAGGGGGGGGGGGGCGGAGTTGGCCGTACCGCTGATTTGTCCCTCGTAAGTTGGAAATTAGTTATTCGCCTCCTGTGAACCCTTCGGGCTACGGACCCGGAGGTTTCCTGACCGCTTTCCGAGCGGCCAACTTTTCAGTCTCGCGGGGACCGACGTGGAAAAAGTTAGGCCAGGCGTATTTGCCTTCATCAAAAAATTTCCTACGTCGCAGCGATCCGAAATTGAAATTCCTCCTATTAATTATTCCCGCCTTCGTTGGGAGCCTTCCGGCCGAGTTTCGAGCGAAGCTTTCGCTTCTGTATGGATTACCACATCTATGGGATTTTTCTGCGTAGACGGACATCAATGGAAGATTTCAACGATACGAATCACCGTCGCACAATGTTTCTTTGTGTTGTACAAGGTGATTTTTCCTTGGCACGGAAGGGCTATTCAAGAATTCAATTGTCTTCTACCGCCGACGATATAAATGCATTTATTATTCCACCTTGAGCCGCGTTAAATCAGTTTCAAAATTCTTTTTGGACTTGCGTACTTCATTTACACGTGTTAACCGTCGAATGCACATGTCTCCCACGTGCACTTAACTTTTAAAAAGGTCCAACGTTGATAAATATCCGCCGTAGGGCGCACCGCGTGTGAAGCTTAGCTTTTCATTATCCAGATTTGTAACACCTCATCTACGGTGTTAAATCTTCCAACTATTTCTAGACCGAAAATTTCCAGCTCAGGGACTTGACGCATATGACAAATTAGTAACATGGCGTCTTACTGCTTTTCAAATGACCCACCAACTCGTCAGACTATTTTTGGACCGGAACTTTGTCACACGCATGTACCTATTCCGTTTGCCAGACGTCGCCCGATAGAATGACTTCTTTAATTAGAAGTTTCAAGCAAAAAGACTACGGGATTAAAAGTTAATAACGCTGTCTCTCTGTCGAATCTTCATTTGTGTGTTACAACTTTCGGTTGAATGCGATAGAACAGAATGACAGAAGATTTCTTTTAAGCGGGTGATTTATTACAAAGGTTGGGCGAAAAAGTTTCTTTGCCGCGAAGTCCGCTATAGGCGGGATCCGATTTGGTAGATTATTTGATCGCCCGAGGATTTGAATGGGTTCACTGGAAAGATCCTTTTTCCGCACCTGAACGAGCTACCGTTATCCTTGAGTACGTCGGGTCGAAATGGACGGAGAACGGTGGCGCGCGAGCGCCTCTACGAGTCCCTTAAGCCCTTAACGTACTCCCAGAACTAATCAGATGAGATCTAATCGTTGATCCGTTCGGCCGATATTTGTGCTCGGCAAGGAGGACGTCGCCGGGGAGAATTGAAAAGCGCGGCAACCCTGAGGACCGGGACTCTCTAACCCGCTCGAACCCTGCCACGGAGTTAGGGTAAACCGAGGAGTCGCGGGAATTAGAGGGAGAAAGAGAAAGGAAGAATGCGGTCGAATGGGTCCGCGGGAGAAGGGCGAAATCAACTAAATTCCACGGGGAAGGAGAAAGAAGGACGAAGAGAGGCCTTCTGTGTCTGTGTGCGTTGGTGAACGGAGTTAGGACGGGATTAGAGCTTAACTCGTCCACATTGTCGCGTGGAAGACGACGTGTACGAGGGTCCGACTCGAGATTTCCTTGGCTTGTTTAAAAGGCCGTGGGACGCTCCTCAATCGCCATTGTGACCCTTAACTGCGCACAGAGACGTGCATACACGTAAGTTTCGGCCTGCACCCGGGACTCACTGCACCCGCAGCTGAAGGACACATGCAAAGGACACGCATACACACACAGAGACAGGGAACGTAGATCCCATCACTCCGCGACGAGCGACGAACACGGTTCCATCAGGGTAGACATTTTACCAGAAGAATAACGGAGATAAAATCGCGCAACCCTTGCACCGAACCCTTCGCCAAGGGTAGATCAACTGCATTCACTCTTGGTACTGCTCGACGTAGGTACACACAAATACAATGCTATTAACAATGGTACAAAAATACACGTTCACACATTACTCCGTACTTACCTGACATTTTAAAAAAAAAAAGATCTTTATTCAAGTTTTAAGAATACCAAATGATATTCGCAAACCGGGCAAATAATGTACCGATTTATCCAGAATATCGGAATGGTGACAAGGTTATAAAGGATAAAACAGTTGAAACGGCCATAGAGAAATCAATAGAAACGTATAGCATTTTTATGGAGGTTGACGAGAAATCTTTTCCCGTTTTCTAGCTTTCTTTGCGTCCTTTCTTTTCATGCACTCCTTTCTATTGACAGTCCGATTGTGCCCGCCCCCGTTTCTTCGGGCCATAATTCACATCTGTTTTTTTACGGATCGATCCCCACGCCGCAGGGAGGGAAGTGCGTCGCGCAGTTTGTGGACTTTTAAGGGTTACCGTAAGACGTGGGTCGGATTCTTGGCGTCTTTTCCGCTGACACAGCCGGCATAGAGTCCCCTTTGTACCATTGTACGCGATACCTGCAGGATATTTCCAACTTTAATGGAGTTATGTCCGCACGGAAGGGTGCGTGCGCGGGCGCGGGGCAACGAGGGGGGGGGGGTCACTGAATTTGCCAACGAAACAGCCTTCCCCGCGACTGGAATTCCTGGCAGTCAAACCCTTATCCCTCCAGCAGGAGGGACTATTTGTATTTTTCAAGAGTCCACGCTACGTGTGTGACCCATTACGAGGGCGAATGGTTAAGGAGGGGACGAAAGACAATAACGAAAGGATTTTCTCTCACTCGTCTCTTATGGTGCACCGTAAATATTCGTAGAACCGCGATTCACCGAATCTGTCCGCCGTGGTTTATTCGGAAGTTTGCCGCCAACGGAATTCCCGTGTTACGTTTAATCTGATCTTTTCGTTAACCAGCCTGTTATTGGCTTAATACGAAATTTGCATCCGAATGCGCGCACGTATTTAGAGAAGCGTAATGTATTATACATTTGTGTGCCACAAATGCATCCCTTGCGAAGCTGCCGTTGATATTTCGAAATAATTCGCTAATGTAAGCATACCGTTTCCGCCATAATACTCGTAGACATTTGACCTGATAAATTTCGAATACTTTCAGTAACGCACAATGTTCCGTCCTTTCGCTAAGATTCCCTTACGATTAATCCCAATAAACTCGGCTTCGTGACATTTGCATTACAAAACGGAGTACTTACAAAGTATAACGCAGTTCTTAATGTTCCGTTTTTGCGTTTCTTTTCAAGAGAATCGTTTCCATTTCAATAGGATTCTGCGGGCTGTGCAAATTTTACAATTGTCCTAATGCAAATGGGCTAGCATCTTGATGCGTCCTAACAATGCATAATGTCGGTTAATACAAGCAATTTGCATGTAACGATTCGTTGTGGATTTGCCCCCCTTGTCGTCCCCTGCCCCTTGCATGTACAGCTCGTCGACTAATGGTCCTGCAGAAACTCGCAACTGGACCAACTAGATTTCCCATATCTCAAAATGCATCGCGTGCGTGTGCGCCGTAATTCGCTGTGATTAACAGCGGCCCACGCGTGCTCGTAATCGTACGAACGAGTCGACAATATTAGCCACCTGGTGAGATTTTAACCCTCCGTAGGGTGAATCCTCCCTCATTAGCGCGTCATGTGTTTAGCACGCGCGCCCACACACCTACGAGGGCAAATTCCGTCGGTTCCTCGTAACCGAGGTAAACACGTTAAAGAATTTTCCCACCAATTCAATTTTAGTCCCGGTAAAAGCGTTCCGCGCGAACGGAAATCGAGACGAGTTGTATGACACCTTCGATCTCCGAGTCATTCTTTTCAGCCGAATCTGCACAAACATACAACGAACGTCGATTTTGTTATGTCATTCACAGCAATTAAGATGACGCTTTACAGGAATGTACCGTTGTAGGAGATTAATTGCGCCCCGAAATCGTACAAAGTTCCCCCGCGCAAAAACGATTATCGAAAGTCATTGTTATGTAAAGAAAAGTTTGCCGCGCGAACTTTAACGAGGATTAATGGGTAACATGCAGGTCGATTATTCGTAACGATTATAAATTGCCAGCTCGTAATCGAAATAACGGGGATGGTTATGACGTCTGTTATTCAAGCATCGGCAAAGGGCGAAACGGACGGGAAGTCAATGCACGTGGGCGTGCAAGTACATATATGTGTGTGTCTGTGTGTGTGTGTGTGTGTGTAATGGGTAGACGTAAAAGAGGCGATAACAGCCGGCCGTAATTGGATCCACTTTAAAGCGATGGAGGAGAGAGAGGGGAGGGTGCTCGTTGGGCTCATGTATGTATTCGGTATCCGGAAATACGGCAATAACCGGGGGCGTTGGCTCTTTCCACCGATGAAAAATCGAAAGAGTAACGATCCAGCCACGGTCACCAGCGACACTCTCATTGCATATTATTGCACGGCCGCGTCTGCATAGAGCCGACGATGCAACTGAGCGCAGAGCCACATGTTCCGGAGCACCTCATTTCGCCGGACGATACGCATTGCGCTACTTACACGGCCGCTGCTCTTTACGTTCACCTGCGAATCAGCACGCTTATGTCCGTCCTATCAAACATTCCGCGCAGTGTGGCTAACGTTTGCTGAAAATTATTGACATTTGTCCTACGGTTCAGGGAAAGCCCTGGGAATTTCAACGTTTGTCCGGGATACAACGATTTTATTTAGTCGTTTGGTAAAAGTAGACTATTACGAAGCTTCGCCTATAATTATATGTACGCTAATTGTAAACTAGAAATTTCATAAATATACGTAAAATTTCAAAAGATGTGGTTTTTTGGATTTTTTCTTATTCAGAAGGTTACAGGTAATACAAGTGATTTTGCTTTGAGGTCAAATGAATTACTATACGCCCGGTTGTTACTCGTTTGGAAATAATCGTTTGATCGTGTAAGTTCTTTAAAGCGTTTGATAACAACTGGGCCAGTGTTACTGCGGAAATCGAAATTGCCGGTAAGTTATATCCAATCTGGCTTTGCCCGTGCACACACACGTACGCGGGGTGATATAACTCATACTTTCGGGGGGAATCGGTATAATCATACACATTGTAATCGGATGAGCTCAATATATTTCGATTAAGCGGATGCGATTGGTTTTGCATTTTTCCCGGGCGCAGCCTGCTGCGTAGGATTTACACGTTCACAGGTACACACGGCACGTACATACTGATGTTTACGCGGCCTGTGTACACAGAATGACGTTTCTGCGGCACGCAAACACGCTCGCACTCGACGGGAATTCGCGCGAACCACCGCCAGGGAATTTCCGATTTTCCCAATGACGCGAACAGCCGGTAGATAGAGGACTCGTCGGCGGAAAAGTGTTGGACGAGCGTATTATTCGGGCTGTTCGATCGCAGGGCTTTCTTTTCTTTCCCGCTAAAAATCACTTCGAAACAATCCCCCCGAACACGTCTCCCCTAGCCGCGAACGTCGATTATCCGATCCCCAATTCATGTACATTGGGCGAGAGTTAAGCGGACGAACGTTCGAAAATCACTCGTCGAGCATTTCATGCGAGTTCTTTCCCCCGCGGGACGGATCAGGAAAATGGAGAGACGTACGGAAGAGAATTTCAACTGGTCGATTTGGGCGAATGGCACGAATGGAATTGGCTAAAGGGAGATTGACTGTGTCAAGCTTATGGGGTTTTACGTAGGCTTCGGAGGATATGGTTATTAGTTTCATGGAGAAAGTAGCTTGTTATTTCTGAAGGGAGACGAGCGGAAATCAGCGATGGTTAGATCTGACAACACGAATGCCTGGCTTAGCAGTCTAAATCAACATCCGACTGTTGATCTAATGCTCGAAACTGACAGTAACATCCATGCCCGGAAAGCGATGCCGGTACACTAATACGGTTTTCCGGTGTTGAAGTTTCAAGACTTACGTCGAGGCTATTAGCTCTCGCCACTAGCGAATCATCTTTTTACATTAACCCGCATAACTCGGAGATTAAAAAAGGTCTACGAGCAGATAAAAACCAAGGAAAATTAATCGACTACGACACATGCCACTCCTAAGATAACTCTAAAAATTAAACAACTATCATCCTGTTTGAATCTATTTATTTAATTTTATACCAAAACCTCCCCTCCTATTTCTTTTTAATTGATTCACCAACATTCCTGTCTTTTCATCTCTGCATCTCTTCCTTTGCGCGTAAACACCTGCTCGGTGCATAATTTACGAAACTTGTCTGCAGGAGGGATAGCAGGGAGATACGAGTGGGAGTAAAGGAGGGAGTTAAAATTGTCCTTACAGCGGCGATGATGATCGGCAAACTGAGAGCACGCTGTTAAGCACTTTTATTAATAGCCATGCATAAGTGACGTAGGCCAGCGCGTCACTCGTTATACACATCTCTCCTGGTCCTCACGAACTCCTCGTTCACCTTCCCTGCTGTGCATATATGCATACCGTGAGTCCTCTTGGATCCTCTTTCACGGATTTCTCACCTCCGTCCATCGTCCTCCTCCCCGTCGATCGTCCTTTCGCTGTTTCGACTCTCTCCCTCTGGGCGCTCTTTTCCCAGCGGTTCATCGTTCGTTTCTGCCCTATGCCTACGTCCCAGCCTTCCCCGTCTGATGCCCTCTTTTTTCCTCTCCCCTGCGCCTCGTTAACCGTCGTTTCGCGGCGCACTCGACGGTCCGCCCCGGCGACGACGGACTCGAGCGTACTCGCTCGTTTTCTGCTCGGCTCTTTTCCCCCCCTCGTTTATTATACTCCCGCCCGTAGACGATTATTATCCGGCTGGTAACGTCTCGGCCGGCGCCCTTTTCGGTTTTACCGCGGAGAACAGCCGGCGGAAGTGCGCTCTCGGCCGGATATGTTTGCACTTCGGCGCGGTTTACGAGACAGAGCGGCTACGCGGAACGGTGTCTATGGCAATGGACCGTACGTTTTCAATGCCACCTACAACCTACGCGTATGCCATCATCGCCGGTCATCTCATTGTCCCTCCGCGTGACGCGCTCACTGGCCGTTGAAACAGTTTTGTATAAACCGTCCACAAAGTCCTACCCGATTCGCCGGAAATAGACGCTTATCCCTTTCGCCGGAATTGAGTTGCCTCGTCCGAGATGGGCATAAACCGATATTTCCACGCTCAACTTTGGAGATAATACTGCGTCGAATGATTTTCTTAATATTCCATTTCCCTTGATCACGCGAAAGTCATTGCTATAGAATTTTTCCGATCGCCAAAAAATGCCTGACAAAGGCATGAAGGAATTTAATATTATTACCCGAGCTATCGTGACGGACAAAGGGAATTTTCGGACCCATTGTTTTCGAATATGTACATTTATATTCTATATTTTATACTCTGCCGATAATCCCAGTTGCTTTATGGTCCCCAATAACGGCAAGCATTCAAAAATCCTCGAGAACAAATCAAATTTATACCTTCTGCTGTTTTATTCCTGAACGGCTCGTTGTATTTTACGTTTATCCCGATAAATGTAAAACTAATTACCCTTGCACGCCACGTCTATTATTGCCGATTTTCAAAGGTACATTCATTGCACGTATTTTTAAATAGTTTCACCATGTTCAAAGGAAAATTACATCACACTTGAGAATAATAATATCCATTGACTTTTCTTTATACAGCGAACACTTGATTCTTAGTTCATGTACATCCCCGAGTTAGCGGAAAAGTCGTGCTTTAAATTTGTTTTATTTAAGTGCCGATAGACACGTGACCGTGTAAACTTTTCGGGCAAGGACAGAAATATCGCGTTGTCGGCCGGGTCGACGGAGTGTCTGATTCTCGACGAGCAATGAAATTCGACGATTTATCGAGCGGAATTTTTCATTCTCAGCATCGAAGGTGACTACATAGAAGAGGGGGAGGGGGAGGAGAATGTGTATAAAAGGGGGTACGGGGCAGTCGAATAGTTTTGTTATGCACAGTCTCCCGTGAACGATCGACGAGCACAGTGAGAGAGAGAGTCCCGATGAAAATTTTTTTAAATTTCCCTCGGGTACACGGTGGGATCGCGCCGGGCAGAAACGTAAAAACGTCCTTTCCGTATTCGCCTCGCGCCGATTGAAGTATCGCCATTGCTATACGTACTGCGCCCACTGCCTACAGTTATATCCTTCCACTGCCAGCCACACGTACACCCCCGGACGGCCCTACGCTTTCGTACTTTGTATTACACTCGCGCGTGCCTACTTTCTTACCGTCGAACCCTGCTGGAAAATAAAATAGTCAGAGCTACGCGCCTTCCTGGAAATGCCATAACCAATTCACCGGTGACCATTGACCGACAGTTCTCATGCTGATCTGATCGTTCGATGTACCTTTAAACATCGTTGTTCACCGTCGAAATTAACATTCCAGTTTTTTAAAAATATTAAAGCACACTCATCCTGTTTAATGAAATTGAATTCAGAAATGAATTTTACATTGGTGATAATGGTGGAAAATATCAGTGATATTTAATGATTATTTCCTTATATCTATTTCAAAAGTGTATTAAAATTTTTACGTTGTTCTTCGAAATTTTCTACACCAGCAGTGATGTTCTCGGTTATGTTGGAAATGTAACGAAGTATTTTAAAAAGGGCTGACGTCTCGATTCTTTCACGATTCTCGGCTACACGTTACCGACGTCTCTGCCTTTCATCATTGCACTTGCGTGTTACGTATACCGGCGTTCAGCAGGGGGGGGGAGGGGGACTTGGGAAGGACCGTTGCATCGAGAAAATGCATTACGCCGTGCACGCACGCGGAATACGCGATACCCTGGACCATCCCTGCTTTTCGTAACATTCTCCTACGCGTGTTTGCACGTTTCAATTCTACGCGCCTCAACTTCCGGGTCAACGAATAATCCCTCCGTTCCCTCGTTTCCACCCTCCTCCATCCTTCTTTCTCCCACTCTCGATCGAATTCTCCTCCCTTCTTTAGCCGAACTTTCTCCGCTCGCGCCTGTTTCCCCCGTACCGCGAATACGACAAGTGCGCGTAAAGGGAAATTCGAAGGTGAGCGGGTAATAAGTAAACCGTCAGTTCGCACAGAAACAGTCATAATCGTTGGCAGAATTCGCAACAGGGTCTAGGAGAATCTGGCAGAAAGTGGGAGTACGAGTGCGGCTTGCGCCTTGGGAATTCGAGTACGTTGAAATCCTCGGGACCATCGCGCACGTGCCGGCTCGATTTCCTCTTGTGCCTCCTTTAACGACTATTCCGAACAAACTATTCGCAGAGTGCACTTGCGCTCGCTTTGCCCCCGCCGACTAATAAGCCCCACGTTCGATACCATTTGCATTTGCACAGGAATTCCGTGAAAAGGCCGATTATTCTCGGCAAGATCTCGGTCTCGCGTACTTCGTAAGTTCGCAATTTCAAATTGACTGAACGGTAACAGAAAAATACGAATCTTCGCAGATTCGCAGAAGATTCAACAGCGGCCGTGTTTTCAGCGACATCGGGAGGGACTTTTGCGTGGTAGTTGTGTTCGTCGTTTTAATATAAACTCGAAGTTTGAAATTAGTCCCTCTCGAAGCGTAATGACCAGGGTTATGAGATAATTACTTTTTTTTACCACGTAGGAACAATAGCAGGGACCCGCGGGGAGGGTGGGAGGGCAGAGGGGTGGCTCGTTGTACGTCGGATAAGTGCGTAGAGGGTGAAAAGCCGGGGGAGCGAGGAAAGCCGAAGAAGTGAAGTTAAGTAAGAGATTAAGGAAGGCAAGAGGATCGTTTGTGTTGGTACGTACGGGGAGGCACAAAGTCCGTACAAAGGAGCACGGATGTATGGAAACGCGTAGAAACGGGAAGAGAAACGCACACACAAAGGCAAGCACAGGGCCTCGGCAGCTGGTTTAAACCTATGAAAGCAAAAGGGTACACGAAAGAAACGTTAATTACTGCATTACCGGCTAGCCAACTGTGAAATGTACTACAGCTTGCGGAGCCTTTACGTGTAACTACGGTGTTGCCGGCCAATGTAAACGCTAGACAAAGTGTTGCCCATGGGAATTACGTTTGTTGAATTATGCACGGTCAATGCTGAGGTAAACGTAAATTAATTACGCCTACGACGTGTGCTCGCCATTGAAGAATGTCCATTGTTCAATTATGAGAAATACCGTAAATCAAGTATTCCCTGTAGTCTTAATAGACATCTACGTACGGCCTAATACGTAATTAATGATAGACAACGCGAGATCAAATACGTTTTTCCGACAATTCAGAATGTTATGGGATTGTTGAGATGTTTCAGTAGATGATTGTCATTGTTATTGTGTCTAGATTATACACATTGGGCAGAGATTTAATGTGTTCAAAAATATGCAAGTACCTATGTTCATGCATAGGACGAGTGTGTGTGTGTGTGTGTACGTTAATGGGAAGGATAATACACACATACGTTAAAGTAAAATCCAATTTGGCAGTAACATTACACGTGAGAAATAACATTAAGTATGAGAAAAACTCGGCAACGAGTTTTTCGTAGCTTGTGAAAAAACGTTGCTATTACTAGCCCGTCGACAATAATTTAAAAGTACATTAAAAGTTAATCAGGAAACATTGTGGACATATTCTACACTTAACTAGAAGGCGCATTATTCAATTTTAAGAAAACCGTTGGAGCGGAAAAAAGTGTTTACGGCGTGGTTTACTGCGACGATTCGTCCGTTTCTACCTTCAAAGTATTCTTATTTACGTCTGCGGGAAGTTTTTATTACTTTGTTAGCCGAACCTTGCCCCGTCGAATGAAATATAAAAGTAATTATAACTGGCGCAATGGCAAGGTAAACCGAACAATGGGTCGAGTTTAATAACTATCTATTTGCTACTGCGTTGGGGAAAAGGGAAGAAAGGGGATCGTTTGGACGGTACTTGAGGAAGTAGCTCGCCAGGGAGATGGATAATTTCGGAACACATTGTTTGACCACTTCTCGAAGACCGGCCAACCGATAATGCGAAATAGTTCGGCCCTTGAATCGTCAGAAACTGGGGCCAGGAATGGGGGCTACATATTCGGCAAATGCTGCAGATTTTCTTTTATTAAACGGACTGATCGAACAAAGTTTTCATTTCGCTCGGAGTTCGTAGTGAAATTAATACAAAATTCAAATCCCCTTACGTTTGATTTTCTCTCTCCATCTCTTCGCATCGTATTTCCATCGATTTACATTACCCTCTATTCCCCCTCGCATTTTTCGCGGAAGAAAAATAACGCGTAGAAGCCCCGTACAGAATTTAGAAGCGACTAAAAAACACCGGGAAATTACACATGCCTTATAGGAGCATAATGTGTAATTTGTATGCAATTTATATGCAACTAGTTTTACATAAAAATGCTTCCCGCACAGGAGGGAAACTGGCTAGCTGTACTCAATTTCGTTTCATCCGGCAGAACTCTTTCTCCGCGGTGCATCGTCGGGTTACTTTTATTTCCGCCGGTAAGAAACTTTGCCGCCGAATTAATTCGAATCTACGGGCCCTTCTGCCCTTCCCCCCGTTCGCCCCTTTCCATGCCGCCAGTTTTCCTCCTTACCCCCTCGCCCCTCTTTCCTCCCTGCCAGCATTTTTCCGCGGGATCGTTTCTCCCCCTTGGCAGGACATCCACTTTCCCTCTCTAAGGCGATCTTACGCTGCAACCACGACCGTCCCCCTTCGTCTGTGTATTATAAAACTTTCCGGACACGAACTCACCCCTGGGTACGTCCTTATCCTCGTGGTCCTATACATATATATATATGCAGGACTTCGCGTAGCGGGACTCTCGAGACCGTTTCTCCCGACGGGCCTTTTTTTTCCACTGGCCGCGCGTGACTGCAACTTTGTGCGCGACGTGCGAAAAAGCGGGGAGGGGGGAGGGGTGGATAGAGGGGTACCGAAGAGCCAGGAACGTTCAATGGTTCAACGACCCCGGAGCTACTGTTGCCGCTGCACTTGGCGAAACAGAAGGATCCTTGTAATTGTCAAGGTGCGCCCGTGGTTGAATCGTTCCTGTCGAATTAACGTTCATTAACATAATTCGCGCCTATTAAAGCCCCTGTAGAACTTGGCGGAAATAACTAAATGTATTACCGAATACACCCGAACCCCGCCTACGAACGCTCAACTTACATTTTCGTCCCGACAGAATACTCACGGAAATGTCCTCCCGCTGGTCTATTGTTGTTCGGAAGAAGATTAAAGTGCCGTTTTGTTTTAACCATCTCGCAGCTATTTTTATGTCAATAACTCGGAGATCTGAGGAAATTATTCAACTGTCTAAAAACGTAAGATCGACAGCACAGGGATAATATTGCGTTAACACAGTGTCCCGTAATTTAAGGCTAAATCGTTCGAGCGAAGCGTAAAAATGACCTGTCGACATTAATCCCTTGGCAGTCGCCGGCAAGAACGGCTGACGACGGTTATAGAAATGCGTTTTTCCGACTTCCGTGTAATTGTCGCCGCAGATGGCAAAGCGAACGACGTAGGAAGAGAGTGGCAGCAGTAAAAAAAAAAAAAGGGAAAAACAATTTTGTCCTGACGTGCCGTCGCCGCGGTATTCGGCCAGCGCCGGATTCTCCGAGGGCACTTGACGCTTTTTCAAAGGCAGTCGCCAAGGGATGCGGGGGAGGGAGGGCCCGGGCATATTGCGGAAGCCGGTGGAGTATTTATGGTACTCGGGAGATTATTTGTGCGTGGAAAGAGAGGCCAAGATAACGGGCGACGACAGGGGCGGGGGAAGAAAAGAAAAGGGAGGTGTCGAGGGATACGATGGACCCAGCGCGAGGGAGCGAGAGAGAGAGAGAGAGAGAGGGACAACTACAGAGGAACAGGAGAAAAGGATTTGAGGGGGGGAGGGGGTGGTCCGTTATAGGTACGTCGAGTGCATCGCTAATATTGGCACACCGTGCAGGCGCGCGCCGCTTGGCTGAGCACAATTGGAGCATTGTGTAAGTACAGACTGCAGGCTCATCAATTACGCGTTCAATTAGCAGAACTCAAGTGGGAGGGTAGGGGTCCTGCGGAGACAAAGGGATGAGACGAAGCCCGCGGGGGAGGTGAGACAGCGAACCGAGATAGCCGCGATGCACAATCGTACAAGTCCTGCCCCCCCCCCCCCCCCCCCCGGCACGGCACGTCGATGGTCTTACCTTCCTGCCACCTTGAATTACGATTAACGACCTTTGATCTCGCTACGCCTTATATCATTTCGGACGAGGGACGTGTTTCGTTAGGGGCCTTCGGCGAACTGCTTTGTCCTCGGCTTTCAACAACTTCCTCTGCCACTTTGCCCAAAGCTTAACGAAAAGCCGCGAAAAGCAACACTCACGGCGCACGAGTCGTGCGATCGAACGGGAATGTTCATTGAATCCCTTCTGGTTTTCTACAACTTGATAGATGACGTATGGAAATTTAGCGCAATTACACGGTTACCAGAGACATTTGCCGAACGAGAGAAAAAGGAGGAATTGACTGGCGCTTCATTGCAGACATCCCGGCGTGGAAGTTTGAGTGAAAGCGGCGGAAGAGGACGAAGCGAATGCCCGCCGGAAATGGAAATGAGAGACGGAGAGGGACGGGAAAGGAGAGAGAGAGAGAGAGGGACAGTAATCCGAGGATATTAGTCGTAGCTATATTGGTAACAATATCCTTGGTCCCAGCAGTGATTAACTGATCAAACACTGCCCCCCAACGCCAGGAGGGTTGAAACGTTGGGAAAGGGACTTTCCGCGTTTTCTACCCTTCTGCACCCCCTCCCCCCCCTCCCACCGCCTCTACCCTTTTACTCAGCTTTCTCTGTCCGTTCATTGTACTCTATCGAACTCTTCGAGCTTTTCCTCGACCTACGGTAATATCCCCGATATACGTATACACAGCCCCGCTGTGTACGCAGAGTATATATACAAAGACTCATGTACGCCGTGTGTCAGGCCGCTTACGTACCAGTGCACACACAGACGGCGGGTGGAAGAGGAGGAATGGCCAATATTGAACGACTTTCGATGCGTTTATTATCGCTAAAACGGGAGCGTAAAATTAATTCTTGATTCAACGGTGCAACGAGCCGGGCTACCCCGGCAATGTTATTTCGTTAAAAGCCATGCTTCCACGTTGTTATCAAATACTTGTGATCATTGACGTCATACAGATGTTACGTGATATTTGGTTAAATATTTTTCGAATGACGAACGGAAAATGCTTGTGTAACAATTTCGTCACAGGAAATATAACATTGCGATGAGTATGAAAAAGATCATTTGGGAAAGGATAAATAATTGGATCGATGTGAACTGTTGGACAGTAACTGGGTATCTGTGAAGAAGAGCATGTAGCCCTGCGATTTTTGTCTCTTAGGTTTAACGTAATTTCACTCGTGTAAGTGGGTAATCATGTTCATTAACGCCACTGGAAAGACTGTACAATAATTCCATGATTCGGGATTATGGCGATGGATGAGATTTACTAGAAAATTCTCAACTGCCGTTTTTTCACGTCGACGTGATTGTTCCACTTTACTTTCGGTGCATCTACTAATTGGAGTGCCATCTTTAAAAAACTATTCTCCCCACGGCATATCGAAAATCTCATCGGAAGTGCGGTTCCGTGTTCCTAGCGGATGATTTAAATCGATAGTAGCTCTTGTCCGCGGCCATTCGAATTTCCCTTCTGTTTTTTTTCATCCCCCTACGGGCTGGACGGTCACGATCTTACCGCCCGCTACGAATAATTGCTTTTCTGCTCTGCGCGTAACATTACATACTTAGCGTTACGGATCGATATGGTAAGAATGAAACAAAGAAATTTACCGTACTCCTATATTCTTGGCAACCAAACTTGCTATTTTTATGTCAATTACAAAGGGACGTGCAAAATACAACGAATTATACAATTCAGAAATTTCGAATTGAACGGTAAAGATTCTCCCGTGAAGAAAATTGTCGAAAATTTTTCTTTACCACCGTGGAAATCGACGGAGCAAAGCGTAATTTAAACCGTCAGCGAGATATATGCAATTTACATAATTACATATTCGTAAATCGAACATAACGCAACAATTGCTGTCATAATTAAGCAATTCGGGGGGCAGAAGTACGTCCATTTGGAGTGAGTGCACGGAAGCTTGTAAGTTTTTACGTGGCCATTGTCGGGAATGCTAATCAGAATGCAGCGGGCGGGCTTTTCCGCGAACCTCGATTATAGGTTCGTATACCCATTGCTGTACACATTTTGCGACGGGCAAAAAAAGGGTCGCGCAAGGGGTCCCCTGTAGTGCGGCAAAAGTACGGGCAAAAAAGGCGAACGATAGGCGGGCTTTTATTTTTCCCCGGACACCATTGGAAATCGATGAATTCGGCACGAGGGAAAAAGTTCGGCGAATACGTAACCGACCGCTCGGAACTTCCGGCCGTACTTTAATTAACAACCGGAAACACGAGAATCGCTACGCGTCCGGATCCTCAGCGGCTAGACGGTTCCGCGAAGAAAGGAAATTCTGCGGTTAAACCGCTGAACAGGCAATTACTCAAGGCATTGGCCAGTATAACGATTGAACGTTATTTTAACTAGCCTCAATCGTGAAGAAACGATTAGTAGAGCACGAAGGCACGGATAATGAACGTAGAATACATGTAAGAGTAAATAGTAGAACATGAATTCCTTAAAATGTTAACTTTTAGTATAACTTTGCCTGTAAGATTCTACGAATTGAATTCATATGACCTTTTATTGGCTTTGAAAATGTGTTTGGCTTTTTTCGACGTTTATTACAACAGGTCGGTTCTATTGCCGAGAATTTTTGGTGGTTTCCGATGTAACAGCCGTTTAGATTTACACCTGTACACATCGACGACCGAATAGCAACAGGTCGTATGATCGGTCGCTGGGTTGTAAATATATTGCGGTGGAATTCATAAAGTACTTTGTAGTCGTTGAAATGTAAAGTAGCCCGCCTTGGCGGATTGAATAAAATCGGACCTGCTGCAAGTCGACATCGAAATGGACGGCGGAAATTTGTCTTATCAGCGAAAAACGATGTAAATCGTCCTTTCCAAGCAATTAACGTTCACTTTGAACCGATCCCACGAATACCATGACACTAACCTTCATGTACACCAAAATATAACGTTCAAAAAGTCTACTTCGAGGGAGCACTTTACCGATTGAAAGGCGATAATCGACACGTATTTTTCTCGCAAGTACAAACTAAGTTCAGCAGACGGTATTGTTCCTGTTTGAGTCTGGCTTCGGTCTCCGTTGTTTGTTCTACACGAACAATTCCATTCGAAGGTACTCGCTTTCGATGTGCATTTAGGGTAAACAAGCGTCTGCAAACGGACGTGAACGTGCCGTGGAAATCTGGAGATTGTTCTGCGAATCATCGAGCCACCGTAGATGTTATGAGAAGCGTCGCCGCGGCACTGAATGGCATTTCTGCCGTCGTGGCGTCGCTCTTCAAGCGGTTATTGGATACGTGCGCGACACTCCACGGCTATTGGCGTTGATATAACAACGTAAGTAAAGACTGGCAAATGCGTTTTTCTTTCTCGCGCCCGCTGCCTCTCGGCAGTCTCGCTCGATAATGGGAAAAGCGTGTTATCGGCATCTACCCCCCTCATCCCTCTCTTGGCCGCCCCCAAGCAAAGCCCGCGCGTACTCGCCGTTACCTCGAGAAATCTGCGTGACGCGGCGAATAAAATGAGAAATGGATTACGATGGGTTAGCATAAACCCGACGCACTTAACGCGTTTGCCAAATCCGTCATTCTTAACTTGCCTTACGCATACGTCCGCCCTTTTAATGCCCGCGCGATCTGCGTTACTTTTTGTGCCGACGAAGTGCCCTGTCATTTTTTTCAGTATCACGAGCGAGTGTACGATTGAACGAAATTGAATCGTTAAGTTCCCCCGTCTGTCCGTAATAAATCTCTACGGTGATGTACTGTCAGGATATCTTTTTTGTAACACTATCACTTTCAATAGTAACAGGTATTTGTAAATTTTTATCCTCAAG
The DNA here is from genome assembly GCA_963989215.1 of Hedychridium roseum. Taxonomy (NCBI): domain Eukaryota; kingdom Metazoa; phylum Arthropoda; class Insecta; order Hymenoptera; family Chrysididae; genus Hedychridium; species Hedychridium roseum. The sequence goes on from OZ022314.1 coordinate 5,312,238, forward strand.
TAGGTTCGTCATTAAACGCTTATCCGTCATAGTGTTATCATAATTTCGGAAAAGTAATATTTTCGCGCAGCGGTAAATGTCGGTTTCCGAGTGTGAATAACATTTCGATGCAGTTACTGGAATTCATCGAATCGAGCGAAGTGGTCGGCGAATTGATGTGTAAGCAATTGCCGCGCAAATGAGCGTGCTAAGCAATGGAAAACCACAGGAAAAGGGCAGGATGAGAGAGCGATCATTTCCATTTTCTATTGCAAAACTCCCACGATGAACCACGTTAAAACCACGATAACTTTATTCACATCTCTGTTGTCCGTTTTTTCGCGCACGCAAAGTATTTAAAATACGCACATTGGTGAAAGGCCGAGGACCAACATTGGCAGACGACGGTAAATATCCCTCGGCGGAAGTTTCCGTGTGCGAATAACATTTCGCCGCAGTTAGTGGAATTCGTCGGTCGGAGTGCCTGGCGAATTGACGTGTAAGCAAATGTTGCTCGAGCGTGGTAAGCAATCGAAAGACCGTGGGGGATGAGGCTCGATGGAGCAAGGGGGAAGGGGTGGGGAGGGGATACACACGACAACGATCGTCCCACGGTGTCGTCGGCTACGTCGAATTAATCCGCAGTCGTAGACCCCAACAAGTGGTTGCGCGTCTAGCCGGGCCGCGGAGTCGTTGTCGAAGACAGTTTCCAAAGACACGTTGTCAGCGGGAATGCTTTGGACGACGCTCCACGACCGCCGTGTTTGCATTTCACCGAGTATCGATCGCGCGGAGAGGGGTGCTAGCAGTCGTGTGCGCTGCAACGAAAGGACCGAGGACGAGGAGGACGATGAGCACAAGGACGTACCACCCGCTCCTCATCTTACGCGAGGTTCTCGAGTAATCCGTTACGACGGATAACAGAGGCAGATTATTTGGAACTGCCGCGAGCAAGTAATTACCGCTCCGCCAACGCCGCGGGATCGTAAGATGGTATTACGACAATTTGCGCTGGATTACACCGGGGGAAGCTCGTCCCTCCCTCCCTGCAAAGAAGGGGAATAGTCCAGATCTCAATTGCTATCGGAAGTTATTGAAATCTCCCGGCGAACTAGCGCAATCCCGTCCCGGCGAATACTCCTAGCCGTTGAATACAACGTGCCCAAGTTTTACGTAGGTGTAACTTACGCTTACACCTTGATACGGAGCACAGTCGAACGTGGGAGACACCGGAAGTCCTGTGGAGTTCACGTTTTTTTCCAAATCTACGCGATAAGAATTGCATTTCTCCGATTTACGTAAAGCTCATTTCTTGCGATTCGCGGTATGTGCTTAAAACGTAAATCTTATCTAAGCATTAGCACGCGCTCGAATCGCTTGTTTGGCCTTCCGTAAATTTCCCTTTAATTATATAATTCCAGGTTTTTCCTGCGCCCGTGGGTGCTATTTGGAAAACATGCATCCGCGAGGCGGCATCGATCCGCGGGGCTGGCGAAAAAAACCGGCACCGCTGCTCCGGTGCTTTATGGCCGAACGTTATAATTTCGCGTTGAAAGAGTGACGGAGCGAAAAATACGGCAACGTATTTCGCTTTGCCGCCTCGGCGCATATTCCGCATTAACTCGCGGACATGAGCACGCATAATTCTCGTGAAAACGCGCTCCACACGGCAGTCCCCTGTCCACCCCCCCCTCGCTGCCCCTGGCCGGACGGTACAAAAGAGGATCAGGAAGGAAGTTGATAATTTTCCACGGCAACGGTTAGTTCCGCGAGATAATCGTGCCGCGGCGGGCTATCGGATTTTAAGGAGGGAATCCTAAACGCGCCGGAAAACGCGAGTAATCCCCATTCCCCGCGAAATATTCGTCCTCGGGACATTATTTTCACGCTCCTCTGGCCACGGGTTTTCTTTTTCTCTTAGCTCTGCCCCCGTCAGATTAGTACCTTGGACACGATAATGTCGCGGGTCGATCCGCGTTACAGCGAAGAATGGAAAGAATAAGCCTAAGAACTGCGCAACAATAATTAGATATTACTTTGTTCGAGTTAAATAACAGTTATATACTCGGTAAGAGAAAATTAACAGACAATGTACATAATTCTCGGATTATTTTACACACAAATGACACGGCGCATTTGCCCGACACGATTGCCGAGAATTTCTCTTGCCTTGACGTATTACCCGTGACATACATTTCGCGTATTCCATTGTGGGATAAACAAACGGCGAGAATTGAAGCTCCGTAGAATGCGCGGCAATCAGTTTACCGTGCGGTAACAGTTGTGTTTACGACGTAATGATTTTCGAATCTATTTCGCCGATAAATCGACCGCGCATCCTCGAATAATGGGAACCTCCGCAGGCATGCCTCGCGCGTGTACTTCATGCGAAATGGAATTCGGTGTGCGTTCGGAGCAAACGGGATAAAATAAAATGGATATCGATGGACACTGTACATTATATTTGGCGGAGGCTTGATAAATCGCCTATTTCGACATTTAAATAATATATCGCTGACATGGGTGTTTATTCGAAAACGATCGATATACCGCAATTCGCGAACGTGATGACGCGAAATTCGGGCGCAACTTGCAGCCTCATAAAAAATTCCCTTCACCCACGCTCTTTTATGTACTTTTTGTCGAATGTACGACTTATGGCTTCGCCGCCATCCAACAAATTTTGTTCACTCGCTCGACGGAAATATCGTCGATTACGTAGCACCGTATTTACCGAAACACTATTCAGTAGTTTTGATAGAACATTTTCCATTTCTTCTAAGGCGTTACGATAAAGTAATAAATCGGCAATAAGGCAATAAGTATATATTTATCGCAGTGTTTTACTTAATACCAATCACCCTCAGCGGGAAATACCAATATCGTGATACACTTCGCAGCACCCTTTGAGCCGGCCGGATTTCTAAGGGAACTTGTCCGAGGAATTTGAGGTATACGTGAAAGAAACTGTGGAAATCGCCTTCTATCCTCTCCGTTACTTCCTCCGACGCGGAATGACTGTAACAATGGAGGAACATCCTGCGTCTCGAGGAGCATACGGCCGTATGGCCGGAGGGGGTGGAGAAGGACGGGAAAGAGTATCGACTTTCGATATCTTCTCTTGTGTTTACGCCAAGCCGGACTTTCAAGGCTCGGCGATAGCGTCGAGTCATCGCACGGCCCAAGAGAGAATGAGTGAGAGAGAGAGAGATAGAGAGATGGTCGTCGTGAATGGAGCGTGTCATTGGCTCGGTCGGAGCCATTATAACGACGGGCGAGCCATAAAAAAGAATCGCTTGATAATACGCCGGATAATCTATCTACTCGGCTCCTTTATAGGAAAGAATGGCTCGATAATAGGAAATCGATTTACCGCGCTACGGAAGGAAACCTCCTCACTCCCCCCCCCCCTCCCCCCTACCCCGCCACGTTTCGCCCGACGTCGCCGTCCCCGCAGACAAACCCGAACTATTACAAACGGCTGTGCCCTCCAGACGAGGATGGTCTCTCATTTCTGGCTTCCCCATGTACATGTATAGAAATATATATATATATATGTATGTACATATACGTATACGTGGCTCGTACAATGGGCCGTGCTATATTTCCTGCTGGAATAATATTTTCCGCAGAGTCACTGGTAATCGGACTGCCTCCTCCCGGGTTCAGCACATGCCTCTGGGTCACGAACCTTATTAGAGGTCCTGCCGTGGGCACGGGAAAAATCTGACCTATCTGAAAGATCTTCGGAATCGTTTTATTGAGTTGAACGCGCGCTGAAAATTGAAATGTTTCCTAAGCATCCATGGAAAAACATTCGTCCGGGAGATTCTGCGAACACTGCCCCCCGCAAGTGGCGCCGAACGACGCAAAATTATACGATTTTTGCCGGCTTATTTTCTTTGCCCTACTTAGCAATTCCCATAGATGTAGAAAAAAAATGTCCGTAGCAGTGGTACTGTGGTAATATTGTAGACGTATTTTATTGCCCCGTGAAAAAGTTAAGAACAACAAGACGGGTACGTCCTTGCGAGATTCTTCTTGGCCTGAGATGAAAATTTCAAATGCCGATGAAAGCATGCCAGTGGTTCGAGGGTAATCATTTCAAGGTCCTTATACTATATAGGTTCGAAGATAAAGCGCTTTAAAGCCGATTACCGGGGAGGGAATTATGCCCTGCCCTGGTAATTTCCTGGGAAGCATCGACGAGCGTATTGGCCTCTTCAGCGGCCTCCTGTCATTAATATCAATGTAGCTGCATAAACCGATGTCCGAGTTGAATTCCCCGCGGTAGGTCAGCTAGCCAGGCTCAATTTATTTTGCAGCAGACAAACCGTTCACGTCGCACGTCGCTTACAGGATCTTGAAAACAATCTTATATACCCCGAATTAATTATATCGGCTGATCCTCTCGCCGAATGTCTAATAAACCCCCAGTGACTCCAAGAAGTAATACCGCCTGTCCGGGGTTAGCCGATTTGTCCGAATTTAAACGTGATTTATACGAAACCTATGCAAAAGAACGGTTACGCAATTAACTACAAATGCTCATTTCGAACGACAGGCTAATGGACATTTATTTAGGGTGGCCTAGGGTTTATTTGTCGACGTTGTTTGTCTTGCAGTTATCCGGCAGAAAAACATTCTTATCGGCTGGGAATAAATGTATGTCCCACTTCCCTGAGACAAGGTCAAACGACTCTCCTACGCAAGACAAAGCAAATAAAAGAAGAGTTGTTGACAAGACTAACACTTCTTAATTCCTTCCACGAGGAATCTCATGTTTGTGATAAAAATGTGCGCTGTTTAAAAAGAAGTTTATACGAGAAGATAGTAAATCGTGTCCATTTACTCGCTTTCCCCTGTTTCAGGATTTATGAAGATACATTTTAACCGTCGCGCTGTTTACACGTGAAACTTGGCGAATACTTTACAATGCCGTCCGCGGGTATTTCAACGGTCCGCAATTGCGAGGATCGTCGTTAATAAAAAAGAAAAAAAGTCACTCGTGGGTGCCCTTAAACGGGCTTTATCTGCTTGCCGTCGGATTTTTGGCTTTTTTCGCGATTCTCTTTGGGCAGATACGGCCGTGGAAAACGAGCAGCAGGATCGTATAAAAAGGTCCGCCCGGCCGAGGGTCGAATGGCCGACGAGCTCGCGTAATAAACGGATTCAATGTATCGGAATATAGCGGTATTTGCCGGGACCGCGGTAGGGTATAGCGGGATTACAGATTTTCCGAAAGTTCCGCCGTGAGTGTGTAGTTTAGATCGGCTTAGACGGCTAATCTTTACCAGTCAATTTAGAACGCGCCAGGAGTTAGATAAAGTCCGGCGTCGTTGGTATTACACGGCCGGCAGGGAAACACGGAGCACAGCTTGTCTCAACTGGCTACGGTGTAATCGGTTAACGCCATTCCCCGTGATATCGTTACATCGTCGTGAGATAATTAAAAGTAACCGTTCGCTTGAGTCGCAACCCCAACGGACGGGTAGCTAAAGAAAACTTGCCTCTTCCCTGTGTGCACACTACAAGGTACATTAAAAGCTAGATTTCCAAAGGTAAAAAGAATTTTCTTCTCCTCCTTTTACCTCTACACTTATCTAAACATTTCGGGAAATTTAGTAGGCTTCATAAATCCACGGGAATATTCCATGGGAAATGTATTATTCGCGAAATAGGGTAACGTTTATCTTTATACGTTAGACGGGGAAGAATTTTTCTTCTTTTTTCTTTCTTTTTTCTTTTTTTTCTTTTTTCTTTTCTTTTCTTTCTTTCTTTTCTTTCTTTCTTTCTTTCTTTCTTTCTTTCTTTCTTTCTTTCTTTCTTTCTTTCTTTCTTTCTTTCTTTCTTTCTTTCTTTTTTCTTTCTTTTGAAAGAATCTTTCTTCTTTCTTCGTAATAATCTTTGTGTCTATGTTTCCTGTTCGTACATGAATAAAAAGATCCTTATAGGCAATTATTGAATTCCTCCACAACGTTTAACGCTGCGCGAAGTACGAACATTTCGCGAACATAACTTTTAAAAGGCAAGGTTTTATGAAATTACGCTTCTATCGGGGTGCAACGTGCGCATGTTTATTCATTGTTCGGAAAGTTCGGAACGGCAGGAAACGCCAGGGCCGTGTGCAGAGTGGATAAATAATGCGACGAAATTAATGAATACGGAGCTTTGGGCCGCGTGGCCTTTGTTTTTATGTTAATTTAATTAGGGGCAACAATTCGCTGGACGTCTTCCAAATCACTGAGCTTAGTCAGAACTGGAAAGCGTGGAGCAGAGCAGGACGGACGGGTGAAAAATCGCCGGTTCGGTGGTCTTCCCTTCGGTAAAGTTCCCCGTGCTGTCCGGGGATGACCGCAAATTGGTTTTAGTGCGAACACGTGTCGTGTCGTCCCTCCGTCTCGTAGGACGGTCCTGGCCCTTATCGCTCGGGCGCACACGCCCCGCTTCCCCCCGGGAAGTCCCGAGTGCGTCGGGCTCCAACTTCCCGCTTAACACGCGAAAAACCGTTCCGAAAAGATTCAAGGCGAAACGGCAATTGACGGCCATGGCGTGACCGTCCACGAGATTAAAGCTACTTTCCGAATGCGAACGCCGCCGCCGCCAGGGTCGACGAGAAAGTGACAAAGTGGTACAGCAGTGCTAGCACTGCTGAAACGAAAATCGAAGTGCCCGCGAAATGGGTCTCCTTTTTCTCTGCAAATTATCATCTTTTTATCAACGAACATGTTTGCGATTTAACGGAGCGAAGATCAGGGTTCAGAGTTTCTTTGAGACACTTTAATATTTTAATTACAAACTTGAAGTGCTTTGAAACTTCGTCTGATCCCAGGGGAAATTTTGTCAAGGAAAGATACCGGACCGTAATGGAGTATTTTTGTTTTTGATAAAGAAATCGTTTTCTTCGAGTACTGTTAAAATCTCAGGACTTCCGCTGGAATTTAATTTAAACTACACACACATGCACAGATACACGTACACATGATCGTATACCGTATACGAATATCGTATCAATTTGATAGCTAACGATATAGACCCGCCCCATGAAACAGCAGAGTTGGGCACCCTCATTTTCGGGGAATTTTATGACGTGAGGAAATAGGAAAGCAGGCCGGTGTACACTGATCAGACGTGATAATCAAGGGCAACGGGGAATTCTATTTTTCACCGTCCAATTACTTCCCGGGAGAGTGGGCAATTGCTTTTATTGCAAACTCACGTCGGCCCCTGGCCGTTCTCGTCCTTTATCGGTCGGACAGCATCGGCCCGCGTTATCTTGACGCGATGGCTGAAGGGGGAGGAGAAAAGGGAAGTGTTTCGCACATTTGAGACACGCGAGACGGCGAGTGTGATGCACGGGAGACACAGGGGAGGGGGCGGGCAGGGATATGACGGACGGGAAAGATGGAAACTCGCCTCACAGGGTTTGCCCGAGTGCGTGCTGGAAAATTCTATTCGGTAAGCGTTTTATCGGGGAAGAAACGCGATCTGGTTTTAGTGGAAAGACGCGGCAGCGACCCTTACGCAGCCCGTAGTTGGCCCTTATCGGTCGAACCAACCCTAGCCGGGAACGATGGGAACAGTGGTGGGAAGGAGGAGCAAGAGGGGGGAGGGGCGCCCTGGGGTTGAGAGGCCGTCGGGCCTGTCGTGTGTAACACGCGAAAAAGTGGAAGATCCGGGAGATAACGGAATCGTCTGGCAAAGAGGAAGGGGCGACACGGGGAGTGCGAAGGACGACGAGAGTCGGGAGGAAGTGGAAAAAAAATGGAGAAGGACGGAGAGCAAAAGAAAGAGTGAGAGGGGGGATTGAGAAGGAGGGTGGGAATATCGTGACGAGGGGCTTAACGGGGAAATGGGGGATGCGTTTTGCGTTTTCTCGAAAGATGGGAGCAGGCGGAAGGACGATCGCGCGGGCAAAGTGATTGCCTGAAAGGGGGTCAGAGGGAAAATGGGCTACGCCGGTTTAATAGACTCCGCGGGCCATGATGGATGATGCCAGATCGATATATTACTTCTCTTCTTGCGCCGAGGGCCAACGCCGCGGGCCTAAACCGCATACCAAGACCATCCTCGGTATTTTACCAAGTTGTCCAACTCGGCTCTGAGCCACCGGGCCTCCACCTTCTGGTCTTCCCAGTGGACTCTATACGTGGCCGATCCTCGATAAGCCTCTGTCTCGAATGCCGATCCTGCGTGCCGGGAATTTCCGGACGGACATGCCTCACTTCATTATCTTCAGCACGTAGATTATAGAAGTGCATTATTAAGCCATACTCGCGGCCAATCCCGCCGCGAAAACGTCTCGTTTCTCGGCAGTATGTTCCTAGTGAAAAACGCTAAGAAACAGGAACGGATACTCGATAAATCTGTCAGTCATAAATGATAGATTTCCATCTGTCCTGAATGGACGATAAATCAATTGTCCTCGATCACGGATTATGTCGTTTCCCGGGGAAAACTTTAAACTGGGGCTGATGCGCGTAATTCGTCATTCGGAATGGTGTTAAAAATTTCGAAGACTCCGGGATAGCCTGCCAAGTGGAGTTTCGTCGTTGAAACCGATAAGTTAATGATACAAATGGAATTTTACCGGGCATCGCGACGAGCCATCGATCGACCACGACTTAGCTCGTAATCGAGTTTCAACGACTTTGGCTACGTCTTTGCCCCGGCAGTAAGCAATAACGAAGGGCCAGGGCAATTTTATGGGACCGTGTGGCGGACTGCGAATTTCGAGAATTCCGCTATTATATTCGTAAGTTGACGTACTTGCAGAACTATCTGTGCAATATACACGAGCCGGCGTGCCTCGCATTTTCGGCCGGACACGCGCGCGTGAGCTGCTCCGTTATTAAGCCGAGCGTTGCCTAACGTAAGTGCCGAGCGTGTCTCTTGGAAGGACGCTAAAAAGCTGAACAAGGAGAGAAGTGCGGTGCCGAGAGACCGAAGGACAACGAAGCCCCGGAGTTCATATAATCCGTCTCGCCGGGCTTTCGTACGATAAATACGCTGCGCGCGCGCGCGCAGGGGGATAATTGTCGTGGGAGTGAAATTCCACGGGCAGAAGAAGTCGTTAGCAATGAGTTATGTGTAGCCGCGTGCAACGAAGATAATTACCGTCTCCCCGCCTGCCGTGGCGAACCGCCTCCCCCGTGACTCTACGGTGTTATCTACGCGAGGCAATAGTTGCGGATTCGACGCTGGAAAAGTAATAGTCGAGCGGGCAAAAAGTCAGGGACGCCGCGCGAGAGCTTAGCGATTTATCAGCGTCGCTGAAACGTTTAAACCCGCTTGCATCCCGATGACGATTTATGAAGCTCGCGAGCAAAGAAATATGCCGCTGCCAATTGCGCCGACTTGGCAAATTACCGTTTTTAGAGGGGCCCCGCAGTTATGGCGATGAAAGCCGTGCCGATGACGACGATAATCACACGGCATCGGGATCGTTTCGCAACTTTCGTATCCTCAGGTTCCTTGCACGTCCGCGAAATTAACGGCCTTAAATTTATCGCACCGCGCGATGTACAATGCTCACGTCTACCTGAACTGAACAAGCCATTCGTCCATTCTTCCTTGCGCTTCAATTGAAAGAGCTTGCAGTGCACGAATGTATTCGCGTTAAAAATAACGGCGGATGGAGAAACGATTCCGGCGATGCAGAACCCGGGGGTGTAAGCGTTAAGTTCCGCAAAGGACCAAGGCTACAAAGTTTCGACGCCGCGGGGCAGTTGAAAAACCTTGGCGAGAACTTGGCGGAAATCTCCGAGATGGAGGAATCCGCGACCCCGGGACCTCAGCGGCACAATATAAACTTAGCCGAAATTACATCTGCATATTATTTCAATTTTGCAGATTGTTTAACTGCCACTGGGGCCCGGATATTCGCCAAAGTCCAAGGATTCGCTGTAACAGAACAGACGGGAAAAGGTGGGGGACGGGGGGGTGCATTAAAAAAGGGATTTCGAAGTTTTCCCCGGGTTAATCTCTTGGGTAACCCCCCCCCCCGTGCGTTCCTTCCCGGCGTTTAACTTCGGGAAATTCCACGGAAGGTGGTCCTTTCGGTCGAAAATGAACTTATTGCCTCGACCGCACCGCGGAAAAGGAGACGCGGTATTACGTCCAACGAGCCGCGAAGGGGGGATAAATAAGCTCGTCCGCCGGGTACACGTCGATGCAGAAAAGGCAGTCGAGGGGTGGACGGAAGGGGCGGGATCTGGCAGGGGGGGGGAGGTTCGTGTGACATTATATTCCTTCGCGGTTATATGTAGCGCTGGAAAAGGAAAGGACAGTAGGAACGGCGAGGCAGGCGGGTCGACGAAGGTAGAGGAAAAACTTTCCGGCGCATTTTTATTCCTTCCGCCATAAATTCAGCCCCGAGGAAAGGAAAGGAATCGTGGCACGAGGCCGCCGAGGGGGGAGGGGAAAAGGCTATAGGTCGGACAAGACTCTCCTTTGTGTGTATCAACTCGAATGATGGCTTGCTAGTTTGTTTAGCCGTTCTTTACCCTGTGCTCATTAGAAAGCGGAAGATTGATCACCTGCGGCGTTAAGAAGCCAAACCGAAGATAGAATGCAGATAAATCAGAAAATAATGTTCCTCTAGAAAGGAAGAATTTTAATACCCCATGAGGAACACTGTATAAACCTATCTCATAGTGATGGTCAATATTTTGATCACCATAGATGTATTCGTTTTCTTCTTTTCCCGTTTATTCTCTAACCTTGTAAAAATGTAATTGCATCAACAAATCCTCATGGTTGTAATCGTTGCATACCGCAATTTTCGATGCTCACGTAGATACATCCGAAAGAGCGCACGTGTCCCTGGAGTACTAAAAATAGGGCAATATTTCTACTTTCCCGTGATAAGCATCCCCCAAGAGTGCAACTGGAGGCCACGTGCAGTGGCCATTAAGTGCGGTTATTCCGATATTTATCAATCCGCCATTGAGCGAAACGAGAGTACTGCAAACATGAATTCCGACGATTGCTTGGCGTTTTTGATCAGCACGGGAAAGTTCCTTTGAACACCTTTCCGTGCCACCCTCCAATGGCGAATCGAGCGGCCGAGGGTTGCGACCGGGCGGAACAGGGGCGAAGGGAGATTTAAACGGAGGGAGATAGAACGAGGAAGGGAAAGTCGAGCAGGAAGCAAGGAACCTCGCCGACGAAGAAGGAAGAGTGGCCAGTGTGTGTCGTTTGTATCAATTTACTTTGGCCGGCTACTACGCCCACCGACTTGCTTCGGATTTAATGGAATACCGCGTCGAGGAGGGTAATTCATTAAACAAAGATCTCTCGATTCCCTCCGACCAAGCCGCGGTTCCACGCTGTACCCTCCACACAGTTTCTTTTCAGCGCTCGTTTCCTTTTAAATTAAGAAAACACACACACACACACACACACACACTACTGCCGAGAACGATGTGCGGGTAGTTAGTGGTCTGTTGCTGGTGAATTAATCATACTGTGGATCCAGATAACGCAATGTTCAACTAAAGAATTTCTTTTTAACTACCGCCATTTTTCTATTCGGAAATTCCTTCTTTTTACAGATAAGTTTATACATCTGTATACAGCTTCAACTAACCACATAAAAGATATTTTATGAAATTTCTATTTCGAAAAGTGCACCGGTGATTCATAATTAATCTGTGGGTTGTTAATAAGAGATAATGTTATCCCCGCATGTTAACCTTGATCAATAATAGATGGTATACAAAAGTCATTGTTTTCCCAACGTTTTTATCTGCTCCCTGAATGACTTTATTATTTGTAAGACGTGAATAAGGAATAGCGCGAACCTGACTTTTAGCCCGTCATCAATATTTTCGCAGGAGCCAGACAAAAAGGCTATTGCTTGTATGTTTTATACAATTGTTTTGGCGTACCTTGTTTTTCAATCGACATTTCTCGAGCCGTTTGAATATCGGAGGAAGGCACGAGTGATTCGTAATACCCACACCGGTGAGTGAATTATTTAATTAGTGCTACGGTCGAATTCGGTTGAGCCTCTCAGCAGAAGGAGAGGCATGTTTAATCTCGAGCGGATCACTCAGTGGGGTTGGAGGGGGGAGTAAAATATTTAAGCCTAGCAATACGGGAACTGCATTTCAATTGCACCCGTCTGCACTGGGGACGAGGATAAACGTAATCGCACGATCGCCAATCTATATAAGCTGCAATCCTCCTTGACTAGATATTTAATTTTAATTCCCCAGAAAATGAACCGACGATCAGAAAGTTCAAATAACCAATATAATCCCGGTTTATATATATAACACTTGCATTTATGTGACATCGATGCTCACCGTAGATAAAATCCGAATACGTGAAAGACAAACAAACGAATCTACGCGTCGTTTCGCTCGACGTAAAATTAATTCGCACCAATCATGGTTCTCTTCATCGGAAGAATGTTTCTTCCTTTATTTTGTAACAAACACCCTTTTTCTTCTTCCGATTCGCGCTGGAACTGCGATGGTTTTTGCGCGATCGACGAACTTCCCCTCCTCCCCCCTTCCCCTCGGCAGATAAGTTTTCGCCGTTATTTATACGTAACGTCCGCGTGCGACGCGAAAGAAAATTCCACGGTGGCAAACATCCGTCAGTGGGGCTCGAACAAAATATTCCTTCTGAGTGGCTCGTTAGATTCCGGCGGAGCTTCCTGCGCGCGCGGAGGGAGGGGGGGGGGAACGGCGGTTCTCGAGAAACTCCGCCAATAGATCACGCTAAACTTCCGGCACGTTCGTACCAGCAATTTCCTCGCCCTTCGATACACACAAAGAAAAGAATAAATTGCAACGAAACGTTTCCAATACCGGGGCAGCGGGAAAATAAACTCCGAAATTGCTGGATGGCCATGCCGGAAAGAAGGAGCCATTAAACCGGCTCTTTCACATTTTTTACGGTGTCCTGTAAGGTCGCTTTAATCATCCACCTTCTCGCCTTATGGACAGCGGTTCAGCGGTAATTTAGAGTCACAATTTACCGAAAAATAGGACTCTCACGGGCCACGTTTGAGGGAGTAATTTGACACTGCAATGCCAATTCCAATTACGACGAATGTTAATGGCCCTACTTTAAAGTCAACGTTATTCATGTTCCACGTGAAGACTAACTTAGTTGCCGTCGATATGGCCATGAAAATGTAACGCGATATTTTGCCGGAAAACTCGAGTTTTAACCCGCGCTCAGCGCCGGAGGGAGATTCAGGAGGGAAGGTAGGAAGGGGCTGGGGGGGTGGAACAGAGGAAGAGAAGACAGAGGAGATGGAGGGACCGTGAGGACCCGGGCAATTATGATAATATCTTGATCCGATAATGGGACACGGTCTTATTCTTACGAATTGTCGCGCGGTACCGATGAGACGGCTCGGGGAATGAAAAGGAGGGGCGAGGAGGGGATGCAGGGAGAAGGAGAGCGCGGTGCCGATTTCACGCTCGAGAAGTCCGGGAATGGAGCAGGCAAAGAGGAATTAAGATCTCGCGGAGATCTCTCTCTCTCTTTCTCTCTTGATCTTTCTACCCTCCTTGCCACCCTCTCTTTCATTTTGTCCTTTTTCTTTCTCTTTCAGCTTGACAATGCAAAGAAGCTGCCTCCTTCCCAAAGACGGAGAAATTCTCTCACGGCGACGGGAAACAAAGCAAGGGGGCGCAGAGAAAAGACGGCCAATGAGGAATCGAAACGACGGAGAAATTCGACGAGGACAATAATGAAGGCGGAGAAGTATTGAACGTCAATAATGAAGAATTACTCGGTTCCCTCTGCCCGGGGAATACGAGGAACTACGTAAATCTTGGACCTGTCCCGCCGGAAATATAACATTTGACGAACGACCACGTGGGTATTAAACACATTCGAGACCCGTGCTTTCCTATTCTCGAAAGAGAAAAATAATCCGTGACGCCTTGAAAAGAAATAAAGGAACGAGCAGCGAAAGTCCGAGTTCAGGAAAACAAGGGACATGAAATAGGAGAGAAAACGAAACGCTTCAACGAAATGATCGAAAGTAAATTACACAGTTGGACCGTGGACACAGAGAAAGAGAGAAAGAAAGAGCATTGGCCTGAGGGAAGCCAGGGCGAAATAAGGAATGGAAAACGATAATATCAGGAGCCGAGAGTAGGGTAGGTAGGAGCGAATGCTCGGCAATGGAAGGGAGTAGTGAGCTTGGCAAAAGGGTTGGTGGAGACATTATACTCGGTTCTATCGCGTTCTTTGTTTATATCCCCGGGACAGACGACAGGGACGGGACCGTTTGACATGTCGCCGGCCGCAAAAGATGTTAAAGGACAAAAGGAGGAAAGGAAGGACGCAGTCGGGGGGAGTGGGCCGAGATGTTGGCGTCCATTGAAACGGCCTTAAAGCGAGCCAGGGGCGCGAGCAGCAGCCAGTACGCACGTAAGTGCCATATCATTATACGCCCGCGGGATAATGAACCTCCGTGAAGTGCTGCTGCTGTTGCTGCTACCGCCGCCGTGGGGATAAGTAGCTTCCTATATTCACAAGCCAATCTACGGGGTGTCCCCGAAAGGAAGTGCGAGAAAGAGAGAGGGCAGACAGAGATCTTCAGGCCCCACATTGACGGTACACTTGGCGAACGTTGTATACGTGTATGTGTGTGTGCGTGTGTATACCTCTATCCTACGTCTCTCGTGTAAAGTGAATACGTTAAGAGTACGTAACCACGGGAAAAAGGGACAGGACAAGGAGCAAGTAGCGTATTACTCGTTGCCTTGAAAGCGTCACATCAGATTAAGTATCAACGTCGCGATTGACCCGACGTTCTCGCACATTAACGCCTGGCAAATTGAGTTGATACAAAGTCGGACACTTGACAGGAGAGGAATTTCAAAGGATTTTGCGAATCTATTCAGGGAATGTCGTTAAAGTAATTGCTTGGGATTACTGATTCTCAATATAGGAGCTAAGGTTTTCCTGAATATCCATTATTGCACGTATCCAAATATTGGTTTTACGCTGGACCGACAAATTTGTACGGAAGGGGGGACTTTCAGGCACGTTTCGAACAGATGTGCTTAGCAAGTTAGAATTTCACCGACGGACAGAACCTCGAGACTTTGCCGTTTCCCATTCGAGTCGATATAAAGACGAAACTGGGCCATGAAATATTAAATCGGCCGAGAGCTGTACGTTTCCTGTCAACTTATGCACCTATTATATTTGTAACGTATCGTTTGGCCATTCTCCCCTTCGTGTGTATCTATATAGTACGTCTAACCATACGGGGCCATGGATATCATTAAACCCCCGGCGTATTACGAGTGTCACGGACTTTAACGACCGGTGCCTCATTACCGGATAGGAATTAATTATTTTAGGGTAATGAAGCGTCAGCCGGTAGACGCTATTCAAAGCTATCGAGGGAAAAAGATACTTCATGAGCGTTAAAGCGTTACCAATCCGTCGATTATATTTCGCTTATTACTGCATTATCCGTGCCTCGCTGTCTGTTTTCATTTTCCCTTCACGTTCAACTACGTAAATAGGTACATACAGCGATACCTTCGACGGGGAAAGCAAATTGTTGACGATCGACTTTATGATCGATCTTGTAAATTCACGTACTTGTGGAAATGAAGGAAATTTTACGGCATGGCAAGTCCGTAAACTTCCGAATTCACTGTGTTGATAAATCGATACCGTGTTACAGCGATAATTGGTAAACCGACGCTTTCGTGCACTGATTTCGTTATTTCCTGATTAACTCGCCGGAATTCACCTGGTGAAAATTAGGTTTAACTGGTTTTTATCGAATTTCACTGAATCAATGGCAATTACAGAAATGAAATAACCGTTTGCTTAGTTTTTCTTGTTCAATAAAATCCCTGGGCAAACGATGTATTGAATAGTAATCGCGAACGTGCAATAAAAGGCAGGCCAGGAATAACCGATCTCACAATGAAACGTGATAATTCGGTAACACGGCATTTTCATTGTCAATAAAAAAAGATAAAGCATCGGCTACAACCTTTTTCGAATCGATACTGATGGACGACAACAAATGACACATATGCTGCTGTCGTGCTGCCGTGTACGGGCAATTTGAAAAATATCATCCAGTCAGTCACATGATTGCTCGGAAGTTTCTCACGACATGGTTAAAACGAGAGAAAAACGTTGCGAAATGAAACACGAGAAAACCGAGCTAATTGTTACACGTAACTCTGTTGATCGTCAATTGTAATGAGCCAAGTTAATGCAGTTTCACTGCGTGTGTCAAGCATTGCGCGATAAAATCCGTAATTAATTTCAACCCAAGTGGATCGTGCGCCAAGTTAATATTCCACCGATACTTTGCCCACGGCAAACTCGTCGCGCTGCAAGGCCGTTCGCGCGTTTACTCAAGTACTCGCTAATTCGCAAGGCCCTCGAAACGTCTTTAATTGCCCTCTCGGCAAAAACCGAGGCCCGCGCTTCGTAACAATATCGGCCTAACAAATATTTACAGGCCGATCGAATACTTTTTGCCATTTAAATGCCATGTTTTTCTGTAGCGTGCAGTGACGAACGACGGCCAATGAGCGCAACGAAATACGTACTAAAAATGGCGAACTGCGGGAGGGTGTGAGGTGGCGTCGACGGGGGGGGGAGAATTGCAGAGGAAAAGGGGTTGCTCTCTGATATATACCGTCGGCTAAACACCGGTAATTAAAACGTCGGGGGGGAGGGGGGGTAGGTGCTCAACGCCGCCGTCGTTCCCATTTATTTGACATTTGTTCGGCCTCCCTGCCCCCCCCCCTCACTCCTCGTCGCCGCCGCCCTACCCCCTTGAAACGCCAACGCTTCAGACCGCGAGTGTGCCGCGTGCAGAAATGGTTAATGTTGAAACCCGTGGCGGACTGCAGCGCGAAGGAGGAAAGACGCGTCCAACAGCTGTCATCGCTGCGCAGCCAGGTTAAATAGTACTAATTAAAACGCCGAGGTTCACGCAGCCCTCTGCACTCGCGGTAACGACGCATTTATTTACCCCGAAGATGTAACACTGGGGGGAGATTAGTCACTACGGGCGCGTCGGTTAAAAGGAAATATTTCTCGTTTTTAACAGAACAAGAAATAGACGAACGAACGAGTCACGTTCGACCGTAGCGCCGGTAACGAGAAGTAAATAATATTAGCTTTTTTAGCATCATTGACAGAGCTATCATTTTATGATATTTAAAAAAAACAGTGGACAGGCAAAGGTGGAGACAGGAGGAGGAAAAAAGTCGACGAGAGTCAAAGAAAGGGAGGGACAGGAAGAGGCAGATACACAGTAACGATAAGGTGGGTGGGGTGGGGAGGGGCTAGGGGAAGGAAGGGAGGAAAGAGACGTCCGACGCAGCTGTCACCAGGACGAGAGCCATGTTCGACTGGCGCTGCACAGTTTGTTCAGTGGAGCCGGAGAGGGGGGGGGATGAGGGGTAGGCGCCTCTAATGAAAGGAGTTTATTAGGACACGCGGTAGGGTAGGGGAGGATTTGCATGCCTTATGCGTAATTTCGCTTCGATATTAGATTAGTCGGTGCCGGGGTTATCGTTGAGACGTAGGCGAGGATGGTGATCGCAAGCGAAGGGAAGGGGAGTGAAGGGGGAGGCAAACGCTGTCGGATGTTACTGGATGAGATGGAAGAGCCGAACGGAATGAAGGATGGTGCGTGCTGCTGCAGGAGATGACGGATGTAAAGGCAGTGAATGCCGGTAGATCGTTGCGGAACCTGCTGAAGAAGGGTGAATGATCGTGGATGACGACAACGAGAAGTACGTGCGGCTGAGTAATAACGTCTCCCGTCGGATATACCATATCGTGGAAATTGTTCTTGTGTACTTCCCAAGCCATCGCCAAAGTGGCATTGAAAAATGTTGCCGCCGTTTGACCGTTCCTTACGGATAATTGTACGGCAATCAAGACGATTCGAGGTTACATCGTCGACAGTGTCGGCCGACTCCGTGTCCAGGAAAAACGGAGGAATGTCGAACGAAAAGTAACGAAGTGTAGGTAAATAGCGCAGGGAGCCATAATGCAACCAAAGGTAATGGATAGCGCGGAAGGAGACGAAGAGACCGGCAGAAGTAAATTGCGGCCAGCCGAAGCCGAGCGCAATGAAAAAGAGCAAACAGTGGAGATGACGGGCCACGGGGAAGAGAGCGCTGAACGAGGTGGTGAACGATGGTAAGTAGGAGATAGGAGGACGAAGATAAAGGACGAAGGAAAGCGGCCAGTGGACGGGCGCGACATGCTGCTCTCATTAGGCAAAGGCAAGCGACTACGGCAAGAGAAGCGACTCCCTTTCGCGCGTTGCGCCGATATAAAACCAGCCCCGGGCTCTTCTGCGTCTCGCGGAATTAGCTCGACCGAAGACTCGGAGAAGAGGTACTGCCAGATTCTGCGGACAATAGCCATAAAATTGATGGAAAAACATGGGAATCTCCGTGGAAAGTTCTTAATTAAGCGTCGTGTTCTATTAAAAGAACTTGTAAGATGCAATATTCGTACGGAATTTCCCTCTTTCTCAGCGTCGTGGACGTTTTGTAAGATTACCTTTTATTGCAGAATTTTGCTGCGTTTAGCTTGAATTTCGGAGGGCTGGTAACTGAAATCGGAACGGTATCATATTTTCCGTTTAGTATGAGTGTAAGTTCAGCCAGTGGTGGCTGGCAGGAAATTCGACGCTACATTTTTTACATTGTGCACGATAGTGTTTCGTTAAGTGAAACCAGATTCACGCCGAATGGCCAACAGGAAATGCGAGCATCACAGTTCAGGGGCTACCCGCACGAAACTTGGCCTACAACAACAAACGATCTGATAACACGTAATTCTGTTGCAAGAAGGGTAATATGTAAACGGCGATTCGTGTATCGTTAAACATCGCAGGAATGAAAAGGAAATATTTATATTGAATTAAAAAGATACGGAAAACGAGCGGTGATACGTGGTTGAAAAAACAAAAGATTCACCTGCACCACTCGTGAGTTTAACTCGTAAATAAATGAAATTTAAGAGCTTTGCTCTAAAAAATTGAGCGACCTTCTGGCGATATTGGTTTTCCCTTTAATCGATAATAAAACGTAATTCCGAGCCACTCTCTCTATAATGACTCGCTACACGTATGCAAATTTTTTCACCTCCCTGTGACAAACGCAATTCGTGTGACATTCGGCAGCTGGCGAATCGCTCGGAGAACGGATGGGGAAAAAGAAATAATCGAGTAATCAATTTCCCCGAGTAAATAATAATGGAAGATTATTGATTTTCGGATAGAACTACGCCGACTGTTCCGTATCGTCCGGTTGGCATCCATATTGAAAGCCGAATTGAATATTCAAAATGATTTAACCGAGCCGGGGGGTTGCGCAAAAGTCATTTATTTCGGGCGATGCGCAAACGACAGCGAAAAAAGAAGACAGACGCTTACGTTTGACAAAAATGACGATGACGCGGTCGTTCGTTCTTGAACGAACGATTCATCGGAATTATTTATCCGACAAGCGTGTTATCCTTTACGAGCCGGCGGTTTGGGCAAAAAGCGTTGATGCTGCGCCATTGGACCGGGAGCGCAAGAAGAGCATTCAGCGGCAATTATATTTGGCGTGGACGCGACTGTAGTGCAATTGAAAGACAAGCACTCGAACGGGAGCGTCGGTACTCCACGGGAAAATGAGATTATTCATTCCATCGTCCCTGGCGTTCAGCGAGCGGTGTTGGAAAAAAACTCTTATATCGCACCAGCCGCTGTAATCTGCTTGAAATCGAGCCAAAGGGGAACATGACTGCGCTTCAAACACGCCTATCGATATGCACGGGGTTTTGCGATTATTTCCTTCGCGAAAGAGCGCAAACAAGTTTAGCCCCCGTCGAGGCGAGATGAAAGCAGAATTAATTACAGGCCAGCGTAGAGCCAGAGACGCGTCCGCGGGATTTCAATGGCAAAATCACGACTGTCCGGCAATGGGATATTTCTGCGAGTTTTATCGGTAAACCGGATTCATAGAATTTCCGTTTGGAGGGCGATCGAAGGGCCGCTTATTTCGTAGCAAAACCTGTATTTACTAGTGCACAAAGGAAGAGCAAATACCCTGCGTTCGGTTCATTCGCGATTATAGTCTTTCCTCCTTTCACCCGCTCTCCCCCTCCATCCCTCTGCTCGTTCTTTCTCCGTCTGAGCGGGTCTTTTGCTGGCGTCGTTCGTCGGCGATGTACACGTTCTTCGGCCGTCGTTGATCCTCATTGTAGTGCGGGACACAATCAATTGAAAGAGACCACTACGTAGGGACGTCCACCGATATCAAGTTTCCGGTTAAATGTCGTCGTCGTCGTCGTCGTCCTCGTCGTCGTCCTCGTCGTCGTTGGTTCGGGGTTTCTCCCGTTCTACGTCGGTGCAGTTTTGAAAGACCCCGGGCCCCGGTATCTCGGCGACCATTGAAGACCATGCGCGAGCGTGTGTGCCTCACGGACTTGCATGCTCGTACGCGCACGGTTTCTACATGCGCCTCCATTGTGCGACAAATTAACGATCTGGCATGGCCCGCGGAAAGAGGGGCAGAGGGGAGGAGGGGGGGGGCAGGGAGAACGGAAGGGCCTTGCTATTCTGCGGTTTGCGAGCAACAAAATTCCGCGGGATCCGCCGAGATTCCGCGGCTCGATTGTACGAGGCCAATCGTTGCCCCGTTCCTTGGGAAATCTTCGATAGAAATGTTGGTCGCCTCTCGCACGTCGATATTAATCAATACACCGGGTGTCCGGACTTGCGAACCGACCCTTCCGTGCTTCTCCCCTCTCTATGCTCCAAGGAAATCTATTCGCTTCGGAGAAATATCGAATGATACACTTCATTCTCGCCCGCCGTTCTTTGCCAGGCACACGGGGAAACGGAAACGAAATTGTTTGGTAAAATTCGACCGCGCTGCTCGACGGGCGAGGGACAGAGACTGTGTTCTGCGCGTAAATTAAGACGGCACCGTCACGGCAGGGTTATTTATAAAGGAAATGGACGGAGAAAGACGTGTACCCCCCGATGGAGGGCAACTTTTTCAATTTCCCTTGCGACAATTTCCACGGGGGAAAGTGGCTGAGACGTTACCGCTCCGATTGCCCGCGAAATCGTTCTGACTCTGTGCTCGATTAAAGAATTACGAATAGCCGAGCAAGCGCGTAATTTATCGTCGCCTCGCGACGAAAGAAAAGTCGGCCTCTTACGAAGCCGCGCGTCAGTACAGCTGGCACCGCGGTATCGGCGGCATCGATTTACATCAGCAAATAAGCGTACTCGATTGGACAGCGCATAGACAGTCGGAATTTCGTTGGGGATACTCGTCGCGAAGGTTTCTCCCCTTTCTCGTCCCTCCCCCGTTGCTCCTTCCTTGCTATATCTCTTTCTCTATCACTTACAGCCAATACTTGCCGCCCCCTTGGTCCTTCTTGGCCTTTGCGTTTCTCTCTCACCGTTCTTCCTCACCTCTCCTCCTGTCCCCCGTTTGCCGGGGATCGCGGCAAAAACGCACGCAAGCATCCACGCACACGCCGTCTTTCCTTCGAATCGATCTGAGTTGCAACGGGAGATCCAATCGGGGGGGACCGCCGCGGTCCTGGGATGAAGGAGGTGGGGGGAGGAGAGCGGCGTAAAAAAGATTCCTGCGGGACGAGATCGATCTCCCGCGCGAGGAGATTTATTCCCCTTTTCTTTCGGAAGATCGAGCGCGGCAGTTTCACTGAGCGGGCGAAATCTTCCGCGGCGGAACCGGAGGAATTAACTCCGCCCCCGAGGGGAGGGAGGGGGTGGAGGATATCCTTTTTATTCGATTTAATTGTCTCCGAAATTGATTGATCGACGTAATTAAAGCGATCGGATACCGTCGCTGATCGGGGAAATCCGCAGTTCTGCCGGTCCCCCGGTTACCGTCATTTTTTTCCTCCTCCTCCTCCTCCTCCTCCTCCGGGGGCGGAGCGGAATTTCATCGGAAGTTTCGTATTAAGTCCCGACGAAAGGGGACGACGGAAATTCACGGCTTCGTTCGGCGCCGGGAATCAACGCGTCATTCCCCGCTCGCGAGGTATCACCGAAAATTTATATCGTTCGGACTTTTTCCTGCCCGGCTCATCAATCTTTTTTTTAAAAAGGAACCAGACCCCCCCTCCCCCTCCCCGGTTCCGTCTTTCCTCCCACAAACCAAGCGCATCTCGCTCTTGCGAAACTTGGGCCGTCCTCCTTCCTTCTCCCACGGCAAAGTGCCCCTCTCATTTGCGGTATTTCCACTGGTTCGTTTCCATCTACCATCGCGGAAAACGCGAGTTTTGCGCCCCCCCCCCCTTCAAAAGCATCTGCCTCATCTCGGCATACATGAATGCCCGCGCCGGCTCTGGCGGCCAAAAAGAAACGGACGTAACAAGGAATCTTACCTCGCGTGGGAGCGGGCCACGCGTTTCAACGTTTTCAAGTGGCGCGCAGGAAAGTGGATTTCCAAGGCACGCCACTCGTTGCTGCAATTTCCACGCAAATTGCTACAACGCCAGTGAATGAAAAAAATTTACTTTTGCGTCACGGCTCACGGCATTCTTCGTAACGGTTAATAACATCCGTGCAATTCGAAGGGACAATTGACGCGACAAGTTCTCTTGTGCGCAGTGTTCCACTTTATGGGTTGTTTTTTATGTAAGGGAAAGTAAGATAGGAATGCACAGACGTGTTTGCGCGGATTTGTTCTTGACGATAATCTTCAAGGTGGCACAGTGGGATTTTATTGAGTGTGTACTTCGACTGACCTGCCAAAAAAAAAGTCATTGATGCGCAATACATGAAATAATAACTGTGTCAATACTCGGCGAGCCGTAAAGATTCGGGATCCTTTTGGGCCATTGAATTAAACGTATAGCCACGTTGGAAAGCGTTCGATCGACTTTTCTTGGCCCGTAAGCCCTCGGCAATGAGAACTCAATGGCCAGCCATCTCGATCTTTCGATAAATTGTAAATATTGCCGGCTGAATGTACCAATATTGAAAGACAGGGCGCGCGGGCGCGCGTGCGCCCCTGATTGCCAATTATTTCCGAGCCAATGGTTCCTTCCGGTTCTCCTTGTGAGATACGCTCTCTGTTTTCTTCCACGTTTCCACGAGCCGAACCCGCCAGCTCCTTCGCCGATACCTTCACCCCGTTCCATCGCACAGGTTCCCGAAATTCTCTTACGTTCCCAGGGGGAATCGCGTAATTTCCAATTTAATATCGCCATTTCACCGTATCCGCTGCGAATTACTCATCTGCGTTTGCTTTTATCAAAGGCATTTCAATGTAGCGTAGTTGTACTTCGAAATTTTTCCGCTAGACATGGTTTTCAGCACCAGTAAATACTTTATATTCGTGTTCAGCTAAATTTTCCTGGATTGATAACGATTAATTTCAACGAAATGTTTGCCGTTTTACGCACTTTTCCTTCGGACAGTAACACGCATCAACACATACACACGGTTTGACAGTTGACGAACTTCCATTGACAAAAGACCCCGACGGCCGGGCAATGTATTTACCCATTTGGCACCGATTTTCCAAGCGAATCCGCCTGGCAAATCTCGCGAGACCTGAAATACCGCCGCCGGAAAAATCCCATGTAAATCAAATCGCCGTAAAGCATACTATTGTTCCGCGCATTATTTTCGCGTGGAGGGCGAACATGTCGCGCCGACAATACTCCAATAATTTCTTTGTCGAAAACACCGACGCTCCCAGCCGTTCGGTCGCATCTTCGTGTATGTGAGGTGGGGTTTTTTTTTAGATTTTTTTGAAGAGAAAGAATGGCCCAGAGACCGGTCGTTTTTCGACAACCGATAGCACGAGTGACGAGTTGTTCCGCTCGACTCTGGATTCTAGATTTTGCGAAACATTTATATCACGGATGACAGAGTACTTCTGTTATTCAGATTGAAAAGAATGACCAACGCGTCGAGAGTGAAAATCTCAATCTTTCATTAAGAAATTTCAATTTGGAGTCTTTATTAAATTATCACTTACTTCGGTAGGTGGAAGGCTTTTATTTAAGACAAAAAGTAAAATGTATCGTCTGGCCGATCCAACGGCCACCTTCACGTCGTCTATCTTCTGTAACGTGTTTTTATCTCGTTATATCGATGAGGAAATTAACGTGATTGATCTGATTTTTCTGCTCGGAAACTTTCCTCGGCGAATTTATCACGCAGAAGAAAACGACATTTCGCGTGGCTGTTTTTCTCATTAATACTGTTTACCGGTCCCAGTGAATTTTCGTAAATCCATACAAAGTTATTCATACATCACTTAAAATGATATGATCCTTGACTCGCTTTCAAAAAGCTACGAATAATCGGTGTTATTTTTGCGAATTTAATTGCCTGTTCTTTCGTTTCTCTAGGTCGTTACGGGCGATGAGTCGATGTTCAGGTGCCACGTGGCATCGTCATGGAGGTTGCAAGAGCAGGGAACGCCGAGGTGTCCTTCCTCCCTTTGAACCCATTCGTTTAAATCCCCCCTCCGGGCAATTAATCCCTCTTGCTCGATTAAACTCTTATTCGGGCTTTAATTAAAACTTCTTTTTCCCCGCCGTGCGGACCGATTTCAAACGGCGCCCACTCTAACCAGTAAGATCGGTGCGCATCGGCGACGCGATCCTTCCATTTTATACGTCGAAACTGAATCTGACCCGCGCGCTAATTGATTCTCGTCGAAGGAGTTTCTGCTCGTGTCAAGCCCTTCCCTCCCGAGTGATTAATGCCCGCCGGAAAAGATCGGGCACGGAGGGGGAGGGGGGGAGAGGGGCCGATTGACGAATGGCGAACCGCCGAATAGGTGAGATGAAAGGAAAAAAAATCATCGCGTCGGTAGCTCCGGCGGAATTCTAAAAAAAAAAATATAGGTCTCCCGCAAATAAGTAGTCGAAACGTACTAAGTGATGACTACACGTGTTCGCGATGCGTATTCATGTTTTTTTCGGAAAGGAAAACCTAGGCGAAAGTAGCTGAGGAATATTGAAAAGCACTATTACAGAGATACACGTAAACGATTTCGATTACTACACATGAGACAAACACGTCGGTATACATTACCGATACTGATTACAGCTAATATATCTGTCCTTGCTCACTGGAGGGAAGAGGGAAATTGCTAAGACGAGAACCCTTGCATGACAATGGCAATGGTTGACGTCATCGTGCAAGAAAGTAAAAGCAGAATATCATGGAGGACGATGAATCACGACGGGTCCACGGTTTGCCGTGATAGGCGGCCTAATAAGATTATGGCTTTTTACGTGGCGCTCGCGAAAGACAACGAGGAACAAAGAAACTAGCGACGGGTCAGCTTGTAGGAGCGATGCGTTTCGATCGGCGGCGGTCAGGTAAATAAGGTTCGATTTAAATGATTGCGATCTTACACGTCTCGTCTTTTTGCGTACACGCCGGGGAAGGCGGTACACATCGCGGGTTACAACGGCGATACTCGCAAACGCCGCCGCCGACGACGACGAGGAGGAGAAGGAGAAGGGGGGGGGACGAGGACGTAAAGGAGCCGAGAACGAGCGGCAGGGCCGGTGAATTACAAGTTATCCCGAATCATCATCGATCAAGCTGAAAGTCACTTGTCAGAGAGGGTCGGGAATGAATCAGCGAGCGCGCGCGAGACGCTTAAGAAGCACGCAATCCTTGGACGATTCTGCGGGTCGCAGGATATCAACGGCCATTCCCTCCCTTTCCTTGCCTACTTCGTCTCTTTTTTCAGCACTATCGGCCAAACGGCCCCCCTCCACACCCGCATCTCGATTCGCCCTTATTTATTGAGTCGCCGAAGTAATACACATAACTTCGCGAGGGACGGCCAACATTACCGACCATTTCGTATAAATTGTTTGAGTTTTATCGACACGGCGAATGCGACGAAGGGTTACTAATAAACCTGGCGGGTATTCAATTATACTCCAAGGAATTGTCAATGAGAATTGGCGAACGTCGATTTTGTATCGTGAAAATCTTATGGCACAATCTGCCGTGTGAATCGAAGGTTCTGCAGAAATACGTTTCCACTGGCGTACAGGACGGATTTATGACTCTTACGTTTAGATCCTCACGTTTGATCAGCCGTGAAACATTTACACGGCGGTCCTAAGTTTTCATTTTATTTTCACCCCGCCGCCACCCCTGGGTTCCTTTTGGTCCGTCTGCCACATATCTATCCCACCCCGATTTTCTTTGGTCTTTTCTCTCGGCGCTGACCCCGTCCCCCCTCTCCTGGCTTGGTCCCTCACCCTCTGCCGTGAGTTTATGGCTCCTTCTGTCCCTCTCGAGATGTTTGTCCGCCGCCTGCCGAAAGAGGGAAAGAAACGGGGCTGCGTTCGGCGAGGGCACTTAAAAATTGATCGGGACCTTTTTATATGGTAGATCCTTGGCAGGGCCGACGCTCTGAATATCATGGCCCTCACGCCAGGGAGCCAGCGGCTCTCGAGGGAGAATGAACGGGCGACCGACCGGGAGGAACGACTTTCCGTGCGAGCCAGAGAAGGACGGGGGAAACGAAAGAAGGGTGCCATAGGTCCGACGCGGAGGGAAATACTGGCCGCGAACGAACGGGAGCGAGAGGACGACGACGACGGGGAGAAAGAAAAGCCGAGCGAAGGATCGACCGTGAAAGGCCAGAGGAAGAGGGAAAAGATGGAAGAGAATACCGGTTCGCGGTTCTTCGTGCGAGTTCGGAAGTCAGGGAGAAAGAAAGTCGTAAAGTCGAGCGTGCTCTTGTGTCTTGGCTACCGTCGCCTACCCCCCCGACGCTACTGATTTCTCTTCGAAATAAGGCGAATTATCGAGGATTCCGCAGCTAATTCACGGATACTCAATACAGTCGTTTTGTGAACTATTGTAGCGGCAGTTCAATAAAAGACGGAAATTCGAGACTTAATATTTCACCTCACAGAAGGATCATTAATAATCATAAGCGGATCGTGGTGAATTGTAATTGTGGATATCAATAACTGGATAATTGTTAATTAATCAATGCGGAAATGACAGTCGATTAATCTATATATGTTTACTTTACGTCTGCTTGATTTTACATCAATATGCAATTTCCATAAAATCAAATAGTCGTATGTTTATTTGATCCACATTAACACATGATACTGATTGGATATCGGACTCCCTACTGACAATGGAAGCCAGGAGATTGAAACGTATTGTCCGGACAAAGGTAATGAATGTCACGCCACAAAAATGGCTTACAATCTTCTCACTTACTAATGGCAATAAATCGCCTCAATTATATTCACGACCTATTTAAAGCTTAGCTGATTTTTTGTCTTCTAAGAATCCGAAACCCGTTTGCCTGCTGAGCGAATGAAAATTCCACGACTCGTTAATTCCACGACTTCCTGGCCGTTTCCGTTTTCACTTTCTCGCGTCAGCCGAATACAAATTTCCCGGTGCGCACCGGATGCAATGGAAGACGGTTAGAAGACGTTAGAACGTGTCGGGGCGGGGATCTGTTTTTCGCATCTTCTCGTGGTCCCTCGGCGAGCAGAACTGAGCTCTCAGGAGCAGGGTTTCACCAACGCTGCGGGCGTGCGTATGCGTGACCGAGATGACTCGCGCCCGATAGCCCCGCAGTTCCTTCTAACTCGGCTCCGCCGTTCCTCGGGTAACAGAGCCGCGTGTGAGCGACCGCCAGCCAACAGTTAGGCATGTCTGCTGCGGCGAGCGCAATGTGATTTTCGTTCGTTTCCTCGCACGGAGATGCAGACAGACACACGGAGACGGAAGTGCTTCTCCTCCGCCAACTTCTTACAGGACATACACCCCCCCCTCTCGCCCGCTTGTGCTTTCCTGCGGTACTTCGAGGCGGTGCTAGGTGTTTCAACCAATCCCTCCCGGAATCGTACGTGCTCGTCCCTGGCGGCGGTGCATGCAGATGCAGTCCTGTTTCCGCGAAACAGTGATGTCGGCTAGAGAACTGTTATATATGCGTTATGTGCAACTGCAACGGACGTGTTAATGTTCCGCGGAACGTAATTGCACTTTCCACTGCAGGTGTAAACGCTCGTGAAACATGATGGTCCCGAGGTATCCCCCCAATACAGAGGTATCACACGTGTTTGTAACAATGTGGAAAAAGAAAATGGTATTCCTTGGATTAGAGTATTGAGCTGTAAAAAGATTTCGGTGTGAAGGAATAAAGTAAATAATTAGAATCACTCTGTAAGCTTCATTACTTTGAGCAAATAATAATGCTTCAAGAACAGTATTTCTGCCGGAAAAGAAAATCAATGACTCTACACCAGAGGAATATTTCTCATTGCACGTTGCTGAGACTGTTACGGAAGTCCGTGGAGGAATAAATGGGAATAAATATTGCCAGGCCGATTAACCGCGGGAAAATGACACGTAAAAATGCTTGGTATTTTACGTTGGGAAAATTCTTTTAACGGTCTTTGAAGGAATATACCGAAAAGAGTATTACGAGCGAGTGTATTTCGTATTCCAACATCCTTTTTTCCGTGCATAGGGACGCACGGTAGAGTAGATCCTGCACCGCCCTGCCTGCTGGCCAAGTGAATATGTATGTGTGTGTCTATGTGTGTGTGTGGAGCGACGTGGTGTGGCTGCGCGGCTGTGTATAGAATCCTCGGGACTCCTCTGTGTGCGTACGAGGACGGTCTCTGTCGGTTGGTGGGGGTGAAGGGACGATTGGCGTCGGCCTCGGCTGCGTCGAGTTAGATGCTGTGCGCCGGAGATCCCGCCCGTCAGTCGTGCGTTGGCCACCGTGCCGAGCGTTCCGGTTCCGGCAAGCGTCAGACAGTCGTGCACGTACTTGCCAGTCGCACTCGACCAAACTCGTCCTCTTCATTGAGACACGCGAGACAAGTTATACAGGCCGGTGGATACGCGTTTCCCGGAAATCCAGGGATTTTCCGCCAGTGTTGCTCCTCGGGGGGAAATTTACTGGGAAGGAAATTATCGAAGAAAATTCCATGAGGACGCGCAGAGGGTCCTGACATCAGCCGGGCTCTAGCTGTAACGTCTCTTTCTCTCTCTCTGTGTACCTCTGTGTGTGTGTGTGCGTGTGTGATGTACGCGCGTCGGGGATGACAGTTCTCCGACGGGGGATCGTTGGCCAGAAGAAGGGCGACGCTCGAATCGCGCGGACAAATCTCGCGGCTCGTCTCTCCTGCGGAATTATGCGGTACGCCGCGGTGAGAAACGAGCAGGATCCGTCAGCGAGCCGTCAACGCCGGCGAACGACCTTCTGATACGGACTCACGGTTCTCCGGCTCGAGTCGTCCGTTCACGGGGAAACGATCGCGCGTTTCTCCACGGTTTATCGTTATAGCTACGATTGCGGCCGGTCGATAGTTACGATTTCGATTAACTCTGGCCGGCCGTTACGGTTAATCCCGCGGGGACATCGTTCGGATTAGCGGCGAATTCGCGCGTACCATCGGCAATCGAATCCTGTCCTTTCGCCAGGATTCCCAAGGCGCGTCCTTCCCCTTGGCGGCGTTTCAGGGGAATCAAATCCTTCGAGCGGATACACCTCCTGCCGAATCGCCTAAGAGCATTCAGTGTGGATTAAACGCTGCCCACCAGGTCTGCCGGGGAATTGTCTTCTCCCTGAGGATTCGTCGACGTAAACTCGAAGGAAAGGATTTCGCGATCGTCCTATACAGCTTTGAGGCGAGAATGAAAAATTCCGGGACTTAGCACGGATGAGACTATCTACCGTTCGAGTGAATTGTGATTTCGTGTAAACAACCCCCCCTTGGCGGTGCAGATTTTTGCAACACTTTTCCTGCCGTTCGTTCAGTCCTCGCGTGACATAACTCTTAGAAGGATCTGCACGGAAAACAAATAACTCAAATTGCCCGTGGTGGTCTCGCGGCCGACGCCATCGTAAATCACTTTTCATCGAAACACCGGGAATGCGGTAGTTTCGATAAAGAACAACAAGAGTGCTCGATAATCGACCGTGTGATACATGACCAGGTAAAAGGAAGCTGTCACACGTCGCTCCTGGGGGTCAACGATGGATTGATTTGCCGCAGTTTTATCGTGCTTTAAGAGATAAATCATCTTTTGTTGCCGAAGGACGTCAGTCGATACGCTTCTAGCGGAAAGATAACGATAAAAACGGGAAGTAGGAAACGCGAGGAAACAGCTCCGCCGTGTGATCTCGTAAAAACGGACCGTTCTTGCTGGAAGCGTCGCCGGCTCTGAGACAAGAGGAGTACAGGTGAAATTCCAAAGTGGCAATTGCCAGGGATAACGACATCTTAGTGCTGTTAGCCGCGCTCATCGAGACTGATGACCGTGTGATGCCGAGTCCGAGAGTCGAGAGTGCAGCAAAGGTGATCGCGTGACACGAGCAAGAAGGATCGCTGAAAGATGGTTTTCCTACAATCGCCGCTCGACGGGGGCAGAGGAGGATCATACAAGCGTGTAGCCCTGACGCTGCTCATCTACTGTATACTTTTACCCGCGAGCCACGTGCTCGCCGTGAGTAGCGAGCTTCCGCCGCGTTTGGACTTGCCGGAGTATTGTTCCTGGGATTCTCAGCGCCAAGACGGCGTGCTCACGTGCCTCTACCGCTACCTCGGCGACAATCCCCCGAGGGCAAACTTCTCTCAGGCCACCGTCGAATATGTGACCGCCTTGAACATCATCTGCGAGGGCACGGACCTCGAGGACGGCGGGTACCTCAACATCGAGGGATTCGTTCATCTCTGGAGACTGCGGTCCCTGAGATTAACCGGCTGCAGACTCGAGCAATGGCCCGTGAGGATTCTCAGCGGACTCCGCGATCTACGAAATCTCACGATTCGCACGTTGGATGGTCGTCAGGCAAAGTACAACCTTGAACTGGAAAGCGGAACCTTCGACTCCGCGCCGCAGATAGAGAAGATCGACCTCTCGTGGAACAACATCTGGCAAATCCCCGAACGGCTTTTCTGTCCCCTTTCCAATCTCGTCGCGTTGAATCTCTCGTACAACATGCTCAAGGACATCGCCGAGCTGGGATTCCGCGACGGCATCGTTGAGAGGCATCCGAGGCGGCTGCAACTGTCAACCGCGACCCCCTTGTCCTGTGCCTTGGACGTACAGACGCTGGACGTCTCGAACAATCACGTGACTGATTTGCCAGCATTCGGATTCTCGTCGCTGAAGCGGCTCAAGGTGCTGAATCTCTCGAGCAATGCCATCTCCATCGTCGGCGACGAGGCATTGCGCGGACTCAGGTCCCTCGAGACGTTCGACTTGTCCGGGAATCGAATCGTCGCGCTTCCAACGGAAATGTTCCGCGACTCCGCCAAGTCTCTGAAGGAACTGAGACTGCAGAATAATTCCATTAGCGTTCTATCGCCCGGCCTTCTGGCGGACATGAATCAATTGGTGGCCCTGGATCTCTCGGGGAACGCTCTCATCAGTTCCTGGCTGAATTCCGCCACTTTCTCCGGCCTCATACGACTGGTTCTCCTGAATTTATCGTACAACAGGATCGACAAGCTCGATCCAGCCCTCTTCAAGGATCTATATACCCTGCAGATCTTAAATTTGCGATACAACGAGATAGAAACGATACCTGCCGACACATTCTCGCCGATGAGTAATCTCCATACGCTCGACCTTGGACACAATCGTCTCACTTATCTCGACGCTTACTCCCTCAACGGTCTGTTCGCGCTCTCGTTGTTAGCCCTGGACTCTAACCTCCTCGAAGGGATCCACCCGGACGCCTTCAGGAACTGCTCGAGCATGCAGGACCTCAATTTGTCCGGCAACAACCTCGACAGCGTGCCCGTGGCTCTCAAGGACATGAGGATGCTACGGACTCTCGATCTCGGTGAAAATCGGATAAGGAACCTCAACAGACCAGGTTTCCGCGGTATGTCCAGCCTCTACGGGTTACGACTTATCGGCAACGAGATCAGCAACGTCACGCAGGAAGACTTGGCCGAATTGCCGGCACTGCAGATCCTCAATCTCGCGAGGAATCGCATAGAATCGATCGAGGATGGTGTGTTTTCGGGCAACCCAACGCTCCAGGCTATCAGACTGGACTCGAATCTCCTGCAGGACATGTCGGGCGTGTTCTCGAGCGCGCCTGGCCTCCTCTGGCTCAACATGTCCGACAACATGATCGCACAGTTCAATTACAGTTACCTGCCGGCAAAACTCCAGTGGATGGATCTGCATAAGAATTTGATAGCGGATCTCGGCCTGGCGCCCCCGGCCATGAGGCTCCAGACTCTCGACGTGTCGTTCAATCGGCTAACGAGGATCCATTCGAGATCCATACCGGACTCGATCGAGCTGCTTTTCGTCAACGACAACCACATATACACCGTCGAGCCGCAGACCTTCCTCGACAAGCACAATCTCACGAGGGTCGATCTTTACGCGAATCAGATTGTTAAGATGAATCTCTCGGCTTTCCAGCTGTCGACCGTGCCGCAGGATAGGCCTCTGCCGGAGTTTTACATCGGCGGAAACCCGTTTATCTGCGACTGCACGACAGAGTGGCTGCAGCGGATCAATCAAGATTCCACGACCCACAGACAACATCCCAAGGTGATGGATCTCGAATCTGTTTACTGTAGGTTACCGTACGATCGGCACAGGTCCTTCATACCCCTCCTCGAGGCGAAGTCCTCGCAGTTTCTATGCACGTACAAGGCCCATTGTTTCGCCCTCTGTCATTGCTGCGACTTCGACGCCTGCGACTGCGAAATGACCTGTCCGGCTAACTGCACGTGTTACCACGACGTCGGATGGTCGGCAAACGTGGTAGATTGCTCGAATTCAGGCTACAAGAGCCTGCCCGGTAGACTGCCGATGGATGCGACGGAGGTTTATCTGGACGGTAACAATTTCGGAGAGCTCAACTCTCACTCGTTTATCGGGCGTAAAAATCTGCGGATACTTTACGCCAACGATAGCAGCATCAGCGCCATACGGAACCACACGTTCAGCGGGCTGAAGCGTCTGCTGGTCCTTCACTTGGAGAACAACGAGATAAGCGTGCTCAACGGCGTGGAACTGATGCCGTTGGAGAACCTCCGCGAGCTCTATCTCCAGAACAACCGGTTGACCTACATCGACAACGGTACGTTCGTGCCGCTGCGTCGTCTGGAGATACTCAGACTGGAGAACAATCGTCTCGGTACGTTCGCCCTCTGGCAACTGTCCCAGAATCCCCTCCTCGTGGACGTAGGCCTAGCCGGGAACCCTTGGAGCTGCGAATGCTCCTACCTCGATCGCGTGCGCGAGTGGATGTCCCTGAACAGGGCGAAAATCGCCGACTGGAAGAGCGTCACGTGTTCCCTCGGCATGCCGATCACCTTGCCGGCCAACGGATCTGTCATAAACTGCGCCGCCTTGACGGGGAGCAACTCGATCGTCGTGAACCGTCCCCTCGAAGCTTACCTCCCGCTCCTCCTCGTCACCGCTGTACTGATCCTCGCTATGGTCGCCACCTGCGGGGCATTCAAGCACAGACGAACCTTGCGT
Source organism: Hedychridium roseum (assembly GCA_963989215.1). Taxonomy (NCBI): domain Eukaryota; kingdom Metazoa; phylum Arthropoda; class Insecta; order Hymenoptera; family Chrysididae; genus Hedychridium; species Hedychridium roseum. Next base: position 5,345,728 of record OZ022314.1, read on the forward strand.
ACCTGGGCGGCCAGCAGATGCGGCCTCCGCGCCTGCTACAAGACCGCCGCCTTCGAGGACCAGGAGAAACCCTTCGACGCGTACATCTCGTACTCTGCCGTGGACGAGGCCTTCGTCTCGACGATCCTCGTGCCAGGCCTCGAAGCGTCGTACAGGCTGTGCCTGCATTACCGCGACCTCGGTGCCGGCAGCAACGTTGCCGATGCTGTGGCGGAGGCCGCCGATTCCTCGAGGCGCACGATTCTCGTGCTATCCAAGAACTTCCTGCACGGCGAGTGGTCGAGGTTCGAGTTCAAGGCCGCCCTCAGGGACGCCCTCAAAGGCCGCGGAAGGTCGGTCATCCTCCTCCTCGTCGGCGGAGTATGTCCGCGCGACCTCGACGCAGATCTCAGGAAGAGAATCTCCTCGCACACCGTCCTCGTCTGGGGCGACAAACTCTTCTGGCAGAAGCTCAGGTTCGCCATGCCCGACGTCTCGCCACTGCCGGTACTCGAGAGGCCACTTCCCCTGCCCCCGCCACCCCCGCCGCCCGTCCATCGTCAATGGACGTAGAGCCGCAGGTACTTAGGTGAGTATCGATCTTTTTAATTAGAATGCCAATCCACGCCTCTAAGACCCAGGGAAATTCATGGAAATCCTGCTATGTCTACACGCGTCCTCGTGGGGAATGTCGTGTCGTGAATATACGTTTACAAGGCATTCGTTGGAGTACTTGACGTACTTAAATAAAGCGCGATAGGCTATAAGAAATGTAATGTTTCTTACAGCGCGTTGCAATGGTAGCGATTTTATTTTCCGTCGTCTTCAGTTATTGGTTTACATTAACTACAATGCACAATAGTTGAAGTACTTCGGAAGGTAGAGCATAAACTGTCGACTGCAAACAATCAAAAGCAACGCTTATTAAAAACATCCCCGAAAAATCCAATTGTTTAACGTATAAATTGTACATAAATTATGTGTCATCATTAACAGCGAAATAATGATGTACGATAAGGCGTGCGAATTCTCCAGTTACTTTCGTAATTATTCGGAAAACTGGGACATGTAGACTGTACATAGCAACACACGATTATTTATTTGCGTAAATCCTTGCGCCGTAGTCCCGCGGGCTTCGTACGGAGACTCATCGGAATGCGGGGAATTTTTCATTAGGCGTGAATCCTCGCTCGAATCGACAGAATCAAGAGATCGAAATTAATGGAATTTGTTGATTAAATTCGAAGTAGGCCGGCACCGAGCTCGATATAGATTCAATGTCGTGAACCCGCCGCTGGTGAGATGAGTTAACGACGACACTGTCGGCACTGCCGGCTTTTGCCATGGGGATCGTACGAAAAATTGCACGGGACCCGACGTTATTCGCACTTTCGCCGCGGGCCAAAATTAGGGGAAGAGGAAGAAGCCAAGAGAAAGAGAGAGAAGGAGAGGGGGTAGGGTGGGAGGAATTGCGTAGGGCTCCTCGATCGATTGATCGTTCAAAGCCCGATACCTTCGTTACGTGCACGCCCCGCGCCCATAACGATTCTCACCCAATTATCGTGCAGGTTCCTTTTATCAGGTGGCGCACCGCCAAAAGATAAAAGAACTTAATCGAAAATGTAACGCGTATACCTACCCGAGGATAAAGAGCGCGAGGGAGTAAGAATTCTCCATCCCTCCCACTTTCTCTCTCTCTCTCTCTCTCTCTCTCTCACTTTCCCCCTCATCTCCTGTTCCCGGTAGCCTCTTTCTCCTCACCCGTCTCTCTTTCTCTCGTTTGCCGGCGTGATTGCATCGACGAAACGAATTCCTCGAGGGCAACCGTCCTACTGCCCCCCGTCCTACCCGTGTAAATGTCCATACACGTTTTACCATCCGCTCGGCGCGTACTTTACAGGCGGATTTCCACTGGGAAAACAGTTTGGTTAATATCGGCAAACCTGCAATTAACTGCCACGCTATAGTCCTATATCGATGAATATTTTTACGCTTGCGACTTCCTGTCTGTCGATGCCTACGGCATTTACCTTTTTTTCTAATTGTTTTTCTGTACCTACAGGTCGATTTTCGACAAATATCTCGAACGCCACAAATTATGAAACCATAGGTAAATCGTATCGTGGTAAGCTTAAAAACTATGTAACTCAGGGAGAATTATTTGAGAGACTTGTTTATCGAAATTTACTTGGGATACCGACAAAAGTACTGCCTGCGATTAAAAGTGTGCTCTATAAAAATGTGACTTAAGTTATAATCAACGTTCAGTTAGGTGCGGCTGTATCATAACGGAATAATTAATTTTATTACTTAGTGTAAGAGTATTATTTGGCTGTGAATTTATCTATAAGTCCATCATCATTATCCGTAAAATCCTAGGAGTTTATATGAAATTATTTTCGTAAACAATAAGCTATTACGAGGAAGAGCCCAATAATGCCATTGCGTGAAAACGGAATCTGATGATTTTGGAATCTCGGTAACACCCATTTTTTCGTATGTTTCACGAAAATCCGTCTCTTCGTTATTAGAAGTAGACTTTTCCCAGAAGGTTTGCATGCTGGCGAAAGACGTGTTCATTGTGCCCGCGTTATGTCAGTTGTCTCTATGTACCGTCTGCATTGTTTCATTGTTCCGTTTGATTCCCTCTGTGCCGTACAGGCAGCTTATTCCTTCCGCAACTGTTGGCCGTGCGCTGCGCTGTAACTCCGTTAAACGTGCGTTAACTCGGACAGAGGGCTTAATAATCGGCTGCAATTTCTGCGGTTTAATAGAGACGCTAACGAGACAACTATTCGACCTCACGGCGAAACATTGAAACGTTCTTTTGCCGGAAAAACTCGACCAACGATATACACGTACACAACTTAAATCGCCCACGCGGCGAACACTTTGGTCGTAAGGTCCTGTTACTTTCCTTAGCGAATTCTCCTTTGTAAATACAGCGATCTCACGATGCCGCTCTTAGCTTTTAAACAACGCAAAACTCGGTGGTCATGAACGTTGTTGCTTTGATGTAAATGCGTGCAATCTGCAAATACCTCACTAAGGCCATCGGAGTTCATCGAAAACTATGAATGACTATGTATAAATAACAAAATTGTACTCGAACAAGTAAGTCTGCGTTCGGACAGCGACGAGAGAGGAAAAGAAATACTTTTGGGCTGACTTCGGGCGAGGAGAATTTCGTCACTGTTCGATCGCAGGTTTATTTGAAATTGGCAAGATTATACTAAGTAAGCCGTTTATGCCTTGACTTCGTCGGTTGTATTGAATTGTAAATATGTACAGTTGCTACAAAAATAAACGACTTAAAACAATATTTATGTCTTCTGTCTGAGTTCTTGCTTTAAACACAACACTAACTAAAAGGAAAACCATACTTCTATTCAATAGCTTTATAAAATACATCTCTTACTTTCGCTTACACGCCATTTCATTACATGCCACTTAATTCTCGGTCATTGAATACGTCGATAACCGTTTGAAGAGCGGAGCAAACACCGCCAGTAAGTCCTGGTGGTGAAACGTAAAGTATGGCTCGTTGGCCTTCTGTTACGATTTACCAGCAGCTATCGAATTTTCCCCGCGTGGATTTCGCAGGATTATTGTGATCGGGGAGTCTGTGGGCGGTTCTGGCCTAGACATATGGGCCTTCTACGTCGATGAAATGTTACATTAAAGTAGCCGTTATATTCGGCGGAATTAGGAAAGTCAATTGATCGACAGGGCCCTCGTTTCGTCGTGACGGTAATTCTCGCCCTTGTTAACGTTCCCTACCCCTCCCCCCTCTTCGCGCATAGGTTCCACACGTGCAAGGGGGGGCAGGATACGTACACGTACACACACGCAGGCGCAGGAACGGACGGTCCGATGCGTTTGTCGGTGAGTAAGCGTGTATCTGGCGAGACTTGGCCAAATGGCGACCGACCGTGTTCGAACTTCTCCTGACACGCCTCGGTTTCAGCTGTCGCGGGCTTCCCTCTTGCAGCCACCGAAAAACGTCGTGGTCCGCCTCGGCCTGGCCACCTAAATGTCGCTGCGGTGCGTATTTCATTGTGACCCAAGTCCTCCAAGAAAAACCCCTACAAGCCGGCGTACACGCGGAAAAGAAAAGAACTTGGGAATATCGCAAATAGCAGAATGTCCGACAACTTTGAAGGATTATATGGCGCATGCAAATGTTCAAAATTTTAGAAAGATAATAACGAGAATGTATGTTCCTTTGTAGTTTCCTATTTAACGATTACATTTTTTTATCTTTTCATTTATTATTATTTACCGTTCATTCGAGAATGAGAAGGAGTTTTTTGCTTTCCCAAAATGCAGTCCAATTATTGTTATTTCCGGATCCCCTGCACTCAGGCTTATTGCTTAGCTTCTTCTCTTTTATAAATTATCCGTGAACGTCGGGTAATTCCGCGGGATGCCATGTGCATTTGGTATTTCGAAACGCTCTTTACTCGGTCGTTGCGAGTGAAGGGGGTACGGAGGTAAACGAGGTTTGCACGTGGTGGAAGAGAGAAGTGGGACGGGTACGTGCGGAGAGGAGAATAGTTACGTGTTACAGAGGGTGCCGAGGGGAGGGTCCTTTTTATCCCTTAACGTCCGTATTCGCGCTTGCGCCTCCGTCGGTTCCATTAACGGCTGAGCCGTCGATAAGCCGCATCGATACGCGTCCGTTGCAAGAGGAACAGGGACGGGCGCTCGGTGCCAGAGAGAGAGAGAGAGAGAGAGAGCGAGAGAGAGACAGGATAGGAGCACAGGGGGGAAGAGGAGGACGGTAGAACCCGTCGCTCCTTTCCCGGACAGAGCGCGCGGCTTAGGCAAAAAATATATTTAGCCGCACAATGTCCGTGGAAAATGCTCATTGTTCGGGGCCTCCGAAGAGAGTGGCTCTCTTCGCTTTTTTCCCCCCGCTCGTCCCCCATTCGCCCGGCTTGTCCCGTCGACCCACCCCGGTGACGTCGCCCGGAGGATTTCGCCCGAGAAAATTGGTTCTTTACGGGCGCATCGCAGCAAAAGTAGGCGTGCTATGGACCTTCCCCGAGCGAGCGGACGATGCTCGGCCGGTTTCCCTTCGGGACCAGGCGAAACGACAGGAAACGTGTAATCTTTTCCTCATCATAATTTTCAGTAGGACCAGCTCTCTCTCTCTCTCTCTCTCTCTCTCTCTTTCTCTTTCTCTCTCGGGAGGTCGCCCGCTACGGCTATTTCTTATGCCACTGCCGAGACCGCAAATTGTTAAGCGTGCGGAGGACCGGGAATTATGATTTCGGACTATTGCGTATCCGAGAATACCGGCTGGTCAGGGCTGAAGGGAATCGGCTAAATTGGCGAAATCGCTCGATACGACGGCACCGAGCGATACGCTTTTCGAGATTTAACGGTGAAAGGACAGGGACAGAAGTTTAATGAGACACGTTCTACCGGGCCTAATACGGCATTTCCTCGGGTTCGTTAAAATTTTCTTGCCAATAGGAGAAACGAAGCGTTCGTCCATTGAAAGCAAAACGCGATCTCTTGGCATGCAATATTCAATTCGAGAAGAAGAGTTGCGAATTTATAAGTAATTCAACGGAGATCAGTCCAGATTCAACAGAATTATTTTTAATGAACACGTGTATACACTTTTTTCTCTGTAAGCCCTCTCACCTCTTTCTTTTTCCCCTTTTTTTATAGTAATGGAGGGACGTAACCACAAAAGGAATGGTTATCCATGCATTTGTATTATTTAAATACTTGAGTGATACCCCGCTGGGAACAGGAGATTTAGTACGTGTATCTGAATATTTCCTTATTCCTGCACCGATTCTTAATTTATGGAGTTACGTAAATTAGGAATTCCAGAACATGGGAGGGCTAAATTTATGCCGACGTCGAGTGCATCGGCAGATAAATAAGCGCAACAAAAACTTGCTCTACGCGAGATAAAAAGTTATGGAAATTGGGAAAATCGTGAGGACCGAGGATGGACATTACCTTGGGAAATTCCTGGCCCGGGGGCGATATCAACGTTGCAGGTGGTACGGGGAAAGTACTGGGGAAACCCAGAACGTGATTCTCTTGCCGGTAGTGAAGGGAAAGTACTGGCGAATCGACGAGTAAAGGGCAGGAACCTGCGGACGAAAAGACGGACTCCAAACGTCCGTGAAACAGGTAGAATATCCTCAGTCCTGACGATATGTACTGTACATATATATATATACCTGTCCCGCAGTCCTTTACATTTGTTTCTGACAACGGTTCGAAACCCACAAGCCCCGCAGCCGAATCCCGAAGACAAATGAATTTACCATCGACCTTGCGTTTTCTCCGAGCGAGGGACCGAAAGGAACGGGGGAAAAATGGAAACGAGATTCGTGTATTTGCCCTCGGAACGTGCTCTCTCCCGCGGAGAGGGACGTGCTTCCTTCACTTGACACATTGCATATGTATTTCCACCGATGGGAAAGTTACTTATTTTACACGACGGCTGATCTACGCGGCCGATAAACGCCGGCTAACTTCCGCCACGCATTTCGGAAGTTACTGCGTCGAGCAATATTTTCCTAAAGTCCCATGTCACGCATAATAATTAGCAGGTGCTAATGTACGACCGGTAAAGTGAAATATGGCGGACAGAAGCACTTACAGGTGAATCATGGAACTCTTGTAAAATGCAAATAAATGATTAGCAATTCATTTTTCTAAGCAAGTAATAGTCAAAGTTTAGCTATATTTTGTGTGTCGTGAATGATGAAAGTGTAAATAGATTTTGTTGCGATTGTCGGGTAGACTTGGAAGATGTAAAGCGCACGAGTAAGATTGGCTTAATTATATTCCGTCTAGACGCGCGCTGAAAATCGCGACAGCGCACAAATATAATTCGGCGGATTGAATGCGCCGGGCTGGAAAAGGAAACATCAGCCATCCGTTCTGGTATTCATGAAATTCCGAACAAAAATCAGCGAGCCCGGCAGTACGCGCTGCTGAAACCTCTTTTCATTTCCATCGATTATGCGCCGATCCACGTAGACAAACCCATCGGCGTCGCGGCTTAATTAAAGCAGACGTTATTTCGCAACCCCGACGACCCCGCTAATTATAATTTTCTACCGCATTATACAAATTGCGCGGTCAACTTTACGATCCGTGGCCATGGGAGGAATTATATGCGAGCGCTTTAATTACAGACAAGCGTGTTCGTATTCTTTCTCTGAGCAAAAGAGAAACGCGTTGCACCGCGAAACAAGAGATCCTCAAACCTTGCGTGACATTTCGACAGAAGAAAGGGTAATCGAAAATTCTTTCGTAGGATACTTCAAAGCAAACGGGAAGGAATAATGTGTCATTAAGTAATAAATATGTACACGTGTGTAATTAAGCGGTTTCAATAATTTTTCAGGCCTCTCATTAATGCCACAGAAGTAAATATGTCAAAAATTATGAACTATCTATAATTATGAATCTAGAGAATATAAACATTATTTAATAATAACCGTCTCTATCCGAGAATTCTCAACACAAGTGCACGATAATTCACAAAACCAAAGCAGGAAACTCCTCCTCTGGCGGAAATAAAGGTTATCGATAATAGGCATTAAAGTTGGGCGTACTAATAAAATGCGGAAATACGGGGAATAAGAGAGCCGAGGTGCCGGTGAAAATCGGCGAATAAGCAGATACGGAAATAAGGAAATGAACGAATAAGAAGAGCGTGAGAGACAAGAATAAGGAAATTGGAGAAGACAGGTTTAGAAAGTGCGCTCGAGACGGTCGTAGGAGAAATGTTGAGGCGTATTCTCTGCTGCAGTCACGTATTGACATCCGTTGTATTACTCCTGAGATTGGCGCATCAGTTGCAGAGCGTCGTCGGTGCATTGTCCGACTCTCAGCGGACGAAATATGCTTCCGAGGCGGGGCTTTCATTGTCAATGGGCGCCGTAGCACTGTTTTACGAGCAACTAAGGCCAACGCCGGCGAAGTTGCGGTATTTGTGCGCCTTAACGACGAGCCTGTATTTGATTAAATTTTAGAAGGCTCCGCAACACCCTTATAATCCCATCCCCCACAGGAGCCACGCGTCTCGTCTGCTGCACTTTTCAAAGTCAAATAAACGCTTTACAATAAAATTATGCGCGTTTCACTTGGCTATAAGTTCTAGGTTTTCGTAAATTCTTCATATGAATATGTGTTGAGGAAATGTACGGAATTCTATTCTACTGTCTGTTCTGTTGTTTTCACTTGGTTTTCGTAGGGTAGCCGATTAGAAAACTTTGAAGAATGAGCGATAGATAGCCAGGCCAGCGACAGGTGCGTGTGTGCTTTGAGGTGATTTATTTGTCTCAAAGAAACGGAATTACAATGAATCGACCGGCAGTGAATGGCTGCCGGTCTCATTGGTCGATTCTTTTGTATCCTCGGCTCTGTCTTGGTGTGGGCGTGCGTTCGTCTTCCTTGGCACGAATCCCTTGGAAAGCTCCGCCGGCATAATGTAACTCCGTCGAGAGGACGGCGATGCGGGACGAATGAGCCTCTCCAGCGGGGAAGAAGCTTCCTCGTCTTTGCAGCAGACAGAAAAGCCGCGGAGCTCCTGAAAACCGCACTTGACATTTCGCCGACGGAGGCGGAGTTTCGCGAAAAGTAAAGCGCTCGCATTCCCTCGAAGGTTTCATTCTGAGGACGTGATTCGAATATGTTGCACATTTGCTCGTTCGAATTTCAATGAAACGTCAATCTCCGTAAATGCAGCAGCCAATTTCTCAAATTCCTTGAAGAATAGCTACATAAATATTCAGGCAAAAGCACAAAAAAGTACGATAATTAGAATCGTCAGATCGTTCCTTTTACATTGCCTACCGTAAATGGAATCTTCGGCGTCAAAGGAATAACAATATTTGTTAATGAATTACGTTTAAAAAGAGGTATAATCCTTATCTTCTTTTTGTACAAAGATTGCATAATTAATTATTAGTGATATTGACATGTAAACTGTTGTCTTTCTCGCATGCCTTACTGTCGTCATTAACGTCAATGGACATTCTCTAATTAGCGCAGTAAGACCTCGACTAATTAATATCAATGAGTTCGCAGCGTGTATGGTGGATGGGAATTCATGAAACGAAACTTATTTAGCTGCAGAAATTGTAGATCGGATTTGGAAGTTCCCGAGAGTAAACTTGCCAAGCTGCTCGTGACATGCATTTGATATTCCTAAGATGTTTACCGATAAATTCAGCGGACAACCGCACAGTCAGAGAAATAGCTCGTTGGTAACACATAAAATTTCCGTAAAACGAATAAACTCTCGGAGCAAGAGAAGCAATTAAATATTTTCCACAGCTGCGCTTTATCCATTGACGAACGAGAAATGTTTGCTTCTCCAGTGCGGAATGAAATAATATCTTTCAATTCTTCAAGAGTAATCCACGGCAATTGCCTGACGTTCGCGGCCAAAGTGAAATCAATGGAACATTTAGCGAGTCAGACCGGAATAACGAGTGCCCCGCATTTCGCGGTGCGCTGGGAAGCGTTGCAAATCCATAATGAACTTTTCAAGTTGTTTGACGATGGAGAGGGGACGGAGGGGTAGGTAGGTCCAGGGACCCTCTACCGTTCGCTGTCGGTGCTCGATGTGTCCGGTGTTTTACGAGGGACGAGCATGAAGCTCGGCAGAGTCTCGTGTTTTTCCTCCCACCCTCCGCCTTCCCCCTGGCCCAGCCCCACCCGAGGTCCTCGACCACTGACTGTGTGCCCTTCTCTCGTCTTTATTCCTCCTCGAAAAGCCCTTCGGTGTAACCCTGAAGAACCCGGCGCGGAACGAAACGAGCCGAAATACAAGCCGCGATCCTCTTTTCCCGTCCGCCCCCTTCTTACGGCCTTGCCGAGCGTAGAGAGTCGCACTTGACGTTTCAACCGGCAGCATCATCAGGGCTATAAAAATAAAAAGGAAGAAGCACCGTGTGTACATCCACTTGGCTCGAATACCGACGAAACATCGCACCGGCCTGTTCACGCCTTCCTCAACATCCTACAGATTCACCGGTACACGCGGAAAGGTTTTTATTAACATCGTATAAAGTCCAAAGCACTCCCTACGAATCTTTCCTAACGATACAAGGGTTGTCGAGAATTCTGGTATTAGATGACGAGTTCTACACATTCGCTGTTATCTTCTTGCTAATTAAACACAAAATCTTGAACAACTCAGTGTAACATGATAAGCGGAAACCGTGCACGAAGCAATGTTTTCTTTGGAAATCCTGGTAGAAACGTGGAACGTACGGTTCCTAAAATATTCATTCAAGGAAAGGAATGTTAATTGCTGTAGCACAATTTCCAACTTCATCGTGACATGTTTGGCGAAGGGCTTTAAGAGATTTTAATCACTGTCGGTAGACATTCTGCGTACACGTGCCATAAACATCATGGAGTAAACGCTTGTGAGTCAGTCTCGGCGATAGTGTGGCGAACCCTATGGACATTATCATCTTCCGAGGTGCCATTAGCCTTATCTATATTAGTATTATAATTAGATAATGAAAGATGCGCCGAGATAGTCGTTATTGCTGTGCGGTGCGCTGAGACGACGCGAATAAGAAAGGCTGCCTCTTAAAGTCCCGGCAATGACGAGCTTTTCCCTGGAATTCGAGCTCTTATCTTATCAAGTGCCGGCAACGGTATCCCATGAAGCACCTGCATCCGCGCGATATTCCAAAGAGAGGCCAACTTTTATGGCGCTTTTAGCCCCCGCCTGTGCACACACACGTACATATATATATATATACAGTCGCAAATAGAGGACAAGTGGTGAACACCGCGTGCCGCGGCATTTCCTTCTTCTTCTTCTTCTTTTTTTTTCCTCGGGGGTTAGCCCCGCGCGGAACAACCTCGTCGCTTTCTTGGTAAAGTCGTTAACCGACTTATCTTTCCGTCCCACCCCACTCCCCACTCTACCCCTCTCCTCGGCCCCACGTACGGTTTTGTTGGTCAACTCGCGGAAACACAGCGTCGTCGGCGTTCAGAAGGGAGCGTCGCACAAATTTCCGCCCTCCGTCACGAGTGCCGTCGTTTGTCGGGCAACTTTGCCCCCCCCCCCCCTCTCCGTCCCTCACAGGTTTTCCCACCGTACAGCCGCACTCGCCACTTTTAATATTCTCCCGCTTCGTCCCCGGGCCGTTCTCTTTTTTATCTTATCAACGCTTTCCCGCCGACCCTTCCCCTCCCCATCCCTCCCGGGGTTTGGCCTTCTTCGTAGTCGCTCGTTTTATTAGTTTCCAGTTCCACTTTGATCTTCGCGGGACCCGCTAAAAACTACAAAAGGTCCTCCCGGCACCGACCCCGGGGCGAAGAGAGGAGGGGAAGGGGGAGGGGGGGCGGGTGCTAAGAGCGGGAGGCCCTCGAAAAATTTATACGATCCTCCTCCTCCTCCTCGACCATTTTACGACAAAATTGGGGGCACGCGCGGTTTCCGTGACCGTCCGTCCAAATGAATAATACCTAACGACTTATGGCACCGCCGTAATGGACGAATAGGATATTTCACCGATATATCTTGCCTTTTCAGCTCGTTCATACGTATTAAAAGCGAATTTTAAGGTCTATAAATATCCGGCATTTTCGTGCCAACGAAAAGCCCGTGATTAATATGTTTCAAATAATTCCGAAGTCGTATTCACCCTCGGAAAACTCATGAATGAAGTTGTTTTGCATCATTATTCAATTACTGTTTATGTATACCGGTTTCGGTCTTATTGCTGACGGGGGGTCAGCTATTTTCGTTCTGTTTATTGATATTACAATGGCATGATATTAATAAATCTGACGTTAGTCTGCGAGTTACCCTCCTGGCTCATAAATTATTTCTCCGTGGTAGAAAAATCCTCGACCACGGGGGGATACGTCGAATTCTCCTCCTTCGCCGTTGTTACTTTCTTTTTTTGCTGCGGTTAAACCGATGTACAAGGGTATCGCGTAATACGTAAGTGCCTAAAATATAGCCACGTTGATTACTTTTTCCCCAATGCCCACGGAAACCACTGGCAGTCGGTACGGTCCCCCATTTTTACTTACACTCTCCCCTCATATGTCGTTCGGTTAATGCAAAGAGTCGGATATGACTCACCCCGGAAGGGGCTTGTTTTCTGGTAAAATCATCGCTGCAGATCAATCATCCTGATGGCTATGAAAAAGTCGATACGCCGTAAAAATCCGGAAATAGTTCGTTATTTTCAAGTGTGCGGTAAGTACATCAAGATGGAAGGGCATGATTACGAAATTGACAGAAAACCAACACCCATGTAAACTCATCCGAGTTCGTAAAAATTCGATCAAAGTTTTGAGATTTACACGAGAGGTTAGTCGAAAGTTTGAATTTATTGAATTGAAAATGTTTACATAACTCAGTACCGCATAAAAATTTTTATTTATCCTGCACAGTTTATTTAGGCACAGCGAATGTGTGTTCTGCTTTAATTAACTGTTCAATAAATTTCTCTCAACCGTCGATTATTAATTCCCTGGCGAATCTGGGTAACGTAAATGGCGAGTTCTTGCGGTGAAATTTCACAAATACAGATCCTCATGCGGATAGAATTTACAGAATTTATATGGAGTTGGTACACGAATTACAGGTCAATTAATTGAACGTGGGAACAGCAATATTTACGGGGAATCGCCAAGTTCCCCCTGCAATACAACGCTGCGGTAGAGTTTACGTAAACAAACGTAGTTCCGCCAGAAGCTCGTGGGTGGTTTTATTCATGAATTCAAAACATCCGCCCGGGATATACCAACGGCCGTAAGAATAATTGACTGACGCGACGAGCCATCGCGATGCCTCGAAGCAGCAGCCTCTGCTTCCCACTGATGTTCAGTTCAAAGAAAACACAAAACGATCGAAAATATTACTGTTTAATTTCAGAAGCACTCTACAACCAAGAATATTCATGTCCCTCACTCATGCGAGAAAATTAAAACAGATTCTCTCATAATCTTTAACTCGATAAGAGTATCACAAGAAAGGGTAGCCTGTGTTTGTACCTTCTCGATTTCACGTAATTAGTATTACAGGAATTAATCGTTCAAGTTCGTGGAACATGGGAACAAAGGTATTCTAAAATTGTTCTTTACGGAGGCAGAAAGGTTCCTTGACACATAATTCATTTTTAATGGGGAATTATTCTTTCACGATAGGAATTATTCTTGAGTGTTTCCGCGGAGCTTTAGAGACATCTGTTCTTGCTATTCCGCGGAGTAACTTTAAATTTCCAACAAGCCCGTTATTGCCGGGGTACGCTTAAGGCGAGTAAGCGTTGAAATTTTCGCAAGAGACGAGGCTGCCGGCCGTGCCGGTCTCTCGCGGAATTTCCCCTCATTTTTCAAAATTCCCGCACCATTTTTCATCGGAGTTTCGCGGTAAGCGGCCATGCTCGCCGGGATGGACGACGGAACTTGAGCTATATCTCAGGGACGAGCTCGCGCGAAATCGCCGACGGGGGTAGAGGACGAAGGGGCGGGGAAGAGGGGGTGGTGCGAGAGGGCCGACGGGAAGGCAAGTGTGAGCCCATAAAATCATAACGAAGCCCGCTGGAAATTGGGACGAGTTATGTTAACAGCTGGTACGCCGTGGAGAATTTCGAAACGCAATCAATTTATCAGCGGAGAAACGCGGACGTGACCAGACTTAAGCATATGGTCGATTTAACGACGACCGAATGGGAAAAGGGATCATGACTCCTCCTAGCGCCGGGAGATTATGCGCGCACAGCCGACAAAGAGAACGACAACCGGAGAAAGCGAGAGGAAGTCGAGGAAAGCCAGTCAACGAGCCGAAAAGATCAGCGGGAAGCTTCGACTGTATCGAGAAACATTTTACCAAAATTCTATAATACTCTTCTTACGAAATTAACGCTTATTCAGAGATACTTCTCCGGAACATTAAAATATCGATTTTCTCCCGACCAACCGATCAAATCTGTACCCTGCACGAATCATTTATCGTTACAATTCCTTTCTAATTATAGCAACACATAAGTACGAACGTATAATTCCCTCGTACCCCACGGTATACTTATCGTGATTCTATTGCCTTTGACATTTCGAAACGCCGTAGTGCCAGTCGTGGCGGGCTTTTAGCAGCATTTTAAAAGAATAACCGAGTCCCCGTTGAGTTCCGGTAACAGGACAATTACCAGCGGTCGTGACTTTAGTATCGATAAATGGTACTTTTGCGTAATGGAAGTACGGGAGGAAAAGGGATACGGGGGCTGGGGAGAAAAGGACCGAGTGAAAAGGTAGAGGACTCGGGGAGCAGAGTGGAATGACCCCAATTATGCAGCGGCACCAGCCCGACGTCGCCGACGAATTTGTTACGGTGCACATTGTAGCCGAGCGTAACAATGACGGACGTCATGTCGTCGGTTGAATATATTCAATGGGGGCCGGAGATTTTCGGCTATTGGACCTTCGCTCGCCCCACGGGGTCGCCTTCTGCTTGGCTTTTCTATAGGGGCCCTTCGGTTTCCCGATTTCGCCGATCGAGTTTCCCTTTATTCCCCGTGATTATGCAGCTTGTTCGGAAACCGCGCGTGCTTCGCTCTAACGGGATTTCATCTGTTACGCGCCCAAGTCCATTATGTTTTTAAGGAGCAAGTAGTTTTTCGAATCTCATCGAAAACGTATAATGCCCGTCCAGGGCATTTAGGACGGCCGAGCGCGTTCACGAGAACTATTGCTGTATTATGCTACGTTCCGGTAGAAGCTAGAAAGCGTAACACGTCGATGGAAATACGAGAGTTCAAGCCTAAGTGGATTCCGTGACCCTGTCGAAGGCGTGTACTATTATTCTCGCATTTAAATCTGTCGTCGAATTAAACAGTAAAAGCCATTTATTCTACGTCATTTGACCTTCTAACCTCGTAATATTATTCTGTAATGCAGTTACAAGATACCGGTTAGCAGCGTTAAAGCAACGTTCTGCTTGTTATTATATTTGTTGTTAATTGAAGGTTCAGTTTAAAAGTTTGATTTTAATTCTGTCTATTTGGGAATCAACTACTGCAAGATCAACGATACCGATCCGGTTTAATTATTCACTGGCACGGCGATTTATTCAACGTTCGATTGATCCCGGCTGCGTGTTGTTTTCGCAAGCTGCGTTATTATCGGCCTGGAAATTCGCCCGATAAATCTATATAGCGAGGGAGGGGAGAGGGGGGGGGCATAAGTTCCGCGCGATATTTTAGAATGCATAATGCAGATATACGTGCAGATACGAGCACGGAAATGAACGGGTATTGGCTACGGGGTTTTAAATTCCAAACTTCTGCCGGGATACTTTTTAATCTCTTACCTGGAAACGGAAGACGGAGCGCACAGTTTCCAGCGAATACTTCGCCAACTACCGAGGAAACCAGTTCGCAGGCAGTTTTACGCCATTCTCGAGATCGCTTCCGCCTTGTTTGTCCTTCGATTTCCCGGCGCTACTTTTATCTTCGAATGCCCCATTCTTCCGCTTACGCATATCGAGCACAGTTCCTTGTTTATGCACTGCAACGAATTTTCCCCGAGCGATAGGCAAAGGGAACTTCGGAAAAGTACATGCCGTTTTTAACTAATTCCCTCGTGAAGTGAATCAGGAATATTTTGTGCCACTGGTATTTTCCCGTCCCCTCGACAACGAACCCAAGATTTCCGGCTGACGGGGAGCTGACGAGCAGATTTGTTTGAAACGACCCGAAATCGGACGGATTGGTTAAATCTTTATTGAAACATCCGTGGGTAATAGGAAAGAGACATTTTCCGATGGGAGTGGGGGGCGGGGGGCCAACGGTCGTGAGGAAATTGACATCGGGATACCTATATCTCAGCTCGTCGGTATGCAGAACGGATAATCCGTGGGACGGTTCCTTTGGAACTTTTTTTCGCCGGAAAGTTCTGTCCGCTTTTCGGGATCTCTTCCTTCTTAAGCGGGCCCGTTGTTATTTCAATTGGCGCGTCCCTCACTACCTGTCAGCGAGAATGTCGCGTCCGTTCCCGTGAAAAGAGCAAGAGGCGGGCTCCCGCAGAAAAGGGGGGGCACCGGGATTTTCGAATTTCATTGAGGGCAACGCGAGCGTGAAGGCGATCCGACACGAGAATGAATCTGCCGATCGGTCCTCGGTCCTTCTTCCCACTCTCGCTCTCTCTCACTCTCACTCTCGTCCGCCGTCCCCCCCGCGTGTCTCCATCGAATTGCAAAGTGGGGCCCGCTCGGTCCTATCGTAACATTCCCGTTTTTACGACGACAATGTGGATTTAACGAGACGTTCGAAGGAAATATCGAGCGCAGGAAGCGAGGCACACACATACACACATTGTCTGTACGACGCGCAACAGAGAAGGACAGAGAAGGAAGGGGGGCCGAGAAGCGAGGAACGTCACAAAGGATCCGGTCCGGAGCGATCGGTCGAACCGGATGCGAAGGAAAATAAATTAAATCGAAATGGCGATATGATTTAACGGCCGGCAAAAGCACCGGAGAAGGAGAGCGAAATCCGCGTGGGATCGCCTCACCTGATGAACCGTGTCGATACATTCAGTGTAAAAATGAGTTTTAACGAAGCCTTCATTCTATAAGATCACCGTTCTCATGCTTCTGCGGTTCGTCTAAATATCAGAAACGAAGGCGTCAGCAAATTCGTCACGAGAAACAAGAAAGTCAGACCTGGAGTAAGTGTTTTCGTTGTAAGTACTTGTTTGAAAACAACAGAATCAGTGCGTCATAAAGTTATGTGGTTTGCACTTTGATACACGCACCCAGAGGCATATTGACATTAAATATTGTAAGCAGAAAATGCAAAGGAAGAACTGTCGAAGAATCGTAAAATTTGCAGACGTTTAAGCGTGGCTAATGCACCAGCCGCGTTTCATTGTTTCGCCGGCGAACGGGCCGAAAATGCACGTAAAACGCAAAACACAAGGGCCGTGACAGAACTGCAGGTGCGGTGGCCGTCGTAAAACGGGATGGAGTTGAATAAACTACAATCGCGTAAAGTGGAGCTGAATGGAAGACAAGAGATTAGGGCACGGCGGCGCTGCCGGTAACAAAATACAGTGGAGCGCGGTGGCTAGGATAGATTAGAGCTGAATAGTGCACGGGAAAATAGAGCAGGAACCGCTGCGGAGAGAGAACACCAGAGACGGATTACAAAAGCGCGCTGTAGCGGCCGGGTGGGGTGGGCAGAGTTTTAAATTAAATTGAGATTCAACGATACAATTTAGCGGGAGAAAAATTTGCGCGAGATCGGCATGAACGATAAACGAAGGAAACCTATGCCGGCCCGTCGGTGTACGTATATACGAGCGCATTTAAAAATGTTCCGAGCTTTATTGAAACGTTCGGCGTGTCCGCCGCGGTGGGAGATAGACGGATAGATAGGGGGAGCAGGGGGGGAGGATAAAAAGCCGCGAGACTACGAGCGATCGGCTGTGGCCGAGGCGCGTATGCCAGAGTAAAAAGAACTGTAAATTAAAGCGGCCCGGGCAGTCGTGCTTCGATTTAATTTAACGCCAGAGGAATTTTCTCGGGAGATCTGCCCGGAAATGGACATGGCAAGAGAGAGAAAGAGAGAGAGAGGGTGGATAACGCCGACTACGGCAGAACGAGGGAAAAAGAAAGCCAAGGGAGAATTGTCAGGTGCTTCGCGTGTGTCTGTGCGTTTGCAGAAAAAAAACAGATATTCCAGTCTCATTGGAACGTCAGTACAAACTGACACGCAAATAAATAAATATCGTGAAAACTCGGCAGAGAATGTATTGTCTTACTCGTGGTGTCCCACATTTGCGAATATTCCGTAGTTCGTGATAAAGTGCACTATTGAAATTATTCATTAAAATTCCCGGAATGTTTCGACGATCCGGCATGTTCTCGTTTCTTTGCGCAAACTCAACATCTCTTGAGCGTGAGTTTAAAAGTGCAGCAATTGCGGGACTCAACGAGTGATGTCGAGTTTTTTTCATTTCCCTCGAGTACTGTCTACTCTTGCATAATTTTAAATATATTTACTTTAACTTTACAAGCCGTCTTTTCTGAAGACACTTGACCCGAATCTCAAACGTGCGCACGTAAATCGTTGCTATTTAAATCATTAATACTGTGCTTTATTATTTATACCACGGGATATCAGCGACGTCTGTCGGTGGACTTAACGAAGATCAACGTAACACAGCGTTCCGTATAAAACAGAAATTGTTCTATACGAGGAGGATTTTTCTTTCGATACGCAGCACGCGCACACAAAGGAACGAAAGCAACCGTCTTTAATTAAGTCGAACAGGCCGACACGGGAGATATTCGCACGAGATCGTAGTGGCAGATAGACGGGAAACAAGATCGGGAATGTATACGTAATTATATGGTCGCGTATGTGTTATGTATATGCCTGCTGTTATGTACAGCCATTTGCCATGGGGTCCCATGTACGAGTACATAGCGATCTAGCGGAACGAAAAAAGGGCTTCGCGGGAGAGAACAGAGCCAGTCGAAACAGCATCGAAGTGAAAAATTCAAACGCGATACTTACGGAAGATCGTCCCTCTCCGTCGCACTTACGGCTACTCGTTGGCCGTTTCTTTCTTTCTTGGCCGTCGTTAGAGGCATTAAGCCGGCCGGGCCGGACGAAATTACGCGCTGGATCCCCTATAATGTTCGCTTTATTAAATCTACCGTGTAATTTTCATTCCATTCGTTCCAGTTCGGGAGCCACGTGCGTGTGTCTCTCTCTCTCTCTCTGCCTCGCTCGCTTAGAGACCGTCGATCTCGCTCGTTTCTTTGTCCTATCTCAACTAACCAAGCTGTTTTTTCGTAGGACCAGCACAGAGCCGTTCGATCTTCCGTTCCGCGGGCACGCGGCTCTCTTACTCTCTCGCTCCCGACGTGTCAATTATTATCCATCAGCGGAGGAGCACCTGTCCCGAAGCCGTCCTTCTTCCGACGCGTCGATAATCACCCGCCGCTGACAGACGATAATTTAATTTTCTACCCTCCTCCTATCTTCCGTCCGCCCCCGTCGTCTTTTGGCTTCCTCGTTTTTATCACTCTGCCTGTCAACCTCGCGGTGCTCCAAGGACTCAGCCGGAAGGACCCGCATCGCGGTTTAACGCGCTTTTTTATTTCCCTCGAGCAGGAACAAAAGTTTTCCGATTTAACGAGTGCGTCGTTCCATTACGTCAGATTTAGCTAATTATAATGACACACCTGCCAATCTCTAGAAACGGCTGTATAATATACTCAAATTTCATGAAACGCGTGTCAAACGGTTCACTGTAATTTCCTGTTTCACTGTGTTTTACGCGAAACTTATTGAAGATTCCTCTTGAAACCACGCCCCGTCGGTTCGTAAAATTTCAATTATCGGCTAGGTCGATTCTCGTCACACGCGTAATGCGTAAAACTCTGTCTCTTTAGCATCGACAGGCTTTCGGGAACGAAAGAATAACGTTTCTGGCAATTGTCGAGAGGGAAAAAGACGGGAGAGAGTAAAGGCGATGTCTCTTGGTGGTTCGAGCGAAACGAATGGAAGATAATGCAGTGTGTCTGAGATACATGCTGGCCCCATATACAGCCGGGTTTACAAAGCTGTAAAAACGCGAAAATGCGACACGTAAATTTGACGAGGAGCCTGCACCACGCTTATCGCCGGTTCCCTGTAAAACGTCACGGAGGATACTCGATTCTGATGGTACACGAGGTGCATTCGAATTCCTTTTCACGGATGTACCTACGTACGTGTGTACCTATAAATCATCCAAGTATCAACGCGCTGAGTTGTCAGCTCTACACGGATCGTCAACCCTTTCTACAAATCTCTCGCATTTTCAATTGATCGTAGCAAATAAACACACGTAAAAACATTGACGGATAAAGAGACGCATGAAATCTTTTAATTGTCATTGGAGCAAAGTTTTCTTGCTATTGAATATTTACGTAACGCTCAGTACACCAATTAAAATTTCGCCCGTAGGTAATTCTCATTCCTGCTGATACGAACATTTCTGTAGCAGATACTCGCTGCAGGGTGAAGGGTTTAATGGGAGGGAATGAAATAATAGACAAGTAAATCGCGACGGGCGATTAAAGAATATTTTCCCGGGGAAAGTTATGCGAATGAATGGACCACTCGAGTTCCATTGTGCCGGGGCCGGAAATCATCAGCCGTGTCGTGAGATAAAGAGGACGCAAAACAGGAGTCGAGGGAACGAGCAGCCGGCGTGACTTCAATCGATTTTTCAAGTTAAGTTCTCGAGCGCTCATAAGCGCCAAGTTTCGAGTGGCTGGAGAAGAACGCCAAAGGGGTGGGAGGGCAAACGAAGTGCGAAGGCGAAATGAGATCGAGCCCTGAGTAGCTGTATCGAGGGTCGAGAGGAGAGAACTAATGTCGTTAATGCAAATGGACCGGCCGCGAGGGACAGAGAGGGAAAGCCCACGAAAGGAGAGGGAATGACCTGCTACCACTGTTTTAGTTAATACCCCCTGTTAATGAATTCAAACCAGCCAGTGACAAAAAAGGAACCGCCGGGGCATGGCCGATTTGGAGATTTTCAACCGACGACGACGAGGACGACGTTTCATTTGCCACCTTGAATTTTTCATAGTCACGTTCGGCATTATGCTAAGTAACGAAAACGTCAGGCAAATACAACGGGGAATTATGGAACGCCGAAAATATCTTCCCCTGTTTCGCCGCATTTCTGCCCCCCGCGAACAATCGATAGGTGCAAATTAATCCACGGACGTTTAATATACATCTGTTTTCCACATTCCTGAACAACAATGCCACGGCGATCGTGGATGAGGAACTCAATGACGTCCCACCTTTTGTTCCTCTTTCGTCGGCGCGAAATGTAAATGACGTTGCGAAATGATTCCGCTATGAAAAATGCGTACGTGTACACGGATATGTCTTGCACAGCGGTGCAAGCTTTCAATTTTTCGACTAATCGTCGGTGCAAGGAGGGGGGAGGAGGAGGAGGAGGGAGAAGGGGCAAACTTCCACGGCACGGTTGCGGTAATTACTTTTCACGTCTCCACCTTGCCTTCGGTGATATTTCTCGCATTCGTACGAATTAATGGCTTTTACTTTGCGCATCGCGCCCGTGCCGCCGGCGAGCGCGCCGATAATTAACAGCGCACAGAAATTACGCGGAAAATCTGACGCTGCCAGGCCGATACCGCCGGAATTATTTCGCGCAAATCGAACGAGATGAACCTCCGTCCACAGATAGCAGTGATAAAAGAACGACTCGCGTGGAAATCAATTGTGCAGCCGGCACTAATGAATGCTTCTTTTAATACTGTCGATATATATATGCATAGCAGAGAGCGAGGAACGCAAATGGCACGTAGTGGAGATTTCAAATCAACATTTCGCGTCATTCTCCTTGCTCTTGTGCCAAGTAAATCACTTCGTATAAAACACATTTCAATTCCCACGGGGGGACGTTTATTTCACAGACTCTGAGTAACATGTTATTTCTGTCAGCGGGCTTTGCATTGCTTTCACAACGTGTTGAAGGGGTCTTAATGCATTATACAACGGTCCAACATTGTTTTATTTCGCCCTATTGTTCAAGCAAATATTTTCCCTGATTCTCGCCAATGATCCCACCTTAGACATCTTCCTTGGCTTGAAAAAAATTACATCGACACATGACAACGATACTCGGAATGACGTAGCATTGTTATTAAATTCCACGTGAATTTCTGAGCACGGTGGAAAAGGTACGGAACGAGTGGGAACCTTGTTCCCGGTCCATAGGCGGCAGCGGAACGTCGTAAATACCTTATAAAGTGTCCCGGGGCATCTCTGAAACGGTCGAGGAGCCAGCAAGGCGCCTGTTTTTTACGTGGCAAACCGCCGCGGCCCCTCGGCTCGATCGGCAATATTTCGCGCGGATGATTGGGACGAAAGAACCGCCGGGGAAAGGAGATCGAACGAGAAAGAACGAGTGGCCTGTCTGTGCTGGGCCCGCCGTTTCTATCTGTTGTAAGTCTCTACGTGCCGGAGCGATCGTGCATGTTGGTGTGTGTGTGTGCGTGTGTACATGCATACATGCAGTTTGCTAAGAGCGAATGCACGTCGTGCGCGCGTGTAGATATACATCGGAACGCGTTGTATATACGCTGGGCCAGATGCTCACTCCACAGCCTCACGCCCCGATACAATAGGCTCTCGGGATGTGCACGATGGAAAATAATGGTGGTCGCTCGTAGACCTACGGACCGGCTCAATAGGGTTCCGCCTTTCTCCTCTTTCTTCTCCTTCGCTGCGTAATGTTTCCTTTTCTTCCCGGCCGTCCGATCGCCCCTCTCCCTCGTGCCTCTTTTCCTTTTTCACGCTCCTTCACCCCCCCTACGTCCTGACGAAATATCCTTTCGGCCACGTCGCGAAAATGCAACGACGACACTTCGATCACGGTGGGCCCGTGTTTTACGGGGCATGTAATTCCGCTGATTCGCGCTACAATAATACGGGCCTTGTGAGAGTAGTCGACTGTTCTACAGGGCGGTTCACGGTACGTTCCCCCCGCGGCGTTGTAAATGCTCGGAAAATCGTGGGCGATGGCGTTGCATAATAGCGGAATTTCTGCTGGATCACGGCGAGTAGTTGCTTTATTTTCAGAGTCAACTCGTCGAGCGTCTACGGCGTTATATCGTTCCACCGTTTCATCCGCTCCTTGGCCTACTCAATTCCGTTCCTCCCCCCGCTCCCCTCGCTGTATTTCCTCTCTTCTCGAGCAGCACACGCCCACCGGCCTGCAACTCTCATCGCATGCATATATCCCTCGTCCTACTCTTCCCCTCCCTTCCATCCCTTCCATCCCTCGGCCCACCTACGGCACGGTACGCACGCATTGTGCTAATCCTGAGTTACGTCCAAGGCGCAATTGTGTCAAGTTTACGGTCGGCTGCAGTTCCATTGCAGGCTTCTCTCTGCTATGTCCGCCGCGCTCTCTGCCTCCACGTTTCCATCAGGCCTGAGGAATTACCGGGAACTAGTTTTCTATGGGATTTCTAGCTCGATCCTCCTCCATCCTCTCGGTTCTTCGTTGATCATCTCGCTCGGGCCGGCTGCAACGGCTTCCTTCGCTAAGGACGGCCCAGAAAGATGATTCCATTATAAGTTTCGCCGACTTCCTACGGTCCCCTTGCACTTCCCCGTCCCCTCCTTCCTATGACTCGTTCGAGTGTGTCTTGGCCCCTGCGTTTGACCGACCAAAAATTCTCAAGTGTAACGCGGTTCTTGTTTTCGCGAAACCAGTCGATCGATCCGATTGACGTCTGCGTCAGGGAAAAAATGTCGACAAGGCATTCACGATGTACGCTATTATTTATCCCCCCCCCCTTTCCACTCTTTTCCCCGAGTCATTCGTCTTTGTCGGAGACTTGGCGCACGTTCGTTCGGCACTTTTCATACTCCGCGGATGAGATTGTCTCAGCGGCCAGAGTTCCGCGGAAAGTAACGGCACAGATCGATGCCGCGCTTGGAAATAATGTTTCCTTCCTTTGTCCCTCTTCCTGTACCCCTGTCCCTTTTGGCCGAACCTTCTCGACGTACTCGCACGTTCGCGTTCTTCTCGGCTCTCGCAAATTACCGGGACAAAGGGACTCGCATTCTCCTTCTCGGTGCTTATTGCATCAGCGGAATCATTCAACTTTTTCCCGACTCTGTAACGTATTCCGCGTTTCCAATCTTTCCGCCTCAGCCGGGAAAATGAGGAAAAGAACGGTCCCCCGCGAGGCTAACACCGCATCGCCGTCGTCGTTCCATTTTCTTTCGTTTCCCTCGTTATGTTGCACGTTTAAGCGACTGGCGAATTATCGCTTTTCCCCGGCCAAGTGCCGCGCAACAAATGGACAATCGGGTTAGCCACCGTTGCGAGTTTAAACTCTCGTTCGATTTGGATTATGCGGTTCTTGTAGCCCGTTGCTTCGCGCTGATTAGCAATTTACGAAGAAGTCACGAAGTTCCGGAGTTCCTTTCGTTCCAATATAGAATACGCCGGGTACGAAAATACCGTAAACTCACGGACGGCACGTAACACCCCGATAGCCAAGGAATCTTATGCACAGGATTTTCAAACCTTCGCGGCACACAGAAAACTATTTTTAGGTATCTTTGATCAACAAATTTCAATAAATACAGGAACGACTACTTTCTGAACGACGTGCTTTATTATTACGCAACGAAAGTGATATTATTCAGAACGTTATCCGCTAGGAAAATATGTCTTCCATTAATGTTAATAGGGTATATTTGAGAAGGAAAGCGGGCCGAAATACGCGGACATTCAAGTAAGCATTCGGGGTTATTATACACGATTATCGCCCGGGGAATCGAGGGGGTGAATTCTCCCGCTGGCTGCTCGGAGTTAATGAATCGTTGTTTATACAGTGTAGCGGTGTGCATTAGCCAGTTTTCGGAGGGGGGTTCGCGCGTGTCGAGGAATTTGGCGGGCGGATGCTGGCTTCGCGCAGATCGCCGCGAGATACTCGGCCAACAAATATTCGAGTATCTCTTTCCCTTGCCGAGGAAATGCGCCCGGAGGTTCAGACGAAACGTGACCGAGATAACGAAACGAGAAGTTCCATTTGGCTTCTGAATGGCCAAGCGAATGCACCGCGACGCCCCGGCGTTTTAGCCAGTCCGGCGAAATCTCAAGAGTCCTTACCATTCGCGAATACTTGTGCCGTCTTTCATTTCTCATACGCCAGCCGGACAACCGGGAAATAGCGCGTGCAATATCAATGAATCCCAACGGAGGAGAAATGAAATCGATAGAACGTCTTTAACGTCAACGAAGCTTCGCATTGAAGATTTGCTTACGAGGAAATCAAAACGAAGCCGGAGAGGTATTCTCTCGTTCCTTCGGTCTTGTCATCTTTTTCCGAAACTTCATTAATGCAACAGCACCATTGTTGCTGGCTTTGATCAATCGCCGGATTTCTAGAGACTCGGCCAGTTTCACTTCCGCGCTCCCCGAGTGTTCCTATCATCGTCGGCGAGGTTTAGCCCAGAAGTGGGAATTTATCGGGCTCGTTTTATCGGATCCACGTACGGCTCGGCCCGTACGGGAGATATTCGCGCCTTGTTCCACCATCGGCCTGGGTTGAGATTCCGCGACGGCGATAATCGTGTGCCGACGAGAGAGCGCGCAGAAGGGAGAATGAGATCGCGGGGAAAGGGCCCGGTAAGGGGGCGCTGCGCGGCGGGGAGGAAGGAAGGGGAGGGGAAAAGGGTTTTCCAAGCAACAACTACGCAGCGCCGCGTGAATCGTAATGCAGGCGAAGCTGCAGGTGGCGGCCGTGTTGCAGCAGCCTTGCATTTATCGTGTTGCAACCACTTTGCATGTACGTGCACGTGTCTCCGTATGCGTGGATCTTTATATACGGTCCTCAGCCCCCCCCCCCTCCCGCCACTTCCTCCTGCTCTTGGTACGTGCCGGCGTGTACGTTTCTTCGGATGTGCCCCCTCCCCCCCTGTTTATTCGTGTCGGTACACGCGGGCTGTCGCTCGAAATTGCGATTCGTGTCCCATTGTACTTAAACAGTTCGGAATGTTGCCGTCGTCGCGGCCCGATTTAATTTCGGGATGTGCCGTAACTATTTCCATTTAGCGGATTTATGCGGCCACCCACCTCCCCCCTCCCCATACCCCCTGCCCTCCGTCTCTCGCCCCGCGTAATTGCTTCTTGTGAAAAATACGTTACGCCGAGCACGGAGAGGAGAGGATCACACGAAAACGAGGGACAATGAGGAACAGAGAGAGGAACAGAAGGAGAAACGGAAACGTAAATGCATTTGCAAGAGGGACGAAGTTTGCCCTATAAAAAAATATATATCTACCAGTTGGCCGGTGCACGATAATGAAGCACTCTATATGTATCTAACCAACCGTCTACCTACGACTGTCGTAATGTACGATTAATTAAATTTGACACTTACATCGCGGATGTAATTGAGATTGCAAAATCGTACGTCTATCCGGCAAGTCGGGACAATTTTTGCGCAGCCCTTCGTGTGCCGGAATTTACTGCGCTTATCTACATCGCGAAATGTCGAACCTACGTTTACGGAATGTAATTTAACGGTTAAATTTTTTCAACCACTAACCTGTTTCACTTTGAACAATTGGAACGTTAAAACGACTGAATGTTTTTTTCATTACTTCTTCGGAAGCAAAAATGCTTCTCAAGGGTAAATGAAACAATGTAAATCGATTAAAAAATGTATAAGAAGAATTCTATGTGGATTTTCGCTTTGTTCGTTGGCACTTTAGATATTCTTAGGGCGATGATCGTATGCATTTCAAGTAACGTTTGCCGTTCTTGGGTCTCGGGGGGACAGGAAGGGGACGTTTAGAAGGCTGCGGAATCGTCGTCGCGTGAGAATGTCACGTTAATCCGGCGTCGCGAGGCGTAAAGTCGCGGGGCATTGGAGCGAAGCATTAAAATCGGCCGAGCGCGTGGCCAGCCATCGAAATCGGAGAATCGTGATCGCAAAAGTTTTTAATACGACCGCCATCTGGTTTCCCGATCTATATGTAGCCGGCCACACGTACCCGCGCCGAGGGGTATATGCTCGTGTCGTTCGTGTGTACGTGTGTGTGTGTGTGTGTGTGTGTAGTTATATGTACACGACGGGAGCAGGCAGATCGATGATAACTACTTCGCAGGGCGGAGAAGCACTAAATCTCGGTTCCCGTTCCATGAATTATCGTGGTGCGAGAGAAACGCGTTCCTCCCTTGCACCTTCTTCCCGGCAAGCCTCCCCCCCTTCCCCCTCCCCCTCTCTCTCTCTCTCTTTCGCCCCTCGTCAAAGTTAGCCGGAACACATCCCGGGGACCGTGGAAGAGCGTTTCGAGGGTCGTAAACCATCGGCCGAAGTCGAACGCCGAGCGAGTAGGACCAAAGTCGATCGAGAAAGTTTCGCGAGACGCTTGCAAATGCAGTTCCACCTTCGGACACGCGACGATAAGCACGATTTACCGATCGGACACGATTGTAAATACCGCGCGAGGATTCGAGGGACTATTTTTGTCCTTGTTGCCTGGCGACCAACGTTCGCCGATCGCCCGGTGATAGCCGGCCAACGTTTTATATCGATGAATCCCGACCGCAGAGCAAACAAAATGACCATCGACACTCACGGCAACTCAATTTGTAGACTAAACAAATATCCTTTTCGAGTAGTGTTATGTAACTTCTTCGGACAAAGTACAAAAAAAGACAGAATCATCAGTTTCGTCTTCACCTTTTACACAATGATCTTTTCCGGTTAATTCTACGAGATAATTATTGAAACACTTTTCTTACGTACATATTCTGCAGAGGTATTTGTCCGCGCTAAAGTGGATCATCGTACGAATTCGAATAACCCTGCCATGTTTTGCCAACGGCACTTCCGACAGCAATCTTCCAAATTGCCCGCGTAAAATTTCGCGGATCTATCGCATCGACTTACATGATAGTTTATCGAATTTGGCAGACTACATTGAATCCTTTCAAGGGGTCGAAGGACGAGGACCGCACATGCACACCGACATACGCGCACAGGGCCGCGTGAGAAACGTATGACGTGATAAATCCACCCTCGCCAGGCTCTAAGGAGCGAGGAGAAAACATAAAAGCGCGCATTCTCGGCTATCGGAATCGGAGAATCATGATCGCAAAAGTTTTTAATACAGCCGCCATCTGGCCCCGCGTGTGTTATCGAGAAAATCCACGATCGACGTTGAACGTGGTAAGGGGTAGTGGGGGGCGGAGAAGGAGGGGGGGGGGGCAGGAAGCTGCCGGAGGAGGGTGATAACTAGTTCGGAAGGAATACTAGTAAATTTCATATTGCCGAGACCTGCGAGGGAATTCCCCGAGTGAAGTACCGCCAACTAGTTTATGCAAAAACTCTGGCCAAGAACTTCTCGCTGCCTGCATTCCGGAACATTTGAATACCGTAGAAGAGAGGAGAAGGGATAGAACCCAGTGACGAAAAAAAAGCGTCGAATATTATCGAAACAGAAACTTCATACCTTCCGTGTATTTATCTGTTGCAATGCATCGTTGCATAGGAGAACGTATTTCATTCAGCCGAGGAATAAATCCTTGTTAATCAGCATTTTCCGTTTCGCGGCGAGCAGGTGAGTATCGCGAAAAGGATAAATCGAAGCTCATGCAGTACAGGGGGGGGGGACGATCTTCTTGGTGGATGCAGCTGAGTAGGAAGAATGAAAGATCCTCGGTCGCGATTGAGGGAAGGAACAAGGGGGGAAATAACCGAGTAATAAAACACAAGGTCCGTATACCGGCGAGTAGGTGGAATCGTAGAGATCCTGTAGACATACGAAGAAACAGAAGGACGGCAGGGGGGGCAGGGGGCCAAGGGGGAAGGTGGCACGTCGTATAACGCCGTATAACGTTGAGCAGCAGGTGTTCGAGGGCCACGGTTTCTCTGTCTTCTTACTTCCTTTCCCCTCTTTCGCCCCTCGCCCCTGTCCCGACTAGGGGGGAGGCACGTACGCACACAGAGCCGCTGCAGCGATTTCTTTGGCTTCGACCCCCGAAAATGATTGGTCGCACCTTGCATCGGTTATGCACTTTTTACTGCGTTGCATTCCCGTCGGCTACAACCATCTACCTTTCTCTCTCCTTTGTCTCTCTTTCTTTCTTTTCTTTCCTCTCTTCCCTCTCTTCTGCCCTCGCGCGCAAATGCCTCGGCTCACCTCCAGCGGCACGCTGGCTCCTCCTCGTACCGAGCAGGCAGAAGCCAATAATTTGAAATCGGGATCGGCGAATAAGAAGAAAAGCAAAGGCGCACCCCGAGAATTACGATTTACGGCGTTATCGGGCAACGGTAAAACGGAATGATCCCCCCTCCCCCCCGCAGGGGCTCCCTTCCGCAGTGCTCGTACATTTTATTTCCCTGTTCTCTACGCTTTGATAAAAAAGAAGTGTCCCTTTTTTCGCGAGCCGGTTATAGCGTACAGGTCTAATCCTCGAACACTGGATAAGACAGAGTAATGTACCTTGTAGTTTCCCGACTTAATATTCTTCCTTCAGACATTTTTACCTGAAAGTATTCCCCGCGGTGGATAGAACGTGAGTTATTAACAATGATCCGCAGCAATGATTTTAACGATTCATAGTTTTTCCAACGTTCGACGAGCATAGCGATAAAATTCCGATCCCGTTGGTTTATCAGTCGGATAATTCGATATGTATCGACGGGGATCGATTTTGAAATAGCAAAAAGTCGTCATTTATCCATTAGAGAAATCGATTGGCCGGTATTCCCATCGGCTTGCTAACGAGCGCGCATTGGTATCTAGTCGATGGAGTTTGCGCAAGCGAATTCAAATCATCCGTACAAACCTCAGGGGATCAAACGCCGGCGAGGGGGGAATAGCAGGAGGAAACTCGTGGAAAGGAGAGTATTTAGAGAGGAAGGATGGGGCGGAAGAGAGGGCAAACTAGTCGGGTAGACGGACCGAGGCTGGCCTGTCGTCTCTTCGGGCCGAAATGAAGCGGAGCACGTCGTGGGTAATTGCAACTGGATAAACAATGTCTGGAAATCTCGGCGGACCGTGTGTCCTATGCATTGGCCGCGAACGGCAACTGTCCGGCGCTCGGGAACCGCTCGTAAAGGTCAAAACGACTGTCCCTGATTGATTTACCCACGGTCAATATAACGCGAGTCCGGGGAATCAATTCTCCGCGTTGTCCCGCTCTCCTTCGTCTTCGTCTCCGAGCCATTCTTTAGCCAGCCCCGCAATTTCTCCCCTTCCTTTTTCCGCCTTTTTCTCATTCTTCCTGACGATTTACTGTCTCCTTCCCATTCTTCACTCTACCCCCGCTAGCCTCTCCCTTCCTCGTTTTCACCGCTATTTACTGTTCTTTATGTCGACTGACACTTAAAGTCAGTGTCTACCCTTTAATTCCTCGCTTCTTGCTCCTTCGTTCGTTGTTTTATTACATACTTACGACAGTGGAGAGCATGAAAATGGAACGAAACGGCTACGAGACTGTTACTTCGACGAACTGATACCTATACCATTTATATCCCGCAATCATTCTTTTATCAGTACTCTAATTACTGTAACATTATCGTTACCGATACGTACTCTTTATTACCTATTACCATCTGAAATTGTCAGTATCCAACACCATATTGGCTATGCTTCTAATTTTCATTAAGGAAAAATAATACCGAAGACAATAGAAGCTCTATTCCCGTAGATTGAACCTTTTTCCCGTGCACAGCACATATTTCAGGAGTTGCATGGGTCTCCTAATTGATTCTCATGCAAGCCCGCACTGTCCAATCTTACATCCCCCCTCTCCCTTCCTTCTATTTTCAATTCGCATCTTCCTGGCCATCTTATCGTCTCTTCGTCTGGTTCGCTGGCCTCCACCATGGGAAGATCCAATTCCCGTAGCCGGTGGAGGAGCTCTTCCACGGCGAACGGTGCTTATTCCATGGGCGCTATCGTTGGAGCCGGAATAACCCAGGAGGAAGCCGGATTGCCACGGACGTTTTCGCCCTCTCCCCTCTGCCGATCGAACATTAACCGTTCGCCGCTTCCGCGAAACGCGATTCCTCCTTCCGGCGCGGCTTTGCCATTGCTCCCGATTTCCTTCTTTCTATCCCCTTCCGAACTAACCTCCCCCCCCCCAACCGCCCTCCAACATTCGCCTTCGTCGCCAGGGCCGTCGCGTTATCGCGTTTTCCAGCGCGTACACCCGAGTGACGAGCTCCGCTGAATATACTAAATAAAACTTGTTATGCAGTCGACAGGACATGCATTCGCCTCGACGTCGACTTTAGGGCAATACCGAAATAACGATCTTGGTGTCTCGATGTTCAAAAGAAAATTATTCGTAGAATTCGTCATAGACTGGGAAAAAATCTTGGGTAAATTTGGTTGAAGGAATCTTAATTGGATCTCACGTAATTACGGTGATATCGAGAATCTTGGCTGCATTAAGGCGCAGGGAATAAAGAGAACTAGGAGTTAAAGACAGTCGTTAAGCTCCAAGAACTCATTTCTGCATCATGGAATCGGATTGTCTTAACGCATTTCCGAATGTCCCTATATTTCCTCCGCTGAGATATTTCCTCCTTCTCCACGGCCTTCCGTCTCGCTCCTGAGTCTTGTTTCTCGCGTAATACTCGGTAACGACCGTGCCGGGAGAGAGTGAGGTCGCCGAGATTGCGGGAGGTGAGTTATTAAGAGGTCTACGTGGCTCCTTGTCCTCCGATAAGGAACCTCGACTTCCCTGCCGTGAATTTTCTTCGATCTCCCTTAATTCTCCCTCTCTCCCTCTCTTTCTCTTTCTCTGTGTACCGTGATTCTAGCTACACTGAGAAAAGATCTCATTTCTCGCTGAAACCTCGGACAAGGGTAACTCGAGAACAGTGGAATGTAAAATTTACGGAAATTTCGTAACGTTGTAACGTGACTACAGTGCGGGTGCACATTTTTTTGCCATTCATGTTACAGTTACAGCTATCCTATGTATCGTAGAAGGAATCTTATCTTCCCCGCTGTGAATTTTCTTCTGCTATCTTTTATTCTCTGCGTGCAGTACAAAGGAAATTTATTTCAAGAGATTCGTTCACATCTCCGGAAGTGATATAGTGATTTTGAATAAACTGCAGGAAAAATACAGTTACTCGCATAAACTTGAAATGTTTCTTTATTGTAATTAACGTGTAAATTAACGTCGAAATACTGATTATTTACATGATTGCATCGCTGCGGTTATCGCATCGCCACGAAACTCGTGCGAGTGCAACTTTCCCTGGTAAATTTCCCGCACCGTCTTCTCGAGGATCAGGAAAAATTGCCGGACTTGAGAATCGCAGTTGTACAAGTTTCAATGCCGCTCGAAGACCTTCTCTCTCTCTCTTTGTCTCTCGCGCGCGAGATTTTCATCGTCGTAAATTTGAATCGCGTGGAAGGAGGGTACGACCCGCACTGCCTGGCGTGCATTCGTGTTTTCCAAGCGGCACGGTTTCCCGGTCTTTCCGGGTGTCGCTTCCTTGTCCTCTTCTCCTCCTTTTTTCCCCGGGCCAGCGGTAGGGGCGCGCGGGGGGGGGAGGGGTGGACCACATATTCACGCACGACCATGACAGTAATTACTTTGCCGAGCGGCCGAACTCCGTAGGAACGGCTCGGTTCGCGTTCGGCCGAAGTTACAGCGGCGAACTTTTGCATAATGGCCAGCGAAAACTCTATATGCAGGTCGGCATTGTGCCCGCTTGCACGTAGGGTCTCGTTGCCGCGGGTGCTCGCGTGTTGGCGAAGGGGGAGACGGGGGGGGGGGGGGGGGGTTACGTGTGCACGTGGTGCGCGTGCAGGGGACATTGAACGTCGGTCGAGTGCACTTTCGAAGTAGTTGGCGTAGAAACGCGACTGTGCGCGCGGCTCAATGCTGCCGCGATAACGGAAATCGTGACATATGCCGTTTTCTCTCTTTCCCGTGGCAGGGGGTTCGTGGCGAGGCGAGGCAAAGGAACCGTCTTACTTATCGAATCTCAACGACTCGACGATTCGCTCATGCGTGCATTGTACTTACAGATAACGCGTGCATCCGCATTTACGGCCGATGCACCCCGCGAAGAAATCTCTATTCGATGTAAATCCAATGGCGCAGGAAAGCCGAAGAAAAGTTTGCAAAGCACATAAGAATGCCTTTGTCTGCGGCGAGCTTTTTTTTCTTACCAATAATCGCTCGTTTGTGCACTCTTTTATTCATTTAATTCGTTTCTTCGTTCTTCCACAATGGCCTATTTATGATTGTGTCAATAATTTAGAGACCGCGGTAAACTCGTAGACTTGGAGTGTTTACCGGATGTCAAAGCCACGAGAGGAAACCTGTAGAGGACTTCAACATCTCTATTGAAGTCGTCACGAATTCTTCCGAGTTAAATATATCAAGCCAAGTACACGACAGTGAACACGTCAGAAACGCGAAATTTATTTCGCTCAATGCCACGAGCAATGAGTTACAGAAATTTTGTCTTCGAAAAATGAGATGGTTCATTACTTGAAAAAACCTTCCTTGTCCTACGCCTCTTCAGCGGTGCAGTTAAAATGTATCCTAGCTGGTAGAAAATTCAATTTTAACGAAACGAGATTTCCGAAAGTGGTTGAAATCTTTCCGTTGGAAATCATCGGTGAAGCCTGCCGTCAGATTGTCGTTAGCGAACGTCGAACGTTATTCTTTCCCGGCTTTTCGACAAGAGGGGAATTCGATTGCCGATGTCGTAGCTTGTCGCCAGACTCGCGCCGTGGCAAATACAATCCATCCGCGCGATTCCAGTTGCCTTTAATCTGATAAATGTCAAATCAATTTCCAGAGCGAAACTGTGCCAGCAAGTTCGTCTCTCGTGAGACTATGTTTAGTACGATCGGGGTTTCCTTCGGACCGCATTGCAGGTACACTGATGTTTCCCAATAATTAAAACGATTAAATCAAGCCCTCGGCCGAGGAGCATCGTTCCTATTTTCCCTATTTTTCACGGGGTTCCCGCGTACACGCTCTCCCGTTGCTCGACACACTGAAATGTTTCTGCCGACCCTGCCGGCTGAATTTCAAAATTTTTCTCGCCGTTGAAATTGACTCGAAAATTCCCTTTATTTAAATTCTGCCCGGTGCGGTCCTCCCGGGTTAATAATCCGTGTTTGCCTCCCCCGAAAATACATAGTTGACCTCCGCGCAGAGATGCAAATTCCCGCGGAGAAGTCCGCACAAACGAGGCACATGAATGCCGCGTAAAAGTAATAACGCGATCCTTTCGTACTTCATTTTTTCACTTTGAAATATTTCCCCGTTTCGCCGGCGAATAACCCCGGGGACGTGTTATTTGTACAATTCCTCGCGAACGTGGCGGCTTTTCGCCTAATTCGTATTCCGGATGATCCGACATGAATGAGCCGAGCAAAATAATACAGCCCCGAGCATGGCCCACGCTAATCCCGGGCTGCGTTAATGAATTCCGACAGAAAATTCCCTTGGACTTTGGCGCGTTCGCCGCCCAGAACTTGCATGAAAATTCGAAGCCACCAGCGAAATTCCCCCAAAAAGGGGGTGAGCGCTCGGAGAGGCTGGGCGGGGTGCTTTGCCCCGATCACTATTTAAATTCAACCACGTGAACTATGTTAATTTGACGGTCAAGGAGCAGGACTGTGGCTAAACCAACCGGAAAATCCCGGACTAATTTTCGGCAATGAAACGCGACATTCCAGCCGTACAACTAAAATTTGAATTATCCAACGGACCACTAAAGACATGTCCTCAAATTCACGAAATTCAGCAGGAGTATTCGCTGATTTTTACTCGAAAAATCCGTACAGTTGGGACGAATATTGATGATTGAAAGAAAAGATGTTTGGTAAATCATCGATGTAATGGACGAATTATAGCCTACGACTAGTAAAATTTTATTCTTTCTTTCCTTTCTACGTTCTACGTTGATTTTCATCGTAATTGTTTCCCCGTGAGAGGTAACATTGAATTATCCTGGTAATACGGGGGGCATACACGACTGATTAAAATGACTGAAACACTCGTTTCGCCATATCTAGGCATTAGCGGCGGTCGGCTATTATGTCATTTTAGCGGCGCGTTAATCGCAGCGAGATTACATCCATGGTAATACGTTTTCACGGTGACGCGGTACATGCGGCAAAACAAGATGTCCCCGGAGGATGGCGAAGTCCTGGAAATAACTACGGTCGCTGAGTTCCCATTAGACGTGGGGGGGATAGAAAAAGTCGACTGATCGATCTTCGATACGCCTAGGGGTTTTACGTCCTCGAGCAACACGTGAAACTCCGGCCCGTTAACGGCTGGAAATCACGATCCCGCCGAACGGGGGAGGGGAGAGCGAAAATGAGACACGTTGAACGGTCCGAAAGTTTCCCAGTTATTCGACTACTTTTTTCCGCCCACTTGCCGAGCTCGCCGTTCCCCCTCCCGATATACCGGGGGAATAAATTCACTCGGTGGATCTGGGTAAATAGGCGTGCACGAGATCTCAGCCTCCTCGGAACATTCGCGATAAAGCAGATAAGGCAGGCCGGCCCTTGTATTCCCGTAAGAGCCCTCGAATTCGGATTCGAGGACCGAGAAAAAGGAATGGACTATCCGCGATTAAAGATACCGGCAAAAGGGAACGCTCGAAATTCATTCAAACTTATTCCGAAGGGAAAAATAACCCGGAATTACAGGCTAAGGTTTATGTTATAAACGTATAAATTAAGAGTCATTTATTGACACAATTCTTTTAAGTGAAAAAGTGTGTAATTCAATTACGTATTTCATATCTTAGACTGTCTTTCATGTCAATTGCAGGGGAAAGAATTTGGACCCTCTCCAGAACTCCTCGTAAAGAAGCAAGTGAGGAAGTAGGTTTCTGGTGATAAATTTCAAATATTTCCCTAAGAATAATAGTAAGAAAGACTCGATTAAAGAATTATCTTTATCAATGATGACTGCAAAAGAAGTGTTACTCGGCTTATTAAGAACCTACGATATTTCCTTTGGAATCTATTAAATGTTTCCGCATCTCCCAGTTAAAATTTGCACGCTTCATTGGACAGGGCTGCCCGTTGGAAAACGTTGAAGTGCGTTCGATAAAGCCACGTAGCGCAATGCGATATCCAGGGAATAATTGCCCGCGCGTTATTTCTCCGGGTAACATCATCACGAATAAGTAACTATCTCCGAAACAGGAGAAGGGAGCAGCGAAGCGGCGCGATACATGGTACGGGAGGGGGGATGGGGAAAGAGCAGTTGAAGGAAGTCGAGAAGAAACGACGAAACATCGGAGGATTCCTCTCTAGACTTTCGACTTTCCAACGGCGGCGCGCGGGGCAAAGCTGCAATTTTAATGAACCGAGCTTCGGCGCGGCCGGAAGGAGAGCACGGGACTTCTTTCTCCGTCGCTCGGGTGGTGGTAGTACTCGTTGCGTGGAAACTTCGGGCCGATCCACCGGCGGCCCCGCACTCCTCGGGAAAATCCTGCAGCCGGGATCTACCCCCGTGCTCCGTCGCTCTGAATATCCGAGCAGAAGTTTCGCGAGGAGGTTGCGGAAGAGGCGCGCCCCGGGTATATGTATATACGTACGCCGGAAAAATAAGGACACGTCTGGCGAGAGACCGACGGAAGCGGGGAATTCCGGGGGGGCAGGAGGGAAAGGCGAGGGAAAATCGTGTCGGCGTGTATATCGACGGCAGCCCCGTCCCCCGCTCCTCACCCGCCCTGAAACCCTCTGTCTCTCTCTCTCTCTCTCTCTCCCTCTCTCCCTCTCCCTCTCTCTCTCTCTCTATCTCTGTGGATAATGCAATTTGCCCAGGGAAATGGCATTATCGAGATCACAGAACCCGGATAGGTGCTACTTGAATTTTACACGGCCTCTGCTCGATCGATTCCTAACGTACGGGAACAACAACCTCATCCCCCTCGCCCCCCCTCAACCCCGGCCCGACGCTGTCTATGTTCTTTGCCGTTCGCGCTCAGCCAAAGGATTCTGCGTCCAATTCCCCTCCCCCCTCGCTATAGCGATCCTTCGATTTCCTACGATGTGTCTTTCGTCGATTCTTAATGTCGAGGAACAACAGCAGTGCCTTCTTTGACGTTGACCCTTTGTCGAAGGTCGTGATACGATTCCCAATCTGTTCCCCCCTTCTTCGCGAACTTTCCGCTCAATCTTTCTGCTCCGCGCGCTTGATTACTTCCTAATGCCGAGCAAAAAGATCGTGCATTTGTCGAAGTCGGTTCTGCTTTTCATACGACTACGCCAGAAAGGATTACTTTTGACCGATCGACTTGCAAAGATTTGAAATGCAAAGGAGATACCAAGTCTCTGAGGCTCCACTTGTAACAGTGTTTTCGGGTTGGTTTAAAGGAAATAACGAACAAATGGAAATAGTCTTTATTGTCAATAAATAATGCACTGTCACTGTTCGCGCTACTCTGGTTGAAATAATAAAATTTAGTTTATCGCAAATAAAAATATCGTATTAGATCGAGTATACTATCGGATAGAGATACGCTATTTACAGGAACGTGCATTAGCATCCAATAAATATTCTCAATGTATACACAATATCGCATCGGTCTTGATAACATGCTTGGAAAACAAAAGGCTATTTTGTACGACTCCTTGGCTGTTTGCTATGTACATTTTATGCTAATACGTTCCGCGTCGAATTCCTCTGAATATCTTTACATATTCGAATTTCAGATTCGAATCAAATTCAAATCTACGAGAAATGAACCTGAGATTCCGAGATATCCGATGGAAAAGAAATCTCTGCGATAATGCATGGGTTATTACTCGCTGCACAATTCGAATTTAACTATTAGACAAATGCTCATGGAAAAGACGTACATTCACAAATTTATACTATCAATTTATCGTTAATTGGAGATAAGTCTCTAGGAATACAAATGTACGGGTTTCCCTCGCTGATTAGTGTGAGTAATTTTCGTACCTTCTTTCGCAACTCACGGTTCAAGAGCTACCGATCACCGTGCACTGGCGGATAACGCGTTGAGCTCGGCTCAACAATGCAATGGAGTGAGAGAGATTCCCTATGGCTCGCGTCATTTCGCCTTCTCTCGCGTGTCTCCTTCCGGCGTGTCTTTGTCTTTGGCGCGCGAGAGTTCATCCGGTGGGACGTCTCATTGTCCTTAATTAACGCGCTCGCATTATGTTCGGTAGGTCGTGAGGGTCTCGCGAGCGAATGGCAAACGACGAGGCCCGGCTCTCTTTGTTCGACGTTTCTTCCTCCCCGAACGAACCCCTTCTTTGTGGAACGAACCCGCGAATCTCGCGGACAGGATTATCAGACGAGACGGCCCATTGCCCCCCTCCCCTTCGCCTCTGCGAGAATTCGTAAGGACGAGGATTCGCGGCTCCCCGCGCGAGCAATTCCGCTCATCGGTAAATACGGAAGGACTTCCGTCTTCACCGAAGGAATTCCAGGAGCGCGCTCGTACCGTGGGTTTCATTGCTCCTCGCGGAGAATTTCGCCCTGGTCCCGGGCGACACGGGTCAACTCGACGCGGCTCGAAAAGTTCCCATTATGCGACGCTTAGTTTGCGTCAGAACCCAAGGACACGGACAATTACGTTTTGTCCGGACCACGTTGTAAGCGGTTCAACAATTTCTCGTGATATTGTCGAGGTCGCCACGACGGTGGACTCTATCGACCATCAAAGATTTTTCTCTATTCTTCACGTTTCACGAGAAGCAATCACGGCGAAGCGCTTAAAAATCCACGGCTATTTCAAATCAAAAGTGTACCATTCATCCAACGATATTCGCGAAGTAAAAGAAGATCGCTAAACGTACGTACGTTTCAGCATTTTCCTGGTGTCGTTGTTTGTGGAATTTCGAAAAATTACGAAAATTAGTAACATGACAGGTTTTATTAATATGCCTTCATAGAAAATTTTCAAACATTATAATGTACAAATTTTAGATCCGACTAATTTTACGCACCGAAGAATATTATTAAGCAAGATTAGATGAATCCTAAGTTTCAGGTCAATAGATGTCTATGGCTGGGAGGTGCGGTTAGCAAAGGTTCGAGAGATTGCCTGGGAGTTCGAGAAAGTCATACAAAGAAACCGCAAGGAGTTCAGCACTTAGAAATGAATCGTTACGGCAACGACAATCCGACGCAGCGCGATTGGCAGTAAAGACTCAAGAGTAATAATAAAGGTTGCTCCCTACCACGTTTACGGCGCATTTACAGTGCATTTAAGGATGCATTTACGAGGCCATTAAAATCTTCAATTGCTCTCAGGAGGAATCCATTTAACGAGTCTCATTAGATTACACAACGAGCGGCTCGTAGGAGGAAATTGAAATAATCCTAGCGTGACCGTCCAATCGCGTGGCCGTGGTTAAAGGGTTGCCGCTGCGACACGTACATCGACGTTTTAACGTCCCCGGGATGCACTGGAATCCGCGGCCGACGGATAACTCAGTTTGCCCCGCTAACTTGGCCGGTAGGGACCGGAAAACACAAAGGGTGTCCATTTGCCATCTGATAATAATTGGAAAAGTTATCGTGCCGAGATGAAGTTTCACCGCAACTAACATCTTCACCAACTACATCCTTCCGCCTACCGACTGGCTTCTACGATTCCCCCCCTCCCCTCCCTCTCTGGTTCTCCGCGATCCCTCTTTATACCTAACTCCCCGCTCCGTGTAATGTAAAATGGAGAAACTTTTGCATCAAGGTATAACTTCCGCTTCGTTTTGAATGATATTACTTTCTTTCCACCGCAAATTCCCCAAGTCGAGGGCCGGCGAGGCCGCCGTCGCGGTTACTCGGCCGGATTTAAACATGCCTAGTGATTTGTCTAAGAGGAAATTCCGCGGGAGCACATGACGTAGAAAAAGCCGCTGAGAGGACCGACGAAGGGAAAGACTCTCAGATGAAGGATTGCCCTTCTTCGTGTCTACTCGCATGAATTTCAAATTACATACATTTAGTAAAGTACGTTTCAAAATGCGTACAAGCGCTGGAGCAGCAATGTTTTCTCTTCATAGGAATAAAATATTTAAATTTATGTAAAAATTGACGTGAACGTGTATGCTGACGCTTGAAAATACAAATTTATTCGTCAACTACACATCTGTATTTCTCTAACCTACGAAAAATTCCAACGTATATTTGTTAAGTTGTTTAAGGGTTGGTCTGACCCAATTAACTTGGTCATTCGGCTTAATTAACTTAATGACAGTGCTTTGCCCCGGCCGGAGGGTAAGTGTCATTAGTAATGAATTATATGTAAAAGGAATGAACCGTACGAAGTGTAAAGTTGGAGCGAAGCGTAGAGCCCTTTGTTCCTTCGAAGTGTGCGCCGGCTTTCCTGGTGGTCCCGGTGTAATTAAAGGCACGTTAAGGCCGATACTCGCGTGACCGTGTAAAATCGACGGATATGCCGAAGTTTATAGCTGCTCGACCGCGTTGCCGCGAATCCGACGTTTTCATTACCCTCGACAAATCGAATTTCGTCCGCTATTGTATTTAATGCCTACCCACGGTATCCGCCCATGTCTGCTACGTAATCGTTGCTCGCACACACACACACACATCCACACAGCATACACAGTTTTCTACACCCAAAGGAATTTTCCGCATACAACTTCTGGCTGCCGGCTATTTCAAGCGGCTCAGCCAATGATAATGCAGGGATTTTTCCAGCGAAACGAAATTTCCCGCGACCACGATTCAAGGCGGCACGTTCATTATTGTTTTTTTTTCCTCTTCTTCCTGCACTCTTCGCCATTCCTGGTTTACTGCCGTCCATTACATCGTTGCGATCAGAATGATTTCATTCGACGAAACTCCGGGTCAACGCATGCGTGCGATTTTAATATCCTTTTGGTCGACCGTCCTAACGCTCGATGAGTATTGTTCCCGAAATCAGTGTGGAAAGTTCGGAATACACGAAACTGTAAACTGGACAACAGATGGACCCAACGATTAATAATATATTCCTTTACGACGATGAGCATATTTTTATAAAAACCTATGTCAACAGTGTTAAACATTTATACGGCTTCAGAGACCTTAATGTACCTCAAGTAATTAGGTATCTGCTTATTTTGAAAGGGAATTTCATCACTGACGATGCGTGTTTGCTAAATAAGCAAAAAGTCCTTCCGTATGAATAATGCGAACGCGTCGCTACGTTTCTGCCGGTGTAATAAATTTTCTTCATTATTCACATTTTCACACGTTTTTCGCTGTCGCAGCGAAATTCTTTTTGTGGTATAAAGATTAATACGTTGATATTCCGCAGGCCGAGGGAATGGAATTTCTTTTAAATACATTTCATTTAATAAACTCCGTTCATATCGGTCCAGACAATCCCGTTACATTAAAGCAAAATATTTGTTTTCCGCAATAGATTCAAAAAAGGTACATGTACCTGATGT
Source organism: Hedychridium roseum (assembly GCA_963989215.1). Classification (NCBI taxonomy): domain Eukaryota; kingdom Metazoa; phylum Arthropoda; class Insecta; order Hymenoptera; family Chrysididae; genus Hedychridium; species Hedychridium roseum. Next base: position 5,386,692 of record OZ022314.1, read on the forward strand.
ATTAAAACCACGGGATTTAAAACGCAGACGAAAATCATTCCTATTTATCAAAAGGATATACGCTAAAACCAAAGGGCGTATAAGTTTCCCGGCCGACAAATGTTTTTCACGGCCCTTTAAAGAGCAGTTTTGCCAGATTGATGAGCGTCGCCCATCATTTTCGAGGATACTCGAAATTATGCTCGAACGGGTAGGCGCGGCCTGTCTGCTCCGATTGGCGGTTCAATCAAACCTGGTATTCTGGCCGCGTGTGTATGCACACAGAGGGGGGTGGGGAGGTAGGTCGAAAAGTGATTTTTCGCAATCAATAACCCGACTGTTTACGCACCGTGTCCCCAACTCGGTGTTTCCATTCGTTTTCGTCCGCTTCGGGCGGCCAGCACCATCTCCACCCTTGCTTCAAACCTCTCCCCCCACCCCCTCCCCCGACCCCACCACCCCTCCCACGCCTTTCTGTTTTCATCGCCAACCTTTTCCCCTCCCCCCTCCGCCGTCTGCTCGACGCTGCGTTTCCTTCTGTCCTTCGCGCGTTTTCCGCCCCTCGCATTTCCCTCTGCCCCTACTCCCCCTCCCCGCCCCTCACGCCCCTCTTGGGTTTACGTCGTAATTACATTGCCGCCGGCACTTCGTGTGTTCCGTCGAACGTGCCCTTTCTTTTTTTTATTCTCGACTCGATAAATATGCACACGGAGAAGTAATAACTCGACGGAAACGGCCTGACGAACGGGATACGTAACAGCGTCAGCGGCGGAAAAACTTGTTTTCTCACGAGCCGCCGTCGCGCCTAGGATGAATTTTCATGGCGGTGCACATGTGGATATGTTATTAATCAGTCGAAATGCCGCCCTGGGAAAACTGCAGCGACCCCGCCACCATTCCAAACTACGGAGTTATGGGATGGTAAACGACGAAAAATACGTGAATAATTAGCTAAATTGTTTCTCGTACTTTTCGTCTTAACGTTACATTGTTGACTCTGTATTTACAGTACACAGATACGTTGGTTTTAAATAATGTTGAGTAGAATAAAATGTTGATCCGGCGATACCGATTTTTCGTAGCGGCAAAGAAATTCTCCGTACTAGTCGAAACAAAAGCATCGGGATGATAACGAGCAGGCGAGAAATTTCGGCCGAACGGAACTTCAGAATGGGCATTTCCGTCTAGACCATTGCAGTTTATTCACTGCTTGTGGTGGTGCACAAAATGTGCATCCTGTTGTCCGTGCGCAGTTTGCCCTTGTTTCGCAGCCTGATGGTTTATCTCGAAATTACGTATGCCTATTGCACGCGATTCTCTGTGAACTCCAGTGCTGTCTTTGCCAAATTCGGATAATAATAGTTACCGTCATCTGATGAATGCACACGAATTAATTCGTATTAACGTGGTCATGGATATACTCAACATTAACTGCGATAACGACAAAAAGCCGGGACTATTTTGAAGTCTTCTTAATAGAGCTACAAGAATTTCCAACGAGCAATATCGGAGCTCTGCAAATGTTGGAGCAGCGCGATTAAAACTGCAAATATCCCTGATATTTCGACGTATCGGCGTTGAAGTACAGAGAGCGGAACGTTATCACAGCACGCTTCGGTGATTTTCGTTTCAGCGGTAACAAAACTATTCCCCCGCGGGTAACGAAGTTCGGACGAACGGAATTACAAAATGAACATTTCTGCCAAGACCATCCGAGCCGTTCTCCCGTTCTGCCACGCTGCACTAATGTGCAACGTGGTTTTTCGCCGGTATGTTGCGTTCGCGGGTGACGCGACGCGCCGGCGACACGAAAAACCAACTACACTTTGACGCTCGGTACGGCCAAGCGGAAGTTCAAATGCATTTCTAAAATTCCACACGTCTCGAGAGCGCCGCGGAGCCCGTGAAACGCAATATGTGCGCTCAGCAGGATTCTTTCGGAGGAAATGAAATCTTCCGAGGGAAATGAAATCTTTGTCATTTCCAAAGAATTCGTTCGGAAACAAATCGATACTCCTCCTCGCCGAGGGAATCCTTTTTTTTTCTCAGCTAACAATACGTAAGGAGGAATTAAAGCATTGCAACGGGGGATAATATTTATCCGGATTAAGGGAACATAAAAAAACTAGAAGCAATTCTCTTTGATGTTAATGCATTGCTTCTTTTTCTGTTACAGATCTGAACTATTGCCAGAAGTATTACCGATGCACGTTACATATGGAATAACTGGGAATTACAGCGAAAACGGTGAGTGCAATTTACGTGAAATACCGAGCAAAGTTTAATAACAATGTAAAAAGTATTTGCAACGAGATGTTTAATAGCGTTCCTCGTGTATTTTTTGTTGCAGAATTCCCAGGCAATCGTGACTTTTCTCTCTACATTAATTATCAAGAAGATATTTCTTACCTACTGCAACGTATTAAACGCGGTGCCTGGCTTTAAGGACCGACGAATTATTCGTATCTTTGAGAATCGTGATAGCTTCGTAGTACAGCATTGTAATTAGGGCGAAAAAAAATATGCCGTGCATACATACCCGTAACTCGTATTCGCAACGAAGTAACGTGTTTCGTCTTCTCCTTCGACTTCGCGAACGATAGAGGTTCAATTATCGATCGGTCCGAATGATCGATGAAAAATTTCTCTCGGTAACGTCGTCTCGTCCGTTCGAACGAGACCGATTCAGTGTACATAGTAAGAGTTTTGTATATTTGTAATATAGATAGGGCATTTTATTATAAACAATAAAGTTATTTATATATATTTTAAATCGCCAACATGAGCATACGGTGTTGACTTTCTTTCACACTCCTCGTCCAACAGCGCGGAAAAGGGAATTGCTGGATGCATCGTCAATTGTTAACCGGATTATTACGGATCACGGTTTTCCATGGTCGATAACTCGCACTGTAGACCGTTTTATATTTATTACAGACGTGCGGACGGTTTATCCGAGCAATCCGACTTTCGGTTGATAATCTTTGATCGGCCAAATTAATCGACTGAACTTAATTTCGCTTCATTCAGCAAATCCCTTTTTTCCCCGCACACTTTGGTACGTCGGCGTCCAATACTGTGCGGGAAAAACGACGTTCATTAATCATGTGGCCCAAAGAAGCATGGAGAGACACGGCGATGCGACGCTTCACTTTAAAGTTCAATCAACCGGCATGTATAATACATCATCATTACTTACATATTATATTCAACTAATAAATCGAACAGCACGCAACGAGGGACAAGTGCCCGCAATAATGGATATAATGCTATTTAATTACCTAAAGGGTAAATTTTATTAAAAAATTATCTCTCCAAGGAAAAGACAAGCAGCATTGCGAATACTCATTTTGCTCAAACTTTTAATCAGTTTCTGACCCAAATTGTACGCTGAGCGGATGATGAATAGATTCTGCATAACTTTTATTTATGCCCGGAAATCTGTCGTATTGTTGCACAGTGCACGAGAGAACTTCAGTAATGTAACCTACGCATGAACTTTTTATAACTCCTATTAAGTTGATCCCGATTGATTCGCGCCCGATTATTAGTTTGTAATTTCTTTTTAATGTAATTGTAATTAATAAATGACTACTCGTCTACTTTGATGAAAAATCAAATTGGCAATCAAGGAAAGTCTGTAGAGAAATCTTATTCAAGTATAAAGTGGATGCTTTCAAAAGAAGACTCTTGGGGCGATAAAAAAAAGGAAAAAAAAAGACATCACAATCCCCGAAGTTCATATTTCGGTAACGTAGCAGAAGTACTTTCCACTTTTGGTAGCCATTCTTAGGCAAGTGAAGAACGTCCTGTTTCTGACAGTAGTGGAAACCCTCCCTGCATCCCTTGATTTATCTCCAGGGAGAGAAGGAGAACGTATGAGACGCAGAGAAATGGCGAACAAGGAAGATAGAACGTAGGGGAATAAAACGGGCAAGGAAGAAGGATGGAGACCGAAAGGAGAGAAAGTGCGAGGAGGGAGAATTGCGGTACGAGGGAGAAGGGTGGGAAACGGAGAGGGAAAGACGGAGATAGAGATAACCTGAGGGAAAAAGAGAGACAAAGACAGTAATGGACAGGGGAAGAACGTAAGATCGAGAGAGATGGAGAAGTAAAACAAGACTAACAGACACACTGAGGGATGGGGAGGGACGGGGAGGGGCGGCTGAAGAGAGCGACAGAGAAATGTACAATGGCACTGGAGTGTTCCGGGCGATATGAATGAATCCTTCCACGAGGTCGGAACATCCCCCGCGGACTGCAAGTGCCCATCCAACTCTACGTATGCACTCACGTCGGTGTATGCATTTCTATGCACCCAGGGCACACCTATGTGCGGTACATCGTCAAATAAGTAGATACGTACTCACACACACATACATCCGGAGCAGGTAAATAATCTACATGGCCCTTCTTCCGCGGTAATTCACATCCGCACATGGAGATAAGATGTTAAATAAGTACGTACCTAGGAATTGTAAAATTAGGCAAATAAATGTTAGCTCCCACTCTGCCATGTACATCTTATTCCAGTGTATACGGAATATTTTCAATTGTGAAGTTTCGCAGCAACGACTGATGGAAATATATTGTGCCTTACTGGCAGTGATTATAATTACACAAAATGTCAAAATATTTCCTTTAAGTATTCCGAATTTATGATCTGTTTATGAATGTTGTAGTTTGTCGATTTTGCTTGGAATTATTAAGTACGTATTGTATCATAATTTGATCCACAGATATCGCTTCATGGACGAAATTTTTGTTACACCTGTATAAAACCTTATGCTTAGTTCTCAAGTAATGTGTGCAAGAATCCATACGTGAATAGTTGCATATATCTGCTATGAAATAGATGCCTGTGCTGTTGGCTGGTCTCGTCTGTCGGAGATACACGAACGTACGAACTTAAATACCTACGTACAGTGAATTTCAAAACGCAGCATCGAATACAGGAACTCACAGAATCACAACAATACAATGATGATCATCAAAGTGTATCCGTTCAATAAATCCTACTAAATTATTCAATAAATCAATTTACTTCACAAATTACAAAGTGTACAAACACAGTCGATAATTTTACCTCAATTTCTTTAAACATCCTACTCATTGTATTCTGCATAAGGAAACATGAAGAAAACATGAAGAAAACAAGAACAAAACGACAATGCAATTTTTCTCGCAACTGTTTATGTTTTTCTTTAAAAATCCTACGCGTATGTACCCTGCATAAGTAAATATTGAACGTACCATTGGAAAACGGCAATACGAATGTTGCCTCGGAGATACCTGGAGATATTGGTCTGGCGGCTTTGAAATTGCGCGAATACTTTTGAGCGTCAGTGTATATGCTAAGCGTAGCGCACATCCGCCCGGCGGCGTGGTAGAATCCTGCGGGCTGTTGCTGCTGCGTGCGCTCCAAGCCTGTCCGCATCTCCCTAACAGAGTCAAAGACGCTCGAGGATGTTGCCCCTTTCAAGCGAGTCGACGAGCACTTCGCTCCTCCCGTTCGTCGCCCTCATTCAGGCTTTTTCGACCGTAAGTATCTTGGCGCGAAGGAACCCCTTCCCCCCACCACTCTACCCCTCCTTGCATTAGGCAAGAGTCGCTGTCATTTACCAAGCTTTTTCCGCTGAACAAAGGATCAAGCGCCTCAACTTGGGCCCTTCTCAAATGCGATTGTCACCGCGTTTTCGCTCGTACTTCACGCTTTTTTTTGGCTTTCTTACGAGCGTGGCAAGGGGGCAGAGGGGAGAAGGAGGAAGAGTTGCGAGGATCGCCGGGCAGGGCACCTCACGCAGCGATTCCCGGCACGTTCGCGGGACCCTCGGACGCGAATTTCGAGTTATAGGAAATCCCACTTGAGTCGTTTGAAAACCGAGTATTACCTTATTATCGATTGCCATGCTCAGAACGTCCGAACCCTTAGAGGAGGAAATTAAACCTCTTAAAAATACACCAAGGGAAGATCGGAATAAGAATGAACCTCCGTCGTACAGGAATCCCCGTATTCCCTTACGGCTATTGATAATTGCAAATGCCTGACAATACATCACGAGGTCACGGTCAATAGGGTCCTCAGAATCTCCGTTCTGATCGCGATAAAAAGAAAATCAGGATCTCTGTGAGGTGATTTTAAAAGCGCCAGTATTTTCTCGTTATCGATGACGATTCCCCAAATCGCCGGGGCCCTTAAATAATAAGTAATCAAGGAGGGAATAAATCGTCGGTAGCTCGGCGAGACTCGTCCGGTTATTTATACGGTAGGTAGTTGCGTTAAGGCGAACGTACTGCTGGGTGTAGAGACTGCTCCATATATCTATCCTGCGGAGAATGTTCCTACCTCTCGGCGTGGAGCTCGGTAAGCCGAGTCCACCGTACGTCGTATATATACCCTGGGCCCGTGGCTCCCTCAGAATCGTAAGGATAACAAGACGGCCATTTTTTCTTATCCGCCTGATATCGCACGAATGTTGATTTATTTTTCACGCTACGTGACCCTCCCACGAAAACATTCTATATCGCCGGATATGCGTGCTAACCGACGAAAGAAAGCGCCAAGAAATTCCACACGCTTAATGGAAAGCAATGAGGGCGTTAGCATGTAATATCATCCGTATAAGATTGCATTTTACATTAAGGTACTCGCAATAAGGGGCTAAAATATTGCTCCTCGGTATAACTTTTCTGTGAACGGGTATTGTGTGTTACGATGCTCTAATTTTTGTGAAGAGAAATGAGACTTCTTTTTATTATTTAATTAATAATCAACATTTTTAACTCTGTATATATTCTTCACTTGGCATTACATATTGCTCCAATGCGAAGGTGTTATTTTTTATGAATTTATTTTTACGAACAGCACCTGCCGGTATAAAGGAGAATTTTTATTGAAATTCTCGCTTAAGTGGACTGTACGACAGAAAGCTCCTTAAGGGCGAGAACAGAAATCGGGCGTCGCTAGAATTCTAGTTAACAGCACGCATGGCATCGACGATGCACGCAATGAGGAGAATGCACGCGACTTCTGTGAGATATCCGTCGAATGATAAAACGATGCTACTGAAACGCCGACAACATGCGCGACGTCGGAATCTCAAAGCAAAAACCAGTTTAATTGCTCCAAGTGTTCGTTACATGTTGTCCCTACGATGTCGAACAAGAGTAGAAAACTGTGACATTAACATAATAATCTTAACGGCTGTCAAGAACCATCTTCATGACTGTCTTTGAGCAAAAACTTGAATAATTGCCACTTTCGGAGAGAATCACGTTTCCGCAAGAAAGAAAACGAAACGATTTCCAACGCAGTGACTTAAATTGACATAATTAACTTATCGTTAGGCTTCGGCTTGAAATTTCTGCGGAAACGATGTGCTAATGTGACACGAAATTCTTGACAAAATCGTCGCGTGATCTGTATTCCACAGAAGCGGGGAAAAAATTATCTTGATGAGGCACGTGCAAAAACTTTGCCACCGCGCGGCAATGTGGTAGACTTGCAGCACGCAATCCTCAGAAATGCACGCGAATCTCTACGTGTTATTCATCGCGTACGGCTACATATAAAAACTGCTTGTGAATATGTCAGATTTTTGACTGACAGTAATCTTCCCGAACCGCCTAACACGACCTTTATTCGTTCCTTGAATAATCCAAGCTCTCGTTAACGATGGAAATGGAAATGGAAATCCCGATTTACTAGGAACTCTAATCCGGAGGAAATTGAAAAGTCTAAAACCAATCTCCCAGCTGCACGTCACTCGAATTATTTACGTAACCAAGAGAATATTTCGCTTGACTTGTTACGGCCGTGGGCTTAATGAATCGTCGATCTACCGATACGGATTTAGTCAATTACCAGCTCCTTAACCGTGATTCATAGGCCTATTGTTTGACCTTACGAAGGCAGAATTGCAACACGGTTAAACGTAGGTAAATTCGATAGGAACCGAGCCATCGATACGTCGGGGAGTTTTAATTGTCGAGGGTCATTTACCCGGTTACCGGTGATGGCCGGTTCTGTAGAAAGACGCGGCTGGGTATCGGACGAGATGGATATCGGATAGTAGATTGGATCAAGTCCAGCAGGAAAGTGAAAGTGCCTTGCTAGAAGATAGCCACGGTTGCCGTGCGTACTTTTATAAGTGCGTGTGGAACCCGTCCGACTGGTTCCTGCGATTAACGAGCATCGGTCCACGGGGATAACTCGGCTGCGATATATTCCTGCGTAATAATTCAAGGGCCCCACGAGCATGCAATAGCGCCGATGAAATGCCCATTTTTATTGACGACTCCCGTGCCGATGATTCCCCGCTTTATTTATCGCTTTATTTGCCCGCGGATGATCGACCGGCCGACGATAATAATCCGACTCTCTGTCTACCTCGGCTGAAACTGAAAAGCCGCGCTTGTTGATGACGGCCCGTACGTTCCCGCACGATGGAAACGTGACGAGGTATAATCCCGGCCGGCTGACAAAAAACCGAGTTTAAGGGACTCCCCGGGGGGCAAGGCGCAAAATACAGCGGACCCGTTAAAAATGATATCATTTGGAGGAGAGTACGACCGCGTTAAATGTACTGGCCAAATTCGCCGGAGCTAGCTCGTTTACCGGCGAGGGGAAAAGGGATTATTCCCAAGTAACGCGTACTTCATCTTACCAAGTGCTTGTCATTTTTTTGTCGATAATCTCATTCCAAAGAAATGACGGTCTTTAGATTGTCCACCCCCCCCCCCCCTAAACCCTAAAAACCTTCAACATTCAATGTACATTAATTTACGCCGTACTGTAACAAACCTTACTTCTCCACGGCTATAAAAATGGCTTCGGGATGAAAGTTTACGTTTTAATTCAAGCACTATTTACAAACGACCGCAATATAACTTTGATTTATTCATACGTTCGATGAGAGTGCACTGCGGTAGGATTTGATTATTTTACTGTCGTGATTCTCTGTAAGTGTGGGACCCCATTGGTAACGTCACACGAGGGTCGTAAGTTTTATTGATACAGTAAGCGAGGCAACCTCGATATGCCGAACAGCCGCGTCGGAAGACGCGTCACGACTGGACCGTCGGATGGTATCTCCGAATTTAATGACCCACGTGTACCGCGTAACGATCCGAAGTGTACATTCCGTCTGTACATCCCGTCCTGGAATTTAACACAGTAACGTGCGTGTAATTTAGATCGCCCTCTGCTCCAAGATAATGCCCTGTCCGTCCTACGTGCGTGTCACACATACAACTCTACCAGCACGTTATAATAGAGTATGTGCTGATGCAAACGTAACGTGAAAAACGAACGGTAGTACGGAACATCATGTACCTGTCACGCGAATAGCAAGAAAGATACTATTTCTTACGAAGTTAACGAAGTCTCTGTAAAAGATTAATGTAAATTTTCTAGAATTGACAAAGCACGAAGCAAGTTGAGAGGATGAGTTTGTTGTGAGGAAAAATATTTCGTTTGACATGTGAAACACATTGGCGTAAGGTTGTACAAAAATCGAAGTTTACGAAAGTATCTGATGATTTAATGTATGATTCCGTGGCAGTAATTCACTTCTTTTACACACACACATAAACATGTAAATCAGGATGACACGTTTTTCTTTGAATATTTAACCGAAGGATCGTAAACAGCTGCGCATTCCTGTCCACTTTTCTGGCTGATGGAAATTTATAAGAAGAGACTCAAGGGGGGACATAAAAACCGGCGTTTCGGAGCGCATAAACGCAAACAAGAGCCTCCGGCCTGAAGTTACTTAAAGTACAAGCACGAAAGTATGGAAAACATATGAAAATCTACGGGCAAGGACCGGCGGAAATAAAAGTTTATTTCGTAATACGCCAGTGCCGATTTTGCCCCGTTCCTCGGCTCCTCTCTCTCCTTCTCAAAGTCAACTATTTTCTCGTAGTCGGCCAACTCTCGCGGAATATGTTGCTTTTAGCATTCGCCGAGTCGTTCAACCCTCTCCGCGAGCCGGCAACTTTCACGTTTATTCGCCGTTTTCCAAATTAATCCGAAAAGGCCGGCGTAACGGGCGCGATTCCGGCGCTGTCTTTATACGTTTCGGAGTTGTAACGAGGGTGCCACGAGACCCATTGTGTCGCCACGTAGGGCCCTCTGAGCGGCCGGTTTAATAGTCCACGACAACACGGACGACGGTGGCTCGTGTGTCTCGCTTCTTCTCTCCCCCGCTCCGCGGCCGTATTTTTTATGGTGTCCCATACGCCCGTATCGCGAGTTTACGCGCATTCCGGGCGACGATCAGATACCCGGGCCCCGACAATATACCGGGAAGAGCAGTTGATCAAATCTCATAAATGTCGGCGGGGCTAACGATGACGAAAACATGTCCCTGCTTAAGAAGTTCCCCGTCGGCCAAACCACACGTCACTCGTATAAACCAAACGATGCTTCCGAAAAATATTTCCAACAGAAAATACAGTTACTAATTGTCGTTGTTTCAATGACGTATTTTTGGCTTCTCGAAATGGTTGTTTTTTTGTAAATAATTTCCAGTCGAACTTGGTAGAATAACATTGAGCAATGTGTTAGATCAGTTTTATTGAAAGTTAATTGTGATTCCAGTAAAAACAGTTCTTTCGAGAATGTAAGTTTCAATAACCCGACTGTTTGTGTTTCGAATCCCAACTCCCGTGTTTTATGAGCTGGAAAATATTTCCCAGTATGTGAAATATGATTTTTATGTCTTCATAAGTGTCTATCTTCACGGCGTGCGTTTGAAATTTGATGTTAGAAAATCTAGCAAGTTTAATAACGGGAATTGTTACATCATTACATTATTTACCTCTGACGCATTGCTTCATAACACATTGAATACTTAATAAATTTCTTCTATTTACACTGGACATTATTTTTCAAATTTCAATCAATTTTTGTGAACCATCATTAGGAATACCTTTTGCAAAATATTTAAAATTCCTTTTTGAAACCGAAAATCCGTTGTTTACGATCATCAAATTCCCTTGAATATCATTCCTCTATAATATAAGCTTTGTAGATACATATTACACATCTCGTATCACGAAGGCGTGTGTCGAGGGCAACCTTGAAAGCGTAATTATTATTTACGCGGATCCGCTTTGGACAGGACAGGCGAGAGGATAATAACGGAGGCGTGGTGGGTCCTTCGACAAATTTCAGCCGGCGTTATGCCCGGCAAACTAGAAAGTCACCGGCCAAATTATTCCTCCGGGGCGAGAAAACGAGCATTGTAATACGACTGTCCACTGACCCCGACAATGTAAACTCGATCCACGTCCATTCATCACTCAATGATTAACTACGTTAACGAATTACTCGATTCAGCTATTCATCATCCGAGTTATTAAAGAGAAAGCGCCATCGTCGCGCAATTTTCGGCTACTTCAAAGTCTCGTTGACCGTATACACATAGCAAATAAATATGTAAAAAAACATCGACTATAAATACGCAAAAACAGAAAATTTCTTAACCAGTTAATCAAGAAAATTGCACGAAGTTTCTGCAAAAATTTATTCAATTAGACAATATCGAAAGTAAATTCTAACGTAGTTAATCATGAAAATTGCACCAAGCTCGGTAACTTCCCCGCGACAATTCTGTTTTATTAATTATCGGCTAATTTCTCCTCGCTTGAAGTGCACACGTTGGACACGTTACAAAGCCGGTTCTTCGAGATCGATAAGATCAACGATCCGAGTGATAGCTCCGTGAAAATTCTTAACTTATTAATGTATCGTTCCCGTTGATTAACGGGAAGTTGTATGCCGCGTTATCCACGTGGAACAATCGATATACAATACGTCATTGTAGGCAGCAATGACAGTACAGAGCCATGGCTGTAGGCGAGAACGATCGAGCGCTTTGGAGCACAAAGGACCACGTGAAATGGCCATCGGATCTCCGGGCGATATAATCGACGAAGACGATGCAGGGGATGCCCGTGATCAGCCTGCCGAGTGTCCGTCTCGATGCTGATGGAAGGGCCGACGTTTCGTGGCGCACGAAATCCAGACGGGGATTCGACGTTCGGCTTTGTCGCTCGCCACCTCCCTACGTCTATGTAACGTCGATACACACAGCCGGACAGGATTTGTCCGTCGGAAATAGTTTTCGCCGGAAGCTCGCGGGAAACAAAGAATTGCTCCATTCCACGCTCGTAAATCCGCAGGGAACGGCAGAAAAAGGGAACAGAGAGTCTCGTCGCGGGGGTAAAATTCGACGATCCAAATCGAAAGGTATTTTTAAAAGAAGTGCCCAGTGCACAGGTAAATTTCGGTTCATTATAAGATATTTTACTGTACGAAGGAAGGAGTAGAAGACAATTTTGGTTCGCGTGGTTGATATTTCCGTTACGTTCTAACATGATCAATAATGTCACTGGACAGTTTTACGTGTTTCCGTCTTGTACTTTAAGGAACTCGATAAAATTGAGAAACTGATAACCTGTCATTTTTTCATATTTCACAGGAATGCAATCCTCCGTTTTATCTGTTGAAATTATGGTGAAACGAGTAGCCCGGAGTATCGGACAGCATCTGACACTCGGGTTTGTCGACCATGCTTATATCTATATGACAAGACCGTAGAGGAAGGCACGGTGTGTCGATGTGTGCGAGTGTATAGGGCGAACGTGGGGGCGATGACCAAGGGAATCGACCCCGGGAATAATTAACACGTTCGAACGATACACGTCCATTAGGGAATCGGATACGTGAAATGCGGGACCCTCTAGGCGGAAACGTAGGGCCTAAAAGTGGACGAGAACCATGTCGCCCGTCCGGTTTTTAGACGGAACGCCACTCGAAATGTCGGCGCACCGCTCGTAATTACCGTACAAACGAAAATAACGTGTCCAATTTATCGATCTTGTCACCGGACGCGATGCTTCAAGTGGAACCGACACCGGTCCCCGTTCATCTACATATTATCGTATACCTTATCGTTTTACACTCCCGCCTAATGAAATTGTCGTTACGTGCCACGATAACCGATAGAGCCGAAACGTTTCACCACTCATAAGACTTATTGCAATAATTGCTTTCCACGACGGCTAATTAGTGATAAATTAATCCGAAACGAAGGGAGATACCTCGAAGACGAATGCCCGATGACTTTGAGAATGTCCTTTCGTTTCACGGGTTTAAAGCGATGGTGCGTCAGGAATTGTGTTTCAGTGGAGTACCTGAATTTCACAGGAATTGACGTTTGGCTAACGCTTTACGCTTTACGGCTATTTCTTCGTGACATTATTTAGCGGTATTTGCGTGGGCAGCAGACGAGATCGATGAACTCGAGGGGGGCAGAAGAGCTCGCGCGGGAGCGAAGAGGAGAGGAGGGGGAGGAGGAAGGGACCGACAGGAGACAAACGGGTGGTCAAACGCCGGCAAATCGAATCTTATGCGACATAACGGCCAGGCCGGTCGATCGGTGCACAACAGACCGAGCGACGCGACGTATCAACGTTGCGAACGTATTTGCCGTGAGCTCATGAAGGCAATATAACACGAATGGCACGGGATGTTAAGTGTACTCTCACGGTCGACGGTGCCAACGAACCGTCGTTCTTCGTGTTAAGCGATCGAACCCGGGGGGTTGTTCAACCTAATATCGGCCGAGCTCGATACCCCGTATCCGTCGGTGGTTCGATCTAACGCGGATTCGTGCTCGAGCCGACGAGACGAGTGCTTGAAAAACCGCTCTCACCGGCCAAAGAATCGAGATCAACCGCATACCACACGCTCTCGCTTTGAACGCCCGATACTCGAAGCGTCGCGCAAAATCCAACGGTCATCATGTCCCGAATTTTCACACGGCCATAGACGCAGAATCAGTGAGCCGCAAATTTTAGTTTAGACGGTAAACGGTTCCGAGATTGTCCGACCTTGCGTGATGTGAAATTTCGTTAGCGCTCGTCGACCATTTGCCCGAAATTAAGATTCATGGATGTTGCATTCCAAAGAAAAAGGAATCATTAACAATTTCTAGGTTTATTCGTGTCTAATTGTTCATGTATAAAAGAAGTATCTTCGAATTACGGTTACTACGGCCGCGGAGAAAGGAATATTTCCGAGGCTTTGTTACGTCGCGGCATCGTTATGAAATGCGGTCCACGTCATACTTCTCTTCTGTGCATATTGGAAGGACTTCGGGGCCGGAACATTAGGGCATAATAGAAGGCCATGGGCCGACGTGACATCTCGGCCGTGCATCATGGCCATTTAAAAGCGTCTCTAAGAGGTCGAAACCGACGTAGCCGGGACGAACAAACGACCATAAAGTCATTCTCGTCGAAGGCCGGGCAAAAGGCAAAGCCTCGTGGAACGATATAGGGAAAAGAAAAGTCAATCTTCATTATTATCAAAGTAGCCCGGATGAAAATGAACCGCGGAATTGGTCCCCGAATGGCACTATAGACCGGCACCGTCGTCGGTGAGGAGACGAGGAGGGGGGCAAGGGGGGTCCGATAACTGTACTGGGGCCAATAACTATATAACTTGGGTCTCGCGACGAGAGCCACTCCCTGATAACGACACCTAGATCGATATGAGACTTCCTCGCGCGCTCGCGAACCGACGTTCCGACCGGCTGACTTGCTCCGATGACATTTTCACCACCCCCTCCCCCTTTCCCCCGTTTCCCACGACCTTCCGTTTCCCGAGTCCCTCCACCCGCACCCCCTTCGTCCTCCGTGCCCAAATTGCCGTCGTTTCTTGCCGCCAATGGAAGCCGGGTAATGCGCTTTCGGGTTTTATGGAAATAATTTACAACGTGCACCACGCGAGACGGGAATCTTCGGAGAGACTCGAGGAGAGTAGGGACGATGAGGATATCCCATGACGAAGATCATCGGGAGTCCACGCGTCTCCTAAGAAACGTCATTGGTTTCGCCGAATAATCATTTGTTGCTAATTTTTTTACAGTGAAAGGAAAGAAACGTTCAACGAAATTTCATTCCTGACTGACGCGATTGCCGACTATTTGCGTTTCAATTAAAACAGCTGTTACAGTGAATACGTGAGTCACGGTTCATACGGAACTCAGTCTATGTAATTACAGTAAACGACAGGCATATAATTAAGGATTCGTTAATTGCACGACTGCAGGTACAGGGGGGTAGTTTAAGTCGTAATGAATGAATCGAAAGTGGGCCACTGTTGGCGAGGGGAAGTTTAATCCGTTGGCGCAAAGGATCGGACAGTGAGAGGATAGTAGCCGGCCGGTTCGGTCGAAGTAAACTACGGCACATAGCCGCGAGACGGTATAATAAAACGGTCGGCGGTTTCTATTAGTAACCGGGAGGGAAGTTCGACATCGAAACGCAGCGAAAAGGAATCGTATAAGTGGATTGCATGAAAGTTGGAACGACGTCAGCGAGCATAGCCCGGCAAGGAAAGTGGCAGGACGGAGGTGGAGAAGACGGGAAAAAGAATGAAATACTTCGGGGCCGCAGAATTCGCCTTGAAGAACGCTCGAAAAAGTTGTCGAGACGCACCAGCCACGGAGGAAGGGCCAACGGGGTGAGGGGTGCCTCTGAAGAGCGGAACTACATATACGGGTATCATTGAAATATAGGACGGCTATCATTGAAAAGTGCTTCGCAGCCCTGATTCGCCTGTCATCCTGAAAATATTACGGAAGCGCGAAAAACACGCTGTCTTATCGGTTCCCCCCCTTTACACCGTCCTTCAGAAAGATAAAACTTTTGTTAGAGCAACGCAATTCTCCTCGAATCAACAATAAGTTCCGGCCAATTGATAAGGCCGTTCAACGTTTCTTTATGTTCAATATTTCCTTTTGCGACAGCCCCATGCCAAAACGAAATTACGAAGAATCGCGTTAAAAATATTGGACGACGAAAGGAGTGCCGGCGGTAAATTTCGAGCGAGCTGAATCGCGATGTCATTCGACCCGTTTAACTGTGTAATAAGATTATAAATTCGTCCGTCTCTGAGCGTCAAATTTCTTCGTCTCTCTCCGTGATTTTTCCTTTACACGGTCCTACGGGCAGACGAAATGTTTGTCAGACCAATGCAATTCAAACGTCTCTTCTTGCTCTATGATCCATGATAAAAGGGTATTTTATTACCTACGGAGTTCGGCCGATAAATTTCCGTCGATGTGAATTTTCCTTCGAGGCATTTAACTGAATGATAAGATTATAAATCATGCCGCGAGCGCTTGTCAAATTCGTTCGTCCCTTCCCCTGATTTCCTCGTAAATTTTCTCGCACCTCATGAACGAGCCGGCCTGCCCCCTAATTTTCATTGGCCGATAAACTTATTACCCACTTTCACGGTTACGCCGGAAAAAAGGGATGATGTGCCTTCGCCTAGCTGACGTCGTCTACCTCCCCTTCCCCCCTTCCTCTGCCCTGCCGGGCCTCACCGGTTTTCCACGGCTGGTTTTTCGTGGGATTTATATCCCCGGGCGAGGACGCACGGCCCCGCGCGACGATAATTCTCACGCGTATTAGCGAGGTAAACTTATTACGCACTTTCACGGCGCCCGTGAAACGGCGAACGTGCGGCTCAGACGATAACGTCTCTACTGGCTGGCTCGGCCAAGTTTTCCCCGGCCGGTTTTCCAGCGGAATTTATATCCGCTTTGCGGAAGCCTCTACCTGCGTGTCTACACATGTGTGTGTGTGTACGTAAGATATATGTACACACGTTCAGCGTAATAATTCGCACGCGTGCGGAGGCCCCACGCCGGTCATTCCGCAAACGATTAGTTATGTCAGAAACACGGATCCTCGGCTACCCCCCCTTCTTCTCCTTTGCCCCTGCTAGTCGGGCTTTCCTCGCAGTCGTTACATTAACGACGCGTCACTGGATTATAGGACAGGAAAGAACAAGGGGGATATCCCGAATTCCCCCTCCTGCCGTGCGCCTGCAACTTCCCGTCTGCGCGGTGCATCCGCACATTAATCTCATTACAGAGATGTCAAGTAGCAGGAGTTCACTCTTATTCCTTCAGGGATTCCATTAATCAACATTCATGCACACATTTCAGTTTTCTCCTTACCGTTCCGCCTATTCACCACGCCGTAATTGTCAAACGCGAGATTACATCACGGAAAATTGATCGTATAGTTCCATTATGAAAGTACTGTAACACAGGAGTGTACACGAAGTATACTGCGGCAATATTTCTTTTTATTAGCGACGTGTAGTTTAAGGAATATTACTCTCGATCATATATATAACGATGATTTCAGAACGAAGTTTCCTGCGACGATGTTTGAGGGAAAGTTCGTGTAGGCGAAAAACGCAGCGGCCGTAATTACCGGCTGAGTTGTTGAAGTTTAATTGAATTTTGCCGCGGTGTATTATTGAGTAAACTTATTAGATGTAACGTCGTCGTTACTGCGACACCTGCAGCGGCACTGCCGGTAATTGAGCCTGCGGTGACACGTGTGCGCTGACATAACCGTCTAGAAGTCCGACCGACGGGTTACGAATTTGCTCGAATGCAGAACAGCAAAAATGGCACGGTCAAGTCGTCTAATTAGACAGAAGGTAGACCTTTAATTCAAACTGACGGTTCAGGTAATAGCCATGAAATATTGGCATATTAAATTCTACGTGTTTGAGCGTACTCCAGGTTTATGTAACTTGAAACGGGTTTCATTTATTTCCACTCGGGTTCATTTACAACGTCGGTTAATAAGCACATGATAATTAATTAATATCGTTACCGCAGAGTCGGCATATTATAGCGCAAGAAATTTGATTTAATCGTAAATGATGTAAAATAATTCAATACGCGACAGAGCTGTTGTTGCAAATTGATGTTTTATTTGCCGAGCTCTTTGTGCAAAATAATATTTACAGCTGACGCGAGCGTACAGAACAAACAGGGCCACACTTCACCCGGGCTAAATTGCCTCGCAAGATTCATTTAACTCGGGAAATTTCTATTTGAACGCCAGTATAATGCGAGATTTAATTTCGACGGTGCACGACTGAAGCGGTGCATCAAGTTGATGTTTTATTTGCCTATCCGTTTATGTAAAACATTATTTACCGGTATTATCGTGCGCCTCATATCAACCGAAAATGCCGGTGCGGTCGAGCGATTTGCGGATTCGCAAACGCCGATGGATTTTCCCCGGCGGCTAGATATTCCGCTGCATACACGTGCTTCGACGATATTTAATTGACCGTGCACTCGGACCATGGCTGCCGATATTTTCGTTACGCTCGGTTAGAAACTGCGGTTCGCGCACGTCAGCGTACCGAAGTTCAACCGCGATTCTACCGTCCGGCAGGAAATATCGGCCAGGCTTTTGCGTGAGAATACAGTGGGACCTCCGGCGAAAAAGTATCGGGAAAAGAAATAACGAATCACACGTGACCGGAAGCTCGACCAGCTGATCATTCGCTTTCCCCTCGTGCCGAAGGATTTCGTTCGTTTGCCAAATCACTCGTTAATGCCAAGTTAATCAAAGGGGCAAAGCTCCAATTAACAGGGTGATAATGGAACAATGGTGGAACGTAGAAAAAGTGGGAATATTTTTCAAAACGATTTCCCCATCGTCGCGTAATGAAACTTACTCCCGCTTAAAACTTTGTTCTCGTTGGGAGCCAGGAAATCTCGTACAAGCCGCTGGAAAATCGCAAACTCGGCGTGTCTCTCGTAAAAAAGAATTTGTCACTTTCCGCATTTTGCGGCGCGATCCCGTAATTGTGATTTATGGGGGGACACTTCTCTTTTTTTTCCCCCCTCTCGACGGCGGCCAATTTCGCGGCTGCGCTCGATATATTTCCCGAGTAAAATACATGCGGCATTTCCATACGTTTCAATCAGTGTGTTATCGAGCGTACGGCACTATCCCGTGGTCTTCGGTTTTTCGATTGCGATCGATCCTCCCCGATACAGTCTGCGCCATCGAATTTTCATGGGCTCGTCTGACGGCAGGGCCGTACAGTGCGCCGTGCTCGCGTGTTTACTTATCATTATCATACAGTTTGCTGCTCGCGAGGAAAGCTGACATAACATCGGCTGCGTTCTGTGTCTCCTTTGGGGACGTCTGGAACAACACCGGGCGAGGCCATGGCTCAGCGGCTCCTGTCCCTTTACGCCAGTCTACCTTCCTTCACGTCTCATTTCTCCCGGACACTTTGCCCTCGCCGTACGGCAAATTTGAAACCACGAGAAACACGCGCCTGGGACATTCGTGTGCTCTTTCCAACTCGAAAAATACGCTACGACGCTCACGACTGCTCACGTATCGTGAACTGGAACTTTTAATGACGAGATGACGACTTTTAATGACGGCGATATTTCTTTTTTACCAACTAACTAATATTTAGCGATGACGGTCTTTGCGGTAAAAGAAACCGACGTTCTGGAGTGTTGTCCGAGGCCGATACAATTTCCTCGTTTGTAAATATGGAAATGTCATTCTTCAGAGTCAGCTATTCGATTTCTGTCTCAAACAAAAAGGAAACTTCGCGTTTGTTTTGAAGATATTCTACTGAAAAATACCAACGAAATGCTGCAACTTTGCCCCATTTGCAATATTGCCCCATTGTTTGCAGGAACACAGTGCGATTTTTCCTTTGAACTTTTTCCTGTGTTTTGTAAAAAATATTTTTACGAATTATCGAGAGCCACGGTAGGCGGCTTTGTGCATGCACGAGTATTAATTGTCGAACCAAGGTACCGCGGGTAGACACGTACAATATTTATAAAGATTTATTAAGAAAAGTCTAGACGAGCGTCGGGGGGTAATTTTGAGAAGCGTGTGAAAGCTTCTGTTTGAGTCACGAGCAGAAGACGCACGTACTGCCAGGATATTTCGTAACAGCAAAGTTCCACTATGGGGAGCCACACGCGAAGATTTATCAGCTAATTAATACAGAGCTCACGAGAATCGCGGGCGGACTGCTTAAAAGGGTCGTCGGCCCGCGGAAAATGAGAGGAAGAGGAAAGTGCAAGGGAAGTAGTGACGTAGTAATACGTTTCATTATACTAACTTCACGCACAAGAAACAGGGAAATTGGTGCAAAGTAGCGAGACAGTTTGATAAGGATTAAATAGCTGTGGAACAACAAATGAGCAGCAAGAATGTAAGAACTGCTTTAGTTTCTTCTTCGTAAATTCGCAGCAATAATTCCATAGTAGTCAATGTTATCGCAATGTCTACAAGAATAAAGCCTATGATTGTATTATAAATTTAACGAATATTCGCGTCTCATGCCCAGCAAAATCCACCCTTCATGATCCATAAGAAAGTTTTAAGCTTAGATTGTAAAAGGAAATAAGTGAAAGTTCATTTAAGTTGTAAACTCAGCGTGTGAATACCTCTTGTTTCGACTAAGGTATGCTAATTTTTGCATCAACACTAAAAATACCTAATAAAGTGAAAGAAGCGTACAACAACCACGCGTTAGCGAATCCTTCGTTCACATAAAAATGAATTTAACGCAAAGAAATTCAGAAAAAAATGACAATTTGTCGTGGGACGCCATCAATGGTGAAAGATGTGCATAGGAAATTGGGTCGAAGGGAACGGGGAAGTGGGCGAGAAGGACGAGAACTTAGGGAAGACTGTTCACGAGAGGAGTTGAGGGGCGGTATCGGTGAGGCGTGCCAGAACGTCAGGAGGCACGTAGGCAATGATGAATGACCGTGCGATTTCCTGGTGCACCGACGCTCCTGACTCCGAGGAGAGTTGACATTGTCTGAAACGCAATCCAGCCTCCGGCGCGGTCGGTTCTCGTCGTCGGACGATCGCAGCTGCATTCGAACACACCGTGCAACACGATCCCTCGTCCAGGAAACGAACCCCCTCCCCCCCGCCTGCCCCCCGTCATCCCTTAGGACCTCGTGGCCGGACGGCCCGTTTCCCCAATCGTCCCACGTCCTTTTTTTGCCGTTGAAACTTTGGGGAAAAGTCGGAGTTATTAGAGGCGACTGATTACCTCGCACGAAGATTCTTTTCTTTTCTCCTTCTTTGCATGTCTCACTCCCTCGGAAGCGTGTGAAAACCTTCTGTCGGTCCTTCTTCTTCTTCTTCTTCTTCTTCTTCTTCTTCCTAGGAAAAAGTTCTCGAGGTGGAAGTCTTTATTAAATCCGCCGTGTGACATAGCGAACGAAAGTTCCTTTTCACCGGGAAGTCGATCAACGTGGTTCAGGACGATCGTTGACGTTTACAGAGATTCAGGTGTATGATGAAGTTAATTAGACGATCCGATTAGAGCGTGTATTAATTATGAGCGCCAATAGAGGTCAACTCCTGTCAGGAATTGATTCGTAATCCTATTACCCAACGACACGTACCATGATGGTAAATTATTTCTCAAATGGAACTCTACAATGAAATAGTTATCCATACATATTGAGTGTCCAGAATAAGGTTAGTGTGCGCGTGTGTGTGGGTATATAAAATTTAAATAACACAGACGAAACACAAGGTGGGTATTGTCCGACCGTGGCGTGTAGCTGTCTGAACAATGATTCGTTGGAACGGGTTATTTTTTTCCATACACCTCGGACGCACCATTATTAAACTTGCAAAACGGCGTTCCGCCGCGGAAGCGTTGCATTTTTCCTCGCCCCGTGGAAACGTTTTATCGAATCGTTCGGCAGTTGCCAATGTTTTACGGGATTGACATTCAACGTCGCTCCATTATTTAAGAATTCCCTCGTCAACCGGACAGGAAGGGAAAAAACCGTGGCGTTAGAGGTTCGCCGGGCGGCAGCTTTGCCGGTTACAAAAGAAAATTAATCACGTCCTCGTGGTCGGTCGCAGTGTGCACGAAAATTTCGTCGCAGCTGCAGATACACGAGAGCCACGTGTCGGCGGAAATGCTGGCTGTTCAAAGAGCTCTTCGGTTTTTGCGTTCCCAGAAGAACTTCTACATTTAGACGTGCACCGAGAGAAAAAATTGCTCGACGCACAGCCGCTTCGCTGCTCCAGCCGAAGGAAAAAACATGTTCGACAAATTCTCTTCTTAACGCTCTCAGTAGACTAATTACTAAACTCCCACAATCTGTACGTCTCGTGTTTCCTCAATTCCGTCTTTCGGTGTGATAAATTTCAATGCCACTGAAAAGTACCGATTACTTCGTTATCTCTTGCCATAAATACCACGATTACGGTTTAACACAACGAGGATGTACCATTGTCGTATCTCGGCCAGTGTTTCGTCCGGAGTTTGACAGCCATTATTTTCCGATAATACCTAGCTGAGGTGGGTTCGCTTGCTAAACACCTGACACTCATAAAAGTTGCCGGTAGCTTCTTGAAAAAGCAGTTCCGGCGTACACCTCGGCGATCAGCCCGGTCGAAGTTCCAAAGAAAATTAATTAGACGTCGCCGTGAGGCTCCAAGTGAAGCGATGCCCTCTTACCGGCGTGCATTTACGAGCATGCGAACTCACGCTCGTCATACACATCCGCGGGAAGATGCAGAACGAGAGAGACAGAGACAGAGAGAAAGAGAGAGAGGGGGACGTGGTTGCACCAGTCGACACACGTGCATATAATACTCTCCGCGGTGGAACACGTCTATCCGGAATCTTGAAGGGCTTCAATAATATCTGCGAGCTACTTCCGAAGCCTCGGCAAAGTTCCAGCAGTTTACGATACGTGCTGCGAGGAGCGTTCGAGGTATCCTCCCCAATCCACTTACCCCTCAGTCCCGAAGTCTGGCTCTGCCTCTACCGCGGCCCGACCTGCCCATAAATTATCACTTACTCGTACCGAGACACACGCTCCGACCCGCTTCCATTCCCCCCACACATGTGCATACGTACGCCCCCGCGCGGGCTTTAACTTTTCCGCTTAATCGGGTAACAGGCCGCGTGCGTCGCGAGCCGCTTGCCGATCGTACGATTACACTCCGTTACACTGGACCGATCAATGAGGAAACGCCGTGAAACGTTCTAATTAAAGCTAACAAATTAATCGAAAAATTATATGCCTTTTGGAGTCCTCAGTTTATGAGCTAACCGTGCAAAGGTAACTATCGCAGTTTCGCGAATGTGTTTATCCACGGTGATAGAGGAAGCCGGGAATTGTACGGTGTACTTGTAATCCAAGGGAGTCGCATAACTTTGAATATCCAAGTTTCGTGTTATTATTTACGACGTCCAGGCGCACCGAATGAATCAAAATAATCGACTCTAAGTATCCACGGTTAATATTCCCCTGGAAATGTACGAGCCGCTCGGTTGCTCGACCGTGTTCGATTATTGCTACGGCCGTCCTCGTCGATATGAAAAATATTTGAATTAGTAATTCAAATAAGGAAACTTCGTGCACGATATATGGGAAACCTAGCCGTCGGCGGGCTCGCCTTGTTTCTAATGAAACCTGTTTCGCTGTGTGGGCGCTAATACTCCTCTTCTCTCGACCGACAGAAAACTCTCGCAGGGATTACTGAACAAAGTTTAGGAACTATGGAATATGCGGGAAATACGGCTGAAGATAAGATAATTATAGACTGCCTTGTTCGACGTTATAATACCTTGAGGAAATATTAATATTAAGGGATTAATTAACAGCTCCACGTTAATTCATCAATAATTTTATATACAGGCACAAAGGTGTATGCAAAAATAATAAATATCATAATGTACGTGCACGAATTTCTTTCTTTATCGTAGTTAGAAACAAGCATTCAATTTTTGTGTTGTTCAAATTTCCTTGGATACATTACGTGTACAGTGGTTAGCAATTACGCAAGGCTGAAATAAAATTCAACGGCTAATTACACGACACGCTGTTCGACAAACTTGGAGTGAATGTGTATGAATAAACGTAATTGTAATTACATCGCTATGCAGTAATTACAATTACGAGTCAACGGCCTGTAACGTGCTGTTAAAAGCAATCAAACTTACACCATGGCGGACCATTATATTCACTAGAGTTATACGAAAATAATCACTGCCTGTGTTGCTTCAACGCCCAAAGAAGTAAAACAACGCGATTTTCCCTATCTGTTGCTCGACGACTTCCATTTTTAGCGAGCCACTCTACTTTTTGCTCGGATGATTTACGTTTATCCGATTAGAAATTCGGTGCCATCTAGATTCCTGAGCCGGGCAAAGTGTGTGCCCGGATCCCGTGAGTCGTGGTTTCGGGGTGAGAAGGGTTTCCCTGGGATTATCCGGCGGATTATCGTCGCCGTAAGTGGATTCGCCGAATAATTGAGTGAAGAAAACTCGACGAGATTTCGGTGCTTTATGAGGCCACGCGTGAAATGCCGGCTCTGATATAGGACGAGGAGGACCGCGAGGATCATTTCCCAGCCCCGTGAAACGACGAGAAAAATTCTGTGCACCGAATTGTCCCACCGGAATGATTAAATCGCACGCAACTGGGGCAACCTTTTTCAGACGCTCTAAAGCCTTGCCTACTTTCAAGAAAAAGTCCTCCCTCCCGTTTTACAGAGTTTTTTTTAAACCGAAAGAGCCGACAAAAATCTTGCAAATTAATTCGCGGCACGATTACGTCATCGCGAAAGAAAATACACGGATGAAATTTCATTAAGAAATTCGTCATTATTTGTACCGTTACGTATTTACTATGTGCCGCATTAATTGTGCTCCGTACAGAATTGAGAGACCTACAGAATCTGAAGACTGCAATGTCCCGTCGATCGATTACTACTCCGCTCGACGTGGAAGTGCACTTTCGTTTCGCAAATTGTTTTTGCCCGGTATCACAGGGGCGGGGGGAGATGTAGAACTGTTGGTTGCGGGACCATGGTCGAGGGGGGGGGGTGGAGAGCCGAGTAACATTAGGGATAAAACAAATACCGATCGGCCAACAAAAGGCCCTCACGGGCGGCGACTAGCCACGGAGAACCGGAACCCTTCGGCCTACGCAGGTGTCCCCCTCCCCTCATCCCCCCTCCCCGTTCCCCGTGCCACCCGTTAACGGGCAACGAATGCCAATGTCAGGGCGACGTTCTCGAACTGAAAACACGATTTAGGGTGGAATAATCCTCTCTCTCGTTCGACATCGGCGAAGCCGTTCGACGTTGCCACGTGTACACGGCACTGTCGGTCCTCGACGTACACAGAGAGCAAGGGCGATCGGTCGCCGATGGAGGGCGAGGGGTGTGGGCAAGGGGATAGGACGGAATTTCATTTAAAGTACCACTCTATAACTCAGCGGACCGAAAGTTGTTTTCATTGTGTTTTACCCGCGGCACGTTCCTACGGGCTGCATTAAATCTATATTTACAAGGCGAACGGTCACCCCCCCCCCTCTTCACCGGAAAAACCACTCGTAAATAAATTCCTACTTCATAAGTCCGAGCCAATTGGTACATCTTACGGCTAATTATCGTCGCACGGTTTATACCGGTACTGCGTTTTCCTCGAGTTTTCGGGAAAGGCACGCGACTCCACCGTTCACTCCGGTTTACTTTTCCAAACCTACACCGAAAACTCGAAGTGTCTTCGAGGCACGGGCAATTCCCCGGGAAATGAGTTCCCGTTGATTTCCGACAAATTAATTAAGAGGAGCGCTGGGTTCCTCGCGTGCAAATTGACCGGGAAGTCTCGTGTGCCGAAGTTTCCGGGAAAAGCTGCCGAGTCAACTTTCGACATTCTTTTTTAACAAGGGGAAAACTTTTCCGCTGCGCCCTGTCGTAGACTTTTTTTTCTTTTTTTTGTACAACCTACGAGCCTGAATCGCGCCTTTGCTTGGTTTTCGGCGAACGATCGTCGGTTCGTCCTAATAAGAGATTCACTGACGTATTGTCCGACGTTGGTTAGGTGCGTCACGTGGGCGTGAAGGCCGAAGCTCGCCGGGAAATCGCTCGACGCCCGTAATCTCGGCTGCCGGAGGGAAAACAAAAGCTGAAGAGGGGGAAGTTCTCGGGAGCAGCACATTTGTACTCTCTTTCGTAAGTTTCAGCCGCACCCCGGGGTGCCCTTGTCTCGTCGCCCGACTAAGATTACCCCTCACCCTGCCCGCCCTTCCCCTACTTTTCACCTCCCTCCCCCCTGGCTCCCGCTGTTGCCAAGATTTTTACCGCTTCTTGGGCGTTTTTTCTTGCCGTTTCGGCACCCCGTTGACCGCACGAGCACCCTGCAGGCAAATGCACTTGCCCGCAGTTCCCCGGGCACTTCGGAAGTCAGCTACCGTGACTGGAAAGCGGCTCAGTAGTCCTCGACCTGGCGGACCTGCGGGACGCAGAATACTCAGGCCGAAAACCGATCGAGTTACCCGCAGCTCAGCGAAATACCATACCGCCCTCGGTCCAGTCGTTACGCATTATTACGCTGGCAAAATATTACCGGCAAATATCCACGTCACCGTGCAAATAACGCGCGATCGCGTGCCAGCAAAGCCTATAAATCCAGTAATATTTGCACTTAATTAAAGTCCAATAGAAGGGAACTCATGTTTGACTGTCAGCTAATGAGAATTTCGTTTAACGATTCGCACGGCAAACGATACGGTTAATGCTTTACTCCCATTGAAAAATGATTCTTCGAGTAAGGGACAAACAGTTACAGTTACCCGATATGACAAAATAGTCCAGAAGATTCACAGTCCACAGATTCATTTCTCTATCGACGATTATTTGTTCCTTCGACCGTGTAGGAACTTTACAGTTACCGCGTCTGACGGAGACATTTCTGCAAATAGAATCCTTGCTGCGGGCAACTCGAAATCCTCGATTACCGCTGACATTTCGCGAAGTGTCGACTTTTTCCCCCCTTCCTAAGACGTAGATTGGGGGGACACTCTGTGGCACTGTTGGGGGGGATGGGGGTACACATGCTCGAAACGGTGTACACAGGCAAACGCGCAAACATCCGCGAAACGGTCCCAGCGCGATCCACCCTCTCGCACACGTACGCGCGCTCTTCGGGATGGCAAATGCATAATACATGATCGCTGCGCGCTGCAGGCGGTCATGTTTAAGGATGTGTACGGAATATAGCGTCCAGAGTTTCCTTTTTCAGGAAAATGAGATTAGAGATTGGCGCGCGGGCCAGCCGGGGAAGGGGCCGATGAAGGGAGGGGGTGAGTCGAGGGAGAGACAAGTTTCAATGCACAGGCACACCGGCGCACTTCGGGGGCCAATTTCCTTCGGTAGCGAGTTTCCTGCAGGACCGATCGCGGCAGGATCTTCACGCTGCCATCTTCTTCGGGCCTTTAACAAAATTCCCTCGTAAAAGCTACGGCTGCCCTGTCAACGAGAAGAAAATACAACTCGTTATCGGCTGCTTACCTGCTTCCCAAGCGCCATGTATTCCTGGCGAAGATTTCCTTATAGATTAAAGGAAATACAAATGATCACGAAAAAATGATGGACCACGCGTGATAAATAATTTTATTTATATTAAACGACTGACGAACAGATGAGTGTCAATGAAATACACGTGGCGATATCCGCGGGGGGCCATCGGATTCGTTGAACCCGGAAGAAAGGATTCGTCGGACTCGCTGCAAAGGTGTTTCACCGAGAAAGCCAATCGGGTTAATCCTTTTCTCGTTCACTCGGAAGTTTCGTAATTGAATGGAAGTCGGGAGTCTTGCTTTCGACGCTTAAATACGCCGGCAATTAGGTTGGGTCAGTGAGAAGTTCGCGGCCGAGCCATATCGTCGACCGGAAGTCGCTTGACCCAAGTCCCCGTGGCAAAAGTACGTTTTATCCTGGCGAGAGGAAGCGAAAACACGCTCGCTGGATAACCCCGGAGATTATCTGGTTTATCGTCGCGAAGGAGAGGGACAGCGGCGAGGGGGGGGGGGGACCTGAGAACGGAAGTGGACGACGCAGAAGGCCCTATGAGAATACCAGGTATATCAAGCAGATAATCACGATGACGCGCCGAGTTTTCGCGCGAGGCGAGTAATTGTCATTCCCCCGGAGCGTAACGTCCCCCGGGAAGTCCTCAGTGTGTGCTCGCGTAATTGCCCAGCGTGAAAGCAATTAAACAACTTGTCCCAGAATCACGTACCGTGCGTCCGTTTTTCCGATTCTCCGGCTAATCCGATCGTTACCGCGGGCACCGGGGACGGGGGCTGAAGAAGAAAAAAAGGTGCGCAAGAACGGCTTGTTTGCGCGAATTCGATTATGGTAATTGGAACGCGACAAGTACAACGCGGCGAAAGTCGAGTCGCTCGGTGGAGAGATAAAAAAACTGGTAAATGGCTTTCTAGTGGTACTCGAGCGATCGTACAATAAATTCACTCGTCTTATATACTTCATGAGGAATAATTAGCCTGCGTGAAAAGTCTCCTCGTCCTTAGCAAAGCCATGTCATTTCTACCCGGGGATCATACCGTGCGCGCACTATATTATACTCGAAGGTTCAAGCGAACCATTAAACGTTACATGCAAAGGGGAATTAGCAAATAAAGGAAACGATGTGCTTTATCAAAGCAGAGGATATAACGCTGACAGCGGGCGAAGCTCAATGAACGTTGTTCGCTCACGATAAAACTCGATCCATCCTGCTGCGGTAATGACACTGCAAATTACATTAAATATGCACTGATTGGTACCATGCATTCGAATTACCTATGCAAATGCATGACATTAGCGCACGTTATACGTAACATAGTGCGTAATTTAGTAACGCAAAGGTAGTAGTGCGGCTCTTCGTAATGTTCAAATGTGTCCCATTAACGAGACCCGGAATGCTCCGCTGGACTTGAGGATTAAGCGTTTTCAAAACGAACTTATTATTGTCCCGACGATTATCACACAAAGCAACGCGAAATGACCATTCCACGAAATAGGCTGATCAAACGAATTGACTATCCCCCGTTGCAACGTTACCATTTTCTGTATTAAATCCCCTTGCATCGGCACATTTCGCAAAAATATCTCAACGTCAATAATTTAACGCACTCTGCCGGGGTCTAAAGAATCGCATATTAAAGCGCACAGCGGATAAGGAATGAAAATAGAGCAACCTCTTTCATAATGCAGCGGACCAGATCGTACGACTTGTGACGATTTTCTATGCACATGTCGCCTATTTTAAGCTACCGACATTTGCCGCCGTGGAAGGCATTCTTTATAGAGATTTCACTCCGGTGACGGGTTTGTTTTAAAAAAGTGGAAAGGGGCAAGAGTGCTTTTCATCGGATCAATTGTTATCTGTAGGAGCTTTCGAGGATCCGTTCTGACGGGGAACTGTGAAGAAAACCGTGGACGGCCGTATTCGGCGATACGGATACCTTAATTACCTCGCTGCTAACACGATGGAGGATCAAGCCATTGGAGTTGGCTTATCTTATCCCGGGGCGCGGCCGGTATCGAGTTGATGTTACCCGTCGGCGTTATTAGCATAACATAAGATGGGTTCACGTGTGGCGCGGCCGGTTCGACGAGGACTGGAATGAAGACCGTGCCTTCCTTTTCTCGCCCCCTCCCCCTGCGGGCCCGAACCGTTGGTCGACGGACCGACGACCGATCGACTTATGGTACCCGAGGCCTTGGCGTAAAATTATCCCAATGGCCGTCCGTGTAAACGAGATCGCCCGAGAAACTGCCGGTCGTTGGACGAAATACTCTGGCCCTAATCCTGGGCGATTAGGGCCTTTCGCGAATTTACATTGACCTTTATTCGAGGTAGATAATGGCCGGACGATGTTTCGGAAAATCCCCGTATACTTGCCGATAACGGCCCCCTTGGAGTCGCCATTTGGCGATTGCTCTACGTCCAAGTTTATATTCTAATGGCGTCGTTATGATCCGGGATCCCGCGCTCGGAGGATCGCCTGAAAAATAAAAGAACTCTATTCCCGGGTAGCGTGGAAAGGACTATCCACGAAGCCTCGAAAGTCCTAACCCATTTGCCTTATCCATTCTCCAACGACAGAGGAATAATTGATACTGCGTTGCATAAAGAATCGAGCTTTGCCTTCACACCGCACGAAAGGAAACCGAAGGAACCTTCCTTCGGGCTGTCAAGAAATATCCTCAGACACAGAAGTCACTTGACCCAGCTGGCCGACTTTGTTTGCCAAAACTACGCTAGCACGGAATATCTGAAAAGGGACTTTGCGAGGAAGTTCCCTCTTGAGCGAGGGTCCATCGAAAATTGCTTTTACCTTGCTACGGCCCTGCTCAGCCCGGATCACTCGATATCACGCCGTGTGTGCTCCGATACGACGATACAGCCGATTCGAGAGGGAGCGAAAAAAAAGAGAGGACCGCACAGTGCCAGCCTCCTTGCCCGTCGCAATGTACCTTTAATCCTACGTTGCTTTCAATATATGCACCATGCATTATTCAACTGACCAGAATGGCTACGAAGAGAACGACGACGACGACGACGATGACGACGATTGTCGCATATTCACAGCCAGAGACTCGCTGTATCCTCCATAGCCGCATACTTTGTTACGGAAATATATCCAATAACCCAGCCACATTTTTCAAGGTTTTCCCTTTTCAAGCGATGCACATAGAAGATGAGTTTATGCAATTTTAATAAGATCCCAATTAAACGACCGACTTGTTCCGTCGTAATAGCGATTTCAACAGAAAATGTTCGCAAGATTCACGTGGCTATTGATGATGAGTTTAAATAAATGTTTGTCTCGCGAAGTAACAATAAATCAAGGCGAGTAAACGAACTGTCGAGGGTCACGACAGAGGTTTCTGCTGGGCGTAAATTCTTTTTCATGCTTCTTTTGGGGAAGCTTGTTTAGGAAGTTAATTAAAAAGATGAAACTCCGGCGTAATTTGCCGGCTTTGGGAAAGGTTTCCTTTGGTCCGTCGCGCCAAGGTTATTTGCATTAGGTGTCACGGTGTTTCCCCTGAACGCTTGTTCAGCGGATCGACGTGCGGAGTAAGAGTCATCGACGAGCCAGCGTGGCAAAAGAAGAGAAAGGGTCCACGGAGAAAGGGGCGGTGCGGGGCGCAATATCGGCGGGATATTGCGGAAATATATAAAGCCAGCGTGTATGCAGCGGGCCGAGACGCCTGGCGATACCGCAAACTGTTTCTATAAGTCACCCTGGCGAACGGAGCAAGAGAAAACGAGTGGTGTCTGCACACAGATAGCGGGGGTTGCCCGTTCTTCTATTCCCCGCGATACCCCGCCCTTCCATCGCCGAGAAAATGAGTGGGGGAGGAAGAGGAAGCTCGCTGAGGGTGAGGACAGGGAAGAGGGGAAAAAGAATCGAGGGGGAAGGGGGCAATGCGTATCGGATGAGAAAGCACGGGAGGGAAGGGGATGAAGAGATAAGAGGCAGGTATGAAAGAGAGGGACGCGCGAACGGGTTGAGAGGGTAAGATGGAAGGCAGGGGGAATGTAAAAGAAACGGAGAACTTAAAGGACGATCGTCTCCTCGAGCGGAACGTCCTGCGAAGAGAGAAGCCACGGCGTGGCGTTTCCATCGATTGCATAATATCGCAGTCTTTCCAGTAAATAGAAATGTCGGGCCAACAACGCCCCTCCCCCGCCCCTTGCCGCTACGCAAACCACGAATTTATTCTTCGACGCGACAAGCCCTCCCCCCCCCCGCCCCTTCCGAAAGATAGTCGATCGACGCCGTGCGCTATTGAAAACGCATCCACGCGCACCCTCTGCCAAGATAGTATAATTGTAAGAACGGCAGGAAGAAGAATATATTCTCAAGATCTTCTTCCAAGGACTTCGAAAACCATTATACAACAAGAGCTGTTTGAAACAAGAAATAATTGGATATTTTATTAAATTGTGATCAATAGGAGAAATAACGTTCTAACAAATTAAAGATCGAGAGTTGACTATCTTTCAAACAGATACACACAATTTTGTGTAGAGCTAATGACAAGACGAAGATAAAGTTTTGTATTGTTCGAACAGTATTCTACAGGATTTCCATTAAGATCGTTTCTGTTCAACCCTCGAATCTCCAAGTAAGAATAAATAAGACAATGGATTATTTTACTTAGCGCCATTAAAATGTCTAACATCATCGGAAGATTGGGCAATTAAATTGAGATCTGTCAGAATGCCACGAAGGATATGGACTTTGAATGATCGATCCTCGAGGATCTGGGTAAAGTGGGACTTTGAAAAAAGGATGATTCGGCCGATGATTTGACGAGGGATTCGCGGATTTCTCGGTGGGAAGTACCGTCCAGTCAGCGTGCATTATTCGTTTAATCCGTCACACGTGGTCTCTCAGTCGTGCTACTCGAGTGTCCGGTTTCCAGCGACGAGCGAAGCGCAGCAGCGAGTAATCCGAATGGCCAGCGGAGAGCTCAGCCCTTTGCCCCTGCAGATCTCCCTTCCCGTCAGTCCGGCTGGCTTTAAACCGCAGAACCCCGAACGTCCGTCTTGCCCGACCACCCCTTGACGCCCCTTGCGGTCGCTGCGCACGGCATATGAGTCCAATCAGGGATTACGCATCGATGCGTGCATTTCCGCGTGCACGCGCGTCACTCTCGATCGTTAACGCCCCACGCGCGTCTCCAACGGCAAACCGGTGGACGCTATCGTCACTCGACTCTCGAGCTCGAGGTGTCAACGTGATTTATCAGCATGCTCACAAAAGGGCCTTCTCTTATTGCAATACACGGAGAATGTGGAGAAGAAGGGATCTCTCGTGAGAGACGATAACCCAAGCGATGTCATTTCTCCTGAAATTAGTCCAAATAAAATTACCTTGAGGAATGTCAGCGTGATTTGTCAGCATACTCACAAAGGTACTTTTCTTATTTTAATACACGGAGAATATGAAACGGGCAAAGCATCAAGGACATTAAATTAGTGCTAATGAAGTTAGATTGAGGAGTAACTTTGTCTGCAAATGTACAGATGTGTACGGTTAATTTAGTACGCTTTGAAAAAATGAAATGAAATGGTCGTTGACTGAAAGAATACATACTCGGAGAAATAGTTGATGATAACTTTAGCTAATTGAAGCAGTGCTCGTTAATGAGAGATAGATTTGTTAGAGCGAAATTACTTGACTGATGAAATTAGGGCAGTTCAGAGCACTGCATTTAATCGAAAATTCCTCGTCGTTTTATTGCACTTTCTGATTTTATCTCTCCAGGGACTGAAGTTTCATAAACGTTTGCCGGCAATTAGCGGCGGAAGGCGCGAAATAATGAAAGGAAGTTGGCAAGTACGTCGGTATGCAATTTCGCGAAGTGTCCCCGTTGAATTCGTCTTTGTTTCGCGAGATCGGAGTGTGGGAGACTACGTAAAATCCTTTCCCCCTTTACCCGCACCGACTGAAATGGGAACGAGCATTGCACCGTGGCACGATGTGTTTATCAGGGATCGCGTAACTACATGTACGGGCATTCGCGGGAATCGAACTGTGGCGAAGGGATCATCGGTGTGGATGCACACATCGTTCGTGAAGCAAGTCGATCGGTTGATTGATAACGTTATCGGTCCCGCCGGGAGCGGTCGAGGGGATGCGTCTACCGGCAACTACTGAATTGATAGAAGGGAAGAAACGAAGAAGACAAATCCAGCAGAGTCCAAGTCACCGTCATTCAACCGCCAATCAGCGCTATTCACTAAAGCAATTTATTGCTACGGATTAAACGAAACGGAAGTCGCTGGCCGAAGAATATACTTGTTATACAACGATGATTTGAAATATCCCTCGCGAAAGATGGATAATGATGGCCGACGGTAGCGAGCAAAGTTTTTGATCTCCGTTTGATCGTCCAAGAGAAGCCGGAAGCTACAGAGGGCAACGGAGAGGGGGAAAATGGATCGCGAAGATCTCTTCGCTTTCCTCGTTCTAAATTGGAAATCGCTAGGTCTTCAAACACTCGAATCGAGAGAATGTTTAGTTCGTCCACGGGGAGTCCGGAGTAAAGACTTTTTCCATTAGTTTTCTTCGTTCTACTACGATGATTGCTCCGCTCGGTTTTGGATCGGAGCGGAGAGTGGATGGACCAGCAGTTTCTGCCGGAACTACGGCCCCGATCAGGAGCGGGTTTAAAGACAAAGAACGAGCGAGAAGGACGGACAAATCGTTGTGGTGACACTGTAGCACCGATGGCCCGGGAGGAAAGGGTGAAAGGACGAAGGGTCGGGGGGGGGGGGAGGGGGGACTGTAAATTCGGGAGTCGCACGGGTGGTAAACCCTGGCGAGGACGGTGGGAGGGGGGGGGGGATGAAAGGTGCTCGTGGCAAAAACTAGCGAGGTGCTCTGTAGAATTTTCAATAAGGGGACGGAAGAAGAAGATTAATGCAATGCCACCTGGGGGACCTTAGGACGACGACGACGACAGCGACATGACTGTCAAAAGAACATCCCCCGAGGCGAAGTCCATTCGCTTCTGCCATGCTGCAACCCCTTTAACGCACTTCTCTCTCTCTCTCTCTCCCCCCTACCCTCCCTTCCTTCTCTCCATTTCGTTCTCGGTCTATCCTCGTCTCTTTGTTTTTTCCCCAGCCACTCTTTCCGTCCCACCTACTGCCGTCACATACCTCCATCCTCCTCTCGTGCCACTTAAACCCCTTCATTTTTCTTTCTTTATTTCTACATGCCTGCATTTGTCACGACGGCACTTTCTTATCTATGTTTCCCCATCTGTGAAGTGCCCCGTCTTCCTACTATGAACGCGCCTGGCTTTTAGGAAGTCGGCAATTCTCTATAATCTGCTTTTAGAAGATGAATAAGCGACCCGTACGTGCGCAATTGCGCAGTTCCCTTATCAGCTAAAGCGAATTTCGTGGTTTTGAAAAATTCGTTATAGAAGTCCGCGTAAAACACCCTATTCAATTTCAAAATCCCCTACATAAAATCTCTGCAACTTGGTTGCGAACCCCGGCCTAGTAGTCGTAAATGGACGTAAAATCGAATGGTTGTGCACGATGCGAATTCAACTTTCGTAGTTAATTTATAAAACTGTATAACTATACATGCAATCCGCGTTCATCAGGTCGAGTTAAAACTCCGGAATATTATTAACTCGTATTATTAAATCGTAATTATACTTTCTACGCAAATATACAGTTGGTTATTCAACGTATGACGTTAAAAGATTCATATTTTTCCGAGCCATGACGGCTGAAAGGGCTTCTGCCGAACGACCTAACGAAATAATCAGAACCAGGGAAAATGGGAGAAAATAAAGATAGGGCGAGAGAGGAAGGATCAAACCTAGCTGGACGTTTCGCTTCTATTTCCCTTCGGCTATTTTACTTTTACACACGGATAAAAGTTTGCTACTAAATGGAATAGGATTTCACTTGACAGTTGAACGGTGTTATTCGCAGCACGACTGTTACAGCGTAACAAATCTGACAGCTGTAGCGGCTCGATAAATTGTTATTAATTGCTTAATGCCCCGCTGCAGAAGATTGTCCAGCAGACGCACGCATTATTGGATAATGTGCCCCACGCGCGTAGTAAATTACGCTCGATTATAGTATACTTCACTCTACATTGAAGG
This sequence comes from Hedychridium roseum, assembly GCA_963989215.1. Classification (NCBI taxonomy): domain Eukaryota; kingdom Metazoa; phylum Arthropoda; class Insecta; order Hymenoptera; family Chrysididae; genus Hedychridium; species Hedychridium roseum. The sequence goes on from OZ022314.1 coordinate 5,422,047, forward strand.
GGACATATACTAACGATGTAGTAAAAAGTACAATGTCGATCAGTTATGTTTTCAAGAAATAAATGTTAAATCCACAGATGCAATGTTTAAAATTTTTATTCGCAGTCTCCCGAATACATTTCTTTTCTGGTATATTCTGAGGACTTCGCAAAGTGCCATTAACCAGCGGATGTATCAGTTTTGTAAAATCTTCCGGCGGGGATAGGAAGGGTGACCGGAAACGGCTAAAATCCGATCACCGGGCAACTCAGCCGATAGAGGCTGGCTCGATCGGTACGTCACGGTGGTTGACGGTTTTCCCGGTGCCCCCGGGGGGTTGAAATCTCGGGGCAAACTGCGGGATTCGCGCTGGCCGCGTGTATGTGTCCGCGTCTGTCTGGTCGTGATCGATCAATCATGGAACGAGGCGCCTCCGGTAATAAACTGACGCACGTACGTGTGTAACACGCGCGATCGTTCGCTCTTCTCCGACTCCCCCGTAACTACGGTCTGTGCACGCGAGAGAGCCAATGCCAGCCAGAGATAGAGTGATGTATTGCCGTCTGTTACAGGATGGAACGCAAGGAGCAAATAAAAAATGACCCAGCGAAATTCAGCCACGATCGGGTCGTTCCGTCCTCGCGAAGAGTGTCATTCACTCCTGACCCACCCTTCGCGATTATCAACACCCCTGCGACTGGGGCGGTTGCTTCGATAATTTTCCTGTGAAGCTAATAATGTTGAGGAGCCAGCAAGAGGCTGATAAACGAGCGTAATCGGTCGACAGTACCGGTGGCAGTTCTCCGATAATCTGGTGTGCTTCTAAAGTGGTTCGTGTCTGGGGTGCGCTGGACCGTATCGAGCATTGGTAGCCCAAGGCAGACGGAGCGAAAGGGAAGGAAAGAGAAGCCATTAAACGAGAGTTGACGCAGCATCCCACAGATGGTAGAACATGCTCTTCTAAGGATCGAACGAAAAATGAAGCTCAGCTGAACAGCTTGGACAAAAACCTCGAAAAGAAACACGCCCGTATTCTTTCTCATTCATCGATAGTCAATAAACTGATCAATAATCGATAAGAGACTTCCTTTCGGACCAACATGATATTCAAATGATTTGTATTTGTTATTTAAAATCTCATTTCTTATCGTGAAAGCTGTTTCCTTTGAGAAAAAATGCTTGACTTTTGCGAAATAAATCTTTTCGTCTTCCTTCGTGTTTCTTTTTACACTCAGCTGGCCAATACCCTCGTTGCTACCCTGGTTCACATGAATGAGGATTTCCTTGCGGCTTGTACTGCACTCTTCCGTCGTAAAAAGACGATAAAAAGTAGCTCTCTGAATTTATTCCGGCGGCAAGGGTGGAGGGCAGTAACAACGTCCCTTCTTTTCAGCCGTGCGCCTTTCGGCGAACTCTTTGAGAAGGACTTTGAAGGGATGCGGGGTGATGTTCTCCGAAGCTCCGAGCAACTCCTCGGTGAGCTTCTCATAGTCCTCCACCTTCCTCCGCTCGTCCCGATAGATTCTCTCCTGTTCCTCGGCATCGCGTCGCCTCACGGCTTCTGCATACATGTGCTGCTCGATGAGGTCCTTGCCGTAACGTTGCGCCTTTTCCCTGCATTCCCTCTGCTGATGCTCGGCGAGCTTCGCCTGGAGTTCGATCTCCCTCTCGAGGGCCATTCGTTCCTCCTCGGATTTCCGCCTCTCCGATTCCAAGATCCTCCGTTTCTCCCTTAACTGCTCGTCTCGACCACGAAGGACTTCCTGCAAGCCTCGTGCTCGTTGCTCCCTGTAACGTCTGATTGCGAGGTCCCGCCTGGCCTGGCTGTCCTTCAAGGACTGCTCGATTATCGCGTCAACCTCGATGTTTCTGCGAGCTTCCTCCTCCCGCAGTTCCTCCAAATACCGAAGATAGGCCAGTAATTCGCGTCGCAGGCTCTCGGTGGATTTACTCTTGGCCGCTTTTTCTCTGGCCATCTCTTCCTCCGCCAAAGTCCTGAACATTCGGTCCATGCTTTCCTCCTGGCGCGCACGTTCGGCCAGAACTCTCTTCGCCTGGACGATCTGCTCCTCCAGGTCCTTCTTCAGGCTCTCCCTTCTCCGTCGTTCCCGTTCGAGGTTCCTCAGTTCCTCCTGCCTGACATTTTCCCAAAGACGTTCCAAGTATTCCCTCTCTTCTGCTTCCACCTGTTTCTTCTGTTCCTCCAGGGCCAGTTTGCCGGCTACCTGTTTGGCCAGAGTGCTAACCGTTTCCCTTCCCACGAGGAACCTTCTCTTCGCTTCTTCGATCTCCCTATCTTTCTTAGCCTCGATTTCCTTGAGCATGAGCTCGTGCCAGAGAGATTCCAGTTCCCTCTCGGCTTCCCTCTTTGCCCGGTTTTCCGCCATTTGCACCAGATTGCAGTACTTGGCATCCTCGGCATTTTTCTTCCACATCTTCTGGCGAACCTCGGGACAACGGGCCAGGTATTGCTGCATCCTCTTTGCCGCCGCCAGAGCCGTTCTCCGTTCTTCCCGGGCCCGACTTACTTCCTCCGCTCGTGCTCGACTCTCCTCGATTCGTGACTCTGCCTCGCGTGAAGCCAGATCGGCGATCTCCTTCGTTAAGGCCGTTTCCTCGCCTCTCAGCAGATCGCGTAATCTTTCCCTGCGTGCGTCCAACTTCTCCTCGTACTCCGCCATGCCTATCGATCGTCGACAGGTTATTCGGAGATTGAGAAACGATTTCCAACGATCAATGACCCAAGCGCGATTCAATGCCACCAATTAATGCCAACCGAACTATTCCCTCCCTTTTCAACGAGAAGCCTTGCAATCGTTAAAATTCTAACGATTCAACGACTCGATACATGTGTATGAAAAAATTAACGATAAATCACGGCGATAATTTAGGTGACCGTTGCTAAACGAGAACTGTAAAAAGATTAGCTTTCTGTTCAAATATTATTCTGACCTGTTCGAAAGCGTAATTATTCCCTGTTATGGGTTTATTGTTCTCGTTCTATGAACTCCACGACATTCCCTTTGAAGGGTGCAGCCCTCATTGTTCCTTGCCCCTGTGTAAACATTTCCGTAGCTCCAATTGTCTCCCCGCTTGACAGGTCTATGTTTACTTACATCTAAATAGGTCCTTAGGGACCTACATAAACGTCATCGTCCCTTCATCAAAGTACCTTCTCGCACGCGTTGATGAACCGTTTTGCAGCGTATCTTCCGGTCAGTTTCCTTCGTGAAATCCCACATGTCGAGCGACCTGGCCCGCGCTCTAGCTTCCCGTGGATCATCTTCGACGACCCTCTCGTGACGATATTTCTCCACGCGACAGTTTCCACCGGCGCGTATCCGGTAGCCAACAGAAGCGTTCGCAGTGCCCACCACGTCCATTGGACCCTTCCGACCCTTCGCCGGGCCGCATACCAAGCTCGGCAATGGGATCAGACTCATTTCTAAACCGTCATAAAACTTAGGGACAAACTCAGCACTTGCTTTGGTTGAACCTACTTACCGATGAGAGCTTCCAGTATCTAGTTCGAATTATGAAATATGAATTCGGTCAAGGACAGGATGGTAATTTCAGTTTGGAAAATTTCCTCGTGTATTACCAAGAGATTAATATAGCAGTAAAAAGTCCTGTTCTTTGCAGTCCTCGCGACGTTACAGTATTCACCATGTGCAAAGAGAATCAGCCTGTTTACTTGTTTCCATGACGATGCGTTTTATCGAACCGAAGACCACGACTTTATTTAATGGTTCTACGTCGCTGCTAGCGTAAGTCCTTCGATCTTCCTTAGGACAATCCGACATTATCGTCATAGTCATATCGCTGTTAAAAATATCCTTGTTTCACTACCCATCGATTTGCTTGTCGAACTTTTCGAAACGCTAGTACGTCTCTACAATGACAGACTTTTAAAATTGCTCGTAAAATATCGCGCCTGAAAAGCAAAACAGTATACCAAAGCTATCGATCAAAGCCGAACAGTCAATCTTCCCTTAACAGTCAGAGCAGGTCCACAGAGTTCAAAGGAGAGAGAGTATCGCTAACAAGTACTGCGTGACAGGCTCTTACTTTAGAAACGATTTTTCAGATTTCGTTAATAATTCTTGTGATGCGAAAAAGCAGCAAATATCACCGAAAATATTGCTAATTCAGTGTCTATTCGTAAACGCTTATTTTGAACGTTATTTTTCCCCGCATGTGCCTATCATCATTTTGAAGTTTATTGTTTTTTGTGTGATTTAAAAAAACGTCCCACAGATGGAGCGTTATTTTGCAAATTTCTCGAGATCGATCACCGCAATGGGAAAGTACAGAAGTCGGCGGAAGGACAATGAATTTCATACTAACCTGGCGCAGGGGATACCATGATCAACGAGGTGGTTCCCCCGGGAGGGAGGCCTAGTTGCCGAATCCTGTAAATACTCCTAAAGCGAGTGTTTGTGCGTTGAATTTTTGGTAGTGTGGGGCTCATGCGGTAACGCAGGCCCCACGCATAAATTGAAAATTCATAGCACTCGATTAGGGGGCACCACTAAACCATTGTTAATGTAAATCAGAAAATCGATATAAAAAGCTAATCCAACACTTGAACGTTTTAGAATTAGTAAATTTATTTTTGTGAAGGTATAGAAATTTTAAAGAAATTTTATGTAATATCGTAAAATTAGGAGTTTACTTATCTTCATTGTCAGATGGTTCCACGTATCGCGTTTTGTTAGATTGGGTCTTATGAATAAATAAAGAAGACAAAGGCACATATACATTTAATACTTTAATTACAATGTATTAGACTTTTATTACACCTTCATGGTAGAATCTTCAAACAGGTTGACCCTTTCAACGAAATTACAGGTCTAAACGATGTAGCGTTTTTGACGATATGGAATACTGAAAGCGGGCAGGGGGGTTTTTATGTAAGCGCAAATTCCCTTAAATTTCTTTAAACTATACTCATACGTGAATTCACAATACGTATCAATCGCAATATGGCATACATAAATGCATTACGAATGGACCATTCCAAAAACACCGTCTAAAATAAGTAGCATTAATTCTTACGTGTTCAACAATATTTTCGAACGTAAAATATAAAAATTGTTCCGAACCTTACGGATTGTGCCTGCTAATTCGACTATGGATAGTATCGTAAATTATTCTTTAAAACATATGCACGATCGTACATTTCACGAGATCTTTGTACTCAAGCTAATTGGAGTTAAGCAAAGGCGTACAACAGTGTAGAAATGAGATGTAATTTAACTTAATCACCATTCGGAAGGTCGGTCGTATAGGAAGTAGTCAAATTGATACTAAGACGTGACAAGATAAATGTTCATGTTGATTTACGCTTATATATCTAAAAAAATGTTTGCTCTGCATTAATATTAGTATTCGCACATTCAAACATTTATCTCGTCCTCAATGACCGTACCTTCGTGATCACATTTTTTACCGCGCTGTTCCTCTTAACATAAGGTCGTTACCGTTAATTACCTACCGTTAAAAAGCTATTATTATAATGGCGATGGAGATGATATTCGTATAAAACTAAGGACAAAAAATGAAACCTTTCGAACGTATTGGCTTAAAAGAGACGTCATCAAGAGCAATGACTGCCGTCGTTAAATAAATGATGATATCAGCGATGACTTTCGCTACGTTGAAAATAAGCATTCCTTCGGTAAGGAAAAACGAAAGTTCAGCATTTCCCAATGTTTTCATGGACTTTCCGGTGAAAAGGGATAAGAACCAGCGGTTATCTCTCTGCCTGGAGAAATTACGGAGTGGAACTGGTACCCGTGGTGGCCGATGAGATCACCGTCGACGACGGGACGGTGGTTGGCATTGTTGGCGGTGCGTACGGACTTCCGCAGAGCTGATCCGCGATACGGCCGCCTTCGCGCAGACCGCTTAAGAAAGCCCCGTGCACGGTGGCTGGGTAATTTCGTATGGTATGCTCGCCTGGAATTAAAAACAAAAAGAAACGTACATTAAAAGCAACTCGTACGAGCTCCAACGCCGATTGATGCGAAGTCAAAGGAAGAAATGTAAGAAAACTGTTTGACATGATTCGATCAATTGGGTATCATAGTTTTTTCTTATTACAGCTGCAACTGCAGCTTGAACGCTTTTTCAGTCTTTGTCCCGTGGAAAGCTTAAAAAGGGGAGAATGGGGACAAAGGGAATTCTTGAAATCAACAGTGGCGGTACGAGGCCTTAAAAGTGAGCTATTAGGGGGCCGGGTTCGGCGGTAATGGACACGTGGTAAATATTTACCTGCGAAAAATACCCGGGGCTGGGGCGGCGGGGCACCCGGCGGATGGTTGAGCGGAGGCGGAGGGGCTACCGGTGCTGCCAGGAGATCGTAATCGCTGCCCGAGCTGCCGACTGCGACGAAACTGTAAGAGCCCCGAGCCCAGGGATCGGCACGCCATCGTGTCACGACGCTCTCGCGGGGCTGAGGCACGACCTGGTTGCCAAAAATGCCCTGCAAGCAGAAATGAACACACGGTGTCACGCTGCTGCGTCCAAGGAACAGAGCGAAAGAAGGACGGTAATCGCCGTCGAGGATAAAATTCATTGGGAAAGCATTATTTCTCATCGACGGAAAGAGTGTACATCAATTACTGGAAGAGAAAATTACAAGGAGATGGAAGGTACTTAGGTTTTTTGAGGATTTACTTGTTACAAACAGGAAAGATGAACTGGAAGAAAAATTGCGAAGTAGACAAAGGTTGCTGCTGGTGTTCTTGTAGGCTTGTGAGAAAATGGAATATTTTTTGGGCACAAGTCTCGAGGAGTGTACGTGCGAATAGGGGAATTGCGGCGTTATCGCCGGATCATAGGAACGAGATGGTAGGTTGATAGGGAGGTAAGAACGGCGTAAGGTTGTTGCGGACGTTTCAATCCGTCACGGATCAGCGCGAACGGGCCTCGAGCTCGCTCTCGGCATTGTCCTGGCCCACTTTCCCCGCTGAAGAATCCCATATTATCGTGACGCGCTCGGCGACGGGGTTTCTTTTCTGCGTACCTTCAGGACGGCGATGCAACGTCCGACGATAACATCGTCGCTGACATTTTCCATTACGCAAGCAGCCTCCCCGGCGACGAGAGCGAGCAGCACCGGCGCCTTGTAGAGGTTCCAGAACAAGAAGAGCTCGCCCCGCGACGCGGTCGTGCTTCCCACGTGGCCGAACAAATTCGCCGTCGGGTCCCAGAAGATCCGCTCGAAGCACAGTACCACCTGAAAAACCCATGGATCACGTCAGCCGAGCGCTTACTATTTTAATCTTACCGCCCCCAAGAGGGGTACCTCAGTTTCCCGCTGGCAATTTACTCGCCGACGTGAATTTCCACTCTTATAAATAAGTTTTACGAGCCCCCGTGCCTCGCGGAACAATTGCAGAAGAAAAAATGAAGATGCTCAGGACGCAATGTAATAAGAAAAAATCGGATTTATAAATTGTCAATGTACAACCGCCTCTGAAGCGCCAACAAGGAAGAAATTATTAAATAACAACTGTCGTACTTCGCGACATTGTTACAACGAAACACTCTCGTAGCTAAAATACAGAGTGAACAATTGAAAGTGTTACAAGCAAACACGTCTAAATGTCACATGTGATACACAATTTTTATCCGAGTGAAGTTGTTGAAATCATTTCAAGGACACAGTTTCAGCACATTTTTCAGCCTATATATGGGGACGCAGGAGATAGGGATTTATGGAGCCGGTAGAGTGTTTGCTGCAGTTTACTGGCCTTATTTAGATTTCCGAAGCCGAGTCTTTGTATGGCCTGCGATTTCCAGTCCGGTAGTGGAGGGTTGAAGGCAACTGCAGAGGGTGGCGCGGAGACCTTGAGGACCCCGAGTGGAAGTGTCACTAGGACGGCATCGGCCTTGTAAACGGTGTGACTGGTGTGAGGACTGCGAGATGGCGCGGCCCAAACTTCCACTCCATTTGCGCCGTATCGCACGGCCCTCACCGCCGTATTCAATCGTATATCGAGTCCCTCCGACAGTGCAACAGGTACGCAGGAGTAGCCATTCCGAACTGGAACAAACACAATGGAATCTTCATTACCCCGCCTCGAGAATTCGAGGAATTAGTAAAAACATGAATATTCTCCTACTATAAATATAGCCGTGACTCGTCTTAATTTCATTGATTTACTTAAACTATATTCACGTGTAACAGTATCGAGAAATGAACGACCGGTTTGTTGATTTTCGTGTGATAGAAACCGATAAGTAATCATAATCGTATTTCATTTACATAGTGCGTAGGCACGTGCAGTAACGTGGGGCTAATTTTCACGGGATTTCGATGGACCGTGTGCTTATGGTAGTGCACGATTAATCGGACATTTCACGTAGTAGCGCTTAAATCAAGCTATCCGACGCGCTCCTAAATCCTCGTAAAGCGCGCCGGGTATATCCGAATTCCCCGGCGGGTAACGCTCGAGCATTGGGGCCTTAATAATGATACACGGCCATCTCCACTTAGGGGTTAATTATGTTGATGGCTACCACCGCGCTAACAAGCCCCGCTCCCCTATCGGCGTATCCCATTTCAGGAATTTAAATTTACGCGTACGCCCCGGCAATTTAAATTAACACGCGCGTCGCGCTGCACCGCGAATCCGCTCAGCTCCTGTCCACGATTAGTCCCGTCTCGATAAGGTCCTACGATTCGGCTTAGACGGCTCGTTTCGGCCAATGCAAATTTCCCCGGACCGACGTAATGGAATCGCTAATTCAAGTACACGACGGAGAAAGGTCCGGGCTATTGTCGAACTACGGTAGTTAGAGACGGTTTCAAATTAATTTCACGCGGATATGGGTATTCCCCGATGGACGTAAGTAATTAAATATCGCCAGTCTCGCATTGTCTTGGTTCATCAATATTTTGCGACAAATGGTGAACAGACTTCAGAATGACTTAAAAAATTTCTTACTTTAATATCATTAACCTTTGTAGTTTTTAGTTACCTTCTGTATATACTTAATGAATTGCTAACGATTATAATCTTATTAGGAATACTGCAAACAATTTCTTTAGAACGATCTCGAATAATCTTGATAGAAAATCTAAAGTAAACGGTGGAACGTTGTAATCTTAATGACATTGCAACTCTGATTTCTGTTTCATCTCTCCCGCTTGGCTATACGTTTTACGGGCCGTCATTTCTCATTCCGTTTGTAATAAGCGGGAGAATATTCAACAGGCAGCCGAAATTATGGTAAACCCAGTCCTCGCCTTCTATCTGGGAACCTCGAACGGAATTGTTATCAACGATATCCCTTCTCCCGCGGCGGAAAAGTATTTAAGATCACGTGATACCAACAGAAATGTTCAGTTTATAAGTACGCAAGGAAATGTTGTTTGTACAGGAGGTGACCGGTCTACTAAATTATTATAGGCACTGCTTTTCTCGATTAGAGAGAATACTTAAATGAAAAGCTCTAATGAAAAGCTTTGTCAAGCTTCAGAATCTGCAATAGCCGTTTCAGATTCTCTTGAGACGAACTCTCAGCGAGTATAGCCTTGTAGAATGAAATAAGCTCGCCGTACACAGGGGAGTTCTCGACGTTGATCTGCTTATCTGAAATTGCTGTAAGACTTTGTTCGAGTGTCCGTCGCGCAGTCTTTCGCAGTTCCGTTCGCTCTTAAACAGTGGCGACCAAAGTGCTGCTGGCTGCAAAATCAAAATTCTACGTGGCGGGACAGTCGGGTCCGGGCGCGGGAAGTTGGCGATGTATCATTGTCAAGGAAGCGAGTGCCGATAAAACTGAGAGAAGAGCGAATTCAGCGCGATGTGGTCCGCGAAGCGTCGTCGGTTAGCACGGAAGTGTCGGTCTTCTCTCGCCCCATATCGTCCACGGGCTAGCGACCGTGCGCGATTATTCTTTTCGGGACTCGATCTCTCTTCCTCCCTCTCTGTCCCTCCGCCCGCTCCCCCCCCCCCAACGCCGCTCGTCTCCTGCGTTTGATCTTTGCTCGTGGTATATATTTTTCGACTGGCTCTCGCGGAGTCGAACAATTTGTATGCCACGGTGGTTTTCAATTTACATTTAAATTGGTTGCTTATGGCGTTCTGTCGTCCATGGTAGTATCGGGGGATAAGGAGAGAGGGAAAGAGAGAAACAGGGCCAGAAAGGGGGCCGAAAGGGGAGCACAGTCGAATCCAGTACCAAACGCGACCGAGACGGAGAAAGAGGGAAAGCAGCGAACGGGGACAGGGGGGGGGGGGGGCAGGGCAAGGGCCCGGGAAACGGAGAGACGAGTAACGTGTGTCCTGCTGAACAGTCAAATACCGAAACGGCGCCGCGAAACGGGAGAGTGGCAGAACGTTCCTGCCGGGTTCAACGAACCCCGAGCTTCTCCGCTCGGTTTTTACCAGCCGAGTCTGGTCCACGGGGAGCAAGAACGACGAGCCCGCGTACTTCTCGATATCCTGCCCTCCAGTTCGACCGTCCGTTATATACCGATTGCCTGCGAATCCCCGATGACGGACGAAGGGAAAGACCTCGATCCCTTCCCCCTCGAAATTCGCCGTCTTCTAACGCGCGACAAACGACTAAATTCCACGAAAAGACCGTCTAATGAAACCTTCATGAGCGAACAAAAGAATTTCACGACTTAGAAGATACTTCGGTCTGGGTAAAATGAAATCACGTTTTTACGGTAACGAAGACTGTAAGTTAAATACGGCCGGTAAGTGGGCACCGACTCGCTAATTAATTATGCGTTTAATTAAATTTCAATCCTTCGTGATAATAATTACGATACGAAGAAGTGTTCGTTAACGATAAGCCGGGTAATGCCGAACCTCCGGAATATCGCAGTACCTGACTGTAACGAATTTCTTCGTTATTTTCGTCACTTTGGTGCGGCTTTTAATGGCGGCTAAATTCGCAGCTTTTTATTGAGCGCAATACGTCCTCGGTGATTCGGTGGTCTTTGAAAAATGTCGAAACACGGGGAGAATTAACGAGGAGTCACATTGGTCGCGACGGTTGCACTTGCCGAGTTATCTCCGTTCCTTACTGAATTCAGCTACGGAATTCCGTGTAATTTGTTCGGATGGAGATAAAGTTAATTGGAGTCCTGCGGGACGGGAGTTACGAGGATCAGTGGCGGTGCAAGCACCGCCACCCGCCTGCTCCGCCGACCGCGAGAGGAATTCCTAGATCGTGCTAGTAAGTAAACGCCAGGGAGATCGATATCGGCCAGCGATTTATTACGATTGTCGCACATTCTGTGCAAATGAGCTTGTAGCGATGCAACATCGATACATTTCTTGCGATTCGCCTGCCAGGAAGAACCGCTGACTTCTTGCGTCAAGCCCGTCCCTGTGCAACTGCACCTCTGTCCGCGGACTCTTATCAGTCCTCCAATTCCCTACGTTTCTGCGCGAGGAATTAACTCCGGCCCATTCTTCCTCGCGCAAAAAAGACCTTTACTGATCGCCCCCAAGGCACATGCTACGTACCGCCTTCAATGGGAACATTAAATTCCATTAAGCTAACGATCTTTCTTACCTGGACTTCTAATTTCCTGTGTTTTTTTCCAAGCAATAGAATGAGGATAAGCAGCTCGAATTAGCACAGCTTCATCCTTCTTCGATGGAAAAATGCTTTGGCGATCTTATTAAAGGACATTGTACCTCGTAAGTATCTTATTCGCTGGAAACATTAAACGCCGTTAAGCTTACAATTTTTCAGGCTTGTAATTTACTCTGCTTTTTGCAGGGCTATGTTTGAAGCTAATAGCAGGGGTTAACTCCGGCCGATATTTCTCGGTACAAATAATGCTTTACTCGTCGCACACTTCCATGTATCACGTTCAATGTGAAATGCTGAGCACCGTTAAGTTTACAACCTTTTCTCACAATTTTAATACGCCCAAGCGACTCCTCATACGCATTTCGGATAATGATCTATAAAATTGCGCGTCTGCCAGGGGGAAGTTACGCAGCAAAGGGACGATATTAACTTCCCGGGAGACATACGACCGCTCATTGTGATATTTACTTATCCTTTTTACGGCAGACCACTGTGTGCACACCGGTTACTGATTTAATACCATTCCGCTGCTTTAAAGCGACTATCATTCCACAATAGTCGCAGCAAGAGAATCCTCTTCCTACTGGTACTTGACCGGTGATTTAGATAAGTATGCTCGGCGTGGAAGTAAGAAAAGAAGTTACTCAGCGCGCCGGGACGAGGAGCAGGGGAGGGGTAGGGAAGGGGGAAGTACGAGCCGGTACTCTCGCGAAAGACCAACCGACCGCTGCAAGGAGATATTTGAATACGACTATACCGCGAGTAAATCGTCTCTCCGCAAACGAGTGTGGCCAGGGCTACACAAGAAATGCATTTGCCGGTGGGGGCAGGGGGGAGGGGGAGGGGGGTGAGAGAAACGAGGGAAAGAGAAGGTGGATCTGCCGGCCGGTCGTCAAGTGGGGGAGACGACCCCGCTGACGGCGCGTAAGGGAGTCGGCAGGCCCCTCCGGCCCGTGGAAGGCCCCAATCGGGTTATCTCCCATCACTCGTTCCTCGCGAAAAACGCAGAAAAAGGGGCAAAAGGGCAAAAAAGTCAAGTCGACGCGAGAGAGAGCAGAGGAAGAAGGAAGAAGGTCAGAACCGGAAAGCTCGGTCAGGCTCAGCTTTACCACTTGGGACAGTGGAAATTTGAACGTTTCGAAGGTTCACGTGGTGGACTTCAACGTAGGGTTTAGACAGATTTTTCGTGGGTATTGCAAAGCCAGCGTTCAATCGTACGCAAATAAAGTAACGCGTGAGGAAAGGGAAGGATTGAACGAGTAAAACGGAAGAACGACGGGATAAAAAAAGTAGTCCAGGAGATGGTTGACGGGCAAGAGGGAAAAGGAAAGTAAGTGCATTGGTAGGAGTGGAGGGGGCGAGGGAGGGGACGGGAAGAAGGAACGAGATGCACAGTGCTTCGTAATATATAGGCCGTATCTCAGGCTCGCAAATTGCCTTTTTAAACACAACAAGACAGCCGTGCCCCCTTTCAATTTACGCCGGGGCCTTTTTCGCGTGCGCGGCCCAATGCCGTTTGCAACCGGCCACCGAGTGTATTTCGCTGAACCCACCCTTCCCCCCATCGTTTCTCCCCACCTCCTGAAACCCTCGCCATCCCACCTGCCCCGCACGGGCAATATCCAATTCTTTGTAAAAACCTACCGTATATTATCGCAGTTGTTGCGAGTTCGGGGCAGACAGACAAACAACGCGCAGCAGACTGCCCGAGGGATAAGAATAACAAAAAGTCAAGGGAAAAGTGCCCTTGGACGCACCGAGGCCAAAGGTCAAATACAATTTCAGCGTTCATCGAAGGTATTCAATAATTTTGTGCCGTGGGAAAATCTGGGGATTACGATCGAGGGATATATTTTTCCTTCGACATTCTTTGAAGTAGTTTTGAGAGATTATTTGTCGAGAATTTAAATGAATTAAAAACTGATGAAGTACCGAAGAGTAATTTATGAGATTAAATTCGGTGTAACAGAGATCTTTATTAGTACAGCGAAATTATGCAACTGAATTTCTAAGCTACCGTTGGTATTTCGGATTTTTCCATTGATTGGTCGTAATTTAAGCTCAGCGCGATTCCCGTTTACGCATTTGCCGCGGAAAAATTTGCACGTGCGTAGAATTTCCATTGAGCATCGTAGCGCAGCGAGGGCCGAGTACTTAGAATACAGAATTGTGGCCTTACGGACGGATAGGCTAAAAGATTAAAAAATGTATCTGGCTGGCGAGCGAACAGCACAGGAAACCGGGCCACTTGTTGCTCGTTGAATCGCGAGGTTCGATTGCACGGCACATGGCATACGCGCTCATACACATCAACGAGAAAAGAGAACCTGTCGGGGAGGAAAGGAGAAATTCCGTGCTGCCGAGTGGTTAAGCCAGCGTTCGGTTGACTCAACGAGATTGTCGATTTATGTACTCGCGTTACTCCTTTTACGCGTACTCCCCCCCCCATCGTCCCTTCTTTCTGTCTCTCCCTCTCCCTCTTGTCCTGCCCCACCGTTGAACTCACCTCCTTACCCCCCGATAATTAGAACCCTCCTATAGCCGTGTACGCACGCCTGTGTTCCCGGAGGAGAGCGTAATCCTCCGAACACCGGATGATACGTGGAAGGATTCAAAAATCGAAGCACGAGAAGTGCCAAAGGTCTAAACGAGCCACGATTAATCCCCTCGTGAGAAGAAGGGGGGGGCAGAAAATAGGGGGCCGAGAGAATGAATGATGGATTCGACGGAACGCACCTCGGATACGGCTCGTTAATCGGATTCATCTGTTAGAATAATCAGATGTCATTAAAGTCGTTAGAACGACATTTAAGAATGCCACCAAGACTTTAGAAAGTGCAATTAAGTTAATAAATCTACTGAACGAGTGGTCGAACAAAATAAGAAATTTCGTGTAGGAGTCTGTACATATGTTTACCCGAAAAATTCTTTAAAAACAATTTATGTACCTTATGTATGTAAAAATCTTTTTATCCTTGCCTGAGAATAATTGGCCAGGTACAGAATAAAAACCGAATCACGTAAAATGTCAGAGGTTTGACCGAGGCGTGGTGAATCTAGAATAAAAAAATGAGAAAATATGCTTCCGTTGTTAGAACACACGCTATGTTCGCGTCTTATCTATGATCATTCTGGAGCCCAACGATTTCCCCTCCTTCGTTCCGCGCATCATTGCTTATTCATCCGTTTTAGCCGGCCGATAGCGGACAGGTTGGAATATTCGATGACAGCACATCGCGGCGGCAAATAGAAAACTCGCCTATTCGTCTCATTAATCTTATTATTTCTCGATTGCCCGTGGCTTTATCTCCGATATAATAATATGTTACAGGGGGCAGCGTTATTACGGCTCGGGATTTTGCACGTTCATCGCGCGATTCTATCGGCACTCTGTGGATTCGCCCGAGGTGCAACCCCGAAGATAGGCAACGCTGTCGACACGACAGGATATATAAAATCAGGCCGCCAGGGGCACCTTCTTTCTTTTTCCCAAGCAATTCCAACAAATTTATTGCCTTGCACTTAAGCGAAACGCAAATATCTTAAAGACTTCCACCGGGAATGTTAACTCGCTCGATAAGATCATTTGGTTATCATTTTTCAGGACAGCACAAACTGGAACGAGTTGATAATAAGAAGTTTAGTAATCTAACTGCCAGATTTACCACGGCTATTTTCAGATGAATATTCAAGAGCTTTTTTGCCGAAAGTTAAAATGTGCCATCTCGTAAGAAGTTTGTACTTCTGACAGACTCTACGACATTCTGATTTTTGGTAGATGACAGCTAAAATGGATCGTGCTTGATGTAATGTGTTGATAATGAGGGAACGGAGAACGTAGAAACTTCACCTTGGAAGTTGTGCTCAATACCAATAAAAACAAAGCAAAACGAAATTTTTGTACAGTTCTTTTTTTACCATTCACATGTTATAATTCCTACCCTTCACAATCGATCAATCAGTACGTCAGAACGTGTCATAAACTCAATACAAAAAATAGTAGATACACGAATTATCTGTATAAAACGGAACTAAACTTTTTTGCCCACCTTTCACAAAATACCACGGTAATAACGACTTTCGTAATAACCAATGCTTAATAATCACTTTCTTTTTCTGCAAGAATTGTGAAATTGGAATAAAAGGAAATTACGCGATGTGCAAGTGAATATTTTAACCGACTTAACGGGAAGCTTCCGTTTGTCATTTCCTCTCGGCCTTCCCACGGAAATTTTAGCTTAATGGCGGTCTACGTGCTAGGTTATTAAGTACGTAAATCTCTGCTGGCGTGTAAAAGCACGTGGATAATTCGCGAGGTACAGGCAGCGTATACGCGGCGATTTAATTGAATCATCCACGGCGTATGTCGCGGTTGAATATGGCAGACCGTTAATAAACCGTTACCCCTGCGCTCTCCCGGCAACTCGTGTGCCGATGTTATTTTATAATAGGCTCGCGTAACGGCCAGTATTCCGCACTCTTTCATATATATATATAAATAAAAAAAGGTGCGAGCTATATATATATATATATATATATATACCCACACAAAGCGCGACAACGGCCGGTAACGTTAATATATATCGGTTTATCTCCTCCCGATCGGCTCTTATAACGATACACCTCACCTAACTTCTCTTAACGAGCAGCGATTTTTCTGGGCCGTTTTAATGGCGACTTTCTCCCGTTTGTTGTTGGCCTGCACGATCGTATCTCGCACGGGGAATTAATTAGTGTCAAGCGTGTGTCTTTAAAGGTCCGCGGGCCCCCGGTGCACGCGCGGCCGCGATTCTCACGAAATGCAGAAATCCGCGCTGAGTTTCGTCGGGGTGCATTCCGTGGCTTACCCAGGCTCGTTCGGTGAGAATCATGTTTAGAGTGGCGCACGAGCGGAGAGCTAACGACCGTGCCCCTCTTGTATATCACTGTACCTCGCGCGTACCGACTAACGTCCTGCCACGGTGACATTAAACACCGAGCTTTCAAAGCCAAACCGCCGACGCACAAATAAAGCAGCCTTGCCCAAATTGCGAAACAACCGACCGAACTGGAGGGCGTTTAATCGCAGAATACTTGAAAAACACATTCTCGCAATAAGATTCTCGCTAAGCTGAGATTCTCCGAGCTAAGCGAATAATCCTGCGGTAAAATTACCCCCGAGAAAACGGGGCTTTGCCGAGACAGTTTCCTAAAAAACACGAAATCGGAGAATCTGGGCTCTGTAGTTGGTGATTATTGGAGAATTCAATGCGGTCTTACGGCGCGTAACATACTGTCATCCGAATGGGGCCCCATTTCCTCTGGACGCTGGCGAATAAAACTGGAGCGAGTGGGTGCGATTGTTTACGATGGAAAAATAATTGCGAGTTTCGAGGGTGGAATAAACGTTGGCGCAGCACACGTGCAGGGAAGCACGAAGAATGGCTTGGCAGGACGCGACGCGAATGAAACGACGTAACCATAGGCGTTACGACGTTGATATGTGTTTCCATGACATCCTCCCCCTCGCGTGATTGGATGTGGAACGTTCCTCGCGCGATACCTCTGCGCGTGTCGGCTTCATATACGTCCGCAGGCGCGTGTATGCACGGTCCCAAAATTATTGCCGGCTTCGTCGCGCGTACGGTCCTTCCCGCCCAGTAATGTATGCGTACCTCTCATAACACCTTCGCGACGTCCTTTCCGGTTTATACGACGAGTTACAAAGAGACACGACGGCCCGGGGAGAAGGTGAGGGGGTAGAGGGGAAAAAGAGAAGAGCCAGGACGAGCCCGCGGTTATATCCTTCCTCCACATTTATACGGCAAAGAAGCACAAAGAAGCATGACACCGTGGTCACCAGCCTTTCCCTCATACCACTGTAAATAAAGCATTTTCAAGCGAGCAGTAGAAAGGCAACCGTTCTTCGTTAGCTTCTTTTTTTTTTTTTGAAACCGCAACGACGTTTTTTAGTGGCGAAAGGCTACAGCACGGATAAAGTCTTTCGTGGCAAAAGGAACGAAAAATCGGTGATTATTCTCACAGAAAAAACGTAGAATACATAATGCTGTTACAGGATTTCATTTGTAGGATAAACATTTAAATCGTAATCTTCTTGTAGCGGTGCACTGTCTTGAGAGAATTTCAGGCCACATGCGGCGATGTAGGGGCAAATCATTACGTAAGACGTTCCTAAACAAATATTCCCAGCCGGAGGAAATGGTGTCAAACACGTGAATGACTAATGGTTTTTCAGGTTCAAAAGTTTTTCACTCTCGGTAGGTCGTTGAAACGGGGAAATGTCTACACGCTTAGTTCGACAGAACCGTTAAAAGATTATTCGAAAACTTTTAATAAAGCCCAGTCCGACTAGATACGCTCGATTAATGACTTTCTCCGTCAGATAGTATTTTTACGCAACGCTCAGCAGGTGCATCTCGGAATAAAGTGCATACCCAAGGGATTGCTTTTAATCGTTGGCCAGAGCCGTCGGCTTGTCACAGATTCACCAAGTTTAACTTGGCAGGATTCTCCCGGGGTTCGGAAAAATCACAAGACTTGGGCCGATGTTAGGTGCGAGATTAAATCGTACAAGACCGACTAATGAGTTTCAGTGAGGTATTAGAACGTATTTGTAGGGAATGCTCGGCGGTTGCGTTTCGACGGAAGGTGCATTGGGAAGGCGAGAAAAAGCATCCTGCCTATCTCGCTCGTGCCAGACCGTCGTGTACATGTCGCTTATATGTCCCAGTCGTCGCTCGCGACGCATACAACCTGCGTACATTCTCATGCAAGAAGGATTACAAGCGTATATGCGGATATCCCGTTATTGCCGGTCCGCTCGCAAATAAACAAGATGGGACGCGAGGGCGGCCATTACTCTTTCGCGCGATATACACACGACGCACACAGGAATACGTATTGCAAGTCCCCCCTTTCATACCCCAATATGACATTTTATAAGCTCCGGAGGAAGTGGCGCGTGAAACTATGCGCATAAGTCTGACATGAAGGAACTTCGGCGATTCCAACGACGGCGCACGAGAGAAAGGAAGAAATGATTGAACATTAACAAAAATATTTGAAAGACGCAGGATGCAAGGAGGAAAAATTAGTCTCAGCGAGCAAAGTTTTTCGATCTCTTCGATCTCTCTATGATCGTTAGAATTTTTCTCGAACTTATTGCGCTTATTGAAATTCATTTTCACGTGGAATTTGTTGGTATATATGATTCCACGAGCGACAGAAGACCGTTTACGCTAAGATCAATGGCAAGAATTATAGAAGTATAATAGCAATGTCGTTTCCGCCAAGTTGCGTGGTCTCTTATTTTGCAGCTGTCTCCGGTGATAATGCGCTTACGTCCCGCGGTGTATAATTATGCCATTCCGCAGCGGCTCTATTAAACGACAGCGAGGTAGGACGGCGAAGGTAGACGTCCGGCGCTATCACTCAGCACCGGCGGACAGGAACCCTCGGTTCGCGTGCTCCGTCGTTTCTCCCGTCTCGATTGCCCCTCGTTCCCCTCGTCTCGTCCGGCAATCGCCTCGGATTACAACGTACCGTTGTACCTGCTCCTTAAGGGTCCTTCGGCCGTGTATGCTGACGCCGTTCTATGTACACTGTGCCTGCTATATGCGCGGATATACCGGCCGAAGGTCGACCTACGAAGCGCCGTCGAGTACGCGTATGTGCACGCACGAATGCTGAGGGTCCCCCCCTCGCCGCGGAGAAAGGCAGAGCGCAAAGAAATTTCACGCCGGCCATGCTCGGACCTTGGCCCCGCGCCAACGCAGCCAAGGGTAACTCGATAAGACCCTCCCGCCACTAATTACGGAATTATTTCGCTATCGGCCAAAGCTGAGGACCTAACTCAAAGTAAGGACCTGCAAAGACGGGAATGCGGCAGCTTCGTAAAAGCAATTCAAAGAAATCCAACATCGAGTTACGTGACAGAAACAATGGCGAGTCGAAGGAAAAGAAATAGACCGAATGGGAGTAATTGAAACCTCCGGAGTTTCTTACAACTTTCTCAAGCAGCGCGCGGTGACAAAGTTTCCCGATTATCGCTCGATCGTGAGGACTGCTCCGGTTTTCTCAAGAGGCTTTCCTCGCTGTATCTCCTCTGTGCAGAAATGAAAACTCTAAAGGATGCACCGTGAAAAAGACGGGAGGACGGTGAGTTACGAGAAATAGGAAGAAACGGCCGGACCACGGGGTTGAGGGTTACAGGATGAAAAAAAGCAATGGATGGCCCAAAGGGTAAAGGTAACGCGAAGGGCTGGGAGGGGGGTGGGTAGGAATGGCGGAAGGAGAACGAGGAAGAAGGGGAAGAGGGGGAAAGGGGAGTTAAAGTAGGGGCCGAAGGAGCAGCGGAAAGCCACCGAGGCGGTCTGCCGTCAATAATTCCCACATGTAATGAGGCGGGCTGTTGTTCGCGGGCGGACAATAACGCCCATAATTCACCGTACGTGCACTCGCCAGAAACTTATCCCCCGGTTTTAAGAGGAATCCTCTCCGGTGCACCGGCAGCGTCGATGCCGCGCGGGAAAAGAACGATACGACGCGGGGGAATACGGTGGGGAGGGGGGGTTGTCGAAGGGGGCTGCGGAGCGACGTCGAAGGGCCACCATGTGCCCCCTCGGACGGTTTTTCATTGCGAGCCAGCGCCGCTGCCACGTTACACGGTACGCACGTGAAATTACGAGCCACGGACCGCCGCCTATCCTACACTTCGAAAGGAAATCTTTGGTAAATTAATGCGCGTAAAGTAGCCTGCGTGAACGACCATTAATCTCCCCCTCAATGGTACCGCTGCAACTTTATTAGAATCCAAAGTAAGGCCCAAACGACGACGGAAGACAGAGAGAGAGAGAGAGAGAGAGAGAGAGAGAGAGAGATAGAGAGCCAAAGGGGCAAAGTCACTGAGAAATTATCGCTATGTGAAATATCGTCCCGAGAAATATTACGGGTATGTCTTTATCGGAAATTTCGATTCCGGCCACGGATGAGCGCAAGAAATATTCACGAATTCATATTTACACGGCCGCTCGTAACCGTACGATTAATCTTTCCCATCGACCACTGCTGAGAGTTTAGTCGAATAGTACGTGAGATCGAATCACCGAGAGTCTCGTATCTGTCTCTGATTATAACGTAACCAAGTGGGTATTATATTGCAGGGGAATATTTCAAGAACAGCTGATAAATGTACTTTAATTCGTACAATACACGAAAAGTAAAGAGAAATGTTCAACAGATGTCTCCTTTCTCCTTGGTCATAAATATTGTAACGAAATATAAGAAAAAAGGTAACTGGAATTAACAGTTGTATTAGTTACAGAATATCGGAAAGTGAACTATCCGTGATATGAGCGACTAGTAGTAATACTCAATGTATAATCGTACATTAATTTCCGACCCACGCGATTCGTTTAATGAGTAAATATGGCGAAAGAACGTGAGATTCGGGCTGCAACGGGGAAGTCTTTTCCTCGGACGTGTTACCGGAGGAATGTACAAGGGGCCGAGCGACGAAACGAGACCTCACTCGGCCGATGAAAGGGTATACCCCGTTAAAAACACACAAACAACGTACAGAAATTACTTTTGTCCCGCTACGCCGTAAGATTTACGGCGGGGCAACAAGCTCGCATTGGCGTAGGACAGCGAGGAGACATAAATCAGGGAGAACTTATGAGAGACCATTCATTAATATTAATAAGCCGTATGTATCTGTCCGGTATAACGATACACGATAGTTGCCCCGATCGATACTCTCCCGGGACTTTTCCCGGCGATGATGAGGAACGATGATTAAAATGAATCGCGAACTTCGAGCCGCGAGGTAGACGGTCCCCTTCTTACACGCTACATTATCTCGAATTATGGCCATACAATGGCGTCGAGCTGTACTTTTCCATCAACGGTGCCCCTTCGGTTGAGGAACGAAGGGGTAATCTAGAGCTAACCGGATGCGAAAAGGTTTACGCAAAATTCAAGCACGCGTAAGGAAGTCAGTCATTCAATGGCAATTAAAAGCCTTGCAAATACCTACCATCAATGCTAATTTAAAGCTACGATATCGACAGGAAAAGAAATGTGCGATAATGTAATACTGTACAATGGTAAAATTGGGCAATTTCCTTTACCATGGTTTTTCATAGATTTCTTTCGGGTGATGAGAAAGTCATTTTCGTTGAGCCTCGTGCTAAAAAGTGGCGAAATAGGGATGGCAATTACCTCGCGGAATTACGGGAAGAAGCGGCTCTAGCTGAGTATCGGAAGAAGTCGGGCAAAACGAGGCGTTGCTCTTTCAATTACTCCGGCGAAGGGACGTAAATCAAAGCTGCACAGCTGCATTAGGCGAGGGTAATGGCGATATAATCGAGGACCGGGGAGAAGCCGAAATGGCAGGCCAAAAAGTAAGTGAGAATGGCTGTCGATTTAGCGGTGAGAGGCGGGAGAAAAAAGGGACACGAAGAAAGCAGAGTACACGGTAGCGAAGACGAATGATATCTAATAGGGAGAAAGAAGTCCACAACGGGGATTCGGCGCGTCAGGTGATGCCTATCGGTCAGACGGTTTAATTAATAACGACACCCGGCCGGGCTGACATCTCCCAGCGGTGTGAGTAATAGCCTCCGCCCACATGATCACCGGTCCTCTTCTTTCTCTACACCTATACGCACGCACACGTACACAGGCATGACGCATACACGCAACATAGGGTCGTCCTGGCCGATTCATTTCACTCACAATCAGGCGAGAGTGTCTCCAACTAGCCGGAGAGTAAAGGTCCGGAATGACAGATTAGGAATCTCAATTCAAAGTTCATCCAACGAAAAAATCTTAACCCTTTATGCTCCTATTCTCAAGATGTCACGGCGGATTTTGAGCAATAAGTATCGCTAGGATCGCGCTTCAAGTGCCATACGCAAGAAAATAAATGCAACGATATGGTCATGCGTGTTCATCCTTTTACGATAGACAAGAGAACGTCGGCCAGGAAATTTTGATGAATAAGTAATACCCTTCGTCTGAGGTATGTTAAGTTACAAATTTTGCAGCGTACGACAAGATGTTATTTTTCGCCCAGGACAATATTGAGCGTGAGGTCGGTTTCGTGGCAGGATCAAAGAAAATAAATAATCCATTTACCTAATGATTCGAAATGCAATTAATCTTCGAAACATCGGACTTGGCCGTTTATTAAAATACCTTTACTGAAGCCGAACGAGCCGCACGATAGATTTCCAAGTCACGAAGCGAACTCACGCGTCTATACTGCAACGCGGGAGAACAAACGAGGAGATTATATCATTGATTGCGTCACGCCATAAATTTGAGATAGACGAAGGGTGATAATGAGCATAACGAGGCGATGCCTGAGGTGATGCAACGTGCATAGGACGTAGTTTCGTAGATATACCTGGACGTCTACCGTGGAATCTCCACGCTAATGTCTCAGAAGGATCTCCTGATTTATACGGCCCAATCATCATAAATAAATAAAAGCTATGATTGCAATTGCAGGGGTGCTTTAGGATTTAACTTACTACAGTTACTCACGCGATAATACTTCTCTACGCGATTCATTATAACACTCCTGGGGTAAGGAGAATGATCCAGTGGATAACGTTCCGCGTATGTGGGGCAAGTCTTCTGCCGGCTAAATTGAAATAATGGTTCCCCGCCAAAAAAAAATATCCCGAGATTTCTCTCGTTTGATCCGACATCATTAGACACAAAGAGTCATCAAAAAACGTCAAAGCTCTGACGTACATTCATGCATCAATGGATATAACTGTCCTGCCTACGTTCTCATAATTGCAGAGTCATGGTCGCGTAGTTCGATAGACTGCCAAGACCATTAACCAATCATATGCACCGAACGCGCAGGAAGAGGATATCGGGAGAGATTATATCACCCGCTGCGTAATGCTGTAAATTCCAGCGCAGCGGAACGAAAGAAAATTCGATGAAAGACGGTAAACTTTTAACGAGCGCTACCGAGAGTTTAATGGAGAAAATTCTTTCATCGGGATTTCTCCAGTAAATGATCGTTAATGTAAATTATATCGCATCGAAAGAGTACGACATAATTAGCAAACCTTCAAGCTTCTCAATGATAGGTGGGTAATTGGTGCGTATGATTAAATCCGATTACGGTAAACATTTTCTCAGGAATGTTGAAAATAAACATAGGTATAGTGGTCGGTGGGCATATACGCGAAATTGCAGAAGTTGATCGCAAGTGTTTCAACATTCCCTGAAGAAGACTGTAATTTTCGTAAAATCTGGAATTCAAAAGCGGTACGCGACTAAGAACAAATATTAAAATGTCCAATAATGAGAGAGTGTCGATGCAGTATAAAAAAGAAATCCCTGAAAGAAACCTGCCTACAGTTAGAAATCAGCAATCTCGCCAACGACTCTGAGATTCATCCTGTAGTTTCCGGTAGGAATGTTATAATTTTCATCCAAGTATCTCCATCTAAACAGTTGGATATAACTATTATTTCGTAATGCGGGAGTAACTGTAATTGGCAGGTACACTTACAACCGGTAATCACAAATTGCGATATCAGAAATGGGTCCTCCGACTAAACATGAGTACGTGAGACAAGTGATTTTGCCGAGCGACATGTTGAATTGTTCTTTCCGGTGGGGAAGAGGGCAATCTTGGGAGGAATATCAAAGCGTATCCATCTGTGAGATCGACACGTGAATCGGTACTTTGCGAGCGCGTGCGTGTCGGATACCTCGTAACCGAGATTGGCACAGTTTCTCTTGCTCTCTGTGCTGAGGCCTCGGCGGAGTTAAGCCGGCGGATGATTAAGCGACTGATTAATTTGAGATTAGCGGCGCGGATGATCATAATGGAGCGTCCAGTGCGATTACAGGCCGCTCTATTACGCTGATTAATCGAATACAACCGTGGCTACATATGTATGCCGTACATATAAAGCGAGCGAAGGCGGTTTACGGTTCCATCTGGCTGCGGGGAGTGCAGGAATGTCGGTTTCCTCCCCCAATTTGTCCGCCCGTCGAACCTCGGCATCGGCCCTGCGGGATAATGACGCGTCGAGGAGGGTTCAGGCTGCGCAAGGTGGTCCACCGGCCCTCCCGCACCTTCCACGGGTCCAATAGTTAAAGAGCGGAACGAGGCAAACTACCGGAGAACGCTCTTTATCGAGGAGGAAGAGCACCGTCGGAATGGACGTGCGGAATGGAAAGTAGGATGCTTAAAGCCACGTGAGCCACCGCCACTATCAACCGTACGGGAATTCCACGACTATTCTACCGCTGCTACTGCTGCTCTAGCTAAGCAATGAACGTCATTAGTCGCAGACGTATAATAAGAACGGCTACGGTTCGCGTAATGCCCATGATAGAGCCGGTAGTCCAGATCACGGCTAAAGCTCTTGCGTAACTATGGTAACTCGAATCATTGTATAATTCGACAGTACTATCGACAATGATTAACCGTCCTTCCAATCCCAACAGCTGCAACGTGTCACAAGTATATCTGCGCACCTGTGAATTTAACGGGGAAAAATCCCATGGCCCGCATTTACTTCGACACGGCGCATAGAATATGTAAGGAAATGTTCCTTACGTCGCGAATTAATGGCACACATTTGCAATTCCGACGCCGGAAGTACGACGAATTGTACGAAAAGTATTAATGACTCTGAATTAGTGAATTATTGTTCTGCTCAGACTGCAGTTCAGAACCGAGCATACCATGGATGGTTACTGAACTCATACCAATTTAAACTGTTCAGCAGGATTTAAATGCGATAATAATTGCAAGGGAGCAAATTGAATTTAAGAATAACTCGGAAAATTAGAAGTTACAGTGGAAATAATGATAGAAATGAATAATTAATACGACGCGACGGCAGTTGTATAATAATCCTGTAATATATTACGAGTCATAACGGTGACGGTAAACGTAATTGTAATTGCGGAAGTAGTGTAGTATAGCAATGGCGTCGCTGGTAGTGGCAGCAAGCGATACTCGCCAGTGTCGGACCGTCTCGATATCAGACTCGAGGGGGCTCGAATAATGCGGACTCTGACCATATTAGGATGCCTATAGCGTGCCGTTTCCTGCCAGGATCCGATGCTATCCGATGCATATTGAGAATACCCGGCGACTGCCAATGTAGAGCGATCAAGTCAATATGATCCCAAGTTAAACCCTATTCGGTCTGCCTCGTTCCTCCACGTGCACGGAAAACATATGTTTACGCATATAACCCGTTCGAATGTCGAGGCCAGGGTACTCGGTTTCTCCTGCACGGCATAATTTCCCTGTGAAAGTCGTAAGAGACTTTTTTGCGCTCACGAAATAACAGTCACGTACGATAGCGAAAATAAAAATCTCCCAAACGAAGGATATCACCGAAAGAACCTAACGACACACTCACGTCCGCCCAGAGAATGTACTTTTGCTATTCGTTTAACCAGTTGGCCAATTTTTTTCGCTCCAAACGTACCTGTCGCGCGATTCAAAACCATGTTTTCTATTAGAACTTTAATGTCACGATAACTCTTTGTGATTCGGGAGATAAGCCAGCAGGCGGGGCAGTTTATAAGAAAAAACATATGATTTAGTATTCACACGTTTAACAGCGCCGTTAGCTTGAATCTCAATGTGAGTTGAAAGGCCATTCGCCAGGGATTTTCGCTGGATAATGTTTTTCGAGGCACGCGCTTCGGGACACTCGGACGCGTGCTCCGTCGGCTTCTTCGGCCTCGAATCAATTTACATTACACCTCCGAGATCCGATCTATCGATCTCGCTCGATGTGTCTCCTCCGTTCCGAGGGCCATTCGTCAGTCCTGTCCGCGGTCTGATTATTCCCGTACGTCTCTCCCCCGCGTACCCCACCTTTCTCTTTCTCATCCCCCCCCCCCCGCACCCTCGTTCGGCCCGTCAGCGTTTCTCGGTCTTCCTCCTTCCGTGCCATTCCTCTTTCCCTCACTCCCATTTCGCCTTTCGTTCCCTTTTATTCTCTTTCTCGGTCCGCCTCATTCCCCTTCTCGTTCCCTGTCAATCTTCTTCCCGCTCGGCATCATCCTCCTTTTCCCTTCCTTGCACTTCATTTTCCACTCCATTTCATTCGCCTTGTCGTACCATCCGTTTCCCTTTCTCACTAATTTACGTCTCATTTTATTTCACTTTGTCCTGTTGATTCTCTTCCTTCCTGCTGATATATCTAAGCCGTTTTATTATCATTTTCTTTTCCCATTATTTCCTGTTTTCATTTTCTGTCGTTATTTTCTCGTTCCATTTTGTTTTCCGTTCATGCTCACTACTCTTCCTACTTTTTCTCTGTTATTTAAATTTTCTCCCTTTCCGCTGGAAACGAAACTGCGATTCTTGCCTGCAATGCGTATGCACGTCACATACGGTGTGCAGCTGGACACGGTTCGACACTCTTCCCAGCGGTGGAATCATAAAGTCTGCGTTGGAATGCATCGATACGCCATGGAAAGGTTTGCGAGAAGTACCGCATGCGGAGCAAATAGTCCGCAGTGAGTTACAGGCACCGGAAATATTTCCAACCTAATTGGATTTCCTTGTTTATGTAGAAAAATATATATTGAACATCCACATACCCGCATAATAAAATGCATGTATCGTTCAAATGGAGAAAGTTCGTTCTAATTTTTCTCCGAATATTTCAAGATGTTTCGAAGGAAACGCGGGGGCGCTGGTCCGTATTTCCACTTTTCTTATTTCCTATTAAGAACCGTCGCATTATTTCCGATTAGATTAATTACATCTACGATTTCATTCGTATCACGTATTCCGAAGAACTCTTTTTGATAATTACTGCGCACGATACGGCTGGAAATGGTTAATGATATTTTAATAGGTTTGATGCATATTTATAAAACTGCTATCACGAGGGCGGCGGTAATGGCCGCGACATTGGCGTTGTAAATTCCGCGCGGACTTGAACTCGCTGATTATTCGTGACGCTGATATGCGGCAGATTGTAGGATGATAAGAGGGCTGGTGGTCGGTGAGCAATGGAAAGTCGTGAGGGAACGGCGGGAAAAGGAGAGAAGGCCGATATACTCCGAAGGAGCGCGTATTTTAAAGGCGAGCACGCTTGCTAATAAGATCGCGTTTTACGACACCTCGTTAGGGTAGGGAAGATTTACAGGCGGGCCCGTGTGTGAGTGCAACGGGGCTCGTTCTGTTTCGCCCGGTCCACACGGGCCCGTGCGGACCCACCGAGAGAGACTCTGTCTCCTCTCGTCTCCTCTCTTCCCGTCGGTCCCCGGCAGAATGGCAACGGCATCGCCGAGATACGTGTACGTAGCCGGGCAATATGAGCAGTCGGAGAAGGGTATGAAGTTTTATGGGAAAGAATGGCGAAGGAACGAGCAGAGAAAGCGGACCTGCCGGACCTCCTGAACGAGCCGAACGGAAGACGAAGCCCCGAGAGTCTTTGTTCGTTTCAAAGATGGACGACGACGACGACGACGACGACGACGAAGGTGCCTGCCTACACTGGCTCCGACTGTGTCTTCTCGGATATTAGCCGACGTTCTACTCGCGATAACCCACTACGTAATATCGCGGATAACGTTTCGCTATAAGGTCCGACCATCGCGCTCAGCCCCCCCTCCCCTCCCCACGCTTCACACACGATATAACGTAATAAGGACGGCTATTACATGATAACCGTAACTTCCGTAGACCGCTGGAAATGAATGCCGTAGATCGTGCAATAAAGTCTTCCCTGATTATTTACTCCGGCCGACCGTTTCGTGACTCGCTTTCACTTCTAGCCATGGATTTTCCGCAACGAAGACCGTCACTCGCAATGGAATATTACCCTAACGTTAATACCTAGGAAAAAGTTTTCGATAAAGGTCCTTCCTCTAATGGGCTCTAACAATAACGGATAATGGACGAAGGCGCAATTATCGTGGCGACAACATAATTACCGGGCTAATAAAAGGGATGGGCCCGTGTGCTGCGTCTGTTTGTTTTAAATCCTCCTGGCTCGTCTTTTGCCCCTGTGTGCGTGGAATTTGCGGATTCGACATACCCGCGCTGCCTACGGCGGGATTAGCGAGATGCGCCCGGTTTCGGCCGAGCAAAAAGAGAGTGAGCCGAGCGAGCAGAGGAAAGACACTTCATATCCTGCGACGGTGTACACACACGCGGGGCCCGATGAGAGAGGGCCGCCGCGGAGCCGACTTTCGGGCCCGGCCTGACAGGCAGACTGCAATAGATAATATCTCGAGGAGACGTTTGCCCGGCTCATTCCGTCGTCCCTCCTCCTTTCCTCCTCGTCCTCTCTTTTTCTCCTCCTCGTCCTTCCCCCTTTCACCCTCCTGGGCCGACCCCTTCCCTCCCTTTTCCTCCTCCCTCGTTTGCCTCCTGCCATCCCTGTTCTTCTCAATAATTTTAAAGTCTCTTCGTCCTACGTTTACCGTGTTTTCTCTTTTCCCAATTTCGCTTTCGGTGTTTCTATCTCCGCGTATTTTGGCTTGTTTCTTTTACTCCTAGTATCTTTCTCTCTGTCAGTTATGTTACTGTGCATGACGTAGTTCTTTCCGGTTTCCCTCTCTTCCTCTCACACCTCTCTCGTTCTTCCCTTTTCTTTCTGATCCTTCCGTCTGTCTCCTTCTCATCCTCAGATCCAGCTACGATCACTCACGCTCTTCGTAAGGACGAGAGTAAAGCTCCTGTCCCACACACACACACACACACACACACATGCAGTCCCTCTCTCGCTTGCACGTATACAGGCAAGTGGCTCACGGAGCGGCGTGCACTTATCGAGTTAGTTTTTTGTGTCAGCCGGTTATTAGATTATGATTAAACGATTCGAGGAGTGGAGCAGCGGCAGACCGACGACGGGGCCTCGACGAGGAAAGCCTCTCGTGCGAGGGAGACCTGCCCGTGAATATACATACGTAAAAAAAAGGAAGAAAACAGGAGGAGCCGAAGACGGAGAAAAAGAAGAGGGGAAAGTGTGGGCAGAACAAACGAGTATCGGGAAGGAGGAGCTAATTAAAATACAAATGCCTTAACTGGTCTTCTCGCGGGGATTAGCAGCCTCGGAGTACACCGGGCGCGTCTTACACGTTACTCCACGAACAAGCCAGAACGTCAACGACGCTCGCCTAACTACGTTAATCTAATTGCCACGACGAGTAGGACCACTGTTTCCCGATAAATCGGATTTGCCGATATTAACGCCCACGCGGCCAACGCTACGGCGAAGCTCGTCGAACCTCTCCAACTAGCCACTCCGTCAAAGGACCCGCTAACTCGTAACGCCATGCACTACGCTGACACGTAATTTTCCAAAGACGGGGGAATCACATTATTTTAAGTCCCTACGGCAGAATTCTCTCGACGATCGCCAAGCAAATTCGTAGCGAAATACCGTCCTGTCAGGATTAATCGCGAAATCGTGATTACACGTAAACCAACGGCAATGGAATTACAGGATTTACAACGGTGAACTGGCTGAAAAGGCTGAAAAAAGTCTAACGTCAAAACGGAGCATAATGAGAGGAAAAAGTTTTCCACTACGCTCGACGGCAATTTTTTGGTATTATTGAATTAGTCCACGCGGGGAGTTATGAGCAGAAATAATATGCACGTAGATGGTCGAGATATTTACGGCTGGAGTAACGCGGGAAATGGTGGTAAAAGTGAATTCGAGGAGGGAGGATTTTTTCAGGCCTCACTCGAGGATACTTCTTGATATGTTTGAAGAATGATTCCGCAGCGGAGGAAGGAAGAGGAGGATCATACGCGCATAGCTGACTGATTTATCGATGGTTGGCCCGTTCCAGGGAGGAGGGAAAAAAGTACGTTCGGAGAGATCAGACGACTTTTCCGTCGTTGTCCGGCTTAACGAAGGTTGTCGAACACGTCTAAATAGGAGCATAGTTCCGAGGAGAAGTTTTTGCGGGCCACACTTCCCCGGCAGTTGCCGGAGGTAAGGGTCTGCCCCTTTTAGCGGCGAGCGGCGTCGCTATCCGTGTACGGAGAGGGAATAAAGCGCCGAGCGAAGGAGAGAAAGAAAAATGCCGGGAATGTGGGGCCGAGTAAAAAGTCACACCGCGCGCTAATGCACGACGAACTTCATTCGCCGACGTTTAATGCGGCCCGTTAAAGCCGGCAAACGTGGGGAGATTGAACGCCGAAATACCGATAATTCGCCCGTCGATACAAATCTCATCGACCGTGACGAAAGGCTGTGTCGAAACACCGGGAAAAATACCGGCATATGATTTCATAACTTCCTCGCCTGGAAGCATGAAACTTTAAACAAAGAGTCAACGAACCAACAATCTTTCACGAATTAATCACGGTCGACGGATTTTTCATGAAACTATTTTTATAGGTTTTCCTTTTTCAGGTGTACAGTGCGAAGTACGGTGTTAGTAGTTCCATGAAAATTCGATGATAATTCATGACGCATTTGGGAACATCGACAGCGTCTTGCGGGGACTTTCTCTCGAGAAATATTTTCGCAACGTATATGATTTTCGAGATACCTCGCCGGGATGTATACCTGCGACGCGCTGATAAACGATAAACGGATTTACCCAACGGTAAAGCGAAAAGCGGGAGGAGGAAGCATAAACCACGAGGAGGCCGAGAACGACAGCGGGAAGAGGGGGAGGGGTATACGCGACAAGCGTGTGGAGTACGCGAGAAAGAGTACGGCCGAGAGAAAAGGAATTAATGGATGAGGAAGAAAGGGGAGAGGGTGGAGAAGAGAAGGATACGGTGAGGAAGGAGAATAAAATAACCAAAGAGAGAAAGACAGAGAGAAAGCGACGGGCTCGCGAGACGCACAGGTGGCTAAAGAAGGGAAGAAAAATGATAGGTGGGAAGAAGCGAAGGTCCGGGAAAAGTACAGGGTTTAACGAAACGACGGACATGAGCGACGAGAGGAGGAAAGAAAGAGAGAAGACACAGTCCTCAAACGGAGAGGGTATGCGTGGGCATCGGCGAGCGTACGTGTGTGGCACGCCCGTATTTCAATTGAGCGAGAAGCCGAAACTCGAATACCGAGAGCCAAGAGTATAAGGTACGGGATATTTCCTACGGCGAGTAATGCCGGAACGGTGTGTATAGGAGCAAAACGGAGGGAAAGCACGTCAGTCCATCGGGGTGAGGCGGAGGAAGATGAAGAGGGGCAGGGGAAGAGAAAGAGGAAAGGACTTGGATGATGTTCCTTTGCGTGCGCCGTATCTTTTCCCCCCTTACGAGATCTCCAATATCGATCCCCCTCTCTTCCCTTTGCCTACTTCCTCCTCTGGCTCTCCTTTGTCCTCGCTTCTTTTTTTACACACATTCCCTGTCAGCTTTCTTCCAAGATTTTTCCCTCTCGTTTAAACTCCTTCGCCCTCTGTGCACTGCCCCCTTTCTTGTCTGTTCTTTTCTCCTCGTCATTTTCTTCCTCCTCTGCCTGTTCTTCGGCGAGTCCTCTTTTTTACGGACATTCTCACTGCAACCAGGTTTTTTCTTGCTTAAATGTTTCTTCGCCTTATTTACACTCTTGTTCTTACTAAGAACTCCCTTAATTCCTTTTCAATCCTTGCTTTCCTGCGCCGTTTCTTTCCTTTTTCCACGCATTCCCTGTGCAATCTTTGCTTCTCTTATTTGAAGGTTTACGTAGCCTACCTTCCTTTCGGTACTACAAACTCTCGACGTTTCTTTCAGATCCTATTCTTTTCATTATATTCCTTAATGTCTACGTTGTTTTTTTACCCAATTCTCCCGTAATCTTATCTCGTTCATTGGTTTGCTTTCTTCGTTTATACTTCTCTTTCTGCTCACCTCTTCACTCCTTCCTTTAAATTCTTATTAAATTAAATTCTTTACTCTTCTTATTGGTAATTGAAATTTTAATGAACATTTCTTGCATACGGTTTTTAGTTCTTGGAAGAAAATCAATCGTAAGTTCAACGGCTCAACGTAAGTTCCATGTACCGTAAAACGTTCACGGTTCATTGATAAAAAGACATATTTTCTTGTACCGTTCGCACGTAGAAAACATAGGAGCTTAAAGTAGGCGATAAGAAAAATTGTGAAGGGCCCCCCTTCGCTGCCTTCCGATATCTACTACCACACCTTGGTATTCCCTACCTGTCCATTATTCACCTTCTCACTTAAAGAGTTATTTTCCTTCGACCGACAAGGAATTATCTCCACTTTTTACAATTTACCTCTTCCGCTTCTTCCCCTTCTCACGAAACCTTTAGCTCGTTCGACCTATTCTTCGTGCTTTTTCTCAAGCGGAGTGTTGTACAGACATAGCATTAATTAAGAAAATTCCTCAATGAAAGGAACTTACGCGAACAAGAAGTATGGGCGCACTAAGCGTCCCGACATGTTCCCACTTGGCGAGCAAAATGTTTGATTACATCACAACCACCTATGAAGTTTGTACAAGGATCCTTGCGTTCCCCCCAAAGAATGTAATCAACAGCAGGACTTGTTCCGCGAACTTTCATCGAATTAGGAATAACAGCAGTGGGATTTACTGGGTTTAGCAAAACTCTCGAGCAAGTGCTTCCTTCTCACTTCTTTTTGCGCGTTTCTCCTCCTCGTTACTCCCCAACCCCCGCCTCCTCTTCGTCTTGAAGAACTCTCTCAATCTCCCTCTCTCCCTCTCTCTCTCTCGCTCCCCCTCGCCTGTTTCCTCCCTGTTCCCCTCTCGGTCGGACGACGCGAATTAACTCCGTTTCCTTCTACCCATCCGCCGCGTCCGCCAGCTCTCTCGTCGTACGTTCCTCTCTTCCTCGTTGCTGCTCGTAGCGTTGTGGAGGCCAGTAAAGGTACCCGTCGGTGTGTCGGGTGTCGGGTCGTAGACCACAGCGGAGAGTCAGCTCCGAGCGCCCAACCGGTCGGGCAACTTTTTAACAAGCTGCGGTTCTCTGCGCTCGTTCGCTCGCGAGCACAAGAGAGGAGGAAAGCCGAGACCCTGGCCTGAACCGAGAGTTGAACCATCCTCGGCACCGCCGGTGCATGCATGTATGCGCGCCATGTGCTCCGGGAGAAAGAAGGACACGGCAAAGAGGAAGGGAGACGGAGACAAACGGGAGACGAAGTAGAAGAGTTAGACTCACCTTCGAGAGGTGCCGTTTTACACGGTTATAGGGTTAAACGGCCGAAACTCGCTATTCAAGGATATCCACGATTCTAATACGTCCGCTTAAATTGTCTATTTAAAGCCGGCACTTGGCTCACCGCGCCGACGTAACGTCAGGTCTGACAACGTTCCGCCTGCTCTACCGGCAGAAAGATAATCATCAATCGGAGCGACTAGGCGTGCCTCTAAATACGTTCGAATAAATTATTCTTATGTTCCTAGAAATCCTACCTTCCAACAGCCGTATGCATATTTCAACAGCGCCATTTGTATTAAAGTCCCCGAACTTTCAACAACCTTCTTAATCGTGTTTAATTAACATTCAAACAATGTATGGTGGCAAACAGTAACTGTAATGAATGAGATACACAACGGTGTGGATTTCGTTCGATATTGACAAAAACTCGTTTCCTGAGCTCATGATTTTCTGTTCATCCCAGTGACGAATATTTTACTCTTATGATGGTTTACTATACTCTTCGATAGCGCAGTTACCGTTGGAATGTAGATTTACAGCATCTGCAAATACACATCCTTTGCGCGGACTTGAGGTGCATTTCTATAATTGTATGGAATGCCAGAGGATGGAACATCCGGTCCATATCAGTAGACCACTCGACCGTTAGGCAAGTGATCGGTCCTATGTAAAGTATATGCTGCGGCATAACTGTACGCCGCTTATCGTGATTATTACGACCGTTACGGTGCCGCTGCGACACGAATGCCCGGCAAAACTTACGGCTCCCCGCGCGTAATTACATTTTTACAGCGGGCAATTGCCGATGCCGTAGTTTCCGCGAATCCCGCGCTCCCCGGACGACATTTCCGCGGACTTGAGGGACAAAACATCCGGTACCCGTCGGCCACTCGACTCCCCCGACGATGAATCCTACGTAAACTACGGCATTCTGCACGCTACTGCGCCCACTTATCGCGATTACTATCCGTTATGGTGTTTCTAGCCGGTGTCCGGTTGTACCATTCATTCGGCAACTTTACGGATGCTCGCTGACCAGAGCCGCAGGACGCACGAGGGGGCGGAAGGACCCGCGGCTCGTCCAAGGCTTAACGCGAGAATCAGCTACTTCTCAAGAGAGTTGAGCCACTGAATAGCACTTAGAATCGATCGACCGACGCTCGAGTACTACTCGACTGTCTCGAAAACTCCACCGCAAACCTCTTATGCCCATGATCGCTGATAAGCCAGTACTGAATTCATGTTAACGGACTTTACCTCAACGTATTACGTATGGTCAAAACTTTCTTCCCCAACAATAATGTGGCTATATCTTCTCGTCGAAGGTACTCTTACTGAATCTTCTCGTAATATTCTGTACCATCGAAGGCAGGTAATGCCCTCCTGCAAATGTATGACAGTCATTGCGTGATCTTCCTTAGATAAGTGAGTCTTCTACTAGTCAATTTTACCAGAAAGTCCAACCTTGATTTTCTATGTATTACACTTTATGGTCACGGTTTCTCAGGTAAAATTCATTTGGCATTGTTTAGAGAAATACGATACACCATGGCTAACAAATGCTCTATTAATCTCGCTTTGAAAGATGGCACGAGGAGTTACTTAAGTAGAGCTTGTCGTTCTTGATGGCAAAAGGGACGGGTTGTTTGGCGTGAAGGGCACTTTTTCGCCGGAAGGGTTTCTCCTCTTTGGCGGATCTTGCCATTACGTTCCTCCGGCGAGCCATGGAGCTGTCAGTCGAGGGGAATTGAGGACAGATCGGGAGCATCGCCGGTAGTTTTCCACTTGGGCCGATTTTAATTAGGCTTCTAAAAATTCGAAGGCCGATCGATTATGTCCGATAGGGGCGCTCTCCATTCGCGTACATCGGGATGCGCGCGAGCTCTCCGTTTGACAAAGTGGAAAGGTGAGTCGAGTTTCTCTCCCTCTCTTCGGCGGGCTCCCCCTCTCGCTCGCTCTCGGCAACGGAGCAACGGGATCCAAAAAGGAATCGTTCGAGACTAACGACCCGGCCGTTCGTGACTATCTCGTAAATAGACGGCGGAATATCCTATAAGGTAACCCTTTGTTAATGAAGCCCCCGTGAGAGCATCGGTATTTCGCGACTCGCGTGTGTCTTTCTCCCCCTCACGAGGGCCCGATAGTTGGAGGAGATTCACCGCGTGGATAGTCGCTTACACGCTAGATATATCCACCACTGAAAAGGGTTAAACTGCCCGGGCGAACGAGGGAGCTCGAGTTCCATGTTACCAACACCTCCGAACGTACCGTCGAATTATCATCGAACTTTGCTCGCGCTAGAGACGCAGCTCCATTTCTTCCCGGATTAAACGCAATCCCTTCCCGTCGCCCGGCAATCACACGCATTGATTCATACCGGCACCTCCCCCTCCCCCCCCACATTTCTTCCAACTTTCCTCTGTAAGATCTCCGCTGATCCGTGCGTTCTCGAAAACGGCCCAACGCATTGTAGATAAATCCTAGCTGATATAAAAGATTATCTTCGACTGACTTCGTCCACGCACTACGATCAAGCAAGTTGACTTTTTTCCAATATAGAGCCCCGAGATTCTTCAACGATTTATGTGCGCCACGGCGGAGTGCGCATAACTGAGCCTCAGATGCCGACTAAATACCGTCCCGATGATTTCTCAACGTAAAAAAAAATCATTAGCATCGGCACCTCCGATGCTATCTCCTATTTCGTGTGCTCCGGCCCATTTAGATCCGATGTCCGCCCAGCTCTACTCTCATCTCTCTTCAAAGTGCACTTTATCGAAAAACCGGACGATCCTCGACCCAGACTCGTCACTCTCCTTCTCTCTCTTTCTCTTTCCCTCCCTTTCCACGTTCTCTACCGCTAGAATCCTAGATGTCATAGATACGCTACCAGATTCACCGCGATCTTTCATTCCCTTCTCGTCTTATCCCTGACCCTTTATCGGTTAGCTTGATAGGATATTAATGGTCGACCACCTCTCGTTTGTCCGTTCGTTCTATTATTAATCACTGGCCTAAATTGAAATAAAACTCTATTCAATCAATACGATCTTCCCAACGATCACGAAAAATGTATATTTTTCAGGGAAAATTATACGTCAGGGTCGAATGAATCCTTTAAAATCTTGATTTGGGTCTATTTAAGTGAATTTCCAATCGGAATTGGTTGATCATTCCCTTGCT
Organism: Hedychridium roseum; assembly: GCA_963989215.1. Classification (NCBI taxonomy): domain Eukaryota; kingdom Metazoa; phylum Arthropoda; class Insecta; order Hymenoptera; family Chrysididae; genus Hedychridium; species Hedychridium roseum. Next base: position 5,458,893 of record OZ022314.1, read on the forward strand.
CCTCCCTCTATTCCTCCTACCACTAACCTACTAGATATCATAGACACGTTAATAGATCCAAAACGATTTTTCATTCCCTTTTCATCTTATCCTCTGTCCCTTATCTATTAGACTGATGGAAAATAAATGGTTGTCCAGTGTTCGTAGCATCGTAATTCAGTTATTAATCATCAGCTCTAATTGAAGGAAAACCAATTTCTATCAATGTACCCCTGCCAACAACTTGCAGGGTTATTTACATCTCCCTATAATAAATAGGTAGATGAATTTTCATTGACATCAATACCAAATATTTTTCTGTTAAATTTACAAAAACGCCATTTCTTACGACTCGCTGAATTTCTCAGCGATATCACTTTTTCCAGAGTAGTTTTCTATTAGCGCGCGATTGCCCTGGCTGCGTTTCCCTGGACAAATAAAAGAAGGGCCGACACGTACTTTCCTGTCGGCCTTGAGCGTATAATTTCCCGTCTTCGGCGTGCACTCTGCCCACTTCCGCTTTCCCCTGATATTTTCTGCCATTTCCCAGCTTTCCGCTGTTTAGTCCGGCACGGCGATCTGCTCTCATAGGAGAGAGCGTATCCGCTCTGGGTTACACGATCGTTGGGCCGTATTTTTTCGCGGTCTCTCGACGAGCCGCTACGATCTCCCTCGGCGGCCAGTCATTATCGAGCCGGGTAATCCGAGTTATCGTAACGCACCGTCGGCACGCAAAGCTCCGGCCTTCGTTTCGCCGCCTCCCCGTCTCGTTTTCCAATCGACCCGGCGAAATTATCAATGATAACGTCGCGATGGCCGCCGTATCCTCGGTCCATTCTCAACAGGTACGACGATATCCGCCTCGGGCGAGCAGATCGGCTCCGCGCCGTTCCTCCGCTCCCTTCCTTCCTCGTACACACTTACTATACTCAGCCGTTTTTCGATCAATCATTTTTTATGCATTTTTCAATCAATCATATTTTTTCAACTTCCACGATCAATCATCGCTCGTTCTCGGGTAATGGCGCGAACGCCAAGTTCGCCCTGGCTCGACCAGTAGATCGGAACAACAAAATTTCGGCCAATGCCCAGAGCAATGACGACCCGGAGTTACGAAGATCCGTTAGGCTGGGAGACAAAAAAGCAAAAACCTTGCCTGACGTTTGCCCGAATTTTGCAAACTTCTGCCAAGGTGAAGTTTCCTGAGATGCACTGAGTATTTCGATGTTTCCGCTGATCAGCCTTTTGCAGCATTTTACGAAGAACAGACGGACAGTTAATGACGGGTAGATGGCCAGGCGAAAGGTATCTTCCAACGACGTGATAAGATTCCGTAATTCCGCGGTGAGCCGCCGAGGTCGAAGGTATTTGCGAGAAAACGACAAGCAGCCGAGAAATTAAGCTGGGGAAGGGTGGAAGAGAATGAGGGGGGGGGGGAGCGGACCTGTGAGGTCTGGATGATGCTGAAGTCGGGGGAAAAAAGGGAAAAGTCGTGCAGGGTGGTTAGAGGGAACAGAGGGTTGTAATGAGAGGGTAGTGGAGCGCCGATAAATCCCGCGGGTCTCTCAGCATTTGTAAATTACAACCTGCCAATACTGATCCCCGGCGAAACGAATGAGCCTGCCCCCACGCATGCATGCCCCGCGTATTCGCGGCCACGATGGGACCCACTCGAGGGACGGGGGCAAGGGAGGGGGGAACGGGGCCTCGAGCGATATCGTAGACGCCAGCGATGCCGACGGTTCACGTTAAATCAATGCCGAGGACGCTCGTCCATCCGCCGGGGAAACGAATACGCGCCAAGTGCAAACTCTCCTCGTACAACAGTTTCGCGCCGCTTACTGTCCAGGGTATCCTCGGTGCCGAGGGACAGAAGATAAAGGGACGGATAGAGCGGAAAAAAGAAGAAATAGGGACAAGAAAAAATGCACGAAATTAGGAGAAAAATGAGGGACGGAATACGAGGCTAAAGGGAAAAAAATCAAGGGGGAACGATGAGGTTGGGAAACAGTGGGAAAAGAAAGAAGTGAAACAAAGGGAGAATAAACAGGAAACAAGTGAAAGGATTAAAGATTGAAGTATAAGGAAAGAATTTAATACAGAATTAATAGAATCTTGCCATCAGCAGCAGCTATTCATGTCCGTGAAATATGCATAGGCGATGCTTGACAGAAACAAATACACGTCTTTTCAATTTACGGTTATCCAATGGAATGCGAAAGCGAGTGAAAACGGTGACGAGCGCGTAAAGCATCTTGGAAATAAAGTAAATGGTAAACTTCTACGTTGGAAGAATTCCCTTAGCTTGGGCATCGACTACCGCGGAACAGACGTACGCATCGGACACTCGATAAATATCTACTGGATTAATGGATATTTTCTCGCGGGATAGTCAGTAAATGTCTTTTGAATTTACAGTTATCCCCTGAGATTCCCATACGAATGAAGAGATACCGACGAATGCACAGGGCAGCTAAAAACACGCAAGAACTTTCTCATCGAATGAAAATCGTCTTATCTCAAGACCATCCCCGTGTTAACCTTTAATCGGCACGTTTATACAAACAGAAAACGAACAGTCCTATTCGCGGAGATCAAGAGTTAAACGCCTATCGATTTTACTACCTCGAGGGTAGTCATTCATTAATCCGTTGTCGTAATAAACTGAGTGCACTGGCGGTACGTCAAATAACTGTTACGTCGAGTGGAAGGTTTGACGGACCACTTGCAGGACGTTTGATCGAGCAGTGGACAAACCGGAGCAATGGCGAGCGCAGTGGAAAGGACGGTCTCGCGACTCGGATTGCATAGGCCCGTCTTTACAGGCGGTCGGATGAAGATACGATAGCGGAGAGGATAGTCCGGGGAGAACCGGCCGCGGAGTTATCGTAATCGTTAACGAGACTCCTGTCAGCATCGTAAGACACCCGGGGGTCCCTCGCCATTAACCTTCCGCTAACAAAGGCATTGCCACGTTCTCCGCTCCCGGCTCCGACGTGCCGGCCATCGGCGCCCCGCTCATTCCTTATTTATATGCATAACTCTCGAAAGGCGTAATGAAAATTTCACGGTCAGCTCGATTACCGAACGATCGGCCGGCTCTTCCACGACAAACCGACTATTCGTCTTCCTTCCCCGTTATTTTACTTTCTCGCCTATGCCCACTATCTCCCATTCATTTCTCCGTCCTTACCTTCGCTCGTACGATATATCATTTTCTCGCACGGTGCATTGTTCAATCGGCCGCGGTTAACGCCAAATGAATGACTTACTTTGCACGCGTTACATTCGCTGCGAACGATCAAGGCGCAAAGCGACAAAATATCTCGTCAGAGAATTCGTAAGAATTTCATAGCGACAAAATTTGTACGAGCCAGGCATTCCGTTAATTGTATCCCATGAAATCTTCTACTTGGAATATTTCGTTTATTTTTTCCCTTCTAGAAGGTTTCGTCGTCTATCGCCGGGCTTTTTGTATCCTGATTGCCGGAGCTTTGTTGGCTCAGCCGATCGGGCAATATAACGGCCGCGTATATATTAAGTTTAACTGTCTAACTGTACCGATGCAATGGGTAATAAATTATTTTTATATGAAGGCCGATGTGGCAGGTCCTCCTTGCCGGCGCTTTTCCAGCGGGAGAAACGAATTCCAAATGAAGTTCATCGATACACCCCTGTTCCATTTAGTAAGGTAAACATCTAACTGGACCCCTTTATACCTCTCCGCCGTCTTTTCTATCGCAGCGTTTTATAGTTTCTCATTCTCGCCTGGCTTTCCCGTCCGTAGATCCTTCCCTCTCTTTCTCTCTTTCCCATGGCCCTTTCCCGCTTGGGAAATAGTCTCTCGGGACGCAGGGCCCCTCACGACGTGTGGTACGATAAATTCTCCTCGGTGATTATCGATGTAAGGCGCCGTGATTATCGCCGCGACGCCGTGAATCGTATAAAGTATAACGTAAGGACGATCGACGAGTATTCTCGGCCCTCCCCTCGCCCCTTTCCGGGCTTTATAAACGGTGAAAAATGACGAGACGCCGTTTGGTAGGCGCGAGGCAGCCTCCTCGGAGGTTCGACCGGCTTTCCGAGGGAAACACTTCGCTCGGGGATTCCGAGACGGATGCTCGTTATACGCTTGTACCCGGTGAGATATATCGTTGCACGGTAATTATAAATCATAGGTCGAACGCGGACACAGGACCCTCCTATGTGTATATATGCGCGTCAGTCGTAAATAAACGTGCGTAAAATTTTCTTTGAACTACATATATCCGCGCGGCGAGCTTCGATAAATCCTATACGTAATGCAATAGTCATAAAATTATATGTTCCGACCTGATGTCCGTCTTATTAATTTATGAATCGCTTCTCCCGTTTTTATCCGCACCGTGAAATTATGCCCGGCCGCGTATTCTCCTTCATTGGACGATAAATTATTTTTCTCCTAGTAAAACGAGCTTTATAGCACGACTTACTCGCCCCGTTTACGCGCATTTTTCTCGCATCGAAATCACGCCGCACGACTCTTCTCGTAACGCCCGAAACATTTACCCCGTGAATTATATGGCATTTTTCTTTCATAGCGGTACACAATATCTACATATTCACGTTTAAAGAGCGAGTACCTCTTTAACAAAACAGCCGTTGGTCAGTAACGTTACATGAATTTATTTTAAACCGACTCCTACCTGTAATTTAATAAAAACAATGATAATCGTGTCTGTTTTTCCACGAGTTACACAAAACCGGTTCCACGGACCGCCGTGAGATCATGCTTTATGCAAAATTAACTGGCTTATACGGCCGTTTCGGATTTGAGTGTTTCACAGGCGACACTTCGAGGCACGGAAAATTGTGATTTATTGTTTCTCACGTTCCGTAACGAGGACTCTCACCCGGCGGAATTGTAATTTGCTGCGTTATTGAATCACAAAAGGTTGTCTTCGAAAGCCAGTCGGATAAAGGGGCCCGAAATGAACTTCCAGCGAGGCGTCATTTGCGAGCGCATGAAAAAGCGCTAAAGCAAGAGCATCCTTTATGAAACATAAACGTAATTCAGGCGAGTGTAGTTGGGTAAACCCACGCGGGGGAGACAGAGAAAGAGAGGAGACGGGCGAAGAAGAACATCGCATTAAAAGCTGGTAATAGTGTTGAACGGTCATGATGAGAGTAAGGACGGAGAAGGCCTAACGGAGTTTAACCGAGTTTTGTAATGGAAGATTTAATACGCTCAGGCATTCGGTTGTCTCTTCGTAACCTTAATATCTCATTCCCGGTATAACCGTTCCCTACGCATTCAACAGCACGTGTGTATGTCTCAATTTTAGCGGCCTTGTGTCACGATCTTTTCACATTAGCTCGGACAAAAGTCATTTCTTCTAGAAACAACCAGCGGGTATGGCTAAAGATAAAGAACCGACGAAACGGCACATGGGAAGGGCAAAAAAATGGAATTATTAAAAATGACATCTACTGGCAAAGTTCAGATTGAAGACGTTCGGCTAAAGCAACGTGTTTTCATTTAATTCACTGACGGTGCCCGGCAAGAGCAATGTAACACAGAGGACGCGATGAACATTAAGGTAAACGTTTGTCGTGGATTTCCACTTGATGGATACCCGTCAGTCTTGTGTCCATTGAGCAACGTGCGTCTTTGAATTAAACAGTACCTTTGGCGGAAAAACCGGCCGTAAAGTCCATGTCGATTGCAACAGGCAGCCGTGGAAAAAGGTCGAACAGAGAAAACGTATTATAAGGAAGCGGGGACGATCAGACGTGGGCATCGAGTTAGATCGTGATCCCACCTGAGAAACAATAAGCTGCGCCGTCGGAGCCTGATGCTGGCACACGAGGAAAACTGCGCTCGAGTGAAAGTGCACTATAAGCATCCTAGTTCGCTCGTAATACAGGACGGTGAGCCAGACTGAAGGATACCACAGGGGAATTTCACCTTACACAAAAGCTCCGCTGAGAAACGACTAATAAAACCGAAGGAATCTGCCGCGAAATACCTCCGAGCAAACGCCTCGGAGTTTAATTTTACTGAAAATGTCGTTGTTTAGGAAATAACGTGGACTTTATAGCAGTCGTAAGATTTTCATTGGAAGAACCTGCACAGTTGCGCGAGTGCACGATAAATGTGTCCAATATTTTGTGCATAATTGCGCTCGGAATAAAGAAGTGATGTTGAACCGCACATGCGAAGAATCGTTTATGTAACGTCCCACGGTTCAACGGTGGAATAAGTATTCCGATTACGAGCCTTTTCTATTTACTTGTAGTCCAATGCATTGCACGAGAAAGGCGTAGAAGTTATCGAAATCGATGGGCCGATAGAAAGGCTAGGAAGCGTCATCCGTAAGCCTGAAGGATCGAAAGCCAGTTGCGTAATTGCTCGCCACGCGACGATCCTGTCCTCTCAGTCGATGCTCCCTGTCATCGTTTGCTTCGGTGCACTCAAGCGAGGAAGTGTGTGTGCGTGCATTCCTCTTACACCAGCTGATCTACGACGAAGAATTTCCTCGAAAGCTAAGACCGAGGGAGCCTCAACGGCATTAGATTCCGTCCGAAAGAACTTTTAGCGCCAGCTAAGTATTTAGGCAAAGAGAGTCAAGTAGAAATATTTATCTTGAAGCCGTCCTCCGGGGGTTCATGAATGAACGATAACATAATTATGGCACAAAAGCTCGTCGATGGCAGCCGTAGAATAGCAGCTTCGATGCTGAATGACACGTTGTTGAGTTAAGCCAGTGTGTGGATTCGTCTAGCACCTCGTACATGTGGGGACCTGGGCTTCGGTAGTTGATTAGATTTAAAAGAATGCCCCGTCACCTGCGCCGTTGAAAGCAGACTAGGCCCAGGGGCGGTCGCCGGGGAGGCAGGGGCCAACCACTGGAGGAGAAGAAGAAGAAGACCAAGAGGAAAAGTGGTGGAACACGATGCCCAGAGGAGGAAGAGGGGGAGGAGGTGGAAGGAAGGCAAGAAGGAGCTCGACTCAGAGGAGAGGGCTCCGATCGTGAGCAACGAGGGCCGAGAGGAAGATCGAAAGAGTGAGACGAAGAGAATGATGGAAAGGGGGAGAGGGGGAGGGGGAGGGGGAAGCACGAGGCCCTGGCGATCACTGACCGCTTTCGCCGATCCCCGAGAGAGCCGCCAACTAGCCACCTTTCAGCGGCGCAGCCATCGGGGCATCCTCCTTCTTAAGGCTCCATTCACATCGAGCCGCTAATCAAACACGACACGGCCCGAAAAAGGAGCAGCACGCAGGCCCGATTTCCTACCATTTTTACCGGACCTTTGCGTAACCGCCTGATAACTTCCAACAAAGACCGGAGCTTCGACAAAGACGACCGGCTAAGGAAAATACCTGACGTGGCTGCTTCGGAAAGTTGTCAGAATGGGTATATTAGAACCTTCAAATGACCTACAAATAACCATTTGTATGTACATTTGATAATACCTCGCAATAGGACGTAATTAAAAGGAAGTGCCACAAAGTGGAACACGCTTCAACGTAAATCTTCAAATGATTTTGTTAAATAAATACGACAATTAAAATGTAGTAAAATAATGTTTCTAATAAAACTAAAAAACGTAAGACACGTAATCATTGCCATGGCAGAGTTAAACTTATATTCCATTCCCCGTCCTAACGTCTCATAAATAGCCGAAATATCTTAGTATTTTCAATCCGACTTTATAAAGTGGCTAATAAGGTGATAAATTTTGACAAGCATGTCAAGAGTGAAACGAAAAACGTCCGGGCGATCGTTTTTTGAGCATCTTTATAACCACTTTTATGTAATCACTTAAATGAGCACTGTGTATATGTGTCGTCACCTTCCGAGGATTCTAATTCTCATCTAAATACTGCGGCATGAGGTAACTCCTTTCAGGAGGAGCACGAGAAATCTGTATAATGAGAAAGAATGGTGAGAAGTCTCCTGGGGCAATGCCGGTAATTATCAGGGTCGTAGATTTCGCTTTCGTCGTGTGCGCACGTGATACACAGTAATCCATGAACAACGAAGAGAGGGGTAATACTATCGGTGCTTATAAATGACTGAAAGGACGGATAGTTGTCGGGAGAAGATAGGTGGAAAAGCCAAACGTTTAACTTGAGTCAAACGACAGGACGGGGATTGAGAAACGTTTGGCCAATGAATATAAGAGCCAATGATTAATGGAATTAACCGCTACGAAAATAAACTTTCTACAATTGAAGATCCCTCGCGACTATTCGATTTCAATATACTTGCGTTTTTACGCGAAGCCAGTTGATTGATGATACGATGAAAATACATACGAATGCATTCGTATGCCTTCGCTGTTCCGATGCGCGTTTCTCCGTTTGGATTTTTGGTTACGTTATAAATTACACGATTCGATAAGAGAGGAGCAGCAGGCTGCAGGAACATCTCAATCGTTTAGCGTGATTAATCCCCGATTTCAGAGTAGCGAGGCGCTCAAAGAATTTCCCCGTCGACCGAAGCGTCCCTCAGGACAGGCGAAAGTAACAAATCACTCTTCGATGAAAAGCGGCGGACCCGCGGGACCTGCCGTTGTCTGTAAAAGACAGCCAACTCCGCCATGGGGTACCACATGACGAATCTCTATACACAATGGCTGGCACAATGCACCCGATCGTTTCACGGTCAATTGAAGCAGAATGCGAAAGGTCCAAACAAGGTTTTAAGGAACTGCAACACGACGCGCCTACCGGACATCTCGAGTGTGTCGCTTTCGCAAAAGGAACTCACCGCGTCCTCGTCGACCATTAATCATTGATCATCGTCACTGATGCTTCGGGTGATATCGAAAATTTGTAAAAAGAAAAAAAGAAGGTTACATGGGAGTGGGGCAAGAGGTGGATCGATGACTAACAAAAATCACGAAGCAAATGACCGTCATAAATCAGTATCGAGTGGACGTCTTTTCGAGCTTCCTTTCCTCGCGACGGAATCGTAGAAACGACGTGAGAACGGATGACGGTGAGACGAGTTTCACGGGTAGATCGAACGGCAATACGGCAAGAGCGGCATACTGAAACCAGAGATTGAGAGAGAGAGAGAGAGAGAGAAGCAGAGACAGTCGAGACGGAGAGACGAGGGAGAGGGACCGATGAGGAACGGGCACGAGGTGGAAAAAGATGGGACGAAAGGAAGCGCAAGAAAGAGCATGCGGTACGAGCGAGAGAAATGAGGGGGGGGTAGGAGGGTGGAAGAAAGAAAGGAAACGCAGGAGACGAGGAGAGAAGCAGCGTGAACGAGACAAGGAAATAAGAACGTACTGGACGGAGGCTGCAGATGCTGAGGAGCCACTGTAAGGGCCCGGAGAGTGTACCTGTCTTGTTTTTATAGGCTTGCCAGAATGTCGAGGCCCCGCGTGTGCGCGGGGAAGAGAGGGGTTTCTACGTGGTGGCACGGTGGGGGAAGGAAGGACGTGCACGGGAGGAAAGGGAAGGGAGGCCGAGGAACGGTGGGTGGAAAGGGGCGAGGGGAAGACCGCGGAGGTAGCTCTCTCGGGCCTTACGGGCCCAGGCGAACCAGTCCTCGGAGAACCGTGGGTCTTGCCAGAGCCGTGACGCGCGCGCGTGAAAACGTCTTCACGTACGACAATTATTACCCACTCCTCCCGTGTCCTCCGTCTCCGCTGGCGTCAAGTCAAATTATCCGGGATAATCCCCGTGCAGAGACGAGCTCGCTGCCGAAAGCGATCCCGCCGTGTGGGCATCGGTCGAATCGAAAAAGGATCTCTTGAGGTCCCTGCAGCGAGGTCGGTGAACCCGATCGAGCAGATCTCAGCCTCACGGTCGTCGGCCGTCGCTCGCCAAGCGATCCTCGACGATGAAACTACCTCCAGGATTATAAAATCAAGCTAGTGTTAACAGGGGGGGTGGGGGGTTGCCGAAGAGCTCGCCGAACGAGGGGATCGAGCTCCTCGCGGGTGATGCGAGATAACGAGCGGAGGGGATCAAATGGATCGACAGTGCTGTCTCGGGGGGCGGAGGCGGCTCTAACGAGACGGTACAACCGCGAGAGGTTCATGGAGAACGCTGCGGAGGAGTTCAAAGACTGAGAACGGAAAGAGAGCCAGAGAGAAAGAGAGAGAGAGAGAGAGAGAAGAGGGCTCCGTTCGAAACGATGCGGGGCAGCCCTGCCTTCTTCGCCATACTCCTGGGCACGATATTCGGCGTCCTCGGTGCATCCCTGAGCAAAGCGCTCAGGTACAAGGCGCCGGACGAATGCAAGTGGGTAGCCACCGGAGACGCCGAAGACGACGTGTCCCTCGTATGCAGACTGAGGACCATCAACAGCGAGCTGGAGAACACCAACTTCAGCGTCATACAACCGCAACACACGGTTCGCCTGAGGCTGGAATGTAGCGACGCGTTGTTCTACCAGAGCTCCCTGAGCGCTGGGAGCTTTAGGCCTCTCGTAGAACTCCGAGAACTCGTGATCGAGTATTGCAAGATCGGCAATCTCTCGGACGATGCCTTCAAGGGTCTCAGGGAGCTTAGGAACCTCACCGTGAGGACGCACAACACCGACTGGTCCGCCATGGCACTTGACGTTTCAGCTGGAGCCTTCACGGAAGAGCTTAACAAACTCGAAAGGCTCGACCTCGGCGAGAACAATATGTGGAGCCTGCCAGAGGGTTCTCTGTGTCCTCTCATTAACCTGGAAGTCCTCAATCTCACGAGAAACCGGCTTAGAGATGTCTCGAGTTTTCGATTTAACCTCGTGTCCAGGTGTTTGTCCGGCCTGAAGGAACTAGACTTGAGTAATAACAGCATCGAGTCCTTGCCTACTGGCGCATTCTCAGGCCTCACGCGTCTTCACAACTTAGATCTCCGATGCAACACCATTGGATTTATGGCCGATCGAGCGTTCGAGGGTTTAGCTTCTCTTTCGGTTCTCAAGCTATCGGACAATCGCTTAGGTAGTCTACCGCCTGAACTCTTTAACGACGCTAGGAATATCCAAGAAATCCATCTCCGCAACAACACCCTCAGTGTCCTTCCACCTGGATTATTCAGTGAACTGACTCAACTGCTTGTGCTGGATTTATCGCGTAACGAATTAACGTCCGAGTGGGTGAACGCCGCTACGTTCAGTGGACTTGTGCGACTAGTGGTTCTTGATTTGTCGAGCAATCGCATTACTCGTCTGGACCCGACTGTGTTTCGCGATCTTTACAGTTTGCAAATTCTCCGACTTCAGGAGAATCTGTTGGAAAGCCTCCCGGAGAATACGTTTTCGGCACTGTATAATCTTCACACGTTGTTGCTCAGTGACAATAGGCTTACTGTTATCGACGCTACGACTCTGAGCGGACTGTACGTGCTCAGCCTACTTTCTCTGGATAATAATCGATTGCATACCGTCCATCCAAGCTCTTTGCGAAATGCTTCGTCTCTACAGGACCTTCATCTCAACGGTAACCGGCTGACCTCCGTTCCAGATGCTCTCAAAGCCACTTCCCTTTTACGCACCTTAGACCTAGGCGAAAATCTCATTACCGAAATTCCCAGTGGTACTTTTGACCACGTGATCCAGCTCTACGGGCTCCGGCTTACGGAGAATCACATTGGCAACCTGACGAAGGGCATTTTTGACCAAGTAAAGGATCTCAAGATCCTCAATTTATCGCGCAATCGAATTCAGTATATCGAGTCTGGGACCTTCGATGAAAACCTCAACCTTCAGGCCATCAGATTAGACGGCAATCAGCTGACCGATATCGCTGGACTCTTCACGAATTTACCGAACCTCGTGTGGCTAAATGTCAGCGACAACAGGCTCAAGTGGTTCGATTACGCAATGATACCGACCGGATTACAGTGGCTCGATATACACTCCAACGAGATACGCGAAATAGGGAATTACTTTGAAATAGAGGCACAGTTACAGCTGAGTACCTTTGATGCAAGCGAAAACCGCCTAACCGAGATCACGGGAACGGCGATACCCATGAGCGTCAAGTCACTTTACCTCAACGATAATCTCATCTCAAAGGTGCAAAGCTACTCCTTCTTCAGGAAGCCAAACTTAACGAGGGTCGAGTTAAAGGGTAATCAAATACGCAATTTAGAGCCGTACGCCTTAAGGATAAGCGCCGTGCCCGCTGATAAACCGTTGCCCGAGTTTTACATCGGCGATAATCGTTACCTCTGCGACTGCACGATGGAGTGGCTCCAGCGAGTAAATCGACAGAACCAGACGAGGATACAACCGCGCGTGATGGACCTCGAGAGCATCTATTGTAAGCTCCTTTACGACAGGGAACACGCTTTCGTGCCTTTGGTAGAAGCCTCGCATTCCCAGTTCCTCTGCAAATACGAGACGCATTGTTTCTCCCTCTGTCACTGCTGTGACTTCGATGCCTGTGATTGTGAAATGACCTGCCCGAGGAATTGCACCTGCTACCACGATCAGTCGTGGTCGGCCAACGTCGTCGACTGCTCCAATGGCGGCCATGTCGACAAACTACCCGACCAGATACCCATGGACGCGACGAAGCTCTACTTGGACGGCAACGATCTGCGCGCAGTGTCCAGCCACGCTTTTATTGGTCGGAAGAAACTCAAAGTCCTGTTCCTCAACTCCTCGAACATCGAGATGGTGCAAAATCGATCGTTCAATGGCTTGCGAGATCTGGAAGACCTTCATCTTCAGGATAACAGAATCCGGGAATTACGTGGCCACGAATTCGAAGGTTTAGATGCCTTGAAGCAACTTCACCTCCACAGGAATCGGCTTACGACAATCAACAACGAAACTTTCACGCCATTGCGGTCTCTGAGGATTTTGGAATTGTGGGGAAACCATCTAACGACCTTGGCATTCTGGTCCTTACCGGAGACCATCCAGGTTGGCTTATCATCGAACCCTTGGTCCTGCGACTGCGATTACCTCCGAGGATATCGTGAGTGGGTTCGTGATTCCAGTGTAAAAGTCTCCGATGCATCGGACGTGCGTTGTGTTTACAATTTCACGGAGTTCGAGACTATCGGTGATAAAGTTTTCGCCGACGATGCATTTGGATTTTCTGTGATAAAGAACAAGGACACGGGGAGCAACAACGGCAGCTGTATAGGAGACATTACCGTGGAAGACGAGACGAGCCGTAATTACACCAAGACTATCATCGAAAGGCAGGTTTTGCAGGATTACCTGCCTCTGCTGGTCACCACTCTAACCGGGTCTTTGATTCTCATGCTGCTCTGCATGTTAGCCTTCGTGTTCAGGCAAGAGCTACGAGTCTGGTTCCACTCGCGTTTCGGCGTGAGGATCTTTTACAGGAACCACGAAGTGGACCGTGACGATCGGGACAAACTTTTCGACGCCTTCGTCAGCTACAGTTCCAAGGACGAGGCTTTCGTAGCTGAGGAATTGGCCCCCGTGCTGGAGATGGGGAATCCGTCTTACAAGCTTTGCCTCCATTATCGTGATTTCCCGGTGGGGAGTTTCATAGCGGACACTATCGTTCAAGCAGTCGAGTCCTCGCGGAGGACGATAATGGTACTATCGGAGAACTTCATAAAATCCGAGTGGTGCCGTTTCGACTTCAAGTCTGCTCACCATCAGGTCCTCAGGGACAGACGACGCAGGTTGATCCTCGTCCTCGTCGGGGACGTTCATCAACGCGACTTGGACCCGGACATACGGCTTTACCTCAAGACCAATACCTATCTACAGTGGGGCGACAAACTCTTTTGGGAGAAGCTGAGATTCGCCCTGCCTGACGTGCCCAACAACCAGAGGACCACGCAAAGGACGAGGCAACCACCGCCGGTCCGACGGCAACACAACAACCGAACAAACAACGGACAACGCACCGTTTCCGTTCACATATGAAGCGTTTCCAGGCAGGTGCCTCTGCCGACTTTTGCAGAACGCTTGGAACAACGTCCCGGAGCCCGCGGAATGTCGACGGTGGGTGGAACAACGTCAGCCAACCGTGGAACGAGGATGAGAACGAGGATCCGAGCGAGAACCTCGAAGAATGCCATCTCTAGTGCATTCTTGCTGTGCAATCTCCGTATACGTACAGCCGAGGAGTTAGCCGAGAGAAAACGTACTTAATATCCAATGCGCATCGCCAAGAGCACTCACGCGTAATAGAAAAACCAATTCTCTCGGGAATAGTTCAGGAGGGGACTCACTCTCTCGGATCTGCAGAATAATCGAGAAATAACGCCAGGCCAACAGCCATCGTCGTAATTGTCTGGTAACTCGGTTCACCGTGTATCGCAGATGCCCCAATTAAAATCTGAAAGTATCGTCCCAAGAAGAAACGTCTGCGGCAACGTCGAGTCTCAACACCTAGAAAACTAGTGACGAATCCGAGGAGTACGAGAAAACGGTGAATTCATCGAGACGCGAAGGGTTCATCTCCGAGTGTATTTTCGCCGTGCAATACGAGTGTATATATAATCGAAACTGCCGACAGGAACGTGGTTCCCGCGGGCGTGTGCTTGCCACGTTAAAAATCTGTAAATAAAGCGATAGCCGTTACTACGAAGGCGGGGAATATTTAAAGGTGCTTCCACGTGAAACGTCCCACGGCGAACGGTGTTGTGCATACGCGCCAAGTAAATATGTATGTAAAAAAAAGTTGGAGTGCGCGACACAGTGAGTCGATAGGTTTCTTAAAATCGTTGTAAATAAACGTATATAGAAATTGATATATAAATATAAATATATATATTTATATAAACATATATAAATATATATATGTGATATATATCTGAAAGATCGTGGTATCGATGACGAGTAAAATCGATGAAAAAGGTGTATGTGTATGTAGAAGTGCACCGTGCATAGGTATGCGTGTGATAGGTACGAGTACATTGAATCCGATGGATTTTTACGGTGCGTCCAATCACGAGAGACCGAAGATCGTAAGGGTAACGGCCTGCGCACTCCATGCACTGGCGTAACAGTACTTTTGCACGCCAGTGTACACGGTACTTAACTAAGCTATAGCTATATATACAACCGAGAAATGTGTATTCGCCGATGTACACGGTATATAACTAAGCTGTGTAGCTGTATAAACCGTCGACACCGCCTGTCTGTGTGTACACTGGTCGACAAGATGGCATTGAACAGCCCGTTAAAAGTTCTCACGTGACCGATTCGTAAATGTTATTAGACTCTTACGGAATCAGGAAGTTCACACAGGACTTTATGGAAATCCCTTTGAAATAGGTCGCAAGATAATTACCGATCCAGAGATTACGGATTTCTTGTCGTAACGTCCTTAATTATCATTCTGCGGAAATTACGATGTTCTTAACGAGTTATTTGCGAGAGCCAACGGGTATTATTCGCATAAATTTTATGTGTACCGCACATGCGCAACGATTGTATGTTCCGAAAAAATTGATTAGGCGGCATAGGGAAATTGCAAGGCTGCCTATCTCTGAGGTTTACTCCATTCGTGCCGGTAATGCGTAGCTTCTTGCCAACTGCCAAGCTGACAGTGATATCACTTCCTAACTATTATTATCGTTATTAATAATGACTATCGATGTACCGTGTATTTAATATTGTTCAGACTGGCTGACGATACAAGTGATAAAGGTGCGACGTAGGCGGAATCGTGAACTCTTGTAAAGTATTATACGTCCACTTGAATCTTATTTATTTCGCCCCGAACGTATGAAGACTTCGCGCGGTACAGGTACGTCGCGTTTCGTTAGCTAGACCCGTGAAAACTTGATCAGCGTATCTGCATTCGCACGATGTCATTCGATTTTATTTATAGAACCGTTGCTGGTTTCGTGCGAAGTCAGCACTTCGAGTTCGACGATCTTGTTATTGCCACGAAGCACAAATACGAAGATTATCCGCGTTATTATTCCTTCGCTTACAAGGTCGTAGTAATCCAATTAGACTTCTCAAATCACCGACCTGATCATCGAACTCCATAGCTCGAAAGTCACCGTCCTGCTATAAATATCCGACCGTATAATGTACAAACGTAAAATTATCTTCCTTAGCTTTTCTCGCAAGCGAATGTCCCTGTTTCGCAGATCATTGGGCAACGAAGATGTCAGTAGAATAAAAACGTATGACTGAAAAATAAAATGCTCTATTTTCATGTTTTTTTTTAAAACTTGCTGTTATGTTTATTGCAAATTCCCTAACTCTTCTCTCTCTCTCTCTCTCTCTTTCTCTGCACGTATTTTCCAAATCGTCCAGTTCAAGGATCAAAACTACACGGCCGTTCAAACTGCACTTTGGAAATCATTGACAGTACTGGCACGTGAATCCGTGAGGGCGGAACAAATGGAGACATTAAAGAAGTAAAATGGGAATGACTGCATTAAATTCCGAGCACGTCGTAGAACAGTCAAAATTCCGATTTCGATGCGAAGAATGATACTAAAATGGCTCCTAAGAGAACGTCTGGCCACAAAACAACACTTCATGCTAATGGGTTAGTCATAGGTTTATATTGTCGTCACGTCTCGTTACCGTTACACCCGCAGAATAAATAATGTCTCTGCAGTACGTAAGTCGTTCGATTGTCAAAAAAATGTTAGACGAGTCCTTTGTTCTGAGATGGAATAATTAGGTCAGTAATTAAAAACATTAAATAATAGAATAAATTTGAAGACTAAAGACTCTTGAAGACTCTTGAATAGAATAAATTTGACACATATGGAACAGTATACAGTACTTTGTAAAAAAAAATATGTTGAACATTGACATATTTTTTCAATGTCAATATGAAATTGGGTTGATTTCATCGACGTCAGACATGGCATTTCCAGCTGGTATAGTACTGTAATCCGACGGTATTAGAAAGATGAGAAAAATTCCGTATTAAAGCCGGCAATTTACGTGGAGGTTTTTGCCCGGAGGAAAGGCGGATGATCGCTTGAGATCTCTTTACGAATGAAATTTTAATAGAACAAGCTCGGGCTCGTCTTCTCGTTTGCGCAGCGCTATCGCGGATATTGGCCTGAGTTTAACGAGTGAGTGTCGTTACGGGGGCCGATATCTCCCTGCGAGCCCGTTAATTTTGCAATTAACGAGCCCTTAACAACTTATCACGTGCATAAAACACACACGCTGCGCGTCGTTCCCCCCGCTGAAAGGCACCGGTTCGAGGCGCGTTTCGTGTCCGTCAGCGAGTCCTCCTCCCCCCTCCCCCCCCCCGGCCGTAATTTAGCCGGCACATCGAGGGGAGGGACGGAGGTTAATACGCGTCTGTGCTAAGAGTTGCGATCGGAAATTGCAGGAAAGATCGTACGAGAGACGAACGTCCGGACGTTTAACTGCTAGATACATCGACTGCTGACGGTTGCCCCATGCCAATTGGCATGGGGCAAAACTTTCCTCGCTTCGCACGTTTCCTTGTATTACGCGGAATATGAGAGTCCATGCAAAGCACGGTGAATGTGGTCGCTGGAAATGCTGAATAAAAGGGAAAACGAACGAGCAAGTAGGATTGTCTATCATCATCGACATCCTTTGAACACTGGCAAAAAAGTGTGTCCTTCAAATTGAATTTTCGATCGAAGCGCGTTTGAATGGCGCAAGGATCGTGGTGAAACAACACGGCGAGAGTCATAAAATATTTATGACGTGGATTTTTGGCTTTTTTCTTTCGACTCGAGATTGTTCTTACATTTCGCCGGAATTAGTAGGCGGAAAGAAGTGGACCTTCGGCTGGTTTCTGTTTGTTCCTGGAACGGCGGATACGAGTACGCACGCTGGGAAAAATTATTCTGCTAAGATGAAAGCCACGTGTTCCCCTGGATATACATTTCGTGAGCGGCTATGAATTATTTACGACGCCTTCAGAATCGGTACTTTCCTACAGAATGGTGCAATATTCTGCTCAGCCGTTTTAAACACGTTCCTCAACTAACAAGGAAACTTTTCCAAGTGGCAAATTCAGATTTTAACGAAACTTCGTGATTATACGGACTGCAGAGAATTTTTTTTTTACGGGAAACACTTTAAAGTAGAACTACCCTTCAAAGGGTTAAGCTGTTTTTCGTTCCTCGGTGAAGGAGAAAATTGAAAACCTTCCAAAATTGTAAAAAATATGAATCTTTTTCGTCTTGGAATTTCGGGACCGTGGAAGATAAGAAAAAAAAAAACATTTTATACAAACAGTCACATTGGAAATACCCGACGAGTGTCCGAGGAGAAAACATTGCCGCCATAAAGCGAATTTTTATCTCGTCCCCCTTTTGCCCGCGCCGGTTTGACTTTGGCCACAAATTTCCGACAAATGCGTCGCCGTTAATTGAACATTAAACGTTAACTGTCAGCACACGACACCGGCGACCGCGAGTCGAGTGGACGATAAAAATTCCACAATGAAATCCCCGATGGGGCCCTGTGCCTCCGGACCGGGGGGAGGGGAAGGAGGCAATCGAAAAGCCAGGAGATTTAAGATCGGCCGGGCCCGTTATCGGTCTTATAATCGTCGCAAAATCAGGATTTTGCCGGGGACCGCGGCCCCAAAGAAACCGTTGGCAAGGGATCGCGAAACGAAGTGCGCAATGTTTTGCCGGGGCATAACCGGTGCAGCGGTTTCGATGCTCAGAGACACGTCGTTAGGCACTCCGTCCGTCACTTTTTCGCTCGTCCGGGAGGCTCGCTGAGAGGCTCCTTCTCTTGCGGTTCGCTAACTCGTTCGTGCGATGGTTAAGCAGCACGGAGAATGCAGCCCGCATGCTTGCTTGCCAGCCTCCACCCGCCCTCCCTCCTCCTTCTTCCGCCCCCTCGTTCCCTCGCCTCGTTTCCCAGCCTCCCGGTCCACCTCATCCCCACCCCACCCCCCCTCTCCCACCCCCTCGGTCTTTCTCTTTTAGCCCCTCCGCCCCCCCTCGCCGATCCTTGCCTCTCGCCGATGCTTTATGCGGTATAACGGAATTTCTGTTTGCACTATCCGCGTGCGCGCCAGCGCGATTCCCGCGGAGCTTCGTCGCGCCGTTCTCAATCGCCCCGGGGAAAGTTTCCGCGGCGATTTATACTTTACAAACCGGCCGACGGCGTACGGGCCGTGTCAGGCCCTGTTGCGCCCGTTCCAGTTGCAGTACCCACGGGAATTCCTAGCGGGGTCATGAAACGTCGATCTTCAAGACTCACCGTGTCCAATCGCTCTTTTAAACGTTTTCGAAAACGTACAATTCGTACTTAAAGGAATTCTTTGTGGATGAAATATTCTATTCACCGTGTGACCAGTTTCTAAAGACATTTGGTAGATCAAACCGGCAGAGTTGGTGTTTCAGAAAATATGGTTGCACGTGAAAGAATAAAGCACTCGGTGAGAGCGATAAAATAAATCCGATAACCGAGGAGTATTCTCCATCGGTTAAACGTTTCTATTCGAGCGATTAATTACGATCTCCTTTGGAGCCATACAACCTCTTATCCTCTGTGCCGGCATATTACTGTTGCTCGATTAAATATTTCTCTCGAATCGAAGGAACGATTCGGCAGAAGAGAATGGCTCGGCTGATCGCCCGGTATCGGGGAAGCACTTTACCGAAAGCAGAATCTCCTTGGCAAACGGTGCTAAGATTTGTGACACTTCATTGTTCTCCGCTGGGACAAGTCAATACGTAGGCGCGATCGCAGGTGGCCACGAAGGGGATCCCGGGGTATCCCCCGGTCCCTCTGGTAAATCCGTAAGGACCGATTTCGAGGTCAGGCCGTGTGTTGAGACCATTCGACGACGACGACGACGACGACGACGAGGGAGTTTCGTACAACACGGGGCCGTCGCGTGTACAGCTCTCTGTACATACGCTGGGCCTCGTGTCGAGGCCCGAGAGTGCTCCGCTAGCGCGAGCGGGCGTTTCAGTTTATCGCGATTGAGAATTTAGTGTCCGGCTCGCATTGTCTCGCGGAGCGAATGCATATTTCACACGTGCCCTCTATCCCCCTCGTTCTCGGGAACGTGCACGGGCTGACCGCCGCCGTGTGTCCTGTAGTCCCTCTCTGCGGCTTGCTGATTATGCGAACCGTACAGTCGGTTACACGCCGCAATACTGCCCTCCCCCCCCCTACGGTGCCCTCCCTGTCCCCCCTCCCCCGTTCCATGGGGCCGAGTTGCATACATACATCGTCGCAATGTGCAACGCGCACGGGCACCGCCGTAACATCATAATAACTCCTGGAAATCGGCCCCGTAGTCTTTGTGAACGGACTTTATAATGCCCCGGGAGTAATATAGCCACGTCTGCCGTATTATGCCGTATACCAGGCCTCCTGTAAAAATCGGATTTATCGCCGGCAATCCTATTACCGGCGGTATCGTTAATCGACACTGATTTCGGAGAAGCGAACCATTATCCTGCATTTTTTTAACGGTCCTCCTTGGCAACATCGTATCTAAGAACATCGTCGTCCCTATGAATTCCATCGAAATAATGATTTGCACAACGACGGAATGATATCAATATAATTCTTAAATATTTTCCGTCTATCGGCCAGCGTTTCTTATCCAGAAGTTTCTATAGGCCGTTCCTCGCGGGAGATCGTCGATACGCGATGGAAGATGGATTTAACACGGTGAGTTATCGCCGGGAAGAAGTCCCGTCCGGGCGATTACAAAGCACTTTGGTGAAACACGGGGTCGAATCCCGGCGGGTCGGCGTAGGTACGAGTCGCAAGGACTGTAAGTTTAATCGACTCTTTGCCGTGCGCAACTTGGCGAACGAGTCGCGGGGCGTGTCGGCCCGTTCGAGGCTGTCGTGTATGCCCGACCGTACACAGAGCGGAGACTTTGCTCATAATAATACCGTGGAACAGCGTCTGCACGCCTCGTTCCCGGCTCCATAAGCGCCCGAGCTCCGCTTTTAACGGCGCGAAAAGGTGCGCTGGATCTCTTAACCCGCGTCCATTTCGCCAGGTAATACACCGCCCCCGCCCCTCCACTCAATTAAATAACAAACAGGGAAAGCCAAAGTCGTGCGAGGGTTAAACAGCTCCGTCGATTCATTCTCATTAAGCTTACCAACCGACGAATGTGTTCGTACAATTCACGGTGAAAGTAACAGAGAACTATTGTGTTCTCATTTTTTTTCTCAGATAGAGATGTAAACTTTCGTACGTTCGTACAGATATTAACGAATCAATGATGTAAGTTTAATAAAAAGGGAAATTCATTATTCATTTTCATTAATCCAGCTAACTGCTAAGTGTATCTGAATCAAGCACTATTCAGTGCAATCGTGCCTTTCTTTTCTTCCGAGATAGAAGCCCCAAGATTCCATACGTACGTACAATTTTCTCGCGAGTTAATAACCCAACTTTCATCCTTAAAAAATCAAAACGGTACATGGATGATCGGCTATCTTTTGCTCCCGTTGATGGTAATTTAGTTTTCATTCCTCGTGACAAACGGGGCCGTCTCGTCGTACCTTCGATTCCCGCGGGATAATATGGCAGTAGTTACTTTGAAACAAAAGTCATTACCGGGGACTTTGGAAAGTGGAATTCCTGCGCTGCCTTATTCATTAGAGCGGCGGCTACTGCGGGATCGTTAATTCAAGAAAAATAATTGGTAAGTAGAACCAAGTTTTCCATCGAGTCGCCCTGCCACGAAGACACGGCATCGGCCCTGCGGGAAGAACATCTGCCGTTGAGAAAACGAACGTTCCTGCAGCTGCGGACCGCTCGTATAACTTCCGCCGAGCGTATTCCGCTCGATTTCGCGCCCATCGACCGGCACGAAATTATGCAAAGACAAGCATGTGGAATGGCCGATAGACCCGTTGCAGATCGGCTGTTAAGCCACGGCTACGCGAGATAATAATGGTAAAGCAGGCTGCATGATTAACCATGACTGCGCCGAATATCGCGTTTAGATACTCAACAGCCTTTATTAACACTTAACTGGCGGCAAAGGTGCTCGTTCCACCAGCCACGTTGAAACGGGTCAATGAGTTTCTTAGAACATGCAGAATTTAGATCCTCGTGAATTTGAATCGGTAGTAATGATTTAACGAATATTTTCAAATTAGAAATAGTTTTGAAAAGAGAGACAGAGCTGTTCGCAGTAAAATAAAAGTTGAGAAGATATTTCTCATTGGATGCGAGAGCACTGAAAAGTATTAAAGGAAGTCCGAAAACGCAGCAAAGACAGGCAAATGGAAGGGAAGTGAAGTTACTCGCCGTAAAAGTGTCAACATCGCTTTCCGAGCTCGACAGTCCGATAATTTCGAGCGATATGAAGACAGTAAAAAAGTAATGAATTGCATGAAATAAACGTGCCGGTACGTTCGTTAAAGCCGATAACGCGATTATACCGAACATTATTTTGCGAAGATGACAGAATCAACTGTTAAAAGTAACCGAACGACTATCGGCGATAAGTGAAACTCAGCGGAATGATTAATACGCGCGTTTACGGCGCATTCGGCCGCTTGAATTTATCGGCAACGAGTCGTTCGGCATTCCACCGGCGTAATTCTCCCGTTGCAAGTTCACGCCGGGTATGCGGATAAGCAGGGCCGATCAGGACCCCGTCAAGACGCCTTAAGAATCACGTCGCATTAAGGAGAAGAAAGTAAATTGCCCGACGAATTGCCCTCGATACTTACGAATTTATCCTCGTACACCGAAAGATATACGAAATGATATTTTTTTTCGACGACTCAAAGATCAGATCTGCTTTAGGATCTTGATAGAGATTATTTCGGTGTCACGTGACTTTTTTAAAACGGGTTAGTCGATGGGATACTTGAGAAACTTCATCGCTCGTTTTATCGAGTAATTTCTTACGCCATATAATTTGCATAACGAACCGACATTAATCGACCATTTTCTTCTACTACGGGCACTCGTCGGAGAATTCTCTCGTCGTTAAAACTAAGTGTACGAATATTCATTACTTCATACATATTTTTGTCATTTGGTAAACACGTTTCGGATGCCAGCGGGGAAAGTCTTAATGGAACAGGTGTAAAAGAAAGAATTGAAGATTTTCAGCACGATTCGGATATATCAAAGGTTCAACTTGCTTCAGTAGATTCGCTGATAATTTATCTGTCGCGCTAGTTCCTGCGTTCGACCGGTTCAAAGGCGAAACGTGGCGAAGAGTAACGAAGCTTCAGAATGAGAAATAAATGAAGTGAGGGTAAGGAGGAAGGGAGGAATTGCACTCGGGGTAGCGGCTGGCATGCCTCCCGGTATTTGCCCTGCCGTCTGTCTCTCTTCCGCTGCTTTCAAGGGGGGATGGGGGTTATAGCGCCCCATCAACCTTCTCTTCCAACGGGCAACGATATGACAAGAAATGCACGCGTGACTGCCCAGTTTTCGTCTTCCTCGCAGTTCTCGTCCCTGTACGCCCATTTTCAACGCTGATAATCCACCAACTGATTCTTCACATTTACAGAACGTCACATGAATTGTATCGAATTCATTGAAGTCAAAGTGCCAGATTTAAACCGCAACCCAAAAATTGATGTTGGTGAAAAAAAGTTTTGATACAAGGATGAACTTGGCACTAAACGATTTAGGCTGAAATCGACAATGCGTACTGTTCTACCCATTTCACGTGCAGGGATTACATGCATTCCAAGAGCGATGCGAGTCATGTTCGGAATACTCAGTCGGGTTGTGTAAATAATCTGACGTGAGATATCGTTACAACAAAACGGCCGGGCATTATTCGGGGCGACACGAAAGGTATTCACCGAACGTCTCTCTGATGTGTACGAGGTATGCACTCGTATGTATGTACGTTACGTCGAGTCCATCTAGTGGCCAGGAATGACTGCGCAGCTTGCTTTTCGGTCGAAGTAACTTCGTTTCCCAGTAAATAAATGTCGCGACTGCAGGAGCATTTCCCCGGATATGTGAGATCACTCAGAAAGGATAACGACATTCGAAGGGGAATGGAATACAAAAGAAACAGCAGGGACAAATACAGTGGGGGAAGGAATAAAAAAAAGACAGTAAGTGGATGGAGACAGAGGTAAGGGCTAAGATGCGAAGTGCAAGATAAATAAGGGATCGATGAGGAAATTGTAAGAAACGTTTTGCCGAAAGGGCCAAATGTTTTCCCGCTACGTAAACACAGAGTTTATTTGTCGTCATAAAGAAATTTCCACGGGGATGGCAGGAAAAGGTTTCCTATTTGAACCAAACACCGGAATGCCTTAACAAACCTTTCCTAATGCCAGCAAACGGCATGCCACGCGCACGATAAAAGGGGACAAAGTAAAGACGTATACGTAGAATGAAAAAGATATTTCTTCGCTCAACTGCGAAGCGGCAACAACACCCTTCATGTTCCCCGAACCATTCGTTTGGGAAACATTCCTGTGCCAAAGTTCCTTATCGGGCTAATAAAACAGTCTTATGATTTGCGCGATAAGCAATTTTCCCAAGCGAAAAAATGAATTGCGCAATGAGGACAGAAGAAGTGGCGGAGGAAGGGAGAAGAGGATAGGTGAAAGAGCTGAGGGCGAGGGAGGAAGGAAGGAAGGAAGGAGAAGGGCACGTCAAGGTGGGTTCCGCACGAGGGGAAAGGGAGAGGAAAGAAGAGTATCCGGTATTTGTGCCGAAGGTGTTGCGTGCAAGTTAACAAGCTAACGACGCCGTGCGAGTGCGATTTTCTTTCCTATCAACCTCAATCTACTTCTCACTCTCTCCTTCTTTTGCCCCTACCGCCGTCGAGATACGTAGTCGTTCCCATCTCCCTCTCTCTCTCTCTCTCGCTCTTCTCCACTCCCGTCCGCCCTTGCCCTTTCCCTGCCCCCTCGGCCTATCCTCATCCTATGTCCTTCGGCCCGCAGCGGCCTCCCCCCCCCGGACCCCGCACTTTTCGTCGAGGATCGTCCGTGCAACCGTCTCGCTTTCTCCGGCGCTCCCGACGGTGCTGTTTTTTAGGGCTAAAAAGAGCGCAACGACGATGCCATCGCGGCTCCTGTTTTACGGGACGGTGCGCTTGTCAGTACGAGTATGCCAGATTAACTTGGACTCGTTAGTAGGCCGCGTTGAGCGGGGCCCCCAGCACGTCGTCGCCGTCGCCGCGTTTCTCACGAGACGAAGATTAATATAACGCACAGTCCTTGCCGTTGACGAACAGTAGCTCGCCCCGGTCCCTCGATCCTACATGATGTCCGGACGCTAATGGAAAGCCACCGGGCAACCCCGGCCTAGGGAAATTGTTTCTCGATTATTAACTCCAACCGTATCCGAAACAATTACCTGCATGTTACACCGGCAGCCCAATGGCTTAGATTCCTAATGGCCGGTTACGTCGTTAATCCCAGACTGACAGCGCTCAAAACCAATGCGCATTCCTTCCCGACTGAGGCCCATGTGGAAAGTGGTCATTAAAAGCAACAAACTTATAACGGTATCGATCCTTTCACAACACCATTGTCTACCGTTCCCTCATTTTCTCATCGCACGCTGTAACTAACTTACGCTTCCCTGCGATTAATTCGATCGGAGGAACGTCAAGAAATTACGGACAAATTATTAGAAAAATACTGTGTTATCAGCTTCCTTTGCTTTGTGCTTCCCTGATAAAATACAAGGGGCAATATACCGTTCTGTGGAATTGTCGGAATCGACTAATTGACGAAATGCGTGGGCGTAAAAGTGTTAAGAGAAGAACTGTGTCTACTATTTTGCTTTAACCACCGAGAGGGGGGTGAGTGAACGTCATTGTCCGAAAGCGGAGGAACCCGTTTTCGCGTACGTGTCTGGTTGGCCGAAATATTCATGCACGCTGAGGCCTGGAACGAAGAAGGCGCTTAGGTAGGCTCTCCTCGGCCGCTCTTGAATCTCATGCGATATGTATCGCTTATGAGTAATCGTCGAGTGCCGAGTGGTCGTATTACGAATGGGTTTCCGTTCACCGCCGAGCTGTAGCTATACATCATCGCGTTAATTACGCAAATGAAATGTGTATTGTACGTATGTCAACGATTCACGTTAGCGGTACGCATCGGGGAACGTCCTACCAGTCCCGACGGCCTGGAATTAAGGTCTTTCTCGCGACTCTTGCTACGTATGTAAGGTCCACGCGTACAGTGAGCCTCAACTTGCACGATCCAGGAATTCGCGCGGAATATCGTCAAGTAGGGGGACAATAATTACGTGAAGGATTTTCGATGAACGACGAACAATGGGACATGCATAGTAAGTACTTGTTAGTGAGTCAATTATTTCGTTACATTTTACAGATTTATGTGGATTCCCCGTCAAACGCTAAATAGCACGAGGTACAGAATTCTATTTGAATAAATAGCCACCATCCTTCATCTTTTATTCGCCCAAATACGTAGCATAAATCAATAAGTCCCATTATGTAAATTCGATCGACCTTTATCTATTACCTCATGTCATTTTTTTCTGATCATACATTCCACTGGGTAGGTTAGGAAAAAACTTCTAATCCATTTAAGCTCCTTGCTGTGTAACAGGATAATCTTATAAATCACTTAGCGAAAAACATTCTTACGTTTTAATTGAGGCGTATAAAAAGTGAAATCTAAAATTGTAGATCGCCGTAGTAGTCACTTCTTTTTCGCCCACGGATAATAACAGTTAAGTAACCCGAGTGTACGAGTCTGGCTTGAAAACTAACAAGAACGGACCTTAAACACTCGTAAAACATTCCCATGATGTTTATGGCATTTGATTTGATACACGTTGATCATGGCACGTCATGTTAGTCGCTTGGCGATAATGGTAATTAGCTTCTTGGAGGAGGTTCTTCGTAAGGGGCATTCCCGGAAGCTTATAACGTTCGGCCGGATAAGAATACTCATACAGCCCGAAGAATGTCGTGCGAGTGGTGCGGTACGGTGCGATGCGGTGCGGTGCGGTGCGATGGGGTGGAAAACGATGAGAACCACTGCGCGCACGAAGTCGGGGGAGAATACGGGCGCCCGATGGTGGGAATACACGTGCACGACCGTGCCGCACGAAAATTCATATCCACCGTGGCAGCGAAGAAGGAAGGATAGAGAGGGAGCATATAAAGGCACGGCACGACCGTCGAAATATATTTGCGCATACATTTTTCCTCCGGCGAGCCGTGGTTATACAATCCGCGAGGACTGTCTCCCTTCTCTTTTCTTCGTTTCTCCGTCTTCCTCGGCCCTTAAGGTCTATCATTCCTTCGCTCTCTTTCCCGCTCCGTCAGAGTTTCTCCGCCGCGTATGTCCTTGTCCGTGGCGCGAATAAAAAGGGATCGTTCAGAGGCTCGAAATAAACGCGCGAACCTTCAAATACATTATCGAGTGAATTCTTGTTTATGGCATTCCAAAGGACAGGCCGAGAGACTGCGGATATCATTTACTTCCTGAGAATAAACCGCAGACGAAATAAACGTCACGGGGAACTACGAGAAATTTGTTCTCCACGGAGGAGGCCAGACGTGTGCGTTATAAGGGAATGATAAATAACGACGGTGCATTCTGCCGTGGCAACGTATGAAACCCTAGCGCGTTTGCTTTTCGTATTACGTTCGGGACGTATAAATGCCGCCGACATGTCCCCCTGGCCGATTCCATTCGGAAATCCCCGCAGGAAGCATCGGAAAAATCATGTCTTACAAATGGGAAAGAGGGCACCGTAACAGGACGATAACTTTGTACATAAAATAGATACACTTGTCTTCCTAATCTACGTCGAAATCTATGTTATATCAGATAAATACAATTACACGAACCGTCAAATGTGTGCACGTCATGGAAAGAGAATGAAATACGGAAAAATTGTACGCAGTAAAAGAATGCCAGGAAATACTTTAAACATTCTCGGCGGTATCGGTGAACGCTCGTGGGTTCGGTTTGAAGATCTCGATATATGAGAGCACGTATTCATGCGGCGGACAATGAATGCAAATCCAATTCTGCCATCTCCGAGCGCGACGACACAATCGTGGCCGGTTATCCTGCGAAGGAGCTGGCGCATAAGTTTCCTGGAAACAGCGCGGGACGTGTACGTGCGCCTCGCGGGGTCGCAGGGTGAAGGCCGTAAGTAGACAGCGGGCAACGATGCTTTTAGCGTTTCCTTTCACTGGCAAACACCGTAGTTATCATTTCTTTCGCGAAATTACAGCCGAACCGACGACCGCACCGAGGGCTCAGCGTTTACCGGGAATTTCCCCGACTCGGAGCCGCGAATCCCACTTAATCGAGCTTGAACTCTTCACTCGGCAAAACAACAATTTCACCTTCTTGAATGAATCTATCTTGAATCTAAAGAAAAATGTCGTTCCTTATACCAGGAAACTGTCCGTTCTCGTTTCCTGTTTTTTTTACCACCCCGTTGAAACGAAAACATTCTATCGCGAGAAAAGATTTTCGTTCTGGTACCGCGAATAGATGTAAATAAAATAATGTCACAAGTAAGCGGACTGCTAGCCGGAGGATTAAAACAGGTGACTGGTCCCTCCGCATTGTGCCGAGGTAACACGGGGAAACGGTAAACACGATTCTTGTAACAACGCAAGCAAGAATGTTCGGCGGTTAAGCATGTAGGCACCGGTACGTCGGAGTCTCGCGGTTCGCACGTACGGGCTTCTGTTTTCGATGGAACGTACGCGCACGGCACCTTCCCGTGAGTACGTTTCACCGGGCGTCCCTCTCCCGTGTATAACTCACGTAGGAAAATGTCAGTGCGAAACGCTGTAACCGGGATCTCGTGTCGGTAATTCAGCCGGGTTTACAAGAGGGGGCCGCGAGGGGGGGAGGAAAAGAGGGATCAAGAGAGAGCGAGCGACCACGACGACGGCGGTGGGGAGGGAGGGGGGGGGAATTGAGCGTGCGATGTGTGCAGAGTACCCTTTCGCGTGCGGGAGGGTAGAACGCTAAGAGGAGACACGAGGGGCAACGGTGGAAGGGGCCCCGTCATAACTTATCGGGGGGCCACGCGGGCACGGGGAGTTTGCTATGCGCGCTTTCTTCAGATAACCTTTCAGGCCGACAATTATTGGTAATATCGATACCGCACGCCCGTCGGCTTTCAGCGTTCTGTCTCCGTCTTTCTTCCCCCCCCCCACCCCCCTCGCCCCTTCCCCCCTTTTCTCTCTGTCCCGCCAGGCCGTGTTGTCTTGGCAGAACTCACGATCGACGAGAGTAAGAGAGACCGGGTTCTCCGGTTCTCCTCGTAAATTACACCCGCACCCCCCCCCCCCACCAGGGTTCTCTTCGGCCACCCTCTTTATCTACCCCCCTCCACCCGCTCCTACCACCAAGTCCCGCTTTCTTCGCCATCGTCCACTCTCTAAAGTTTTATGCACCTTTCCGCCTCGCTCTCCTCCCGCCAACTCCCCTCGCGCAACGCCCGAGCAAATCTAATGAGCTTAATCTATGCAAATGAGAGCGTGTACGATGGTAATTATGATTTACGCACCGGTCAGTCGGTCCCCCGTGTAAATCTACTCGCGCCCTGATCGACGTATCGCCGAGGATACGCATGAAACAATAACTCGAACACTATTCGATATGACGGGCCGCTGGATAAGACTCTTGTCGGAATCGAATGGGAATTCATTATGCGATAAGCGACGGGCAAAATGTGGCAAAAGAAAAACGGCGTAAAGCATTGTATTCAAAACCCTTGAGGGAGTAACAATTGGTAAGATTAGATTCAAAAAGACAGTAGCAAACATATCAATCTGCCGGTACTCTCATTCGTTTCGGATTGTTGGGGGAGAAAGGTTCTTCGAACCTACGAACAGAAACTACCGAACTGTTATAATAATCAAAGAAACTATCCGTCGATCGAACAGCAATAAGGAAATGCAGATCGGAATATCTCGATTGCGACCGTCTTCCGTCTTTCACCTTTCGTTTTTGTACGTCGACCCAGCTCCCCCTTACTCCTTTCGATTCATCTATTACTCGCTGCAAATAGAGAATCATGATGCCCGGCTCTCTCGATACTCATTCAACGGTTCCTTCGCCGATATCGGTATTTGCCTACGCGTCAGAAATTGAAGCAACGCGATAGGTTTCTACCGCGAGTAACGTGTGTTTTCTACAAAAGCGTGGCTACTGTACGTGCAAGAGGCATGAGAATACTTTATAATAACTAAAATGACAGGAAAACCAAATAAACAAGTGACAAGAAGGGAGTAATGCTATCACTTTGATACTGACATGAAATACTGTGATTATTGCAAGTTTGTCTTGGAAGAAAAGGGCAAAATTGAATGCACGCGTGCATAGATATTCCGTCCCATCGTTTCCAGAGGAGAAGAACGGCCGTTCTGCGGAATGCATGGCTTACGCATGTGCGTGCAAAGACACAAGATCCGCATGTAAGTCTGCTTGCTCGGGAATAAGGGGGAAAGAGGGAATTCTGGCGTACAGCGAGTGAATAACATCTAAAGACCCGTAGACGGACCTCGTCACGATCGCTGTGGACTCGTATAACCGAGCGGCCCGCCTCGAAAGACCCCAATTATCTTGCACGCAACGCGCCCGGTCGACGGGAGAGTACGCGATTTACTCTACCGCAAGGAAAAAAGGAACTCCCCGCCGACCGACCGATCGTCCGATCACGCCGGCGGAAAGAGTTCCACGAAACGCGAATTTTCAACGGGAGTAGCTCGTGCTGTAACGCCGCGACCGCCGGTCGATCGTCAAACCATTGCGCACGGGAAACGAAACGAGCAGGCTAACAACGGACGATCGGAGCAGTTCTCCAAAACGTACGGTACCGTGGGACAGGAAGAGATAAAGAAATTGATCGCACCAAACGTAAAAAGAAGTTTGCTCATCGGTTTGGTATAAAACTGAACTCTTCTAACCGTTGTTTTATCCAGATGAAATTCTAAATGAAATCGGCAAATGTTTCAGTGGATGATGAGGAAGGTAGAATGTAAGATCGTTTATGGGGAAAAAAGATATTCTGGAAATCAATACCGATGGTCTAAAAGTATCGACGGCTATTCGGTGCAGGCAGATGATTAAGGCAGGCTCGAGGAACGCCTTGCCCGATCTTACGGGCCGGTAATCCACGGTGGAAAATTATATGGTAATGAAGTGCTGCCGAGCGCGCTCGGCTTAGCAAGCGCTGCGCTTCGGAAGACAATGCAATGATTTTACTTGGGGGATTTAATAGAGAGCGGGGCAATAATGCCGCGGAACCAGATATAACGAGGCAAGCCACAGGCAGAGGAGGACACGAGGACCCAGGGGAAAAGGGGCAAAGAAAAGACTGCCAGGCAGATAGAACAAGAGAGAAGAGGTCGAGTGCAGTACGTGGTATTTGATATCGACGTAATCGGCACGGTGCGCAACGTTAACACGACTATCTCGCCCGCGAGAAGGCTTTTCCTTTCACGAGGCATCCCGCGGGGTAATGCGATGCGCTCGTGTGCACATTGCATGCTCCGAGATGCAACGGTGCACCGTCCGCTCGATACCATCGGCAACTCTTACTTCGTCCTCCTCGAAAAGCAGGCCGATTTTCACGGATCGCGCAATTCGCAGGAACATGATAATTCATAAGTGCACAGCTGATAATCGCAGTAGGAAATAATAAATAAAATGTGGGTAATAGTAGTACATAACTGTTTCTAACGTTAGCAGTGACCGATATTTATTTCCTACCCGAGGTTAAAGGATGACGTTATTTTAGTTGAAGTATTTTACGGTTAGAAAGAGACAAATTTTTATAGCCTTACACTACCCGTGGAGTTGCGTTATCTTAATCATTATGCCCGAGTCCGGAAAGCCATTATTCCTGAGAGATGTCCAGGTGAAAAAAAGTTGCTTTTACTTTGGCAGCGCATAGTCGTTGGATTATTCAGCGCGGAGAATATCGGTTTGGCGCGTGACGCATCGGTATCTTTGGGTCAGCCGGCCCGATAGACCGGTCATAAATATCGGGGAAAAGGACACGGACAGATAAAATACGAGGTGTGTCCTAAAGCGGGCAGACGGCGCTAAAACTGCCGTCTCCGGCGGGGCAATTCTGCCGATCGGTGTTCGCGGGTTCTTCGGTGGCCGAGTAGATTTGTCCGTCGACCACCGGCCAGGCGCACGCCGCGGGTAGGCACGAAAATACGCGAGGCACGCGAATTTATAGTTCGCCTAGCGCGGCTAATACGCACGGTCCCCCTTGACCCGCGTGTTTTCCTTGCCTCGTAAATCCTCCGTCGAGGCCGCGGGAGAGTAAACCTCTCGATCCCGGGGACCCCGTCGCCTTTAAAGAAAACGGAGCACGTTCCATCGGCAAGCAACTGCCTTTACGGACCTTCGTCATCGTCCCTGCCTACTCCCTTTTCGTCGTTACGGACATTCCAAGGCCTACGCCCGGCGACGATCGAACAGGAAAACAGCCGTGATAAATGATACCCAATATGCTCGATCTACCAGACCCCTGCGATTTTTCATGTTTTTTAAAGCACCCCGGATATCCTGCGGGAGAGAGAAAAAGTAAAATGGGTCGATTTACTCCACTGTTTTCCCATTCATGAAATCTCTCGTTGGTTCTTACAAGTTGTCCTCCGTTTCAATTTTTCGATGACAGCGAAATTTTGAAGCTTAGGTATTAGAGAACGGTAGTTGATCTTTTGATAATAAAATTTCCAAACCACGTGGAGGATCAGTACGGATTTTATGCAGAGGTGAAAAGGTATTTTCTTTCGTGCCTTTCTTCCTGGCTTTTAGGTTCGGCAGCTCCCGACTCCCCTCCCGCCTGCCGGCCGTAACAAAGGCGAGGTTTTGGAATCGCAGAGGATCGGCGCGAGTGGATATTGCTGTAAAACCAAGGACACGGCCGACACGATCTCCCGGTCGCAAAGTCGCAGGGATTTCGAGGCGAGGTCGGTGGGATCGACTGCTAAAAGGATCGACTCGGCTGAAAAGAAGGCCGGCGGGTAATGGGCGAGGGTACGAAGGGTTCATCCCCGTTAAGGATCGGAAGTATACGATGCAAAGAGGCACGGAATACGAAATGGCATGAGATTACTCGACGCACCGGGGGGACATAAAGGTAAGGAGGTTAAGATAGGAAGATGTGATTTTCCACTAAGGATCGACGGGGAATACCGACCCTGCTACGATAGCAGGGACGAGATGCGTAAGAATACGAAAGCACGGAATACCTCGTGACTTCGGTAACGGGCTATGGAGATAAGCTGCTTAAGATAGAAAGCTCGCCTTCTTTTTAACGCTGAATTAACCGACTTTCGACGTACGGCCCGCTAGCATGGAAATTTAATTAGAAGAGACATTTACCGTCGATTTGCTTATCTCAAGATGCACTGTATAAGCGTGATATACAGTATGAAAGACGTTTACACTGGGTTTCGGGACTGCCGTGTGCGAAATGCAGATAAGTAAATGCGGTGTATAAATCTGAATCATTGCAATAAACGAACTCAATTTTCAATTTGATATTTGATAATTTATTATCAAAATGGAATCATCCGCGACTTTAACATACCATAAATTAGGAAATAGTAAAGAAATTATGAAAGAAGGTTTAAATTGATATAAAAGGAGGCAACCAAAAGCACGTTTGGCTGCGGAAAAAAGTGTGAATATTTCTTAAATAATCGTCAGCTATCCTTCCACGTAAAAGACGGTGTGAATAAATGAATTTAAAATATGGAAATTGCAAGACGATGAGAATGTAAAACGAAATACAAGAATCCTTACTGACTGTTCAAACGTCGGCACAGAAACGACGGGCAATAATGAATTGGTGTGTTTATTGAAATCGAAGGGAAAAGCGTGTCATAAAATTGCCTTTATGCTAAAAAATAGTATTGTAAAAATGAGAATATCTCGAGCTGTATAAAAACAGCTGGCAACTTTGCTTAAAGAAAGTAGGATGAAGCATAATCTAGTAAGATTAGTAAAATTCGCCAGAATTGTTTGCGTATCGAAATGTGCCGTCCTAATGTCGAAGGTGTGAATAAAAAACGAGCAGCGAAAATGAATCGTTTTATTTATCAAACTTTCGAATGTATACTCACGCTTTAAAGATAAGGTAATTAAGATAAAGCACTGGACGAGGGTCCTTTCAAACACGTTTTCGCAGATTTATAGAGTAGTAAAAATTCGGCAAATGGCTGAACGTGGGACGAATTGTGACGTAAAGGAATGCACTTCATAAACAGAAGAAGAAAATACCGAACCCACGGTGACTGTCGAATCATTTGTAGAAGAACAAGAGTCGATAAAGAATTGTCTTGTCGATTTCGACATTTTAACTTTCGTGATCAGGTTCGAGGTTTATCCATGAAGATAAACTATAAGTTAAAGCTTTGGGTAATTTTAGCGTGATGCCGTTGGTCTGTAGGTGTTTAAGTGTGTTCATTCGTTGAAATTTATGAATGGATTCAGAAGGAACGTCGTTGCTACGTCGGCATGTAACGAATTGTGAAGTGAAAGAATGCGGCATGGATACCGCAGGCAAAGGAGAATGGCAGGAAAGAAGCCCGAGAAAACTGAAAGTACAGGCTGAATATCGAGACGTCCGAGGAACAAGGAGAACCGATAATGAATCGCCGTGTTCCCTCGGTTTCAATGTACATCCATTCTATAAAGATCAGCTAGTTAACCCGCAGCTGACTTTGACAGTCCATTATCGTCTACGAGGTTTTAGATTTCATCAGCCACTTACCAATCAACTTTTTAGATTATCATAAGAGGTAGAACAAGCCTATTAATCCAATAACGTCAAACAACGCCACTTGAACGTCCCGGTAAAAACTTGATGCGAATTTCTGCTTTAATGAAAAATCCTTACAAAGAGAGGGTTTCCTGATTGCTGCGAATGTATGAATGGAATAAGAAGAGCGACAATGATCGTGCGTGCAGCATCGGCATGTAACGAATAACGCAGTGGAGAAAAATGCTGCGGCGAAACCACAGGCGGAGAGGAGAATGGCACGAAGGAAGCCGGAGAGAAAAGTGCACGAGTCGTGGAAGAAGGCTGACTATCGGGACGTCTATGGAAAAAGGAGGACCGGTAATGAATCGTCGTATTTATCAAGTTCGAAGGTACGGGTCTGGCCATAAACGCCCGCGGTATAACCCGCTCGTGCCGCGGTGATATTGGTTGACGTGACGTTCGTAGCTCGTTTGGCGCAAAAGGAGCAAGAGGAGCGCAATAAATAAGGCCCCCATAGGGTTCCGCCGCGCGAGGGAGCCCCGTGTGCGTGCCGCGGCAAAGGGCGGGGGGGTAGCCCCATAGGCAGATACACACAAGGATGGGAAGTTGGGCAATCCATTACCCGCGTGTTGCAGCGCGCGAGACTCTCGAATCCGCGAGTCCCTCCGCTCTGTACGAACTTCTCTCTCTTTCTTCCCTCTCTTTCGTTCACCCTGTGCGAGCCGATGACCCTCTCGCTCTCTCTATCTCCAACGTAGTTCCGTCGAGGCTAAATCCGAACGGGGCGGCCCCTTTGTACCGATGTCCGCGCTTCTGCATACATTCTCGCCCAATAAATATACCCTTTGGCAGTATAATCCAGCTCTCCGCGCGGATTCCACCAGCACCGGTAGCTTCTGAGAACCTGCTGGCCAGCATCTCCTCCTCTCTTCCCCCGCCAGCGAGTTCTCGTTCAACCGGGAACCAGGCTGACGGTCTCGCCAACGAGAACTCATCGTCCGTCCCACGTGTCATTTCTACTTGACGTTTAACCCACCCTTCAGGCCCTTCTTCCCCCTCCCCTACAAACGCAATCACGTCGTCTCGCAAATTACCCTGCACACGGCTTTCGGTTCTCGAGGACACTAGGTGCCAACGGTTTGTAATATCCTTTATTACGCGCCCTTGCTGGCTAAAGGTATAGTTTCAAAGAAATGACGAATAATGTAAACCGTTCACTAACACCGTTTACTCAAATTTTTACAACGGACTCTAAAGAATATTTTGCGCCGTATTTAACATACAATTTGGTGATCGTAATGAGAATCTGAAGGACTATCTTCCTATGTTTACCCTACGCATAAATCATAGTAATATTTAAAAAATTCGTATTTCCAGAATTGAAGTATCGAAATTCCCCGGCTGCGCATCTAAAGTTCCTGCTTTGTCAGTCATTTCTCGTGCGTCGTGCCCGGCCCTCGGTTTTCTTTATTTCTACCTCTTAAACGTCCCAAAGCACGCACGTTACACAAAGCGCGGGACATCCTAGCGACGGCTGTGCACCAATAAAGGGCCAGAACGTCGCGGAAACGTATCTAAAACCTGCGGATTATTGGCTATTTTATAGGGGAAGCAGATGGGGGAACGAGCGAGGCCAGCAATCGTTTGCCGTTTGAATCCGTCTGTTTGGTATCGCTCGAGACGGCCAATAACGAATCCGTACGTAGGGGACTGGCATGAACGACACGCTCGTATCTGTCCGCCCCCGATTTGCGTTCGCGTAAAGACCGGCGATGCACGGTCCTCGTATTTGCGCATTTCCCCGCAATCGCACGCCTCTCCGAACGATCACCGTCGATTCCTCTTGGCGAGATGTCCCGCGCGATGACCATGATGCCTCACTCGTTGCCACGATCATCCACCTCGAATAACGCCGCAGGGCAAAAACATTTTTGCCCCAAATCCCCCGAGAAACGAGGAAATTAACACGACGAAGATCTTTCGAATTCTCCCAAGTATCCGAAATTAAGATTGAATGAGTATAAAAGACCTTTCATGTTGATCGTTAAATTGTTTTATCGATATTGTTCATTAGCTTCGCGGTGGTCATATTTTTCCTTCGACTCATCTGTGTCATGTAACGTTTTTTTTTTTTTTTTTGCATTTTTCTATCTTCTATATTCCTTCCCTCTTCCGTATTTGTTTAATCGAGCCACCTTCTCCGTTATTAACAATGGGCCAGTTAAGTGGACCGCCGCACGGGGGCTGATAGGGTTGCACGATAAAGTCCGAAACGATAATTTATCGCGCTCAGGCGGCGAGAGAGGAAAGGGAGGTCAAGAGAAAGAAACATCGACCGAGAGAGACCGAGAGAGACCAAGAGAGAGAGAGAGAGAGAGAACGTTGCTTGTACCTACACGCGCGACTCTCTCCGGTATATCTTATAGCTGGTGCATCTATATATCCGGCGTATCTTTAAGGACGTGCAGATACACTTGGCATTTGCTTTAACGGTCATTCGTATCGTTGCACTCGCATGTGACCGCGCGCCGTCGACGAGGACTGCCGGGCAAGAGGGACGAGAAGGGACCGGGAGGGCAAGACGAGAGTCGAAAAAAGTTGCCAATCCCCTGCTAGAATTCCGACGTGTTTTTACCGGGCAACCGAGAGTCGCGCGGAGAGAAACGACGGACAATGTACCCGCTTCTTGTGGGATTAACGCTCTCCTATGTCTACACCTACGTGGCACGCACTTTAAAGGGAATTAGGAAAGAGCCGGGGAAAAAATTAATGGCCCAACTCGTGTACACGCTCGTATTTTTCGTTATTCTTTATTTCGCGCAGGACTCGTTATTCCGCGGTGAAAAGTCGCATGGCCCGAGCCAGGAGAAACTGCCCGGACGGTGTAACGAGAAAGGATGACAATTACTCGTCGTTCCGACTTCGTCAAGCCGACAGCCGGAAAAAATGCGCCAATTCTTTCCCCCCAACTATTGCCAAAATGCTCTGTAACCCTATACGTTTTACGATGATTAAATCTGTAAAAAATGGGCGCCTCGTAAGCAAAGCATGTTGATTGCTTTCAGTTAAATTAAAGACATCGTAAAATTCTTCCACGCAGGATCGGTAAATCAAATGCCTTAATATTTGACGGTGCCGTTCCGATAGTACCTTCATATTTCTGGGGCCTTAAGTTTCTCCGTGAGCCTTTTAGTACGTGGGTTTTTCTGTGTATCATTTGTAAATCGATGGAATCATCGGGCGATAGATATTAAACGAACGATGCTTCGAGTATAAAAAATATCAAATAGGAACTTGTTTTCGGAAGGACTGACGTGAACGATGTGAACTGTATCCGCGACATTCTCGAACATCGAGAACGTATCCGCAAGAAGCCAATGCAACACGCGAATATTTTACGGAGACAGCGAGTGAACATGATTCGAATATACGATCTGCCGTGGTTGTAGACTTTTATAAATCATTTTTAAGGACCTACCGAGCACAATGCAGGTACCAAAAACATGAGCGTGTCATCTTACGCTCGTTACGCACGCGTGCCTATCTGTTTACGTGCGACGTATGCATGAGATGAACGTATCGTGCGTACATAGCCGAGGGCTGGGAAAGAACGAAAAGGGGATAAAGCGAGGCAACGAGAAAGAGACGGCGAGAAGGGTAAACGTTTAAGACGAAGAAAAGCGAAAGAAGAGAAGATGGCGAGGAAAAAGAATAAGAGAGCAAGAAAGAGAGATTTAAAGGGAAATAGCCATAAAGAGAAGACTAAAAAGAAGAAGAATACAAGAAAACGAAGAGATGATGGAGGGCGACAGAGAGAGAAAGAGAGAGAGGGAGATAGGAAAAGATAGAATCCCTCTCTGCCTTTCTCTCTCGCCTTCTCGTTAAATCCCGACAAGCGAAATTCGACGTAGCGGCGCAATATAATATAGTATTGTAAAGCAATATCTCCCGAAAGGAAGTGCCGGTGGTTGCGGGCGATGGTGGTGAGCCGAGCAAACAGGTTTTTCGAGCGTGGCCACCGAAAGACGGGGACGAGGGGACGACGAGGATGAGACGCGCGTTGTGCGCTCTGCTGCGCGGGCGCAATAAAAATTTTTTAATAAAAACCTTCGGTCGCGTATACCGCGCTCGAGGACTCGTTAACTTATTTGCCAATGGAGAAAAAAGGGGGCTCGTCGGCTAAAGCGAAAATACCTCGGACAGCCGGAGGCACAAATATGAAAATTATTGCAGTCCGCTCGGCTGTAATTGACAAATTGTCAGTCCCCCAGCGGTCTCCGTTTTAATGATATGCACATACGTTATTGCAACGTACGAGCGACGTAACTTTTCACTGAATCAGGAGAGAAACACAAGCATCGTACGGCATTTTAGAAAGAATTGGGTTCCACGCTCTCGTTAGGATTGTTGAGGGGCTTAAGCAACAACGCAAATATACCGTAAGAATGGACAAGAGAGTCCTCGGAGCAAGGAACGGGGCGGGTATAAAAAGGAGGGTAATTTTCTCAGTAACTGTTTGTTTAAAATGGCGAAAGGGTAAAGATCCCCGGCCTAATAACCGTTAATGCTCGGACTAGTTTATCGTGCGCGCGCCATTTCGCGGCAATTTGCCTTGGCTCGATGCGAAAATAAGTGTGAGAAAGGAAAGGCGGAGAGAGGAAGGAACGGACGGAAGAAAATGGCGCCATTATGACGTGCGATTGGATTCCTCCGGTTGCTTGACGGGTAGGTATCCATCGCGCGAGTCTACGCCGGAATACTTTTCCTTTTCGTTCTGTATGTAAATTCGAGCCCCGTGGGGTCCGCGCGAGCTCAGGCATCGATCAATAGCAGACGGCAGCTGATTAAAAATTGCGCAACACCCCCATGAATTATTAATACGACGATAAACGTGCCAATTCTAGTGCACCGTTGCCATCCTCTGCGGCTTTCAACGCTCTGATTATTTACCACCCCCTTCGCCCCTTTATGAACCGCGAAAACCGTGTAATAAAGATAATCCGAGGAAGAAATCTCACGGAAAAGCGCAGGTTTCAAATTTCTTCAATTATGAGATACTGCTTTTTAAGAAAAGAAAGTACGACGATAGGTAGAATCTCCGATGTTTATACCACTTGCCGCACTTGTCTCACGGACATTTACAGAGTAATTCCTTAGTACGTGTGATAGCTCGGGCTTACTTGACAGACGTCTGCCGTATAAATCGGCGCAGAAAAGGCGGTTATATAGCGCTCTGTCGGACGTGGAACGTGCGTATCCGACCGGTGAACTTGGCGTTCACTTCCTGGTGTCCCGCTGACACGCGGAAAAATCGGCATATTTCGTGGAACAAAAAGCGAAGTCCCGAGAGCTCGCCGGGGAATGTGAGAGGCCAGGAGAAAAGGGTAGTGGAAGAGGACGAAGAAGATAGACAAAGGAGAGAGAAAGAGAGAGAGAGAGAGAGAGAGAGAGAGAGATAGAGAAGAAGAGGAGAGTAGTGTTGGAGGCTTGCGGAGAACCTGCGTGTCTCTCTTTTTCGTTCTACGGTCGTCCGTTAGCGGGAGAGACCCCTGTGCGCCATGCCTCCCACACAGGTAGTTATCTCGGTGACTTAATACCAGGTAATGTGCTCTCCAGTTACATCTCCGGCGATCCGGCTGGTTGGCTTGGACATCCACGCTCTCGGTCCAGCTCTCCCTTTCGCCTGGCCATTCTGTCGACTCTCTCCCCTTCTTCCTCTCGCTATCGAGCTGCCCGTATAACGCCCTCTTCGTCGCGCACAGGGCGCCTCTCTAACCCACTCTCCTCACCGGGATGAGAGCGGAGTGTGTGAGGCACCCGCACTCTCGGCCAGCTTCGTCGAGAGGACCAGAACACCAAACTGCTGATCGGTGGTCTCCAAGAGACGACGGCAAAAGAAAAAAGTCGATTGACCCGAGGCAGAAGAAGATACCCGCGGGGAGGCCAAGGAACGACAGAGACAGAGGAAAAAGCAACATGCCAGCAGACGCACAAAGAGTGAAGGTGAGACCGAAGGAGCGAGAGAAACGCAGCACGTGTTCTCTCCTCTCTCTGTGTATGTGTTTGTGTGTGTATATGTGTGGGTCTGTGTACACGTTAAGAAAATTGAAGAATAAGAAAGAAGAAAGGCAAAGAGGTGTTGAAGTCACTCGAACCCCGTCCCCCCTTAAAACCCGACTGACACGACAAACCGAACAGCGCTCCTTATCCACAGGACGGTTTATCACCCCGACACGGTACAGAGAAACCCTGTCGAGGATGTCGTGACCAATAAAAATCAAAATTAAACGATTCAGGAAGCAGCGTGCCTTATATACCGATCCAATGATGGACATTGCGAATTATTCTTCACTTTTCTCATCTCTTACCCGTAACTGCCGGTACTAAAGTTTTCGCAATTTCACGAATAGAACGCAGATAACTTTTCTGCAAAACGATCATACTCCTTGATACATGTTTTGCCTTGCCTTGATTTAATAAACTCAGCAAAAACAATTAAATACTTAATCAGCAATAAATCGAACCGTAATTGTTTGAAAAAACAATTGCATAAGAATTGAATATCGAGAATGATATCGTTGTCATGATTGGATAAAGAGTGTATCTTTTTAATTGCCGGGCCCAAGATAATAATGCGCATGTAAATCTCGTATGAATATTGATAGACGAAGTGGCGTCGATTTTTGTCGCCGAAAAAAACAACGCGTTGCTGATCCCCTACAAAAGGATCGCGTATCGATAACCATCCGTGCCTATGCTTCTTTACGATCGCTGAAATAACTACCGAACCGATCGTTAATTGCCAACTAACGATACGTCCCGATCTCTGGCTATCGTTAGCGATTTAATGACCGTCGCGCGTAACCGAGGCCGAAAAAAGGGGGAGAAAGAATTTTACGACGGACACGGGACTAGCAAATTGCCGGAGAATTTTCGAACTTCGTGCCGCTTGAGGGTTTTTTCAACAATTCTTAAATAAAGTACGAGGGATCTCTTTGCACGGAGTCGGAAGGAAGAGTCGGCTGGGTTTTTTTTTTTTTTTGCTGCATTAAGGAAGAATCAATGGGAACGTCGGGTGAAACGCGTTAGCCCATTTCAGCCCCTCGGCAGGGAAATTTGGTTGGTCGGGAAAGAAGTGGATCTCCAGGACGATTCCCAGCGGTGATCGATTCTTCTTGCTTAGACGGCGAAAGGTGAGGGGGGGAGGCCGATCTAATCGGTGCGGCGAAGAGGAAACGTTTGACTTGAAATCACTTTCACGGGCACTGTGTCCCCTTAAACGGCGACATGCATCACTACCGATTCGCTGGAAAAAAGGAAGAGCAGGCGATTAAGTAGGGAGTACATACTACACCGAAAAGGGGACCGGGCCCTTTCGGAGCCTTGCGACCCCCTCCCCCCCTCCACCACTGGCCGTCCTTTTCCGTCGTTTTATTGCGGTAAACGCTCCATGAAGGATGCTGAAAGGCTGCATAATCGTCGCATAGCGTGTGGCCAGGCATTAACATATAATGGTCGCCGTCATTCTTCTCTCCGTCACGTACTGGGCTCCGTTTAATCATCCCCCGGTCAGCCCCGCGTCACTGTAATCTTCTTTTGGTGCGATTGTTGTGAAAGATTACCGCGCATTAATATAAAAAAATGTGCAGCCGCGGAGGGCAGGTAAGCTTATTAACCGGACGCACGTATGCGCCGGCTCGCGCACGAGGGTCATGTTTGATGAGAACCCGCGAATTTGTTTAACGTGGCAAACTGCAGGTGAAACGCCGGCAGAATGCGCCACGAGATTTTCACTGACCCAACGCACCGTAAATACCCAACAATTTCCCATTTGACACAACACGCGAATTAAGTACACCTGAACGTTTAGTTTAAAAATGTAAAGAAGAATCTTCTGCGAATGATACAGAAGAAAACTTCCTGCGCAGTATAAATTACAACCACTTACTGTAAGTTTCCCCGAATACAGAACGATAGAAAGAATAGCGGTTGCATGGATTACAGGAAGGATTACATACTTTTACGAGCAGCGTTGAATTTTTATTAAATATTCCTGGCCCGTGAATTTTCTGTCCTATTGTTAACGAGCGTCATGGAGTTTGATGTAGGACCGCGGTATTTCCGATAAAGTCGCACGCTCGAAAATCCTTATTAACGTGGCAAATATGCAGCGTGTGGGTCTCGTGTGGCGTCGTCGAGCGTGTCGTATAGCCTCATACGCCTCGTACCTGGCGCGTATATTCGCGCAGCCAGTATATAAGCGAGCGATAATCCATGACAGATTGGCAAGGCCGGTTATACGAGGCGCGGAGGTAAATAATTCGTCCACAGGGCAACTTGACGACCCCCGCGCGTTACTTTGCACGGCGTTATAGTACATCCATCGGAGACTTAACGTCCCTGCACCGCGTGTAAAGCCGAGGAAGTGCACCGTCGTCCCCCTTTCACTCTTCCTCCCGTTGCCCCTCCTCCTCCCCAGCTTCTTTCCTCTTCCCTCAGCGGCCCTCACGCACAACGGCACCGCTGCATCTAAATACACGGGCCCCTCGTTTCGCCGGTGCTGTGTTTGCGTGCACTCGCATAGCTTTGTTATCGGTGCAACTGCATCCGCGAGGCTCGTACCTCCGCGATCGGGCATAAAGTAGGAACGACGAAATCGTACGTTTAAGGGACACGCCGTGGCGGAAATCTCGACCTCTGTCGCGATACCTTTTATTCTATCTCTTTTATCGGACCGACCCGAAGAACCGAGACTTTCGTAAAACCAACGTGGTTACTTTTCCTCCAACGGACAGTCGTGAATCACGAAATTCTACGTTTATTAAGGG
This sequence comes from Hedychridium roseum, assembly GCA_963989215.1. Taxonomy (NCBI): domain Eukaryota; kingdom Metazoa; phylum Arthropoda; class Insecta; order Hymenoptera; family Chrysididae; genus Hedychridium; species Hedychridium roseum. The sequence continues at coordinate 5,502,283 of OZ022314.1, forward strand.
TCATCTCATCTGTGGAAGACTTTTCCTACTTCGAATTTTCGGAAGCTCGATTGCGGGGGTTGCTTCCTCATTTCTTTGAATCATTTTCGTCCTTCGCAAGGGAAACGCAGGAAAGTCTCATCTGTTTCTCGAATCCTCCTACCTTCGTTTCATTTTGATTTTTCTGCGGACGGCTGTAGCGTTAAACGAGCGTATCGTTTTATCGGATTCTCTTGCATCTTGCGATCTTTTTGTATCTCGTCTGGGCTTGCCGGGCCCGAGAGTCCTCGAATCGGCTTTCGTAACGAGGGGTCATGTGGATCATGCTCGGCCAGCCCCACGATACTCCAGATAGACTATCGACAAGGTACCCTACCGAGAGGCCGACACGAAGGGCGCTGTAAATGGTAAAACGTGCGAAGAAGAGAGGGAAGAAAAGAAGGACGGTAGACTGAGAGGGCAGAGGGAGGGCACAGAACGGAAGGGTAAAGTTACAAAAGGGGTATGAAAGAGCCAAAGAGAATGAGGTGAAAATGGTTGGGGAATAGAAACGGTGAGTGGGGAAACGAGTGGGTTAAGAGTGAAATGCGGAAGGAAGAGGGCAGTGAAAGGGGCGGGTGTAAGAGATCAACGAGCACATAGTGATCCGTAGGGCGCGTGTACCGATAGACCGAAAGTGGTCATGGGAAAGGTATCGGTGCGTTGAGACGAAGACTGGATTCCGCGGGGCGAGCCAAGCTTTATCTCTCTCTCCTTCTCTCGCTCTCTTCTTCCCCCGCCTGTTATCTCTTTCATTCTCTCACCCCTCTCGCCGCAATCGGCCCGGTTTCTCTGTCGCTCGTTTGGCCGGCGTCTTCTGGCCGTTTCTTGCTCCCTCGTTGGCGGGTAGGAGTGTACAAGGTCTTCGATACCTCGTAAATTACCACTCGGGATCCTTCTCTGCCATCCGGCCATCCTCTCTCGGATCGCCTTGTCGGCTAACGTCCTGGCCGTGCCTACGTTTTCGTTTATATACACCCGCGGCCCCGAGTTAGGACGGACTCGGGGAGAACCTTCGATGCTCCCTCTCCCCCCGCCGCCGGTGCCCGCTCATCGTCCGTTCCTCCTCCGGGGGATAGCCCATCCCCGAGGAAACCTCTCGAATACCCGTTTAACGCGTCCCCGATTTTAGAAGCCGCGCGATATATTTCACGGGACTGTTAATAGGAACGTCTCGATTCCGGCCAAAGAAATATGAAGAAAAGGAAGAGCCAGAGGGGCCTGAATAAGAGTCGTCGATTTTCAGACGAGCTACGTACAATATTTCACGAAACTGTTAATAGGAATGTCGCGACTGTAAACGCAGGAACGTCGAAAAAATGGATGTTTTCCGTGCCGCCCTCCCGACCGGCGACAACATAAATTTCCCCGGCCAATTAGAGAAGGCATTTGAATTCGTCGGAAAGTTCGATTTATTCGGAATAAGGATACGCGAGAAGGTCTCAACGTTCTTACCAAAGTTAACGGTGGGAAAATGTATCACTGCTGAATCTGCAACAGCTGCTTTGTGTGGAAACTTTAGATTGCCTGCTTTCTGCTTACCGCCGGGAGAACGTGGAAAGGCGTTCCACAAAAGCCTATAAACTCACAAGGAAACGCTTGAACGGACAAATAAATATAGAGCATAGAGAATCAACGGCGGGCTCGACAGAAACCGCAAAAACTTTAACACAGACTGCGACAATCCATGTATAATGGAGGATCGTATACATTGTCAGGACAAAAGTCAGCTTGCCAGGCAGAATCGTATCAAAAGGCAAAAGTTTCAAGTGGTACTGTTGCGAACCTTTGAAGACTATAAACCGATGGTTCGTACAGAGAGGCTAATTCGCCTTGTCAGGCAACTAGGCATTTACAAAGGAATTGTACCGCGAAGATTTTCGACGAAAACATAGTCGTTTCGGGAGACGGGGAAGCGGTGCCGGGGGCGGGGGAGGGAGAGTTTGAATCTCATCGAAAATCGTTTGGCACGACGCGTCGAGTAAACCTCCATAAGATCGCCGATGAAGGAGGCAGGGACAAGGCTCTGTGCCAGGCGTGAAGTCAGCTTTACGACAATATCATTTTGGTAGCGACACACGGACGAAAGTGGAATGCGAGGGATCGGAGTCAACGTACGGTATAGATGTCTTCGATACGTCGTAAATGGCCACACCGGTTCCCCCCTTCGTCCCTCGACAACCCTGGCACGTTCCCCTGGCGTTGGTCTTTCTCTCTCCCGGCCCGGGTAGCACATAATATCGAACTGCCTACGATTTCGTCCAGCCAACGACCGACGGGGACTTGTTGCCAAAGCACCAAAAAACCGCCGGAGAGCGCATCCTTGAGACGCGAATAACGATTACGTTTAAATTATGCCTCGGAATACCACTCGTCTTCATTTTCACGGATCGTTCTGCGCATTTGCATTTAAAAAAGCAACAAAAAAAAAATAGGAGCCAGCTAACGAGGAGAAATAAATTCTTGTCATCGCGGGTCCGTAAATGAGAAATCGATTTGGAGAGGGAACCGTTGAGATTCCATCGACACGTAAATTGTGAATGACGGTAATCTCGCGTGGAACGATACGGCGATAGTTATTCGTAAAAATCAATCAACTGTTAATGGCATAAATCGTCGTACGAAGAGCGGTTAAATCAAACAAATTAGCTGTCATGTACATCAAAATACATTTTTTTATTATCAAGGACCCCGCGTCGAGTGCTCCTAATGAAGAAGGAACACGATTAATCATATTTCATTGAAATTTCTGCGAACGAAAATATATGCACGCATAATAGTCAATCTAAATCCTTGACTTAACGATATTCTTCATCGGTGCATTAATACTATCCTTTTTTCAAATTTTACGACTGCCACATATCATTTTAAAGTAAATTCATTAACTAATTAATCCACGAATCAGTTACAGTTAATTACAAATTCACCGATCATAAAAACCGTTTGGTGGTTATTAATTCAAGGGCGGTAGAGAATCTAATATATTCCCCATGGATTTGAAATAGTTTGATAAACGGCATTCCAAAGTTTCAAAAATGTTGAAACGTAGCCGAATGTTAAACGACCGCCGTCATCGGCTCGCACTTAAGATAATCTGCCTCGGTTTTACAAATCCTTCCTGCGCTGCTGTCTTTATAAAAATCCTGCGGAGGCTCGCAGGAAGGAGAAAATAAATCGTCGTTATCGGTAGGAAATTAAATGAAAAGCACGGATGCACTTTAAGGAAATATCGTTTTACTTGAAATACGGTTGCCGATAAAATCGGCGATATATCGTCCGTCTTGCTCGCCCTCGCTGATTGGCCAGGAGGGAGAGGGGACCCGGTTGAAATCGAGAAGGAACCGATGGCCCGTAAAGCGAGCCGCGGACACTCCGTCTGGGACCGTGCGATTATATCGAGGATCTTTCTCTCTCAAGAGAGCCTCTGGGTCCCGACCGACTCCCTCTCTCCTCTCACTCCCTCCCCTTCCTTCCACATTTACCTCTCCCTCTCGGCGTTTTTCCTACCCGGGGCCCGAAAGTTTCGAGTCGAAGGGCTTCTTCGGCAGAGGGAACCCATCGTCGTGCTTAATTTAGCGTTAAATTGTTTACATCTCATTAATCGCGGTAAGAGAAAGAAAAGAGCACGGCAGCGGGGAGATGGAAGAAAGGGTAGTGCAGAGATGTACCTGCGACCAGTCGACCGAACGGGCCGCCAATGATCATCGATGCACGTCAGTCATGGGCCCTGGCCGTCGTTTTAATTTCAGATCGACCGCTATGACCGATGACGTGCGCACCGCCCTGTACAAGAACAACCGTCTCTTCTTCTGTCGCATCTCCCATTTCATCCTCACGCAACAACCGAGCTACCTCAATTTTATAAACGCCTAAGTATGCGTTCGCAATACTCCCGACTCACGTCACTGGCTTTCAATCCACAGCAAAGAGTTTATACAGCAAATACATCCAGCCGAAAGATCTTCACTAACGTTCAAATCCATTTTACATTTCGAGTAGCTCTAAAGTGTAACTAACGAAGTTTGAATACTCAGTTTTGTTGTTTATAGGTTTTTTAAGAGCTTTGTATTGAAATATTGACTGTTATAGCACAGAAGAATTATTTAAACATATACCTTACATACCCTTGTTTTGAGAATAAAACATATTCTTTACAGACTGGCTGACTATAAGAATAGTGTACCACTCGATCGTCTTACTATGTAATGCATTTACTACTCGCTGAGGGTAGCGATTAAATAAATGAACGCGCTAACGCACTGTCGATACTATTTGTTATTCTTCTCAACTTATCCGCACTTATAAGCAGCAAAATATTTATGCTAAACAATTATTTGGTAATTTCAATGTCTCGATAAAACGATGTCGACATATCTGATGGAAATTTCTCTGCAGTCACCGGTTCTTCACTTACAAAGACTGCCCGGTTTTGTATAATTGTTTATAATGAAGTACATTTATGATAAGCCTTAATCCATGATATCCGCGATTGCAAATGTGATTACGCGCTGGTTGCACGAAATTTCAATAAGAGTCGAATATACGAGACTCCGGGGATCTCGTTTAATGAGAGAACCGTGGTAACCGATCGGTCGAGGGGATACGCCGGTTATCTACACGGGATCTCATGCTATCGGCTTTCAATAAGGTTGATAAAGTCAACCGGGGAGGGACACGGAAAGCCCGCCGAGGAGAGAGCGACGGAGAAAGAGTATCGAACGCCTATAAAGGGGGATGCAACGACTCCGGGAATAATTCACGCGTTATCTACACCATCTCCAGCGCGCTTCAGCAATTTCTTGAGAGGATATACCGACCGAGTACCATATGCACGTTACATCCTACACGGATACCCTACTACGGTATACGCTGATCATGGTATGCGGGGTTACTAACCCCTTTGCCCTCGGCAAGTGTTATATCGGTATCCGCGATTCGTAGTGCACCCGCAAAAAATTCGAGAAACACGACTACCGGGTAGTTGTCACAATCCATAGCACCACCAACCTTGCGAATATCTGGGTCAATGCTTCCATAATATTGAAATTCCGTTACAATGTTTGAATGACTGTAATTAATTGTAAATGTATTCGTGTACTCACCAGTTAGGTGACTCCCCGTAAACTCGAAATCATCGTCCTGGTCCCAATGCTTTAAGCTCAAATTCGATAAAGACGTTGCATTTGCAAACTCCAAATTTGCAAAGTGCCAATCTAATATTTGTCGGTCCTTTGAAGAAAGATACACGTCACTGAAATCGCAAAATTGTATGAGGTACAGTAAGTCAACAAATTATTTTTTAATTTAATTTACAAAAAACAATTACCTTGGCGGTGAAGCCTCTAATTCTTGTAACTTGGCCTCAATTTCTTTTTGTTGTTCTGCAAGCTGGTCCCACTCCTGTCAAATTTGAAAAAGATAGTTACAAAAATGAAGTAAACAAATGCAGACCACACATTACCAAAGTATGTACCTTGCAAGCATTATGAAGATCACGTAGTTTTGAGCGAAGAATAAACTCTTGAGTAATGTCGCGTGTTTGCAGTTTACTCTCAGTCATCTCTTTGTACTGTTTGTTTAACTCAACCAAACGGTCCATGATGGCAATCATCTGTTGTATGAACACGTATACATTAGAACTTTGTTTTCTACGTTCCATTAAAACGAAAATTTTATTAAGCCAATGTCATGACTTTGAGAAACACATACCCTATGTTGATTTGTAATTAACCGGCCTTGCAAAGAGAGCACAGAACGAAGATGTGCTACTTGACGTTGCTTAACCCCTTGTTCTTGTAAACGAATAACCCACTCTAAAGCTTGACCTAAAGACACTGGACGTGTATTGCCACCTTGACCTCCCGTCCCAGCGCTACCCACATAATTAAAGTCTAATTGATGGGAAAGATAAGAAGTAGCTTCCAAAAGTCTGTTAAACTCCCTTTCGACCATTTCATCCTTATCTTTCGGAACCTATTGCAAACATAAGCTTGTTAGCTCAGTCAACTGTTATTAATTTTGGCACTCAAACTGTGATACGTACCGTTTGTCCGTCACTTTCATATAACGGACACTTTTGTCTTATTTTATGAAGCTCCATATTGATTTGCTTGCTTAAGGTAGTAACGGGATTTCCTCCTAAGCCAGTAACAACCATTGCACCAAGGTCAGCTATGTATGACGATTTGCGAAACGTTGCAATTCGTCCACCAACTCGATCCTATGTGTGCAAAATCCGTTAATTAAAAATAAATCTAAAATTGTAATAAAGTTACGAACTTACCCGAGCTTCCAAGACAATCACTTCTAAGCCAAATTGCTGCATTTGCTGAGCTGCGGCAAGACCAGCAATACCAGCTCCTATTACAATTACCTTACCTAATTTTTTTGTGGGGATTGGCTAAAATCAAGACATCGTCAACTGAAGGTTCTAAATGATACAAAAATATGTACCAATGTAATTACACTACCTTCAGGCGCTTAAAGACCCCAAAATTAATGAACCCATGGCGCTCTAAAAAAGCGTGAATTCTTCGCGCTAGTATAGTATCACTATTGTATGGTGGTTCTATAGCTGGTAAAGCATTTTCGACTATCAATTGCTGCTTGGGGTTCTCCAACCATAGTTGCAACTGAAATAAATAAACGAAATAAAAGAACGAGGTATTAAAATAAATAGAATATTAGTAAAATGAATCTTCTGATAATTAAAAAAAATGTTATACTATATACTCCTATATTTATTAGAAACTGAAATTATTTAATATATACCAATCTATTCCTAATGTGCAAAAACACTTTCTGAGTTTGAGGTGGACCACCAGAAACATCCGGGAAGCATGCTGCTTCAGTAGATGTTAACTTATCAAATGGAAGACGGCTTTGGAAAGCAGCACCTTCCAAACCGCTGAGTAACTCCTTCACTACAATAATAGATATTTTACACAATTATACATTAATTAAAAAGAACAGATAAACGTAAACTAAACAAAATAAAGTTTATGATATTCTTGACAGTCCATTGAAAGTGTCTGATATTATATTTTAGATAGATTGGCACATATAAAAATAAAATGTACCGTGAGGATCTTCATGATCACTATCTTGGTCTTCTTCATCTTTTACTTCAACTTTGGGAGCAGTGGAAGCAGGAACATTTAGAACATTAGGCTCAGATTCTTTCTTGGTTTCTGGTGTAACTTTTTTCTCTGGAGTTACAAGGCCAGGCTTTGATTTTTCCGATGTGTCAGATGCATTTTCATCTTCTAATTGATTATATTTTTCTTCCATCTCTCTATACTCCACCTGCGCAAGTTCCCAAATATGCCTCTATAACTACTCTGAATAACTGATCACTTTCAAAATAGTTATATAGATCCATATATTTTGAAGAAGATAGTAAACAAAACACATGAAATCAAAACATAACCTTACACGTCTGTTTATGACATTCATTACTCTCATTCTGAATGAGACACACAGTTATCATTCCTGTCAAATAATGTGTTGGTTGTATATTAATAAGTAGAACTGGAAATTCAGAAATTAAAAACATACATTTTTTTCAAATCAAACAAAATGTAGTTCTCGTAAAAAGCATATCCTGCAAAGAATATTCTCAGGAAATCTAACGTAGAATTCGATGAAAGGGATAAAACAAACCTTCGCTCTTTTTCTGCGACTCATTTCTTATTTATTAGGCACACTGGTCGCGAAATACAGTCTCCAATTCGGACGAAACCTCTAGTTTGTTTTGACTGTTCGAACCGGTACACAATAAGTGTAAAACAATATAAACTGTCATGGACAAGAACGGTGTCATAGACATACACACTCATCATCATGTAGTAGCCAGTGGCATCTCCTTTTTTGAGCTGGTACATGCATATACCGTCGGTAAGAAGAATTACCTGCGTCCCCTGATCCCTACAGTCACAGACGACATATAGAATAGACCTAACATCCAATGCAATTTTCGGCCGCATTCTTGAGGGATATGTGAATCCCTTACCATTTTAGTGTCACGCTCTATGTTATCAATGCAGCTTGAAAATGTATAGCAGCCCTATTACTGGTGGGAATTAAAATTACGAATTATAGAATGAGAACACCAACGAGATATGGGATAGACGTATAGCGTTTGCATTTCCAAATATTACCGTTATAAAACGTAGAGTACGCTCGATCACTTCTGTTCTTTGACGATGTCAGTATTTCAGACCTGGTGACAGAAAATCCCACAGGGTGATAAGTCTAACCCTGTACCTCGTCAGTGCTACAGTTTTAAGTCAACCAAGTGGTACTATTTTTATCACAACTGATCTTAATATTCACTGATAAGAAAACACGAATACCATTGTAAATCTGACTGTTTATCTATATTTCATTATAAAGTATCGGCAGGACAGATGTTAAATTGAGTTTTATCTGACTTCTGCTTAAAATTACTTAAATTATGATCTGATTATAGATGATTAGGTTCAATACAACCTAAGGCAATAAAATTGAATATGAATACAAAATAAAATTATGACCGGCTACTAAAAGATGACAGAATAGAATTTTTTACGTTTGGTTTTTACCCAGGCTAAATTAGACAAGGGTGGTAGATTATCTACTGTAACTTGAAATTCATGGCCAACTCTTGGTGTTTTTAACATTTGTAACATCGCAATACGGAATACACAAGTGTCTTTGCTATTTTTATATTTTTTACGACGACTTCAGAAAATGATGGCATTTCAGGTACTGTACCTATTGTAATAAAGGATCAGTGGCATAAAAATAATATTCAACAGAACACATGGTTAACTTATACATTTTATTGCAGTTATACAAAAGACAGTTATTGCACTCAACAATTCATCACAATGCAATACCCAAACAATCATTATTTTATTGGCTGACTGTCATTTTTAACAAGTATATAAGTCATTTAACTTTAATGAGAATATTATGAATAACAATGTATATTTGTAATGGTAAATAAATTGTTTGAAGGGTTGATCATGAGAGGATAAAGAAAGTTGGCCCTGATAGAGCATGTGCTGAGTGGCTGTTAAAAAATATTATGAATAACAATGTATATTTGTAATGGTAAATAAATTGTTTTAAGGGTTGATCATGAGAGGATAAAGAAAGTTGGTCCTGATAGAGCCTGTGCTGAGTGGCTGTTAAAGAATGGAGCTTCTGTCAAATGGACAGGAGCTAAAGAATATTTTAATGATTATAATTCATTACCACCTGATGAAATACCTCTTTACATACAAGCAGTTGAGAGCACAAATTCTGGAATATCTCATATAGGATTCCCATACTTTGGTATATTTCTACAAACTTCTAATTACGTATCAAGTCGGAATATGTGAAAATCATTTAATGTTAGTACATTATTTAGAAAACTGTAAGCATATTGAGGAGATGAAACTTGTAAACTGCAAATACATCAATAACCAAGCCTTGAAACTCTTACCAAGCTTGAAGGAAACATTAAAAAACCTTGAAGTTTCAAATTGCAAGTCTGTTACTGATGAAGGACTGTTAAGCCTGAAAGAACTCAAGTGAGTAATGAAAGTTTAAAAATGCAGTAGCATATTATCAGATACATCTAAAACATTTTGTATTTTGTAGGAATCTTAAACTTTTAAAAGTTAGCAAGCTACCATACATGGAAGACAAAGAAAATATTATAAAGACATTGAAGAGTTCTATACCAAGCTGTGAAATTCAATTTGACTAAATCTTTGTACTGTAGTTGTATTTTAAAGTGATATGGAATTGTATATATTTGTTAAAACTTCAAATATGATTTTTCCATGTTATAAAATATAGTTTAAAGCAGTCTTCTATAAATTTGCAAATATATTTATGAAATTTTATATTACTACAACATGAGATCATTGTAATTAGTGAACTTATTACGATATTTCATTTTGAATTTCGCGCTATTTCCAGGGCCCTTTAGTTTCAAATTATTAAAGTCAAGTTGCCTGCCTGCAATAACCGATTTAAAGGGCCATAACTAGGATGAATTTGAAACATATCACAGAACAAAAATTCACCAATTTCGTGGTACGAAATTTTACCGAATTTTTCAAAATAAAAGTTCAATATCACATACGAAAATGTCACAGGAACAAAATGTAATCAAATGTTATGCTTGTGACATGTATCAAGTAAGTATTCTCTTATTGTAAACTTCTTTGTTTTGAGAAATAAATAGAATAACATTAATGTTTATATATTTTACCGATTTTTTCGCACCGAATACAAATAGGTGGTATATGATATATGGAAATGGAAAATAGCTTGCTAGTACTTATCCTTGCATGTTTTGTGACAGGTACATATTGTGAAGAAAGCAAAAAAATGGCAATGTAAAATCTGTAATGAAAAACAGTCTATACATAGAGTAAGTATAATTCACTTCAATTAGAACACTGTTTATGTAAGTCATTATGAAATTAGATAGAAATAGGGTTGGCATATATTTCTGTGACAATATTTTTTTCAGGTTTACTTTCAAGGTTCTGGAAAAGACTGCCGTATTAATGCTCAAAAATTAAATATCGCTAAAGCTAGTGATATTCAGCTTAATCCATCCTTGTTAACAGTTGACAATGATAATAATGAACCACATAATGACACAGGAGAAAACACTCATGATCAGTACATAAATATGAAAGCAAATGGATCCCGTTGGTCCAAGTATTTAGACAAATCAGAACCAAAAGATAATTACAATACTAATCAAACACTAGAATGTCAACAACCCAAAGACATACAGGGTAGTGAAGAACAATGTTTAATCCAAGGTGTAGAAGAAAATATATGGTCAAGATATATACAAGAATCAGTTAAAAAAAATACAAATACTAATGACATTCATAATGATCAATATTCAACAAGTATACAAAGCAGTCTGTGTGAGATGGATGAGGAACAAAGTATAAATAGCAACATAAATGAAAACATATGGGAAAGTCTCTTAGAAGAATCTGATACAGAAGATAATGACATTGAAACTTCTGATAGTGCGTTAAATAGTTCTCATAATCATGATAGCGAAAAAGCAGAAGAGGACAAGGTTGATACTGAAACTAGTGTACACAACAGAAATATCTTTCCTAGTAATGATCAAAGTAATGTTCAAACTACAGTTAATGCTCAATGGAATAGTATATTTGAAAGTAATGATGACTTGGATGATATTTCCTTGGATTTCTAGTTATAAAACTATGATGTTAAAGCATGTGATATTCAATACAACTGAGCAGTGATAATTATTAAAACTATTTTTATTTAAATACAAGTTTACTTATTATATAGTAAAGCCAATTGTTGAGAAGATAATACTTTATTATGGAATATAATATATAAAAATATCCAAAAAACCACACCCTGTATGTTTATATTAAAAGTAGTGGTTCTTAGGATATTTTTTACAATATGTGATTTCCTTTGTAGAGTTACAAATAATTCATGTAATTACTATATACTTATAAATATTATATGTTCCATGCCTATTTGGTAACTAACTAATACATTTGATACAGCGCACTCTTATATAGTGAAATAAATAAAAGATTTGTTACCATTTAGACACATCTTTATCCTACATGACTTTAGTTATATATCTCTTGTTTTTTTTCATTTGCATGGTTGACTAAACATGTGATAATAAAGCACTAGTTGAGTGTCAAAAATACATTATTGTAAAATATGTTGCACCTTCTAGCATCCCAAATTTCTGTATGTAGGCTATTATAAATAAAAGTTTATTAAAGCCTAGGAGACGTCTAATAGTAAACCACCTGTTAGAAGTATAAGAAATTTCTTTGCAGAATGAAGACAGCCGATTACACAAAGTAAATGTTACAAGTAAAATTCATTTATCCTAACGAAATATGTACAGCCTTACAGTAGGATGATACTTTTGCCAACATAATTTAGTTTTCTACCTATATCTTTTGAACGTTGACGCAGGAAGTAACGGTAAAAGTCCAGGATATAAAAATGCTTCTGGCAGTGCATTAAAAGTACATTCATACACTGTGCGTGTAAAGGATAGATATTTAAATTAGTGGCAGCATTTTTCATGATTAACGTTTTTGTTCGTACGGAACGTAAGTAAAAAAACCACTGGCAGCAGAAGTTTTAGTATTGTACTTTTTTCGTTGCAGCATTCAACCGTACGTGGTAAAAAGACCTCTACGAATTACATTACCGAAAGACCAGATAAGAAGAGATCACACATATATTTCCGTACCGATTTTTACGTTTGATCAAATTATTGCCCATGTGTGTTATGTATTGCTCCAATCACGTATATAAAACGTGTGTATAAAAAAAGGTTTATTACATAAAACCAGTACAGTTAGCGTCCTGTGATCTTGGACTAATATGAAAACGACAATAAAAAATATACAAAAGCAGGCGAAAAATTCCTTTCATTTTAGATTTGAATAATAATAAATTCGGGAATTATCTCTAATAATTATTTGCCGTATGAATCGTGCGATGAAGAGAATGAATCCGACTTGACTTCAATATGGTTTTTACGTTTTGCCATTATAATAAAATAAATTACAAAAATAATGCATTGAAAAAATAACGTAATACTACGGTTATTCGTCGTGCATTTACTACCATTTCTTTGAAAGAAATGGCATTGTTCAGTACCGATGTCTATGTCTTCGGAGATTCGTGCTATCTTCATGATGTCTCCAACTACTTTGCCAACTCCTACTGCGCCTGTTCCAAACACTGTGAAAAGGCGTAGAATGTATAAACCTACGTTTCATTTCATGTTACAGTATTAGTAAATAAAATTCTCGGTAAATTTAAACAGTAATCAAAAGATGGGTAACTTACTTTGGTAATTTCTTACGTCGTTTACTAGCATTGCCGAGTTCGCTTTCTCGAATTATTTGCAATGCCGACGGCACAAATGTATCTTCTGCTGAAATCAAAAATACTGTCATCAAGTAACATAACATCAAGTTTCCTTGATTTATTTTTTTAACGCTTCGACGAAACATACCAAAGGAATTGCTGTATTTCCTCTTAGAAATGTACCGTTGATGTTGTTGCGTTTGTGGTTGAATTTCCCTTGCACTACCTACGGTACAATCGCGAGTGCCTTTGCAACCCTTTAAATGTTCTAGTTGGTCATGAAGGTACGACCTTTCGGTAGGACTTAATGACGATATCCTGTTCCACTGTTCAAATGGGTCTGGAAATTTTCAATATACTACTTCAATATTTTTCAGGCAGTCATTTGTTCTCGAAATGATTTTACACTGATAGGACTGAAGGAAATAGTCGTATTTTTTATATAATAGTCGTAATATTATAGTCGTAATTTATATTCGTCGTATATTACGAATAGTCGTAAGTTAAGAAATACTGACCTATTCTCAAATTGTAAAAAGTCACTAATCCCGTAGTGAATTCGCAGTAGAGAAAATTATGCGTCGCATTGATAGTACGTATGCATGAATACGTATTATTATTTGCGTTCATGCAAAAGCAGAATGGTCCAGCATTCCACAAGGGCGCAGTACGCCAATGATCGTTGTCATGCTCGAAGCAATTCATTTTCTCGGTTAAACACTCCTTCTCGAGTTTCGCTTTTTTCCTCAGCTTTCTTTCTTTCTTCTTAAGACGTTCTTCCTTGAGTCTCTTCCTTTCTTCTCTGGCTACTTCCTTCTCGTCCTTCTTCGTGTATGTGTCGGGTTCGCAGTAACACTTATGACGAGCTTCCAAAGGATTGTTTAACATCGGAGGTAGTCGACCATTATTACTAGTTATTCCTATTATCATTTCAAAAGAGTCTTAACAAAAGGCGTCTGTGTAATCTATAGATTAAATCTCAAACTTGCCAAACTTATTAAAGAGAAGACTTTAGAACTACTACCTCAAAGTTTGTACTGACCTTGCTTGTGTTTCTTATCCGGAGATTCAAGGATAGTGACATCGATTCTCGCCGGGCCAAGAATTCCGCTTGTTCTGTTTTTCAATGGCTTTGGAGACTTCCGTATCGCAGGTGACATTGTCGTTGTCGACGGTGTTGTACCGACCGTCACAGTCGTCACAGGTTTCGCACGACTGGCCGTTGTACTTGCAAATGACGACGAGATCGTATTCCGATTGTCCGTATTACCAACCACCTCGGAAGTGGTGAATGGAGTATGCGGGAGAGTTTGCGACGTAAAAGGATTTCTTTCGCCTTTAGTTTCCTTCGAAACTGTCAGCGGTGTTGTGTATCGATCACCGCGATAATGATTTCTGCGAATCGAAGTGTTGATCGGAGGCGAGACCGTCGTCACTGTCACAGCACTGGCATTGAAACCGAGAAGTTCATCGTGAACGCTATTCGTCAGTAAAGTACTGTTTTTACGGTGATGGTGATGAATTTTTCGGCGACGTTGAAGCCTCTCCTCCTCAGTTTCAGTTCTGTTAGCCAATGGTTCCTTGATTTTCTGTCGACGAGGTCCTTTCTTTGATTTGGCCGTCGTCGGGACCGTTGTAGTGGTAGCTGCAGGAACAGGACTCGTTTCACTCTCCGAAATGCCCAGCCCATTGTCATTTCCTAGCAAACAATTTTTCCATTCAGAAGTATCAGTAGAAGAAAAATGTAGCAGCAGAACATGTGAATACAGGATGGTTTTTAAAAGTCTAATGTTTATATTTCCCTTCTTTAACGAATTATATTGAACGTACCAATATTGCTGTTCTCAGTTGTTGGTGGGAAAGTTTCCTCAACAGTTATCTGACTCGACTTTGAAATGGATGGAGCAGAAGTCGTAGCAGTCGTAGTTCTGGAACCATTAATACTATTTTTGTCGTGTTTTTTATGGTGACGACTGCCATGGGTTTTAGGAGATTGATGATGCAGTTTGTGCGTAGTGTGAGACTCCTCTAATCCTACGAATTCCTCTTCATCGTCGGCAATCAACTGCGGTCGTTTGATCATCAAGTGTCGACGAATTTCCTGGAAAAAATATTCTATATATATCTAGTACACTTTCGAAAACGATAGAGATGTGCTTCCGAAGTAAACTCACTTTCAACGTATCCAACTGCATTCTCATTTCTCTAATTTGTTGTTCGATTTCTCGTCTCGATATTCTCCACTCGTTCGGATCTTGGTAAATTGCTTTACTACAATTTACACCGCCCTTTGGCAAAACCAAACATTTTGAGGACAATGATTTTTGTGCCTCTGATGAATGTTGAGCCTGGGTTTGCTATAAATAATTACCAAAAATGTTACGTTATGTTACAAAAATTAATGCAACGTTTGTACTCACCTTTAAGTCATCTAATTCTTCTTCTATGCTCTCCATTATTTGAGTGACGTGTTCAATTGTATCCTCCTTCGTCGCTGACCTTCTGACCCTCCGATGTCTGCTTATCACGTCATCTACATTCAAACGACCTCTCACCACCTCGTCCAAAGTTGGATCAAAATCTTCAACTGTATATCCCATGTCCTCGTCCAAGTAATCAAATCGCAATACTTTCTCCCAGTTACTATCATCTTCGTCCTTTCGCCACGAGTCATTGAAAATCCTCTTGTAATTATTTCTGAAACCCAAACAAAATATTTGCAACGTGTAACAATTCATTCTGCTAATCTACAAATTTGTAATTTCTACATTCTTCGGGGATTCCTTCACGTTTATACCTGGAACGAACATTTTCATACTCTCTTCGTACGTCCTGCGAGAGATCATTTAAATCTCGTAGAAATTCTTCATCGTCCTCTTCATCGATAGCGCGAATATCTCGATGATCGTCCAAGCTTTGAAATTCATTTTCGAATTCCTCGCGAACTTCTTCACGAATTTTATCATGACCCGATACTTCGCGTTTACCTAAAGAAGACGATTAACTAAGAAACGAAAGTATGCCGACGAAACGGGGCAAAATTATTATTGCATATCGTAGATACGAAGAATTCGACGTAATAATTTTATGAAAGAAGGCTCACCTCTTCTCGCTAAGTAGCTCATGGATTTCCCGTAAGGATCGGCGAGTCTTCTGTCCCTCTCGAAGCGATATTTCTGAGCATCGAAATCATTAGACTCCAGCCGAGTATAAACGACCCCGTTAGGCGTGAAACAGGCGCATTTCTTTGAGAATTTCTGAAACGGTGGCGGCGCGGAATACCGGCACTTGTGCCTACGCCATCGATGGCCGTCCCTCTCGCATCGCCATTTCTGACCAGGAAGACAATCGGCCTGAGCTTCGGGCCGCGAACATTCCAGTGCCAGACGTTCGTGTTTCGACGAAAACGCTTGTCCCGGGTGAACTCGATTGTCCAGATGCACGTCGGAGTCTACCGGTAAAATAACAAAGTCATCCAATCACGAGCAACTACTCTGGGAACTCATAAAAAAAAGTCTAATCAACAACGCCGTTTAGAGACAAGACTCGATTTCATTGCTCGAGTAATAAATTTTATGAAACTGATTATGAAGAATCTGCAGTAGAAACAGTAACGATAAAGGCGCCACAGAAAAAGCTTAAGCTGCTGTTAATGGTTGCGCAAATGCCGGGGCGGAGGGGGGAGCGGACCGGGGCGATTTCGTTGGGAACTTTGGAGGGATGGAATATAAATCGCGAGTTCATCGGGGCCGCATGAATACGGGGGCAATAAAACGGGATTAAAACTTCCGCGTCGCGTGACTCGTTTGCCCGGATCCATGAAGATTTACTGTCCCCCCGCGACCGCGGTAATCCAGTCTGTTCAAGTTAAAATCTCTTTATCCCGGGAGTCAGCATAATCGTGCGTAAAGCGTGTCTTATTTGCTCGCTGCGGAGGGATCCAGCCTATAATCGTGAGAAACAATTGCGCCGATCGTCCAATGCTTTTTCCAAGTACTTCGGTGCTTGCCAAATTTATTCCGGGATAAGCGAAAAATTAATTTGTTACACAGTCCGTTAGCCAAACGGAGCATTTAGTGACTCAATTTCACGGCAAAAGTGTCGCAATAATATGTACTTAAAAGTGCAAAGGATAATCGGCACTCTACAAATCTAGACAAATATTCCACAAACGTAAGAATATTCATTTATGAGATATTACGAGTGCAACATAATGCTACATTTCTTTAAATGAGACACTTACTCGGGTCTTCGATGACGGATTCGTCGAATTCCTCGTCGTCGGAGATATCCTGGTCGCTGCCCGTGTCGTTCTCGAAAAGCCGATGTTCCCTGTCGTGCTCGACGTCGGGATCGGTGCCGTCGTCCTCGTCTTCCTCGGGGGTCGTGCTCTGCTGTTGTTTGGCACTTTGCCGCCTCGCCTCTCGGGCCTTCGCCTCGGCGATCGACTCCGGGGTCTCTCTGCGTCCCGACGACTCGATGAGGAAAGTATCGGGCCACTTGAACTTCGACCTTCGCCCGTGCTTACTGGCGAACCACACAAGAAAGGTAAAGCTTCGTTAAACACCGGGGGTGGGGCATTTGTCGCCCGACCTCGAGTGCCACTTTTTCTGCTCGGAGAGCAGAAGGGCCAGTGGACGAGGGGTGGGGGGTGGTGGCAGAGGATGGTGCTTACTTGAGAAAAAGCTTCTTGATAGAACGGCCGTCCATTTGAGGCGGCGTCTCGACGCCGGCGATGTCGAGGAACGTCGGCGCCAGGTCGATGTTGAGAACGATGTCGTCTACTCTGCAAGTTCATATGTAGATGTTTGGCGATCGTTCGGGATCGAAAGAATCCGGGCTATCGGCGTCGTGACGCCGGCATGCAGCTCGCCGTGCCAACTTAGCCGGTACACAAAAAAATATCTACTCGATAACGACCAAACAGAAGTCTCCGTTTCGGGAAACAGAAACTCATTTGACCTAGTAAATGCAGCACCCTACTGGGGTTAAACCAAATCTTTGCAGATTTCAAAAATACCTAAGCAATTTGTGTGTAACAAATAATCCCTGAAAACTTATTAACTCATTCGCTACAGAAATTACAGAATATATTGTAAATCTTGTTGTAAGCCCCTCGATTTAACTGACCATTGAATGTTTAGTCCTCATAATGGATAAAAGGTACTAGAGCCATAAATTAGGAAGTTTAATATTCGTTTTGGCATCATATTAAAAAAGTACTCGGGAATATATGAAGCACCGCAATGTTGCAGCGGGAAACTTTACTTTCAGTTTGTTTTTCAATTTCCATAGCCCTTGCCCCGTGAAGTACTTCGGAGAAAACTAATTTTCGTAACTTTCGTTTTAAAGAGTTAGCGGTTTGGCATCTGAGAGGTTCGTGCATGGATTCTCAAAAGGGCTTATCGATATTACGCCGGTACTTACACGGATCCAGGCTCAATTCCCGGCCCTCTAATGAGGAATGGCACTCTCACGTCGAATTCGAAGGGAAAGCTTTTCCCTTTGATCAGCCCGAACTGTCCTAAATGGTACCCGTGATCGGATGTGTAGATAATATACGTATTGTCCAATTCGCCAAGGTCTTTCAGTTCTTGGTAGATCTTTAAAGAAATCACACAAGGGACGAATATTCGTAAATATCGATAATAAGTCTCCCCCATTTTGTTACCTTAGACGTGATAAATGAATTGATTGCAAATTAAACTCACTCTATCCACCGCAGCATCAACACTTTGCAAAGTTTGCAGTCGTTTGGTCATCAGTAAATCAGTGAACTGCTTGTGTATCGGTTGCATCTTCTGTGTAACTTGCAGAATCCATTGTTTATCGGGATTCGGTGCGTAATCGTAGGCCGGAGTGCTGCAAAATAAAATAAAATCTACTTACAGTCGCGTTTACATAGAAATTGGTAGGTAAACATTTTTGTCGAATGGGAATCTGGAGAACTTGTAGCACTGGTTACCGCTAATGAATAAAGTGGCTTGACAAGGTTTTGCAATGCCGCGTAATTAAGAAAAACTTTACAGACGGTTCATCGTAGCGCGAAAAAATGTGCTCGATGGGTGAAAGTTACTTATGAACTTTGAAATATCCTCGACGACACGGCCATCCTCGTCTCGGACTGTAGTGACTAAGAATTCCTTTACGCCGCGCTGGATAACGTTGCAGCGTTCCTCATTAGGAGGAAAAAGCAATTCTCATGAGCGATCGTTCAACGAGGACGAGTAATAGCGCTTTAATGAGATGAGTCGACGGAATCGCTGGTATTCTCGAGCGTGGCGAGTTAATAGTTTGTCGTGGAAATCCCCGGACGAGATGGAGTTAAATCGACGGGCCAGAAACCCGCACGGGAGGAAGTCAGGAAGGCAACGACAACGACGACGACGACGTCGACGACTGGACTTGGAACACTCGAGACACCGTCGTCTCGCTGCTCTTCGGCAATTACGCGGGACACGGAATTATGGATAATTGGCCCTTCACGTTCCCCGACGTCGTCGTCCTTCGGGACGAGTGGCCGATCCGTACCGGAGGATCGTCGCTTCTTACCGGCGCGCCTTGTGCCGTCTCGCAGGAACAGGTTTGCACGGACACAAGCAGTTCGGAAATGTTCAATGGACCTCGAGAAATAGGAGACGATCACCGCGATGTTGCAGGAGAAGAGAGAATTGGAGTGCCGGTCCAAGGAATCATAATGTTTCCCACTGACTGGCAAGACTTCGATCGGACCAGACGAAACAAACGGAAATCCGGTAATGAGGTAATGGGTTTTAGTAATGAGACATCGTTTAATGAATGTCCCACTTGTCGATGAGGAGGAAGGGCAACGTGTCGAGAACAATTCGCGGAAATAATTGCCGCAGTATCGGATGATTCCATGAAACGATTATCCAAGCGAATGAAATCAAATGCGCGATTAAATAATTGTAATTAGAGAATTGATTTTCGTGAAGTCTTAAAATATCGATGAAATGTAGGGGCATAATGTAACAGATAGAATGTGATCATTGAAGAGAATCATTGCCATAAGGACGGGCGGTTTCGTAAGCTTCAAAGATAGTTTTATATTCTGTCCGTAAGATTTCATGTTCATGGATCATCGCGAGAGATGTAAAACACCGAGAAGGCGGATCAAAAGGTGCAGCAGAACGAGGAGGAAGGACCGAAAGCCAACTGACTAACGCGGAAGTTGTCATCAATTACACTAAAACGGACAGCTCAGAGTTTTCGGCTGTTTCGAGCGCGGAGGAAGAACAAAACCAACTGGTCATGTACTCGGAGCCTGCTGGAACTTCAAATTAAACGAAACACCCTTTACCATTCTATAAATAGAGAAGAAATTATCTTTGAGTCGATGATAAATTATGCGCACCATTAAAACTCAAGAGAAATGAAAAAACAATGAAAATATTTCAAATGATATTTCGTACTGTTCAATCACAAATTGTAACCGTTAATAGATCATTTTTTAGATATTAACACTATAAGTAATATGAATTTCTTCGGACAGATATGTTGTTGTATTCGCTAAGTACTGAAATAACGAACTGAGGTAGGTTAGCTGGACGATACTATCTGATATTGGCGAAATTCATGCGGTCCGTCAGGAACGAAACGGCGAAAGCGACTCGTACCGCAAAGGGTTAATTACGGTTTACACTCAGTTGGCGACGCTGATATACACGTACACAAGCGGCCCACAGCCACTTAACTCTGGCGCGAGAGACAGTGCGCGATTATATTTACACCCCGACAACGATTCACCACCAACAGCATGCGCCTCTTCTTTTTATTGCAGCCAGACTGAATTTACCGCGACATCCGTTTGTCCTTTTGTGCCGGGAGAAAAGGTTTCATTAATGTACCGACTATGTCGAGCGGAAAAAGAAAATACAAGCGGTCCACATGCTCGGGTAAAAATATGAACAATACAAAGGAACTCAGGTCGATGTACTCACAAGCGCTTAATCTTCGCTTTTTCACTATTTGTTATAATGACTCGTTGGGTGTAATAATAGGGTACAATAGTTTTAACGATTTCACGAGTGTCAAAAAGTTAGACAATCGATTTAGATACATACAATTGCACGGGGAGTATTTGTGGATTATCGTATCTTCGGTTAATTATCTTCCGGGACGAATCGATCAACCGGAACGGATTAAAAAGACCTTCGCAATGGCTAGACATTTTCGACGGCGACCGAAGGGTGGGACTTTATCGTGCATTGACCTGTCGCCGCGTCGGCTAAATCGGGAAAACACGTATTAATAGTATTAATTGCGATGGACCGCAGTTTCGCGATGCACCGCGCACTTTCGACGATTTCTTGGCTCGGCTCATGAAATGAATCTCCCACCCTCTCCAACACGTGCGAAGCAATAAACCAGTGTCATAACGGCACCTACATTGAATTACACGGCTTAAAGAAAATAATCCATGTATTCAAAATATTAGATAACATGAAACAGTCAAATGGCAATAACCAGGTTGTAAAACGAAAACGAATTTGAAGAAATGTTATGTTCGACTAGGTTTTCGTGAGATACTTAAGTCGGAGGATTTTATTTTTCCACGAAACAATGTTAGTCCGATAAAGGAAACATTGTCCGGTAGGTTATACGTTCGACAAGCGTTGGTCGCACGAGGGGCTCGTTGTCGTGAGTGCACGATGCTGAGTCGAGAGCACGTGTTCGTGCATGCAATCGCGCGACACGTACCTTTTTCGCAATTAGAGACTTTAAACGGTACGACACGGGAATGGTGTGACCTGCGGACATAAACTTAGAAGCCGACGATACCCGCAAATCTCGCGTCAGCCTGCAACTAATTAACAAAGACAAAGCACACTCTCGCACAGTTCCAGGCACGCGAAGTTAGAGGAACAGCAGATCCTACAATTAGCATTTGCAAGAAATTGCAATTCCCTTTATTCTAGATGTCTCGCGAAATATAGATGTAAATGAATCTTCGCTAGTCTTGTACGACATTCTCGTAGACGAGAAAACGTAGACCAGTTTTTGCGGCAGCACGTTTTAACCGTGAAAGTCGAATAACACGGGGGAGAGCTTTTTGCGCGAATCTTCGTCCTCGGTTTACTCGGAATTTTGCCAATTGCCGGCTCGTCATTGTCACAGAACGCGGCGCTCGAGTGTCCCCCTTTTTCCACGGTAGACAGGTGAGAATAATACCTGCGACGCACAATGACGCCGTGCGAGTTCGGTACCGGGGTCGAACGGTGAGGAGGGAGCGGGGAGGGGAGAGCGACTGGATTACGCGCGAGAGGGAAAGAGAGAGGGGTCTGAGAGTTCGTGTTTTTTCAAAGCTTTTCACGACTCGCACGCCTGTGTACACGTACACACGAGGGTGCGAGTCTAGGGTGCTCCATCACGAGACGACGACGAGACCGCAGTTGTCTAGTCTCGAATACATCCACCTCACCCCACCTCAACGTCACTGCCGGTCCTGCGATTCGACCTCTTTTCTCCTCGTGCATTGTCCGCGCACCGTTTCGATAGATTTGACAATGCAGTTATCTGTTTTCGGATTTATTTCGTGACAACTGCCCGAAGAACCGGTGCGGTGCGTTTTTCTGACGCGAAGTTGATTTTTTGACGTACGAAAATTGTACCCTCCGAGCGAATTTTCTGTAGTAATTTTAAGGGAATAAATTCACTTTGACTAGTGTTATTTGCCTTTTTCGCAGCAAAATTAGTTGCTTTAATGCCAATAATTAGGGAAAAAAAAGAAATAGAATAATGACAATGCGGCTAATGATTTTACAATGGTTTCTTTGAAAAATAGATATAAAAACTAGAGCAAAAGGTGGACGAAGGATAAGTGTGCGTGTGTGCATGATGACAGAGAATATGTGTAAACCAAGTCCTATGCAAGGCGAAATTATTATATATAATGTTATGCACTTACTGGTGAGTAGTAACGTTAAAAAAGAGATGAGAGAATTGCGGTGCGGAATCCTCCGGGCCGTGCGGTGCTGGGAAGCTGGCGACCAACATCAACGGCTTCCGGGCGAAATTCTGCTTGCTCTGCCGGAGGAAGGCAACACTGTCGTTTGCTATCAGGTCCGGGTAATAGTCCTTGCTGTACTCGAACCCGTGCTTTATCTTCTTCCCGTTCATGTTCACGCTGTAGTTGTAGTAGCGCGAGTTCATTATCAGACCGCCCCATTCGCGCCAGCCTGGCGGTATGTACGAGCCGTTGTACTTGTTTAGGTATTTCCCGAAGTATCCTGAAACCAAACGGTCCAAACAGTTAAGATTAATAGCCCGATGATCCGGAAAAAGGAGGAATCAAAAGCAATTCCACGAATTCGCAGGATACGTTGATTTATCGTTAATGAAATCCATTTGACACAACGTTAATTGCATCATTCGACAATGACACGAATCAGTGGAATTTAAAAGCTCTGTTACGTGAACGAAAATTATCTTAAATGTAATCAAAACTAGATTAACACGTGCTTGGGACCAGAAAGTTGCATTCCTCTGAGGGAACTGAACGGCTAATGTATTTTACAGCGTGTATGGTCGATTAAAGCAGGCACTCGGTGCAATTTTATGGTTTTTTAACGGCTTTTATTAGAGCGTACACGGTACATTCTACGCTCGAGTGAGTCAGACGCGTGAGTCGTGACGTCCTCAAATTAATGAAATAAAGTCTGGCCCATGACCAAACTATCGTAATAATTAATGTGCTACGGACACGCTCGACCCGTCACGGGAACTGACTCACGACCAATCGATCGTGAATAGCACGTAACTTGCCCGCTCGTCACATGTTCGACGAATAAATCAAACAGGTAGTTATGCACGACACGTTTAACACTTCGACATTCTCACGAAGAAAAAATAAAGTGATAAACGTAGAAGCCTTTAAAAGTCAAAAATAAAATTACGAATCCTGTGTTGCCTAGGAAAAATTATTACACTCCGTTATGATTCTGTGTAGGGGAATTCTTGGACACTTTTTTTGCTGCTTGTCCTCATACATATTTTTGCCGAGAATTCCCGCCGATAAATCCAAAAGCAATCCCATTTCCCGGGGCTTGATGGTTTTTACGAAGGACCTATGGGTCGAGATTCATCCCATCAGCGCTGAATAATTCATTGAGGCGTGCACAAAATAATTAATTCGACGATACCGCGTAAACCCGTGCCTCTCGGTCTTCCCAAGTAATTCTACGAGGAGACACGTCTCTGATAACGTCAATAGCCATTTATCCAAACAGATGTACAAGCCCTCAAGACGGATTGCAATTTAATCGTGCATCTCTCGTTTTTACCTTCAATCTACGCGAAGATACATAATTAAGATGAAAGTCCTGGGCCGCTGCTAGTTTTCACACGACTTTCCGTCACTTTTCATCACCGCTTGACCTGATCTACTTTTCCTTTAAGGCAAACCTACGTATTTCCATGAGGAAATACCGACGTACTATACATTTTTTATGTGAAATATTTTCACCGGATATGGGCCATTGAAAAATGTATTTAAATACAGGTATTCGTGAAAAATATTCACGAGATTAGTAATGCAATTTGCCTGGTTTAATGACAGAGTTACCGTTCATGAAGGAGGTTGATTCTCGACGAGATTTACGGAGAAATTGCGGGAAGTTCGAACGCGATTGATTAGAAGACGACGGGTGAGTCTCCATCTCTGTCCTTCTTGGGCCGAGAGCAACCGGAGAAACGGGCAAACCACTTTTTGATGCCGAGACACGTTTCTCACGGAACAGGTTTAAGGGATCACCTCGATCCGCGGTGGCGATTTGCATAAGCCGCTCACTCAGCTCTCTGCTACTCGGAGTTGCACTTTAATCATCGATAATTTGCGTTCATTCGGCCTGATTTCACGTGCCCTTAAAGAAAACGATGACACACTTTGGAGATACAGGAGCACGTACCGACATTCGGCGAAACGCGCTGCAATTATCCTGTCACGCACGCGATCAATTAATTATCGCGCAAATCACAGGGTAGAAGGGTGGGAGGTCGACATTTAAATAAAACCACTCGAAAAGAATTATCCATGCGTGCAACGAAAGTCCGCGAAAAAGGTCTACTAAATGTGTGTTCTTAAATAACGTTTGACAGATATGTATCTAGTATTAATTATGTAATTACTACTAATAACTTTCGCTGGTCTGACATTTCAGTTATTCGGCTCATAAATACTTATCTCTACTAATCTACCAAGTTCTGAGAAAAAGTTTCAAGCAGCCGAATGATTCATATTTTCCGGAAAAGCGAGAGTTACGAAACAGTTTAGTTTCTGAAGTCCCCGAGATATTTCGACGAGGAACATCTGATAACGTGCCCCGCATACATTCCAAGTTTGGTCACACATTCAACGTCGTTTTTTTACTTGGAAACATACATTAGAATTTATTTGTGCAATTATATATCCCCATTGAAATTCGTTTCCCGCTGTTCGATCGGAAATTTCGTTCCCCAGCGGACTCCAACACGAAGGCTACGATAAAATTCGGACAAAGCGTCTGCTGCACCTGCAGCTAAGCTGATCGATTTACAGCGGGCGCTATAGGAAAACAAAAAGAGACGGATTAAAACTCGGGGATGACCGCCGACGGCGGATTCGAGGACCGCACCGTCGTCCCATTGTAAAAAGTGTGGACGTTAAGTCGGACGATTGTCGGGACGAGGAAGAAATAAAAGGACGACGTTGAAGCCGGTGATATCCTGGCGCCAGTCTCGCGGCTTGACTTCCCAGGCCAGGGCAAACAAACACTACGAAATATAGGCGCGGATCGGGCCAGACGCCTCTCGTTATATGGGTCAGTGCAGCGAATCCATGAAAAAGGTCGTCCCCCCCTCCCCTCCCCTCTTCTGCCCTGCCCCGGCAGACCACCTCGGATCACTTCATTCTCCGAGGACAATGCAGACAGGAGATAAACCGTCGCCGCGGTCCTGGCGCCAAATGCAATAAGATACAGCCTTACGTAACTCGTCTCAGCGACGAATACATAATTTTACAGTTATTGCCATACAAGTTTGCTCAAATTTAGCCTCATTACGGCGAGCGGGTTCCAAGGTATTCGCAGATAGTAGTTGTCGATAGTAAACATGAACTAAATGATAATATTAGCACGTCAATTTAAGAGCAAATCGTACCTGTTTTGGCTGAAAAACAGGTGAGTGCCTTAATAAATGGGCCGCGGAATTTACGTGAAATTTATGCCACTCTATTCCGGTTGACGGTAGTTTAACCGGAAAAGTAACACCTGTGACGGGAAAAATCACTGAAATGCGGCGATTTTCCTAATCCCCGGGACTGCTCGTACGTTCTTAATCCCATAACGGGAAAAATTCTATTTCCCCGCGCGCAATTTGTTACGCGATAAGAATCGAATTGATATTCACGGTTGACCTAGTGCATCTAGTTATTTTTAGGCTGGCGCTAAGTCAGCGCCACGTAAAGGGCAAACTATATGACGTGTACATGCCAACGGCCCAAGAAAACCAGGGTGTTAGCTATGTACATAGGATTTCCGTAGAGTAAACGCATGAAGCCCGATAATACGTCTATTACGAAAAAAACATAACACAAATAGAATTTCAAGAACTTCAATTATGAGAATTTTTAAGATTACTATAGAACGTACATATTTATCGCATCTGCAAGTCTATATTGATTTAGAAAGAATTGGATTCGTAAAAATTGAAGGAATATCTACCGTACTGATCAGCAGCGATAAACCCAAAATTTTCCAGACGATAATGGCAAGATGTTTGTACGAGAAAACACAGAGCGAAAATCGAAATGCAGTCTGGCCGGATGTCTATAAACGGAACGCCGGCTTATTTTCAGGAAGTTATTCCGTGCGACTCGGATATTAACCCGCTTTTAGAAAGGCCCGGTGCACTCGGGACGACGGGAAGAGAGGGTGGGGGGATGAGGAGGGGAGCAGACGAGGGCGGGAAAGAGAAACGAGAGATCGGGCCGATCGTTGGGTTCGCATGAACATGCATCCCAACTCTTTGCCGACTCTCGCGAGCTGCTCCTGTTTGCACGGGCCGTTCGTGAGCGTTCTGAACGTTTCGCATGACTTCCACAGCCCCGTCTAACGAGCCGTTTAACGATCGTCCCCGCGCGAGAGCCATGAAAGCGAGCGGGGAAAAATGAATCGCGCGACCTTACGAGACTTTTATGTCAGCGTGGCGAATTGTGAATCATTACTCCCGCGGGAGAACGTCGGCGACGAAAGAATACGATGCACGGCCGAGCCGTAATACCACGGACGAGAGAGAAAAAAAGAAAGAGTGGGAGAGAGAGAGAGAGAGTGAGCGAACGATAGAGCTCGATGATAAAACTGACAAATGAGAAATCGCACGTATAATGGCAAGGAAATATTTTTGTTTGCCGCGCGATTGCGACACTCGACCTCTCCGCCGGTGCAAATGCATTAACCACGTGTGTATGCGTATATTAAATCGATGCAGACTCGGAGATTGCCGATTACGTAGGCCCCGATAAGATCATTATCCCCTTCGCTTTATTATTTATCGTCCAATTTGCTTTGCTGTCGATTATCCAGCGAGCTTTATTATTCATTATCCGAATTGCATTATCATCCATTAGGCACCTCACGCGCTGTTATTCATTACCCGATTAGCCTTGTTATTCGTTTTACCCGTTCCTTCGTAATTCATTACCCAATTAAAATTAAGTCAAATCCTAGAGCAAATTCTTTGAATAGATCAACTGCCCTTTCCTACGAATACGTGTAACACCTTACCGGAATAAATAGTTGAGATTTATGAAATTGCAGTACCGATAATAAGCTTTACGAACGCAGTGAAAGTGTAACATTATACTCGTATCGCTTACAAATAACTTGCGTACGTTTTTAATGAAGACTAACTCCATTCTGTTTGAAGCACTAAACCATTCACGTTCCTACGAGCCACTAAAAATGGAGAATACGCGGTAAATTGCCCTAAAATAATTTCAGCATCAAATTATATAGCCTCCTTTGCTTGGCCCTATTTTTTAGGGCTTTTTTCGAAGTTTGCCAACTTTTTTCCTCCGTTCCTCCCCATCTTCTGGCCTATCATTCTTCTTTTTTTACACGCTGGAGAAGCACTTGAAAAACAACGCCGACATCGAACAATGCTGCTCCACTGCTCCATCGTGGTGCGATTTAAATTTAGATAATCTCACCTGCGCGGAGCTTCGCCGACGGCCACACACTCTCTTTCCCCCCTTTTTCCTCCGCCATACCTGCGATCCTCGTCCTGGTATATTCATACGGGGTGATACGGAACGAGTCTCTCGCACTTTCAGGATTTTAATAAAAAACCACAAACCACACGTTTATCCGCGTGTTATAAAGATTAAGAAAATTCTCGGTCTTCCACTGAATGAAAACTTTTAAAACATCGTTCATGGCTTTCATTTTAAACTATATTCCAATTGGACATAAACTCGATACGGCTCTCGTACTGTTCCCTGGACCATTGAATGTGGTTTTTAATTAACGTTCCGCGACGAATGGGGGAACCGATGGGTAAGGGTAAATGACATTATCGGGAGTTTCGGAACTGCGACTTTCCGCAGCGTGGAATTATGCGAAGCGCAGTAGGGCGGTGGATGATGCCCGTGTACAAACGACGGGAGAGTAACGGGAATGTCAGAGATAAGCGTTTCATCCGCGATCTTGGACGGGCGGCAACAGACAACGCTGGGAATCCTGATAACGTTCCTTCGAATACTTTCGGAACGGTCACGAACCGTCCATCAACTTTCGTCCGGTAAATCGCGGCATCTCGATTCGCGTCGGTCTTGAAATTGCTTCCCCCTCCCCCCTCCTTGTCCCTACCCACGATCCGCGATCCAGACACGAGATACGACATGGATTTAGATAATAGCAAATCCCCATCGGGAGAAATATCATCTCAAAGACCATGGAATCTCGCATTCCCAATCCCCGAGATAATATTCAAAGAAATTCCACGAGTTATGCGAAAATCTACGTAATCATCGCTATAAATAGATGACATATACGAGAAAGCTGGATTAGTACTTATTTAAATGAACCTTCGCGTCGTACAAATATCTTCGTTAAATAACTGTAGGCATATTTATTTCGTCGGCGGTGGACGGCTATCCGCTGATTTCAAATACATTGATTTCAAATCTGAGGAATTCTCATATTTTTTTCGAAGTTCCTCAATTCTCCACATTTTCTCTTGTTTAATACATGTATGTCACCTTTAACCGATTGAAAATACAGTAAATTTCCTAGACCATCGCACTATATCATCCGCGCCAGATTCAAACATAATTTCTCGGTAAATATCCTATTTCTGACGATTTCGGGGAAAACATGAAGTGCAGTTTGTTTGACCAGTTTCTTACTAAGAAATCCGGCGAATAAACGGAAAACTTCAAAAGTATTTCCGTCCAAACATTTCCCGCACATACTCCAAACGTTTCGAGGTAAACCGTTTGAGAAATTTCGTGTAGCGTAACTAATGGTCTGGACAAATTGACAGAGCTTATGGGGGTGCTATTTCCGCGAGAAACGCGGGTCCAGGAGATATGGGGATCGTAGGAGGTGGTCGTCCAACTAATAAACCTGGCATGTCCGTCAGTTGCGAGGCATTTGCATTAAACGACGATCGTCCAGCACCGCGGGACCCGGCTTTTATACGGCGTCGACGTCGATCACGGCGGGCAGTAACGTCCGCGGATTCCATTAAGATTTCTATCGGCCATTCTATTAAGATATCGACGTTCGGGAGCCGATACACGAGATAAAGATATTTATAGATCCCTGCGCAGAGCCGACGAGATAAACTGCAACTCTCGTACCAGGTAGCAATCTCACCAACCACCATGCACGGACATAATTCGATCCTCTCCTTCATTTACCGATACCACAGACGCGAAATTACCTTAAGGTAAAACTTCCCGACACGAACATTTCGAATTTCTCACCTGACCGGCCAAGAATGTTCCATTTGCAGCCGACCATAGGCAGTTTTTCGACTAATGACTGCAGTCTTTGACCAACCGTGATTTTTAGATAACATAATGGTACTCGTAAAAGCTGTGTCATTTTCAAATGTGGGGATCATTATGTTTAATATCCTACAAGAGGAAGTAACTACTCGAAAACCTGCGTAGCTTTTAATAGCTACAATACTATCGCATGCAATAATATATCAACATAATTTATATAAATGAAGCTATTCACTGCTTGTCGTGAGAATACAACGAGTTTCCGTTCGACATTTTCGGCATTATTTCTTCGCAAATATATGACCCGCCAATGAACTGTTATTTGCTCATTTGTTAATGATTTTAATTCATGTGCGACGGTAACAAAATTCCGGCGAACGAATAGGAAGTATTAATTCATTAGCGATCTCAATTAAATTATCCTTTTATCGACGGAGACTGTGGCTGGTGTATTCGTTACTCGACGACCCGTTAACATTCCGGCACACGGCTCGGCTTTGTGCCGGCCTTGTCAGCGGCTAATCGTGATCTCTGGCTGAGTAGCAAAGGTCGTGAACGCGCCCTTAAAACCGTGTCGATTCCCCGTACGGTCGTCCAAGGGTGGCTGACACAGATACGGAAAAGGAGCGACGAAGCCCCGAAAAGGCGACAAATGGATAAGCAGGGAAAACGAAGGAAGAGACCGCATCGAAGGAATGCGTGAAACACAACGGTGGGTGGAACACCAGCGAACGAGTGGGTCAAACTGGGGCGAGGGGGGTGGGGGAGTTTGCTTAGGGAAGAAAACGAGGATTGAGACAGAGACAGAGACAGAGAAAGAGGAGAAGAAACGTCGAATACGGGAACGTGTACGCGCGTGACAAGATCCTCGCGCGAAGATAAGAGAGAAAATTTGTCGGCCGGCCTGCGGCCAGACCCACGTGGTATTCTGGTCAGGGACACACGGTGCACACGGACGCGACGATAACAAAACCAGTTCTCCTAACCTCCCCCTTCCACCCCCGTGGCCCTCGCTGCAGCTGACACGAATCGCCGCTCTGCGAAACCCGCATGTATTTTCAAATCGTTCGGTACCCATTGGCAGTCGTCCTCACATTCTTCAGCAGTCCCTCGAAACACGAGCACTCATCAGTCTCCCTAATTTTAAGGGTTCCTGTGCCCGACGGGCTACGTGTTACGCATAAACGAATGCAAAACAGCCACTTAAGTAAGGAGCATCGATCAAGGAACGATTCTTTGGACAAAACGAATGGCATACTTTAAGATCGTCATTAATATACATTACGAAGCGATATGTTGCACAACGGTGATCGACTTGTTTTTGATCTGCACGGTTTTTACGTCGACTCATGAGTACCTGCACTTTGTACGGTTATTTACCGCATTTGTTTTACAGCAAGATTAATTTTTTGCGAGCGTCTAAGCTGCTACAGCAAACATCAAAGTTCATTGTCGTGTCAAGCGTACAATATTTTTAGCTAACATTAAAAAATGTATAATACCTGAAAAACTGTTCCTTTACATAACAATCTTATAATCCGTGCATTCAGTTATTTATTAACAAACGTCAAGTTGTGTCATAAGAGAACAGAAAAGTCACTATAATTAGAAACTATTTCCTGGATTTGAGTGTTACGGCAATATTTCGAATCGCCGAGAAAATGTAACTTCAATCCAGTTACCGCGAAATGTGCTTTCTGGCTCGTAACGCACTTACTACTCGATTCCTTGCCGTACGAGAGCATCGCAAAATTTGGAAGGTTGCCAGCCTAGTGCCGGTTGTAATCGAGGTATTGAGCAGATGGAAGAAAGAAGGTGAATGGCAAGGCAGGGAGGTTCTAACGACTTTCGGACTGCAACGTCCAGTCATTTCCAGTGCAGTCAGTAGATAAAAAGAAAGTAAAAGCAGACAGAGATGAATAAAAATTCCATGACAGCAATCAAAGATGCAAAAGGTCATCGAAATATTATTTACATATAAATAGCAAAAAAGGAGGGTTTCTTCGAAATCGTGAAAGAAAATCAAGAAATTCTTATGAAAGTTTTCGGCCAAATTGTGCCGAGGAATGGGTTGACAATGGACGGAAACTGCTATTGGACCACCGCTGGTGGTTTAGTAGGGGTACTTTAGGGTTTCGTTTGAGTCGTGGCAGAGGCCTACCTGTGCGATAGCCAGCATTGCTCAGGTAAGTGGCGAAAGAGTGCGGCTCGTGGTCCCGCTGCCACTGGGGGCTGCTGCAGTTGTCGTTGTTGGTGAAGACCTCGTGATTGTGCACGTAACGGCCGGTCAGCAAGGAACTCCTGCTCGGACAACACATGGGAGTGGTCACGTATGCGTGTCTCAGCTCGGCTCCCTCGTCCCTTATTCGCCGTAGGGTCCGTGGCATGAAGTTCAGCGAACCTGCGGCAAAAGACGAAACGCCTGAGAGACGGAGAAAGGAAGGCCCGACAACGGTCAGACCCTATGTTCCGATCGATCCTCCTCCGTTTTCTTTCTTCGGCGCATACACGCGCTTCACTGAAATCCCCCACCGACCACCGATCGCGCGGCCAACTCGGCCCAACGAATCCTCCGCATCGACCATGGAAATGTATCGGTTACTCGCGCACTTCCACCCGCTGGAATATCGGGTACCGTTCTTATATAACTCCGCCCTCCGCGACGTTTCTCTGTACCTGCGAAACCGTTGCAATCCAATCGTCCAACTGACAATTTCACTCATGGTTACCCAGCGAAAACGATACATTTGTCTCTATGTTGTTCGCGCACCAGAAACTTTGTACAACAAAACAGTACGTAAGTATGTGTCAAATTATTGGCACGATTCTTTGAATATGACGGCAAAAATTAAGAAAATCTTTTACTACCTTATTTTCATATTAAATGTATTACAAGCAGCCAGTTAATTCTGGATTCTCAACTTACCCAGTTCTACGTCCTGATCATCCGTTAATATCAAGACGATATTTGGTTTTCTTTCCCTTGGCTGCTGGTACGGCAGGTACGGCATATTAGGCTGTTGATTGTAATTGTTATTGTTACTGTTGTAGCTCGATTTGTGGAGCGAACCGCGTCGTTGGCCGCTGAAAACATCGTCCGTTGGGTGTTCATCGTCTGTCCTTCTAGCGCTCGCACCGAGAAGCACCACTGCCAAAATCTGAAGGAATTTCTTCATCGTGGATGATCCTGAGTTATTGATATTTCCCCTCAGCCGTGTGTCATATCGTAGTTATGACTGTAACACAAATAACCAAAAGAATTTCGTTAAGAACCTCCAACGATTTCGGGCTTTCTCTTTCTGTACGAAAAATCTCTCGTTTTTGTCAACGCGCTTTATCATTTTTTTCACAGCGTAATGGCCGCATGAAATACGAAGAATATACAAGAGAGGTAATTATCGTCGATAGCTCAGCAAAGTACACGGTAGGAGCACGTAATTTTCGAACCAATAGAGAACAATTACTAAATTATACGACTTTCATCGGCGAGCCGGCTTTTTCATCGACTGACAGCCAATACTTAGCGGGCAATTTTTGTTGGGACATGTGAGAGCTGGATCGTCATGTGTGTCAGAATTACGGAGAAGCAATTGTAGTACAGTAAGAAGAAGAAGAAGTAAACCCGATGCATGGAAATACAACGAAAGACAAGAATTTACATAATTTGCTTTAAATGCATGTCCAACCAATTTGTCGAACAATTTCTTGTTTATCGGGCCAAACTGCTCGCTGAATGTCGTACTTAGCTCATGAAACACGTTTGCAATGTGTTCTTATTTTCCTTAGCCATGCCCTTTACTGTTACATAGAACGTGACCTTTTGTCGCAAAATATAATGGAAGAAAAATCGTCTGACTTCCAGCTGGCGGAGTCAGTTAATACAAGCAGTTTACCATAGTTGGCACGTAGCACTTAACGAGTACATTTACCGATGATACGTGATCCCCGTAATTAAATAGTGGAAGAGCCGTATCGAGGGACTCGTCCGTCCTGGCCAAACAGAGAGAAAGGGAAAAAAGGCGAAGAGCTGGAAAGAGAGAGAGAGAGAGAGCGAAACGGACGAGATGGGATAGGGCGATCGGAGACGGGCAAAGATCGACGTGATCCTGATCTTTCCGACTGGGAAGAGGAACAGCGTACAGTGGCTTATGGCAGGTCGTGGAATATGGATGCGAATGCTTGGTCCGCGGTCGGCTTAAATTTATGATGCGGCCCCGGCAGTTCCCACGATATTCCCCTGCGAGAGGACTTTATTCGCGGAAAAGATCTGCCCCGGTGGAAATGTCCCGTCGCGGCTCCACGAGGTTTTATTAAAAAAAACTCCTGACTTTCCAATCGTGACCCTTGAATAAACATCGATGTATTCGTGCCACTGAATCACGACGGCGAAAAAATTTCAGCGTGGTTCCTCACAATCCTGTGTCTCTAATGTTTTTTCGGATTTAAAAGTCCTGAGGTTTCGACGTAGAATCGTGAAATTATCCCCATATTTTACCCTATGAGCTTACAAATATAAAGTTACGAAGAATGAAACTGTATCGCTCAGTATAATTTCATAGAAAAATATACATTTACTTACTTCTGTCAATGAACAATCCGTGGATTATTTTAATACTTGAAATATTATCCTCTGTAACGTATTAGGTTTGAAATTTCCCGTGAATTTAAATTCTTGTGTAAAAGCGTAAATTTATTAAAAGAACAACTTGAGGCGGATATTAAAGTTAAGCTAATCCGATCCATGGGGAGATCAAAAATGAGATAACTACGTGCATTTCTTAACTGCCTATAAATTTCTTGAACACGATAGGGCCTTTCCATTGCGGTGCTACCGTTCAACGTGAAAAACATATGGCGTCGTTAGTCCGACAGTATTTCCCGCGGTATGGCGAAAATAATTCGACATATTCTCGGGCGACTCGAATATGACGGAACGGCGAATATAAATACAGGTGCGGTATGGTCCGACGGGAGGACTTTGTGGAAGGACTAGGGGAAAGGAGAGAGGGACGAAGGAGGGGTTCGCGTTTGACACGCTCGAATACCGACGTTCATAAAGTTCAGGTAAGTACATATCTACAGACGGCTGTAGTTACGTTCTCGCGGGAGAGACCTTAGCATGCGAGATTTCATCTTTATGTACCCACCTTGCACGTTGTATTTCACGGCGTACGAACGGAAAGCTTTCTCCCCCCCCCCCCCCCCCCCCACGGAAGATAACGATAATCCAGAAAACATGACCCTCCCAGCCTCGTCCTACCACGAATAAATCTTCACGTGCTTTCTCGTCTATCGTGTATTCCCGCAGCTGCGGTACCGAATCGGCCAACAGCGAATCGTCGTTAAGTACAATGCTGACCGAGTTATACGCTCGCCGCGGAGCAAACGAATCGTACGCGCGCAATTTATTCTCTTGTGTGCCGTAAACAGCTGTGACCGAGGCAAAGAAGCCCGGAGAACTTGAACAGGTACTAAATGTTCTTCCTACCAACGAGGTACTCCATTGAGAACAGTAAAAAGCATTTAACTAGTACCGCTTTAGACCTAAAATTGAATTTTCTTTGAACGTGCATCCGTGTCGTTTACGTGCAGAAGCTACCTGCTCGGTAGTGAGTATTTGGATTTGAGAATTATCCGACAGCTTTGAAAAGGCGGTGCTGCGGTTTTAAGGACGTTTAGGCATACCGATAATCCCGGAGGCACGGACGTTTTACCCTCGTATCTTTCCCCTGAGTAAACGTCTTCATTACGGTATCGGTAAAAGCAAATAGCCATGAATACAAATGCCGTGGAATCCAGTTAGGCCACCGGATAGGTTGCCGCGCCTACGGCAAAATGTAGAAGCCACGCAGGTATATATTATAGATTGCTAATTAACTCGGGATTCGCGCCGGGGATAAGGCGGAAAGAGGAGGATTGGAGAGTGGGGGGTGGAAAGAGAGGGAAGGAAGGAAGGAAGGAAAGGGAAAAACAGCTGGAAGAACGCGAAGAAGCGATGTCACGGTCGGACCGTTGGCTCTCGGGCCATGCTTTGCATTAATTACCGCTAATTGATAATCACCTTGTTCCTCCCCGCGGGGAGGGGCTATGGCCCCTGAGGTTCCTCGACCACCGCGACGAGAGCAACGATTCCCTCACACGATATCCACACATCGAGGAACTCGCACGTGTGAACACGCGACGCCTTCGCGAGGACTCGACGCGAGAGAAATTTTCGAGAGACATTACGTAATTCATTGCGCGTAAGCTTCTCAGAACTGAAACCTTCCGGTCTGCACGGAAATTCTCGCCCTATGTTTATTAAGTGATCGCTATTAAGACGCGAGCGGCTGCGGAAATGAGTCGAGAAAATGTCCTTCCCCAAGGTCGAAACGTGTGGCAAAATTGACTTTAATCATTTTTGTACCCCGAACGTGAGGAAAGGGTTTTTCGACAGGAGCAAAGCTTCGCACGATGCTAATATTTTATTTTGTGAAGCGTCAAACAGTTCAACCGAGGCAACTCCCAACGCAAAAAAAGACTTTAACGCGTTACCCGAGAATCTGCGTGGCGTTTCCGGTTGTACAATCGAGACAAGAGAATTTGTATGATTTTAAAAAAAAGTTGAGTGAATGGTTCCGCAGATGCGTAGGACGCAGGTAGAACGTGCCCTACGCATCGGGACTGGCGTAAACGTTCGAGCAACGGGGACGTGTAGGTCGAGAGCTGAATATTCATATAAATCGCTGAGAATCCATCGGGCGTAGGACGGTCCGTACGAAATTGACGACATATAACGACAACTGCGACGACCACGACACGTCCCTATAATAAACGAAGCCGCCACGGAATCCTGCCGAGATTGGCATTGCAAATGGACTTCCCCACCGGGAGAGGGGCATATCAAAATCGATCAGCCATCTTGGCTTTTTAGAATATCCGCGCGCAGATGTTTATACGCCAATCCGTGGGTATATAGTTATGGGCTCGTGATGTAATTACTTGGCCATCGGGTCTTCGCTTAATGCCACTTTACGACCTGAAACCCTCGCGTGGGTCGAGCTTTGTAATTTCCAGTATCTCAAGGAAGCAGGATTTTTAGCGGCAAAAGGCGTGAAAAGCGCTTCGCTCAAACGCTCGGAAATCTTAAATAATCCTATCCCCGCCGTTAACT
This sequence comes from Hedychridium roseum, assembly GCA_963989215.1. Taxonomy (NCBI): domain Eukaryota; kingdom Metazoa; phylum Arthropoda; class Insecta; order Hymenoptera; family Chrysididae; genus Hedychridium; species Hedychridium roseum. Next base: position 5,539,356 of record OZ022314.1, read on the forward strand.
ACGACCATATGGCATTCCATTGCACCATTTGTCATTCGTTAACTGCCTAAGTCACATTTTAGTTTCGATCATTATCGCGAGTTGTTGTTACTAACACGGAATCACGTTGTAGTCTTCTGGGAGCGGTATTCATATTTTTGTATACGATCAAGACTTTCAGCTAGGTTGTTTCGGGCTACGTGGAAGTTCGTTGAAATGCAGTATTGACGGAATCGTGAGAACCGAAAACGCGAACGTTAGCACACGCGACGGTAAAAGCGACCTTCCGACGAGGCGTTGCCACAAATACAAGAAGATCGTACGATCCGGCGCACCTGAGCGGCGGATCGTGCGAAATTTGAAGCTGCGTGGAATTCGATCGCATCATTCGATGTCATCGTCCGTGAAAAAGTCACGTTAGCTCGCACCGAAGGCACGTAGGCAGGCACGCACGCGTGAATCCTGCCCACCAGTCGTCTCCGTGCGCGTCACTGTGTGTGCGTGTGTGGTCTGCCCGATATCTGACGTCACATCCTGGGAGCAGAAGGAACGTACGCGGCCCGAATTTAGCACAATCAGATAATGTAACCGACGCACTCCCTTCCTCGCTTTGCCTTTACGCAACGAGCACGGCATTTATTCTACTGATATTCCGTTTTACGGTCTTTTCCTGCCGTAGCAGCACCAAATGATAGCCCTGCTCTTTTCTCCGAACAGGCTCCACTGATAACAGAGGTTCCTTTCTAAGTCAACCGTAGGATAATCCAATGAAGTCCAATAAAATCGTTTGAACCAATTTCCTTATATAGAAGTTCTAACGTAGCGTATTTCGGAATAATGAAAGTGAATAAATGAATAAATTTCAATGAATTTGCTGAACAATGTTTCTCGAATAAAACCATTTACACGAATTTCCTTGCTCAAAAGTCTTAAGATATCGTGTTTGATAAAGTCTGTGGATCGATTTCAAATGATTCGAGAGACTTGTTCATCTTTTTAAAGAAATTTTTATAATTCCTAGTTGCTTTAATGCCCTGACGGTTGCTTATTTCTTACAAGATTAGAATGACACGTTCGTGCGGTTTGCCATGCTGTTGGCTGGCCAAAATCCGAAATCTATTAACATCGACCTCGTTCCTCGTAGTTCCGCATCACGCGAGGGATCGTATCACTTTCCACATTGGCAATCACGCGATTCCGCCTCGTATTCGGCCGTTATTCGCCTACCCCGCGGCCAAACCCCCGGCCTTTCGTCCTTCGACCGGCCAATAAATCGCTGAACTGTCCTGTCATGATAATCGCGTATTAATATTTAATAACCGCGCGATCCCGGCGATCTTGGGACATCGCCTCCTCGAATACAATGGACGAACGGATGGCGAGGTTTCGACGTAACGCCGTGTGGGCGTGAGGATTCCTTCCCCACACCCCACCCCCACTGGCCCGGTCGTCGGGCGAAGACGACGAAAGAAGAGAAATATGTTCGGTTAAAGGAGAAGGTGGCAGGACGGGGGAAGGGGAATACAGAAAATCTGGCCGAGGGTTGGACCGGCCGAAAGCCCAATGAAAGAGGACAGAGAGAGGGAGGGGGGGGGACGAAGGATAGTGAAAGGAACATACGAAGAGCGTGAAAATGAGAAATGACGAGGGACACACTCGCGAGCCGTATGACACGGGGGTCGAGCTGCGAGCCTCCGGTGAGGACAGTTATTGTTCGCCAGGGAGAGAAGACCGCCGTGATACCGGGGGCCAGAGATTTTACGAGAGCAACGTGTCTCGAGAGGAAACGAGATCTTCAGATCGTATCTCGAGACGCGAGGAAAGTCGAGGACCATGGCGGACTGCATGAATGAAGAAACGGGCACACCGAGCGGACACAAAAGATGTAAGAAATGAGATATCTCGACACACGAACCCGACCCGTATTATACACTTGAAACAAGTGCAAGGCCAGAAGAAAAAGCCTGATCAGACGAACAATGAAATTAAAGAACCGTCCTATCTGTTTCCAGGCTCTGGGAAATATGTACTCAAATCTACGTTATTCATGCACCTAATTATGAAAATACTTCGTGGCGATGTCTTCGCGAAAAAAATGACCAGTGTCAATTGAATGTACGTAATAATACAGTCGGTTAATCCTTTTGGTATTTCCAGTGATATTTCGAAGTCCACGGATGTTAATACTTGGACGAGAAATTAGACGGTCGGACGAGCTGCCTTATATGTACTTTACGGTAGGCGAGCACGGGCGGTATATGTAAAAGGAATTTTACAAGAAATGAGTAATTTGACGGGGTGGGGGACGAATCGGAGTCGAAGGCGAATAAACCTGAAAAACGAGACGATGAAACGAGAGTGGATAACGGAGTAGAATAGACGCTAGACTGCTTGGCGGCGAGTTTACACGAACCCACGCATTCACACGCGACGATTTATTCGAGCCCTGATGTTTCTTCTCCGATTCTTCCGGCTTTTGCTCCTCTGTTCCCAGCTTCGTCGTTTTTTTTCGCTAATACACGGTAAACGGATACTCGTCGGCTACTTTCTTTTCCGCGAACGGCTAAATACGTCGATGTATTAATCAAGACCGCACGGAGGACGGGAAAAAATCTGATACGGAAATGGTACACCGCGAACCTCGACGTTATATCATCACGTCTGTTGCTTTGATGTGCACTTTGGCTAACGCGCCGGTCGCGGCTTCTCATGTGGAATGCAACTGCGCTTGGCGACTGTGCAGCCAGTCATTTGCTTATAAGACGACAACCGGACTTGGGTGCATGAGCTTATCACACATGCACCTACAACCACACGTGTTCATCAACGCTTAATATATCCTAGGCGTAAGCCGGAAACTGTTTAACAAAACAAAAACTACCGCGCATACGTTGACACTTAACGACACCCTTGTGGAATAAATACTAATCCCTGGAAAAAGCAATGAGCTATTGCGATGAATATCCTTTGGTCAAGTAGGAGTTTTAAGGGTCCGAATTGTTCAGCAAACTAGCTTTTAAATTTCTAACGATTGACGCTGTAAATTATACATTCGGCTGGTAGCAGAGTCCGGGTCAGTTTAGTTCTGTACATGGGCTGTTTTGAAATTGAGGATACAGAAGATCTCGCGACAACTGTGTTAAGTACCAGGCTCATGTGTGTACAGACATATGATGTTCGTCCGTCTTGTTCTTTCGCGAGGAGAGCCTACTGCCAGCAATTTGTACAATGTCCAACGTGCAGCCCGGAGCTAGTAACCCTTTTTATTAACGTTTCCTCGCTCCTCGGCGTTTCTTTTCCCGTTCCATCCGCGTTAGAGCCATGACTGCCGTGACCCGGACGCAATTGCTCGACTCCTATCCGTAACCGTACTTAGGTGCTCATCGTGCAATTACCTGACAATCATCCTTGAACAATAGCTCGTTTAAGTAAGTCCGACTTTGTCATCGGTCCTAATGGAAATTCTCAGGTAGGTTAAAGCAATTAGTCACTAAAGTGCACACGGCAATTCTGCACAGCAAATCTCCGCATTGCAATTACAGAGTATTTTTAAAGAAATACTGTATTAACAAAGTTTCTTCAGTTTTATGTACTTTATCGGAGATCAATGGTTTTAAAATCGCGGAAAATTTTGAAGTTAAAATTAATGTATTCTGTAAAAAGAGGACAGTGTTACGTAAGTTAACTTTAAATACTCTTCGTGACCAGAATGTTTTCTTTCTGTCGTTCTCTCCTTTGATTTCCCATCTTGTAACCCACGAAAGGGCGGCACTTACGAGAATGACAATTGTGACAGCTGCTTCGCGGACGAAAATGAGGCGGAATAAATGAATTCGACTGCGAGCGAATGGAGTGAAACGAATGGGCATAAAGAGGTACTGACAGTAGCTGCATTCGTCAGGTACAAAACGACGCAGCAAAGCCATAGGAGTACCGACGTTCACCAAGAGAGAGAGAAAGGCAGACACTTGGCTCCCTTAAACAGCCGGAGTAGAACTGCTTACGGCGTAAGGGGGGGAAGAAGAGGAAGGAAAAAGAGAGAGAGAGGGAAAAGTGAGAGAGTGAGAGAGTAGGGCGAAGGGGAAAAGAAGCTTCGAACCGGTCAGCCGTGAAGATATACCGTGTCGGTAGGTATATATACACGAGTTATATACGCGTTCGTTCGTTCTCTCGGAGGGCCTGCTGCATTCCGCGGGCTTGTCTGTTATCTTGACAACCTACGTGGCACGATGCACATATAAGTGCGCGCGGGGTGTGCCGTCCGGGCTTTTACGGAAGCCATCCGGCCGATCGTCTCTGCATCGTCTAGTTCTTCCCTGCCTCTGGCTACCCTCGCCTCACGGTCCCACCGGCCCTCAGAATGTCCGTATGAAGACGTATGTACAGCCACGACGCGGCCTAACATGGGCTGAATTATACCATACCCCCGCAGGAATTCCACGAGTAAGAAAAGATTCAGTCAAAGATATACAAGCAGGCAGGGATAACGATTCGGAAAATGAGCTCAAAAATATTAACAGCCACGCACGTGCTAGTTCAAGTATAGAAAAGAGAAGGAAAATATGTCTGAAGGAAAACTTTGCCATTTTACTGCCATCAAATTGAAATTCCTGCCAAAGATGGTGAAAATAAATTTGTACCGAAAATGGTGGTAAGAGGTTGAAGAAGCAAGAAAAATGAAAAAAGAAGGTTGGGGAGCGAGGGCGGAGTAAGGGCAGAGGGAGACTTAAGGTGAATGAGGGAGAAGGCAGACAGGCTGAAAATACCTGTACCCTTAATGCTATTCACCGCGAACATACTGCAAAGCCGAGGATATGAATGGACCTTATGAAACCAATGCTAACACTTCTCTGACGCTCGCGGACGTCTCTTCCCTTCGAATCCGTGGGCCGCACCGTACTGGTACTTTGCGTCGGCCGCTGATGAGGTGCATAAAAGACTATCGTCAGGTGTACCTAGACGTATGCGGTAATCGCTAAGCAGAATCCTCGGCAAAAAGCCTCAAGGAATGGCGCAGACGTATCATTTATTACGAACACGCTGGACTTTCCCGACGGAAACGTATTCGCTCTTATTGAATCACTATCGGCGCGATCTTCCGACGACACGAAAGAAACAGTGCTGGGAAATCAACTGCGTTCGTAAGAGAGTTTTTATCGACACCTCACGGTGATTAATTACATTCTCGTACGTGGAGTAAAATTGAAAGTAAGCAATCTGAAAGAAACGGGTTTGGGGTGCGTCTTATAGTGATAAGAATTTTCATAATTAAGATCCAAAATTCTACGAGAATGGTGCAGGAAAATTTGTATTTTCCAAGGACTGTTTAGTGTGAAAGCTGGCATCGCGTGACGAAGTAAAGTCAGCTTAATTATAAGTTCGAAACGCATTAGCTCGTAACATCTTGTTCAATTTTCCATCATGTATACGATAAACGTCGGAACTATGGATGACACCTCTGGGATTCCGGTTTGGACGCGTAACGTTGCGTTACATGACTTTCGGTGGACAGGAAAATGGACTAGGCGCGTGAACGAACGTGTGAAATTCGAGTGGTCGTAAACGCGTTATCACTTTCAATTACCGTCGTGTAGCTGCAGGTCGATGGGGACCGGTTCGCGACGGGCCAAGTCGAGAGGTGCGTTGTCATTAGGTGGCGGCACGTGAAATTGAACACGCCGGAATCAATTACGCGTCGGCGGACACGAAATAATTCAGTGAGGCGTGTTCGCCGGCGATCCGTTCGTTGTCCATTTGTCTCGATGTGCGGCTTGAGTTTGCCTCGCTGCGTGCCTGTCTCGCCGGCCATTTAACCGACTATCGTAGAAATCAATCCGCGCGAGAGCGAAGCAGTCGTGATCGAAGAGGCGCCGCGAGAAGAGCGCCGACAAATTTTATGATACCAGGAACAGGTCTTTATTACCCACCATCGTCAATCACGCGGACAAGAAAGCACTTCTGGGACGTGCAATAATGCATTTAAGTGGCGATACGTATCAATCAAGTTAATGGGGAGAAGACGTATCATCGACTACGATAGAATTATTGTACAGTGTCAAAGGGTAGTTCGAAACTTTCGCCGATAACCGCTTCGTAAAATTTCATGGCCGTTTTAACAAACGAAACGGAACGGAAAGGAAATTTTGATGTTTTCGTAGCAGGTTGATGAAGTTGCTCACTTTCGTTTTGGTTATCATTTTATGTAAAAACTTGACGACACTCTTGGAGGATCATTTACAAATTTATGTACCAGGATTAAGTTTTTATTACTCTCGTCGTTGGTACATGAAAGTCTTGGAAGTAAGAAAAGTTTTCGTTGCCATCCATCAATGTTTTTAAGTGGCAATACATATCGATCTTTCCAAGCATTGGGTAAACATAAAGTTAGGAAACTTTACAGCGGAATGCAGATGATAAACTACGTACTAACTTCATTTCATAGGTTGTCCATTAAATTTTCTTACGTTATCTGTTCTTTTAGCGTGTGTGTCGAAACGTCCATGTCGTGGTCAAATTTATGGTGAAAATCTCTACCCTTTTGAAAGCAGTTTATGAAATTCAAAGAAAAGAGGAGAATAATTTAAAAAATTCAAATTTAAATTTAGGAACAAGAGTAATGAATAAAAATATTTGAACTTTCCTCGAAGCTATTTTATTTCCTACCCAGGCAGAAATCTTATTTGATACGAGGTCGATTGGAGATGAAACCGAATTAAGATCCGGACAAAGTTGAATAATTCGTGCTCGGCTTTAAAGTCAAAGGTCAGCACACATCCTGCCGATTAAATTTTCTATACCTTACAATCAAGGGTCCCGTCACGCGCGCTCGTAAATAAATTAGTGCAATGCACGGGACGGTGTACATCGAACATAACACGCATATTACGTACACGGTCGTAGCCCGGCAGTTACATCTTCAGCAGAGTCAAGGGGAGTTAAGAGGGACATAAATATCGAGAACGAGGCGTTCGTCGTGGGAAAGTTATTTTCTCGGACTCGACTATCCTCACACGGAAGAAGTGCATCAATATAACGTACAACGAGATACGTGACATAACGATACTTCATTTTCAACATCTACACTCCATTTTACAATAAAAGTAAAATCTCTGAAGGACAACCAAATTGAATTTCACTCATTTTTCCAACCCACTGTCCCGTATATCATGTCACGGGTTTTTACTTGGGGAGTAATTTATAGATATTTATGTTCCTAAATGTTGAATCGAACTAGAGGGAATGCTCTGTTGAAATAAACTTAAGTAAATCTGAAGCCATTGAGGGGGCTGGGAATTGATGACTCGCTTTCTAAAATCTGACAGTTCCAACCTTGTCGGCGAATACACCGATACTTTTCTCGCTCGTATGACCATGCGATTTCTTCGTCCTCGCGGTCGTCTTTTTCTCGGTGCCTTCGTCCCTCGAGGAACTCCGTATTCCTCACTGGGAGCATTCCGGGGAGCGGTCGCGAGCACCGCACCATTTGCGTCAGGCTCGTTATTTCATGGGAATGTCCGATGTCTACGCGAGTCCCCGGCAAAAAGCAGCGAATCTTTGCTCCCGCTCCGAACGCCCGGAGACAATTTATGTTCTTCTTCGATCTCCTAAAATGGCCGTCAAATAAACGGCAACGTCTGACGCTCGAGCGGCAAAGTTTCTCAACGGAAATCTCTGTTAGTACATTCCTCCGAATGTCCCCTAGTAAATTGTTCTACCGAGCAACAAAGCGACCGCTAAAAACCTGTTTTACAAAAAAAAACGTGTCATTGAATGCGCAGTACAAAAAATGGAATAGCGATTGAATTTTCATTGGGTTATGAGGCTTCCATTGGTTGACGTTTACCTTGGAAAATGAAGCGACATTTGCATGGTCTACTAGAGGAATATTAATTCGAGATTATTTTTGTAGTCGGAGACGCGGACCTCCCTGAAAGACTGTCGATCGGAGGAACGCCGAGAAGAGAATAACGAGTATCGGAGGTAATGGGTAAGCGCGGAGCCCGTCGGAAGGAGCGGAGAGAGAAAAGTGAGTCGCAGTTGGAAAGAGTTGAGGGGAAACGAAGAGAAGAGAGCGAGAAATGTACATGCAGGCCGAGCTGGCCAGTAACCGGCTCTGACACTGATTTACTACGCTACTAATTGCCAGTGTAATCTGAGTACCGGCCGCGGACGGAGGCAGGGAAGATAAAAAGCCATGGAGAGCGCGGAAAAGTGACTTAAGCGGCACGCAATTCGCTTAATGACAGACGCGCAGGATAAACAGCTGGTGGAGCAGCCTCTTACGGATTATTATCGCCCCGCCGGCGGTTAACACACCGATCTCGAGGATTCTCTCGCACGCTCGCGGCTTTTCCAACGAGCCCGCGGAATACCTGCACGAAGATTCCACGCGTTCCTAAGCAAACCGACGGACTACCAATAACAGCTGAATTATCGGCCAACCACGCCAGCCACCAAGAATATCCTCTTCCTCGACGAGTAAGCGCCCCGGGGACTGCTATTTCGCGAATTTAAATACAGAAAATGAGCTATAACTCGAGGACGTCGACAGAAAACGTAATACCGATATATATCGCCGTCCCCCGGGAATACTTAGCATGGCAAGAACGAGTTCTACCGCCTGCAGTTTCTACGGATGTAAGACTTTTCTCAATAGTATATATCGCAATAGAGTAAAAGGAATAGGAGTTGAGGAAATTTGTAGCAAGGTGAAGTAGAAGATTCCTGATGATTGCCAATACGTTTTCACTCGTTCCTCGCACAAAATTGACGAAATTAAACTTGGGTAACTCGTTATAAAATAAGACGAGAGGGAGGGAGATACATCCGTCGACTAAAAAAGAATAATCCCAGAAAATTCCGTCAAATTCGAACGTGCGGACACGGCAAATGGTTGAGGAAAATGGTAATCTTAATGCTAAAGATATATTGCTTTTTAATTCCTCATGTAAATTGCCTGGCGGGAGTACAATGCTAAATTGTACCGTCTAACCGTCTGGCCTACGCAGCAGCACGGGAAATATTCAATTTGCCATCGCACTGTCCGTGCACGTGCAGCTTCTTGGAAATCTCATAAATAAGTCGTTGTAAAAAGTCCGGTCGTCGGTGCATCGCAATTAACGGCACGCGTGTAGTCGTTAGCACGCTGTGGCATTTAAATTGGAAAGTGTCAGAGAGCAACAAAAATGACCTTACGTAAGAACGCCCGGTAAAATGTGCTCCACAGAAATTTCATTCACACTGCTGCTAGCCTCTAAATTACGCGTTGTTCTACTTTAAAATCACAATTGATACCAGGGGTATCTTTGCACGGATAATTTGCCGTACAAGTAGTATTAATCAAATTTTCCCGTCGTCAGTACCGCGAATCATTTATCCTGAGCTCGAATTAACATATTTTCCAGCTAATTATCCGTCTCATTCCGTGCGAAGTTTTTAACGTCGCTGGTAGATCAGCTGCTTGTGAGAAGATATTTCCATGTTATGCCGTTGAAACGTGGACCTCCGTGTAGTCGTAAGGCAAGGGTTAGCTGACCTTTGCAAAACAATGCACACGAGTCGAACGAGGTGAGAACAGACGCATAACAAATGCAGAAGGCGACTATTGCTCATTGTTCGAAAGATATTGTGAACAAGCTGCAGGTAGGGAGTTGCTCTTTTTCTACCCCCCCCCCCCCCCCCCACTCGGCGGGACTCGCAGTCTCGTTTGTTTGATTGCTAGCAACTTGCCATCGCGGAACACCCGTATTGTTCTGCTTCCGTGGACCCGCCTCGTCCATTATTGCCGCTACGGCCACTCCACTGTCCTTTCCTCACTTCCTCCAAATTTTTTCTTCTATTCCATCGTTTCCTCCCCTCTCGACCCCCGACCCCTCATCGACGTTCTATCCTCTGTCGCTACCCGCGGCCCTTATCCCTACCCTCTCGTTTTCCCTAACCGCAAACCGCGTTGCTCTCCAATTCGAACGAATATTCAACGACGGTCCCTCGCGCGGAACGTCGGCCGGAGGAATTTTTTAGGACGAGAGCTCACGAAGAATACCAAGGCTCCTCTTATTTGCATATCCCACATTTCTACCGAAAATGCCGACCTTTCCCTCCCTACGTCCTTGTAATTTTGCGGCCGAAATGCATAGATATTTATCGCGAGAAATATGAATATCGAGAGAAACGAGAATCTAAAGCCCCGTAAAATCGTAATCGTGTAGTCGGAAAATAAAGTAAAACTGCGAGCAACGAGATTTCTTGTGACTGAAGGCGTTTACTTTATGATAAAAATTAGCGAGACGACCTTCGTCTCGTCCTGCCTCATTCTACCGGGCAAATGGGATGTCTTTTTGACGAGCAGCAGAATGAAATGACGAGCAATGAAACGGTCGGCGGGCAATTAGCCAGGTGCATTACTCGTTGCTCGGCAGGGCGCAATCGTTTACCCGTTGACTCGCAAGACGAATGATCGATCGGCGGACATGAAAACGATTTCGTCGGCTTTACGCCCAGAAATTCCTGCACTTCCCTCTCGGCTTGTCTTTAAACGGGATTAACTGGTTTTCTCGAAAGCCTCGTCCCTCGATATCCCGCGGCCGTACAGTCGTTGCGCACTTTTATTCCTCGAGCGGCGAGTTCCGTGCGTCGATGAAAAATGCAGCGCCAAGGAACGGCGCGATTACCTCGCTCCGGCGAGCCCGTAGACTCGAGGCTACCGTCTCCAACGAAAATTCCCAACAAAAGAAGCACTTTAGTGGCGGCCGTATCGCGCCAACGGCTAAACACAGCCGAAAAGAATTTTAATGGGTTAAAGTGCCGTTACTAATCTACGTCGCCTTCAAAGTCCAACTACGCGTACCTCGCGAACAAGCGTAATTCTCGTAAGACCGAAACATTTCGCGGTGCGCGAAAGCTTCTAAACGTCGCAATTGCTACCTTGTTCCGTCCACGGCAATCGTCGTCAATTATAGCACTTCATGCTCACAGTAAATAAAGCCCTAATAATAGAGTTATTTGGGTCAGTATAATGAACTATTTTTCTAGGATATGAAGAGTTTATTGCGAAGCAGACTAATAAGTCTTTATTATCGGGAGTCAGTATTATGTTAAATTTATCGTTTTAGAACGTTCATTTGCTGGTATTAATTATCACGATGTATCAAAACATTTTTACAGCGAAACCGTGTAGAGCGTTGGATTTGAGAATTCCTGCTAGCGGAGCGTAGGAGTTTGAAAAGTTTCTTGGAGCTTGTCTGTTCCAAGCTGCATTCATTGATCGATGAGCGGTACCACGAGAGAGAGCATCTCATCGATTCTCCGAGCCTTCATCCGGCTTGCACGGTACTCGAAGTCGGATATTCCCCGCGAAGGAGGACCAAAGGTTAAGACCGGAAGACAGCGAAGCGCTGAATCACGTCGGGGGATGCTCGGAAAAAGTGTATTTTCGACTACAGCATCGGAGGGGGGGGGGATGGGAAGCAGGAAACGCGTGCATTAACGAGTCATGTAAACCAATCTGGATTGATGCGAGCTGCGGGAGGTCCGTTCTCGAGGTCACGCGAGGTCTTCAGGCACGTCCAACTAGTCCGGTCGTCTACCTGACGTCCGGACTGGCGTGCAATTTTCAAATGAGCCGTTCACCTTGCATCCCGTCTGCCCGCTGACGTTTTTACGCGCAGCACGGCAAGGAGAGAAGGGCGATTTTTAGCGCGACCAACCGACAGATCCGATGCCTCGTCCCCACATTTTGCATATGCATTATCACGAGCCACATCTCCGCCGATTTTTCCCTCCTCCTTCTCCTTCCCTTCGCCGTCATTTAACCCCGCGCCTTCTACGTCATCCGCCGGAGGTCTTTACCTTTTTCCTACACGGGAATATACAGGCTTTGCATTTAAAGCGAGTCTTAAGACGGCCCGAAAGCGATGACGGCCAAACTACAGCGGATTTTACTCATACGCGCAACTCCACACGGTGTACCGTACTTTGCGAGTTTTCATCACGAACGGCAAAGCAGTAGCAGCTCTTCGAAAAACCGACCACCAAAAGCCAACATTCCCCTGCTTCGCCTCGTTTTTTTCAAATCTCAATATACCGCCTGATAGTCAACACAATTTCCAAACTCCATATAGATACCAATAAGGCAACCCTTTACTCATTTTTCAACCAAGTATGTACTCAGACTACTTTACACGTAATTAATCGCAGTTTGTTCGAAAATCATGACTCAATCTCGCATCCTTCATCTTATGAAAAACCAGCCCTAGGCAGAAACCTGCCGAATAAGCTTCGTATTTCCGGGTATCGGTCAATTCTTTCGGCTATTTTTTGCCGGATAACTTTGGCAGAGGACGGAGAATCGTGCAATTCGGCGAGTTCGGTAGGAGGGTTGATAGATGACTGAACGCCACCCTTCGTGTATCCAGGGGACATTCGATTCCCGTCGCCGGCAGCTGACCACGTTTCGGCAACATATGGCCGGACAATATTCTCTTCATATACTTTCCGGAGGATGGACATTGCCCTATCGCGATACTACTCCTCCACGTTGCGACGTATAATTGTTAATCGATACACTGGAAAACAACCTTTTTCGCCAATTCTACCGAAACACACGAAATTTCGAGCAATACCATTTTTCGAGAATTCGCAGTACCTCGTTCGTTGTCGCAAAATTTTCGCAGTGAAAGCAACAAAGTTTCGCCCAAAGTCCACTTTACGTTCTTTGACTTTAAAGCGTGCATTCGAAATTACGAAGTTTTCATTTCCATAATCCATACATTTAGAGCGGTTTTTTTCCTTCCCCAAGCTACACTTTTCGACATCATTTTTTTGGGAGTCACCATCTCACAAGTTTGTAACTCATTCGATGGTTTTTTTCATGTTAATTACTCGACGCAAGTGAAACTAAAGTTCGTATTCACGTTAAGTGTTGTACAAACGAGGAATTTGCTTCACGATATTTTTATTCACGTGTCCTATGTATATTCGAATAGTTTCTTAGGACGAAATGAATTTGCAGTTTTCGTACGAGTGCGTCGTCAGCTGTTAATTCAATCGTCTGATAATCGAACTCCCTTGATACAAGCTTCAATTACTTATCTCTGATTGGCACTAATTGTTTACAAAACATAGCGTTCAATGAGGAATGATCGATACGGCTGGACAATGTTATATCTTCGTCGGATTAATCGATCGACGTGCGTATGTGTCGGTGTAAGACGAGATTATCGCGTTCGCGGGGATGTCTTTCGCCTGGCTTCGTAAATACGATACTGTATCGCATGGAAATAAACTCGTTCGACATTTTTCCATGGAGGTAAAAACGCACCGCCCTCTAATTAACTTATTTTGAGGCTCGTAATTGAAATGACTTACATAGGCCGTCGCTGTTGGAAGCAGAACTGTCTAGACCGCTAACAACGATTCCGCGAAACGAGCAGGACTGTCTGGGCCGTTTTACCGGATGAATAAATTAACTGGAAAACGTAAAAAAACATCGTTAGCGGGAGCAACGTAACTTATAGTATCCACTTAGCAAACGTGATAAGCTATTTATACTAGCCCGATGAAACTAATCGAATGTTCCACGCCAGAGAGGTAATGTTCCAATTTATATCTTTATTCCGCTTTTTACGATCACGTATATTCCGAAGTAGAACTAAGACCGGCGCACTTCAGAACGTAAGCAGCTTTTACACTTTACAAACGGGAAGTCGCGATATTGAAAACGGGATTTCTGATAACTTCCACTGAATTTTGTAATCTGCCTTCCAACGCTAAATTATCGTTCCAAGAGATTATTTTTTATTCATTTATCACGTGAAATAATTTTGCCGACTAACGAAACGTAAATCTGAAGACAATCCTGATACCAGTTAATCGTTAATAATCTGTCGGTTAATGATACGTGGTGCTTTTAATACTTTTTATAGACGGCAGGCAAATCGTTCGGCGACAAATCGGAAAAAACAAATTGATGTCTCGGCAAATGAGAAACCCTCTGTCCTCCCTGGTTGCTCGGAGAAATAAGAAAGTCGTGTATAAATGTTTTATTGCTACGTTCGAGTACACAGTCATCCAACTGTTCGCAACAAGGGATAAAGCCAATTAAATCTTACAACCGTTGCTTTTAATGACCTACAATCATATCCTTCAGACGTATTGAAACAATTTCACATTAACGTCAATACATCGTGTTACCGATGTTATCCTACCGGTGACATTTGTTTTCTTATCACGTGAGCAAAGTACGAAAATTGCCTAGCTAAACATTTCCTCCAAACTAATAGTTTTTTATCACTAATGATAGGCAAAGAGAATAATTTGAAGACAATTAGATTATGGTAAGTGTTTGCTGTTATGTTTCTTAAAATTGGTTGAACGTACCGCGACAGCGTGAATTCGTTGCGCAATCGATGGCGCGTGAATTGAAACACGTTGCGACGCACATGCGTGCGGAAATGCGCGCAATTGGCGCTCAGGCGGAATGCCATGATCTCCGCACGCATCTATTTACATTCGATCGAGCGCAAATCACACTTCTTGCCCTGCATTCGTTCCATCGCAACCACCCACGTGCAATAGGCACCTGCATAATTCACATTCGGTAATAATATCAAGGTTCCAACGCTATGTACGTTCATCGAGTGTTTACTTATGAGCAGGCACGTAAAAGTTGGCGACTTATGTACATATAGCCCAGGGGAAAGAATATCGATCGCATTCATATCTGGAACTTGAGTTTCATTTCTAATAAACCAATCAAATGTGTTCGAGCGCGCAACATATTTACATGATCATAGATTTACGCTTTTAAAACGCAGCGTAATATTGATTAGTTTGCAATTTAATTCATAGCAGCCACCCGTGAAGACTTCAAGAATTCAACTTCCAAGTCTTTATTACCTACCGTTCAGAGTTACTTGATCAACCTGCCCTAACGTACAATTTGCATCATGCCTCGCGTTTAATATTTTAATAAGCCCACATTTGTAATACAAACGGCTGATTAATTTAGCGAAACATGTGTTACGAGTGTTCTATGTTAAATGGGTAATTCTTCAGCGGGACGGATGATGGATTACGTTATTTTTTTAAACGCCCAGATACTACACCGTGGGGATCTACACGATCTACTTGCATCGGTAATGCTTATTTACCAAGGATATCTATCCTCCGAGAGGTTTTTTATGGAGGAACGTGTAGCCGTAGTTATACACACCTTACGCCATAGGTATGTCCGACGATACTTTCTGATGGGGACTGTGTTCCGCGCATCGTATCTCTTATCGTCAGTGTACTCGAATGAGAACCGAGATCGCAGATACGATCGAAACAATGGATGTGAACGATGAATTTATGAAAGCCAAGCTATCTAACGTACACGCGCGATCACGAAAAACACGTCGGGTCTTGGCTTTAAGATTTACATGTACGTAAGCAATGTGTGTAGTATGCGAATAAAAAGTGATATATATTTGTAACACTTTTGTTGTAATTTGTCACTTGGATGACCGTGAAATTATATTTTTGTACATTCAGATAAATAAATAAGAAAATGCTAATTTTGCGTGTAAGTACTGAGAGGGAAATGCATATCTATAATTTCGTTCCAAGTATTTAGTCTGGTGCTTGGCACATGAACCTTTTTAATCGGAGAAACTGTAATCGCAAAACGTACACAATATCCTCGGTAGATGACCTGTTATGTCAAAGTAGGGTAAATGCGTGCAGACGTATTCATACGTATAACGTGTCACATCGGGTATATGTGTGAATATGTGCAGCATATTACTCGGAAGAAGGATGTAATGTGATGTACGTAAAGTGAGCAGTGCTGGGAAGATGCGTCATGCAGTAGTGACTTGCCGGCCGTCCAGGTCTGACGGGTTAATAAATTGTGTGCATATTAATTACACCGATAAACCCTTTCTCCCGGGCATAATGACCCGTCAAGTGGTCAGAAGGGCAGATCACTAACGCGCGCACGTGGCTTGATACGCTTGAGTAAGCTGAAATGAAATCTCAGAAATTTTCGGAAGTCATTAGGCCAGTAAACTTGCTTCACAGAAATTTAGCTAAACGTCTCCCGGAAAGGGAAAGAGCACTTAAATAGCCATCCAGGATAGGGTCATAAGGTACAACAATTTCATTGAATAATCCCAAGAAAATGTGCGTCGAGAAACGAAGGGACATATTGTAGGTTTTTTGAAAACTATGTATTAGCATGAACTGGCGTAACTTTAGAAATGATAGCACAAGAAATGCATTGTTCTGGACTAGAGAGAGCCTATTGTAACGCACTTCTGTTAGCATCGAGAGTTAATTTGCATGACAAATAAAGGTATGGCAATGCTAGAAGGAGAGGAGAAAGGCCTAGGAGTGCGAGTTGGAAAGGATAAACTAGAATGCTATGGGAATGGACTGGCTCTATAAAAAAAGGATATCAGTCGGCGTCCTGGACGGAGAAAAAAGGAGATTTACTCGTCAGACCGCACGCTCTGAGGTCCGTTTTGGAGCTTTTTGTGACGGGACAAGTCCTTTAAGCGTTCCAGTTTAAATGTCAATAGTGGATTACTCGTGACACCGGTATAATTGTAAGAGGATTACGGCGGAGCGGTTCGTTAGGACCCTCCAAGTTGGATGATCGTCCACTGACACCCAGTTATCGACCGTTCACCAAAGTATTATGGTAAGCGGAATAGCAACGGGTGGAATCGATTTTTCAGACGAACCGGTTAATGTCTACGCGTAATTTCTCCGATAGGTCGATGCTGAAGACGACGCCCACCAATCATTATCGTCGCTCGTCCACGTTAATTGTATTGTACCAACGAACGGAACGATCGAGAAGGCATTTATAAAGTACGACTATCGATGCGCAAGTATATCCGAAATCTAACGACTGTATAAATCATACTTTATTGCCGCGCCATAAAGTCAAATCACTGCATTGCCTGCACGTTGAGAGTGCAGTGAACTCACGGGGCCGCTATAAACCATGCCGGGGAAATCTGCTCTGCAATTAATAGATTAGAGCGCAGAGAAATAAGAGATGAGGATAAGCCGATAACCGATCTTAGCCAATGATCCTTCCTATTTCGCTCATGAAGGAAGAAATTCCATGGGAGCTGAAAATACCTCGGAATTGTGGCATTTCCTTTTGCGATAATGATGATCAAAGGCGCGTAACCATCTTTATAAATGGTCAAGCGCCTATTTACTCGAATTCACGATAATCACTGCTATTAAATTTCCTGCATACACGAGTTATGTAACGTCACTGGCTCCGTTCACGAAGTAATTTCTATACAGAGTAAAACAGACGGCAGGACATTATCTGCTTCTACGGATCTTTCGCATGCAACTCCGAAAATAATACGAGTACAGAGGTTTAGGGGAAAAAATGATTTGAAGAATAAAATATGGATGTAATACCGTAGAAGGCGAAAAAACATTGCATTACTCCCCCCCCCCCTCTCTCTCTCTTTCGGTCGTTTTCTTCAGCCTTTCGTCTCTTGTGAAAAGAGGAAAAAGGTTTCCGGGCGCGATGATTTCACGCTAGGCATATGAAATGATAAAGAGAACGTAAGTACGCGGGGGGTGTGAAAGGGAGGGAGACGAAGGACGAGAGGTACTCTCACCCTGTGTCTGATCTCGCAGGACGCGGGGGAAACCTTTCTATAACCGGCTCAAGGCTTCCGTGCTGCGGCTCGAAGGTCTCGGTACCGCGCTCGGGAGAGGGAGGGAAAAAAGGCGGAGGTAGACAAGAGGGTGGGTTTCGGTGCCAAAATGAAGCGCGCTCGACGACTCGGGAAATAAAGGCAGGCCTGCAGGTACTCGAGATCCTTACGTCTGAAAATACGACGGCGAGGACGAGCGACCAACTAACGACTTCCAGCGCTGCTCTTCCGCGCTTCCATTCACCGTGCCCGGCCGAATTTCCCGACGGTTCTTTAAAACGGAAAGCCTTCAATAGAAAATTCGCCGAGGAGAGAATCTTCTTACGCTTTCATTTCGCGGGCATTTATACCATTGTGACCGCCTAGCCAGCACGGGAAATTATCAGAGAAGAATGGCCGCCGCTAAGAAATTGCCAGTGTTTTGCCGCACAGATGGTACAATGATACCCGCCGCATATTCTCTCAGTAATTCCGGTAAAATACCTCGGTGTATTTCCTCTCAAAACAAGATCCTATTAAAGCAGCGAAGGTTTAATAAAACTCGGACGATCTTGTAAGCAGCGTAAAAACTTGTACATCTCAGTTATTAAATACTGTTAAGTATTATTAAGTATTATTCAGTTATTTCTTAATCGGTCACAAGGACCTTGTTACGCTCAAGAATTGTCAAATCCTTTTTCGCGAGGCAAAGAGGATCGAAGTTCCCATGAATTGTGTCGCGGGACGATTGAATTTATAGGACACGCGTCAGAAGTGAAATTCAGCGAAAAGCGGAGAGGTCGAGCAGATGGATAATCGGCTCGGTGGTCCGACAATGGGGCCCCATGGGCGGTCTGAGAACGGGCCTGGGAACCTTCAAACGGAATCTAACACCTACGGCGCTAGAATACGATTTTAAAAGCCCATCGCGTCGGCCTGGTACCGATCTGCGACAGATATATCGGGTTTCCTGCCATGAGCTCGCATACCGATTAACTCGAAAACGATGAGCAAGTTTTTCCGCTTATTAGCGGCAACGTATCGCGGTTGGTCAATCGCCATTCTCTTCCGTGCCCGGCGAGTCTCGTTTTTCCGCGATTCTCGCGGAGAATGCATTTTTATCGCATCCGCCCGAGCCATTCGCCGCGGACGGCAAATTGTGATAAATCGGCCATTTCATCGACGGTAATGACGCGCCGTGCCTGTGAATGTACATTCACTCCATGAGGTTCATTACGTCGATGCATTAATTTTAAAACGACCCACCGACTGCGTCGCTCGCCTCGGCAAAAAGCAACGCTCCGGACACGAGTCTCACGCAGAAGATGAGCAAATACGTGCCCGGCGATCGCACAAGTATAATTTAACGCGGTTAAAGATCAAGGCACGAGTAAGGTAAACATATCTCCGGGCATTTAATTACCGATCGCAGGTAAAAATGAGCAGTGTGTGTCCCGGCAGCATTAAATTTACGTTATGCAGCATTGTAAAAAACAAGACCTATAATTAACCCGCGCCATCCGCGTTGATTTATGTTTCACAGTTGAAGAACAAAGTTTCCAGCTGATTACTACTCTCTTGCGAGCAAAAGTTCTAATGGCACAAGAAAATGACGATAAATTGTTACGCGTAATAAGGTTCGATAATACGGAGATTTACATAGATATCCCTGTGTATCTCTTTCATCTGAGACAGCATTATCGGTAGTTCGTTATGGCCGCAAATTCTCATTGACAGGAAAGTGTTAATATTCCCGATATGAACGAGACGTATGGAGAAAAAAAAGGCAGGGAGAAACTGCACAGAGCGCATTGCATTGAAGCCTAGCGAGGGACTCTCGTTTTGATATCGAGCCAGGGCGATTCGTTCCAATGGAACGTCGGCCAATAACGGCCGACTTACGGCCACTGCACTCGCTAGGAAATGGATTCAAATTTACAGCCGGCTTTAGTAGTAGCGTATAAAACTTTTTATTTCCCAAGTGCACACGGTCGACTACTAAATATCGCACGACCCACTTCTACGAAGGCGCGTGAATCACTTAATAGCGTTGCACGAATATATCACCAATGCGATTGAAATTTTTTGCTAATTCTCCGCCATAACATCGAATCTTGCACATCTCGTCTGCCCACGTTGACACCTGAATGTCACGCTTTTACGCAGCGATTCTACACATCTCTGGCTCGTGTTTATTCCCGGTAAAAGAATGATTACAACAGAATTGTTTTGAACATTCAAACCCCCGATATTCCGGTAGAATTCTCCCTTCGAGGACAGTTTTCAACGTTCGCGCTATACCGAATTTAAACGAAAAGAAATGCGCAGGAGATGAAAATCGAGTAACTCTTTTATGATTTCTTGTTTACGCCGAATGCAAGGAGATGCGATTTACGTAATGATATACGAGCGAGATTACCCACGAGTGTGGATTTACTTTCCACTGAAATGCACTTTGCAGATTGAAACGAGCCGCACGCGTACATTCGAACGAAAGGTTAGAAATAGGAATACTACTTTTTCAGAGATATCATAGTTAAGAGTATGGGATTTGCGAGTACTCACCTTTGTTTCCGTTGTCTCTTTTCAACTGCTGCACGGCAGAATTGAAGAACCGAAGAATTCCTCCGTTCTTGCAGGGCTTCGAAACACTTTACTCACTGGCGCGACAGTATTTACGCGCGCGCAAAATTTCGAAGTTACGCGTGCGAACGGACACGACAGCGAATGAAGGGCGTGCAGAGGAAGGAAGAAGATAACTGGCGTTAGGTAGAAGGGAAAAGGTTGAAGAGAGGGAGAGAGAAGGAAAGAGAAAGAGAGAAGTGCACGTGGCCCGAGGAGCAAGCCTGCCTACCGAACGAAACCGGCTAAGAAACGACGTCGCCGGCGGTCGCGAACGTACTGAACTTCCAGCCGTGAATACGATGCTCCAGTCTGCTAGCAGCTGCTTCCCCTACCCCTCACTGAATGCAACTCACTACGCTGGTCAGCCAAGACACGCCGCGCCAAATGCATTTTTCCTAACAACCTTGCACCTCTAAACAGCTGAGGGGCATTTCGTAACGCGTCATCAATTATTTGACACTAAAGCTCGACACTCGGTTCGCTGATTAGCCGAAACGCGCGAAATGCAGGGTTAAGGGAAAAATGGTAACACGCGAATAAGTGAAGACGACATATTTAATACTGTATTATAACGCAATTGTCATGGTACGGCAACGGAAGATTCACTGACACGCACCGGACAAGTCTAAACATGTCGATTTAAGTTACGAGATAGAATATTATTTGTTATTAACACGGTACGGTACTGACACGGTACCGATATGTCTGAATCGGGTTTTATGCGTTACTTCAAACGGAGCGATGTACTCACACAGCCTGCTGAAAATATATTTTTATTTTTCTTGAACTACAACTCTACGTGGCCGTTGGTATCCGACTTCTGTTTTTAGCACGACAATTCTGCATGGACGATCTATATCAATGTTTGCACTCGTGTTTAAAGTACGCGAATACGGTGATATAGATAAAGCGAATCTTCTCTGCAGGTTCGCTTTACTGGCAAAGTGCATCTTCCTTAGGCAAATATTTACATCCCGACTACGCACGAATTGCACGCGTCTGCTTGTCGTTCACGTTCCTCCGACCGTACGTTTTAACCGACATAATAATTTTAAACGAAAAGAAAAGTAGCTCGAAAACGGAAGTATAAAGAACGATTGAAAATTTGTTTAAACGACCGCAATTCTAATATGAACGTGACCTAATTACTGGCTGGATTGAAACAATTAAATTTGAGGATAGAGAAGAGTAATTGTACGAGGTCAATATGCCATTCCACGGTCAGTAATTAGCGCACTTGCGTCATACGTACGGCTTTTTTCATATTTCTCATGTAGAAAATATATCACTGTTTAAAAATAATCATACTGAAAAGTAAGGAAACTGTTGGACTCTCGTTATTTGAATCTCCTCGCATAAAAAAGCAGTAGCATGTTTACGAAGCCTTAAGTAGCATAACTTCCAAGTATATAAATAACATGAAGCTCACTTCACGTTATACACTTGGAATTCTCGAGACTCCCGCGAAAATCTTAGCATAACAATTACCGGTTTTCTGAAATCTACCCTCTTACGGTCCCTCTTGAGAATTCTACGGCGACGAAAGTCGTGGTCGGCGGAAGTGGAGGAATCGTATTCTTACGAGGGCGTTCTCCGCGTATGCCAAGGTCTTTTCTCTTTTTGTGTCTGCCACGAGCTCGTTACGCTCGCGTCCGTAACGATTAGGTCTCGCGTCTTCACCCCTTGCGGCATATCCCGGATGCGATGATTATCGTTCTCTCTGGCGTTTCGTCCCCGCCTTTCGTCGTCTTGCCACTTTCCATCCAGGACGACCACGCGCGCCCTGTCAAGGCCCACGCGTCACCCATTACGGCCAATCGGCCCTTCAAATGCGCTCTAAACGGCGCGGGCGATTCTTCAATCTCCTCCCCGCTATGCGTCCCAGTGAGCCGGCAACTTCCTCGGGCCAAATTATGATATTATTCCAAGCGGAGGAACGCTCATTCGCGACCCGTTGCGCAATCTTCCACGCCTTACCACGCGATACCGCTGCTTCCCGTCAATGATGTCGGCAAATTCATGCGCGATATCGCATTTTTTGTACAGTTTTACAGAGGGGAGGATTGCCGCACGAGAAGGACATCAGCAAATGAGAAGAGAGTATCGAATTTTTAAGAGTTTTATAGCGTAATCCCGTATTAAGTGCAAAAGGGGAAAGAAGATATTTGAAAGGAGAGAATGAATTTATTTTTTCATTACCATAATGTGATTAAAACGCATGATTTATTTCACAAACCTTCGGAATTTCGTTTAATTTAGTATACAATGTAATGCATTATTTTTAAGTTATATAAAATACCGTGACAGCGGTATTAAATGTAGGAAACACCACATACGAGCATAAGCCGAATTATTTACAGCAGATAATAAAATGTAATTTGTTCTATGAGCGTACAGCGGTTTCTCAGAAAGCAACTGAGCTTTGCATACGACCTTATGTAATAAATTAAACAAATAAATTATATTACGATAAGACTACGAGAATTAAATACAATTAACTAAAATTCTGCACAGAAAAGGATACAAGGTTGCGACTGTGGATTCGACGGTGTGCTTACAATTGCATAAATAATTTCTCCTTATTACGTATTAATTATCGTATAAACTAATAAAAATAGACATGACCACAACACTTAAAAGTGGCAAGAAATCGACAAAGAATTACATAGATTATTCACGAAAAGCACATAAAATGGCCGTAAAAATCTACGTCTCTCGACATTAATATCATCGTGTAAATTATATAAAATTTAGAATTGGACGGGGCGTCGTTTTGGCACATAGTGGTCCATCGCTCTATAGCGCGCATCGCGTCGTGCATGAAACGAATGCGTCGGTGATTTTCGCTAAAGTTGATCAATTATGTCATGATCGTTTTTATACGAAGTCCTTACTACGTTGTTCTTCTGGGAGTGCTTAGTCTTTAACAATTCCTTGGCAAAGTATTGTATAGTATTTTTGAGACCTTCTGCTAAGGGAACCTTTGGCTCCCAATTCAAGTACTTCTTTGCTCTACTAATGTCTGGACGTCTCCTCTGCGGGTCGTCCTCCACCGCCGCTAATTCCGTTATTTTACTCGATCCTCCAACCAGATCTTTTATCATCGATGCAAATTCTGCAAACATTCAAAGTACGAACATTTTACACGGGGCAGCCAACACTCTGAGAACATGTATTTCACTTACGTCCCTGATGTGTAAAAAATAACTAATTAACGATAGTAAATTATTCACCTTCTATTGTATGTTCTACCGGGTTTCCAATATTTACAGGCAGAGTATAATTCGAAGCCATTAAGGCGACTAATCCGTCGACTAAATCCGAAACGTACTGGAACGATCTGGTTTGTTTTCCGTTCCCATAAATTGTGATCGAATCGTTTTGCAGTGCTTGTAAAATAAAATTTGACACGACTCGGCCGTCGTTCATGTGCATCCTCGGTCCATACGTATTAAAAATTCGTGCTACTCGCACAGAAATTCCTTCTTGCCGCATATAAGCGTAACTTAGTGTTTCAGACACCCGCTTTCCTTCGTCGTAACACGCTCTAGGTCCTACATTTGTATTACGAAAGAATTTCATTAGAACTCGGCTGCTCTGCGTTAAATCTCAGTAAATAGTTCTGTGCAACGATGCATGGAATTTCTCTAGATGGATGAAATGAGTTTTTAACACTGTTGTTAGCTTATTAATCTTTAGAAAGAGTTCTGCAACAGTTTCATTTAAAACCTTTACAAAATCGTACAAATACTCAGTCCTGTCTATCTTGAAAAATTCTTATTTTCAGAACTAGTCATTTTTTTATTTGATATGTACCTATAGGATTGACATGCCCCCAATATGTTTCGCTTTGAGGGTGCTCATTAGGATCTCCATAAACTTCGGACGTGCTGGCTATTAAAACACGTGCGCCAACACGTTTCGCGAGTCCTGTAATAATTTACCCCTTCTTAATCTCTTGTGCACAGGGAAAAACATACGAGAAAAAGCGTCGACGTTCAAACGCGCCAGTGATGAATATGAAACTATTATTACTTTAAAAAAGTCTTGACTATCGGAGTGACTTTTTCTCGAATGACTTGGAGCTTCTTACGTACCGAGCATATTTATCGTGCCCAAGGTATTGGTTTTAATAGTTTTCACGGGATTTAGCATGTAATGGGGTGGACTCGCGGGGCTGGCAAGATGATAAATCTCGTCGACTTCGAGGTAAAGTGGCCTGACGATATCGTGGTGAACGAGTTCGAAGTTCTCATGACCGACCCAATGCTCGACGTTTCTCTTTCTGCCGGTGAAGAAATTATCGACGACGATGACCTCGTGACCAGCGAGCACCAGTCGGTCGACGAGATGCGAACCGACGAAACCGGCCCCGCCCGTCACGAGAATTCTTTTCCTGTTCTTGTAATTGAGGAACTTGACCGTCGGGAAGTCTTTCTGCACGCGGTTCTCCACTTTGGCCTCGAGCTGCCGCAGTTTCTCCTCCAACGCGCGTATTCGGATCTTCGCCTCTTGGATGTCCTTGATATCCGCGAAGGTCGTGCCTTCGGGTTCACGGGCCTTCTGACCGATCGCATCGTTCGTGACTTTTGCCTCTTTACTCAGCTCACGACCGCGAATAAAAGTCTGATCTTCCTCGGTCTTTACTAAGGTCTTGTAAAAGCCTAACACTGCAATGGTCGAAATATCCTGTACTATCTGTCGCGTGGAACTTTCTTGGTAATCTAACGGTTTTATAACGATGATACAAATAGCTATTATCATAAAGCAACTGATTGTCGTTAAATATATATTATGGCTCACAAATTAGGTTCGAAGAAAAGTTAATACTTCCAATAATTTATTCATAATTATTACTATCTGTACTGGTAATTTGTATTTCCAAAGGGCAACGAAATGTCGTACACATAAACAAGCTTGAAATGTACTGAACGACACATGCTGAATAGTACTATATAAATTCAATGTCGTTTCTGCGTCAATCGACTGATGCATCATCGACATTTATGAAAATCTTTATATTTTCGAAATCAATGTATTATTTGAGAGATCGTAATAAACTATCAATAGTAAATTATGGACAATACTTTTGAAGAACTGATACCATGTTTTAGCATGTATCTCTTTATATTAACGGCGAAGTATTGTTTTTCCGACCAAAGTGTTAAGTCACTGTGTTTATTCACATCTTAGTTTTATTTTCGGCGTGACAATTATACGTCTCATAAAATTCATCATGTTATATGAAATCACATATACATATGTCAAATGCCGCATGTGCGACTCATCTGCTTACATAATAATGAACAATGTTGAATACTGTTGTATCAATTTTTGTAGGTTTATACTATTCTTGTTCAAATATCAATGATATAATATGCATGCAATCAAATGATGTGGATAAACTAAACCAAAGAGTAGTGAAAAAATCGTAAGTCATGAAAAAAAGGATAACATGATAAATAATACCATGATAATTATATAAAAGTAATATTAAAGTAGCATAACATCCCGAGTACACATGATAACAGAGATTCAGTGACAGTAATTAGCAATGCCTAATACACAGTGTCATCGTACACGTTTTTAAATAATAACACATATACAAGACTTATCAAAAAACATTTTAATTAAATTTCATTTAGGACATACGGTATTAGAAGGACTTACCTAACAGAATGCAAAGAACGGAGAAAATAAACTGTTTCATCTTTCTTTGGGTAATAACCATATTCCTTACTTTTCATTTCTCGCTAAGAATACGTTGTCACATAGGTCACACATTTATCGAATAATCACATAGATATCATCTTTTTTCTTCGAGCACACGAGATATCACGGGAAATAACATTTTTTAAGATACGTAACTGGAGAACATAACCTTACGCAGCAGCCGTACTTAGGGCCACTCTTGGTCGTGTTCATCTGTATTAAGCATTCTCAGCTGTATTCGCAAAAAGGCTTACAGTGTGTACGTAAGGGAACAAAAAGTTATTGACAAGACGTAGCTATCGTCATCTGTAGGTATTCGTCGTTATTCTTTGACAACATTAATACGACGCTTAGGCTGCCAGTCGGTAACATAACCTCAAAATCCAAGCAACAATTCGCACGCAGGCGCACATGCTATTTTTTGATTGATATATAAGGCTGTGGCAGTACAAAGGAAACATTTTAAGTGGTTTTTCTGCAGTCACCGTGGCAGTGGCATTTAAAACATGGCAGACGTCATTGACTGTAATTTTCCTGTGTGGGGCCTTTTACCGAAAAAAGAGACGGGTGTCACTCAGTTTCTTAACAAATATCCCGAATACGATGGCCGAGGTGTCGTCATCGCGATCCTCGATTCTGGAGTTGATCCTGGGGCCCCTGGCATGCAGGTAATAGTGCTTTGTACCGACTCAACTGTTGTGCCACTGAAATTCTTCCTTTGTCAACTTATTTATCCGTATATATTTTTACCCTGCTCGATATTGTTAACATCTAACGTTGTATAATGCCTACAATTTAAATCATTTTCGTAAAATCGTTCCTATTCCAATCGTTAACGAAAAGTCTTTACGAAGTACTGTAAATTGAATTTAACGTATTTAATTTAAATAAAACGTATGAGTACCGGAATATTGCCATCAGAAATTATCATTCTACCTCCCCCAAAACAACTTTTGATGACTTATCTTTATGCAATATGTACTTAAAGATTATAAATCGTGCCTGGAATTATAAAAGTCTTATTTCATGTGAGTGAAGATTAGATGTAATTGGTATCTGTATTTTTCCACTCTAGGTGACAAGCGATGGAAAACCAAAAATTATTGAAAGGTATGACTGTAGTGGTGCAGGAGATGTTGATACTAGCAAAGTTGTACAAAATGTAGGTGGTATTATGACTGGCCTTACTGGCCGTACTTTAAAGGTATGTTAACTTGCTTATTAAATATAATTTTTTATTTTATACCAGGTGTAATTTATATTAATATCATTATAGGTCCCATCCAGTTGGGTATGTCCTACTAATGAATATCACATTGGAGTCAAGAATTTATATTCCCTATATCCTAGTAAATTAAAAGAAAGGGTACAAGCAGAACGTAAGAAAAGACTTTGGGATGATGGACAGAAAACTGCCTTGGCAGAGGCATCAAGACAATTACAGGTTGGTAATTGTTGTTTATTAGGGATTTGTGTATCACTTAATTATTTTCAGAATATACTAGTCCTTTTGCTTTTATGGTCCCAAGAATCATAATCAACAATTCTGAATTAGGTTATTATGACATTGAAAAGTATTCTCTGTTTTGCACATCAGAAAGGTTTTTCAGAGATATAAATCATGTTGTTTTACAACAGATATATTATGCTATATGAAATAGTTGAATGACATTTCATACATTTATACATATCTGTGGATGATAAACAGGTTAATGAAAAACATTGGAGTGGAGTTCTAAATAGAATTTCAGTCCATGCGATCCAAAGATAGGGTTGTTGGGAGTATGTTGAACCATGCAATTAAATGAGGTCGAGTATTTCACAACATGCCACAGTGATCCGTATCTAATGCTATATTTGTATTTGGCAGTTTGATGTGATGTAAAGCCGTTCGATTCTATTACATAATATGTGCTTAGATAAAAATGCAGACTAATGCAGCACACACTTGTTTTCCTTGCACCACATTCTGATATGCAAAGTTATATGCATTAATAACACATTTTTATAGTCATACAAATATTTATCTTAGGTATTAATTTTTTATTGTATATTATATCAACATAATTTTCATGTATCATAAAAATCATGTTAACAGGAGTTTGAAGCCAAAAATCCACAATTATCCACCTTAGAAGAAAAATTACAGAAAGAGGAACTTGAAGCTAAGGTTGAAGTATTGACTGTTGCTGAGAAAAAATATGTTGATGTAGGACCTACTTATGACTGTGTTGTATTTCATGATGGCAAAATGTGGAGGTCAGTAAATAGTACACATAATTCACCTTAAAATGACATTGCCTTTTTAAATTAACTAATATTTTTAATTGTAGAGCATGTATTGATACTTCAGAAGAAGGAAATTTGGAAAGTGGTGTCCTACTTGGAGAATACAGTCAAACGCGAGAGTTTGCACCACTCACCCAAGAGGATCAGCTAAATATTTCGATAAACATTCATGATGATGGAAATACGCTGGAAATAGTTAGCGTCACTTGTAAGCACATATTTCAGATCTTTTTTGTAGCAAAGAATTGTCTGTAAAATCAATTTGGCTATAAATATATTTGTTTTGCAGCTGGTCATGGAACGCACGTTGCCTCAATCGCAGCGGCATGTTTTCCGGATAACCCAGAGTTGAATGGTGTAGCTCCTGGTGCTCAGATAGTCTCATTAACGGTCGGAGACGGACGTATTGGAACGATGGAAACAGGAACAGCAGTAGTGCGCGCAATGATTCAAATTATGCAACGTAAAGAAAAAATACATGTAATAAACATGAGTTACGGAGAACACGCGCATTGGTCTAATAGCGGACGAATAGGAGAACTCATGAATGAAGTAATAGACAAGTATGGAGTAACATGGGTAGCATCGGCTGGAAACCTCGGACCCGCCTTGTGTACCATTGGTAATGTTTCCTTAAATAGAATTAATAGTGGATGTAATAGCACTTCCGCGTTTTAATATAGGATTGTCTGATTATTAGGAACACCTCCGGATATTAGTTCAGCTAATATTATCAGCGTTGGTGCATACGTTTCACCCGATATGATGGTAGCTGAGTATTCGCTGCGAGAGAAGATGCCAGGAATGCCATATACCTGGTCATCGCGCGGCCCAATGATAGACGGTGGGTTTGGCGTGACCGTATGCGCGCCAGGAGGGGCCATTACTAGTGTTCCAAACTTTACCCTTAGAAAAAGTCAGCTGATGAATGGAACTAGTATGGCTAGCCCACATGTAACCGGAGCGATTGGTATGTTATTGATTTTTTTTTTAAATTAAATCGTACGGGTTGTTGAATTAAGAATTTCCTTTGTTGCAGCTGTTCTTATTTCTGGTCTTCTTCGGAAAGGTTGCCCGTATTCTCCGTATAGCATAAAAAGAGCGCTGGAAAATACAGCTTTGTACATACCTACTCTAGATCCGTTTGCACAAGGCAGCGGCCTTCTCCAAGTTGAACGTGCCTTCGATAATCTTGTTGCGCACTGTGAAGCACCGGAAAGAGATGTCCGATTCGCCGTTAGCTGTGGTATTAACTGCAAGGGAATCCATATAAGAACCGGTGTCATCGATCGTCCAAAGGATGTTGCGATTACCGTCGAACCAGTTTTCCTCGACTCAGAAAATATAGATCCGTCTCGCAAAATTGATTTCAATTTGCGGCTAACGTTGGTTTGCGATGCATCTTGGGTTCAATTTCCGACACACTTCGATTTAATGCACATGCCACGTGCTTTCGCTGTCAGGATCGAAGCGGTTAATTTATCAGAGGGTGTTCATGCCACTAGGTAAAACTTTTAATGCACAATACATTTTCTTCTGTTTTTTACGTTGACAACGTAAGTACTGGTGGAGCGATATCTATTTTGTGTTCTACTTTACAGTATCAGAGCTTATGACGTAACCAATATTGCAAAAGGACCAGTGTTCCAAATACCAATAACTGTAGTACAACCGGCGACACTGCCAAAGAATATGATTCTTCCAGATCTGGCATTTACGAACATTTTATTTAAGCCGAACACGATCCGCCGTCATTTCATTTTAGTTCCGGAAGATGCTACGTGGGCAGGTAATTCAACGCAAGTGTACATACATTTGCATGACGATTATACTTAGTGAAGCCTTCTTCCAAATAGACATGTATACAATGGTTTCCTTTTATTGATAGTTTTGAAAGTAAAAAGCTCAGAGAAAGATAAGACTGGAAGATTTGTAGTTCATACTGTACAGCTAAAACCACGTTTAGCTTGTAAAACTCTTGAGGTCAACAAAATGATCAACGTTTCATCACTGTCGGAGACTGTACAACCATTTGCTGTTCAGGTATTCTGCGCATCTTATACTGAAAATGTTATTGTAAACTAATTCAAATTTCAAGAATATACCTTACCAACACTTTATTTTCAGGGTGGATTAATTTTGGAGGTAGTTCTTGCAAAATACTGGGCAAACTTGGGTGATATGCTAATCGATTATTCTATAGAATTTCATGGGATACATCTGATAAGTGGTAATCTCACGATGCAATCTGGAGACGGAATAAATCGTCTCGAATTGCGTAGCTCACTCAGAAACGAAGAGGTTCTGCCAACTATCTCTCTCAAATCATCTGTCCAAATTTTAAGGTATGCATTATAAATCATATAATTAATCATTGTTAAGATTTGTATAGCAACTTAAAATATGGTATCATTTTATAGGCCGACAGACTCCAAGATAGCTCCTCTGCGTGCTCGTGACATTATTCCTCCGGCCCGACAAATTTATGAATTACAACTGACATACACATTCCACATAGCGAAAGCAACTGAAATCACACCAAACGCCGCCTTGCTCAGCGATCTACTATATGAAAGTGAATATGAAAGTCAAATGTGGATGATCTATGACAGCAATAAACAGTTAATATGCTGCGGGGACGCATATCCGTCTAAGGTACAAATACCATTGATTAGCACCTACAACTTTATTACCAAAATAATCTTAAGCCCTCATTACTGATCAAGTCTGTAATGAAAAATACTGACCTTGTATTTTTTTACAGTATACTGTCCAAAAAATCGACAAAGGTGATTATACTCTGAAAATGCATGTTCGCCACGAAAAGAAGGAATTACTGGACAGGCTAACAGATATGCCGCTGCTTCTGAGTCAAAAACTGAGCGTTCCAATAACACTTGACGTGTATGGCAGTCAGTCTCAAGCTATTATTGGTGGCAAAAAAATGGTAGGGGCTTGGATTCCACCCGGTCATATCTTGCCCTTGTACATTGCTCCAATGTCCAATGAGAATAAGTGAGTAAACTCATTTTAATTGCATCTTTCAAATGTAATTCTTGAATAATTCGTTCACGGCGGAGACTCGATGAGTGATATCCTATCACATCAATGCGATTTAATGTCGCACCAAGACAATAAATATATACCAATTTTATACTTCTTCACGTAATATAATAGCTGTTGCAACAATACTAAGATTTTTCTCTTCTCTTTTCATTTTATATTGCAGCACTCAAAACAAGTGAGTCTATACAGTTTTTTCGTTGTGATTTATTTTTATAGATGCATTCGCTTAAAACCGCAATTAAAGTCAAACTTGAAGCTAGTTTATTTAATTTTAATGTACTATCTGTAATTTCTTTTCGACACTTGAATATGTTTATTTTCTTCTTTAGAAAGATTTTTTTAAAGTTAGAGGTTTAATGAAATAATATTGGTATATTTGTTTTTCCCAATGAAAATGAACATATTCATTAACAATTATAATGATGTTTATAAAGCTATGGCTGTTTTGCTGTTATAATATTTGGATTTTTTCAAGCACTGTTCTTATGTTTATTTCTTTTTTCGCTGACATTTTTGTTTCGCACGTTTTTCTAATTTTGATATACACTATCTTCCAATGTTGCATTTCTGCTCGTAATAATGTAATATAATACACGAGTAGTGCACCTCGTGTAGCACCGAAATAATACTATAAGTAATAACGAGTGTGTTGAAACATCTTAACGCAAGCTGATTTTTTCCAAAGAATTTCCAAAGGCGCTACTCTCGGTAGCTATCTCCAAGGCACAGTGACGTTCTGTAAGGATGAGTTTGGAAAAAAAGTGGACTACCACTCATTTAAGTACATCTTGTCTGAGCCAGCAAAAAAAAATAATAATATAGCAAACAAATCTGACAAAGAGAAAATGACTAAGTGGGATGAGTACAATGAAGCGCTTAGAGACTTAAAGTGCAATTGGCTCGCGAAACTCGGTAATTTTTACTTTTCACCACCTTTTTCTTTGATATATTTAAAATACACATCTGAATAAGTTATGGTTTTTTTCCGGTTTCGATTCTACATCTAGCTCCATCCATAAGTAAGTTCATGGATCTCAAAATATCACTGAAGTAAAAATGTCATTGTTGACTTTATTTCCGTTGTCTGTGTTAATTATTATCTTCTTTCGTGTTATGTTTCGGGGTACAATGATTTTCCCTGTTTTTTGTCATATGTCCAACGACCATAATATTTGTCCCTACATCAGCATGAACTTAACCACTGCCATGTGGATTCAATCCCTTTCCTGCCCCCATTGTTTAATGTATTAGCATATGAGAATAAGTCAATAGAGGTTTTACCCAGATTGCATCTAATGTATATGATTGAATGTACAAGATTTAGCTCTTCGTCAAATCTTCTAGCCAGTTTTATAGAGTAAATTAATTTGCGTTTTGTACATGTATTGAGAAGTTAATTGGTCCCGATTTTATTTGTTACTTCATCAATGTTGCGTGAAACGTTATGATCAATTAATTTGATTTTATTCGTTACTAGAACCTGGAGAATATGCCAATGTCCTGTACGGCGAGTTGAAGTCGTCTTTCCCGGATCATTTGCCTGTTCACACTGCCATGCTGACGTCTTTGGATTCGCCGGAAGCGAGACGTCACGTGCCTCATGATGATCTTTCTGAAACTGCCATCACCCTTGCCGGCCAAATAATAGACGTCGCCGATCTTGTTATCACGAATATCGATCAGGACAAACTCCTGGCGTACTATGGCCTCAAGAACGATCAACGGCCTGACGCAGCCAAGATCAAAATAACGATGGAAAAACAGAAGAATGCTCTCATAGAGGCGTTAGTAAAGAAAGGATGCGCGATGAGCAGATTGTACGTTTACGGCAAGCAAAAGGGCGATGGAGATGGACCGCAGCAACAATTACTCGAGAACATCACTAACGTGTGGCGTGAAGTACAGAAATTTGCCGAACCGACAGATAGCAAGGTAATTTAATCAAATAATACCTGGCAGAGGTAAAAACAAGCCAAAAACATTGTTCAAATGATTACTTCTTCCCTCAGATTATAATACTCTCTTTGTGGCACGCGTACATCAACAATCACTACGGTCGCTATTTAAAACTGTTGACGCGTTACTACGAAGAAAAACCAATAAAGGAAGTAGACGAAAAGTGCATAGAAGTGTCGGGTGTCTTAGGTTGGGAACATTGGGCTCGCCATATCACTACAAGTATACCCACACGTTATGCAATAGCGTACAGATCATTTTGATCAACGGTAAGTGAAGAAACGTCAATGACAAAGAGGACGTATTCGGAGAAATAAGGAAAATGGTTTTTGGTTTGCAGAATGAACAAAGAAACAATTTGCAAAAAGCAATATGCCATATGGCGTTGCAACCGGCACTGTCATTAGTGCGCTTGTCAAGCCATGGAGGCTCGACTTATCGCGGTATTATACACCTAAAGTATCAAAAATGTAAGATTCTCGTGGAGCTTTACAGTAAGCTTGCGGCAAAAATTGAATTTGGTGGCAGGCTGCTGCATATCTCGATAAAAATCTGCATATTTGTTACTCAGAACGTTTAGAAGAACATAACTCTATTTATAGTAAAGATAATCTAGAACAATAACTGAAATATTAAACGAAATAATAATAAATAATTATCGCATTCACGCGCATGATGTGATTTACGTGAAATGCAATGTGATCGATTTGACACCGTTAATTTACGATAAAAATATAATGTAACTGTCAATAGTGTGAAATGCCTCTCATTAACATATTTGACACATTGTAAGTTTGTCTCGAACTCGAAATTAATGTCGGGATTGGTGTCATGCGATATGCCTATAGGTATTTCTTGAAAACAAAATAAGAATCCTCTATAACGAAACTAATATATGTTTGAATACTGCATTTCAAAACCGCGCGTCTGTCCGGAGAATAGCTCAAACTATTGCGTAATGTGCAATCGATTAAAGAAAAACTTGAATTTTTTGATAACATTATTGATTAAACGGTATTTACCATTTTTACAGATCCATTGATGTATACATAAATAAACATACGTACATACAATGATTTTCTTACGTCTACCAAACGCGGTTAATTCCTCTATCGTGCATCATTTAAAATATATATATACGCATATGCTTACATGCACGTATACGTGTATGCTAAACTCGAGTATATTATTTGTGATTTATACAATTGTCATATTGAAACTGATATGTTAATCGCAGACACTAGATACATATAGCACAGAAGTTTTGCAGCATTTCGCACAAGAGTGCTGACTGTGGCATTGTAAATACTGCAAGGATGAAATTAAAAATGAATAAAATCATTGTACCGAATGAAAACGTAAATTGTAGTCGTTTTATTGTTCTCCCTACACATTTCCTTGAAACGAGATTTCAAGAGTGCCTAACTTCATTAACTTCCATCAACCAAAATGTGCAAGACTATTTAAACTTTAATATTTTTCTTCAAAATGTACCAAAATTAAACAGTAAAATGCTTTCGCATACTATATTTAAATGTAACAAAAGACACTTCCGGGATAACCTCTTGTAATGTCCTTGCCACCATTATTTAACTGCCACTTCCCGACTTTCGTGAAAGACACTTTTAATTATCAGATAGACATATATTGGTACCACCAAGATTTCTCTCAGAGTCGATATCCGCCCGGCCAAGAAAGTATACGAATTTTCTACTATAAATTTTGTACTATTTTATTGCCTATTCTGATAATACAGTGCCTTTGTTTCAACTACAGTTAGAGGTCAGATACCTTTTTCAATTAGATATCTTCTCTAAATCTATCTGTTCTGAAAAATATATCTTTATTTGACCCTAGTAAGTGTAGCCTGCACTCTTATATGCCTGCTCGTTGCTCAGCGAATATGCCAGACAGGGTTGTTGATTTACAACATTGAAAAATGCCCCGTATTCAATATAATCATGGCAGAAGCAATGGTTGAAGGTAATGCGACCCACGCCTGGATTATAAGAAAAGGATTGATTCCTCACCCTTACTTAAATGCGGAGGAAGCTTTGAAATACGGTGGCCGATGCCTAAATATACTAAAAGAATGGGTACAACAGTCATCTGTTTATTGTTTAAAGTTATACATCGTAATACGACGCTCTTCATATGTACGTTTACCTTTTGAATAATTGTACATTGCTAAATATGATTTCCCTTGACGTAGACATTTCGAGTGTTTTACGAGAAAATCGAGAAGGGGCTGTACCGAAATGCAAAGAAGTTCTTACACGACTGGTACAAGGCACCGAGAGCCAAAAACTTATTCATGCTGCTCATCACTTGCGGTCGCACAGTTTTATTCATATTTCAAGAACCAACTTACAGGGTGGGTCACGAGTTGTACAGTTTCCAAACAAATGTACATGTGTATAATATAACTTGTTTAACATTAGGTGACATTGTTCGATTCTCACAGTCATAGTACCATAAAAAACCCAAACCGTGGATTAGTTGTTGCTCAGGTAAGACATTATTTTCACCTAACGATTGTACACCGAAGAAAGTTAGTGATTTTAATAAAACGTTTCTTTGCTTTAATGTCAAGTATTTTATTATTCCAAAATAAGTTAATGATTGTTTCAATTGCCTTGTATGCCAATTGGAAGAATAATTTGGTCCCAGTTATATAAATGAAACGTCTTATTAAATACACCATTTTCTTAATTTTCATGGCCCTTGCTATAGATAGCTTGGGGTATGACATAATATTAAGAGAATAAATTATTTTTTGGTGCCACACGCAGACGAGTATAGACAAGTTGGACTATTTATGTAACTGGTACATTGAACATATTTTAAACAGTTGTTATAATACACGAGCCGATCAATACGAATTGGCTTTCTTATATCCACGTGCCTCGTCACACTGTGCCTACAATACCCCGTGTGACTGCGGCAATCACATAAAAAAATAATTCAAGATAAATACACATGTACATATTGTAAGTCTTGCACAAATACAAAAAAAATCGTACGTGTCCTTGTTATTTATGAAAGTTTAGTGAACTAATTTAAGGTAGGTAAATATTAGTATTATCACATATTTATTTACATTATATACAATTTTCATTGAAGATGGTTGAAACTCTGGGCTACTTATAGAATATTGAAACTAACTATTAAAAAAATAACATGGATTACCATCGACAATTATATTATTTCCATATTATTATTCGCAAATATACATGTTTAAAAAATTTTGCAACTCTGCATAAAGGTATCTCTTATATATTTGCTTGATTTGCTGTGATTTAAGACCACATCTTTACCAGACACTCTCAATTTTTCTTCTTATAAAATATTAAAAAATGTTTGACCCGCAGACAATGTATGTTTAATTATGCTGTGTTCTATCTCATTTCATCTCTTAAGCCTAATCATGACATTTAATCATTCACATTATCATGTTGTTACATCTATAGTTCTGTATCACCCATCAAACTTATAATTAAAACTACAAGATTAGACGCAAAATTGCTGAATACATGTTAGCTGAAAAAATGTTTTCTGTGAAAATTTGAAGAAAAATCAAGACATTTATACATAAACGGAAATGAAACTTCTTATCCGACTTTGTAGAAAAACTTAATTTATTCTGCCTAATACCTATAGCATCTCAGAAATACAATATAAATATTACTCGGTAATAAAACAAAAATAAATCTATCACTCCTTTTCGTCGAGAAAAAGAAATAAAGATAAGTATTATAATGCCATGATAACTTTATGTTTTAAAATACAGAATTTGCTTTTGTCGGTGTCATTGTATGTATATTACAAGTGTCGTGTAATGTGTATATATTTAATAACAATTTTCAACAACGTAATTTTTAGTATTTGACTATCTACAGAAACATATTTTAATTGTGATTTCCATGGCAATGACTGCTTTTGAAGCCAGATCTTTTTCGAGGAACACAGGGAAAGATTTTCTTAGAGATGCTCGTAATTACACGTTGTAGTTGAGCAATGCCTTTTCGTTATTACTGCATTTTTTCCAAGAATTGTATCACACATTACATTACTTTGTAGAATACCGTACTGGATGTAGTAATTTACAGGGAACCTTCAAGTTTTTACTGCCAAAGATAATCTACGGGATACAAATATACGGTGCATTTACTTAATATATAACAATCTCATATGAGCTAATATTAACTTTAGATGGACTGATATGAAAACAAGTCAATAATGCTCCCTTTTTTCTGTGAAAGTTCGTTATGCTGAATGCAGTAGTTCCTCTCGTGAGAAATGCTCATAATAATTTTGTGCTGGATTATGAACATCGCGCACAAAGTAATATAACGTCACGGTACCACACACATATATCGTTTACTCGAATGTCGTTCATAAGATATATGCTCTCGAAATTGAATAAATAAAGCTTTTGTAACAGGAGATTAATGACACGATAAAAATACGTTAAAGGGATTGACGAACCCTTGGTTGTGCCCACTCTACGAAGTCATCAATGAGTACAGGCCAAGCTCCTTCTTCGTCATAATTACTCATGTCTGGATTAATCATGAGAGCAAAGTCTAGTAACAAGTTCCATGTGTCCTTTGGAATAGATCTCTTATGATGTTCCTAAACAAACAGCATTATTTACTTTACTAGAATAATGGAATTTTCTTTGAAAGCTGGTTTAGCTAATATACAGTATACTTTATATATATCTGTGAAGTATTTATTTGAGTTATTCTTAAGGTCAAATATTAGCCTACTAATTCTTACTATCATGTGGGTTAGTCGTTTGTACCGAAATAAGAAATATTGTATTAGATAATAACTACCATCTGATTTTATATACAGAAATCAACATTTTTTTCCTGACTTTTGTATATACCTGCAAAAACTGGCACCACAATTGAAGGAACTTGAATTTATCTTGCAGCACTATATTCCAGTATGCAATTGCCATGTCCAGGTCTAAGCCTTTTTGCCCTTGATTTTTAGCATAATTAAATGTAAAGTGATAAAAATCTTTAAATTTCTGTGGATCCCTTAGTTCACTCTCTAAACTATTTAAACGTGCTTTTAATTTATCTATACTGTCCACTCTGAAAAAAAATTCTTTTTTGACATAGTTGATCAAGAAATTACATAATAATTTGAGATGTTATAAAAATATTTACCCTAAATCACTCATTCCATTCATGAATTCGTCTTTTGTAAATTCACATTGTGTTTCTGCTCGGAACTTCCATGCTATAATTAAAACTAATTTACTTTCAGGGCTCAGACCCAAATCATCCAAAAATTTCATTATCCCATCTGCTGTGATTTTATCTGGTTCTGTTGGGTCTATGAAGAATTCATGTTTATTACAAGAATAAGCTTTTTCATGTGAAAATAATCTTACTTCTGCAATGCTAACAACCCTACCTTGGTAGCGACTGAAGAGGGATTCCAATTTCTTTTTGTCTATAGAACTCTTTGGTTCTTTGTAGTAAGCTTCTGGGTTTTGGAAGTAATTATCGCTTGCCAGGTCCAATTTCCAGTCATTCTGCGCTAAACAGTATATAGCAGTTTGTTCACCAGTTTGAGTAAATGTTATAAATTTTTTTACTTTGTCCCTTTGTGAAAATTTTAGTTTATGCTGTAATTTAAATCACATCACATTGCATTTGTTAGTCAAATCTCTAAAGGCTAATCCATAAATAAATCGGCATGTATATATATTGTTATAAATTGGGATTGATGATTGAAATAAGATAGATTTCGATTCACACCTGAGAAATGTGTCAAAAACTAAAAAAGAAATATCTGATAAAATCTTTATACATAAATATACGAAAAAATACGTAAACACGTATGAAATAATAATCATAAACATGTTTTATGACATGCAATTCGCAAAATATATAGTATGGTTTATTCTTGACACTAGAATAACCTCGCACAAAAATAGCACACTTTCTGGTTATTATGTTTGTTTAGGTAGGAATATGAGCGTAATGTTGTCCAAAATACATTCAATGATAACTAACATTGTCAATTCGTATCATCTTTCACAGAAAACATTATTAACGTAGAAAATAGGCAGGTTAT
The DNA here is from genome assembly GCA_963989215.1 of Hedychridium roseum. Lineage (NCBI taxonomy): Eukaryota > Metazoa > Arthropoda > Insecta > Hymenoptera > Chrysididae > Hedychridium > Hedychridium roseum. The sequence continues at coordinate 5,578,733 of OZ022314.1, forward strand.
TTTGGCATTTTTAAAACGAAGTAAAAGAAAGACGGTACGAAAATCTACGTATAAGGTGATGTCCAACGTGTTAGAATTATAATTCCACTAAACTTAAGGAATTTTTGTATGCTCACCATTTTAACTAATTTTAGGCCCCCAAAAGCCAAAATATTATTCCTCTCACACTATACTTGACATGAACATGCGCATGTTTTGTGAAAGCTTTACGAAATGCAAATACATCGGAAAATACGATGGGCAATGCCACCAGTGCGCATAAAGGAAAACAGGAATGGTCCTACTTCGCGGGATGTTTAAAAACCATGCGAATGCATTTCGAATTGCAATTATAATTCTGACCAAAACGCATCCTCACGTTTCTCGAACACAATCTTTTACATTCTTACGTCAACTGATGAGGTCATATTTCAACAATTTGTGGATATTATAACATTCACTTAAAAGTTTGTGTTATATCGTAAGCCAAAATTGCACTCATGGAACATCTTTGTTATGACCAGTTATGACGTTTAAATAACTCTTCGTTGGTATTGATATTCGTAAAAAAGGTTAATGCATCGGCAATGTTTACGAATACAGATCTCGTTAGTCGTTTATGCAGGTTTATGTAACGATATTGTCAATGGGAAATAAATTCAAATCGTTTCTGCGGCAGCTTCTGGCAGCTTTAAGATCCTTTGACGCTTTCTAACCTACCATATTCGGGTATATGTAGTGCTGAAAACCCAAAACAATCAGGCTACAGACGTGATTTTTATACATTTTTCTTAAAGATTACTGCCGCGCGTCAAAAGAATAATGAGCATTATCTGCTCATTTAAATAATATTTATTTGTGCTTAATGATATGTGCATTTCAAGTATGTGAATCAGAGAAACAAGACATTAAATAAACGTAGTTTATCGATGATCCTGGTCTGTAAGAGTTCTCTTGCCGAGTATCTAATGTTTCTCAAAATAGGTAAAGCAGATGTAATTAAATATGTGCTTCACCATTATCTTTATAATTTGTTTAGTTTAAAATACATGTATTTAGTGTCCAATGTTTTTGCAGAAGTAACTATCAAATTACACAGAGAATGTAACAGCACATGTTGTGTTCATAAAAAATGAGTAAGATTTTCTAACGTCAAAAATGGTAGGAACTAATTATGAAGCTCTCCCATCTTATCATCCCATGGGATCTGGGAGAGATATTTGCCAATGGGTAGCACACGTTAGACTATCTAAAATTATTTTATTAGTCTCTGGTGTATTATTCATTGTACCCTTATTTACACATTACTACTTATCAAAGGTATGTAGATAAAAATTAAATGTTCAATGAAAGAAGATGTATTTTTGATAAAAGAGGATATTTTTCTATTGTTTTATTTTAGGTTGAATCTGATTCTTCACACATGGATATTCATAGAACTAGATCTAAGCTGGAAGCTTTTGAAGACTTTACATCTATGAAAGCGTCAGATTTGAAGCTAAGAATAGAAGAAATGTTACGTATTAAAGTATCAGTAAGCAATGAACTGAGAGATTTAGAAGCTAAGAGACAAAGACTTCAAGTTGAAGTCAGTAGTTTCACACAGAGAATAGATGAATTGAAGCAAGAATTATTGCATCAACAGACAGACCTAGATAGATTGAAAATTAGTGTAGAACAAGCCCAAGTAGCTCAAAGGGAGGCTGTAGAAAGAAATACTCCAGAGTTAGCACCCCCTAAAAGGATATTGTCCAGATCTACACCTGTAACACTGCCATCTACAGATCCAAGATCATGTAGAATGTACAATTGCTTTGATCACAGTCGTTGTGCCCTTACAAGTGGTTTCCCAGTGTACTTGTATGATCCTGGTCAATTTTCAGTAGTGAATCCAGGATGGGATGTAGATGGATTTCTCAAAACTACCATGAAGCAAACTTTAGGTATAATTAATATTGTTTAATGGAAAAGCGTTGAAATTTAAGTATCTATTATTTCAATGTTTCTCTATATGCATTTCAGGATACAATTTACATCTCACAACAAATCCAGCAGAAGCTTGTGTATACATAGTTTTAGTTGGTGAAGCTCTGCCTACACAGCAAAAGAATAGTAAAAAACTTCAAAAACCTTTAGATATTAAAAAACTACATTCACTCCCATATTGGGGTGGAGATGGAAGAAATCACATTTTGCTCAATCTTGCACGAAGAGATCTTTCTGTTGAATCAGGAAATATTTTCAATGGTTTAGAAACTGGAAGAGCTATAATAGTACAGTCGACATTCTATCGAGATCAATTTCGGCAAGGCTTTGATTTGATCATTCCTCCAATATTGGGCCCACCTGGCGGAGATGTGTGGCAAGATTGTGCACAAATGTTGCCTGCAAGGAGAAAGTATTTGTTATCTTTTCAAGGAGAAATGAGCAGTTCCAGGGGTAGTCCCACAACTCAGCAGATGGATGATGCAGAAGTCGATCTGGAAAGATTAGCAATTGATGAAAACAATTTGGATACATTCATTATACAACACTTGAAAGACATGAGCAGTGGAACAACCTTAGATAAATTCTTTATGCAGTTTGAATGTATACCAGCCTCAGAAGATAGGAAGAGAGTAGAATTGCTAGATTGGTCACTCTGTGGAACTGATTCTTCAAGAAGAGCTATATTAAAAGAATCTACATTTGCCTTAATCTTAGCACCCAGTAACGCTACATTTTTAACAACGTCGTCCATGCAAGCAAGACTATACGAAGCTTTAAGATCTGGATCGATACCCGTCTTTTTAGGTGGTGACCAAATTTTACTCAGTCATGCTGAAGTCATTGCTTGGCGAAGGGCGGCAATTTTCCTGCCTAAAGTGAGATACTTAATTGTGTAACACGTTGCATATCGGGGCACGGAATTGCTGTTAATATGGCAAATTACATTTACAGGCAAGAGTAACGGAAATGCATTTCCTATTGCGTGCAGTTCCTGACAATGATCTTCTAGCTATGCGCAGACAGGGCAGATTATTGTGGGAACGATATTTAAGTACAGCTCAAGGTACGATAGATACTATCATAGCCGTGATTAGGGATAGATTAGGTATACCTCCATTGCCAGCAGCCCAAACCCCCAGCCCGAGCGTCTTCAACGACAGCTTTGTGGTAAGATGGGATGTAAATGCATTTCGTGTTTTAAAAACGATGTACTTTTAAATACAAATTGTTCTATTCACAGCCTTTAAAGTCTGACACTATAATCGCTGAATCTGAGGCGGAGGAAAGCTTGGGGCCTTTAGAACCACCATATCCCTCTCCAGCATTCAAAAGAAATTATACAACAATGTTAGTACAAGGCTATGAAATATGGAATGATTGGGTCGACCCATTCAGTTTGTATCCACAATTACCGTTTGATAGTATTTTACCTAGTGATGCAAAGTTTCTTGGTAAGAGAAAATACTAAACACATTAGCCGGGCATTATAGTATTTACGATATTTGTTTCAATGTTTTGCGTACGCTATGTTGACAGGCTCCGAAGTCGGTTTTCGCCCGATTGGTAAGGGGGCTGGAGGTGCAGGTAAAGAATTTAGTGAATCTTTGGGTGGGAATCACCCTCGAGAGCAGTTCACTATTGTTATGTTGACATACGAACGAGAACAAGTCTTAATCAACTCATTAGCCCGACTTTATGGTCTGCCATATTTGAACAAAGTATTAGTAGTATGGAATAGTCCGAAACTACCTGCAGAAGATCTGAAATGGCCAGATATTGGCGTCCCTATACACGTGAGTTATGTTTATTGTAATCAAAATTTACGCTTACAAGTATTTGTTATCATTCTATATAAACATTTACTATTTAGGTCATAAAGGCTCCAAGGAATAGTCTGAATAACAGGTTCCTTCCATTCGATGCTATTGAAACTGAGGCCGTACTTTCCGTTGATGATGACGCTCATTTAAGACATGATGAAATCATGTTTGGATTCAGGTAATGTGCATAGGAAGTTTTATTTGTTTTGACGGAATAAAGTGTTTTATATGAGTTTGTTTATATACATTAGGGTCTGGCGAGAGCATCGGGATCGGGTCGTAGGTTTTCCTGGACGTTTTCACGCATGGGACCAAAATTACCATAATGCTTGGAACTATAATTCGAATTACTCCTGTGAATTATCGATGGTTTTAACCGGTGCCGCTTTCATACATAAACACTATACATATCTCTACACGCACTGGCTACCACAAGCTATAAGGGACAAAGTCGACGAATATATGAACTGTGAAGACATTGCCATGAACTTTTTAATATCACATATTACTCGAAAACCGCCGGTTAAAGTACGCACGATTCCCCAGAACTTTTTCAAGCATTCCAGCCACATGAATAAATAAAATTAACCCACTTTTTCTGTAGGTAACATCCCGTTGGACTTTCAGATGTCCTGGGTGTCCAGTTTCGCTTTCAGAAGATGATACTCATTTTCAAGAAAGACATAAATGTATCAACTTTTTCTCCCAGGTATACTTCACTCTTGTGAATTTAGTGTTCAGGGAATGCGGTGGTCTAAAAAATTCCTCTGTTTTAGGTATTTGGATACATGCCTCTATTAAATACGCAATACCGTGCCGACTCAATATTATTTAAGACACGTATACCACACGACAAACAAAAATGTTTTAAATTCATATGAAGCATTGGCTTAGGGTATTTTAGGCGTGTACTGCAGAATGTTTTATTATTTATTTTTTTATAGTTTGTATGTTCGGATATTTTATATCAGGATATAAACTTTTATATGAGTAAAAGTGTATGTGCCATACCGCGATTTTGAACGATGAACAAATGATCAGATTTTCTTCTGCGTGAGAGTTTATAATAACTCGAGAATTGAACTGTGTTTGCTAAATAGACAGCAGTTTCTTCGGTACGTAAAGAATACATGGAAACAATGCAGATGCGAACACTGTATACGTTTTATTGTAAATAGATTAAGCCAATATGTTAATCTTCATTCATTCATTGCACGTGTCAAGGGCGCACAAATTTTGAATTGTAAAAATGAATGACAGCATGATTCAGTTTCAGGAAATTTTTAATTACAAAAGAAGTAGGGGATAAAGTGTTCCAGTAGTGGATAAACTATTAAATTCATACTAACACTATTAAGTGCCCATATTATGTTTAAAATAGGCCGTTAAATCGCGTAAGCCGTATCATTCTACTAAACATTGTACATAGATCGGTACGTAGGTATTAGCGCGAAATTGTACTTTATGGAAGCAATTTTAATATGTAAATATATCTTTATTACATAGTAATGTTAAATACTACTTTATAAGTATAATACAAATCGACTGTTTAATACTAATGTAAGTTTGTAGAGGAAAAAAATTAAGAATTACTTCTGTGTACATTGAAAAAATGGATTCTTTGGAAATCTCGTTTGTAATTATACATTTATACTTGTGTACCTGTTTTATTTTAGTATGCGAAATAAATGCATTTTCTCCATCAATGATAAGAACAATATGTCTCGACGTAAGCTTTAGAAATGAGAAGTAGAAGGTGGAGGAATTCAGTGTCTTAAACGTTGAAAGCCTATCTTAAGATTTATAGGCGGCATCGAACGGCATTCAGCTAATTCTGGCGTCGGTCCAAATGTTATCAATCAGGCGCGTCCGTATAGCGTACACCATAAAAACAGGAACGCGAAACAGGCCGGCAAAGACTATCCCGCCGGCCAATAGTGGCTGGCAGATCATTTTCATACCGCTTAGAATGATTGATGGAAATTTAATACCCGATCGATCGCGAGAGATGCAGATTCATGATCGCACAGCATCTTCCAAAAATCCTGAAGTCGGTAAACGTTCGCATACAGAGTACGTACTAATTATTTTTAGTATTTTTCACTGTCATTTATTATGTGACCTTGTAAGAAATCAATAAAATCAGTCAGAGGAATACATAATGCATCTTTATCGGAATTTTAGTTGAAAGTGTAACATGCAAAAATAGAAAAAATTATCTTTGTTGATCGATTTTTTATACAAGGAGTATTTCTGTGGCCCCTACGTAGTGTGAAGGTGATAATTCAATCGGAAAACTGATGATATTAAATAAATCGTCGGGTGAATCGTAGACGAGTTTGCCCCAGTAACAGTAGTTATTGCCCTGAAAGGTCAGCCAATAGTATGGCCGGCACAAATACCAAGTGTCGCAGAAAACTCTAGTCGCTGCAGTCGGCCGTTTTTAATCACAGGTCGGGAAATTACGTGCTCTTTATAGTTTTGTTAATCCATTAATCGTCATGAGCTTTATGTTTTATATATTCTCTAAGAAAATGCGTTCGCCTTACCACTGCTTGCAGTGGACGGTGAAGAGAAATATGTCAGTCTTTGGGTATCGTTTCCTTCAGTTGGCCAGTAATGGCATTTCCGAAGAGCAAAAGTTTGGAACCCGGCTGAGATCGAATGGATCTCATATGAACGCGAGCAACGCCACGTGACTCGCACGGCCTGTATGAAACTTTGGCAATGTCGGGGAAATGTTACGGCCACTGGCCCGATAATGCTCTAACCCCGGCCAAGTTTATACGAGTTCAGGATATATTGCCTGCCACTGCTTTATGTCACCATTGATATCGTGCAAATTATTTAGACCTACGTAGCTCTATGTCTATACGCAAACAGACATAATGACAAGTCTACTCTTATCAAACTTGGCGCCTCATTTTTCTGATGTCAGTGCCGTTATGACCGGCTAAAACTGACGTTCAGAACACGTCTTCATCATGTTTTGCCGATTATTAATTCATTCAGAAATCAAGGGATACTTATTTATTTAGCATCAAAAGGTATAAATGTCTGATAATCCTTGAATTCGAACATGGCGCCAAGTTAGAGCGAGCAATCAGGGTTTGCCTCCATCCACTCCATTGGTCCTCGGCCCGATCAATACAGAATTTCCCGTTACTTAAACGTGATAGTGCTGTGCGATTGGTTCGTGTTATACGCCGCATATCATTATTTATTTAGAGCGCGTAAATGAAAGGCTTTCATTCGTTGGAAGGTTTTGGCGCGTCGACGGGAGGTCGTTTAAAAATAGCGGTAGATGAAAGATAAGGTTAAATGCTAATACGGATGGGAGGTAGTTGGAATCCGGTGGTCGTTGAGGGAGAAGAATCCAGTGGCTTCGAGCTATAAACGCCCTTTCGCGGTGACCGTTGAGTCCTCTTGTTGCGGTTTCACATACGCACGTAGCTAGAACCCGTGCACGCCGAGAGGGTGGCTATCGAGGGGCGGAAGCGCAGAAAAGGGGGCGAGGGTAAAAGCCGATGGTCGTACGCGCAGCTGCGACCGCTCGCATCGCAGACAAGAGCGACACGGTGGCCTCCCCGGTAAAGGCTCGGTGCTCTTCCTCGGTGCTCCCTTAAGCAGAGCCCTGTCCACTTCGTAAAAGTCATTCTCAGTTGACACAGAGCCGCGTGTCCTTGCGAAAAGGACCTCCAGAGAGAAGAGCTCAAGTCGGTGCGTTCCGTGTCTCGGTGCTGCCACGTCGCAGCGAGGAACAGTGAACTGTTATTTCCTAGGACGGGGAATACGAGGAGAGGCGAAGGGACGTTGAAGGGGAAGACCTTAATGAGCAAGAAGGGAAGAGCGCGGAGCACTATCGATAAGGTCGGACAAAGATAACCGTGTACGATAACAAAGAGTGTGTCTGATAACTGGAGTAAACACGTCTGCTCGTCGATCGTGAGTAAATTAAGGACTGTTGAGCTTTCTCGTTTCGCGGAGGATCCTCGTCGATTAGTGCGTGTCAAGACACGTGCGATGATTTTGTAAGATGTCGAGCGAACTTGTGCGGTAACTTCGTCCTGTGAAATCACGTCCACAGTTTATACCCGTGTGAGAGAACAGCGGCTGCCGTATCATGACTCTTCATCACTGACACTTGAGCGCAGCGTTATTGCGAACATTTCCGCTGACGAAGCTCGAACGGCGATAACGATTGTACATTTTATGGCGCGCTTGCTGGTACGATCGTGCGATTACTCGAAGAGGACGTTGAAAACACCGACGACGGGCACGAGCGTTAGCATCGCACGATCGATTTCAAGGAATCCACGAGACCGCTGTTCACCGCGTTCTGCCTGAACATTACGAATCGATTGGGCAATTGGCTGCTGGAATTATCGGGGCCAAACTTTCGAGGGCAGTGTTGCTGGGTGTGGAACAGCTCTCGATCGGTCTTGGTGCGTGCTCGGGAGCTATCCTTAGTGCGGACCTATTGTGCTTTTCGTGTTTCACTGCGGAAACGCGTCAAGGAGCGCCATCATCGAGCCTAAACCGCCACGTGAGTCGACGGGGTTCGCGAGCGGCACTTGAAGACACTTCGGCGAACGGACATCGCAAGCACTTGTTTACCTCCGAGCAGACGCCGAAGGGGTCGTCGAGTTAAATCGTTCGATACACTTCAACGCTACGTACCCCAGTTTCCCCAGATATCCGGCGAATTCGATTCCCCTACGTGGTCCTCCTCAACCTGTCATTTTCGAATTACCCGCCGCTCTGACGCCATTTTTTTAAGAAGACAACACATTTATTCCGCACGGTCGATAGCATCGAACAACGATAGATTTTCAGTAAGATTTTCCCCGGAGATTTATAACAAAGGGTAATCACGGAGACTTTTAGAGCGGAATATTCCACGTGGAAAAGTAAAACATGCGTAACGGGGGTAACTAATCGCTCCAGGAGGACCCGTGACCCGTTTTCGTTCGCAATCGATGTAGTCCTGAACTGGGTTGCTTGGTCGTCCTAGCTGCGGGGCTCAAGTTCTACGAAATCAAAGACCAAAGATTTCGCCTTTTCTACAGCTAAAAATTCAGACAACATAAACTACTCGTCCTCTGAGCTTATATTGATTGCACAACGACAATTCTTGTTATGTTCACGCGCCGTGTTATTGAAACTATCAGGAGTCAAACGAAGCTTGACAACCGTCAAAAATGATGCTCTTCGCTACGGGAATGACATTGACGGTAGCGTGAACGAAGGAACAAAAGTGTTGGAGCTAGTGGAAGAACACGAAAGAATCTAGTGAAGAAAACCCGTCCTTGCTTCCATGCGGAATTTGAGAGTCGGCCGTACGAAAGGAAGAGAAGAGAGAATGCGAGAACCTCCTCACAGCCTGTGAACATGGTTTGGCGTACGGATGTGCCGGGTAGTAATCGTACGACGAGAAACGCCGACGACGTTGAGGACGATCAGGACGAGGAAGACGACGCCAAGGAAAATTCAACGGATACTAATATCCCCATTTTACTCCGCGAAAGTCTCATTTCCACGGGCAAAAGTTTCACCGGGTTTACAGAAGGAAAAGGGAAGGACCGTTTTATTTTCGAAAGGAGACTCACTCTTGGCGATGTTTCGCTGATAGTGTACGCTTGCCTGAGTTTTATCCGGCTGGCGAGTAGCTTAGCGAGAAGAAAACCCAGTCCGACGAACTGGTCGGTCATTGAGTACCGGAAATTTTGCCAACTCGGAGCAGCAAAGTACTACGTTTCTCGGCCGATCGACGTAATCCCGTCGACGATTTACGACGGTTTGATTCGCGCTGGGCTATTAATCGGTATTTTGTTTTTGCGGGAAGAATCGGCGAGAAATCCGCGGACTGACGATCCCCTTGGTTTGGCGAGAGGGTCGAGCGTACTCGAGAGAGCAGGGAACGTCGACTCGGCGAGGTTCGAGGACGGTGGGACAGCGGTGCGCTCATCAGGAGGCGGATGACTCCTCCGGCACGGTTAAGGTGCCCCGTAGTCTTAGAAAAAATCGCAGGACAATCGTGTCCCGTGGCGATCGCGAGGACGATCGTCATACGTGAGCCTATCGTTCCTGACCGACGGTTGTACCGTCGTCGGTGCGGATTTTCCTTTCGGACCTCCACTCGACGACGGCCGCCCGAACGACCGTGATGGAGGATTTCCCGGACATCTCGCACCTCACCCCCGAGGAGAGGCGCATCATCGAGAGTGTGATGATGCGCCAGAAACAGGAGGAGGCCCAAGAAAATGAAATCATGCGGTAATTGCATTTTTCTATCTATTTTCCTATAACTCATTTTCTGATGATCTATCAAAATATCACGGATTTAAGACTTTCTACTAACGTGCCAAGAAAGTAATGGGGTTTATGAAAAATAATGGCTTAGAGTGGAACAATGAAAACCGAATATGCTTTTTAGGAAGTTAATTAAGCTTATCAAGATAAGATAGAAAAATTATTTTCCACAGAGAGTTGAAGCCGATTTCAACAAACTCATATTTGAAAAAGCAAAATTGTCAGTTCTATACGAACAACCTACGGAATATAATGCCTAGTTATGAGTTTTGTATTGGCTGACTAATTACGATGTGTTACTACTTTGGAGTGTAGTCTCTCATAAAAACATTTTCATTGCGGATCAACTTCTACTTTTTGATGACCAATTTTTTACGTTCATTATTCAGGATTGTTGAGAAATTTAATGTTTGAATTATTTTGTGTTTCTGAACTGATTTGTTGAAACGCAAAACTTGCAGATTACTGGCGATTACAGTAGTAATGATCAACTAAAAATCAGACTGTACGTTTCAAAAATGTATACTAAAATCGTAATACAATACATGACATTTTTTGTTAAGTTAATGCAAACACAGATTATAAATTGGACTTTATAATACTTTTGAAACATCCATAAACCATTTCGTATCGGTATTTCCGGCGAAGTGAAATGGTGAATTCGAAAAAGTTGGGCTGCTTTCCAGCGCTCCTGTAGTCGATTGCTAATTTTCCTGTTGGGTAATCGTACGATTAAGAAACGTAAGGTAAAGCAACTGTAGCGAGGTAAAGCTCTGGTATGCGAGAAGGAGAGCGTCGTAAGCGTACTAAGGAAAAGGAGTAGGTAAAAGAGAGAAAAAGCAAAGAACGGTGGAAGGAAGGAAGAGTAATGAAGGGAGCGTGCTTCGCCATACTGATGGGAGATCGCGTAACGTTCTGCGGAGAGGTGAGGCAAGAAGAAGTGGATATATAAGCGTAGGGACGCATGTAAAATGCAAGACGGCGAGTCTCGTGTGGCGTGGCTCAGTAACGAGCTGCTGCAGCTGCATAGGGTATATGTGCAGCTCTCTTTCTTCCGCGAACGATCGACCGGTCGAGCTGGATCTCATGTTCGAATTGGCCCGGGAGAAACAGAGAAAGAGAGCTGCTGATGGCTCCCGTCACGTTTCCCGGGAAATAGACGAAGGGGGAAGAAGTTAGCGGCGAGATGCAACATGCAGTGCGCGTCACTGCGGAATTTGATCCTTCATGAGGTGGAAATCGACTCGTGAGGGCCATCATTCCGCTGCTCCTCGTCCGCGAGTCCTGTAAACAGGGATTACTGGGGAAACTACCTTTCACGCCTCATGGAATTTCAGGAACTGTCCAGGACAATCTATCTCGCGGAAATTTTGTTACTTTCCAGAACGACTCCTCGCAGCAAAGATATAGAGATTTACGACACGAGACTGTATAATTAATGAGTCACAGGTTTTTCGACTGTTCTCACCTTACTCGGATTTTTCATACACTAAAGTTTATATTAAAGTAACAATGAACTGAGTACGCCCTTGAAAAAGAATTTAAGTAAAAACCTGTAATTGAATGGCATTATCTGGCACCTTATCTTATTACTGATCTATGCAAAATTCTTTTGTATGTGCATCAGAGTCGCTGAAAGGACATTTCAGTGTCAAAGCAGGGTTAACATCTTGAAAGCAATGGTAACTAATCGAAATATTAATTGTAATACGCACTTGAACAAGATTTTAAGTAAAAACCTGCAATTGGATGGCATTATCTGACGGCTCATCTTATTATAATTCTATACAAAGTTCTTTTGTATGTGCATCAGAGTCGCTGAAAGGACATTTCAGTGTCAAAGCACGGTCAACATCTTGAAAGTAATGGTAACTAATGGAAAAATTAATTGTAATTTGCCGATAAGCGATTTCTATGGCGCATCGTGCGCCTTGCGTAAGAGATTCGATTGTCCGGCGAAAAGAAGTCGACTCCGGAGAAAAGAAGAAGTAATTCGACGTTATCGATGACGATAATGCGGGAACCGGGCTCCGTACGCCCGAAGAATTCCAGGGAGAAGGAGAAGCGCAGAAGAACGCTGGGAAGGGATGAAATAGAGTAACGGCACAAAGACCTTGAGTGACGTTTAATTAACCCTCGCGATTTCGACGGTGGGGGTAGACGGCTTCGTGGGTCTTCGAGATCAGTAATAGACGCTCACATAATGGCGTAAGGTCAGGCAGGATAATCGTAAACGTTTCAGCAAGCTGTTTTTCAATCTAATATTTCTTGCATACTCTAATCGGACTCAAAATTATTGCCACGTAAAGAACGTGTCAAACTTTTTTAAAGGTATAAAGTTACATATTTTCGCTTAGGATCGGTGGTTCACTCACAATAACAAAAGAGCGAATAATTTTTATCATTGATGACTTGATAAAGGCCTCGTGCCATCCTTACGATACTGAGGAAAAGTTGAAAGCTCTTAGACTTCGAAAAAGTTTCAGCACAAAATACGGCACTGTTTACGGTAGAGTTAATATTACACTGTATGGATATTAGACTGAAGAATTGAAAATAAAAAGAAAGTATGTATCCGAAAACTGTACTTTCTGGTTTGAATATTACCCAAGAATAGGAGCAAAGCAACATGCAGGGCTGTTCATGTTGCCGCGGTATTACACGAGGTTGCGGAAAAACAAGTAATATTCCGGGAAGTTGCTCGACGAATTCGGTTCTCTAATGCGGCTGCACATTATTGTGGCGTTACACCCTCCCGAGGAAACGTCCTGTCGCGTGACATGCCCTGGCATTCGGTTCCTCACGACATAACACTAAAAACAGGAAGTCTTTGAACGCTCCGTGTCGTTGCTGCGTTGCGTGAGTGGCTCTCCCACGATTATCGATAATATAATCAGTCGGACGAAAAACTGATCTTCGTGTACTCAGTGTCCGTCGTTACGCCACACTCGACTCTTTGATGCCGAAAAAAAGCAGATTCTGTACCCCCTAAAACTACATTCACAATCACTCGTCAATGACGAGTATCAGTCGTTTTGAAATATCTCACGAAATGAATATTAAACGGTGAAAACTGAGGTAATCGATACTGGTCATTAAATTGTAGACATGACGTAAAATGGGAAGTAAAAAGTTTCATTCAAATATTCAGCGCACGGTCATTATACATCCACACCGACGTAATATGACGAATTGGCTTTTGTTTGCTCTTCGTTTGGGAACGGTTGATTTTCAAGAGGGAATTCTAATAAAATACGTTGTGTTGGCCGAAAGCAGTGCGGGACGTCGGGGCGATTTAATAGTCTCGATCTTCCTCTGCACGTGTCGTCGAGCCAGCGGTTTCTATGATTTGCTTTTTCTGACGCACGTTGGCTCCCCCCTCCCCCCGTCTGCCCGTTGTGAGGGTTCCATCGTTTCTGCCTATTTTTCCTGTGATCGCCGATATTCCGGGATAATGACGCACTTTGATGCGGCATGGCTGTGTAATTTCGTCCTCGTATAACACTTAGACCTGCGCACAGGAGACGGCGAAATTGGTTTAATGGACGGCGCGAGTGGGTGTGAGCGGGACACGTGAGAACGAGGACGTCACCATGGATCTCTCCCGGGAGGAGATCGGGAATCCGGACTCCTTTCAAGGGACGATTTACGGCGCGGAAGTAAATCCGCAAAGAAGGAAGAAGAGGCACGGTCACGCGCCGAGATTTCGCAGAACGGATGCTGCCAACGCGTGCTTCCACCGACACAACGATCCAAGGCAACGGGGGATTGTACATTTAAATGGAATACCAAAAATATACAGTGACGCATTGACGTACATTTTCTATTCCGTGTCGCTAAGGTCTGCGCGAATCTCCCGATTGTATTTTTAGGGCAACACGTGTAATTCCACTTAACGTCATCGTAGTTAGAAAATTTCAACGAGACAGGAAACTTATTATTCGTACACCCTTTTAGGCATCGTCCTTTAGAGAAGAATTTATCACAGGAAGACAGATATCAATCCTGGGACTATTGATATTCTTGGTAGATTATTAAAATTACACGGTGTACAAATCTTATTCTGGAGAATAACATTCTCTTGAACACGTCCACAGAATTAAATAACATTGTAATTTGTTTAATGAAGCGTACGTAATGACCTACTGATAAAAGACAGATAGGCAAGTATGTACGTTCTTGGGGGGCAAAAAGAGTCGTTTCTTGCATGTACATTGGACTTTTACAAACTACGCCGGGGCGGATAATTGAGTGGCGGACGTTTTTTGCCGTTGCAGACGGAAGCAGGACGAGGTGCAAGTCCTGGAGGAAACGATACGCGCTCGCTCGGAGAAACACAAGAAGGCGGGGGTGGAGCTGAACGCCACGTGTCACATATGCCTGAAAACCAAGTTTGCCGACGGCGTCGGCCACATCTGCAACTACTGCAACATCCGATGTTGCGCACGCTGCGGCGGAAAGGTCACTCTACGATCGAACAAGGTAAGGGGACGGAGTATAAGGCGTTTGCAAAAGTACAGTTCAGATTGCGCGTCGTTTTTCCTTGTCCGACCGAACGAAAAATCAGTCGTTATAAATATTTCGATAGACGAACCCTTGAACATGTACGAAGTTACTCATAATATATACAATATCGTCGTTCGTTCCACCTTCTTCCATTCCTTTGACTTAGTTTTCGAAGGAAAAAAATTCGAAGGAAATAGGGAAAATCCGCGTAGCGTTACAAATTACTGTGCCCTTTGAGGTAGATTTTCGAAAAGCCAGAGCTAAGTGTGGAAAATCGTGCAGCTAGGTCCACGCTGGTACACTATATGTGTGTGTGTGTGTGTGTGTGTGTGTGTGTGTGTTGTATAAAATAGTCGTAACATCAGATAGGAATATTCTAAAAGAAAGCACGCGCTTTAGTATTCCTAATAGGGTAGCTATAGATAACTTTGCGAACTTACTGCAGCGTATACGCAATCCGTATACATGTATACAACGTTATATACAGTTATGCACAATACTTGCTTTAACTTTCTGTTTACTGGAAACTGTACGCATACATAAGAGATATGGATCCGCAAGTTCCGGCTGCATCTGCCGCTAGCGGAAGATATCTCGATCCAATACTGGACCAACATTGTGTCGCTAATGCCAGGCGTGGGCCAAACTGGGGCCAATATTAGCCCGAGATATCGTCTACTAGGGTGGAGCTAACTTTTCCCCTAGCCTAATTTATCTTTGAGATATCAATGAACGGTATGAGTCTCATTGGGTCAGCGAATAGTTTATTAGTAAAGTCACTGAAGGAATTTAAGCTTTGCAAAAATTAGCACCACTTTTTAGTCCCAATAGCGCTAAGTGTCATAGTGTCAGGGCTATGTACAATCATTATTTATACGTGTAGAATTATGAGAATGTTATTTACACAAGCTCAATAAGTTTATCAGCGGTCTGACTAATGGGGATGGAGAAGAGGGTGATGGGCATTGGTCTTGGCGATAGTGACGCATGTGAAAGAGTCGATAAACAAGATCTCGTCCGGCGCACACGCGAAGGTCCGTTAGGACGATGTAAATCAATGTTTTCAGGGCGAGAAAAAGCCGTCCGAAAGCACGGTCAAAGATATTAACGCGAGCATGGCCGCCGGTATCTGCCTCGGCCGTGAGTATCTTTAGCGCGGGGGTGGGAGAAGGGACGGAAAGCACCGGAGGCTGGGGCGATTTAAATGTCAACTTCCTGGAAACAATTAAGAACAGTCGTACGGTGAAAGACGATAACCGGTCGCCCGTATCGTCCCGCGCTCGCTGAAATACGTAGAAATAATTGACCCACTGCTACACCTTCCCCCCTCTCCCCCTTGGCCCCGTACGCCAATTAACTCTTATCGCGGTGTGCACATAACCCGTAGGCATAATGTCGTCGCTAAACAGGGCGCATCGCGAACACACTTTACGTTAGGACGAGTCGTAATACTTTGCACGATGGTGCATGATGATAGTCGTCGTGTCGTCGATAAAGACTTACTATACCATCGTACATACAATTTCTCGTGCGCAGTTTTACTTACACGATGTTTAAGTGCATCACTTTTGCGCCAGATCAATTTACAGATAATGTAAATTACATACACATATTTCCCATTTATAGCTGTACTTCCTTTTATAACACGGGTGTACTTTAAAAGTTTATCACGTCTGATTCTTTAACGACTAGAAACGTAATTATGCGATCCTTGTTCTTTCCTTGTTTCTCTACGAGCAATTAATCTAGTAATTGGTTTGATTGGTGCAAACCTTCTCTAAATTAATTCATAATGTGTAATTTCATATTCTCATGAAAAGGGTCATTATCATTAAATAAATCATTCTGATCCCTGGTGTATGTTTAAATATTTGATCTGATAAACGTGTCGCTATATTTACATTGTGTGTAGGTCGTGCGATATCTATCCGCGTCTAACGCGAATAAGCACATTCTGCTGTCAGGCAAATCCCGAGTCATATCACTTGGCAGTAAGTAGTCGTACGTCGTTACGATCGTACACAACCGCAGATGTTTATTTAAATGTCTGCCGAGTTTATCGACTTCTATCAGACCTTGGGATTGTTTAGACGTAAACCATTAGGTCCGGCGATGCGAACAATGAATTTCGATTCTATCAAATACATACATGTATCTATGATAAAATACGTTTATACAAATTAATCACCGTGAAAAGTAGATATTAAACCAAACACGGTAGAATCTGTTAACGTCGAGAGAACTGTTCATTTTTTATATAATATGTACAATTTTAACAAGAAGAGAATTGTATCGCGTGGATTAAAAATTGCCGCGTGAAATAATCATCCATACGTACGCAACAGCGGGCACACGAGCGGGAATGTACCGTCCATTATCAGGTTTTTACATTCACAAAGCCATCTGGTAATGGCTGATCGAGCGTGTAACCGTTGCGGACATTATCGAAAAACTTCCGTGAAAGCGTTTCACATACGATCTATCCCACGGATACGTGTTTACACTGGTATGTACTGTTCGAGCCCCGCATGACGTAGGCTCAGGGGGAAGGGGGAGCGTAGAACATGTGTGTATGTGTGTATGTGTGTATGTTCAGGGAATCAGTGACACATACACACACGTGCACTATGTGTATATACATATGTATGTGCTACGCGTGCGTGTACGTATTACATCTACGTACACACAGAGATATATCCCAGGGAAACGCAAGTACAATGACAAACGTCACCACGAGGGTTACGACATCATCGATCGAGACTGTATATACATACGTACGTCCTACGTATTTACGTACAACTACATAACGCGTGCGTATGCGTGTATACGTATATACAGTCCGAGGCACTTTACTCTCTTCGGGGAAAATGTTTGGAAATACAGAAATGATTGATGCCGTACTCCACAAGAGAGTAAGACGATCCACATACTCCGTGGCGTATTTTTAAGGAGTAGCGAATATCCCTGTGACGCATGTGAAGGACTTCGAGAGGCTCCGAAATACTATTTATATCACGATCGTCCGATTGAGAGCAAAGAATGTGTCGAATTTGGAAAAGGCCAAAGTTGCTTGGGCTTGAGTATGTTAGGGATTGATTATTCCCGCGCTCGTAGGGTTTTCATTGGAGAAACAGAATCAACGCGAGATCACGAAGAGAATTACGTCGGGCTAGTTACGTGGCCGGTCGGTTTCATTATTTCGTTCTAGTAAGCCGAACATCGTCGTCTGTCGTCGGTCTTCCCATGGAAGACACGGGGAGTCAGCCGTCAGGCAGTTTGCTCGGTCGGTCTTCGTTCTGCCGGCCCGTTGCCTGGCTTTTTCTCTTTCTCGCACTGCGTGGGAGCCTATGAATGGGGCGCGTCCCTGTGTGACGTCACCGGGGCGGGGGTGTCGGCGGGGGGATGGGTCTGCCGAGGCTGGGGTAGCGGCGACGAGGGCCGAGACGGGGGCGGCGGGGAAGAGCGAGAAACTGGGGACCGGTGAGCCGGGGGCGGCGTGCAGAAGGGGACGTGACGCAACATATTGATCTAAGTTCGGTAGGGAGGGAAAGCTCGAGCCATGCGCCCCCTGGAGGGGGTCTTGGAATACACCCTGCTAAACCTACATAGAGCATCGATATGTATTTATACCTACGTACCCCCGGCCCTATGTAAACACCTACGTCTTTACATACGCCGGTGCACGCGTCCGAGCTACTCGTGAGAAGGGGGCATCCTTCAGAGGAAGGCACAGCTAGGAAAATCCGCGCAGGGCATGGAACACTCGCTACATGCAAGGGAATATCCGTTTACCTCCGATCTAGGACGTAAGGGAAACTACATAAAATGGAAAAGTCCCGATCGAAGTGGACACAAGGACTTCCCCTGGAAATAACGAGCGCCATTAGCCTTATGGATATCATCATTCATTTCGGACGAAAAGTTGGTCGGTCCTATTGAAAGTTCTTCGTTATACGCAAAGGAATGGAATGAAGAATATTCAGAACGTCAGTCTTATTTTCAACATTTTGTAGGCTCGAGAGGTGGTTATCGAAAATTTATTAGGAATCTTAGAACTTTTTGCCGTTTAAGGAGTGAGTGGGTTCTCGTCAGGAGCCACCCACTTTCTCCCAAGCGACTTGGAAATACGAGCCTCGCGCTTCAGCGTTTATAAGACACCTGTAAAGTCCGTCAGACTTCGTATTTCGAGATGGAGTAATGCTCCACTTTTTCCCACGAGATCCTCGTCGAATTTCACGAATCTTTATGTTACCAGCTCCACGGCGCTCGATTTATCGATGTACTCCAAGCGGGATTCAATTTTGCGCCTAGATAAGATTTCCTTACCGCGTATCTTCATCTCGTAAAATCTTCCTTCTGTATTTAACCGTCGCGTATAACATTTGAGGGCCTGACGAACACGGGTTCCTTGTAATCTGCGGATCTCGGGCAGAGTAGTACGTAGTTTCTCGGTTTACTGGATAAAAATTGGCATCGAGTTCGCTGGAAGTCAGCAGGAAGGCTTGCCCTGTATAAGTAAGTTATAAAACGAATTTGTGGAGCTTTGCGTTTCGAGGATCCTTCGCATCGCGACGACGATCGTCAGCTGTGCAAACCCGGCTAATCCCAACCTTCCCAGTTTTAGCGGGCGTCTAGCGCACTTCGGGACGTATTATGCTCGAGCACGATTCCAGGCTGTCCCTCCGTAGGAGTCTCAATGCGAGACGCGTCTCTAGCACGGCGCTAGATGGCCTGAAGGGCTGTCTGAGTGCGCCGATGCCACTCACTAGACGGACTCTGTTGTCTCAAAATGGATTTTCGTGTCCGCTTTGTTTTTCCCAATCAAAACTCACGCAGGAATATTTAAAATCTCGCAATACCACGCGTAGAATGGTCCAAAACTGTTGACTGAAGTGGTAAACTGTTACAAATACATTAGGTATACTAATAAAATCGTAACTACTTTACGGATAACAGGTTGCTGAACCTTCAAAATTTAAAGATTTCACGTGTAATATATTAGCTAACCCCGGTGTATTATAATACTAATAATCGTGCTTCCACTGACCTCTGAGACTCGATATTATTCTCCGGGATGATAGGATTATGATTGGAGAATCTTTTGTCTTCGTTTTTTTTGGAGAGTGATTCACGTGTGCGAGAGGAAGGTAGAAGATAGCTCACACACGCTTGAAACGGAATGTCGGGGAGGTCGGTACGGAGAGTAGAAGCTAAGAATGTGGAAAGGGGTCTGAAGCTCTTGACATATTGCTACCTAGGCAACTCGACGAAGTGCTCTTCAAGGTCTCCCTTGCGTCTCCGCCGAGCCTTCCTGCTTCGTTCCTTTCGGGCCTCTTACCGCTCTCCGATCCGCACGAACGGATTTGCTAGGCCAGTCTTCACAGAGAATCGGTCGGAACGGGAGACATTCGAAGGCCTGTCCTTCCTACCAACGCGAGTGATAGTCATATACCATTCTTTCATTAAATCCACCATGATTATCAATAACTACATCCAGACGTACTTACTTTCGTTCTTAAATATAAACTAATTCGGAGAAATTATTCGGTTAATCCGGAAATTAAAACATGTAGGTGTAAGTATGTGTATTCTTCCCAGTGAAGGACGAGAAAAGGCAAGATGTACAGGTATAATTGTTTCTTGTATTACCAACTGGTACTCTGAATGTTCTAATTTACTTGATTACTCCGAAGTATTAGCCAAGTTTTGTCTGACTTGCACACGGAGAAGGGTTCGTTTATAAGCTTGAACCGTGTGTGTTGTACATTATCGTTGAAATTTTCATCCAACCATCGCACTTGTGTCGCTGCTGAATAGTGCACGATCCACGTGCAGGAAAGGACTTTTGGCAACGTAATCAACGCTCACAGGGCCTTATAATTATATGGAAAGACCGTGCAGGAGCATTAGAGTTCCAACTAAATCGATATATCGGTTGCATACATCGCTGCTCTATGCTCGACCCTCTCGGGTCTTCTGACGTTTGTTCGACTGTAATTGCCATTGTTATCGTTTACGTAATTCAATTCCTTGCAATCTCATTAATTTCGGAATGAGGTTGTCGCCGGAATATCGGCCAGTGATTGTCAAAGTGCTGAGCGGTATACATGTACAAGTGGCTTTTAATTGTAAAGCTAGACATAGCCGCGTGAGAACTTATTACTCCGAAAATAGGTCGAATACAATAATAAATAGAGCAAATATAATTTCCCGAATTAATACACCGGTTAGTTGAGTGTCATTGCCCTCAAGAGCATTCGTTCGACTACGCGAGAAGATTCATGAAATTATAAAAAATTGTCATTGCTCGCTACAAATTGAAGTTAGGTTTTCCGGAAGTTGGGGTTTCTGGGAAAAGGGCATCGAAGAAGGGAAAATAAAAGAACTAAGGGGTCTGGAGTTCCCGCGATCGAATGAAAGATGAATTTCTGAGGGATCAGCGCGAGGTCGTACAACCCACGTCCGCGATTGTAATTTCGTGAATGATGTATGGTGAAACAAGCGTGAAAGTGCCATCGACGAGACGGTCCGCACACACGAGCATTGTTTCGCGGTTTGCCGTTAAATGCTCCATCCATCATGGCCTATCTCGATGGAGTATTCTGCCCGCTAGTTTCCTATTCGTTGTTCAAAGTGCTCGATTCAGTCTCGACACCGATGCTAATTGTTAAACATGGCAAGGTACACAGCGTTGATTGCCGTTCGGCTTTCTCATTGTTTGCACAGTTTTCGGAATTATCGTCTTATTTATTACTTTCCTATCCGACGCGACAGACTGCCCGACGCAAATTTAACTTAGCGCTTTACCTTTGATCGGTGCCAACATAAACGCTACGCCATCATTTGATGAAACGAACGAATGTACATTCCGAATTAATCGTCACTATTAAAACGGTTCGCAATGGAAATATTTCACGTTTATTGAACTCGAAGAGGGTTTTGCGAGGGATATTTCGCCATTGCAAATAACTCTTTGGCCAGATTAACTAGTCTAGTTAAATTGTAATTACGGTGCTACGGCACTTTCATTTCGTTTGAAAATGACGTGTGTACTGACCTCCGCCGCTAATTTCAGCGTCGTTGAATTAGTCCGGAATATTTGCCCGTTCGAATGTTGTCCTTGACACAGCATAGGCGTCGGGGGGATATAGTGGCACCGTGCTCGCTCAATATGTCCCTAAATTTTTGAGAATCAGTGCTTTTTATAGCGGCTAGTGATACGTCCCGTAGCTACACCTGCCGGGAAAATGCGAATCAGTTCGATTTAATTTAACGTTACTCGGGGATTCGCGTAGGCGATTTGCATAAGAGAATCCTCCGGGCGAGAAGCGATGTGACTTCGGTGCCAGGGTTTTCATTAAAGAGGATTCCCGCAGTTTCTCTTTGTCGCTGAAATCGCTGAATTTCGAACCTTCTTAGCCCGTCAAAGCCATCGCTAACGCGTAAGTCAGGAAACTTTTCATTTACATGAATTATTATTTAAAGTAAGTATTAATCTTAATTTTATGCACGGCTGCCAAAAGAAACAATTTGTGATTTACCTTTGGCCTGCGAAAAAAGATATTTTTCATCGTCATTTTTTCGTCAGTTGGTACGAAAGTAAAACGATCTGCACAGTCTTATGAAAATATATGAAATTTCGAAATAGGGTTATAACATGACTTTCTTGTTGAACTAATCGTAAACCTTGCTTGGCCTGAGTGTTTGTTTCGCTACGCGCATTTCACCCGTACTTCCTTAAGTGCAAAGTTCACGGTCTTTGTGTCCCTCGATAAACTCGATAATTGGCACAGTTTATATGGGGCCAATTCCTATTAATATTCTCACCGCTGGATGAAAGTAGCCGTCCGGATCGATCCCTCAATTCTCTTCCCGACAACTTTTACGAGTACGCAGAGAAAAAACGACTTCCTAAAAATCTCGTTTACTTACGTTCACCGAAAGCTTCATAAGCTTTAATATTTTACAGAGATAAAACGAACCTACCCAGCATTTTTAAAGAGAAATTACTACAATAGTGAAACCACAAAGGTACATAAAATCGATTAACGTTGACTCATATTTTTCATACTTTTGCCATTCTTCGAAGAATTAACGAAACATCTGTTTTGACGAACGATCGATTATTAAGAAGTCGCTCGCGTGCCAACTCATCCATTTGAAACGCATTAGCTTTCCCTTCATTTAGCCCGGGACAATCTTCTGATCGCCGTCGGTTGGTTGTTTTGCAGGTGATATGGGTGTGTATCCTTTGTCGCAAGAAGCAAGAGCTTCTATCGAAAACCGGACAATGGATGACGAAGACGGGCCTCGGCGCCGCGGACAACGCGATGCTACGGCGAATGCAGGAGGACATGCAGATGGGCGGTCCCCAGGGACTCGTGGACCAAACTCAGGATAAAAGGCCGAAGCTCGAGAGGGCGCACAGTGCCGCCGAGAAGGAGAATCTACCCTTACTCCAGAGAAGCGGCAGTTTACTCAGAAGACAATATTCTCAGCAAGAGCAAGTGAGTGCACAGACATTTTATGATTTCACCGTCGGAATTCCTCGCCAGGTGTCCCGCCATACCTCTGTCAAATAAGCATCAGGTGAATTATTGAAGTTTCGCCGATCCGACTCGTCTTTATACGGCCACCAGGCCCAAGTTTTTTGCAGAATCGATTAAGTGCTCATTCGAAACGTTTCGCTGGAAAGATTCAACGAGGGATAATGGTTCTTGAAGTCGTCACGTCATTGGCTAAATGATTAAATTAATTCTTTATTGAGTAGTGGCGGGAATGCGAAAAGTCGGTAGTAAGGGACGGGTGTTTAGTTTTGTTTTCAGTGGTTAAGGTATTAATTGAGAGTTTATTTTTGTTTGTTTTTTCCAGGTCCCGGGACGTCGGATGTCCACGAGCGACAGCGGAGTGGAAATGTCTGTTTCTCCACACACGAGAACTCTGCCCACGCCTCACGCGGTTGTCAGTTCTTACCCGGTGCAACAAACCCCGCGACACCCCGCAGCTTATCCCGAGGATGATCCGAGCCTCTATCGAGGCGAGATCGACGGTCTCATGAGGCAACATGCCGCCAACTACCAGAGGCAACGGCAAATTTATCAGGTCAGCCATCAGGAGTGTTATTCCTCTCAAATACGCACTTTCGATAATATAAACACGGGTTCAAGTTATTTACAAACAATGTAGAATACCAGAAGGAAACCTTTGACCTATCCTACGCGCAAAAGGTTCATTCTTTGTCTTTTTAGTCTCGCAGTTAATTACCGTAGTTTTTATTAGATCTCAGAGCAAGAGAATGTCATCTGTGCTGAAAAGTAAAACAATTTTGCAAGGTATAGCCTCGATAAAGCCAGAAGATCATTCTTGTCTTAAGCTTCCATCTGTGCTTAACGTAATTAAGTATGAATTCAATGTCGGATAAAATGCAGTAAAATATGTTTCACCTGTTCACTGTTTGTAGGATCAAAATTCGGACATCGCAATGACGTATGGTCAGACCTCGGTAGACAGTGGTCCTCCTCGAGCGGTGCATTCTTCCCAGCAGCACGGGGTGCATCAGACACAGGGCTCTCAGCAGGCCGTCCAGGCTGGACTTCAGCAGCAGAGGAGTTTCAGCAGCAGCGAAGAAGAACGCAGCACCCCGGAGTGCGCGAGTGACGAGCCGGACGAGTCAGAGAAGGGTGAGTCGATTCTTCCATTTCTCTCGGTCGTCACTCTCGCCGGCGAGTTGCGTTGCTGTAACCGATGGAATCCCCGTCGACGACGAACCCTTTCAGATGGACGATTCACGGTAGCCATCGGCCAAGCCGCCGCCTCGATCGATATTAAACGCGCGACAACGATCGATTTTGAGTTTCACGAAGACCGCATAACTGTTACTCCAGTGCGGTCCTCGGAATCTGAACTGGATTGTATTCGAGAATCCGTTAGTAATGCGGGGAAGGGGGAGGGAGAGGAGGAGGAAAGCTCCGCAATTGCCGAGAATTTCGAAATTTAATGAACCTCTCCTCCGTGCAGGCCGTTTCGAGGCTCCTTTCGTGCTTTCGAAATTTAATGAATTCCTCGTGGAACATCTCGAAACTTTCGCCAGAACATCCTGGACGCCCGTTCCTCTCGCGCGCGGTAACGCCCGAGTGTTTCTAATTTACAAATATCCACCTCGTGAAGAAAAATGAAAATCAACTAAGTGGCCCGCGGGCTGCGAGGTTTTTCGGAAGTAAACGGCTTATTACTATTTTCCCGGAGTTCGTTTTATCCTTCTTCCGGACTAATAAGAGTAAAGTGATGAAATTTAACGAAAAGCAGACGATATTTGCAATAGTTCCTTACCGAAGAAAATTGTGTAAATTATAGCAATTATAGAGAATACAATTTTTTTGGGCTAAAGAGTCCTATTGTCCGTTTTTTTTTTATGAAATCGTAACCGTGATTAATTTAGTACTAAATTCTACAACTCCGTTTTTCGCGTGTGCCCAATTGATTCATTGGAAAGGCTGGAAAATTGACAGGAAATTCATTTGCTAAAATCTCTGGGCTTAACCGTCGGTCGAAATTGGCCGTGCGGAATATCGTTAATTCCGTATAATCGTCCGTCGTTGGAATATTGCGTTCGCGGTGTAAAACGCTTCCGTTTTAATGCGTCCGATTTAAAAGGATGGCAATTAGAGCGAACTCCACGGAGGGTCGGCATCGCCTTGAAATACGCTGCTGCACAAGAAGGCAGAGGCCTTTCCGTGCCAGCGGATTTCTAGTTTAACCAAGGCCCATCTCGATGTTCGCAGCAGCCACGGCGATGAAGGAAAGTGTAATCGACCGATCGACGCTCTCGCTTTAATACACCGTTCTATGCGTATATATACACAGCGTTCAACGAGACATGAAGTTCCACGATCCCTCCACGATAACTCGAGCAAACCAACACCTCCGTCAACTCTTTACGGAACGAGCCGTACCTATTACGCACTGCTGTGTGCACGCCTGCCCACATAGATATACTTACACTTTATAATAATGATTGGAAAACAAAGGGCCGTTTGTGCAAGGAAGGCTGTACGGTGTTGACTGACGCTATACTTCTGCTTATCGATCATCCTTTTTATAATTGGTCGTCGTTAAACGCACGACATAGCAGGTCGAGAATCGAATAAAGACTTCTGACAAATGTCAAAAATATTTATGTATCGGTTATTCACTGTTTACATCCTACTCGGATAGTTTTGAAGTAAGGTGCACAGAATGTTATTCTCGACAAAGGTATATTCTACAGCGGTTAGTACAGATCATTAGACGGGTAATTGCCCGGAGATATAAGGAAATTTGCAGGACCTTATCCGGAGGTAAATTCGGACTTTCGACGTCACGTTGATATCGATCACATGCGTGTCCTCATTTCCTAAAAGGCACTATACTCTCCCTCTCTCATTCGTGTTTGCCTTTATGTAGCGCATTTGATCTGCTTTCGACTGGGAGGGAAAGAACAGGGCGAGAAGTAGCGTGTGCGCCGGGGAAAGACAAAGAGAGAGAGGGAGAGAGAGAATGTGTGTGAGGAAGAGGGGTGGAAAAGGGACGAAAGTAGGCGAGAAGTAGAGAAAGAACGCGTATATGGATGTATGCATATGCTTCACAGTTGATTAGATATGAAACCAGCGAACTGTGAACCGATTCATCCACGTGCGCACTAACCATGGGAGAGGAGTGCAAGCGCAGGAATAACCGGGATAACTCCTTACCTCCTGGTTCCCATACATTCCCCATGCACTCGCCTTTACGCACTTTCAATCGAACACTTGTTCCGTCGTCAAACTATCCCTTTTTCCATTCTTCTTGACTTTCTGCTGCGACAGATGTGTATTGTCGTTCTTTAGTATTGTACAATTGTTTCCACGATTCTCATCGTAACTGTGTGACACTCGATAATTGTTATAGTATGCATCAGAAATGACGTCTTTCATTACACTTTTCAGACTGTTAGGCATGTCGCTTCGACAGACTTACCTTGAAACTTCTTAAGAAACAAGTGTCACTTGGATTCCTGCATTTACGATGCGGCTTTTCCCAGACTTTCGCTCGCTAAGACACTGAACGATAGAGTTCCAAATAACCGTCGATAACGATTTCACGAATATCCTCGTCTTTTGCCAAGCCGAATCGGTCAGCTCTTAAAAACTCAAGAATTATCTACAATTCATTGAACACTTGACAATACTTCCTACATCGAAGAAGGACTTAAAATCCAAAATACTTGAATTTTTGTCCCACTGTATCGTACCTACTTTGGTCGAAAGCTTAACTGACTATCGACAGTTTCTTTCGAACGGACAGGTGTCTCATAAGAATTGACGTTTGCTATTACTCCGCGTGCAAAGCAATAAGGCCATTCGGAAAGTACACGTAGACAGAGTTAGGACAGGAGAGGATGGAGGGGGAGGGGGGGATGTGAGGTGCAGGGATGCGTCGGAACGACGTGACACTCTTGGTCGAGGTTTCTTCCGCCATATCTCGCCTATATATACATTCTCCTCCTGGCCGAGATATTGATTTCCCTGGATTTCCCGAGACATTCTAACATTACTGGCATTCGAGGTATTCTCACCGCCGTTAAATCCTCGATCGGATACCGGCGATCGTGTATCGCCGTATACATCGCCCGCGAGGCATCCTGCGAGAATTCTAGGCTTCTGTCCTCCCTCCCTGCCCCCCCCCGCCCCTGCATCGATCTTCTTTTGTTAGTCTTTTGCCCGTCAATCGTATCCCTTTTCCCGGCGTCATCGCTTCCTTCTCGGGTCTTATCCCGCTTCATGGTCTATCCTCCTTTCTCATTGTGTACCTACGATATTCCTCTTTTACGCATATCTTTCTCGACCCTTCCGCGGTCTTTCGTGTTACGCGTCATTCTTCCTACCCTCGTTTTCATTTACGTCATTCCACCGCGTAAATTTCTTCATTTTTCCGTTCTAACAAGGTTCGTCATTCATTCGAGCATTTTTCTACCACCATTTTCATTGCCAGCCCCCCTGCACGTTTCTTCCTCCATGTTCCTCTCTCTCCGGTTCCTTCGTTTTTTCCCATGGTTCTCCTCTCGTTTGTTCGATCCCCGGGCCACGGTGTTTCATTGTCTCAACTGTCCCTTCCTCGCTGGCAATTCATCTAATTGCCGGCTTTCTCTTCCTATTACCCTTGAGCCTTTGCCCGGTTTTCTCTCTCAATTTGCCACGTCCTTCGGGCTCTTTCGTTTCAGTCGCCCACGCGACTCGCCGTGACGTCACGCGGCCGACACGTGGGCGAATTCAAACATCCCCACCCCGTCGTCCGGTATCTTCTGGCAGACGAGATTCGCCCGGCCGGGGAAGCAGAAACCGTCGTCGAGCCGAGACGCGGAGCTCTCCCGAAAGCGCAGACTTTTCCCTTTGCCCGCCGCTCATCCCCGGCGACTTTTCTCCCCGATTCTTCTCGTTCATTCATTCCCCGATTCCCCAGGAATCTATCTTTATACACTGGCACACCCACGCGCCACGTCCTACACGGGTCTACGTTTACGCTTCCGCCTTTTCCCTCAGTTTCCAGGCTACGGTGCGTCGTTATTTTTGGCTTTACTTTCTTACACAATGGGATCGCCGTAGAGTGAGGTTCCGGATCAAAGGTGTACGTATTTCGCCACGGAATTGATTATCAAGATACGAAAACAGTTTTCTTTCATACACAGTTGTACGAAGCTCCACTAATTCATTTGGGCCTGTAAAGCAACTCTTTTGTTCCCGGGGGAGAGGCTACGACTCATTTGAAATACCAAAATTCGTTACATAAGTTGCCGAAATGAAACGTGTGATTTGCGAATTTAATCTAAAGTTCGAAAACCACTGAGGAGTTACGGTTGCATCGCATTGTCGAAATTTACTGTATCGAAATTACCGTTCAACTATTTCCGCAAAGTGCCTTCTACTATGAAATGTTGGTCCGAAAACTTTGACATTTAGCTCTACCCCCTTGATGAAAGAAACTGCGTATAATGCGGCATACATTACTTTGAATCGGTCAGTTTCAATATTAACGGCACACTGGAATACGTGAACCCTGGCCTTTATGTTATTACCATAGCAGAACTTCGCAGATCGTAACCGCCACTGTTCCTGCATCTCCATTATTCTCCCTTTTTTTTAATTTCAGCCGTTACCCAGTAGACTTTATCCCGCGCTCCCGCACATTTTATTTATTAACTAATTACTTGCACATTTCAACTGACCTTTAACAGCGGACGCGATATTTAAGTCCACAAGGATCGTAGCTATGATATTTGTGCGTTAAGAATAATGGAAAACCGACTGGAAAGCAAGACATACACAACAAGTGGATTTTTGTTATTCCCATTAACCGTAGCTGAGGAATAATTTTTCTCTTGCCTGAGATAAATCGTTGAAATATAAGGTGCAGAGTTGGGTCTTCATGCCGCGAATAACAGGGGAAAATGGTGCAGTTGATTGTGCATTCTCTTCTGGCGTCGAACACGTTGTTAAAAGTACGAAACGTAGTTAATGCGAGCGACGCTTCCTTGGCAGACGGGCAGGCAGTTTCATTTAAATTTAATCCAAAGACATTGCAATTTGACGGTCGAGCGAGCAAGCCCCACGCTTTCAGGCTCGTGCCTTCGTTTTACGGCCCCTGGCTTCACATAAATTCGCCCGTGGAAGACGTACGTCGGCGTTGTGCACGAATCGAAATTAGTTTTTACGTGCCGGCTAATGCGTCTGTTCGGGACGATCTCGAGATTTATGCGCCGGACTAATGACAATAATTAGATCGCACGGAGCAGTCGTAACGATCGACCGTACACACCGCAAAAACTAAATTGCCCGAACACCGTTCTAACGGCCGGCAAAATTACCCGGGCTAATCGGGAAGTACATTACAATTAAACTACAACGACCAGCATTACGTATTAATAAATTATCAAACTTGACGCGTGAAATTATTCAATTAACCTGCCAGATCTCTCACGGGATACGGTACTTTAATGTCTCGTCGTTCATCGTTGTTTCCTTACCGTACTGCCTGACATTTCCGTGGCTGCTGTTAAGGGCAAACGATTCGCGCTCGAGGAAACTTTGCAGCGTTCCACGAGTCTGAGATTGCAAAAAGTCCAAGGAACTTACGTTGCAGGCATTAGCGAAATCCGGAAATCCGCAGCCGCGGTTTACCGCAGAGTGCAATGCGTATGTTGACGCGACGTTTCGCCTTGCACCTGTACACCTGTGCACCTGTCTACGTTTGCTGCATACAGCCCATCCAGCTTCTGGTAAAACAAAGAAATGCCGAGAATTCGCACAAGTATTGCTTCCATTTTTTATAAGCTTTGCGCCTGGGTGCCAGCCAGTTAACTTCCACGACCAAGTCCGATAAAAATTTTACAAAATTTCCA
Organism: Hedychridium roseum; assembly: GCA_963989215.1. Taxonomy (NCBI): domain Eukaryota; kingdom Metazoa; phylum Arthropoda; class Insecta; order Hymenoptera; family Chrysididae; genus Hedychridium; species Hedychridium roseum. The sequence goes on from OZ022314.1 coordinate 5,608,751, forward strand.
ACACTTCAAAGAACCACTTTAGCTGGATATCAATTATAAAAATACTGACTGACTTCTATTATTCATCTCGCGGTAAATTTTATGACGCATAATCGGTAATGTATTAGAGTATTAAAGTATTGTAGTAAATTAATGGCATTGCCTAACGGTTATTTTGATGGTTTAATCGCTAAGTGAATGTGAATCAATGCATTGGCCATTACACGTTTGTGGAAATGGAAAGCACGCGTCATTTGTCAGGATGATCGAGCCGAGTAAAGCCTGGCTTTTCTATAAAAATGCTAATAACGGCTATAATGGAAACGGACATGGCCTCCCGTTCCTCTTTTTGTTCTTCCCTCGCCCCCTTTCATACGCACACATACCCTCCAGTGGCGCGTATAAATAAGTCATGATTCATGATGGTTTATATGCGTTCGATCAATCTCAATAGATGGCGGGAACACGTGGCGTCGAAAGGTCGATTACCCGATTTTTAACGAAACCCTTTCGTATTGCGGTAATCCGCGAGCAAAGACGACGGTCGATTATACGTGAAGTATTATTCGAACACGAGGTGGTGTCATTTGTAAAAGTAGGAACACCCTTGACCAGCGCGAATAGTACCTAATACGTATTATAATGCAGCTTCGACAATGAAGATCGAAGAATAATATGTCTCAATGATACGTGAAACTTTAATTAACGAAGCCCGCAGTGTGCGTCAGGAAAGAAAATTTGCGCATAGTACGAAGAAATTTTTACTGAAAACTGGAGTAAGAGTATTTCACGTAAAATACCAGTGAGCATAAAATCGTGCAATGCAATAACTTCGTCATTCAACAATGACGATAATGGACGGCGTAAAGTTGAGTTTACGCGATCGAAGGGTCGAGATTTTCGATTCTTCCCCGATGACACACGGGGTATATGACGTGGGAATGTCGTCGTATAATGTGTATGTGCCCCGCACATGCGCGACTCACAGCCTGTTTCGTCGGACGGCGTTGTTGTTGCTCCCATTCGTAGATGCACAATACAATTAGAGTATAGAGAATTAGTTTGTAGAAGTTTCCGGGAGGTAAGTTCACGCCTGATGTGCCGCCCTTAGAGGCACTTGACGGCGAGCCTGTTGTTTTAACGAGGATTCGCGGGGATCGAGCGACTAGAGAACCACGTCGGCCAGAAGAAAACGTCGACACATTGAATTTCATAGCGGAATCACGTCGACACTTTCTTTTTCCGATACACTCGTTTTGCTCCACCCCTTTTCTCCGTTTTTTACGTAGATCATTCTTAGCAATCATTTTTCAGATACCCCGTTTGCCAGTAGATAACTTCGAACGACCGTAAATAAGTTTTACAACATATATCGTGTGCAACTGTTTCTTTTTTACATAATTTTTATTGAAATTATTTTCCTCTTGATTTGAAGGTATTATTAAAGGTATACTTAATTGTTAAGACTTGCTGCCGAACAACTTTGGTTCGGCCCAGCCTATTTTCAGACTTATAAAGTAACGGAAGTTCCGACGAAACTGCAGTAAGGACAGAAGGGGATGAACTTACTGAAGGTGGTAAAACCTACGAGTGATTTATATTCAGCGAACTAGAGTCATCTAACTTTGAAATTAAGAATATAGCTACAATCATGTACCTTGTATCACTAATATCTTCTTTCGTTACACAATTTGTTCCTTTCAAATAAATACCTGCTAATATCGTAAATGTTCCTCTTGCAAAAAATGCATACATGAAATTCTGCCTTGATGAAAGTACTGAAAAGCCCTCTTTATTCATAATATTTCGAGCTACGTTTATTCTATTTTTCGAGATCGTCGTGTTCTTGTCTTTTTTTACACGAGAATTTTCATGTTAAAACTGTAGTAGATAAAGGTCATTTTCAAGTACGAAGCTCGCTTTTATTCTACAAACATGACTCTGTAAGTTATTCGCTTTTGTCGAACTGCGAACTAAACTTTTCTTCCTCTTGACCGTCATTTTTTTTACATTTCAACTGGGGCTCCTAGTTGTGCCTTTCTGCACGTTCGTCGGACTTAACGATGTTATAATCCGTTGTTTCTTTTCAGCCAAAATGTCAGTCGCAAGGAGTTTGCCTGCAATAGGGCAACCGACCTGCGTGACTTTCGGGGAGAACACGCGACAGAAAGTACCGATTTCCGTCCTCATTTCCACACAAAAAGTAATTTCAATGTTTTTTTAAGAGTTACCAAAGTACCGGCGAAAATCACGCGACATTGCTACGAATATTCACGATGAAAATGTTCCGCGTACAAAAAAATTTATGCATCTGACACGACTGCAGTTGTACGTACTTCGGTGATTTTTAAAGAAACGTATTTTACTGCTACAGAGGATCAAAATCGGTAATTCACGATAGTCGTTGCGGTCGTCAAAAATGTTCACTAAGCTGATTAAAAATATTAATTTTTTGTCAGCCATAATGGGTACAGGACGAAAAATTTTTATTTTAATTACCGTCTTTCGATTAAGGAATACAGGAAGACTTAAAAGAGGAGATTTTTGGAGGTTATAAAAAACAATGAAGCTGACCATTGTGCGATTAACAATCGTTTATATTCATAATAATTTCGGTTTAGACGGCCCCATGGAAAATGACTGAAACGACATGCGTTGAAAAAAAAGCAAACGTTTTCCCGTGGCCCTGATAATAATTCGACAATGTGCATGGTTTAATACGTTTGGCTGAGAGGGAGGTCGGTTTTTAGGCGAGAAACCATCGTCTCTCGTGGTGACTTCCAGGAGCTCGAGGGAGAAGCCCGTGGACAGAACGAATCGACAATTTCCCGCGGTACCTACTAGCATATTAAAATGCAAACCAAACATATCGTCTCCCGCTACATACAGATCGATCGCATAAACATACATATTTATTATATAAACATATAAATATATATATATATATATATTTTATGTATAACTGCGTGGGCGTGTGCATGTGTGTGTACGTCGCCTGCCGTATGATCGCGCATGCTGTGTCCTAATTGTGTCATTGATTATGTCACTTGTTGATGAAGCATAACCTCAGAGCAGCCTGCACAGTTGGATAGGGTTATTTTGAAAATTGAAGAACAACGGAGAACAGTGCGATCATTCGGCAGAGCTGTAAACGACTTTATTTGTTCTACTTTGACGCACAGTACACACTGTTACTAACACATCACTCAAGCCATGTACTCCATACACGGCAAATCCGACTCACCATTACTGTTCCTCGTATATATTTTTCTTTTCGTCCAGCGAACACATGCTCCTAGCGTTCTCCTTTAGTGTTTCTTTCCTTCTAATACCATCGACGCTTACGACAACGTTTCCCGAGGTCCATGAGTTTGCTTTGTGTCACTCTTGTCCCCGCTGTTCGTTCCCACGTCGTTGTAATACGTAAACACTGCGGTACAATTCGTTATTCAAAATGTATTTTCCTTGGCACACGATCCCAATGGTATTCCTCGCCATTCATTTGACGAAATCACAGACATGCACGGGGACAGGTACATTAATATTTACCTATATATGTATACCTCTGTGTATATCCACACGCACATACACACACATACACATTGACACACCGATTGATACCCCTGCACCTTTTCTCGTCGTTTCGTTGCAACGTTAATTCTCTCGCAAAGGGATACCGGACGTTAATTCCTCGAATACTTCGACGTCCTGCCGCTCGCGTTGCGCTCTCAAACGAGCCGTGTAAACACGATACCGCAGACACGATTTAACGAACTATATCACCGGAGGGTCATGTAAATGATTTAAGATTACACGTAGACGGCTTCGTAATCGAATTGCCGTAAATGATTAAACCGTGCACGGCCTTGGCGGAGACGTGAAATTTGTACGAGAGCGATCGTTCGTCGACGGCGAGAGGCTCGCGTAAGGTCGTATCGTCATGCGATTTTCTCGCGCAAGGAAATGCGGGTGAGTGGGGTGGGGGGGGGGGGGGGTAAGAGGGGAGGTTCGTGCAGAGGCCCGCAGGTCCGTAAGAAAACGAGGTATTAGGCGTATAGCGCTCAGCGATGAAACGATCGAAGCTTCCGCACGTCCGGGCCGACGAGGGGGTCAAGAGGGGGAGGTGAGCACCGGCGACTAAAGGGAAGGAAAAAAATAGTTTGGATCTACTGTAGGGAAGGGGTACTGCCAGCACGCGGCAGGTCCGATGTCGATGTCCGGCGGCGGACGTAGGCAAAACGGACCCCACAATGGGCACCACGTCACGGGCGCGATGACCATCGAGTATAACGGTCATCATCCACCGCGAGAACCGCGAAAAGAGGAGAGCACCCTCGTGAGGAGAAGCTTCCGAAGGAGCGGAGACGAGTGGCGCGCAGACAGTAGGAGGTGCGTTCCACGAACGAACCAATGGCAAAGTTCTGAAAACATGTCCAAACGGTGTAACAATTCATGCAACAATCCGTTTTGTTATGCCGAAAATTTGTTCTTTATGCTTGAAACATTGAGAAATCAGGATGAGGTATTGCTCAATTTTTGTAAAAATCACCATATTATAATTGTAGTTTTACCATTACTGTGTCGTTACTGTTTCTGTGAAGAATTGTCTGGTGTGTTGGAAGGAGAATGTTATGCCGTTGGGATGGAGTTTTTGGAATTTTACTTTCAATTAGACAGTTGGGACTCTCGAGTAAACGTAGCCTAATTGCGTAATTACAAGGACGTTAGCTTGTTATCGATTGGCCCAATCATTATGACCTGAAAAACAATGGCTGGATAAATTTCTTTTCGTTTAGGGCAACAATTTAACCGAACTAAAATAACTTATCCCGGTTATACATGTCTTTTAGTATAGTTATGAGTATTAAGAATAGTTGTATGCTTTCTTGGAGTAACATTAGTTTGCCTGGTAGTCGCAGTGAAGTATTTTAAATAGTAGAAATTGATGAGCACTAGTTTAATGTATGTCGAATATAACGATTATTATCAATACATCTACTCGTGCACACTTAACCATGTTCGTGCTATAATGCTACACGAATAAAAGATGATATACATTAAATTTTAAGATAATAATTTTACAATACAGTGCACTTTTTTGAAAAGTTGTTTTGATTTTCGAGCACAATTACGCAGTTAGGTGATACTTGAGTACTTTTAAGGTGGAGGTTTTGTGCTTACAAAGGGGGACGAAAGACAATCAGGAAATTCGTCGGTCCTTTTCCGGTATTCTCTTTCAGTGGCAATGCCGACGCCTAGCGATTCCTCGACGATGACGCGGTTTCGTACAGTCGATCGAATTTTACCCCCAGGCTCTCTTTCTCATTCTCTCTCTTTCTCTCTCTCTCTCTCTCTCTCCCTTTCTCTCTACATGTTGACTCGCGACTTCGCTTTGAAGCGGCGCTTTGATGTCTTGGAAATTCCATCAGGAGCCCCGGGGACTCGGCGGAATCGACGAAGACTCGCTACACGTTTGGCAGGTTCATCGTCTTTTGAGTATCGCTTCGCCCGAAAGAAACGTACAAAAGGCGTGCGGCCAAGTAGGAAAAGCCACACCGAAGCGCCGTCATAGGCCCAGTCCCGGCAATCTTTCTCCCCCGCCGCGGAGAAAGTCCGGAGTTGTATGTTCGCTGGCCGAATTCTTATCTCATTTTCGCCGGATTCCTCTGTTTCCTTGGAAATCTTGTTTTCCCTCTCTTGCATAATAGGCTCGGCCTGACCGGCCTGACGCAGCGTAAAATCTAATATGGAGCACTTATTTCGCTGTATTTGTCACCTCGTGAACATAACCGAGAACTGCGCAGCCAGAAACAGGTATTTCTGAGCCGTCGAAATTGGCAGTGGTAAGGGCGGTTATCGGGTCAGACAACAGTAGTACAGGTCGCCGACATACAACTCCGGCACGGACGGTCAGCGCGAATAGTTTGTCACACTGTTGACGTTTCTTCGGTGTGCATGTGCGGCGTTTCTTACCGCCAGGTTCACGGAGAGGAGGGGAAAAAAGACGGTGCGATTTGACGGCGGGACCAATGTGAGCGGCTCTCAGGAAGAATGGTCTTGGGAAGCCGATAGGCAGGGTAGCCAAGACAGCGCGACCAAAGACTCCGGCATAGATACGTCGAGCACCTTCACGAGCAGTGAAGACAGCAACAGGGGCGATTTGCCCAAGGTACAACGCAGCAATTGCCACTTGCCCGTTGCCAGGCAGTTTGGGAAAAAGCCGCGAGACGACGACCAGCCAGAATGTAGATGATCGACTCGCGTAGCTTACGAATTTCCGCCAACGGATAATTCCTCGACTTCCGCTCGCCCCGTGGTAACAACGGAATAACTTGCCAACTATTTCACTTTTTCCCGAGGATTTACTTCGTTAAATTACTTTCCGAGGAATTATCCGTACCTCGAAGTTTGCCGGTCTTCGCGTTACATGTAGTTAGTAGATGCTTATACCTCACGGTCGAGTAGCAGTGATATCATAGACCTCGTACGCTAGGCACCGGCTGAATTCTTTGATGGAACGTAATTTCATAAACTTCAAACACTCATGAAATAGGGTTTCCCTCTCGGGAGAGAGGAGAATTTGCATGGTATACAAAGAGAGCAGGCAGAAAATATTCCAAGGAGGCAATCTCCGGGGAGACAAGAATTGCCAGGTTAAAAACACTAAGTGGAGGCGAAGTACAATTTAAAGCGCCACTACATGTAATTTAATCAAATTAAACATGTACACCGATACAATGAGAATTTCATGAAAATGCTCGTACAGCTTCTACTTCATCGTCATTCTAGTTTTCTTCGTGTGGCTAATTCTCGCGCATCTTGTGCAAACTCATCCGTCAGGAGTTGAATTCATTTTCATCTACTCTAAGTAAAAATGTGCTCGACCGAAAGAAACGTGACTGTAAATGTCCCTGTCGAAATTCATCCTCGGAAGAGTATTTAAAAGTAAATGACGAATTGCAGTACTTCAATTTGATTCTTTGAGTCGATCAGATTTTTCTTTTTCTCTAGGTATATGAGGATCGCGGAGTATTGCCTTATGAAATCATGCGGATACGAAACGCGCGACGGTTATCGGTTGTCTCGTATTGTTTTCGCCGGGCGTATAACCCCTTTCCATTCGGATGGCTAGTTTTCCGATAGTTCCTCCCGGGCGATCGTATTTGTCAATTTGCCGGCGTCAGACCGTCCGACGGGGCCAACGACAGTTCGATTATCCGTTATCATTATTATGCGACTTGGTAAATCGTTTCCGAATTGTCAAAGCGCGCAGGTACTCCCCTCGTAATTTCTTCCTCTTGAGATTCGGCCAATCCAACACTTACTCTTAACGCAGATGGGAAAGATCTTGAAAACTCTCACCCCATTTCCTCACCCGAGCTCTCGCAATTTTATAAAGGAGACAGGAATTTGAAACTTCCCTTTAAAATAAAGCCATTATTAAATGTGAAAGTTCCTTGTAATTGAATTCTTATTCCTGCGCCGTGGGGAAGGGCAGGAGGAGGGGGAGGAGATAATATCCGCCAATTGTGACATTAATGAGGGGCATTACTGGCCATTATTGACAGGGTTTCAGAGCGTCTTTGCCCGTCGGTCCGCCCGGGCTGCTTCTCAACGTCATCGTGACAACGCGGCCGATCCGAAACGTCCAATTAAAAGATCCGAGTGCTTGTCAAGTACCCCGCGTAACACGGAGAAGGGAGACCGTCGGAAAGAAGGACGACAGATCAGGGCGGCCGAAGTAGAGGGGGGCAGTAGGAAGGGGTCGAAGGAAAACGTGAAAGGGAGAGAGCGAGGGTGAGGGGGTGGGGGGTGGCAGAAAGGCGAGAGCGTACCTGCTTCATAATTAATCGAATTGGAACACGGCCAAAGGGTATCTTCGAACCACGGGGCTCGAGACGAGGTCGTTAGCTGTCGTCGATCGTTTCCGCAAGAGAGGAGTCCACACGACCGATAATTTCGTGACGTCGACGGGTCGAGACGGCATCTAGGTCGGATTTTTCAGCGCTCATCCATGGCTCCGGCGACGATGCACGGTCGATAAGCCCGGTTATACGACTCGTATGAAAATTCATATATGGTTTTCACGTCCCCCCCGGTTCATAGGGAGTCGGCAGGAAAGCCTGCCGACGCGATTGAAATGCGGCTTTTCTATTGGTCCAGGCTGATAACGATCGACCGGTACACGGAAGGAGGAAACCCCTGTCCCTAAAGTAGATCCACTTGATGAATCGACTATTAGATAGCCAACTATCACGCTCCTCGGGGTCCCTATCAGACCGCAGGCTCTATTTTCACGCAGATCATCTTGCATGCCGATATACGCCGCCTGGAAGCCTGCACGTCAATGGAAATACCGGCTGACCCGTTCTTTCGCAACGATTTTGACTCGCATACAACTCTCCACTTGCTCACTTTAAATCATACGCTAGAAAACTAATGAAACTTGAACACGTGACACTTGACAAACAACGACTTTCGACATTGATTTCTAAGTCTACCAAAGTGCATAGTAAAGATATGGCCCCTAGCGATTTCCAAATTTGACTCATTGAGAAAGCAAACTTTGACAGAGCGAAAGAGAAACGTTGTTACATCGGACACAGCGGAATTTTCACGAGGACGTGGAAACCACGAACATCGGACGTTCAGTTGGATTGACCCGCTATATAACATACTTTACATACGATATACATGTACCTTATGTAATACTCGTAGTAGTTACGCATGTGTGGCATGAGATAGTCGATGTTCTCGCTCATTTATACATTATACATACGCAATACAAGCTTGCTCCTTTATTACAGGCTAATGGACGCTCGACAATTTTCTTGCCTGCAGATGTGTAGATCCTCAGACTTTTCGCATAGTTACCTCTTGAAACGAGAAGATACCGTAACATGGCCCTCTTAAGCCTACCGCGATCTTTCTCTATTACACATTCATTCCCCTAGTAGACTCTTCTTTCAGAGCTAACGATTTCCAAGAAACGTGTGAGTCTTTGCAATGTTTCAAATATTCCATGTAGAATCGTGCGTAGTTCGAAAATCATGTATATCTTTCTCTAATTTGCAAAAAGATCTCGTACTTCGTTAACACTTTTAGACATTACTATTCTACTATAAGTAGTATTTTTCCACAAAACTTATAATTTGTGAGAAACCGTTGTTGGTACGAAGTCAAGTACCCGTCTTTGAAAATGCAGTTTCGTAGACCGTAAAGCGCATAACGTCGGGCATGATTTGTTAAGCGCGTAAAAGCTTTCAAATATTATTGTCGTACCGTTGGAGCGTTTAAGAGGGTCCATAGGAACTCGTATTTTCTCGATACCGCATATGTATTGCGAAGGAAACGTTCAAACTGGTCGTCGTACAGTGTCGCTGTTATTCCTTTTTACGCCATCGGCCTGGTGTACGATCAACGAGAGAAATATGTTACTTTCGTCATTCAACACGAGTAACGAGCGCATTTACTGCAGTCTCATAAGAAAGTCAAATAGCTACGGTCGAAATAGCCGGGGAAAACTATTGAAACATCGCAGTAAATCACATGAAGCTGTACAAGAACCTTTTCCTTCCGGTCTTTTTCTATTCCATGCGGTATATGTTCTGTGTTTGATGTGTAGATCGTAAAATACGAATACGAAGGAAAAATCTTGCATAGATGTTCATTTCAATAATACGAAAATAGAAAGTTAAGGCACAAACAATGATGGTTTTATTCAATTTCATTAAAACGCAAACCGTTGTAAGATAATATTTTGTTCACTTTGTTATATACGAAACGTATCACTTATAAACAGTTTTATCGGTCACCACCGACAATGGATAGTTTTCGTGGATATTTTGCACCGTTTCTATGGCGGACTTTCATATGGGCAATAACTTCGGTTTATTTAACGTCGTCGGAAAAGACGAGGGAACGTAAAAACGGAAAATCGTTGCGCCATTGAGCTGGGCGAGAATAAGACATTTCCCGTCGTTCGATCGATCGTTAATGGTAGTAATTGTCCTCAATTCGGTATGATCTCATTAAAATCATGGAAATCGATGAGCCTCTCGGCGAGTGCGTCTCACGCGGAGAATTTTTCTGTAATTCGGAGGAGGGCATTCACTCGATTTCCACGATTCGATGGGCACGATAAGCATGGGAAATAAAGAAAAACACGATATTCTGTGGGCGCTTCGTAGCATCCGCTGTCCTGGCAAGTCAGCAGAGACGGTCAGAAACTCGTCGCACACATGGTCTTGCGGAAGTCGCCCGGTTCGGGGAGCAGTAGTAGTATTCTCGGTCTGAAGGTCGTCGGTGGGAAGCTTCTGGAAGATGGTTCCATGGGAGCTTTGATCGAGAAGGTCAAGAAAGGTAGCACCGCGGATATCGAGGGTCAACTCAGACCCGGTAAGAGGGCTTCGAATTTTAATTCATCCTCCGCATTCATTTGACCATTAAGTGTATCATCATTATTACAACACCCAGGAAATAGTTAAGACAGTACCCAATCCCTACGATACCGAAAATTAAATCTACTACGTAATACTCATTCATCTGAGATAACGATGCTATCTTAGAATGAAAAGTCACTCAGAATGTCACTGAGAGACTTTTTTTCCAGCACAGGAAGTAAAATATTAAACAATGAGATTTGGTAATTGAGTCGAAATTTCTGGGTTAAATCTGCGAATGAATGGTAGAAAGTGTAATGGTTTCAAAACAAAGCTAATAATATGAAATAACTGTTGTTATCATACCAGGCTAGAAAACTATAACCTTCAGATATTTATTGATATTTTATATCGCCAATATCTTTGCCGCTTTCTGTGTTGTATCTAGTTTATTAATTCTCGTTGTCATTTTTAAGCTTGCATCAGCAGTTCTCTTACTTTACGATTCATTTGCCTTAGTCTAATAGTTCAATAGTGTTTCGTCAAATACATCAGTATGGACGTTACGAATAAAAAAAAAGATTTGAACTTGCCAGATAATTTCGTCAAAAGAAACGACCGATACTACGACGGGGTGTGCTAAATCAATCATACATCACACACTAACACGCCACGTAGCTATTCCGAAACTGATTCAAAGGGCTTGGGCATTTGCGGACGTTGATCTAGCCGGCAGGTAAATTATTCGGAACAAAGGATAAGAAGATCAACGACGACGACGACGACGCATGAAACACTAGGGACTGTACAATCGTTCATTCATCGACCGAAGTCCTTAGAACCGTCTCCTTGCACCATCGACGTAGAGATTAGAAATAGTCGCTTAGAGAAGTCGGTAGTCGGACCTCTGGAGTTTCCCCCGCGGCTGTTTTTCAGGTGACGAGGTGATCAAGTGGAACGGCAGGTCCCTCCAGGGTAAGAGCTTCCGGGAGGTGTACGACATCATCGCCGAATCCCGCCAGGAACCGCAGGTTGAGCTAGTGGTCTCGCGAAATCTCACGACCTCGTCAAACACGACGACCGCCCTGCCGACGCCCCTCACCCCGATGGCCAGCAGGAGGATGGCCCGACAGGCGCAGTGGCGGCAAAAACACGAGACCATTTCCGGACCGCAGACTCCCCATCACAAAGGTGACTATGCACTGCCAGAGCGAATTCAACGAGATTCGACATCTTCCACGGACCATTCTCCGCGTCATTTTCTCTCTTTCTCTCGTGGACTTGACCAATGAAAGACGTTTGTCAAGTCAACGGGAAGTTGAGCCACTCGATGCTCACACTGATTTCGTTTAAACGATAACCACCAATAAACGGTTGATTATCGAACAAAAAACATGATCTTTTCATACGTTTGAGAGGAATTAAATGCTGTTTTAGGAATATTTTTGACTTATTTTTTCTGCTAGATCTGTAGAATTAGAGTTAGTTTAGCGTAGAGGGTGCAAGTGATTATTCTAATCAGTCTAAGGGTAAACTAGAAACCATAGACGTACCGTAGATGTAATTACACTTAGGCTCGCTTGACACGGCCGCTATATTGTCACAGATTATATGATTTTTCGCATTCCAGGTCTCAAGAAATGTATTCTATGGGGTAGGCCTCAGACAAGTTTGTCTTGATAACTATTATCAAATCGGTGTTTCCTTTTCCCCAACTAATTTCGGTCCTTACAAAACCTTCCTTGTCAAGGCGACAAATGACATATTTATTTTGAAGGTTGCGAAAGATAATACGTAGAGGTCATGCTGTGAAACGTAAACCATCATCAGCTGTATTAGCTGCATTGGTGATCATTTCGTTATCATGACCTGTGCGATCGATCGAACCGAATGTTCATTTCTTTATGGGATCAGTGTATACCAAGGATTTCATGGACGCCATGCTACCCTTTAAAAATGACCTTCGGTCACATTTAAAGGTTTCTGCCAGCCCAATTAACTTTCGGCGAGCACTTGTCGATCGAAATCTTTTGAAACAAATGTGCCTTTGCCGAGGTCACAAGTAACTGAAAATAATTTATTGGCTTGAAGAGGAACGTTGAAATTTTCTGTCCAAGTGCACCACCTCTGACGTTAGTTTACCTGTGTTGATCCTCCCGAATGACGAATGTACGTAGACCGTCCAAGTCTCGACGGACCGCTGAAGATCCGATTTCGGTAATGCGACGGGAACTACATCGACATGATCCTTCCCCAGGTCTCCCAGGAGACTCACTCAAGAACTAACAATTATTCCGCTTTGTGCATAACGTCGATGTTGATATCCGTAGATTGTAGACCGTAGTGCTAATGCACCCCCCGCTGAGAACACCGTTTGTTACAAGGATAGTATATTATGGGAGCAACAACTTTCTTATCATGATCTAACTTACGTGCATACACGTACGGCTCGCTGCTGGACGCGAACCAATGCGTTCGGCCTGTGGTTTTTTGACGACGATGTAACGATTCTGCGAAGGAGAATCATTGAGCTTTAAGGCTCGACGATAATTGTGTGAACGTCATTAATCTGTGAAATTAAAAATGCGTGAAACTGACGACAACGCCGAATGTTTCGTCTTGTCTTTTTGCCCAGCGAACGTTGGCCTAGCCCTCGATACGCTGGCATGGTCGTCATCAAACCATGTATATATATATATATATTTCAATACCCACCCCCTTTTTTATCAATTCAACCCTTTGAAGAACTCCCCTTTGACGTTTCAATGGAAGAATATTTATATTGTTCCCTATGCGCGGCAAAGCTGGGTACTTTTCGAAACTGTCTTGCAGGACTCTCGGATCTGCGATCACAGAAACGCAAATTCTACCAAAAAACCACGTACTACCGTATATTAATACGATACACGATACGGATTTACATATCAAAACGTCTTTCAAGGACCGGTAAAACGAAGTTCCCTCTTGAGAATTTTCTTTAACAATTCACAATTGCCCGATATTGTCCAAGTGGTAGTTGTCGTGGCGAGGTTTCTCGCTCGGCGCGAGTGGAAAGTCATCGCAGGCAATTCGCGGGAAGTGCCCTGTTTTACGCGATGCCGGCCCTATCCGTCGTTTATAACCGTCCTGCCGTTTATATAGCTGTTGCCGGCGCTCGATTGTACGGCCATTTAAATTCGTGCCCGTGCACCGGGCGATCCTTGCAGAGTTGTACGACGCGAGGCGCGAGAAACCGTCGGTTTTAGTGACCTCCCCGGGCTCACCGGACCTACACGGACACAACCGTGCCAGGCACGTACGACAGCCGACCGGAAATGCCAACGTCGGCGGTGATATCCAGGTGAAGCTCGGATACGATCCCGTAGGTCTTCAGCTCATCGTCACCCTCGTCTGCGCCGTAGGACTTACTCCCAGGAGCAATGGACAACCCAGGAATCCATACGCCAAGATTTTCCTACTTCCGGACAAAAGGTAGCCGCATCTCCTCGTTTCGAAAAAATCACGACGAAAGTTCGGATTTTCTTCTTGGAATTGTTTGAGAATTTTTTTTCGTACTGTATCTGCTTTCGGTGATTTAGAGTTGAACAAGATTCTGGCAGCACGATCGTGGAAAAACAAAATGTTTTGCGAGAAACTCAGTGCAATCGTGTTAGTAATTTTGTAACTGTGATCGTAACTTTTTGGACGTTGCGGAAATGGCGAAGATAATCTGTAGTTAGGGGTCGCGGAATTATATGTATAGCGTACGTGTAAGTGAGTATTACACATTTGTGCCTGGCAAAATATCGTTTCGCCGAGCCGGCGGTTGCACGGCCAGCGAGATTAATAATTTTCCAAAGAAGCCGCTCCAATGGGAGCCAAAAAGTCGCCGCTGCGTTCTCTCGTGTGTTTTTGGCCCGGTGGCCAAAGGATTCGTCCCCCGACAGTTGCGAAAATGTCGCCAGTTTTCTTAACTTGGTAAATTCTTTTATTGTACCCTCCAGAACGCCATGATACCACGGACTTTAAAATAAAATCTAAGCATTGAATAAATTTTCGTTGTAGCGGGTAAACGTGGTATCGCGAAACACAGCAAATATTGCTATAAAGTGTATTAAATGGTATAAAGAATATTTTTTTATCAAAAAGAGTTAACGATGTAGTACTTCTTTTAATGTCTATGCATTCGTCAACGGTCTTTGGATGATTGGAAGGCATGGTTTTCGTGCGTTGACGCAAGAAATGTTGTTTTCAGCGAAAGGTCGAAGAAACGTACGAAGACTCTGGCGAACACGAACGAACCCAAGTGGAATCAGACTTTCATCTACAACGGGATCAGGAGGTCGGAACTGAGGAAAAGCGCACTTGAGATCACGGTATGGGATTACGCGAGGTACGAAGCCAACGATTTCCTCGGCGAAATCGTCCTGGACCTGGGCGTGTCTCCGCTCGACGAGGAACCAGAATGGCACACTCTGAACATCCACGCAGAACACCGGCACATGGGGTACGAGAATAAGTCCCCCGTTTTCTCATATCCACATTTTTTACACGTCCAATTCACTCGTTTTGCGTCGAGAAAACAAAGATTTTAAATAAACGAAGGACGCAGGAAGCATTTGCTCGACTGATTCGATGAAATCAATTTATTCCTTTTGCACACAGTAGCAACGAATTTTTAATTAATATAGTAAAATTCAGTATTCTAAATTTACTTCAATGCTACCGAAGGAGAAGGCCTAACGATTCAAAGAAGCAGTGAATTACCCCGTGACATTACGAGTAGGGTCCTAGGGGCGGCAATTTTTGAACTGAAAGGAAACGGAAGTAGACATCTTTTGTATTCGAACAGCTACTACGGAGACGTGGACGATATGGCCGTTACACCGGTGGATTGTCACCTGAGTCCACCGTCAACGACCTCACGACTCAGCGACTCCGACACGTCGGAATGTGATATCACGGATTGCGACGCGTCCAGGGAACAGAGAAGAACGGCAGACGGTGCCAGCATAAGCAGCATCGGAAGCTCGTCCAGGTGAGATCATTTCGAAAATTACGGTCAAACCGATCGTGCCCCAAAAAAATGATAATGCTTATACGAAAGAAAGAACTCAGAGTTTAACAAGGTCAAACAGATGGAGAAGGAATCTGTAGAATTATGATCGTTGTCGTTGACTCTTCCTAACGTAAATAATTTATTAATATTTATGACAGATTTGTTGAAAAAATGATCAGATCACCGTTTATCCCGGAAAAGGCTAAAATTATGGTATAAAATTTCTACGTTGTCCTGATCGACTGTTAAAAAGAGTCGTCGATAATGATTGTATGTCGCGATGGTTTCTTTCTCTTTTCCCGTGAAAACACTTTCCCGCACTTGGTGTTGAAATCTCGCTGTTTTCCGTTATCCATCGGACCGATGGAATTCGCCGTCGGAGGAAAATCGGCTAAACCATGAGCACTGCAGCGAGAGTGCGAGCGTCCTTAATCCCTTCAGGGTCGCTGCAATCAGGGCTTAAGATATCCCTTTCGAGGAACTCGTAATTGATGTCGAAGCGGTCCGCTCGTTAACGATTATTCCCGCGCAGTCCTGTGCATCGTGCTGTAACGTCGTTGCACTGCTTAAGATTATCTTCGATTCGAGTTCAAAGCACTCGTTCGATCGGCCAAGCAAATGTTTGTTTACGCGAAATAACATCGTCATACGTTTTCCACGATAAAATGTCGTAAATCAACCCACGAGTTTTGTTTGAAGTAAGATTGAAAAAAATTCAAAATCACGAATTATGTACTCTTTAAAATATATATTACTTTTAAATGGCGTACAGTCTGACTTAATTCTTGCCCATCGCTGGTAAGATTGTAAGATATACGTCAACTTGCTGGCTATAGTCTTGAGATATTTTATTCAGATATCGGAAAAACGGGGAGTGCTATATTTGATCTCCGATAACGTCGGGCATTATTTTCAATTTCATATCAGGTCCTCGGCCTTTTAAAAAAGGGTTCGAACCAACTAACTGCTCGAGAGTCAGGTTTAATAATTCATATTATTCTTCCTTTACATTCGTTGTAGGATCGCAGGCATTGTAGCTCCGGAGTTGAATTGGATTTCTAAGCGATTGCAATCGGATTTTTGTATGTATATGAGGCGGTATTAAAGAGTAACAAAGAACCGCAGTAAGAAAGGAAAGTGCTAGTAAAATCGCTTTCTTGCGATCTTAAACAACAACGTTTTAATTTCGTTAGGTATTATACAAGGAGGAGAATCCGCGTTTTAATGTTCGCAGCAATTTACATCGCACAACGTTTGTAGCGGACGGGGAAAAAAGAGTTGGCAATAAGGTCGTCTGAATTTCGTTGGATAATTGGACTGGCTGAAGGGGGGAATGACGAATAGGAAGGAATAGTTAGTCAGTAGGGACATGTCACTCTGCGACTTAGGCATCGAACGTAACCGCTAGACAAAGGGTGAGGAACGGGGGGGAAAGGAGGGAAACGCGGCGGATATGTTGGTCGGGGCGAAGAAGAGAGTGAAGAACCGCTCGGGCGTGGGGGGAGAGGCGATAGGGGGCGAGTTATAAAACTGGGCAACAAGCCAATTGACATGCCAGTTGGCCTGCAACCACCGCTGGCTGCGGAAGCTGGCCCCTAAACCTGTATCCATATTAATATTCCGGGCATGACGCTCGATCGTTACACGTGAGTGCAAAGTGCTCCCCACGATCGTCTTGATATCGTTTGACCCAACTGAATAACACGCGAGCAACGGAGATCTCGTTTACGTGATGCACGTGTTTCGCAAGGTGAAAACGCCGCGAGAATTCTCTCCCCCCCTACAACTCTTTGACCCGACTGTAAAAGCGCGATTCTAAGCACTGCGTGGACAATGTCGGACTTCTGGTGAGTAAGGGGCACGAAATTTCACGAGGTCGATGACGATTCACCGGGTTCCGTGTTTCTCGCAAACAAACCAAGAAATAAAGGAAAAATTGGTACTCGTGCAGTCGCTGGTGGAGCGATTGAAATCGCTGAGGACGTGTCGTTTGCTTTTACGTTCTGGAAAATGAATAGCAGCAGCGCTTGCTATCGGCTTCGTCGGAAGGTGGAAATGTCTCTTTCATGAATGAAAGTGTAGGTCATCCCTAAGCCGAATGGCATTAGGGTCAAGAGTCGTTCGCACCGCGAGGAATATTTAGAAAATGTTTCCCTACCGACTGATTTTCTCACACTTCATGAAAACTACCTACGTTAAAAGTCCTTCAAATCAAAGGGACCCATAAAACGTTTCGCAGAAGATAAATCAAAATAAAAAACAATTATTTAGGGAGCGTAAAATATCTGAAAAAAACCTCGTAGATTAAGTCCTAAGAAAATGTTTAGAACTTTTTCATTTTTAAAGCTATCATTTTCTACGCGTAAGTAACGTTTGTCTTATTCATTGTTTATATTCGGTCAGTCGTTCATCGACTTGTTCTACTATTTCCTTGTCGTCAGTGTTCGGATAGTTTGGGGGATGGGTAGAAGATGTACGTAGGTGGTCACGATCGGTGCATCTACCTTAACCTTCGATACACCACCTAATGGGATTGTCTAAAAGGGTTTCTCGCCCGGTACATTAATAAATCCATCGTCGGGCAGTCCTGTCAATGTCGCGCGATCGGATTGCGCCGTTCTTTCGCCGCCCTTGTCTCGCGCGGATCTCCCGCCTTTTAAAAGCGTCTTCAATCTCACAAAATACTAACGTCTTAAAAATCGCTTAAGGGAAATCCGTCGTTCACAGATTTATATATTGTGATTGATACGAAAGCGTTATGAGGTGTTTGACTGAACCAAGACTATCGCGTTTCCTTTAATATGTATTCTCTGATGCTTGAAATTTCGAAGAAGAGTTCAAGAATCTTAATTAAATCGGTACAAGAGTCATAAATCGTCTAATACCCAACACAAAAACTTGTTAATTAAAGACCCCGTACAGGCCGCGCAGACGTCTGATTTTGTTTTTAATCGTCTGCTTTGTTATTACTTTTTAGGTTTCATAATATGCCCTCGAATTATAAGCGGTACGGTCACTACAACTTTTATACTTCTCGTTACTCACGAATCACGCAGTATCACATGTGTCTTGCATCCTCACCACTAGGTCGTAGCAAAAACCCGCGTAGACCAGTTACAGTTTGAGTCATACACACGGGCGCTGATTTACACGCGTACAGATGGACACTAAGCGCAAACGAAACGAAAGGGACGTTTACCGACGTGAAAGCCAGTTAAATGAAAGTCGACTGCAGCACGCCTTCCGCCTATTATTTCGGTCGTAAGATCAGCGAGAAACAATCGCAAACGGGCTAATGTTATCTCTCGATCGCTCGACATTTTCGCAAGGCACAAACGCACATTACGTTACTCGTTAACAAGCAGACTGTGGAGATTGGAATGACGAATTTTGCTGTTGTTTCTCGTTGTCAAGAAGACGTCGCAGATCGAATTGGAAAAAGTAGTAACGGTCGGTGTTTAACCTGCCGTCTCATTCATATAGACCCGTATTAGAAACAGATATGGGCAGATCGTAGTTTGAGTAATGTTTAAAAATCAGTGTCACCAACACAGAGGAGTTCAAAGTTCTTCCTGTTCAATACTTTTTCGGTAAATGTTATTAAACGATGTACTAGGAATAATAACACGGATCAAAGAATGCCCATCGCTGTTCAAACTCATTATGCCATTGCTTATTACATAAACTCGCTAAGAAATGTAAGCGTAATACCGTAATAAGTTTTAGAGGGCAGTAAAGAAGCGAAACTGAAACTAATAACTCTCAGCAGATTATGGTTGAAAGATTCTTGTGGAATCCGGTGGAGTTATTAAAAAAACAGCCTTTTCGTAGGATACTTTACTGCATTATTAGGTATATTTGAGATACTTTGAATAACTTCCGAGTGTAAGTTTTTAGCTTGATGATAGAATTGGCCGAGATTTATCAGTTTCAGCCTTGTAACGGAGTAAAAAGGACATGGCTTCTAGAAATGCTTAGTAAAGTACTCGGATGCGTCAGCCGTGGTGGTTCGTCGTTTTGCCTGAGCATTTCGAATATGCAACTGCATTTTGGGCGCTGTCCCAGCAATCGAGCACGCTCATGCCATACATCCTAGTTTTTGGTTTGCCAACAGCCGAGGGAGAAAGACAGAAAGGTCGCGCTATTGGACCTCGGTTTTTACTCGCGTACGTTTTCGCACCATTGATTTTTGGCTATGTTCACGGCGGAAATTTCGACAGAGCTGGAACGCACTTGTACATTACCGCAGTCCGTTTCGACTTACGCCATTTCCTGCACGGATAAGCTTCTTGGCAAACAGGATCCGTCCTGTTCCTCCCACTTTGAACGCACTCGAAGAGTATCATATCGATTTCGGTACAAGTTATTATTAGATTTATGTCTTGGCGCGAGCCTGCACTGGAATCCCTTTTAAAGCACATGGTTTTAAAATCTCTACGATTGTTCCATTAAGCATCTTATTCGAGATTTTCTTAAAAATCCATTACGTTACCACGATAAATGCAATTAACGTATGAAGGAGCCACAGAACATTTTATTTCCTATCATATTTCGTCCGAGTACATTCACCGCTACGTGATCAGACGTACAAGTGTACATTCAAGTGCGTTTCGTTCAACATGTCATAGGTCCACGTAGAATCTAACAGCTTCGTATGTTCCGTATTTCTGCAAGAGAAAGCTTATGCTAGTCCTACGTATTCGTTTACTAGCGCTTCGTTCTTGAATGCTAGAAACAGTGCAGACGTCCGTAAATCGAACGCCCCGTAGGTGCCTCGCAGCTTAGAAAACGATTAGATATTTATTTTTCTTTTTTCGTCATTCGTTGACCGCGAGGCAGAGAGTGTAGCGAACCACCTCGGTGCTTGGCATCTCGGTATTAGCGCGAGATCACAGCACTCGCCCCATGTAGCACGTAAGCAACACGGCGATCGCTAATCGGGCAAAAAAAACCTATGAAACGCATGCTGGAGCAGCCACTATTCCAGCCCGCCGCCGGAAAGGGATCTTCTCATCGACGGCGAGCACCGTAGTCGCAGGGACATGTCACCGCAGGGTCGCAAGAGAGCCGCCCTAATGATATCACGTGACCAGCCAGCCTCCATTTCCGGTTACCAAACATACCGCAAGGTAAGCCTTCAGTGAAACATTCTCCTGGGAATTTCATATTCTTTGTATATCTACCCCCTCCCCCTTTTTCTGTTTAAATAACGTACCTCATGTTAAAATTGCTCGTCAGGAATTTTCGTGATCAATGACTGTTTGGTTCTGAAGGTTGCATCATTTCAAGGACATGTTGATTTTATAATATTTTAGATACACGAGCTTGTAATACCATTGCCGGGATTTTATATGGCTTGTTATCACTTTGTCTCATAACTGTGTGTCGTTTAATTATGTTCAGGACGACATTCACCGTGGCATGATGGGCCATAGATCTCACAGTGCAGCACCTATGGATTCGCCTAGTGTCCGTTACAGGGGAAGATCTCAAAGTCCTACTGGTCATCGTTCGTTATCTCCGCCCGAACACAGATCCATGCCTTATTCTCATGGTTACGTATCGACGAGGTAAGTGTATTTAAAATGATTTTTTCTTTGAAAGGTACTTCTTAATGTACCGACTGTCCTTTGCCCTTTTGTTTCATTAAATGATCTTTTTACATTTCTTTTCATTAAGTAAAAATTGACTGAAACGACTGAAAACTTGTTTGTGAGAGCACATGCTTCCTGGCTTGACGTTTATTAGAAACCTCTTTAAGATTTGAAATAAATGATTCACTTGAGCATTGTCGCAGATTCGGATCCAGATCGGCAACGGCCACGCCTACTGGGTCGCCAAAGAAACGTCAACTGCCTCAAATACCAGCAGCTTTGAAAGAACGAGTTGCTCAGGATCTCGAAGAACGAGCCAGATTTATGAGGCATAGAAACAGACAAGTGCACACTACCTACAGAAGTACCGGCATGGGAGGTGAGAGAAACTCAAAGAAATCTTTCGTTTATTCAACGAAGTCTCGAATGAAACTTCATTACAATACAGTAGCCATTATTTTGAGATTTTTCTTGAGTGTGGAAAATGGTGAAACATTAATCGGTGCCGGTTGCAGGCTGGGAAAGGCATTACAGCGGTCTTTCGGACTCGGATCTGCCGTCTATAGGGCACGATCCATTGTCTATGTCGCACAGTCACGCTCACAGAATGCACAGGCCCCGAAGAGGCCACCTCAGCCCCGACAAGGATGTACTCGGCGATCTCGGTGATTCGGACATGGAGAGTATAGCCTCCGTGACGAGCAGTGCCTTCAGTACACAGTCGGAGCGGCCTCGTGGATCCCGAGGACTGATGTGAGTATAACTCAGTCATTGAATAATGATAATTGTATCGTCGAGTCGATGACCTTATAATGCAAGAGAGAGAAAGCAGATGCTATAGGCGTAAATTGTAAATATCCCGGCGGAGAGGGCGAGCGTTAAAGGTTTCACATTTCTCACCATCGGTTTACTCGTGCGTATCTCCCGTGCTCGACAAATTCGAAATTAATACAGCGAAATTCCGAAGACCGATATTGATGCGACTGAAAAGATATTCCGAGGTCTTGATAATCAGGTTGATATTGAGAGGTTATTGGATATAATAGTAAAACTGAAGATTTCAGGTTTTGCAGGATTGACGATTCTGTGTTATTTGCTTTTGAAAGACGAGAGAGCGAGTTTGTCTGAGGTTTGTAAGAAAGTCTGTGAAATCCATCGCTTAGCTTTCGATGACATTTACTCGTCTTTTATGAGTGAATTACGAATGATCGTCCATTCCTTAAAATCTGCGAAGTTTCAGTTGAGTCTGAATTTATTTCCTGCGTCCGTTCGAATGACGTTGAAGACTAACGACGAAACGATTAATGCTTTATCCTCTTGTTGATACTAAATCCCTGAATTAAATGGACATTGCCGTATTACTCTACACCTCGTAGGCTACACTCTCTCCATTCCCTGCCTGCTCGATGAGGTACCTAGATCCCCCCGTGCCCCGGCTCTCTTCATGACATCTCTCATTTAGCGAAGTAGCTGCACCTCCTATGCACAGTGTCAATGTCCATTTAATGGCGTGTCCCATTCTCGGAAAAAGGCAGGGAATAAGCGAGAGCGTGACGCTGGTCGAACGATGCTTCTTAAGGTATCATTCACGAAGAAAAAGCTGTCGATCATTTACTCTTTCGTAAATCGTGCACAAAATCAAATCACTTAATTTTCATAAAATGGACTAATCACCGTTTTATGGGAATATATTAAAGGTACACGAAATTCAAAGTTAAATGAAACTGAAACAGAGTTTTCGAGTATGATATATACAGCGTACGTAATATCCTTGCTTTTAAATTTTTCTTGAATGTCTCGAAAAGTATGTTAGAAATCATTGGCCGATTGCTGAGACTTTGCGAGTGAATACGACGATTATGAGGCTCGTTCGATCGACAGTCACACGGATTGTTGGACCGCGTAAGCGCCTTGTAAAGCGAGAAAAAGTGCAATAAACGGAAGAATGGGGCTCACACCACGCACGCACCACTTTGGTGTACGCGCGATCGGCATAATCCGCTACGAACTCAACATTGAAAACCATTGTTTGCAGACCGACAGTTAAAAACGTTTTAATACCCGGTGTCATATCCCCCATGCCCCCGCCCCCTAGGCGCACTAGGCGCAGGCACAGACTTAGGGTACCCTGCAGCGAATGCCACTGTCCGTCTGACAATCCTAAGCCCCCGAGGAGCGGCCACCCGAGCAAGCACACTACTACTACTACTACTACTACTACTACTTCTACTACTACTACTACTACTACTCCCACCTACTCGCATCGCCACCATCCCCTCGTACGGAGCAAGTCCGCAGTGGTGCGCTCGTTGTACAGAAAGATGCGCGAGCCGTTCACGAGGTCGCAGACCGTCGACGAGAACTTGCTGCGCTACAACAGCCCGGAGACCAGCGAGTACACCGTCTCCGAGGGCTACTTACTCCGGCCGGAGGAGCTGAGCGCCGTCGCGAAAGGTCGCATACCGGAGATTTACGTGGAGGACTGCCTGCGCGTCGACTTCGACGATCGTCTCCTCGACAAGTTCCGCGCCAGCCACTCACTGCCCTATCTTCTAGAGGGGGGCGCGCGCAGAAGGTCCCGCGGATGGCTGGACCGCTCGCGGAAGACCGAGCGCGCCCTGAAAACGAGGCAACGGGTCTTCGAGCAGCAGCAAAGGCTCCTAGCTGATCGTTATCGGCAATCCTTCAACGGGTTCTCGGCCGTTGGGAGTTACGGCCCGAGGCAGAGGTACTCCGGTTTCCGCGAGTTCCTCCGCGACGACCTCGACGCGGCTAGGCGATTAGGGCTGACCCTGCGCCCACGTAGGTCCCTGCTCTTCTCCAAGGCGCGGAGCTTCGACTACGATGTTATCAACGACACACTGCGCGCCGATCGGCTTGGCATCGAGATCGGCGATTCATTACTTTCGCGCAGGGCCAAGAGCTTCGAGTACGAAACCATCCCCAGCAATATCTTCAGCGACGATAGCCTCAGAACGGCGCGCAGAAAGCTCAAGAGGAATCTCTCACTCAGCGATTCCGGCTACGGCGATAAAATACCGGCCCTCGGT
This sequence comes from Hedychridium roseum, assembly GCA_963989215.1. Lineage (NCBI taxonomy): Eukaryota > Metazoa > Arthropoda > Insecta > Hymenoptera > Chrysididae > Hedychridium > Hedychridium roseum. The sequence goes on from OZ022314.1 coordinate 5,632,794, forward strand.
GACCGTAGTAAATCCTACTACGATTCCAACGGTGACGATAAACCTAAGACAAGTATTTTCGGTAAACCAAAGACGGATTATCATTTCCTTGTCAACGAAACGTACGATAAACCGTTCTACGGTTACGACTCGGAGTTCAGCGCAGGTGAGACGGAGATTTATCTGCCGAGCTTCGGGGGTAAGAGGTACGGCCTGGAAGATTCTCGTCTCGACGGCGATTCCGGGGCCGAAATTCTCGACGCAGAGGACTCGAGTAAGAGGAAGTACATGGAGACGGATTACTTGGAAGACTCTGCGTATTACAGGCTCGGTTCCTCGGAGAAGAGGACGAGGAACCTCGAGGGAAATCTCGCCGGTCCGTCCAACGATCATATCTACTGCAGCATCGACGAGATTCTCCATCACGAGGACAATTACGACGCTGAATCGCGCGCAGCGAGGCGATCCTCCACGAGATCTCGAACCACAAGGAGCGACGAGGAGTACGAGAATCGAAGAATCTGCCCGCCCCGCAGAAGAACGAAAAGTAATGACTCGTATCTCGACGAAAATTACGAGACCTACGGAACGTGGGAGTACGAGGACAACGTAGACGGAGATTACGAGGGCCGTTACAATTACGAGAATACCGTGAACCTGCCTTCCGCGATCGGAAGGTCGACCATGGACACGGAATATTACGAGCAATCGATGAACAATATCGATGGCGGGCATTACACGTCGAGAAACGCACAGTACCGAGCGGAAGACGGTACGTACCCCGAGAACGAGTACTCGAGTCAGCGGAAAGTGGAGAATTACGAGTACCCAGTGACGCACAACGACGAGGAACGCCTGAGTCGATCCTACGAGGATAATTACACTGGCAGAAGGCAGAGAAAAAGTCGAAAAGACATGGACGATGGGGTTTACGATAATCTGAGGAATTTCGATCCCCGAGGAACGTCTCGTAGGGACACTCTTACGGTTCCGACGTTCTCCGAAAGTAAAAGAATGATGATCCAACGCGCCGAGTCGACGCCAGAGTTGCATCCCAACCTGGAACCCGGCTCGACGATCGATCGTGCTAGGCGAATATACAAACGTAAACGGAATAGCAGTTGTCCGGAATCGAGGGACATCATCATGTCGAGCGACAGTTTGAACGGTCGGGAGGAGGAGGTTTCAAACTTTTTGCTAGAGTCAGACGACGATTTCGGGTCGATGGAGACAGTGGTAGGCGCGGATTATTATCGGCGAAAGAAATTAGACGAGGCTGATCGCGCGAATACAGAGGCTATGGGTTTTTTCGATGGGTCCGCCGGCCGGAAGGACGGGTATTTAGATTCGAGGAACGCGGAAGAGGGTCGGACAGACGGCTACGTAAATTGCAGGTACACGGGACAGGATCGAGTAGACTCGAGGTACGGGAACGCGAGGTACGAGTACGGGGATGATAGGACTAACGAGTGCGCGGAGTGTGAGGAAATGATGATGTCCGGTCGTTCGTCCCAGGAGACGAGGTATCCGCGGGGTAGACGTAAGAGCAGTTGTCCGGAGTGCCGCGAGATCGAGGTCTCCTCGTCGTCGTTAGTTAGATCGAGTTCGTTGTCGCGGAAGCGCGAGGAGAGAAGGTCGAGCACGGAGCGTGGATCTCGTCAACGTAGGCGTAACAGCAGCTGCCCGGAAGCTAGGGACCTCGAGGTTCTCGATGAAAAGTATGAGAGACAGAGGGGACAGCAAGCACAGCAGACCCAACAGCAGAGTAGTAAAAGGAACGTGGCGATCAGCGACACCCTCGAGTACTACGAGTACTCGATGGAGAGCGAGAGCCAGTGCAGCGAGAACTGCGGATTTGGCCCGTGCGATCCACGTAGACCCCGTAACCGAGCACCCCGCCCCGGTAACGCTAATTCAAATCTCTTTGATTCCCAAACCGCTACCTCCGACACTGCTAAAAACCACCCACGGGCCGTCGATCACCACGAAAACCCACGAAACGCGAAACCGTCCACCACCACCACCGACACCACCGCTGCGACCTGCGATCGGCATCGCGACGGCAACGATCTCGACGACGTCAACGACCCTCGCACGGCAACGGGGCCGCCGTCGCGACGACGTTCCCGCAAATCCTCATCGGCTCAACGTGATAACGAACGCGGCAACGCGCAACTCGACGACGACCATCACGACGACGGACGGCAACGACGATCCTCCTCCATGCCCGAAAGCAGCGAGTACAGCAGCCAGTCCGGCTCCTACGAGAAACCTAGCAGACATCAGACGGCCGACGAGGAACGCGATCATCATGGCAAAAGGGGTCAGTTCACCAGGAGTCTCAGCAATGCCGATGTTCCACCCGATGAGAAAGTCGGTGAGTAATAGCGCATATTTCGAAGCCAATCCTCATGGTCCTATGATCCTCGCACTTTAACCCTCGTAGTGCATGACGACACCCAGACAATTTTCCCGCGAAGATCAGGTAGACCAGTCCCGAAGAGACTGAAGTCTAACGATTAAGTAAGAACATTTGTACAATCAAGTCATGCGAAAAGTAATCAAATCACCTCAACTTCTATTCTCTGACACATCTGACCTCGATACTGTTTGGAATAAAGCTTAAGGATTCTAAATATTCACTCATCTCTGTGATCTAAGATATTCTTCGAAAGAAATGTAATTATTTATTGACAGAAGGAATATTCGTTAATGGTGAACTTTTATTCGTTTACAGCATATTAATGCCGACATTTTAGAAATTTCCACTAACGAATTATGGTTCTGCAGACGGCAGTTTGAGCGACACTGCTGTCGGGCTGTGCGTCGACGATCCGTCGAGGAGGGGTCGCAAGAGTTCTCCTGGTAGCAAAAGCGGAAGTGGCAGCAGTAGCGGCGGCGGAAGTGCCGTACAATATCAATCTGGCATGGGGAAGAAGAGTAACAGCACGAGCCAATTGTCCGCGACAGGTAACATATTCTCCTGCCGATCCTTTCTCTTTATTTGTAACACCAGGCAAGTGCCGTGCATAGTAAACATATTTCTTTCACGGAGAAAAATGAATTTCTCCGATCAAAGTGATCAACAATCAAGAATAATCATTGCAAATTGGAACATGTCCGCAATTTGCTATTCATTAATTGCAATGGCAGTCTTGAAAATTCCTTGCCCTTCATTTGTCTCCGTGTTAGAAGTGATAACAGCATTGAACTAATCAGCTACTTGGCCAAGAAGTTTTTTCATCGTCAACATTCGCAGTTTACCAATTTGTGCCGCTACTCACGTGTGCGCGATTGTAAACGGTCTTCCTTCTGCGTGTTTCATTCTCTGTTCGTTAGTAATTTCGTATCGTGATACACGGCAAAGTCTCGAACAGTAGAGTAGTAGTAATAGTCTTAGGATCACTAGTGTGTAGAAAGAAACGCTGCGTTCTCGGTACAAGATCTAAAATTTCAAAAACATGTTCCCATTATTGCATTAATTGTGTAACGTAATCATGGAGTGAGATATTAATCTTTCTGCATTTCAATAAAGTATTTTCACATTATTACTCGAAGAATCGTGGCGAGCTTTCATGAAAATCACTTGCTAATTCACGCATTGACTCTTGAAAAGGATAAAGAAAGAAATACCGAGAACGTATCGCGTGAGAACATATAAAAAAAACCCTGTTAACGGGACATTATCTACATTCTAATCGTTTTCTTGTTTTCTCCACCCATCCCTCCTCATCTCTTCTCCGCTTCTCTTCGACATGAAACACACTGTCATACTAAACCGACCGACCGCCTCTCTCTCTCTGTCTCCCCCTTGACGGCACGTTGGGGGTGGCGGGCGAATTCACGTCATCGATCTGCACCCACCTGCACGATTATAATCACGATGATCGATCTCGCGGTATCGTGCGACGGAATAACGGAACATGGAACCGCTGACCGCTGGCCCGGTCGTCTTCACTCAACTTCAATCTACACGACATACTCTCGATCCAACAAATCATGTTAATAATATATATATATACGTATATCTATACACACACACACACAATCTGCTGGAAACTACGTCTACACGTGTAACGACCAACACTGCTTGCCACATGAACAACAACACCACCAACAACAACAATGACAACGGTAACAACGATGACAAAAACAACAATACCAAAAAATCGTGTCACCTCACGCAAAAAAACCATAACATGGGACGTGCGTCTGTTGGTGGTACATACGTGGGCGAGGAAGGACGGAAACGGCGGCTGGGTTTCGGGAAGAAGGGGAAGTCCTCCTTTACAGTTCACAGGAGCGAGGAGGTCCTGCCGGAGGACACGGCCAGCGGCAGGAGCGGAAGACAGCCGAGCTCGGCGAGCAGTGACGGCGAAGGAAGCGCCGATGGCGACAGGTCCGATATAATCGACGATACTCCCCCACCGCGCGTTCAGCAACTCAACTCTCCGAAACTTTGTTGCCCCTATGAATGTTCATGCTCAAAGAGAAATTTTTGAAATCGTAATTACGAACGTTCTACGCTGCGACTTGATCTGTTTTAACCGAATTTTTCTTTTATTAACACGTACTTTGCCGGGGAAATAGTTCCTGAAATTTGTAAAAGTATTTGTTTAAATTCTGTAGTTTTATTGGCGATTAATCGGTGGTCCGTGAATTAGGAAAACGTTGCGAAAGGAAAGTTTGAAGTTTCCTGCTTATAACGGAGAGTCGGGTTTCTGAACGTTCAGAACTTTTACCCCCCGGTTTCCGTAGTTGCCCGATTCCTTACATTATGGGAAGGTGACGGACGAATCACGAGGAACGGACGTTCGGTATTCTCTGTAAGAATCTTGTTCGATCTCGAATGACGCATTGCCCTGGCGCGAAAAGATCACAACGTCGGCTTTCGCTTTGTAAACAAGAAAACCGTACCTCAGGAAACATAATACACGGTGTTGCAGTGCGTCGATTCGATCGCAATCGATACTGGCAATTTAGCCGAGTGTCGAGCCTTCGACGAAATGTGAGTATGATCCTTCGGAAGGTTCGTGGCAAAGGAAACGAGAAAAGAGTCACATCGCCGATCACGAACACTAACGAACAAATAAAAACAAGAACACGTAGGTTATGATATCACAGAGACTGTGTTTTAAAGGGTGCAGGACGTTCGCAATTATTGCGACGGAAACATACAACGTTTTTGTTAAGTGCTAGGCAAAGCATCGAAAGACATTTTTCGTACTGACCGTGTTTCGAAAATATTCACAAAATTGTTTCGACTGTATAGTCAATGCAAAGGAAACGGTGAATTTTTATTAAAAGAAAAGAAAGGTTTCACTATATTCCCTCCACGATGCATAAAAAAATTGTCCAATCATTTCAAACCCCAGTTAAAGAAAGTGCACAAGCTCATAAAATTTCACGACTTCCTTGTAATTCGTGGTTTCATATTTCTTCAATTACCCTTCAACGTCAGTGTCAAATCTGTAGTTATGATTTTTTTATACGACGCAGTACAAGATAAACTTGTGATTACGGATGGAATCGAGAATATCGCGATGAGTGGTAGGTAAGTTGGCAACATATCACTTTCTTACAGTCTTGGGAAAAGCAGAGATTCATAGAGCCCGAGGAAAAGTGTGCCGTACAATTTCCGACTCTTCTTCCCAACTACCGCTTGAATCTTCCACGAAATGGTGTATACACGAACAACATTTATACGTTGCACACCCAGCTATACATATTTTTGCATATTCGTTTGACAATGCTTTCTGTTAGATCGAGGAAGGTCAAAAGGTGCTGTACATATTTGCATCACAGGTCTTTGCGTGGATTTTGTTGAGAAACATGTCGTGTTCGATGGTTCAACGACAGCGTCTCACGGCAGTGACGTTTGCTTCCGAGTAACGGCATTGCTTAATAACGAGACCCAAAAATCGCACTACATGCTTTGTACGTTAATAGGATATTCATGGATTCCTTTTGTCTAATTTGCACTCTCACAAATCTGGTCCATCCACCCTCCCTTTCTTGACCGAACGAATTGGATTGATCGAGGATCAGCTCGAGCCTAAACGATTTCCCTGTCGTCCCGGAAACGCTCTTCCCTTCTGACAATGGCAATTTTTGAGAGTGCTATGGGTCTTAAGATATAGTCATGCATGCGAGGCATAGCCGCGATTATGTACCTACCGACAGCCTGCTTTAGGCTTAGACTATGTTTATATCGAGCGTATTTCTCTATTACTGCGGCTGACTGAATTCTGTGAAACTGTATCGTTGTGAGCAAACTAGCATTTAGATGACGTAGCTGCGTTTTCGTTATTGTCTAGGTAGCGCAAGTTCATAGAGTAGTGGCGCAGCACAGTAGAAACCGCGGGCAAGAAATGGCTTTACAAAGTTGTCTCATTAATTCTCGATTACAGGAAATGCGAAGAATTCACATCGAAGAGCGGCGACCGGTCGAAGGTTCGCCGATCCACCTGTGTTTCTCAAACCACCCGTCTGCTTCCCGATTAATCGTACTCGCTTTTCCTCTTCTTCCAGGCTCTAACGCACCTCTTTCCAAACGATAGCCAGTACCCGACCATACGATTTCGCGATAGCACATAAAAGCTTAGGACGTTTAGGTGACAAAAAAGAAAAAGAAACGTATCGTAGAAGCACCTTTCATGACCCGTTCTAGCTTCCTTCAATCCCCCGTCGACACAATGAGCGCAAACGGAATGCCAACTCTTTGACCCCCGAGCGAGAAAGTCACTCGCTCTCCGAGGTCCGCCAAGGGTGGATCGTCATCGAAGGTGGAGAAGGGGGGTGCAAAGGGTCGCGGAGGCTCAGAGGGAGAGGCAGATATGTACGAAAGAGAGGGTGCAGTTCCGCGAGAGGAGAAATAGTCGCACAGCAGGTGCCGGGAAGGAAAGAAAAGATCTGTCGTTCAGTGGTGTTTCTTGTTTGGTTTTTACAACGCAGAATGCGGCATCGGCGCCGGGGGGATGATCGTCTTAGGCGGGGCTGTCGGCAACGAGCCGCGCGGGGGCTCGTCGAGCCGTAAACGCAACAGCACCCCGAGCAGCATTCAACGATCAGAGGAGATCGTGCCACCTTATCAGCGCTACGAGGTCGGCAAGCAGCCGGGCTCGGCGGCCAGCGACACTGCCGGAAGTCTCAACTCGATCTCGAGTTCCGAAGGAAGCTCGTAAGTAGTGGACAACAACCACTATCCACGCATCACCTGCCGGCCGATTCTACAACCGGACGCGCGAGTTCTCTGTCACTCTGTCTCTCTATCTATCTATCTATCTCTCTCTTTCTCTCTGTCTCTGCCTCTGCCTCTCTCTTCTATCTATCTGTCTGCATAGCTATCCACCTCTTTCCGGCTATCCTCCTCCTACGCTCTGTCCATCTTTCATCGCCATTCACGGTAAAAGCATTTGTTTTTCAACGATAAACCGTTGGCTAGATTCGAAAAAAAGCAAAGCAGAGGACAGTTCTGACCTTACGTGGCTGTGTTTTATAAAAATAAGGATTAGCGTGTACAGAATATTTAATTGTTTAAATTTAATATCTTTGTATGTCGTACGTGTACAGTTTCTGTAAAAAAAATCGTGTATTAGCACCATTTTACAATTAGTCATTCCTTCTGTCTATGATTCTTGCATCATCATCTATTTTCTCTTCTTCCTTCATACTGAAGCACCCCCCTCCCTTTAAATCTTTGACCTTCGATGTTCTTCGAGTGTGTGTTTTTGTTCTGCTAAATTGAAGCGTGCGTCAAAAATGAAAATATACCCATTCAAATGACACCATTAGTCTCTATTGCGAATGTCAAATTCAGAGCATTCTTTAAAGTGATTTATTAAACTTTGCGAGACAAATGACGCGCGTTTCTGTGTCCTCAAGTTCTTTGAGATAATGGAACGTTCGTACCTGTGGTTTCGTGTCTCTATTTCCCATGAAAAAAAATAGTCAATGTTTTAGATCCTCGTTCAAAGTCACACGCTTATTCACGTGTCGTGTATTTAACGGTGTGTGGGTGTTACACTTTAGTAGATGCAATTCCATTTCCCACTGCAATTCCATTCTCTTTCACTCGAACCCGGTACTGAGCACTTCCTGTTCGCTGTAGAAACGAAATTCACCCTGTGCTATTAATATCGACCAGTGTTCAAGGCTATTTATCACGAGTTACATCTTTCTCCTTTCTTCAATTAATAGACCAGAAGAGTATTCAATTAATTTTTCCTTACATCATATCGATAGACGTTATTAATACCTTCAATTAGTATTGGAAAATTATTAATATTGCGGAGCTTGCAATGTGTTGTCCGCAATAATTGTCAAAATAGTTGATATTAATAGTAGATTTTCGTTGAAATATAGGTGTGAAAATAAATGTGCTCCTTGGAGATGTTGCTCATTTATCACGATCGCTCATTATCAATGTTGTGCCGTCTTCTTGGCTTTTTGCTTGGATGTCGTGTTCAGTTATCACACACGCCCCTGGAGCACAACTGTACGTATCACTTGCACCGTGTTTTACCGTTGTACCCCGTACAGCGGTCTTATTGTATTATTCTACTTACTTTTAATGTCGTTTCCCTTGCTGATACGGCACGAGGACTCCCAGGAAGAAATCGATTGGATCATCGAAATAACATTTTTGTCCATGGACTTTCGAGTACCTCCCAGTGTCCTTTTTCTATAAACTGTATTTTAACGTAGCATAGATATTTGTGATGTGCTCGACGTCGTTAGGATGCGTATTGAATTGACAACACGAAGTGAATTGATACTGACGTTTACGCATTGCAAGAGGCCTTTGTCAATTCAAGACGAAGGAAAGGATAAATATGATGGAAGATGTGATATTTTTGATGAGGATATTTTTCACCGAATGCAAATACATTGTCGTTCCTCGAGGATGATGTGAGATTCACCAGGGTGACATTCTTATTTTGCAGACTTATAGAAATAATGTGTTTATTTTTTTTGACGGTGTAATGACAACGAGCCCGACGAGAGGTAATGATCAACGTAAGTCAGATCCAGGATTATATTATCAAGTAGGCATGCCAAGTAGACTACGTAAGGAACGATCGAAACGATGGTAATCCGTCGGGAATTGATCGAAGCGCACAGAGGATACATGGTTTTTCGGAAAATGCCTTCCTTTCGATTACGATCGGTTACGGTCGTTGCGCATAATACGACGTATTTCCGCCTTAGAGCGATTTGCATGGGTCATTAGCTTGCGAATGTTCTACTAACTTTTGACGATCTTCTATGTGTACATATTACTGATTGACTCCACTACACTCTACACTACACTTTCAGCGTCAGCTCTTTCTATCTTAAACTGAATGAGGTGTGTTCTCTTTTTCCGATGAACTTTCGTCGAAGGCTTGTGAGAATCGTCCTTCGCTCCCGCGGGAGAGCGTCCTTCCTGTCTTTCGCCCTTCTCGTGTCTATCGATCTACAAATATGTCCAGACACTGATTTCCATTGAGCAATCGAACGAATCTCGAACGTTCTCAGTGATCCCTTGAGTAGATCGAAATGCCAAAAGTTTCGTACGGTTTGCGTTTAGCCGAAATTCCGTTTACACCCGCAAACGGCCGAGGACTTTCGGTTTCCGATAAATACGTTGTTTTGAAAACCACAGCTGGTCTCCTAGCCTGCGATTGTCAGGCGAAACGGGGCAGCTGAGGGACTTCATCGAGGACCTCGGACCTGGCCAGATGGTCGGCAGACAGGCACTAGGTGCTCGCTGCCTCGGCGAGATTCAACTCTCCCTCAATCAGAGCAAAGGTTACCTGGAAGTCGAGGTCATACGTGCCAAAGATTTGAAGGCGAAACAAGGGAGCAAAGTCATTCCAGGTACGTCTCGTCGAACGAATCGAAACCTGTAAGCGTTGAAATTAAACTCATGGGTAGTACAATTTTCTTAAAGTAAACTTATTTGTGATTTTGCCGTGATCGGTCTGATGATCTCCAACATTTCAGCTCCGTACGTGAAGGTTTATTTAGTGAGCGGCAAGAAATGCATAGCCAAGGCGAAGACTTTAACGGCGAGGAAGACGCTGGACCCGTTCTATCAGCAGACGTTATCTTTCAGAGAAAATTGCCGAGGCTGCATACTGCAGGTAAAAATGCATTTGAACAAGTCCTTAGACGATCTCATCATACATCTCAATCAATGAATATATTTTTATTGTCCATATATAAGTTAGAGGTACACGAACATAAATATGTTACGAAATTTAAATCATTTAAAAAAATACCTGTATCATTTAATTAATATAATCGACGCAGAATAAAAATAGAACAGTTTGAAATATATTTAAATGATCTTATGGACCGTTATGGAAGTTAAATTTTTGATTCGTGATTACAGGTGACCGTGTGGGGTGACTATGGCCGGTTAGAGGGGAAAAAGGTGTTCATGGGGATTGCACAGATCGTGCTGGATGAACTGCACCTCTCTGAGATGGTGTTCGGGTGGTACAAGCTGTTTGGCACCACGTCCCTGGTCAGTGGGCCCCCATCCCTAGCTTTATCCCGTCGATCCTCAGCCACGTCTCTCGAGTCTTTCAAGATCTAAAAATCCCGCGTGGTTCCTCCTCGACGAACGTCCGAATCGCTATGGATCCCTTTACTGCCAGTCCAATAACACGAACGTCGCGTCATTGGCATTATGGCAATTATTACGAAATTCAAACGCGAATCCTCGTTACTTACTCTCTTCCCCGAGCAGTCGACAGGACACTAATTTCAATAAAATAATGAAACGCCTGTGGTAGTCTACCGAGCAGTCGGTTCTTCATTAAAACCCTTTCGTATCTGTACCAATGATTTCGCACGATGAGCAGTGTCGTGTAATGAGTCGTGTAAAACCGTTCGTTCACGTTGCAAGAACGTTTTTACGAGAATTATACGCAATTCGCAATCTCTCTCGGATTGATGGAACGAATATTCGTCGTCCGTGTGCCCGACGTTTCTGGATATTGTAAAATCCATAACCGAGGGGAGAGGAGGGAGAGTAAGGAAAGTCGTATAAATCGCGACGGAAAGGAATGTCTTGCTTGCAAGGACGATGTGCGCGAGTGCAGAGAGTGAACGTACCGTGTGAGAGGACATGTCTTTCTAGAAACACCACTAGCACATCACATATCATGTACGGCATACATCTCAGATGAGCCACTAGTCCGTAGACTAGCTGTAGACGTAGCGGCCATGTTCCCGGAGCGCCAGATAGTTTTAGGTACGCACTGAGATCAAGGCATCGTTCGTAGATATTTGAACAACGACTTTATGTGGGTAACGCTACACACACTAACACACTCTTGATCCATCAAAGTAATCGCTGTTAAATAACGAAACCGGAGATTGATCTTCCTTGTAATTGTGAATTAAAGGCGAATTACACTGTCGGTAGTCTACACACGTAAAGTCGAAGACACTTGTTGTTGCAAGCATTTTATTATTCGACCTTCCAATTTGTATCAAAGTATTCATTGGCTTTAAACTATCCTATGCTGAAGAAGATCGCTTATTTTCTTATGCGACGACGAAGTAACGACCCGAGTTTAAGGATATCGAGACACTGGATTCCGTAGTCGGGGTTTCGTTGCTTCGATCACTTTTTCCAGCCTTATTACGTGTTTTTTCCCCTCTGTAGTTCGATCTGTATCAGTGCAGTTTTTGTTTCCTGACCCGTTCTTTCTGTACGTAGGAAAAATTAAATTCGACCGAAGAAGATGGAATTTGACAAGTAATTCAATATGCATCATTCATTTCCACAAAAACTCAGAATGGTATTAATTGATCTCTGGGTGGATATTCTTTTCATTTTCATAAGAATAAGTTTTTAATAAAGACCATTGAAAATCCGAAATTATACTCCTAAAATATTTTGTAAAGCACTGTTTGCATTCCAAGTCTTGTCGACATAAATTTCCTTAGCTATACCAAAGATGTACATTTCCTAACGTTGCTTGGTGTTGATCACAACTTTTAAACGTTCAGTTTCTGCACACCTTTTCTCGATTTTCGTATAAACCTGTACAAAGCGTAGTTTTATGAGAAGCAAGATATTTATCTAACCGAAGTATTAATTAGTATCGTAATTACGGGGTAAGTTTGTGCCGTGTGTGGAGCCTTCTGTATAACTTCATTTCTAAGCCTTGAAGTATCTTATACTTGCAATGCCACGCATAATATTTCGACTAAATTAAAAAAAAAGAAAACTGATAAAGCTTCATCGTACCGTAAATTATGCGGAAGAAGCTGCATTCGTTATTCGATACTTCTTGACGCCTGATTTTCGCGGGCAAACGATAATTAATAACTCTTGGGTCTTCTTGCATTTTCTTACAGTGAACTCTGTGCGAACGGAGTGAATTGTGGGCCGACTCGGACTAACGCGTGACGTGCTAGAAAAATTGTTTGATAAATAACGAGACCGACGACAGTCGCTTCGAGTGGTCGGACATTTATCTGCGTGGCGATGAACCAAGTTAAAAAAAAAGATAAAAAGTGGAGTGAAACACCAAGACAACGTCGTCGAGCGAACGCGCTGCAACGAAGACACTTGAAATCCATGCGACTGTCGGAGAAATCCGCATGCGTTTGTACATAATTCAAGACACTGTGTGCACATTCCGAAGATGGGGACACCTCGTGAAACCAACGACGGTTCCTTCGACCCTCGTCGCAATGGACACTAATCCATCGTCGGAAACATTTCTTTTTTTTTTTGGTCCAGGATCTCACTGTTAGTCGCGTATTTACTGTAAATATTAAGATAACTATAAATAATGGCGGTGTGTATGTTTCGCTCATTCGAATGGATTCACCACGCGATGTCACGTATATATACATATATATATATATATATATTTGTTATTTCGTCGACTTACAATCTCAACTCGATTCAATGTTTCTTCACCACTCGCATGCTTCGTCACGTGCCATAAAAACACACATACACACACACATACACGTATACAGACATACACAGACGTCATTCTATTCTAATTTGAAAACGTAAGTCGACCTAAGACGAAGGAAGCTACCAACTCAATACCTTCCGACTGATTTTAAGTGGGTTAAAATTCTGCGTACGTGAAATATTAATAATTAACGGGTGAACGTTAATGATATTACTGATACGACTTTCGTTGCAAGTATTTACTTTCACAGTTCACTGTCAACTATATGTTTCCTGCTCTTTTGAATGTACACAATTGTCACTGGTTTCAGGAAAATAGATGACTCTCACGAATCCGACCTTTTCATGAATTTTTTATTGAAAATTTGAAGGTCGTTTTTTTGTAAAGTTTCTTTTGTTCACGCATAATTATTACATTTTTAACCCCTAAGTAATCGTTGAAATAGTAGAACGTGTACCACGCAGAGTTTGACACACCTTTGAAACGGGGAAAAAACGAGAATCCCAGTGATTGTGCCGATTTTTCTTTAGTGAATCCTTTTTGTCGAAGAGAGAAATGCAAAATTTCTTTAATCTGGCTCGCGATAAAAGCAGGTAGTAGATCCCCGATGTATCGACCACACATGCCGCAATTTAGGTAATCCTTACTCTAAAATCGATCGAATCTGGACTGCGGGTAAGCGCGTATCAGCGTATCATATACGTAACATGCTTAACTAGAGACGTATAGCAAAGAAAATGCTTTTTTACTCGTGAAAACAAGAGGTATACCAAACGTAAGCATGTATGTATATATGCGAATATATGCGTGTATATGTACACGTATGCATGCATATAGAGTCTTAAAACACACGACTAAAGGTCGTATGTAAAGTACTGTGAAGAGAAACTATTACTATGAGACTATTTCTAAATAAAACATTTTGCAAATGCACGGGGTCAGTAGAACCGGAGAAGGGAAAGGGGGGCGAAGACGTATTAATTACACACAAATGGTATAATTCTGTAATAGCGGATGGTAATCGTCGGAATATACAAGACTACGGTGTAATTCGTTGAGTTTGTCATCAACCGGCTATGTATAAACGCAAGATCGCTGGCAAAATTCTTTTGGACTTCTGTCTTCTGGAGTTCTTCGCTATGAAAATTCTACAATCACGATATCCATCTAACGCCTTCAATTTGAGTTATAGAATAAAACGGGAACTTCTACCGCAGGAGCGTTATTTTCAGATGAAAAGTGTCTTTTTACTCGGCGAAACGGTCAGTGAAGAGAATTTCCGGCGTGGACGATTTTTCATACCGTGCATTGCGAAAGCAGGCAAAGGACTTTCGCCGGCGGATAAATCATTTTGTACAACATCTCAGTTTGCCCGTCACCGGAAGTCTCTTTCCCTCGTACGCGAGCTGTACAGAATTCTATGTCCCCTAATATCCGCTGCCTACGGGCTCGTTTTTTACTTTACAACTTCTTGCTGAAAGGCAATTGGTCCCTCCGCGAGGAGCAGATTTTCACGCGGATCCTATCGATAAGAACTGTTAACGCTTAAAACATAATGATATTGCATATCGTACACAGACGTAGAAATCTGATAATTAGTAGAGCTGGACTTTAAACGTATGGCGCGACGACACAGCCGGATTTCTTCTTTTTTACGCTCACATTGACGAGTAAAGGTCTTTATCGGTGAACCGAATTCGGCCCTGCCATGCGGAAATTCCGTGGTAATTGTTCGTCGAACGCGATCGAATGTGGCCCTCGACGCGATCGATGAGCAAGAGCATCGTTTTAGGAATGTACAGGGATTACAGAATTACACAAGACTTGCGACAAGAATTATGCGCAAAATTTCATTACACATGCGTACTCGGAAACAGGACCTGAAAAGCTTCGTAAATTCAACGACATTCCCGTCGACGAAATTTATTATTCGACCGACAGGGATGCGAATTAACGTTGTTTTCTGAGGAATGGCTAAAAATTTCGCTTAATCGACGGCACTTCCTTCCGAGTATAGTGAACTGGGGAATACTTGAAAGTACACGATAAATTTGTTGAAAGTATAGTAATTAACGATCGAGTCGAAAGATTTTCAGACGGTAAGGTGCGACTCTCATTACTGTGCTTTTGTGTAAGACGTTTTGACCGAGTCAAGTATGTCCTGAGTTTACTATGCGTCATAGTAATTACCATTGTAAAATTTTCTCTATGTACCGAAGAAAGTGTATGGAAAAATCGTATATAAAATTCGTGTTATCCCACGGAGAGCGTGCAAAGAGAAATGGCAAGAGTTTCCACTTAAGCTCAATGTACACTCTATACATACCTTAAACGCATTAATGTAATATCCGATTGTTGACTTTGGAATTTGGTGCGGGCGAACGAACCGTGAGGATCGATCCCAGAAAGTCTCCGAGCTAAACCATCGATCAAGTTCGATCTGACGTCGTGGATCAACGAGAAACCGAAAGAACGCACGTTCGGTTTTTGTCCTCCTTGCCATGTCCATCTGTACATAGGCATGCTCAAGTCTTAGGATCGACACAACCATCGTAAATCATGTATACATAAATATATAATATCGACGAAACGAACAAATTAATATCCGACTTTGTACCTATATACTTATAATTTAATTAACGGAGGGAGGACGAGAAAAAAGTCTTAAATTAATATCGACACGATTAGTCAAAGCAAACGAAACACGGGGGTGTATATTTCGGAAGAGATTGTATCTACGGCCAAGTGGGTCAGCTCGAGTCGAGAAAGACACAGTCGACGGGGTACCACTTTTATCGAACGTAGCAAGCCAGCTTAGGTTTACGAATTATCATGGGAATTTGCGCGAAAGAGTGCGCAAACGTACGCGGAAAAAAGGATTTCGATCGTCATTTCAATTCACTTTACACGATTATACCTCGCGAAACTATATTTCAAAAGACTGTCCTGCATCCAAAAATGCATAATACTGTTATTTCATTTCGATGTTGACAAATCTAATTGTAAGATTCCGCCGAAATTTGATGTTCCACAGTTCATCGGTTACTTGCACACGGACGTAGTTTCATTTGGATGTTTTTATATTTCAAAATTAATGAAAGGATCAAAGTTATTCTAAATGGTGGTACATTAGTTAAATCGTTGTCGTTAAATTAATGGTTGGAATATATGAAAAAAGCCTTTTTTCCGTGCACGTGGGCGGCTGTGTACAAAGAGAGCGAGAGAATGAGAGAATACGAGAAAGTGAGGAACGTTTATGAGAGGAAGAGGAGGGGTAGGTGCGGAAGGGAAGGGCAAGTTTCTCGTACGGAAAACGTGAGAAACGTTCCGAAGTGAAGAGAGAATATAAAAACGGTGCGATTAGACAGCGTTTGGGGAGACGCCAGCCGAGAACTCCGCGATGTTCGTCCTTTTTTCCCAAGAGGTACGAATGCAGATCGGTGAAAAGTAAACCTTGCTGAGCGGTAATGAAGCCACCGAGTTTTCACGTAAATTGTGTAAATATGCGTAGCGCGCGTAATCAGCTTGATAAGAAACCAAAAAAAGAGACACTTACGCAAGGTGAAAACACTGAGAAACTGGCATGTCGCTCGAGGAGTTCGCGGCAGGAACGCCGTAAAACGATTTAATATAAAAAAAAGAAGCGTTAGTGACTGTATCCAGTATAAATATACCAGATAAAAGAATACCCCCCAATGCCAGACATGGCGTGTGACAATAAAGTGATTCAATGATCTTGTCGATTTTTAATCCCAGCAACCCGTCATATTATTGTATATACATCTCAAAAAATGACAGCGTATATCTTGAAGATTTACGAACTTCTTCAAGAAATCTCATACTACAAAAGTAGTAACGAAAGTTTTCTAGGTAAAAAAAATTAGCATTTTAATAGTAGTACTTTCTTCAGAAAATAAATTGAAAACAGAAAATCAAAGGAAACTTTTCCACTTCTTACAATACTTCCCGAGGTTTTTATTTATATCGAGAAAAGTAATTAGACATACTTTAATTTCCTGGTCATTCAATTTCGCGAAATTGTAAGAAAAAATCAATTATAATTCACATGTCTGTGTCAAGTGTATTTTATCTTGACAAAAAATAAAAATCAATCAACATTTATCTAAAAGCGCTGTTACTCATAAGGTAATAGTCTATCCATCAGTAATATTCTTTTACGAATATGATTACAAGTATTATTACGAAGGAATGATTAACAAAGAATAAGGAAGGGAGAGATAAGTAATGGTCTTACTTTTAAATTTTGCTAATTTATTATGTACTGAAAATGATAACTGGTTTACTATCAGTACAAAGGTCACACAGTACACAGGAACTTCGCTAGAGGGCGATACTTATTCAAGAAATTCAATTCACATTCAGTTGGCGCCGTTGATTCAGCGGCCATTACAGAAGAAACTAATTTTTTGCAATCACGCTACGTATTTTACTTCTTTGCAAGTAAAACTTTAGTCATCTACAGCTTACACATAGTTTGATACAATTTTGAGTTATTTTCGGACAAATTATTTATGCGAATTCAATAAAATATACAGAGAATATGATCCTTTAATAAAACCGAATTTTAAGGACACAGTATAATATAAAAAATATAAAAATTAGGAACGCCGTCCTAAAAACAATGAGTATATTTCGCTTAGTTTTTAACAAATGGTTTTTCGTACAAGTAGATTTTTTTCTCTGATAATTGCGTAAATTTTTTTATAAACAGAAACGTTTAATGTAGCGTTCGGTTGGCTTGTAAAGTCGGCCGATGCGGTATTAAGACTTGGGTAAGCTCATTATCGCGTGTCGGCCGGTCGTTGTAATGTATGCGAAGCAAGGTAATAAAAATCGACTTATACGTTGCCGCGCAACGTTCCTATCGGGCAGCACCCTTCTAGGTGTCGCTAAAACTTTAATCAAAGTGAGATTAGCAGGGGCCACCCGTGTACCGCCCCCTGTTTTATTAAACGGGACTCGATTACCAGCCGTACGGGACCCTTTCGCCGTTTGTTTTCCATTTGCTTCTTCACCGTCCGTTCATCGCGCACTTTTCACATAATTCACGCATCGTGAATTTACATTAAAGAGGGAGAACGTTGCACAGCTACTAGGCTACTATGCATTTTCCCTCTGTTTGAATACAGCCCACAAGATTAAGATGAAAACTGTTACTTCATTTACAATGACGGTTTTGTTATTTATAAATAACTTGGGTGAGTAGTAAGGTCGAAAATTCGAGGTAATTCAGCTCGTGAATTTTGCCTCTGAGGTTTACAATTATTGGCAAACTGTTGTTCCGCGACTGTATAAATTCATTTCGACGTTCACGTATGATTTGCTAAAACGGATAATTTTGGTTCGGAAACGCGATAACGACCCCTGGTAAAGACACGATGATTAAGGGACAGCTTGCCGGAGACACGTTTAGCCATCGACGGAGGGGTGAGTAGGCGGGAAGTGATTCAATCTCTGCGTAATCCCTGTAATCCCGGGAGTATATCTTAGGGCTCCTATACTCGACCCACGGGTAGGGCCTTTTCTCCTTCTTCATCTTTACCCTCGCCCTTCGCTCGCTCGTTTCCCCCAAAATGCCTTAAACACATTGTTTTCTTCTAACAGACAGAAAATTATCGATTATTGAATCGACCGTTTTCCATGCGATACTGAAATCAATGATAAAATCCTGGGTTACAGAAACGAAATCTGTGAATAATTTCGTTCTGAGAACAAATCTTGCATGTTTTATTTAAACCTAGCGATAGCTACGGCTTTTAAGGCAAGAGAAGAAAAGATCGTTTTGATTAAATGTAAAGATGGGTAGGACGAAAGTGCAAACATAAGTGTCCTTGGAAACTGGGAATTTCGAAAGCTGACGAGCTCACTCCGCCTATGTTTACATCGAGGGGTGCGTAAATTCTCCGACTTCGTTTGCCCCCTCCCCGCCTGCCGGCAGCTTAACACTAATGAATCTGATTTGCATCTGATGCCGATGATCTTCGATCCTCTGCCCCCCTGCGTCCTCGAATTATTTAAGGTCTTCCTCGTAAAAGCGCCAATGATTAATTACGCGACGATCGTACTGCTATTACACGCATGCTAATCCTACCGCGGCTAAAAAACAGTTCCTTATCTTATAAAGTCCGTGATTACCAAAGGAAACTGTTATCGTATTTCTTGGATTTTTCGTTTTTGTATGAAGATGAATGAAAGGAGAAGGTTACTCATAGAATTGCATTTAAATGTCCGGCTTTAACAGAAAGTGGAAAATAGACTGAAATCGTAATCATATGATTAATTTGAATGTAGGCAATTCTGCCAATAAGTGGTTTAGAGTCCTCGGAATGTCGACGAATGGTGTAATTCTTCCTTTCAGCGGGGATTCGTTTGGCGTCCCAGGGAAATTGTTTTTACAATCGGCTGACCAATGGTTATTTGACGTTTCACGAATGTCCTCGCTTTGTAGGGATTTGTCGAAAGATTGATAAAAATGACCATACGTGGGAGACGGGCAGACGAGGAGAGGAGCCGGGAACGGCACGGAGGAGAGCTTTGATTTGTGGCCGTAGGAATTTACGTGTAGTATCCGTGGGTTTTGTTGGCTCCATGCTCGACAGGTCCGTGTTTGATGGGCGGGGTGCCCTCCGGATATCTTTCCACGTTGCCCCGCCTCCGCCACGATCGTATTATCGCTCGGACACGAAAACTTTCCCCCGAGAGAGCTATTGTCTTTCCAGAAAAAACGAAAACAAACTGCACCAGCTACGTGCCAGACGAGAAAAGACCATTTCACATTCAGTCGAAACAATCCTGAATATTTTCAGATGCATCAATGAGCAATTTTGTTTTCATTGTAAATCAAAATAGACCTGTAATCTAAGTAGAGTAAAAGGTATTAGTTTTTTTACGACTATTTTGAAAAGAGAATATTACGTGGACGAAATATTGTATTAGCAATTCACAATTTACATGTGAAAGTAAACGGTATTGTGGTTTATTAAAAGACCTTCGTCCTTGTCACGCGAAGCACTTTTTGCCAGTACTCCAGTTTATGTTATAACTTTCCTTTGTGCAGCGGAGATTACGAATTCATAAATCTCTTTTTATCCCCGAGAGAGCGATGAATTCATTGATTTATTTATATATCCTCCGGTCCCTCGGTGCGAAGCAATATTGGTTCGGCGACACCCCACACGCGTATGTATGTGTGACGTGGTTGAAAAATTCAGGGTCCCAGGGATCATCGGCGGTTCATAATCTAATTAAAAACTCCCCTTGGCTTTCTCAATCCCCCCCTCTTTCCCCGATGCTGCCTCATATTTTCGATATTAACGCGCGCCAACGACGGACACGTGCGACAGACGTAGCTTCTCGAATTAATGCGAAGCCGCAAAACCAGTGGTCGGCTCCCTGTTTGCGCAAGGATCGCCTGCCATTTTTATTTGCTTAGGACCCACGTGCTTCGAACGATTTTCTCAGTCAACGAGAATCCAACGCTTTCGAATCAGTAACAGGCCGTAATCGTTGTTTACCCGAGTTCCG
Source organism: Hedychridium roseum (assembly GCA_963989215.1). Taxonomy (NCBI): domain Eukaryota; kingdom Metazoa; phylum Arthropoda; class Insecta; order Hymenoptera; family Chrysididae; genus Hedychridium; species Hedychridium roseum. The sequence goes on from OZ022314.1 coordinate 5,653,253, forward strand.
TGGCATCGTAGTTTCTGTGTACCCAGTGGGTAGTTAGAATAAAACGTGGGACCAACGAACGGGAAGTTACGTTAGGGTGGCAAACTTGGAAAGCATGATAAATTTAGCCAAGCCAGTCGGAAATTACGGTACCATATATAAATTCGAAAAAAATGAGAAATCTTTGCCAGTTTTTATGAGACTATTGTGTTGTATCGAAAAATCGATTGCTTTTCTAAACTCCATGTCTTGAAATTTGTTTTCGATTCATTCATATGAATCATTTAATATCGTGTTTATTTGTAAGAGACGACGGATATCTGAGCTTAATCGCGATGATATATACATCGGCTTAACTGAAGACCGAAGTTGGATTCTGACGATATAGTATATCTGAGCTTAATTGGCGGTGCTATGAATGTGGAAACGAATCTGCTTTCTACGGGAAAACCTCGGTAAGAGGGAGACCGGTCGTGTATACAACAATCAAGTTGTCACGGGCGCGATTATCCGTTTCCAGTTCATAAAGTCCCCGAAAGTGCACAATGCCGGCTAACTAGGCGTGGTTCGGTTTTGAAGAGGGTCACCTGGTATAGTATAGCGATGTGTATAACGTGCGTGTACCTACGCCTATACATAGGTACCATTCGGACCTATATATTTACTCGCGACGATCTCACACCCAGAAACATCCTTCTGACAGGTTGATACCTCACTATAACAGTGCAACGCGTGTCAAAAGTGCCAAGCTTCTCTGTCACGATCATCGTTCCCGGGACCTTAGATTTTTCCAACGGGTGCTAAACCACCGTCCAAGCATAATCACGTCTCACCAATTTTTTTTCCACCATACCCTTTCATCGTGAACCGGAATTATTCGTGCGACAGCAAACCTACACGGGGTTAAAAGAGTTGGATAGTCGATACTTTCGTCCCCTTGCTTTCCTCAACACTGATATACATATTCTATTGGTTCATACAAGTTCTTTAAACATCACCTCAATTTATACGTTTTAGCATATGGATATTTATAATCGTGTTTGTGAATAAGAATGATAAGAAAGTTACAGAGATATGCCACTTAAAACACTTTTTAACCAATTAAGATCCGTCCGTTTATTTATTATATTAATTTTTCGTACACGTGCTACTTATAAATTTCATTCCACGACTGATTTTAAGGATTCTTATGCCTTCGTACCTGGAAGGCATGCGGGTAACATAAAACGAGTTTAAAAATGAGATACTCCATGGCCGTTTAGACGTTCGATTTGGAGTGTAGTTTTTTATGGACGAACCGTTGCTTTGGCATTTCGTCGGTGGTTCCACCTACTAACCAGGACATTGGAGGACGATTCTCTCGGTCCTTTATCCAGGACACCGATCTCCTCTATTCCGCGTTTCCTCGCGCGTTACCGACAAAGTGACAAGCCTTATCTGGCACACGGGATCTCGATAGCGGGATGATGTATACGCGTGGGCGTGGCGCGTTCGAGGTCCAAATTACAATCCCCTGGGCAATCATGGGAGGACGGCACCAGGACGAGGAGAGACACAGAGATCGTCCTGTCGACCTGGAAACCCTCTCCCTTCGTCTTCTGTCTCCCTTTCAATCTCCGCCGCTTACGTTTCCTTCTTTCCCGATACCTACTTCCTTTGACATTTTTCCTACTTGTCCTTCGAAACACAGTACAAGGGTCTTAACCAAGACTTTCGGGACAAGTAGGTTATTGTACTTTGCTTAAAAAATGTAACCAGTATTGTACAATTGTAGGGAGATAACAAAATTATTGCTGATAGGGCTTTAAAAAATGACAATGTTTCTTATAACTACATTGGACTACTTGTACAGGGGACCTGTTGAACTTGTAAAATGTACGGAACTAAACAAATTTCACTGCTTTTTATAAAAAGTTTTTCATTTTTAACGAATACTTATGTAAAGTACAAAGAAGAATTCTTCCGTATGCTTTCTGTCCTTCGTTTTTCGGTGTCTCTTGTTTCTCCTTCTCCTCGACTTCATTTCTTCATGCTACTTTTCTATCTCTATACTGACGCATCGTCCGTGTTTATCTATATCTCCATCTTTCTGATCCGTCACCTCGGTGCCCTTTTCCCTCCCTCGTTTCATTGTTTGGCCGATGACAGGTGGGCTTGTTCCACGAAGGAATGAGGGCGCACCTTTCCCTTCTCCGTTGGTTTTATGCCGAAATTGCACGCGTAAATTCCCGCCCTCGCCGGAGGATCCCTCGATTTTCCACGACGCAGTGCCTACGTGATTTACTTTCATGCCGAGGACCTCCAGACTGGACCGTCTATCAGCCAGTAGTTTCGAAAAAGTATTAGGAACTCCCTAATCTCGAGGAGAAATCGTTTAAAACTTTACCGTAATAATAATAATGTGCTTCATTTTCTTCTAAACTTGCAATTATTATTTTCACGCACCAGGAAGTCGAGACGCAATGAACCCCTGCAGATCTAAGTAATTTTTCCTTTAATCAAAGGTATATTTCGAAAAGTATCGCTTACATGTCGGTAATGATTTTTTTCCTCATTAGCATCTCTCGTTCGTTTCGTAGAGGAGTCCGTAAGGAACCTGCAAGTTTGTTAAAGCCCGCTTAAGCAGATTAGAATGGCGTCGGTGCGCGTTTCTCTTCCAGGACGTTGAGAATCGTCCGCCTGATTTTGTATATATATTTATTCTTCTTGGATTAGCCCGATCTCGGGGATCCGTGAAAAGCCCTTTCGGGCCAAGTAATCGGTGATCCTGCTGCCCTCTCGCCCTCTTTCTTCTTTCATCCTCTCCCTCCTCATGCCAAAGCTCCCCTTAGATTTTTGTTTGTTGCTTCCGCGGATTAGGCGCGACCCTCGTACCGTTTTCGGATTATGGGCGGGCGCGCGCGCGCGACTTTGTCACCGTCCGCTGGAAAACTCTCAGCCGTTTCGCCCTCCGAAACGCATTTTTCCAAGTTTTAATAAGATTACTTCACAGAGATCCCAATATCACCTTCATCAAGGCTCCAAATACAACTCCAACGACTGTGATTGTCGTCAACTTCAAGTACCATACAATATCGGCATTTCGACATCACTTCTTTACCCCCTGGCGTTTATTAAAAACCGGGAGAATTGATCGACCGAGTCTCGCATTCGATTGATTTGCATCTGAAAACCCGTAGGTCCCTTGGAATAAATATCACTGTCTTTCTGCGTAAGGTTAAAACGTCAGTTCTGGTTAGATCGCGAGCCGACGATCTGACCGATGGGATATCTCTCGGAAAATCCGTAGAAAACCCGTGTTTCGTGGAAGAAATGGCACAGCGCGCAGTGGCAGTTTCGAGTAAAGACCACCCCGAGGATGCGGTAGCCCTGTCTCCCGTATCTTCACAGGATCTATGTGTTTTACAAGCCAGCTGTTGTATCGTCCTGCATTGTTGGTCCTTTTATGCGCCGCTAGAGCACCGTGCGCTCGAGTGGTCGGGCTTGACTTCGCCGTTTGTTCTCAAGCTCAAAAGGGACCTTCCTTCCCTCCGCGCGTACTCAGGATCATCCCTTCGTCGTGCATCCCCCCTCCCCCCTCCTTCTTCAGAAGCTTAGCTTTCCGGGATTACAAGGATTTCTTTATTCCACCGTGTTTCCCTCCGTCTTTTCCTTCGGTCCGCGCACTCCTTTCTCATTCCTCTCTTCCATGAAACTTATCCGAATTTCTTTACGTATCCTTCCTTCTTCCACGCGTATTATCGCACCTCGAAATTTTTCTCTTTTCACGCTCATTTCCCCGTTTCCCTGTGTTCAACGGTCACCGATTTTTCTCCACTTCTTAGCGTGTCCTTTTTATATTGCATTCTTTTTGGATGCTGACATTCTGAATTCTTTCTGATCGCTCCTGTGGCTTATTGTGAAAAAATTCTTGGTATTACCGAGTCTCGCGCCACGGTATCTGTAACGTAGTCTGCTTTCATTCCCCGTCCTTCTCGCCTTTTCCCTTCGTCGTCACTCGGTATCAGGCAGATGCGAGTGTCCTGTCGGAAACATACCTCCGGTTCAATTTACTTGAGCAGGAGATGTATTTTAATCTGCTCGACTTCGTGTTTTCCTCGAAGCGTATGCAATAAATTGCGTTCGTTCGCGTGTAATTGATTTTCGCTAGTAAATGCATACACAGTCTCAATTGTCTCTATTAATGTCATAAATTAGACTGATGAAACATGAGTCAGGCTATTATTAAACGTAAGATAAATTTCAAGTATAGGCCGGAATAAAAGGATTTGTTTGTTAATAGCGATGAAATTTAGTGTCGCAATAAGGAACGGTGACGTGTGACGACATTTCGCGATTTCTTTTCCGTATTCAAATGTCTGTGCACGGACCAAAGGGCAATACTTTCGTAAGAGAAGAATCGAAAGACCGTAAATAATTAGATACACGCGCGGAGCGGGTGCGAGAAAATGAAGAGCATGGAACAGGCGTGAATGAAACAATGGCGGTCGACGTACCGGCCAATCGGAAGATGGCTGACGAGGATCTTGTTCGATTCTAAGCTCAGGTCGAGCGTTCCAAAAAGAATTCTTAAACACGTCGAATATTCGTATACACTGGAGAGCTATTGATTTATGAAAATATTGCTTCAAGAATTATTAGTGAAAACTTTAGAATTTTTCAAAAATATTAACTGTACCACGACCTTGCGAAAGTAAATATGACAATGAAGGAAACAGTCTAACAGTAGTACATGTCATTAACGATAATCAGTGAAAATGTAATCCTTCGATCTGGCCGACGATTTTTGTATTTTCGCCCAGAAGACAGCATTGAACTCCGTATTTGCGGTACGAATTTCTCGAATCGGTAAAAAGATAGGTCCCGAGCCGCGCGTTACACGAACGTTGCGTTTATTTGCGCGCGCGTGAAAGGCCCGTTATCGATGGGGAAATAGATAAGCCGATCTTTCGTTCGTGGTTTCGTAAATACAAGTGGCGCATTACGCATAGCACGTTGTAATTGATCGACATCAAAGGGGGGTACACGGCGGGCAGATGTTCGAACCTGGCCTCACCTTCATCCATCTCTTTCGCGGAGTACGCGAGCACCGGCGGAATTTAGTCACTGAAAAAGCCCCCACGTCTCTCCACGGTTCAGCGTTAAAAGGGCGAACGTTGAATCCCCGGTACTTCGTAATCGCCAGGGACATACGTCCCTCTTTGTCCCGGAAAGTCCGGGGCCGGGTAGAAGAACGCACGAAACGCACGTGGGTGCGTGCACTTTGTTCGAGTGTATGCGCGTATTTCGCGAGCTTTATCAAGGCCTGCATCCGTGAGGAGACCGGCCGGCACTCGGCACGAGGGGCAAGGGGCAGGGGACAGGACAGGGCCCTAATAGGCACCTTTATACCGGGGACTCGGCCTCGCGATGGGAGGCGTGCCGCGAAAATTGCGTCATTTTTCACGCTCATGAAGGCGCGAGCGCGGCTGAAAAATTCACAGCAGCTTCTTCAAGAGCTGGAAGGCCAGCGAGGGCGAAAGGGGAATTGCGCCGCTGAAGGAACGAACGAGAGGAACGTCCAGAAAAGTTTGTCGCACGGACTAGAACGACGAGATGAGATATTGTACACGGAATAGCATATGCCTGATGACAGAAAGATTGCCATTTTAAGAAGAACGGAATGAGAAATTGTAAGAAACTGGACAGTGTCTGCGCAAAGGAACGAAGTAAGCGAAAGAGAGAAAGGTGTAAAAAAGAGGAACAGAAAGGATGCACGTGTCCGGGTAAGTTAGATAAGATCAAGATTTTATTAATTAAACGCCGTAGTTGGACTTTCGAAAGCATCCATCGACGAATATTAGACGTAGCCTGTAAAAAGACTCACTATCGATGCATCCGTTAGTAATTACCCGTGTAACAAGTACGGACCGCTACTTTTCTTTGTCGACTTGAGCCTCGTAATGATCGGTAAAATTGATCGGCGCGTGGGGGCGATCGGTGTCGAAATTGAATCGAGTTATCCGCCGGGCAATTTGCGTCCGCGCGTTTCGATCTAAACGTCTCGGCAGACTCCCACGTCCCGTCGAAGCGCGTAGAAACGTGGCGGAGTGGAAAAAAATGGAGAGAAAGAGAGAGGGAGAGAGAGACAATGGCCGAGCGCATTCTGGACGGCGATCATTATGAATTTCGTCTGCTTCTTTCGGCGTAATAAATTAGTCAAAGACGCTCATCAATTTTATGACGCGCTCGGTATAGAGGGGAGCTTCGTATGGCAGGGCCGGGAGATCGTACACGTCCGCCACTGCCAGTTCTGGATGGCCTCGAACGTGATGGATGATTTTTCTTTCCCATACTCGTAGTCTCCCGGCGAAAGAGAGAAAAGGAACCGACGCCGGAGAACCAAGAACCACCGAGGAAACGTCAGAGATAGAGGGAAAAAGGGGGTGGGGAAGAGAGCGAACGAGTTCTCCCGCTCTTAACTCTCTCATTTACGCACATACTCGTACCACCCACGTGCGTGTAGTCGCGATAACTCAACACGTTCGCTCTCTGCGCGAATACCCTGTGCCTCGAATCTCGCTAGAACGCGATCCATGAATAATAAGCCCACTGGCGAACCGTTTTGGTGATCGCCCCGTTACCTAGACGATAGCGATACTGTAACCAGATCCTTGTTCCTCTTCGCGTCTTGATTCATTATCCTCGTGCCCGCGGACCGTGCAGACACGGTTGCCAGCTAATTATCTCGCTGTCAGGTCTTACGCAATGCCGCGACAGAGCGAGCCCGCAACTCATAGATTCCGGGTAACAGATCGTGAAATTCATTGTTATGCCAGTGCAGAATAATGAACATACTCGCTGATAAACGATATTTCGAGCAGCGTATTCTTTCTTAAATTAGAAAGCTAGCAGGATTTCTAACGGAGATTCTTTGGCCGACAAGGAACGCAAGTATACTTCCCAAATGACGTAGTTTGTCCCCAAAAGATGGCCATGTTTTCCCTATTTAGTTGTCTTTACCTGCATTTAAAGGATGAAAAGAGAAACAAATTTGCTCGTGTTTCTGCCAAAATCTCAGATTGTGCCTCGAGGATGGGGTTCTTGGTGAAACAAATGTTTCCCAGGCAATGATAAGACCGTCGGCTAATTTGTAAAAGCCACAGGACGTCAGAATCCTTCGGGAAGGATCTTGTAATCTTTCTCACGATCGGCACGATGACCATTTCCCTCACAACCCACTGTCTTTCGTCTCTGATAGACAAAAGGTGCTTTTCGCTTTTGCGGGCCAAGTTGTCCGGCATAATGGCCAAGAGGACTTCGTTGCTTATACAGGCAAAGTCCTCGTGGATGCACACGCGCAGGAATAGAATCGATATATATCGGTGTACAAGAGCGAGAAATGATAAATGGCCGTGTCGAGAGATGCGCGGATAACATAATGAGACGTATTGTGTTCGCCGAGAGACCCACGAGGCAGGACGAGAGAATTCTCCCTCGACGGACCGTCCACGGCCCTGAAAATTTTTCGTTAGTCCCGGAGAAAGGCAACGTGCTGTCTCGCACTTGAGCTTTCCGGGAAATACGATTTGCAAGAAAAAAGGGTCCAACCGAAAATTATACCACCTTCAGAAAGCTCATTCTTACTGATTTTCATCAGTTTTCATCCGTTCTTCTCGTCTTCACGAGTCTAACAGAATTTTCGTACTTTACACACGGTTCACTAATGATCATGAAAAATTGTAGGGAATTTTACGTCAAACCTTAATACAATCGTCAGTGTACTACATTATGGAGTAAAGTGCTAAGATTTTCTTTGCATAAGACACAAATATTGGAGAATTATCCTGTAATAATAATTTCTGTAGGAAGGAGAACGTCAAAGTTTTTCTTGTGTGAGCGAGGCCTCGCTTAGTAATTCTGATTTTCCCTTTGAAATTCTCTGAGGACGTAAGGTGGCTTGGACGGACAGGTTCAAAGGTCGCTTATTCGTCTGTCGTAGGTCGATCGTTGGTTCTTCCGACGACAGGATCTTCCTTGTCCGGCTTGTCAGTTCTTTCTGGTTGTCCACGGGACCGGCCTGCTCTTTCAGCGCTGCTCGCCTCGAAGAGGAAGGACGACGACGACGACGACGACGACAACGCTCAAACGTAGACGTTGGGGGCTAGGTTTAGAGGGGTTTAGATAGGATAGGGTGTGTGTCGTCATGGTTACGCAGCGGGGGGCGGAGCAATCGATACACCCTCGCTCTCTCACGCACTAAGCGCCAACGCAATGCGTTTATAACACAATGAAACAATGACGGCCACCGCAGGGTTTGTACAACACCGACCGGTGGGAGGAAGAGAGGGGCGCAGGGAGGAATGGGAAAAGAAGCGCGAAAGAGAGAGAAATGTTAGACCCCGTTTCAGGACAGAAGGAAGGGAAGATCGTGCCTTTCCACTTCCACCATGTGTTCCGTTCGTCCCTGTCGTAGGTTGATACGTTCGCGCAGTCATTAAGCGCCGTATATAACGATTGATGAAAATGTCCTTGTCCAATGAAACAACATTTTTTCCATCAATCGAAGTCTCCCCTGATCCGGGAGGAATTGAAATTGACACAGCTGAGAAAACGGATAGAAGGTCACGTTTTTTTTCGTAACAAGCTCCTAATTCCCCAGTAATGAGGTATTCTGAAATAATCTAAATAAGGTCCTTTAAGTTCCGTTTAACAATTACCACAAGAATATCGAATGTTCGCGCATGAAAAGCGTTTGTCCTGAGCATCCTTTCGAAATGAGTTTTCTGTGCTTCTTATCGAATCATCGTGACTTTCACGATCGATCACGAATAGGAAGGGATCAGTTTGGACGAGCGTGAAAGGCACTATTGCCCGTACAAATTACTTTCTGTGTGGAAGACAAAAATGGGTCCTACGGTGCGAGTTGGGTCCATTGTCGTCGGGCCGTCGATTCTCGCAAGGTTGACCGTCGTTTTTCGGTGAATCGCGGAAAAGAGGAAATCGCATGGGGCTCGGTGCTCGGCGCCCATCATGCTCTCTTCTCGTCCGTGAGATTTTTCAGGCGTTTCATCTTCACGGCAGCGCAACAACAATGCCAGAGGCGGGCGCGCCTGACAATGGACGGAACCACCTGAAAACTTCACTCGGACAATGAGCCCTCAAGTGTATCATTCGGTCGTTTACGAGCTCGCGCTCGTTTATCATTCCCGAGCCCGAGCGTTTTTCATCGGTTCCGTCCTAACGGGTGGCTCGCAAAGTCTACTCCGCATCGAACCGACCTTTCGGTCAGTTTCTCCGTTTCTCCTCCGTCCGACCCCACCCTTTACGCAACTATGGACATCGATTGTGTAAGATTCTATTAGACAGCCGGACGGAGGACAAGGGAAAAAAGTACTAATCGTTTGTGTCCGCGCTCTCGTAACGACTCGAGATACCTGTTACTAATGGTGAAAAAACGATAAAAGAGCGCAGGACTCATAGAAAATGATCTATCCCGATCACGCGGACCATGAGGTACGTTATAACGTGAGCTTTTATGTCCCCTGAAAGAGAAGAAAATTATCGTCCGACTCAAATCGATTTTTCTCCTACAATGACTAATGATTCTCGTGTATTTAATGAACTCGCTAAGTCCATCAAAATCGAATTCCAGTCGACTTTTCCGATGAAAATTCCACGGATACAATAACAGAGACACAATTATTTAGCGAACTGATTCAGTCAGATGTTCCTGAAGGTCAAACTTTTCTTCAAAATTCATCCATTTCCATTTTGCATTATTTCTTTGCGGAATAAGTGATACCGACAAAACATGATGATCCGTGATAAGTATCTGCAGATTATTGTGTTTAACAAACAAATGATGGACAAGCGCACGATAGGGGCATTCCGCGAATCCTTTGACGACGTTCTCTGGAAAAAAGAGGAATCATTAAGCGGCTACCACTGTCGAAGTCATAGGGGAGGAAAGGTCGAAAAAATGCAATAACTCAAGGAATACGTTTTCTGACACCCGGCCAAGGGAGTCGTCGTGTATACGGGCCGCGGGCCAGAATGGTGCGCACCTGTCCAGGTAGAAGGCGGAGCCAAAGGACCCACTTCCAGGAATGCACGGGGAACGAGCGAGGAAGGCTCCGACTTGTCTGCCGGGATCAGGCTCATCAGGATCGTCAGTTTTATCTAGCCAGTGCCCCGTGGGGATTGTCTTAATGAGTTTTTGCTGAAACACCGCGTTTCACGGCAATGTGACCGGCCGAATACACACGTTTCTCCCTTTCTCTCTCTCTCTCTTGCTTTCTCTAGCAGGATTTCCTCTTTCGTTGTCCTTCTCTCACGAGTTCCACGGACGAACTCTAACGATGCCATCCGCGCCCGGACGGTTATGCAAGCCCGGGGAGACCGGCGTTGAAATCGAAGAAACATTCTTCCTGGAAGGACACCCTCATCCGACTCGAAACTGTCTGGCCGAAGGTTCGACTTGCCGTTTTACTGTCAGAGACCTCCGCCCGAACCATCAGACAGTTGTCAAACATATTCTACACGCATTCCAAAGGATGTTATTAGCGTCGGACAAAAGGCCGGATAAGAAGCATGAATATTAATGCGCCATAGGAATCTTATTAATCAATATTACTCTTAATCCGATTTCCTATGTTTACAATTAAACCACACTATATTATCAGTATTTTTCTAAACGATAATACCTAACTCTTGTTGAATTTTATTCGGTTTTAGCTGGGAATGAATGTTGTAAACTGTTGTTTCGTGCCGAAAGGTTGGACAATTATCTTGTTAATTATTGTGAGACTCGGATGTGAAGGTTCATTGGAGGACCTGCGAATGCAGCGTTTCGGGACGAACCGGCCGACCAGTTGGACCACCTTCCTTTCGCACAGACATGTGCGGCCCGCGAGAGTGACGGATGACCACATCGCATTTCGCGGCTCCATATCTTCCCGATTTCGCGGGTGTAATTCCCGTAAAGTCGTTTCGGGGCCTCGCTTTGCAATCCTCCAAAGCCGACGGTCCGACTAACTTCAACCTTCACCCTTCTTCTTTATCTCTTCCCTCTTTCTTTTCCTATTTTTCGACACGCGAATGTCGACAGATTAATATGCACTCATGGGCATCCTTTTTCGCTTTACGCGTCATGTACGTGATCATTCGAGATCTTGATGGAAGAACATTTTTTCAAAACGTAACATAACTTTACGGTCATCCGTAATATTCTGACTACGGGAAAGAAACATACGATTGTAACAAGGATTTCCTTAAGGGGCAGGATCGAGTTATTTATATTATTCGTTCGGGGACATTAATCCGTATTTGTAATAGACTTTTTGATTTATTCGCCATTAGTCATTTAATTTACGCAAATGAACATGAACTCGGTCGCTGCCGTAACTCACTTATGTTCCTTCTCGGTACACCTATGTGTATCCTGTTTGTTTCCGTAGTGAAAAAAGGATAAAACATGTTCCCTGCGCATCCATCGCCGGAGTTGATTTTTTTCTCTTGATTTCTGTCCGATGGTTTTTCTTTTTTATTGCCGCTCGTGCATACCATTAGCCGCCGAACGTTAACGGCCCCGACGACCTCCGGCTCCGTTGGTAATTACCGGATCATAGCCGAAAAGTCCTCCCTCTCTCTCGGCCGGGCCCGGTCCCTCGTGGGAACAGGATAGGCGAGGGCCCAGCGACAACACACGTGATATGCCAAAAAAGTGCTACATATTTTTTCCACCCTATTCTTTCGACTGCTCGATGAAAGACAGGAAATTCCCCATGGAGCACAATAATCAGAGAAAGGACTACCTACGCAACTTTCTCCATTAATCGAGTTGTTAAGGAAAATAGTATTGGACATTGAGATTATGGCGGTACGGTTTTAATAAAACTTTCTTACGATATATTGAGGCCCCATCGATGGTTCGCACTTTTTTTCGTAGCCGAAAACGGTGCAGTTGCCTCGGTTTCTCGCGGTTCTTTCGGGAGAAAAAGTGATTAATTACGCTGCTTAAGAAAGACAGAGAGGTGAAGATCCTGGCGGTTCTCGTTGTTTCCCGGCGGAACCCGCCGTTGAGAGCATCGTTTCAGCAACAATGTGATGCTTCTCGTCCTTCTCTCTTTTCCCCGTCTCTTTTCATCGCCGGGCGGAGAGCAATGCGCCCGTTTCTCTTCCACCGTCCATGATCCTCTCTCTACGACCGAGGAGAATCGATCCTCCCCTCGGCATTGTGTCCCTTTTTGTCCGTCCGCACCGCGAAATATTGCATGCCCGAACTTTCCGACGACTTCGTGACCTCCCCGGCTCGACTATCCCCCTCCCCCCCCCCCGCGCCCCTTACCATCCATTCCTCGCCCTGACAGATACACCTTGCGCCACCTGATCCAAAGAGGTGATTCTCTTAATCCCTGTTAGCGTGCAATGCGTCGAAAATAAAGATTAATCATGTAAAAGTGTTGTAACTAAAAACGAATCATAGGACTCCTCGTCTGATACGGATTTGTCAGTTTTTTTTAGTTTCTGCATGTACATACATGCAGTACATATTAATATGCTCGTTGCTTTGGAAACACGATACATCTGCCTGTAAAATGTGTCGTGTTAATTTTTACCGGAATTATTATTTGACTACTTCTTTGCCGTTCATTTAAACGTCGTATCGTTCGATCCGTTCGACGATCGTTTCCGGTTATTCGCAAGTTTTCGTTTACGGCTGGTCTTCCGTTGGAGAGCGCTCGATGGAGATATTTCGGTCAATGAGTCAACGCGAGTTCATACAGAATCGCGTGTGGCCGAAGTCGACCGAGAAGCCGAGCCCCGGGCGCAAACTCATAATTAGACCGTTGGGGCTGCTGCTGACACGTTCATCCCCCATTTCTCCGCCCATGCATACACCCTGATCGGCCGAGAGGGAGGGGGAGAGAGGGAAATGGAGGGAGAAGGAGAGAGAATGTGTCGCGTGCCGCGCGTAACTTCCCGCACGACTTAGTGCTCCATTACTCGTAAAAGGGTCGTCTGTAAATGCTTTACTTCTGCACTCGAGCATGAGTATTCCTCCTACGATTTCTAAACTCCCTGGCCCATCTTCACCGCTTACGTACAGAGTTACAATTAAAATGCAGCCAGCAAAGAACCGAAAATACTCTAGAATGATGAAAATCACTGATCGCTAATAATAATCGTATCTTACCGATCATACAAATGTATATGGAAAAGACAGTTTCCTAGGAAAAGAAATTTATCGTCGATAGACGATAGACGAAGAATATGAAAATTTCAATGACATGCTTAGTAATTAACCGACGAGTGCCGAGTGAATGAAAGAAGCTTTGGCGCATTCTTCTGTGTTGTCTGCCTGTTCTTTCGTGTTTATTGCCCCGGGGAAGTAATATCGGATTCATATACGGCACACGCCGCAGCGTTATCATAAATAACGCAAACAATCAGGCGTCTCCCTGTCTCTGCTTTTCCCCTTTCAGCGTCATAACCCGCGCGTTATGTATACGAACGGGCGCGAATTCCCTTCCCAGGGACAAAGACGAGGCCTCGTCCCCATCGTAACACGAGATACTCGTCGCACACAGTGTAAATCATCACTGCCATCCTGCCTTCTCGCTGACTCGCGTACATTGTCCTTTATTCGCCGGTAAAGGCGTATGCACACAGGCTAAACGAAAAATACAACGAACGCGTACGCATGAACACACCATTTTAACGTATATTAAACTACATAATTAACTGTCAATTTTGAAGGAATTCGTGATCATTATTTTCTTTTGCATAGGAATAAATGGAAATATAAAATGTGCTAAACATGGACAAACTTCACTGATACTGTGTGTTTTAATTGCTTGGAAAGTAGTATGTCAGAGGAATATGCTGGCGTGTAATACGAAAAGGATCTACGTGACAGGGAAGTGTTTTATTCTCGGCGAATCTGAAGCTGAGTATCAGCGCGCTTTTGTCGGCAATTCCGGAAGTCTGTGTGAACCGGAATACCCGGCCATAGGGCGCGTCCGGGCGGAAGAGGAAAGAAAAGTCTCTGGCAATGTCCTTGACTCGAGGTTCGTGCTTACGAATACACACGCCTATCGTTTATACGATCACCCAGCTATCGGTCGGAAGCGACTAGATATTGATACGAGACTTTTCGTGATATATAGACATGCGCGGAAGCGAGGAGAAATTTTTATGACGCTTCAGTTTCCTTTTGTACGATGTAGGAAGCAGTTGATGGCAGTTTCCGGTTTGGTACAGTGAATTAAATTCCATTAATTGCGAAGGACGTTACAAAGAATATCTTCGAAGCATTTGCTTGCGAATAATGTTGTGGAACATTTTTTTTTATACATTCAGATCCATGGTGTATCGAAGTTGGTCGTAAACAGTCGATATTACGGTGAAATACTTTTTCGTGCGTATTTTTTTGCCCTGAATCAACATCCGAAAATATGCGGTTTGTTTGGCCAACGAAGCTGCTTCAGAATGATCCGCACAGCAGCAGAGCTCGTAGCAAGTGTGCGTCTGTCTAGCGTCAATTAAAGCAGTCCGTTCGAACACGCGCGAGAAACTCAACTGAATAGTTCCTGTCGGTTTTGATAACCAAGTTTCACCAAGGCACATGCGCGTCTACGCAACACGTGCGGGAGTTCCGACATAATTCTCCTCAGCGAAGAAAATTATAAAGATTTTAGAAATCCGGCAAGTGACCAACAATTAATTAGAATTACAAAAATGTCGAGGTTAATAAACATGAGACAGGTCGCCGAAAATCGAGAATAAACTGATAAGTTGTGCAGTGTTCTTATTATATTTTTTTTCTTGTAGATCAGGGAGCATTCGTTCTCGTGGACGTTCGAATGGTTTCAAAAAACTTTGAAGCGGGCTTGACGTGCTCCCAGAAAGAGAGACCTCCGGTACTCGGGGTTTTTCCATTCATCATGTTTTGTCCTCGCCTGAGGCTTTCTCCATATGCAGTTAACTTGTGAATTTTCTTCAATAACGTACATCATCGTGGAAAAGAGGACCTTTATTACAGAAAACACCGCTAACATAACAACGAGTTTTCTTCTTCTTTTTCTCCAACGACACTCATGAACCTGATGTTGCGTCTGGAAAGAAACCCGAGTACCCGTCTAGCCTTGCTGTTTTACCAAAAATGCATTCCCTTCGCGGTATTCGAGCCTTTCGTGAGGCTTAATTGGCCGAAGAGTTTTCTCCAGCGACGCCCCTCGTCTCCGAAAGAAATGCGTACGTTGCCGAGCTGAGCACGCTCCAAAAAGGGATCTCCGTCAGCGGGACGATACTCAGGTACTTCGGGAAGCAATCTATGCACGGTCGACCCGCGGGACTCTCTCGCTGCACGGCGCATAGCTAATGCAGACGCGTTCCGGTTTTTATCGGGGAATTATGCCCGGTGTATTCAACAAATTGGCGAATTTTCTTGCTCGAGGCAGCGGAGTTCATCGTCGATTATTTTCTCTCTTTCTCCATCAGCCGCGGAGTGTTCCTCCACAGCCGATTCCGCGACTGTTCGCTTCTCCGTCGGCCGTTCGTTTCTCCCTTCCTCCTCGGGCAAGTCTCCTTCGGGCTCGTCTCCGAGTACGGAAGGGTACTTTATCGATGAGATCGTTAATACGTCTGATCGGCTGGATGTTTTGTGCGCGAATCGGCCGTCTATCCGTCGCGATCGGCGACCACCCGATGCGCCACGTATCTCCCCCGCCTGCTCAGCGCAAAAAGGGCCCAAGTCCGTCGCCGTATCACAGTCGCCCGTCCGTTTTTTTTTCACCCCTCGCTCGCCCTCAGCAATTTGAGTTTGCGCAGATCCCACGGAAGCTCGGGGATATTCATAAATAATACTCTATGCCTCATCTTCAGAAACAAAATATACGAAAAAAAATCAGTTTTTTCACACAGCTCCAATGACACATTTATCTTACTCTTGGTACTATTAATAAAAAAAAAGTTCGTTCGTACTAGCCCTACGTTATCAATTATTTTTTCAAACACCATTGTATCGACGCATCGTCTCTCCGTTGATGGACGATCAATTATGCAGGGATTTATAAATAATTACCAAATGTGTTTTCGTGAGAGATTAATTATTAGGCATACGACGTAGACGGCTGGAGTTACGAAAGGTTTTTCGAGTTACATGGATGAATTAGACTGTCGAATAAGTTCGGCCCCGGGGAAGATGGATAATCGTCGTCCTTACGACGCCGGCGGTACAGTTCGTCTCAATACGTCCGCGAGTTCGGGTCGCACGTAACGCCGTCTTTTGTTTTTGCAGGACGGGTTAAACGAAAATAAAGGAAGACGAAGGGCCTGAGTAAGGATCGGTGGCCAGACGACGTATCCGCGGATTGGCAGACACGCTCGCATACATATTGCATGCCGCTGTGGACATATTTATTGGCGTCTCTATACACTGCAGCTAAAACATGACTCCCTTTGCCCCCCCTCTTTGTCTGGACTCGATGAATAAAGTATTTCGTGTTCTCGGTGCCGGCAGCTCTCCGGGTTTTTGCACCGCAACGCGTGGACCCGTATACCATCCGTTCGACGTTAAAAGCCAGCAGACGCGTGTATACCTACTTGACTGCCTTGTAATACCAAACCGATAACAGCGAATAATTGCGCAAACCCTTCCTTTTGTGTCAATGAAATTTCCTTTACGTCTACCGGACTGCCTTGTAATGCCGAGTTCATAGGGACAGGTGATTGTTTTAAGTCTCTCTTGTATACTATTGAAATTCCTTGTCCAGTTGACTGGTTCACTAAGGCCTTTTTATAAACGATAGAAATTTCGATACCACGATCAGAGGCACTAAACTTTAATTTTTCAAAAATTGTAAACCTGTTTAAGACGATTAACTTAGAAGGATGAAAAACGAATGTGATATCGCTAAAAATCTGATGGACTGGAAGAGTATCTGTATTAATGATTGAGACATAAATCGTCTGGACATACCTGACAACAGAACGACATTCATTTTTCTGTCCCACTACGATTCAGATCATTAATTCTCTTCTCGTATAGCTACCTATTACGTTTCCTCCTCTATGTATCGAGTTACACTCGACAACATCTCTCTTATTATTTACGAGCCTTGATTCTGTCCGCTGGTATTGTATTACAACGAATTCAGCAACTTCCCAAACTTCGGGAAATAACTATCTACCGTCATAAATAAGTAGTAACATTTTCAAATATTTCAATTTTATCTCTTTGACTTTCATTCTTTTCCAACTGACCAATAGGTCAAATTTAACTGCAGAGACGTTCGTCGCGACAGCTAAGTTGGCTATAAAAAGTGGGTTATAGAGATCTGCCGATGTTCAAAGACACGTCAGCCTCAGCTGGCATTCGTGTCATCATTTGGACCTTCCGCATGTTCCGCCTTGGAGGTTCCTCGTGGAGATTCGTACAATGGGACAATTTCTGACTTGATTTCGCGTTAGCCAGGAGGGAGATTGGCAGTGCATGCCGGCGGGCAAGCCTGTGCAGAAGCCGCATTGCCCTCTCGCCTGCACGTTGTTACAGACGCGTTTGTATGGATTCGCGTGCACGTCGACGGAGTATAGCCTGGGTGGCGATGTGATCCTGTCGGGGACAGGACTACGACGCCGCCCCCGCGATTACAGACGAGGACGAGAACGAGGAGATGGGGGCCATCCCCGACCGTCTCTGCCTCTGACAGCTCGGGACCCCCCCTCCCCCGCCCCACGGCCACCCTGATGTGCCTCTGTTCCTCTATCCGTGTCACCGTCTCTGCGTATCTCCTTCCTCCCGTTTCTCCGGCAAAGATGCCGGTACGGTCGGCCGGTAAGACGGACCGCAACCCTCCACCCCGTTTTCCTCTTGTCCAACCAAGAAAAATTCGATCGCTCTATCTGTATTTCGCTATGGAAAACAGCCAAAGCGACATTTTTACTCTCTGTCTCGTGTCGTTTTCCTCCGCACAAATGTCTTCTCGGTAATCCTTTGTAGTATAACTTCCTTTAATGCCTCTGATTACGACTCGCGATAGCATTAGGCATACGGTTTATCGCCTCCGAAACTGTTCGAGACACGGGCTTGTAACAGTTTTCATCGACTTATTGAAACGACTAAACCGCGCAGTATCTCGTCTGCACCGGTGAACCGTAAGTCGTTGTTTGGCGGGGGGTCCGGTGAAACACTCGTACCTAGGACCCCAGGGATACATTAACATTCCTCCGATGAAATTATTTATAGCTTCATTCTCAGATATGCCAGTATGTAAATCAGATATTCCTCTAATTTGGGATCTTCGGTCGTTTTGCTTCGTTTCAGAAATAGTGAGATGTTTGTGCTTGGGTGGCAGATGAAATTGGTTTACAAGTTTCGCAGATCTTCCTTCATTCTCGGAATTTTCTTAAAAATGGCACGAGCAGCGTTGTAACAGCTTGTTATTGATGGTTCGATTTATCAACGGATACGCATGAATGTGCAATCATTGACACGTTCGCTGTCACGAGCACTAGCTGCATTGTGTAGTGAATAATACACCCTACCATAGAGCCCAGTGTGATGGTCAATCCATTAGGCATACCAGAAGTTACTTCATATAACATCAAATTGCGTAAGGACACTAGCGCGAGTCTGATAACGTTCTTACGGAGTTGTAGTAGAATTTAAGACGACAGAGTGTCTTTAACTGGCATTTACGATTTAATGAGTCCTTCCTGCTCCTGAAGTGTGCGATTGAACTTGCGCGTTAATGCAGGTGTACGTCTACGTACTTTGAGTCGTACGTACTTTAGACAGGTACACAATTAACGGAAGGGTAAGATTGGCGGAGTACTGTGGGAGGTGGAAACTCGAGCGAGAAAGAGAGAGGGGCTATGCCGTGGTAATTGGCGGCCAAGACGGATGGCGGTACTTATTTGCACTCGGTCTTTGGAATTAAAAGTACGAAGCAGAGTGCTCATTAATCTCGGCGTCCGCGAGGAAAAGGGATGGACGCAGGGGGAACGGATAAAAAGAGGAAGCGACGGCGCAGGCTAAGGGCAGGGGTAGAAATAAGTGAGAAACAGATAAGGGGGCGCGGGGGTTAGGGAAGAGGGGGCGGGATTAAACGAGGAAGAGAAGCGGACATTGATGGGATGGGAGGAAGAAACGAAAGGTCCTGCTACCGCCGAACGCCTTCACCGCAGGCCGCAAGCACCGAACAAACCGAAGGTCCGCGAGACAATTTCCATCAACAAGATTTACGCAGGCCGGATGCAATCACCCTCTTCTTGACAGTCCACCTCAAGTACTCTTTCGCTGGCATCGAAATCGTTCGACTTGGCACCGTTAAGGCGCCTCTTTGCCGTCACACACTCTTCATTTCTTCCTCTTCTTCAAGACTACATTTCTCCCACTTAATACCGTGACTCGAGTGCACAAGTTCTAAGCTTGTTCTCGAGTAACAATTGTGCATGGTTCATGACGCAAGACAATGTTAGAGAGGCATAAATTAATGTAATTTTAACGCAAACGAGCAGTCAATTCTCGTTGCTGATGGCAGCTCATGCAAAGTGAAGAGAACGAAAAGATGGCGGTGAAACGCCGAGGAGAAGACAGAGTAAACCGGGAGAAGGAGATAGGGGAGACAAAAGGGGAGATAGGTGGAACGGCAAAGGGGAATTTAAACGGGGGTGAGGTGCGCGGTGCTTCCAACAGCCGATATATTCTTCTTCTATCCGCTCTGGAGGTTATGGTCCGCTGTTGAAGCTGACTCGCAGCGCGGCTACCATTTCTCGGGCGGTGATTGGCTCCGCGGGGGGTGGCGCATGCGCGCGCGCGAGCTCGACGCTGCCGTTCCCGCTGCCCACATTAACATTCCTAACCTCACTTCTTGCTGCGCTCTTTGCGCATGATAGATTACCGCGCGGCCAGTTTTTGGATAAGCGCAGCGCACTCCGCAGCTCTCTTATCCCCCGTATTCGCCTTCGTACATTCCCCTCGCATCTGCTTTAATGCTATTCGCGTCACCTCGTTATTAAGTTTCCAACGTTTCAAACGTTCGACACGCTGTTTGACTCGTACGTCATTCTTACCTGTCCACACACATCAACGGTAATACTTTTCATGCCATTAGTCGCGAAAATCCAATAGCAATAATGGAACTGGATTAGTATAACATTTGAAACCACAAACCATTCATAAAGTAATACTTGCAGGAGGATATAACTACTGATTCAAGGAATCGCAGGAATGAGAGAAACAACCCCTTCAGAGATTGCATGTGTCCTTAGTTGCAGGACTGTATCTTTACCCGTAACGGATCGTCCAACTTAGGAATAAAGTTCGAAAAACAGTGTATTTCTACCCAGCGAATCTGCGATTACTGGAAAGTAAGTATTTTCAACATTCCGTTTTTCCCTGCTGAGCCTCCGATCTCAGCACGGACCGCCACTCGTTTTGTAACAATTCGATATCAGACAACTCAATTATGCATGCGGGATGGGCCCGGCGGGCCCGCGGTTAGTAGTTGAAAGTGCTGTCGGTAAAACAGGATTCCGCACACTTAGCTCGGTACCCGTATATGCAGGCGGGGTATACAAACCGGGCATAATCGACCGACTACTCAGGAAGGTGGGCACACTGACCGATGCGATGGGCATATTGGCTCGACGGGGGTGCGTCAGGCCCGCGAGTAAACGCAACTGCTAACGTAACTTCGTGAATCCCGCCGCGGGACCCACCTGATACGCACCACCTATATCGTCTCCCCCTTCGCCTCTCGATTTCCCAACTTCATTTTTCTCCTTTCCCCTCGGTCCTGGGCACCTCGCCTTCCTCTTTTCACTTAGCGCTCAAGCTTTCTTTCCATCTTTTTCGTTTCTCACATTTTTTTCTAACCCGAGCCGCTTTGGTCTACTCCCACCACCCCAACGTCGTTTATAGGACTTCTAGTTGGCCCTGTTTCATTTTGCGTCTTTCTCGGTTCCCCCTTGGTCCTCTTGTTCCTTGATTCTCACTGCTTCATTTCTTATCCCTCTCTTTCAGCATCTTCTCCCGCATACTTCGCTTCCTCGTCCCGTTCTGCGGTGTACCCATAGCTCTCTTCCTCTCCGCACACGCGATCCTCGCACGTGATTTAATGCCTCACGGACCGTGCTCCTTATTTATGCACCGAACATGCATACACGCTTAGCCTTAGCGACCAGAGCGACGGTTAAGGTCCCGGGTACCTATATCCTACGGTCGACAAGCATCGGGGCCTTTCTCTCCTCTTTCTCTTGCTCCCTCCGCTATATGCGAACCTCGCATATTATGGAGTCTGGAACCGACGACGATATTAAAAGAAGGAGTATGCACTCCGGACGAGGAGGCAAACGCGCACACGCGAGCCCAAATATAGGCTTGTTCGAAATTAGTAACCGTTCTTTGTCCGGTACTGTGGGATATACATATGCAGATGCTGTACGCGCTCGTATGATCCATCGGTAACCATAAGAAAAAAATTTTTGCATTACACCAAGCAAACAATTTGTACTTTGACACGGTTCCGCGGAATGAAGCTATCTAACGTTAACACTGTACAGGCAGATACATTTAGTCGTATTATTAATTTCAGACAATCACTAAAGTCAGGATGAAAAAAATACAAGAGGAATCTGAAAAACCATGTAATGATAATGGCAATAGTTAAGCTTTGTAAAACGTACGGAGAAGTATATTTCTCGTGAAGACCCGTCAATAATTTTGAAATGCAGATAAAACAACTTTTTGTCGAGTCCCACTAATAATGCTACGAATGTGCACGCGGTCGAAGTAGGAAAAAATACGTCTTCCGATTTGTACGCTCGTGCTCGTTGCAACGTCATGCATCGCTGCTCGCCAAGCAAGAAACGAGTGGAGGATCGAGTGCGGAAGAAAGAAATGGCGAAAAAACCAACGGAGCTTGCAGGTAAAAGAAGAGACAGAAAATGAGGACGAGAAGCAGGGAAGAAGCGGAAAGTCGAGGACAATTTGTCAAGCGAAGTAAAGACCAATCTGTCTGGAACGATGAAGAAAAAAATGTACGGAGAATAGCGAGGATCGCGAGGGTCGATCGATATTCTTTTAATCGACCACGTTGAACCGCAATTTGATATTTCATAGGTCATAAGTACAATGTTTGCATAGTTTTAACGTTATCATGGGAATTGAGACACTTTTGAGCAATAATTGCATTTCGATCGGTCTTTCTCTTCGTTCTAAGTAACTTACAGTCCGACCTACTTTAATCGCAACTTAAGCACACGCGTAATTTTAATTAGCGCGTGCATCATGCGTTGGCGACTGTCCGAAAGGTGAGCAATCGAGATTAGCAAAAACGAAGTAACCCAAAAAGCGATTTGGAAGGAGAAAGGTCGACGTGCAATGGGGTAAGGAAGGCGTGCTACGCAAGAGGGAGAGACGTAGGAGAAAACAAGGTGCAAAAATGAGACGAAAGCCGGGGAATAAGAAGATGGAAGAGAAACAGGAGCAAGAACCATGGCGGGAGGAGAAGAATTTTAATTGCCAGGGTGGCCGAGTAGAGTGTCTGTCGGGCTTATGGCCGGCAGAACAGCGGGCAAGAGTCGAGGTTGAGGTCGAGCTCCGTAGTCCCCTGGTACACAGAGCTGGGAACCGAACAGCTTGGTAGCCAATGGGATAATATATCAACTACTGTTCCCGGTAGGCACGAAACAAAATGGCGTCCGCGATTAGATTGTTCTTTCCACCCTGATGATGGCCGAGGGCGAGATATATCCTTTCTCCTCCTCTTTCCTTCACCACCGACCCAGAAGCACTTGGATGAACCGCACGGCTGTCCAATCGGTGCACTCGTCGAAATGGAACCTGCTAGCCACTTTCTTACCCGTTCCTACAATGTCATTCTTAATATTCCATCAGCAAATAGTCAACGCAGCACCAATTACACCATTTATTTTACGTTATATACTTCATTTTTTGCAATTCTTCGTTTATGTTTATGTTTATAGTACTCTCTTGAGTAGTTCTTTTGTTTTAGCGTTTAATCGTAGCTGCTCGTTAAGCGAAGCAGGAAGCGGTTACCCCTAATTGCAATTATTTCGATGCCGAATCTGAATCGTGGCATATGCACCGAAAGTCCCGGACTGTTCACCTGTAGAATCGCACTGAGGCGCAATTATCGAAACGCGTGGCATGCAAATTTTGACCCATATACTCTTGGCAGCAACGTAACCGAGAAAGGAGAGAGCCGGTTGTTGCTCGACGTGCAATTGTTTTCAAAGCGTACATACACACCTCCCGTCGCCACCTGCCCGTGGATCTCGTGGTGGTTCGTTACTTTATCGCCGTAGACGTGTCTGCCTTTTACAAGTCAGTCCTGTCGCACACGCGGAAACGGGGGACGCAATCCGGAAGGATGATCCCTCGGCACTAGTGATACATATAAAAAAAATAAATAAGTGGCTATACCGGCCGTCTTTCGCTATTCTACGCACAAACGAAGGAAGTCGTATTTTAGGCGGTTAACGAGCGCCTTTATCTCCTCCAACTCCGAGCGCCGTCAAGGGAGACGACGATATCGTCCTCCGCCTCGTCCAAACTAACAATAAGTCCGGTACTTTCCATTCGCGCGATTACAAACCGTTGCCGACGTTTCTGCCCACGTATCTACACCTTCAACCCCCCCCCCTCTATAAATGCATTAGTCAAATATTTGCATATCGCGATATCGTTCCTAACACGTTCAATGCCACATATAGAACCGCACTCGTAACCCTCATTAAACAAACCGTATGGTTAATTCGTCGTTTTTAGCGTCACGGAAAATATCATAAAACGATAGGTGCGTGAAGCTTGAAAACGATTTGAAAAGTTTTCCTTGAATTTTCGGAAAATCGTATGCACCTTTGACCCCTGAAATGAGACGTCAGGAGAACGGCGAACCGCCCCGGGAGGAGTATTACGCGGCAAGGATTACATTGTGTTCGCGCGTATGCAAATGCACTGCGGGGCCGATGTGGACAGTGTATAAAGGTGCAGTGCACGAGTTTTCTCCCCTCTCCCCCCGGTGCTCGGTGTTGCACGCTCACGGGGCAGGTGTGTACCAACAGCTGAGCTCTCCAGCCACCCACACGCGTTTCTAGAGGCAGCCACCACCGGCCGACACCTTGATGGATACGCGCACTACCGTGTCTCTCTTTTCGCGGGTTGCGCAAGGTGCACTCGGCCGGCGTTTCACCTCGTCTAACGCGCGATTCTCTCTTACGAGGCCCGTTCCGCGCCGAGACAGCACGGTATTAAATGCTGATCGTGGGAAGGAGTTTCGGTATACACCCCATTGTCCTGTTCCCCGAGACGGATACCTCCTCCGTAAATAAAGCGTAATGATAGAGCGTACACGCTCAACAAAGTCCTGGCTTAGCCGTACACGACGCCCGGAAAACTTGCGAAACTTGCCCGGGAAATTGTCCGAACGGCGCGAAGAAGAATGCTCTCGACTTCATAAGAATCTTACTGCGCATCGTATTACCGGTTTATCGTTTTATGCGTTAGACAGTCTTTCAAGTTGTCATCGACCTTACATTACATATTGACTCTGAGAAACTCTTGAGAAAGACTCTGTGCACAGAGAGTCGAAACCGTCGAAAAATCATTTCGGTGTAGTTTACGATTACAAGGGGTCGTTGAGGCGGGATAAGAGCTGGATAACAAATGAACGGGCATAAAGTACCGGCTGGATTAGACAAATACGGACCCGCGTGTCTAAGCCGTGAAAACCCCAACGATTAAAAAAATATGACGAGAGCATTCGTTTTCCACGATCATAAAATCATTAGCATAAGAATTCCTCTACCTGCTCTCCTCTTCTTCGGCTAGTTTGGAGGCGGTTTGGGGGCGGTGCATTCGGGCGCCCTGAACTCCGCGTATCTTCCTCGTCTGCGGCCCATGCACCGTCGTTCCATGGCTGATTTATAAACATATAATGTGACGAAGGTGTGGCCCCGCTACCACATAATGATAGGCCAGCGTTAATTACGTTTGGTTAAGTCATTTATGAGCGTCCGGGGCCAAGGCAGACCTCGAAAATTCTCGCAGTAATAAATTAGTAAACGGTCAGAATGTGTGCCGCGAAACGAAAAAAGGCTACTAAACAGCACACGATTCCCTCTTATAAATTCATAACGGTCGACTCTCCCTCCCTTCGGAATTTATAGATCTTCATTTTTATTGCGCCGACTTAAAAGTATGTGGGGTCCATGTGTTTTCTTTCTACGGTCCTTGCAGAATCAAAAGATTCAAATGAAAAGGTTTTGCACGATTTTTCAAATAGATTTTTAATCGGAATAACTTGAACAATTTGAATGAAAATGAAAAAGTTACATTGTGAATGATATCGATAGATTACAATGTACATAGATTAATTTGATTTCAAACGAAAATTCTGTTGAATCAAACTTTGCTCTTGGTATGCGAGCATGGTGAATTAGGTCTGATTGTTTTGTTCCATTTCAGATCAGACAAGATCATTCAACTGTCGGGCCAGAAGAATTCCAGAAAGCATTGTTCTGGACCGATCCTCTGGGAGTATTCCGTCTTGAATCGTGTGATTCCTTTTTTCGAAGAAGGCAAATGATAAAACGTCCTCGGGCGCGCGTTTCTTGGTCGGGTCACGCGTGTTGGAGATCAAACACCGGTGCCAAGACTCCCACCGTCTAAAAGGTGAGGTGAGTTGAAATATCGCGCCAGGCCTCCCTATATGTTAATCCCGGCATTAGCATAATACCGTGATTCTTCAAGGATCATTTGGAAATGCAAATAAATAATTTATAATAATAAGAGCGGACGTCCTGTTGTGGCAGTCGACCGCGCGCTTCGCTACGTCAGAAAGAACGAAACTGGACCTATCCACACACGTCTTGCACTTATTGTTTATCATTACTAGAAATATAGACCCATGGATAACAGACAATCGTATTTTCTTCATTGACAATTCTCGCAGAAATGAAGAAATTCCAGATAATATCGATCTACTAACAAACAATCACTTTATTCCCACGTCAAACTGTTGTAAGATAAACGGTTCATTGGTGAAATAAGCTTGACGTATGCGGATATCTGGAAATTTGGACCAGCTCGTTTCTTCCGGTTTTACGAGTACTTTGCGAAGGGATGAACAAAGTCCGGGGAGGGCCTGTATTTCGGGCAGATCCTCCATCATTTTACGATCTCTAACCAGCCTCGAATTTACGCGGACGTTTATAACCGCGCGGACCACGTGAATGGGCCCGGATTTCATTCTATCGGCCCTCATTCCCGCCCCCCCTTCTCTCCGCGTTCTCACGAACACATCGTGCGCCTCGAAAACAGCGGTTTTACGGGACACAAATGAAATATAAGCGTCGCGCGAACGCAGGTGTGCCCGTGCGTCGCGGGATTTTGATGTGTTATGTGTTAATATGCCGTGCTGGGCTCGTTTCGGACGGCCCCGATGGCTCTTCCCGAGGACTTTACAGTCCCTCCCAGAATTCCCAGGACGCGACACAAAGGAAGTGTACCGTTCTGAGGAACCGCGAGAGATTTTATGAAGTCGTTACGATGCTCATCCTTTTTCCTCCAGGACCATCCTAACGTCTTACCTACGCCAACAACGTCGGCCGTTTGCATATATTTTTATGCCGTTTTCACCGTGATTTACATATTCTTCATGGATTGTCGAATGTTGCAAAAGGACTTGCAGATACCTTGGCGAATTGCACGAAGTTGTGAAGTAATGTCTACTACTCTTCTATGAAAAATTTACGTAAGTTGCGCACGGAGAAGTAAAAGACAGAATTGAAACAGATGGAGGTGTGAGTAGGATGATCGAGGGGAACAGAAGTGGCAGGTCTTACGTGGTTGGAAAGAAGAAAGAAATACAGGGAAGGTACAGTGATAAATGAGAAGGACTACAAATTACGGATTCTCATTGAAATTCAGTTCTCACAGGTTCTTCTCGATTTTCTGTGTCTCGGCTCATCGAAAACACCTTGTACTGACGATCATTCTCGTTTCCTCTTCACTTGACCTTTCCTTCTGCTCTGTTCTTTAGGCGGCTCATTCGTATTACCTCATTCTCATCGTTTTATTCTGTCGGCGTTGTTATCTCCGTGCCGTTGCCATCTTCCTGTTCCTTCCTCGGCTTTACTCCTTCTTTTCTCGATCCGTCACTTTCGTTCTTAAGGAGCGGATGACGTGCCCGCTAACCGTGAATGCAACAGTCGGTCGACTTACCTGGCCATACACGCTTACTCCGGGGATTCTGGGTAGCTTTGGCACGCACGCACACACGTCCCCCGGCGATATTATATATCGTGGCAGGGGCCAAAGAGTAGAGGGCCGGTATCCTCGGTGAGCACTCGCGTCGTGCAGCTCGCTGCCGTTGTAATAACCCCCGTAGATCATACCGCGGTACGTATGGGGCACACTCGAAGCCCGTGTACACTCATAAAGGCCCGCGCTCACGTTCAGATACGCCGAGAGACACGGCCACGAATACGTGGGACGTCTCTACATGACGTGGACCATCGAACCAACGACGCACATGCACGTACGTACGTGCGACGGTGCATTATTCATTGAACGGCGAGCTTGCGCGCGGGTCGCACGATCCAACCAGCCCTTAAACCCTTAACACCGGGACCGAGTGTTTCCGCTCCGTGTGTCATGTCGCGCGATCTGTATTTTACCGCCACGCCGGGTCGAAGGTAAACCTAAACAGGATGCAATTCGTCTAGCTGGCAATGAAGGAAAACCTAATTAACCCCGTCAAACGTTTAGTCTTATTATTAGCATAGAACACGGTTATCAACGGTGAAGGCCTGTACCATCCTGTCAAAATGATGAGACAGAACAAATGAAAGAAATGAAAGTAATTTGAAGGAATCTAAAGAGAATAATATATAAGTACTGCGGTACAAACTACTATTACAGTTATTGGTTTGCAATGAACATTTAGTGCTGTATGTCTCGGTTAGTATGAAAATGATAAGATTTGTCCATGACTGGTAGATCACATTTTCGGTATATTCGTGTGGAACTGTAGATATATTAACTCCGAGGAGTGCAATTGCTACTAGCTGTACAGCTTGTCACGCGTCGACAAAGGGGATGGGGGTATGGAAAGGGGATGAAAGGAAGGAAGAACGTATATACCTACGAAGAGAGAGGGAGAGAGAGGAAGAAAACGAAGGGCTGGCAGTGCGAGAGGCGAAAAGCAGGGGAAGACAGAGACGGAGATAAAGACAGCGAGGAAGCTTACTCGGGGTAGTTGTAGCTCGTATAACTCGTGCTTTGAGTAGATTTATAAGGGACTCGCGCGAACACGACGCTCGGTGAGAACTGTCTTGAGTTCGATTCTTACGACGATGAGACATCGCCCTCGACTTCGATGTTGTATGGAAGTCGCGCAATAAAAGTGGAAAGACTGCACGGACGCACCCGGGAAGAACGCAGAAAAAATTCAACGAACTGTCGGCCAAATGACTCGTCTTACCGAATGTCATGTCGCAATTAAAACGTGAGGAATAGATCAATTTTCGTAACCCCGGTTCAGTTCTTTGATCCACGAAGGTAGAGAAAGGATGCAAAACTTTATTGAACTCTTGAACGCGACGGTTCAATGGAGTTAACGATTAATCCAGTTTTCATCGATGTTCGCGGGTTAATGGCGATCGTTAAGGCGACTGTCTCGTGAGCAGCCCGGCATATCTTGCGGGCAATTTATCAATGGCTTTACGGAGGATTTACAGCGAGGGACAGGACCGGTAATGGAAGCCAATCGGCTCGAGCCTTTTAATCCTCTTACATCGTTTCCCGATGCTCCTACGGAAGTGTTATCAGCGTTTCGTGACTAGACGTGTTTCGCGCGAATTTGCATCTACAGCTTTTTGTCACACTACGGCACCGTTACTGGACCATTTGTCCGAGGGAATTTAACGGAATAAGTGAAACAAAAGGCAACGACTTGTCCCGCCATTGGATGCACCTTGGAAATCGTCGAATTACGTATTTGAGGAATTTAACAGATTCCCCTTCCGGCGCTTAGGAAGTCTTTCTCGCCGGCGAAGGGGCGTACTCACGTGTCGCTGTAAATCTCCGATACTTTCCGCAGGTCCCGGCTAGCGAACGATAAATCCTTGTTTATTACGTTCGACTCGTGTATCCCCCCTACTCTCACTCGTTATCAGCTTTTAATCTCCACCCGTAAATCAGCCAATAATGATGATAATTCCCCGCGCATTTGCTCGAGTGACACGTCAAAACACGAAGAAGTCCACAATAAATTGCCCAACAAGAGCTGCCATTGCCAAGGATACAACGCTCACTCCTCCAAATTTCACGATATCAAACTTGAAAAATTCATAAAACAGTTTATACCGACTACTACTTTCTGACACCACTATTTATTAATCAATCACCGAGTTCGCGTTAATAATTCTCAGAAAATAGCATTTAAACACAATTACAAATTAAAATTATCAATTTTTCATTTGCACAAAAAACCCTACGATTCTAATCACGTTCAGTGATTTTCTCCGTTGATCATTCAGGTCTAATGGCATTTCAGAACGTACATGCTTACGGTGTAGAGGTGGCTTGCATTCGCTGCGTGACTAATAATGTAGCACGATAATTATGATCGAAATAGTTAGCGTGTGGAGAGACGCAGAGGGGGGAAATGCGATGGCACGCGTCTTGCGTATGCACAACGCGTGCGTGGAATTACAGGAGGTGTCTTTGCTTCCTTTGAGGTAGGTGACGATGCGCCATGCACACATCGTCCATGATTTCTCCCGGCCTTTCTTCCCTTCGTTCTCCCTCACTGTCTCGTGACCACCGGGCATTAATTATGTGTCGTGTCTTATAACAGGAATCTCGGCTTCATGAGGATAAAAAAAAGGAGGGAAATAAAAACAAACCCCCCGAGAGGGAATTATTCTCCATTCCCGGCCTTCATTTTCGTCTAATTCCGTTTCTCTTCTTTTGTCATTTTTGCCTTTATCTTTTTCATTGGCTGCCCCGTGGACCTCTTCTAGTTTCTTCATCTTTTTTACGTCTATCCCTCTGTTTTATTATGTTCGCTGCGATTCCGAGAAGGGTAGGGACCTACAGAAATATGAGGTTTTGCGCTATTAACTCATTGACCGTAGTTTTATTAAACCAACGAATTTTTTGTTTAAATTAGGACCAGTTGTGATAGAATTCGTCGTGTGTCTTCCGAAGACTGTCGACCATGGGGAACTCACCTGTCCGTCCATGAATCCCGGTAGAATCATCTGCATCGTCTCTCGAAATTATCTCCGAAATGCATCTGCTTATCAAGCAATAAAAACGGTCGTTGTCCAATTCGATGGCGATGTTATCGTTCCTCTCGACTCCCTTTCATATCCACTTATCTTCCCTATCTCGTATTATTTCTCTTTTCTCCGTGTCTCCCGTCCTTCCCAGATATTCCTCTTTCTTGCAGTAGGTGCCTAGACCATCGTGGCGCCACGCCAGCCGTGCCTTTCCCGTATACACATACATATATTCCCTTCTTGCTCGCTTTTTTACCCGGTCAATACGCCACACGAGGGGCTCCTTATGTCCCGGGCATCGTGGGCCAGTTTAATAAGGACCCACGGGCCCCTCCACGATATTTATAATCCCGTAAGAAAACGGTTTTCATAATCTGGCCTAGGAATCTCGGAGCCCAAAAGACCGTCGACCAATGTACGTCAGTGCCTTCAATCGTAATAATATCGTTTCTATACATGCTTTAAGTACCTGCTTAATTTCGATCTTCTCAGGTTCTACGAATCGAATAAATTTGAAGTGTGACAGAGACGTTAGCTAAAATTTGTAGAAACAAATATCTTAGATATCTCATTCAACTAATTTTTTCCATTTCACGAATTGGATTTTTCATTTTAGATCAACATGCATGTACCTAGGCGTTGATTTTTGTTAAAAAGTATAATACTTTCATTTCTCTGAATGCCCTTATTTCTCGATACGAAAGTCTAGAATATACATTGCGAACAGATCTTTATTCGCTACATGGGGATTATTAATTACCAGAGAGATAAAATCGGATGAGGCAGAATGGAGGTCAAAGGACAGCGGTTTCGATGGATTCGACCGGCTGGGATGATAGTCCCTCGAAATCACAAGAGGAAAGAGGAAAGAGAAGATGGCAAGGGGTGGAAAAGAAACAGTGAGATCGCGCGGTTTCGTCGCATTTTATTATCTCGATCGTTCATAAATTTCACTACGAAAATAAAATATAACGTTCGCCACGGTGATTCTAAAAAGGCCGTTTTTTTCAACCTACGCTACTCTCCAACGTTGTACCGTACGATCATCGTGAAAGTAGTCTTTGCTCGAATGAAAAGTGCAATCAACCGAATAATAATGTGATTATTTTATACATCCTTGATCGCATTATGAATAAATTTTTATGAATAATTGAAATGAATCTTTCTCGGGTAATTACGGGGGAAAATTAATGACACATAGTTTTTATGATACGTCGCATCGTCAATATATTTCGGCTCTTTGCAAAACAAACTTTATCATTTGATATATTTTTAACAGCCCTTTCTTGACAATCCTTCAAGCAAATATGCACCACGAAAGTAATAATTATGATCGTTACAATAATGTTATACTCTCGCCCATCGTGCATCCAAGTCTCTTTCTCAGGTATTTACAGGATATATCACACATAATAAAAATCGCATTACAATATCTTACACTGAACACTTAGGACTTAACGCATTTACGTATATTCTCTACTGCGATATACAATATGTATATTTACAACTTTGAAATTTTTATCCGAAAATACAGGCTATCTTCAGCTCCTGCGAGAATAAAGCACGCTAGTAGTTTTTCCTCGTGTAAGTCGTACCCTATACATGCTTCTCTAAATAGCCTCCGAGAAAAACTTGCCGCTTGCTGCGCAGAATCGCTGGTCGATTTTATGTCTTTCTGTCGCTGCAAATCGCATTTTCTATTCAACCGTTTCTGGTAAGAAAACATAGCAAATCCCGGCTTATCAATTTTGACGAAACATTGTCAGCGTATGAACCGATTCAATACATAAAAAGGAACGAGGGCTCGTTATTTTAGGTTTTAATCAGTTTACATATCCAAGGAATTTCAGGCGAATGAACGAGTCCTGATTTGTTATGTTTCCTTGTGAGGCACAAACGTGGACTAAACTTGTACAATTACGAGAACGTCGTACATGAACATAATTGACAAAATTCGAGAAGTTTCTTCGTCATTCGAGAACGCTTTTCTACCGTGACATTTGACTAACGTATTCTCGCACTAACCCGCAGAAATTTTCTTTCGTTTTCTCAGTTTGCGAAGGGGGTTAGTGTCAGATAGTCTTGTTAAAATTCTACCGATGACTTTTCCGACATAAATTGATGGGGCATAATTAATTTTCCAAAGCCAACACAGCAGATTTTTCATTGAGATTTCAAAATTTGACTTAATTTAATACGGAATTGGGCAAAATCACTTCGTCGGACAAAATTCTTATACGGCCTAAAGATAATTCGTCATTAAATCTATCACAAGTTACAGTAAACCGAACCAATATGATTTTACGGGAAGGACACTTTAACCGAAAAGCATCATTTCCTCTGCTACGTGTAATTTACGATATTCTCGACCGGCAATTATCTTTTCAGCCACAACACGGCCATATTTTCCGTGTTATCTCTTTGATCGATGTCTTTTCTCGGGGGATGGATTACGAAGACAGTTTCGTAATTTTCAAACTCCGCCCTCGATTCGTCCCTACTCGGACTGTCGATCTATCTGACTGGGCTACACAGGCCACAACTGTAAACCGACAAAAAGCAACTCTTGACGCACACCTCAAGAGATGTTTCGACTAAAGTACGGTTAATAGGCAGTCGCAGGGGTGGTCGCAGTGTGGTTCTTGTCCTAGGAGTAGACTGTGAGACCCGCGGTAAACGGCTGACAATGAACCATTTGGCAGTTCTGAGAAACCACTTGACTACTCTTTCTCGATCAACGATTTGTCCACTTTGACTCGGCTATCTATTGAAAGAATCACCATCGGCCAATAGCAACTTTTCGCACACATCTGAAGGGACGTTTTGACTTAAGCAAGGTTAATAGGCGGTCGCCTGGTGATGCATCAGAGGGTTGAAATGATGCGGGCCGAGGTGGTGCGGGGGTGGTGGTCCCGGTAGTGGACTGTGCTGGGGACCGACGGTAGGCGGCTGGCAGACGTACCATTCCGTCAATTCCGGTCCCCGACTGGCCGGGTGTGTCGTAGGCGGGTTGTTCGCCGCCGTCGACGACGTCGGTACGACCGATGGTGGCTGCGGGGATTCCGTATGTCCCGTCACGGATAAACTTCCGCTGCTACTGCTGCTTTCCTCGCCTTCGCTCTCGTAACCACCGCCTATCTTCCCTTCGCCGAGCGTCATGCCGTGCACCTGTTGACAAACAAGCAAAACAATGTATTAAAGAAAAATTACATCGGTCAACTTAAATAACGCTCGAGCAATGCCAAACATGTGAATTCAATTAATTTTGATAGAAATATGTTCTAGAAGGAATTGGAACATTCAATTGTTGAGTAAATGAAAAATGAGAATTTAATGTTTATTGGTAGAAGAGAATAAAGGAGTGAGGCAAAGTAGAATACAGGGATAGGTATTCGTTTGAGGCTGTCTGTCTCACGTCTTTCCTTCATAACTCAGTGGGCAAATCTCGATGACTGGCTTCCGCGAAAACCACGCTGTCCAGGTACGAGAAGGAGCCTCGCGGATTTAGCAGAGAATAAAAACCACATATCGCGCACGTATCTCGGCAGTTGGGTTCCTGACATTCCGCTACCGCCCCCGCCCCGGCACAAATAATTTCTTATTAAAATTCTATCTTCTGACGGCCGTGAAACGCCATCCTTCGTCGTCGAAAAGCCTCTTTGGGCAATGACTACTTTTTTTAGAATCGATTTCTCGGTATGATGTTACGAGCACAAGAAGGACAAACGATTCTGCGATTAAATTTCAAAGTAAGATTTTCATAAGTGAGCTCGAAGATGGAATCGCCTGTACTCGGTAGAATGTTATTTACTCGTTGAGGCTCTTGCCTTTTTTACGGCAGCACGAAATACTGTGACCCAGTATTTTTTCGCGCTGCTGAAAAGCGTGTGGGAGGGAATCGAAAGCACGGGGCAACAGGAAATAAAGGAACAAGGATAACGAAGGTCCGTCACGACAGGCCGTCGTAAATGTATATATTCGGCCGGCGTTACACGTGCCCCGGCATGCAAATGATAGTGGTTATTTCGTGGCAGGGCACGGAGCTACATACGCACCTTCATGTGTTTGCGCAGCGAGCTGGGGTGGGTATAGGACTTGTCACAGCCGGAGACCCGACAGTTGTACGGCTTGTCCGACGTGTGGACGTGACTGTGCTTCTTACGATCGCTGCTGTTGGCGAATCTCCTCTCGCAACCCGAGTACTCGCACTTGAACGGCTTCTCCCCTGCAACAGTCCAAACAAAAATGACTTTAATTAAAGAGCCAGATGCGTAAAACGAAGGCTAGTCGATAGGACAAATATCACCCTTCCTGTACAACTGACAAATTTATTGAAGAATTTTAGGGTTCACCGAAGTGATAGATTTTGAATGAAAATTATGTGCCAGATATGTTGGTAAATCTGTAGAACTGTCAACTTGGTTGAGGAAATTCGGGGTTTACCGTAATATGCATTTGCACGTAATATGCGTTTTAATGATAATCGCATGGGAGAAATATAAAATTCGGGGAATAGGGATTTCTGACAAAGCGATTCCGACGTGGTGTAGCCGCGTGGCGGGGGGTTTCGTCGAGATTTCTCGCCGACGAATAGGAGAATTTCGCGGGACATAGGGCTGGCGGGGTGCTGTTCCTCCTGGCATAAAAGCAGGGAAGAGATATCGAGAGATAAGGTCCCCTGCACACGAATGGCCGACGTTGTCGGGGCGCAACGAGACGGTTCTGCCGTGACTCTTATTTATTTCCACCGGAAGTTGACTGGAATATATTTTGCTGTCGGGCCGCGCGCGTGCACGAATACACAGCCGCGGCCCTTTTTCCGGTACTTCTCCTGGCACTCTCGAGAAGAGCGAAGGCGCGAACCGGAAACGCAAACTTGGCAGATTTTTTATGGGGAAAATGGCGGCCCTCTGGCTCACCCCTCGTCAACCGGCCATTATTCCCCAGCACGAAAGGTCGGCCAATGCGGCATTACGTCCCTTTCGAACCGACAGGCTTCCGCGAAGAACAGGACGAATACTGAAAGAAAGTATTCAACCAAATATTCCATAGTTTCGATACTGTAATATTGAAAAATGAGAAATAAATAGACCTGGACTTTGACCAAACGACTATCTCGCCGCAGCTGCAAAGTTGCCAGTCGATTATTACAAAACACAATTGCAAACTGTCTCACAATATTCCTCAAATGAGAAACTAATGTCCATAGAGTATAAGCGTTTATTAACCGTGTGGACGAAGGGGGCTTAATTAGCTTTCGCATTCTGGAAAGTCGATGCATCATTATTCATCTCACGTGTGAAAAGCGCGATAAGATAGCGCGGCAGAGACGTATCGTTGTGGCACAGATTATATTCAAATGATTTTGAAGGGGCGACCGGCGGAACGGACGTGCTCACTTCTTCCGTTCCGCCTGGCAGAACGGTCATAAGGAGGTGCCTTAAATATTTATGAACGTGGAAAAGATAGGGCCTCGTATATAGACGTACTAGGTCGGCTTCGCTTATCTGTGCCCGACCGACATACTCGTACATCAGACCGCTCTATTTTCCGCTCCACGGGGATCTCAATTGCCACAATTGTCGAAAACTCTAACCTCGCTCGTCCTCGTCGTCCTTTCATTATCGACATTTCATTTTCATTAGCGTCAGTAAAATGTTTTCGAACACAATTTTACCAATGTAACGTGATTTAAGGAGAAAATCTTGCCGGCGATTTCGTCTTCCTTCTTATTATGGAAAATTTGTGTGTAAAGCTTGCTCGTGGATTTCGTCGTGTAATTTAATTGGGCCAGAAGTATTCCTCTTATTTCCGGCGTTTCAGCAGGTCGAAATTGAATTTCGTAAGGGCCAGTGACAGGTGAAAGGACGATTAAACGGAGCGGCAATTGGCGGGAAACAGAAGCAGAAGTGCAGGCAATTAGCCGCGCGCCCTTCGCGTCGGTATTCAGCGTTTGGCAAGGGCCCTTCATCCGGCGATTCGCACCTCCTCGAGGAACCCCATCGCCGATTACCCGGGCCGGAGGGAAATGCCCTGGAAAAAAAAGGGGTGCCCCTCCGCGGTACGGCGGTGAACGTTGAAAAGAGAGACGACGAAACGGCCGGTTAGCCAGCGAGAGACTCGACATAAAAGAGACTCCGTGGGCTCCTTCCAAAACGGGACGATTAATAACTTTTCAAATCTGTCCCCGGCAGTACGCGGCGAGAGGGGGGGGGGGGGCGAGGTAAGATATAGGGACGCTCGGTAGCGCACGTTGGCAAATAAATAGCGGATAAATAAAAGCGTGTCTCTCCTACGTCGAGCATTCTATCGTGGCGCGGGGTTGCGTGTGCAGATGGCAACAATATGCCGTGAAATATTGCCCACGGCACGTCTGTCTGTGTGCGGATCTTCCCCTCCCCCCCCCCCCCTCCCCGTCCGGACCCCGGCGTACACGCGTCTCCTCGAATGTGTGGATAACGAGAGGATCATCGTCCCTAGCCGCGCGAGGGGAGCTCCCGTGGAATGGCATACAAAGTGAACCATCCGTGCCTGTGTTCCGCACCAACACCACGAAAATCAAATACTTTGATCCTGCGCTATCGTCCCATCGGGGCCTACGTACGTTCCGCAAAACAATATTATTTTACGAACATTACGTTCAATATCATTGATGGTCCACTGTCGTGTATATCATTTTTGGCTTTAGCGTTACAGCACGCGTAGGAATATTTTTACAATTCCTAACGTGTTTAGTTATTTCTGATTAAACGGTGCTGATTGTAGGGCAAGACGTTTTGTAGGATTATATGCAGATTATATATGGCGCAGAGGCACGCTATCAGTCTCTATAGCCGAGCACACTCGGCAACGGGCTAACCGTAGCGAGTAACGACTTCCACGTAAGCGCGTATCTCTCCGTTAGATATAATATCAGAGCGTGAATTTAGATATAAGAAAATGGAGATTCATGGCGAACCGGGTTACACAGTTGCACGATACACGGGGAGAGGAAGGGCAGGGGGGAAGGGTGAAAAGCGGCGGTGGGGGTTAGGAGAGAAGGGAGAAAAATGTGTGGGGAACCTTGGAGGCAGTATTCGAGGGCAGCAGTGTAGTCACCGTATTATGACTTTCAGAATGGGGAGGCACAATGGCCCAGATCCGCGCCGGATAAAATAGTTATTATAATCGTTTTGGCTACGGCTCGGATCGACGAGAGATATACGCGCGGGTGCCGACTCGTGCACCTATACGTATAAGAGATGTGCAAGGTAAACACGCTGATAAAAACAGGTCTATCGCCCTCTCAGTCCCTCGCTCTTCCTCTTGGTATCCCAATAGTTCCCAAATAGAAGGCGATAACGCACAAATGACTGGATTAGAAAAATGCTGATCCTAATCACGTGAGTCCCGGCAGGAGGAATAAAGGCCAAGTCGCGGGGCATCCTACTGTACGGACGTCTAAACGTATAACTCGCGATTTTAGAACGTGTTCCTTTGTAACCGGGCCCGAAATAAAATAGAAAGAATCCAAAGCCGACGGCCACCTGTTGGAGACGAAAAATGTTCTAACCGCGATAGACGGTCTTACGAAATCTCGCTTTTGAATACTTAAGGAAGATAGTATCTGAAAATTCATCTTTCACCTTACAGTAAATTTACGGTGCAACGTATTTTGAGAAATCTTTTGAGGAAGAAAGACATGTACTTTGGAGTTCTTTGAATTTTCGTGAGTATTTAGAAAGGAATTCCTTGGGAATTAAATGGCAAGTATGCGAATCACGTGGCGTCCATTTGAGGCCGGTAAAATATATCCCGTATTATTCTCGGATGACATCCGTGGGGACCTTCATTGTACTCTTTATGCCCTCGCAGTAAATATTGCCAGCTTTGAAAATATTGAAATAGCTGGCTGCCACTTCCGCCGGGCTTTTTTCCGTCCTCTGGAAGCCTTCGAAAGTCGTGGAAAGATATCTCGAAGAGGAGAAAAGTCAAGGCTGCTTGCGCGGAAGCAATCGACGTACCGAAAGAAGGCAAACAGGCAGACCGTTTCCTTCGGTGTATAGACGGGAGGCAACGGAGCACCTTGAAGGAACTCATTGAACTGCAGTTTTCGGAAAATCCAGGAGTGATATATGGGCGTAAGCCATTGTCACGGACCTGCAGGCTGCTGGAGCATCGTATTTTCTCTCTCCCTCCCTCTCTATGGTTCAGTCTTTCCCTCTGAAGTTCGTGCCTGATCATCCGTCTCTCTCTTCCTTTCCTTCTAGCAGGATAATGGATGATTTTTCGCGTCCATTGTGCTCGGAAGGACACCAGTCCCGGGCCACTGGACATTGTTGCGAACCTCATCCGAAAACCGAGCCCCACCCCACCTTTCCACGGACACCATGAGCAGGCCCCGAGGGGCACGGACGGCCCACG
Organism: Hedychridium roseum; assembly: GCA_963989215.1. Classification (NCBI taxonomy): domain Eukaryota; kingdom Metazoa; phylum Arthropoda; class Insecta; order Hymenoptera; family Chrysididae; genus Hedychridium; species Hedychridium roseum. The sequence continues at coordinate 5,691,935 of OZ022314.1, forward strand.
GCACAGACCCCTCGGTCTCCTCCCTTGCGTCTATTCTTGCAGCCTTTTCGAGTGGATAATTTTCTTGTTATACGTTTGGCATTAGTAGAAAGAACCGTGTCCACGTGAGCGTGCATCTACCAATTCCAAACTCATCGGTTCCATATTTTCGCAGTATCAATATGAAGGGTCACGTGGTGGATAACAGTTCGATGGTATCTCGAAGATCCTTAATGGTCAACCAAAAATGGATAATGTTCCAGGAAGTTCCTCAAGGTCCGGAGACACTCGATCAGATAAAAGTTCATTCAAAAGTAACTGTCAACAGTAATTGAAGGAACATTGTCGAGCATTTTACATCGATTTACCATCATAATATAACACTTACTGTTGTAAAATGTTGACTTATTAATTCTGAATACATGTTTTAGTGGTTCGTTTCGCTATTCCTTGCGCGTGAATTCACAGAAATTAGTAGCAGACGATACGTCGGCAGTGAGAATACCGAGAGCGTTATGTAGATCGGCGATCGATAAGGACGAAAAGTCATGGAGATCGTGGCAGATCGATCCTGCCGTTGGATTAGGAACGTCTAGATATTGGATCTAGATAAGGGTCGTGGGGGTCATGTTGGTAAATCGATCGAATCAGTCCCTTTCTCGACTCTCGTCATTCTTCTTCCGACTTTTTTCTCTCGCCTCTCGGCCCGCCGTACAACCTGCTCTTTCTCCGCTGTCTTTTTCCCGTGGCAAAAGTCGAGAGCCGAGAGATCTTGAGATCGCCGGAGATCGATCGTGTACGCCAGATCCTCGACGGCGCCTGATCGATGGGTTATTCCGAATAAAAGCACGATGATTCCCTCTCACAAACGAGTAAGACCATCGTCGCTCGGGAAAAAGTTACACGCACGTCATCGTCCATGGACACCGTGAAACTCAATTCCCCTGCAGGTATTACACAATAATTCCGTATTATCCGTTTGTTGTTGGTCAATCGAACCATTGTTTTACCAAACGAGGGACACCATGAGCATTTCGTTGTCCGTATTTGTCATGGATCGTTGACTGTCTGGTGACACCTGTGAGTGTTTGTCGGTAAACACGACTCCGATTGAGTCGCCGGCAGGGATCGAACGCGGCCCGTCTCGTCTTCCAGAATTCCTGTTTACACGGGCACTCGTAAGAATAAGCTTCTTGCCTCCAGACACTACCGTGGAAATGGTCCTCCGCAGCCCCCCAGAGAAAAGGAGGAGAAACCATGAGACCGGGTGGAGGGGGAGGGGGGGAGTTTGGAAAAAACGGCGCGGGTAGGGAAGCAAACGCCCGGGTAAAAAGGAGAACCGCAAATCCGTGGGTAAACGTAACTACCGGTTGATGCGCCGATCATTCCGCCATGCTGATTCTGAAAGGGAGAGCACCATCGGCAGATGTTTCTCCGCCGTGGTAATTCGAGTGTTTGTCCGTTCCGCCTCTCTCCTTTTCTATCGGCCCTTTCTTCTCCGCTATCTCATGCCATCTTTCTTCCTCGCCGCGTTTCATCCTGCCTTACCACATCCGGAATAATATTTCAACGATACTATTGGCCGATTTTTCGACACGCGGAGTCATCGCAACAGCGGTTAAAACAACACTCCGAAAAGTCCCTGACGTTGCCCTTTAAATGTGATAAAGAGCAAAATACATGAAAACCATTTTAATCTTAAACGTAAAACAGTGGACAGTGGATCAAAAGTGTGGCGGTTCGAGGGAGCACTGAACGACGCAGGAATTTCGGATTTACGAGCTGTAAAGTTCGTCCTTGACGGTGAGGATCGATGCGATAAAGAGTCCCTGCTCGATCTTTTGCGATCGGGTTGTCAGGGGCCAGGTGACGAGGTACTGGAGAAAAATCGCACTGGCCATCTTGATACTCTTGAAAATTCGGTAGCAGCCGGTGTATCCCGCACGTAGGCGCAGTTTAGAGTCGTATATCCTTCCTCCGTTATCTGAGTCGCGATGCTACCGTTGTCGAGTCTCTCGCTCCTTTGGCCCTTTTCCCTCCTTTAACCGCCCCGAACTCCCTTCCCCCCCCCCTCCGCGCGCCCTAAGTACGCTCGGAAGACGAACAGACGCATACATAAATACGAGGCAGAGGGCCGTGAGGGGGGGGGTAGTTCCTAGCACCGGTTTACACGACGTTTATACGTGTTTATGTAAACTCGGGCCCGCGCTCGCGCTTCTCCGCCGCAGTTGCCCCAGCCAGCAGAACGCATACCGAGACCCCGTGAGCGCGAGCATGAGACAGAAGAGGAGATTAAGCTCGGAGATTTTCAGAAACGGCTAGCATAAAAGATAGGGGCGCCATGGGCGCGGTATGCCGTCAGGCCCCATCTAGAGTTACCAGGGTCGGCAAGGACCTCGACCTTCCTCCTCTCCGCCGTCGCATACCGCTCCCAAAAACTCGGCGACAAATTTCTCTCAGCGAGATATCATTGTTCCTTAACATCGTCGCACGGTAATCTCCAAGGTCTACCAAGGACCCAATTCTAGGCTTAGTTTTCTCTCGTAATTTTTGGTTACTCTATTAGGGTACTTCCCTGACTTTTGCGGCAAAATTGAGCCGATACGAATTCGCTGTACGGCCCTGAATCCTAGAGAGGGTGAGGTACCCACGCACGATATTTATTCGTAGAAGGTGGCGTTTCTTTTGGACACTGACCCGCCGTGTATATAGTTGTCACGGGCCCCGCCGTATCTTTACACCGATCTGCCGTAATTGAATATTCCCCTGGTCCTCCCTCATCTGACTCTTCCTCCCGCCCGTGCAGACGTCCCGACGAAAGAATGAGGGCTTACCGTCCCACGAAACTCGTCACAGATGCACACAAAAATTCAGAGTATTTTTATGGCCTCCCGGGAATTACAATCCTCATGACCGTTGGTATTTTCACGATTTAGTAAATTAATGAACTAACGAGAGTCTTAGTCTAGTCGTACGTAATCCTCTGCAGGGAAAATAACGTTAGTAAAATGATTTAAGAATATTAGCATTTTTAAACTACAAAATAGTACCTAGTGTATTAAGCCTACCATTCTAGTTGTTATGAATTTTCAAATTTGAAGGAATTTCGGAAGTATCGCTATACTCGTGGGATATGAAAATTCTGGTTAAAGGATATGAAAATGGCGTGGTGGGGACCCTTGAGGGAACGTGCGACATTTTGACGCGCGTGGAGCGACCTTCCTCGAGGGTCCTCGAGTAGGATCAAGTAGGTCGTTGTTGAGGCGAAAAGTAGGTGCTCCTATTCGTCTCGGACTCTCTCGGTTCGGTAAGTTTTGCACGGCGAGAAAACGGCAAACATCGGCAAGCACGGGGCTATTGGACACTCGAAAAACGAATACCCCGGCACCAATTCTAAATAGAAACGGAAAGCTCAAGGAGGGGCGTGGATTTCAACGGAGCCCCTCTTTGTCGAGCTCCATTGTGCCTCGGTGCTAAACGGCACTACTGCCAAGTAATTCGAAAATCACGAGCGACTGTAAATACTACAAGTGCAATATGAGTTCAGTTAAAAAATCGTCGTACGTGAACAAAATAAGACCGATAGGAAATTGTGCAATATCGAAATATTGAATGTAGAATAGAAAAGAGCGTGGAAAAGGACAAAAGGGGAGGCTGTGAGAAACATTGTAACTGTTTTTGTGTAGAACGAGGAAAGCAGCGAAAAGATGAGAAAAGTGGCAATGAAAGAGGAGATGGCTTGTTAGGAGACCATTGTGATCGGTGCTTGGTATTTTCCACTTTGCGATGCCGCGTGTAAAATGCGAGAGAGAGAGAGGGGAGGGAAGAAAAGTGAGAAGGAAAGAAGCAAAAGAAGCTTTTCGCCTCGGTCGGATTGCCGAAAGGTCGTTCGCAGAATCGCACTGAGTTTCCACGGAAGCCGGAGGATGAAGGAAAAGGACGAAAAACAGAGACCAGTGAAAAGGAAACGTCGAAGATTAGCATTCCCGCTTTTGAGGAGCGGAACGAATTGTGTTTCGAGTAGGTCTGTATACACATATACAGGACTACTTAGCCACGCTCTTTCCCGTCCGCCAGTCTCGCTCGAGGACCACTAGATATGTTCTCAGCCTTTTGTACGACTCCCGGTTTAATATACAGTTTCCCTCCTTCCGCCTTCGACACCTTCTCGCAGCTTTAACGGCCGATTGCTTCGGATAAGCCGAGACCCAAGAATCGCAACTGCACCTTCCGCTTCAAGCGAAATCAATCGCTAAGCACCGAGCAGTGCTTTCCAACTGCGATCTCACCATTCTTGTTTAACATTCATCCTCATGAACTTTAGAGGAATACAACTGACTATAATTCACAAGATCTTCGGAGATTCTTCATGGTTTATCCAAATTTTTGCTCAGATTCAAGGAACTTGGTTACGTTCTTATCTTAAAATATTCCCTCGGTTAATGTTTACCGCTGCCCTAATCGTTCGAGGTCGTGCATACATTCACACGGAACGACTGAAGTTTCCCAAAAAGTTTCCACCTTGCGCTTCCTGCCAAGTCTTCTCGGAGGCGCGCAGGGAGGAAGTTTATGATTTACGTACAGGCAGGATTAAGCGGATACTCGAGGGATATGAGAGAAGACGTAGGGCCTGTAGAAGAAAAAGTAAGGGAATGCATTCACTTTGAGGGCAAGTCGTTGTAGCAAAAAACATAATAAAACATAACTACGTAAATTTTTACCTTTGATCGTCTAACCATTTTCAATATTACAAAACTCGTAAATCAAAACGACGCCTACCAGAGGATGTAATATTAATTTTCTATTTCCAGGGAACTTGAAGAAACTTTCTCCGTTTGCCCTAAGTCTTTCGTAATACTTTCACTCAACAAAATTAGGTACATACGTTATAAAAAAACAATGTAGCACACGAGAAATATCTAGACTTGACTAAAATGTTGCGATATATTCTCTTAGATAATTCTTTGTAGTCCGATAATTCTTGTAAGTGGGGGCAACTTTAATCGGCGCTGCCTTTCGAAAGTAAAATTAGTATCGGTCTGAGATAATAAACAAAATGCTCGACGAGTAGAGGCGAGTCGAGAGAGCCGGAGTTAAACGGGCTTTAGTCACGGTTAATTTGGTTAGCCGACGTTTAGTCATTAAATCGATGCTGGGCCAAGATCGATCGGTATTTATTGACGGTTGATGATTCGACGTTTTTTTCAACCACCGAGGATGACCATCGGTCCAACTCTCCCCCCACCTTTCGGTACCTCGTCTGCCTTTTCTCCGCTCTTTCGTTTCCCGAGGGATACGTGCAATAGTATCGAGCAATGTCGTCCCTCCCCTCTCTCACTCTCCTCTTCTCTCTTTCTCCTTTCACCGGTCTCTCGCGTGTGGCCGGTCCCCGGCTTATTAATGAATCGGCTCGGGTTCGTCTAATGATTAGACATAGGGCGTGGCGGGAAGATCGCTAAATCAGATCACGTTTGACCCACGGAAAGAGTCGTATCCCCGCTCGGCACGTTCGACGAGTCAGCGCTTTCGAACAATCCACGCGGTCGACGCACCTGCCCGTAGTGGAAAGCAAATTATTTTCAAACCGGGCCCGATTTACAGATAACACCGGCCTGCATAAACGAAATTGTGTAAATTTCGTACCCCCGTCATCTCATTAGCAGCGTTTAAATTTCGCTACGTCTCACGTTAACTATTGCGTGACTTTAATTGCATTTAAAATTGTCGCGTCATTAGGTACTAATGAATTATTGTCCCCGGGGAGTGAGAAAGGCAAGGCAGTTTCGGCAAGCATTGAACGTCCACGCGTGAGACATTTATCAATCCTCCGAGCGAGGAAATATTTCCTTAATCGTCCATGGCCGTCGTTCTGGCTTAAAAGTTATCGACCGTCCGAAATTAAAACGGTCTCGGGCTCTCGTGCGCAAATCAACGATTCGTAGCGTTCTCGCGCGGGGGTGAGGACCAAGTGAAAGTTCGGCCTGAGTAGCGATGAGAAGAGTAGCGAACGCCGGTAAGGGGGAGGAGGACAGAAGGAGAGAAAGATGGATGAACGGTTTTGCGGCCGACGGAGACGGGAAAACCATCGGATGAATGAGAGTAAAAAACCGAGGGGACAGGGAGAAGGAGAAATATATACATATACATATTTATAGAGAGAAAAAGGCCAAGAGACTCGGGGTGCAAGAGAGACTAAAAGAGAGAGAAAGAGAGTGGGGGGTGGCAGGGGAGAACATAATGTTTCCCACAGCGCGCGGAGTTGTATATTTTACGATATGGCGAGCAATTTGACATCTCGCGCGAGGCATAATTCACGCCCGTGCACCGGCCTTCGTGTGCGTGTGCACACACTACCCCTCCTACGAGTTTGCCGATGGTCCCTCGGTCATCTCGCACACGCGTCTCGCGCTTTTGCCAAGCCAACACATCCCCGATATCGCACATCGCGCCTACAATACTGCGCTGCGAGATGCCTCAAAGGTCTTACGATCAGTCGGTCGTTATCGCTTGAGTTTCCCCATTTTTATCCGGCCAAGCACAGTCAATAGATTCTCCCGTATTCCACGCGCTTTCCTCTGTGCATTATACATATTTCGTCTTAGTATTCGTACTACTTTATGATTATTTCAGGCCTACCTTGCTCCGCCTGTTTAATTCTCGCTTACGAACGCCGGGTTTATCGTTTCCCCGGCCCTCTATCGTTCGGTTATGTCTTTTACTTGCAACATTTGTTTTATCTCGCCGCTCGCGACTCTTAGGACCGAGCATGTTTTATTCGACGCTTAGCTGCACGCATATCTAGCGCGCAATGCATACGTCCACTTGGGATTTTTCTTATTAATTCGCGCATTCCCCGACGAAGGATTATAATTTTTCTTAAAATAGAATACCGTTGACGCTGGACTTCTTAAGGTACGTTCGTGCTCGTTAACGGATACTGAAAATTCACTGGCAGTTTTTACGTTTGTCGCTCGAGTCGGCCCGTCGCTTTGCAGAGCCTCGAAACTGCATGTATTTCCTTTTTGCGGCTGATACGCCGTTGGCGTGCGAGACCGTCGTTTCACGCTGGAATTTTATTTATCGAGACTTTTCACTGGCTGGCGTATAGGCAACATCGAACCGCCGGGCTATACGTTCTCGCCAAGCCACTAGCGTCCGACGTTCAACTTCTTTTTTCCACTGAAAATGACAAATGCCTCGCTTTGGAGCTGCGTTCGACGAGCGTCCAGCGGAAAAAGCAGAAAAGAAGGCAAAAATATTGCAACCGTCCCTCCTGACGGAGGATCCTCATTCGACGTGCCGACGCTTTCGCCAGGACAAATGTTCTTCCTATGGAAATTCCACGCAAAACAGGATCTTGGGGAATAAAAATGGAATGGCGAACGTCGTAAAATGTAGCCTGTTAGCGAGTCAGTTTTCGTCGGATTAATTCACTCGCAAAGAGGTAGCCCGATTTTACGTTATTCGTTCGTTCGAATATCATTCGAGACTTGAAATTTTCTAGCAAGCGGGGACACTGGGTTACGAAACGAAATTAACAATGGGAAAGGCCAAAGGTCGATCCTGATATTCACACGATGGTTTTTGATTTGGCCCTTTCGGGCCGTTGCTTTCCTGTCGGAATATGACGAAACGCTAAACTGACATGGGTCGGTCTTTCTTCTTAAATAGAAACGTTTAATCAGACAATCGGTCGAATTCTGCATTATGAATTTATATATCAAGGCATTCCTCGAATGTCTCCCATATTGCCGCGTGTGCCCGAGCGTTCGAACGGTCCCGGAGTCGACGATCCTTGGAGATGAATTATTAAAGCATAAATATGTATTGGATTCTTGGATTCCTCGTCCCTAATTTGCCAGCTCGGAGATTCCAACGAGAACAAACGGCCCATCGCTCGACAATCCGAGGAGAGAAGGAGATGAAAGAGCAGCGAGGAACCGGGCAAACCTCGGCAAGTCACGCTTGCACGAGAGAACGCGCTCCCTACATGCGCCCGTACTAACGACCTATGTAAATATTCTCTCCGTTATCCTTGTCTCTTATCATTTTATCCTCCGCCCACGCGGCCCGCCGGTCCTCTCCCCGGTCCGCCGTTCCGCGCTCGCTGATAGAGAGAGATAAACTTCTTACGGGGGGGGACGGGAGAGAATCGGAAGAATGAAAGAAGGGCGGAAGAAGGGAGGAAGGGAGAGCAAAAGAAGAAGAGTGCGAAAAGGGACGATCCCGTGGGAGGGGGAGAGAGAGAAGGAGAAGGGACGGCCGAGGGGAAGGGGGAAAGGTAGAATCTGAAAGAAGAGGGAAGAAGGTCCAGCATTCCAGAGCCCGGTCTCGACCCGCGACCCTCGCCCCCTAAATCATCTACCGCAGCTAGGCCGCAATTCCGTTTTGTTTTCTCCTCGCATCTCCCTCTGTCCTCCGCCCTGACCTCGTCCCCCTTCCTCTCCCCCCCCCCTCCCACTCGCCCCACTCGCCGCCCATTTTTTTTCCGTTTTCTCGCGTGCTGTTTTATTTGTTTCTCCCCTTTTTCGACCTTTCCTACCGGACGACGGAGACAACCGAGTCGACCCTTCCTCGCGCGCGACTGACGCGCCTCGCGGAGAGAGAGAACTGTGGGAAAAACGTGTCCCGACATGCCTACGGCACGGCAGACGCGCGAAGACGACCCTACGAGAGGTGACAGCTACGGTAACGAACCTGCCACCTCGTCCCAGCCGATCCTGATCTTCGATACGGCCAACAAACGCACAGGGTGTATTCATCATCGAGAAAAATTGCCCACCGAACAGCTATGTCCTCTACGGCAACCAGAGAAGAAGTCTGAACCGATGACATAGCTTCCAAGGAAAGGTCAGCGAAATTTCAGGAAGATCATCCGGCAAATAGGATCTTACGGAATTTCATTCACGCTACTTTCCATTGCACTTTTTCGTCGGTATCGTTCTCATTTTAAACAACGTACATCTCATTATTCCACTTCTCCTTCCGTGTACACCATTCTTCATTCCTTTTTCTATCTCCTGGCCCAATTTCTGATACGTTCACCTTTCTGTCTCTATTGTACCTTCATGCTTGTTCGCTTCTCTTCTCCCTCATACCACGTGCACCGGCATTTAAACAGCACCAAAGTATAATGTTACGGACACTCGATATTTTCTCGATGATCCTCATTGTGAGCAGCGGCGAACCGTCTTTAACACGGCTCGAGGAGGAAACGGTGTGGCTGTCGCTGCACATTCGACGGCGGCAGAGGCTACCGTAAGCTTTGCCACCGATGCACGCTGCCATCGTGCGCCGAATACACTCGGAAATGATTTACCCCGTCTTCGGTTACCCGGTCGCCATTGTTGGCCATCGAGACGGGCTCCTGTGCAAAGGCCACCGCACATCCACGCCTATCTGTCTGTCTGTGTGTGTGCGTGTGTGTGTTCTTCCTCCTTATGAGCTATATCGTAAAATAGTCCCCCCAATTTTTACTCTTTTTTATGCCTCTTATTCCCTTTTTCCCCGGCTCACTAGGTCAGCAAACCGTCTTCCTTTTGTTCCTATTTCTCGGTCATTTTTCAAGCGCCGCATGGTGATTACTGTATCAAAGGCAAATGATACCATGCGAGGGGCAGGAGGGAGTGAAGGTTTCTTAGGATGTTTCTCTTAGCTGTTCCCGGGTAACATAATCAGCGATATTTATCCGGGCGTCCACGTCAATGTAGCGTAGATATTTTTAACGAAACCGTGCTAGGCTTTTGAGGGCCTCGCTGAAATACGTTTGTCGGCATTGAATCGGAAATAGAACACGGAAAGAGTGTCTGCAATTCGCTCGTTAACCCGATCATCTTTCGGAGAAGAACCAGAAGTGTTTGGATTCTTTTTTGCCCATCGGACCACCGTGTTTACCAATCTCTCGTTGCACCTACGCATTTACGTCATTGCGTAAAGTTCGTAGATTCCTGGCGAACTTGTACGGCGATTCTCAAACTCCCCTCTTATTTTCCCTGCGGTCAACATCCCCGGGACGCGGTTAATTAGAAAGCCGCGTGTTTTTCACTGAAAGGCGAAACGAATGGCCAATAAAATTCGTCCCGACATTTTCACGGCGGTCGTAATCGCCGGTTAAAAAGGCACGCGGTTTATTCAGACGCCGATGACTTTTCGAGACGGCGCTCTCCGACTGATTTATGAAAATCTCCATGCTCGTGGCTTTACGGGGAAATAATAATCCCCCGGTGAACGTCCACGTGATCGATCGATCGTCCAATATGCGCGTACCTGTGCACGCTCGGTTCTACGTCTAATTGTCGACCGTATTGGTCGATTGTGCGGCGAGCGCACGCGGCGGGAGACGCCAATTGCTTTAAAATCCCGACTTTGGTAGCCGAGTGTCGCATTAACTCACAATTACCGCTGTCGCCGCGGTCGAGCAGTGGTTTTTCTCGTCAACCGATAACGTTAATGAGAAACCTGTTTGTCACGCTGCTTATACCGCGATGCGCGCTTATTAACGCACGGGACAACTGGTAACCGTTTACTCGTTATTTATAGTCAAAGCTACTGGACAAATTAAGTGCGCTCGTGAGGCCAACCAAAGGGGAATAGGTTGCCAAATTCAAACGAGCAAGACGATTAGCAGAAACCTGGAGTCAAACGCAAAGGTCTTAGAAGAGTATCTTCTAAAGACTTTTAAATCGCCAGTAAAGAATTCGACGATTCAATGAAATAAATTTATTCCACAGTTTGGAAAAATTAAGTCAAATTACATGAAAGTGTTATGTTCGTTAGTGCATTTACTTTTTGTGATTCTTGCCAACGGGAATCAATCAGAACATTATGGTGCCACAAGGAACGAAACTGATCGAAATGTCACTATAGTTCGATATAATTAGTGTTTCTAGGCTCAACCGTATATGTTCCTTGTGTTCTTGATTATTTTCTCAGCTGACAGAGGCGAAGTCGATGCAATCGGAGGGCTCGGCTCGGGACACGCGTGGAAGGACAATAATTAGCCGGTTCTGTTTTTGTAGAAGCCAATCATCCGTCGCAGCCGCGATAGGGTTCTATTATCGGTACTGGCTCCCAGCGGGGTTGGGTTTTGCGCCTCAACGCAGTCATTGGCACGTCAACGTCGTCTCTCAGCCATTAACTGTATCAACAGTCACTTCCGGTTTCACGCAAACGAGCAGGCGACATTTATCGAGGCACATTTTCATTAGTTCGCACGTCAACGATCCTCCCTTAATTGAATGTTAACGATCTTCGCCGGCCACAGAATTTGCAGTTAAAGAAACGGCAAATGCCTCACTAATCTGACCCTCTGATACACGATTTCAGTTCCGCTTTGACGTGTAATCGATTTCTGACTCAGCGTGATGTTCAAAGATTTTTAATGAGTTGTTTCTGTCAGATGCTCCATCTTCGGGGTTCTCTTTAGTTAGTAATCGTTTCATTGACCAATGTATCCTTCGATGTTCGTGTCATTTATATACACGGAACAATCGCGTAATCGTTCGACGTTTAGCGGCATTTGATCTAGCGAAGTTTCTCTTTGTCTTCGCGCAATCTTTTCGTCGGAGATGAGTTATTTAACTGTAATTGTACGTTATGAAAGGGGCAACGGCAGGTCGAGGGCGTGACCCTTGACACCCCTGCACGACCATATGGCGGGGATAGTTGAAATTTTGAACGGTTATAGCGTGGCTTCTGAAACGCTCGGGGCTATTGTTCAGAAGGCAGACTCGCCTGTGTTCTCTTTCCTACAAATCTTTCTGACAAAACGACTTTCTAGCGAGATTCTCACATACTCGATTAGACCGAAACTTATTTGGTAACCAAGCTATTCAATCGTTCGGGCGCCAGTAGATTAAAACCTTTTTAACTTGTACATCAATTTCAAGCACAGTTTCAGCTTTCGTAAGACTTGGTTATTTATTAATTGATTATTGTGATTACTCAGTTATTTCCAGCTGTCTGAGAGTGTGAAAAGCCGAACAGAGCGAGCAGTACGAAATGACAGCAAGTAACGATTGTGTTTATTTTTGCTACGTTGGTTTGATTAATCTAGGAATGATGAGTGATAAAGGAAGCAGCCATTGACACGATGGCCGTTTGAAAAATTCCCCTCCCTTCCTCAGGGTGTTTCGCCCCAGTGCCGACACGTTCGCCCCTACTTAACGCTTATTCCGCGACACCCCTCGTCGACTCATCCCGTATCATCCCCTTATTCTGCGGCGCATCTGACCCCTCCGAAAATCCTGACCAATGGCGTCGGCCACGGGGGAAACCATTGTCGATCCGACCAATCCTCGCGGCTTCTACTCGCATGACACACGCACGGCAGATCGGATGAGCCCTGCACGAATTTTCTCCTCTTTTTTTTCATCTTCCTACCTTCGACAGCGAGGAAGGGGGTCGCGCGTATGCCGCTTTATAATGCATATCAATTTGGTCCTAATGGTTAGCAACGGTCCACGGTTTAACATCTGCGGATTAAAAAACCTTCCCTGTTTTGCCCACGGTACGGGTATTATTCCGTCGACACGGCAATACATCTCCGGAAATATGAATAACGGGAAATCTATCTTACGTCGATCTTCGTCGCACCTTGAACCACGTTTTCCTGTTTTAGAATACGTGTTGGCCAAACACGATTGTGTTTTCCTGCTATGCACCTCGAATGTTTGCAGTCGCTCTGCTTTATCGACAAAGGGAGGCCGTCGAAACGAATTAACAATACGCGTTAAAAGCGCGAGGGCAACAAATAAATGAAAGGGGGGACCGATGGCTGCGTCCAACCCAGCAAAACAAAGAATCACGTGGTGCCTTACTCCTGTAGTATGCTAAAAATGCCAGTTGTATTGAAAGGCAGATTTGATTTGTACCTCTAGTTTCTTTGCAAGAAAAATGACATACCACTTTCATAGTTAAATTTGTTTGGTAAAAGTTATCTCTCAAGACTATTCTTTTCCATTCACTTTCGCTCTACTTTCGGCTAATATCTTTCACAATATAGTGAATAAACATGTCGCACTCAAACATCTGCAACAGGTTTTTCTTTCACGTCCAAGAGGAAATCATCCCCTCGAAACTTTCGGTTGAACTTTAATTCAAGTTTCAAGACTTAAAGATTTACGTCCAGGGGAATTAATAGAAATGAATAATCTGAATGCGTGTGTGTCTGGAACAACGGGCATCGCCGTGTGATGAGGTGGTTCGCGTTCGCGGGAGAATGTCGCGTTTCGGAGGGTGGAATTCGTTGTAAATGAAAATGAAATTTAATCACAGGTGATATATACCGGTGGGTACGCGTGGGTAGAGCAAACTGCGTACGCACTCGCCGATGGAGATACATTGCGCACCTGCGCTTGTGACCGCCTTTATTGCGCCTCGACCGCGTGTGGTTTCATTATTAAAAGTCATCGGCCGACGGAGAACTTGAGATAAAGTAATATAAATTGCAACGGCCAGCGAGAAACTCGTATTACAGAATCTAAAATCTAAATCGCCTAATGAGTCGTTTGTACGAGATAACCGGCCTGTTATTCGAGCAAAACAACAACCCTTAACTACTTTGCACAATTGTAGCATGTATGCAGTTCCTGGTCTATTGTAGTTCTAGAATTACCATTCATCGGAATAACCGCCATTTTCGAGAACTACTTGTAACGTGGAAACTTATGCATCTAAGGAATGTCTTTTCGGGCCAATCTTGATTTCGCGTGCAGCTAAAAGTGAGCTTATAGAACTAATTTGAAACGGAGCTCAGATGATACGGAGATAAGCGCGATCAAATTAAAATATCGGTATAACCGAGCAAACCTTAGTTTCGTACACAATAAAACTACACGATGAAATTAGTAGTGACTGTCGGGAATGGAATGCCAGGAGGAGAGTTGGGCGGGAAGGGTATTATAATCCGAAGAGGTGGACCCCATGAGTCGATCCGTCGGTAAACGGCCAATGGGGAGGCGAGACTCTCCACGTATATAAATATGTAAATACAATGTCCAGCTCGTGGTCGTAAAACGGCACGATATACGGCCCGGTAATTTCTTAATTGCGCACCGAAAAATTCTTGTCATCGTGAAGGACCCGCTTGATTATATTGAAATGGCTCGGGGCGCCGGTCCATCGAGACGAGAAGACGATTACCAGAGACCACGGATAAAATGAACGCCAGTAGTAACGGCTCTTCGATGATGTTCCACGGTATTCGTCATTCTAATTCGACTTTTCATCTTTCCATCAAATCGAACCGCGAATTACGGGGCATCTCAGCATTCAGGAATACCGTTAACAGAATACTAAGGTCACACGGAATTGGATTCGCCAAGTTCACATTTATCCTTATACGCGAGTACATTTGCATGTAATACTTTTAACATTTTCGATCGATGAGGAAATATTTTAAATATCACTTTGTGAAAATTATGCCCAAGGCTACGTTCACTGCTGTTCAGTGTACACAGTTATTTTTCTTGGTATAGTAAAATTACGATGGGATCTAATTGTGTCAAAGTGTTAATGATACTTCGGATGAGTTAGAAGTTGAGAGAGATAAGATGAAGAAAAATGATCGTTGCTGGTAACTACGTGATGTTATGTCGTGTTAGTCCTCATTATTTAATCCTTGGAGGACCGCCGGGAACAGGCCGAGGACTAATTGCCATTTTTATGAGATTTCGAGATGACTCACGTTACACAGGTACGTAATCTAAACATCGTGTAGACAAACGATCCGAAAGGTCGGACATTTCTCGAGACGAATCCCAGATTCCGGAGTACCCGGTCTTCTCCACCCATCCCCCCCTCCCCGATCTCTTAAGATCTATTGATTCCCGGAAAAGAAGGGTTACGAGGCTGATTCAGTGTTACGAGGTTGTGATTCAGTGTACGGAATAAAGACGGTTGTCTGGAATGCTGTCACGTTCATGGAATCTCAACAATTTCCCAATACGCGTAGACTCGAATAAATTGATCGTAGTCGTTTCATCGGATTATTTATATGCCGCTCGTGAGCACAGTTTAAATCCACGATGCTCCAATATAACTCAAAGCTCACGTCGATCCGAATTTGTCAACGTTTATATTACATTATCAAGATTGTGATTGAACAATCTTAATAATTTATGTAGTTCGAAGGTGGGAGTTTAACCGTGAAGATTTTCTTTGATTTTAAGCTAGTAGAGAAGGGAATTTACTCCGTTGGGTATGGTGAATTCTTGATAAATAAAATCTCGGCTCACCGGTATGCGTCCTTTTGTGTATCTTGAGATTCTCGGACCTGGCGAAGACCTTCCCGCAGCCGGGGAAGGGGCAGGGGAAGGGTTTTTCGCCGGTGTGCACCCTGATGTGATTGACGAGCTTGTACTTGGCCTTGAAGGCACGGCCGTTCCGCGAACAACCCTGCCAGAAGCACGCGTGCGTCGTGCATTCGGGGCCGCCCACGTGCTCGACCGTCAGATGGGTGACGATGTCGTGAAGGGAGTTGAAGAGTTTACCGCAGAGTTTCCTGCCGGGTCCAGGGGCGTCCTGGTCGACCCACATGCAGGACATCTCTTGCCTCTGGCCGGCGCCGACGGCGCCGGGCATAGATCCGCCGGTCCCCCCGGACCCGTTGCTCCGCATGTACCTCAGGAAAGCCCCGTGAGGATGATGACTCGGGTGGCTGACCGCGGGATGCTGTTGATGGTGGATCGTTGTAGGTGTGAGATGAGGCGCCCCAAGGTACTGATGATGGGGAGCCAGCCTCGAGTCCTGGGGATAGTGGCCGGGGTAGTGACTCGCCGCCAATGGATGTTGACCAGGATGATGAGGAAACTGTTGCATCGTCGCCGCCGTGCCGTCGTGATGCAACGGCGTGAAAAGCCCAAGACCGCTCTCCGGGGTCGTTGGATTGGCCGTCGCGTTGAACTCGTGCTCTCGACGGAGCAGGAAATCCCTGGCCGCGTAACCCGGGTGGTGGCTCATGTGGTGACCCATGTGCGGCGCCATGTGGGAAGCCGGGTGAGGGTGGTGCGGTGGGTAACCCTGGGGATGGAAGTGATGGTGCTGCTGAGAAGGAGCGTCGCCCGGGGCAGGCTGTACCCCGGGGCCACCTTCCGTCGACGATCCACCAGTTACTCCGGCACTTCCGCCTCCACCACCGCCACCACTCGGTGACAATTTAAGGCCGAGATTAGCCAGGTGGTGAGGGTGGGGGGACACACCGTCCAAGAAGGCGTTCATCATCGTGATCCAAGTCTCTTAAACACTAGCTTCGGGCTAACTAATCTCCACGACGTTGATGACGATGATCATATTACGCGCGGCTATCGCATTATTAAATCGTCAAGACACCTGGTCAGAATTTACAATGTTCCCTTCTCAGCACTGAACCGTCAATAATTCTTCACGACTGTCCTGCAGAATGCAATGTTCTCACGCACTGTACGTATCACTGGTGACAAGTTTATTGTTCAGAGGACTAGTCCTCGAGTGCAGCGTACTCCTGCGGAGTAAACGCTGCGGACACTGTTAAAAAATGAGTACAGCATGTGGTGCGCCCGTCATGAAATCACGGCCGATCCCCGTATCCATTCAGCAGCGGTGCACTCACAATTTCCGTGCTTCGAGCTTCTTATCATTTGATGATTTTCAGCTTTCACACAATGACACACGCGTTCCTCAAGAACCACCGAATACCGAACGCACAGCTGTTTAATAAATTATACCTCCTAGGTAATTTATTAAAACTCTCCGATCATCTTGCATCGTCCACCCGTGTTTTCCTGAGCTCGTGAAGTCGCGATTCTCGCAATTAAATTTCCCGCGAAAGGCCCTGTTTGACGGCACTGTCTTTCGATGATAGTCCTTCGGATTCAAATCACATAAACATCAACACACCGCCGTTATATGAATAACGTAGTTTCCCAGTGTAATTCAATGTTATATCTCCCTTCATGAAAGTCGTTTCCTCGCGAGTTCACTTTTGGAGCAATAACCTTCGCGATATTCCGCCGACAAAATCAACTCACGGTTGTTACTTCATGGAGTACAAACTTGTTGTTGATATTGTAAGCAACGATGACGGCACATCAGTGTCAGAGAAACAGCAGGTATCCCTGATGCGTTCTTAGCTGCGTTTACAGCGGGACTGAGCCTCGTCCTGCGGACAGAGGGGTCGCCTGATTTGGGCTCCTGACATCTTCCCTCCCCTTTCATGCTCGTCCTTCTCGCTCACACTTTCTTCCACTTCCTGCTGCTCCAACCTCTGCTCCCTTCCTTCTCCAACCGCTTGCCCAGCCGTACCCACTTCGTGTCTTCCCCCACCGCTGCAGATTTTCTCCTTCTCCGACCCGCATCGCCCTTGCTTAGTACTGCCCCCTCTCTCTCACTCCTCAGATCGGCCTGCCCTATTGCTCCATCTCGGTCTTGCTTCGTCCTTAAAGATCTCTATCTTTTTCTACATCCACTTCAGTTCGATCCTGTGTCTCACTCGGCGTTGTTCGGACCACCATCCTCTCTCTCCTTCCCCGTAAGTCCCTCTGATGTTCTCTTTTTCCTTACCACGCCTCCGTAGCTTCCTTCCTCGTTCCCCTTGAACCGATGTTACGGTTTCTCTCTCTCTCTGGTATTGAGGCTGCTCGCAGGATCCCTTTCACTATTCGACCGCAGGCACCACCCCTTGCTACCCACTTGACACGGTTCTTTCTTTGCCTCTGCCGTCCATCCCCAGTGGTAAAACACGCTCCATTGAGATACCAGCACGCTATTGGCCCCTCTCAGCACCACTACCAATCAGAAGTGCGCAAGCTCGGCCTACATCGTTCGTTTGACGTTGTTTCTGGGCGGTGCTTCCCTGAGAGTTGCGCATGCCGTGTGCAACTCGTCGGTTGACCGCGAGTATCACGAAACCACGTGACTCGCTGATTCCCTTAGAACCGACCAATCCTCGTTATCGTAGCTAAGATTGCCGCAGCTCTGTCCGTAAGGACTCCACCCAGAGGATCACGCCTACGACGACCAGACGTCCTGCTGTCATGACGACACTACGTGCAGGACTGCGAGGAAATTCTTTCCTTTCCTGTCCTCGCTCGGCCAGTCGGTGGCTTTGCGTCGTTGTCAACAAAACCTACTCATTAAAATTATGCAGACCTCTTGACACTTTACGTAATTAAGGCTTCTAAACATTCTCGTAATACTGGAATTTTCCGAGGTCCATAGAAATGTGGAAACTGTAATATATATGCATATCTCAGATAATTGAATCAATAGAAAGTTTACCTGGAATTTAACGCAATCCCTTTGAGTAATTGTAATGTCAGTTTCATGAAAATTTTGTGCTAAGGAACCACTCATAAACTTCATTAATGTTAATTTTCTATTTATGTATATAACGGTATACTACGAATTACCGCTCAATTTTTCATTTTATCAACAAAATCAAATACTTTGGCAATAATTAAATTATTTTTGTAATTGTAATTTAATTGTAATTTTTCTAAATTACATCAAAACATAATGAATAATCTGCCGCACAAAACGGATTAAATCTTGCCGACTCAGGTAGGTCAATGTCGTGGCCACTGCTTACCTGAAATGACAGGTTATTCACATCGAGTCTACAACATTGCTTAACGAGTGCTAGCTGCAGTTTCGATAAAAAAAAAACCTGTTTGGCAACCCCAAGCAGAACTGGTATCATTAAGTATTTATTTCAATATATTCATTTAGAAAAAATTAAAGCCAAGATGTTGGCTGTATGCATTTCAGGTTTTTTAAAATGGGATTTATAATGGCTCACGGTAATCCATAAAAACTAATAACTCTTCAGTGCGTTCCCTTTCGCACCATGTTTAGTGAACAATAAAACTATCCTTCCACGAAAGAGTTTCTCGTCGCATTCCGTTCGCAACAGGCAGAGCTGTATATACCGAATAACTGTAACAATTTTATGAATTATGCGTTGAATATTAGCAACAAATCGTCAAATACATTTTTCTAATCCTTTCGGCCCAAAGTTAGATACATATTTGTTTGACGAATCGTCGTTTACACGAGGGGTTTTGAATAATTTAGTTACGACAATGGTGGAGTGTATAGAAGTACAAGGCCAGGAGCGTGTAAAGGACCGTCAGCCGCACGTCTGGCATTGTCCTGAGAGGACGTCATCCTGGTTTCACGTCTCTCGTGGCCAGACATATTAACTCAGCTTAATCATCGTGCGTATAAATAATGCGACGCATCGGGCAACGCCGGCTGAAGGAGTCTCATTGTCGGGAGGCGGAGGAAAAAAATGACGTATCATTATGCATCCGTAATGGACTGAGTGGCCGACTATTCGATATTAATAACGGCCATAAAGGCGGATACTCGGTCCAGCGGCTACTTGCCAGCGTGTCCAGGAGCCGCGGACCCCGAACGATCATTTTCCTTCCACCTTCCAGGTCGCTTAACTCGTCCGCACGACACGCCGGACGAGTACAAATCCACTTTACCCGGCATTGCCCAGCCACCAGACGTCCGTAAATTCCCGGCTGTGCGTTATGCGCGCCCGAGACACCCGATGCACGATTAAAAGGAGTAAAGAA
The DNA here is from genome assembly GCA_963989215.1 of Hedychridium roseum. NCBI lineage: Eukaryota > Metazoa > Arthropoda > Insecta > Hymenoptera > Chrysididae > Hedychridium > Hedychridium roseum. The sequence goes on from OZ022314.1 coordinate 5,711,476, forward strand.
ACAGCAGAGAGCAGCGGTCAACTAGCAGCACTCGCCGCGTGTACCTCTGGAAAAAAAGCGCCGACTAAAAAGAAGTCCGCCAGAATAAAGCGGATATTGTCTCAACTCCGATCATCAGTCACCGACCAAGCGGTCATTATATTTAATTAATCATTAGGCCGAACGACACGATTTATCGCAGCAATCGCCTCGATACGAGCGCATGAATCTCGTCAACCGTGCACAAGACGCGGAAGCGCCGTAGAATTCTCGGAGAAAAGTCCTTCTAATATACATACGCGTACCGTGAAGAAACGCATTTCACGCAGATTAATCTTTATTAGACCGCTCCTCTCGAACCGTTCCTTCCGTAATTTATTAAACGACTTCACCCGAGAAACTGAATACTCCACGGGTATCATTCTTCTACACGTCGGTGATCTTAACGTTTTGTTAAAAGTCGCACGAAAATGTGTCGATAAAAAACAGTCATTTATTAAGGGATTTCACGAGTGAAATTTAATACTGGCCAGTTGTTACTCCTCGTACATGTTTGTCTCCTTAATATTTCGCTGACAGTCTTACAAAAACGTATCGATTAAAAGCGAGTCGAATCGGTCAATATTTACAGACACGTTTATTGCTGGCGCTTAGGGCGTGTTTGCGCGAAAACTGACATTGATTCGAGGTTCCCCGGGAATTTACGGCTTTGCTAAAGTCCTGTTACGATCCACTAAAGACGTGTAGTGCGACGTCTTTTCGGGAAACAAGAGTCCGGCAGGCTGACCAAAGGGAGCCGCTCGCTCGAGCTCGACACGACGAAGTTTGTAGATTCCGCGGTGAGATTAGACGGCAGAAAAGGACGAGTGCGATCGGGTGACGCTGCCGGCAAGCCCGGGGTAAAGGGGCACGGGGGGGTCGGAGTGGACGATCTGGACCGCAGATCTTGTCTCAAAGTCATTAGAGAAATGACGATCCGTGTCGAGACCGGCCGTTCCTCGTCCTACTCCCCATATTTTCGGCCTCCATGTGACCTCTTCGTTGTCGGGTATGTGTCTCCCGGCTGGGTTCCTTTGTCATCGCGTGCAGGTGCAAACCGCGCTGTTTGTAGAAACGTCACGATTCCAGAAAGTCAAAGGTACCACCCTGCACTCGCACAAAAATACCGAACGTCCAAGATAATGACTTTACTAGAAGTTAGAATTAAGGTACCTACATTATTAACGATCAGAATGAAGGAAGGAAGAATTTTAACCGTTAGTTCCAATTATTCTTCAATATTCAAATCAACTGTTTGTCGATCCAAAGGAAGTAGTTGGTTAATAACTGTTACAGAAACAACGTTGCACAATCAGGTTTTGTGTTTTAAAACGTACGTCATGTATTTACTCACTTCTTGTGCAGCCGGGTACAAGAAAATAGATAGGAACGTAATATATTTCATGCTAGTTAACGCAGTAATACCGATATATTGCAGAGGCCGGTTGCGAATGATGTAGCTCGTTTTATCCGTACATTTGCGGTAATTGAAAATTATCGATATCGGTGATTACGTAACGATCGTAATTTAATATGTCTCTCGGGACGTACGACTCTCTTAATCGGGGTGTTAGTCATTAATTACTCTCCCTGTTGTGTCAACACCGCGAATTGTAATGTAATCTATACAGTCATGTTCGTACCTGCTGAGCCATTTTGTGCCAACTCGTATAATATCATTCATCTGTTACTCTGGATTTTCATAGAATTTTCCAAGCAGTTTCTCCGGAATTCTCTTTAACAATTTTCAAATTATGTAGTAAATTCTGTTCATCTGTTGAGATTTACATATAATTGATTACGATTTTACGCCTCTTTGTTTAATTAAAAAGCGTTATGTTGCCGTTTCTATCGGTTTAGAATGCTCTAACACATTTCTCGATATCGCGCTTAAAAAATTTGTTCGTAAGACAAAGTCATAGTCGAGGGATCAAAGAAATCTTCGGCAATTCCAAGCCGAATGACCGATGGTGGGCGGCGAAATGACCAAGAGATAAGATTTCTACGTGCGATGAGAAACGAGATAACGGTCGACAGTTATGTGTATCTGTAAAAACGATCGCCGACACGAAATACTAGAAAAATCACCCAGTCGTTCGAGGTGGGGCCTATCAGGAAAATGAAAAATCCCTCGAATATGATAATAAAATATATTTTCCTTTTCCCCACGGCCCGGCATGCGCGTTCGTCTGCACATTCAAATTTGAATACAGCCCTGACGAAGGCGGTGCATCGGCCGACTCACGAGCCTGCCACGAGACTCTCCCTTAACGACGAAATATTTTTCCCCGTCTTTCCGAGAAATCCGGTGGACCGTCCGAGGCCCGGGAAAATCACTGTCTTCCGTGATTTATGCGCAGACCTCGGGTCTGATTAATCTACCAATTTGTTTGCCACATTACAAGATGCGCACTCAAAGCATTTATTTTTTGCATGCCATCGTTAAGATATTCGTTTCAAAATGTTTATCTATAAGTATCTAAATGTCCTGTTCATCACGTGAGATGCTATTTATCGATTAATAATTCTTCTTTACCATCATTCATCAGTGTTTCGTGAAACCTTTTTTTATTCTTAGTGTAAAAGTGTTTATTATATATTTACGAAGGTAACCCGATTCTCTTATATGCCGAAGAGCAAAAATTTCGGAATTCGTTGAAACTTGAAAGAAACGGTGGACAGTTGGACGAGACGCAAAGTTCAGTGCGAGAAGGGGTGTTCTGGCATCTAAAACAAACTCCATTTCTACTCGGGTGCCTCTGGGTCGCCTTTATTCGCCGTATTTTTCGCTGACAACCTCCTTCTGGCAGTTTGATTTACGACTCCATCGCGAAAAAGGAAGATAAAAGGGACGTAAGAGGAAAAAAGGAATGGACCAACGGAGAAAAACCGTTTCTGGAAAGCATTAATATTTATAGTTTTGCACACGCACGTCGACCGGCGCTGAGAGTTTTACGATGAGCGCTTTACAGCCGTGTTTGTTGTCATTGCAGGCCGTTTTACGGCGTATTAGTATATTGATGATCGCATGCCGTCAGTTTATCGAAATACCTATGAGACGTATTCAAGCCATACCGATCGAAGCGTTTTATCTTCAGTAACAAACCGTCAGTGTAAAATCCCTGACTGTGAAGTATCGTAAATTCCAACTGTTCCACATAACGTCGTCTAACGTTCGGCGCGGTTAATCTCCTTTAAAATATCATCGTTACTCGAATAAGTGATAACCCTCCTCTCTGAGAATAACTTTCCTGCAATTATCGTGTAGTTTACGTAGATTTTATTAAAGTAAAACACCGGGGGAATTAATCATAAGGGTGGTAATACGATCGGGAGATTAGCCAAGCACGAAAAAAGCGTGAGTTTCGTTTTTACACGGGGACCCGTACCGTCCCCCCGTATAGTTTGTTAGTCGATTTACCCCTACGATCATGGGCTTACCCCTAAAAAATGATGCTACACCCCCTGGTGAGTAGCAGATGCAACTTTCCTAGTATATTTCTTGCCTGTCGCGATATATGTTCATCCACAAACCCCTAGAACCGTTACCTACACGAAGATTCCATGGTTTCCCCCGTTTTTTCGCCACTCTTTCCTTCTTTGAAATATTAGATCATTAGACAGCACCCACATACCGAGTATTACACATTTCTTTAGCTTCTCCCTTGCATACCTCATCCACCTAGAACGCAATACAAAATGTCTACGTCTTGCACAAGACACACGTTTAAAATGTTAACATTTTTAATGTCAACTACTTTTAATCGAACTGTTGAATGCCATTACCCTCGAGAAATATGTCATTGCGTATTCGGAAAACCAGGGAGTTTTATGAGACTCGTGGGGCATTCCATACGACTTGCACTTTGCTGATGGCACAAGAGTACGTGCGTCGCTGCGTGGTGCTGTATTGCCTCTCGGAATATTCGTTGCGGAAAATCCTTAAGGTCGTAACACAATTTTAATTCAATATCAAAGTTAAAGGGAATCTTTTTCTCGAAATTTCAAGTAGTACGCGCAGCAAATCGTCGTACGTATTCCCGCAATTTATCGCACAGTTTATAATACAAAATAGACAAGCTTTTAGCCCATTAAAGAGTTACACTAAAGTTTTAGGAACAGCAAAAACTTGTATATGGAAAGTGAGTTGTTCTTAATTAAAAGAATGTCAAGGAGAGGTGGGTTAATTGCTATATGTCGCTGTCGGCCGATACTTTTCTGCCAATCATTAATAAAATTTGGGCGTTTGGAAAGGGTGGTCCGCAGGTAGGGGTTCCTCGAGTCCCGAGTAGCGGGGGGGGGGGGGGGGAGAAGAGCGTTGGCCGCATTGACGAACAACTCAGCGAAGAGTGTCCCTTCGAGAGACCGCAAGAAGAGGGAAATTATCATAAATACCGGGATCCCTGGTTTAAGACAATAGGTTACGGCCGGGGAAAGACAAGCGCCACGCCCCAAAGAAAACTCTCGTCCCCCCTCCCGCTCCTCACCCTTCCCAACGACGTGCCCCCCCTGACGGCGCGTACGACCCTGTCGTCGACGGAATTCGTCTTCGAGATCGGTCCCCCGAGACAAGCACGAACGATCTTGTACCGCGGACTTCATTAACGCACCGAGATTAGCCGGATAAATAGGTGTAACCGATGTCGCAGGTCGCTAATCTTCTTGACCAACCGACGTCTCTCCTTTGACATGTTAAATGTACGTGTCGAGTAAGTGTCCTACCGTTCGACAATAAATTTCCTCGTGTCCAAGTAAACCGTAAAAATACTATTTTTTCCCTTCCTACAAGGGCTGCGTAATGAAGTTTTTAAAACTGGAGAATCAATCGGTGCTCACGGTTACTGCGTGATGGTTAAAAATATTTCAAACGTCGTATTTTCAAGGGTACCATTGGTCCCGTACGCAATGATACCAATAGAGATATCCATTTTTGGAGCTGTTATAATATTTTCCCTTGCCGCTAAGAGCGTTTACGAGCGAGCCCGCGCGGTTATACGTTCAATTAAATTTTATCGCGAATTAATCGGCGAATCACCGCCGTGAGTATTACCCACGGACGTCATGGCGTTGATTTCACTCGAAGGGACTTTAAAAAGCATCGACAGGCCGACCGAGCGTATCCGAGATGATTGCAAGTGCGTCGAACGTGCATCCCGGCCCGAAGGCATTTGTTGTCATTCGCCGGTAAATATGATATTTTTACGAACCTCCAAATGCCATGAATTCCACGCAGAAATCATTCTCGTCATTCCCGATTTATTACACGAGTATTCAGCCGACGGTTCAGCCGCTTCTTTGAACTTACCGAGTTTATTTATAACGAGCCGTTGGAAAATAATCCTCTCGTTCGACAAGGCAAATACGGAAAGAATCGTCAAGCTTCGTTCGCGTAAAAATTCCAATGCAAAGAACTTCGGACGATGTGCGATATAAACGGAACATGATTACGCGACTTTCGGTAGTTTTATAATATTTGTGTCAGTTTGTCGCAAATGACAGTAAAATTTTTTTAAAATGTTGGGTGCAAATTTGTTAAAGATTGTTATGGTACTGATTTCTTTCGACTCAAGCCCGTCTCTGGCAGTCTATTAATTTCGTTCCGTTTTGTCTTTGAATACACTTTCCTATGTCCGTCCCCGGGTCTCTTTATCGCGGAGTTGCTCACTTCCCGGCACTCGGGAGCACTTCAGCTCCATTCACTCAATTCATTTTCATCTCCGATTCGCCCTTCCTCTTCCCTCCCCCTTCTGTCAATTAGCAGGCTTTCCGGTGACCTCGAGGCTCGGTTCACCATGCGAATATCGTCTCTCCTCACGGTAGCCTAAGAAAATTAACGCTCAGCTTCCGCCCAGGGTGAGTGCAGCCCGAGTAAAAATTCGATTTCGCCTGTCAACGATTGCCGGGTTTGTACGGTTAAGAGAGAAATCCAGCTGTTCGAAATGGAGAAAAGTCATCGGTGCGTGCAGAAGGGTAATTATCTCCAACCAAATGATATTACAATTTTATTACATCTACTATTCCCCTTCGCTTTTACCTAAACTAATTATCGAAAGGAGTCCCAGTAATTGCTAAAACGTATCAGCCAAACAATTTACAATCTTTTTTTACAAATAAGACAACTCAGTTTAACATACACCGTAACACTCTGCGTACGTCTAACATTCAGCCAATCGTATTTGTCCTTGTATATAAAAATTAATGGGATCGAACCAGCACTGAAATGACAGAGCATTATAAAGCAATAGAGTCACGTTTTACCAGAAGATTAAACGGTTTAATAAAGTCGGGGGGTGAAGATATTAGTGTCGATATTACAGTCGCGCCATTATCATCATCCGCCAGATGAAAAGTGATACGCTGTAACGAATCGTCGGATATGTGCTAGCAACAAATAATAATGAAGCGACGGAGTTTAATCGTCCGAGCGTTTTCTTTGTCTGGCACAAATTGATCCAATATCAGATAGTCGTAGCTACCACAAACGACGGACAAAGGGCTACTGCGGCGAGGGAACAATCGACTAATTAGACAACTCGTCGAGGACTATTGTAGACCCTCGCGTACACCGGCTATCGTTCTCCCCTTGCGTACTCGAGCGTTGCGAATTGACACACGTAATCAAAACTACCTCCAAGGAAACACGCTGAAAGCCCAACGCACATGAATATTTACGGATACGGCCAATGCACATGACAGAATTGATCTACGTAAAGAGAAAATTACAGCAATAACGTTGGGTAATGTTTTAAACTCATTACCTACGACGTAGGATCTTGCAGAATTATGTTGATTAGAGTACGAAGCACCTTCTTTAAGAACATAGTAGGACGGTATTATATAAGTAAACGAGTATCTTGCCGTAAGATTTCAGACAAGATTACTCGGTTATAAAATATTAAAACTCAATGTAATAACACACCGTTCAGACATCACAGTTTTTCATGACTTTCTCTTCCTGTGTTGATAAGTTAAATTTCTATTCTCTGTTATTAACGATCGGTCGTAATTAATCCCGTTGCTGATTACTGCTAGATCTAGCGTCGATCTTCGACATCAATTGGCGATGTTTGGCGGAAGAACCGATATTAATTTGCCGTCATCGAGTCGTCTTTCGAATTGCGCGATGACGGATCTCCGCACGTGCCTACCGTTTATCGTTTCCAAGGTATCGTGCCCCAGGAGCGCCCGTACTACATTAACATTCCACGGGGCCGTGGAAAATGCATAGGGAGGGTATCGAACGTCGCGCGTGATCCTCCGGTGGACAAGGAAGACGGGGTATAAGAAGAAAAATAGGAGAAGGGACGCACGCTCGACGTATCGTGTGGGTGATGACTAATAGATTTCGAAGGCTGGCCCATCAGTCTCCGATTCTGCCCTCCTTCGCCCCTCGTCTTTCTCATTTCGTTCGCCTCGCAATATCCTCTTCCTTCTTATTAACTATCTGTCAATGTTTCCTACCCTTCTCTTCCACTCTAACCCATTCGTTGTCTTCAATTCCCCTTCGCCCCTCGTCCGCCATTTATTTCACATTTTTCATACGGCCAGTTTCACATGAGTTTCGATTCTTGAAGATTACATATATACATTGAAAAAGAACTGTCTCTAAAACTGTACGTACGAAAGGAACTTTTCGTTCCCTGGAATGAAATTAATCTTTCATCGAAAGTTATTTCTTAACGTCGCGCCTTTCTTTAATATGCCCGTGGTCTTTGTTTCTTTGTACTTTTTCTGTCGATTGATACAAATCGATCAGGAAGACGGAGAAAGCGATAGATATAGTGGGCCTCGAGGATTCTTTCATTCGTCGGACTAGCCGTGTTTTTCGTCGGTGCATTTATAACATTGGCCACGGGTCCAGGCCCCGTCTTCCCGTCCATACATTCGTTTGCACGGGCCCCGCAAGGCGGCCGGTCATTGTGTGCTGGCCCCACACGCACACCTACGTCCGTCGGAAGATTGGATATTTATCGATCCGATGAGAAATCGAACGAAAGGTCGATGTGTTCATCGACAGACGGTGCCTTTGCGACGTTAATGGACGATACCAATTCCTTCGTCGGATCGTCTTAGGACAGTTTTATTATTGATTATCTCGCATTCACCGTTACCAGTATCGCTATCGCTATGTAATGTTCTCATCACGTATTTATAAGTACGTACTGCAATATAAACCAATATCGACAGTGACGAATCGAACGGTTTACAAGAGTTTACAGAACTTTCTAACGTGTATCTTACATTAAAGCACCAAACACAAATGGGCTCTGCGTTATTGTTTGACTTACATAAGTAGTTTCTTTTAATCGCATCTCTCTGGTCATTAAATATCGAGTGTTACGACCTGAAATAATGCTAGAATATAAGTAAAAACGTTCAATACTTCTCTCGCAATGGTTCGTGCGTCGTTGGGTTCAGTGGAAACAGTGGGTCAATTAAGGCAAACGGACAGAAGATAAAGGGGATAAAGTAAAAAAGGGTAGAAAAATAGAAAGGCGGACAGGGTGGACCAGGGGGAGGGAGGGGGGGGGGTCGGTTATAGTGGAAGGCCAGCGATGATCTCCGTGGAATTTACGAGCCTTACGGAATATCGCGGACGGCATAATTGTCATCGGCGCGGTGTCCCGTGGCATCGTGGCGCCACTCGGGGCCAATTAGCCGTAGCAATTAAAGAATTACGCAGCGCTGATGCCCATGGCATTTTCTAATCCCCCGGATTCCGCCCGGTGCCGGGGCTCGGTCCGGTTCAAGGCAGGACGACCCACCACAAACAAAACGCACACACGTTTCCTACTCCTTCTCCTCCTCCACCTCTCTCCCCTCTGCGGGCCTTTCTCCGCATTCCTCTCCCTTGTTCCCACCAGGCCCCGCACATTTCCCCATTCTTTTTCCTCGCAATGGGACCGTTGATTTATCGTCTGCACTGCCTCGCGCATTTCGCCCGGGATAGTTAACGTGTGCCCCATATATTCCCTGTAAGCCAACTACGAGTCCAGTTTATTGCGAATTTTACGCTCCTTCTCGGGACATGTTTTAGCGTTTTCTTTTTTTCCCCTTTACCCACGATAAGTATGTACACAAGTTCTTAATCTATATTATCGATCCATATGTCGTGTTGGTTGAAAGTAAAAACGACGAATTTCTCGAGAATAAACTTAAATAAAATTAGTAGAAAGTTTTTAACCATTTATGAAACTTATGTACAAATGTAAAATATCATTATGGACCGTTTGTTAATAACGAGACACCGAGGCGTAACGTAATTCAAGAACAATATTGCAAATTCTTTTAAATTAATCCGCTCGTACGACAATCGTCCTTTCTCTACGCGTCTCTTTTCTTGAAAATTCCAATGACGGACAGAATTACGCTCTCTCGCAGGACCATTTTCGTTCTTGCTTCTCCGTCTCTTTAAGACACGTCTTTCCGCCCCTTCGTCTTCTATGCCCCGTGGAATCCGGCGGACGGGAGCGGGTGGGTAGGGGAGAGAGAAGGAAATCGCATTCGTAAAATCGTCCCTTTACGATTTGGCTCGGCTCGTAATGTTACGGACGTCTCCATAGGTTGTCGCCGGAGCCAACGACAACCGGAGTTGAGCAAACCTGCGTTCCCGGAGACGCGTGCACGTATAAACCGCGTGTTCGTGCGTGAATACACGGGGGAGCCAGGGTCAAGGGAGGGGAGGAGGGGACGGTGTCGAGCGGCAGCACGACGTGACACCACAGATTATGATGCGAATTTTATACCCCGGATAGCGCTGCGGAACCGTAAAAACACGGCCGGGCATGTGTGTCAATTTGCGCTCCGTAATCGTACGGAAGGGTAATTGAAAGTCCGGCCGCGTTGCCTCGGGCTAAAAAGAGGGACGGTAGGGTACTGTCAATTATCGAGCGATTCGCGTCCTTTTACCGGAGCTTATGTGTCTTTTGAGGAGCTGCTTGCCCGCTAGGCCCGTAAGCCGTAGATTTCTTTGGTCGAGGCGCACTCTGACGGGCCGAGTACCCTTTAGGAGATGCGCTCACAGAGTCGAAGGGGGGTGTGCCGCTCGTTACGGCTACGACAAAAATGATTTTGTAAGAAGCAAAGGCCCATCGCAGGACCAGCCACCGTTTATAATCCATCGTCTCACTTCTGCTCCCGCTCCCTCGGATCTTTGTTTTCTACGCTCCCGGACAAGATTTACGTACTTCACTTACCGAAGCACCAATAAATAGTCAATTCGACGTTTCAGCCGACAATACGCCGTGCACTTTCCCCGCGCAAAAGTCATCGCCGAGAGGAAGGATAAAGAGAGGGAAGATCCTGTCACGGCGCGGATGCGCCTTTATTGAAATATGGCGAGTCGTAAATATCTCCCAATGGAAATATTTTGTCACCTTTATTGCCCGCGCGCTTTTTGTTTGATCGTAAATTCGGTGGCGATCCGGACGATGTGTCGGTAGCCTACGTGCAGGTATTTGCGCCTATTGCGAAACATCCTATGTTCCTACGTCAAATAGGTACAAGGATAAAATAACCATTCTCACCAAGTTTTTTTACGAAACTCAGAAACGACAGGCCGAAATTGAAAGTTTGTCAAGCCGTTTATAATCTGTCTTTAAGTGACTTTTTAGTGCGAAACTTCGAAGACGAGATGCACAGAGTGACTTGTAATTGCGACATAATTTTTTCGATTCAACAGCTTATCTAAAAAAAAGTTGGATACATAGTATTTTTTGGGGGAAATTGACTTTTGTCTTACTAAAAATTCTAAAATACTTCTATACTCTATACGTATCATTCAATAATCATTTAGTCGGCAATTTATAACTACGATGATAATAGGCAAGCAAACAATTATCATGGTCATCAGGGAGAGAACGGTCGTAAATAAAATGTTTTCAGAGGGTCACCAGGCTGGAATTTCAATTTTGACTGCCTTTACGAGGGGACTTAAGGCCGAGAGAAACCGAAAACCGAATCCAGGTGTATGCTTTCCAAAAGTTTTATGGCGTCCATCGTCAAAGAGAGATCTAACCGTGTGTACATAAAGGAAAGACCTTGACTTCTGGTTAAGAGTTAATTTGATCCTGATCAGATCTCAGTTAACCTTAGGTTAAAAGTCTTCTCTCCCAGACCAGGATGTAAATACGGATTTCCTTTTTGACCATCGACTCGAATAATAAGTACATTAGAATTTTAACTTCTTACTGGAATTTTATTTGACCATCGACTTGAGTCTTAAACCTCTTTTTATCAAGTTCATAATTTTGAATTTTTTTATCTTTACGACTGAACATCAATTTTCTTCTCCCCACACTTCTATATTTACTTTTTTAAATAATTTCACTGTTCGATACGGAACCACAAGTGCCGAGATTTCCCGACGGTGCCTCGTAGGGCGCGTATCGTCCTGGCAGGATTCGGTGCGGCTTCGCGGTAGGCTAGAGAAACCAGGGAAAGGGACGGGGACTCCTGAGGGGAGGGGAAGGAGAACGGAAGAGCCCTGCGAACTCACGCGGTGAGTGGGAGTGGCGTGGGTGTGTCCAACACACTCGCTTACCCACGATCTCCTATAAACCTTACAAACACGATGTTACGACTCCCGTTCGCACGTTTTATAGATAGCGGGGTGGGCACGAAGGGGAGGGGGGGCGCGATGTTGCCCAAAGTTTGGCAGGCGAGGAATAATGTGCTCGTTCGGCCGGGGACTCACGCCGTCAGACACATCGGCACCCCTTGAATTAAACGTCATTGCTCTTTCGCACACACGTCAACCAATCGGTCCCTTCACCCTTCCGCCCGCACGTCCGCCTCGCTAATGAGAAAACCGAAATTTAAGGCACTCGTGCAAATTAAACGAATGTAAGACGGGAAATTGGGGCCTTGATGTATTACTACTAGAAAGAAAATTATGTCTATAAAATGCCGTCCCTGTGGTGTAATGATATTTTAAATGGAAGTTTACTTTTCGTGTTAATACATTGAAAGACGGCTGTCAGGATGCCTGATAATTAATTGCCGATCATTTGTATGATTCCCAGTTAAAAATATCTACTTAATTTCGTTTGGAAAATTTCAGCGATATCATAATTTGTCCCACGCAAATGCGTGCTAATAAATTAACCGGTAAATCTGCTTAATAAATCACAATATTCCTAAATCGTATTTCATCGCAGGAATTAAGAATCCGCTGAAACAGGCACGAATTTGTCTCACGAGCTAATGGGAAAAAGATGAGGGTGTTAATTAAATCGAGCGTGGAGAGTGTGTTCTTTCGCTAGGGTGAAAATTTTTACGTAAGGACGGTTCTGATTTCGGCATATCGGCATAAATCTTCCGGTCTCTCCGGGACGTGACGTACAGTCTCTCGGAAAGTGCCGTTCACGGTATCCTACGGGCCCAGTGATATTTCACGACATTCTGTTTACATGCCACGTGAAAAATCGCTTTCCCTATTTTTCCAGGACGTGTGTTGGGCACATGGCGGAAGTACGCTGACACACAATAACGCGCGACCTAGCCTCTGACTCGAACTCTCTCGGCACGGGACCCGTTGCACTTCTTCCCGACCATCCCCTTCTGCCTCAGGCCCGACTCCAGCTTGAACCGCGCAAAAACATTTTTCAGTTCTACCCAAGGAGTTTTTCTTCGACTTTAGACGTAAAGAAAAGCTTTTTGTGTCTCAAAAGCTGGTATTCCTCGCTAGTCCTAGAACATAAATTGCAAAATCTTAAGCCCGATCCTGAAAGAAAAATTTCGTCACTTCTAAATAATTCCTCGCACGTGTAATGCCCTAACTTTTAATCACATACAAATAGCTTACATCAACTTCCTTATTAACGGTATGTTTTGTTATTTCGTGGAACGGTGAAATTCTTACAAAATGAACATTCGACGCTGATATTTCGCCTTCACATTTTCCATCTGCGAAGACTTTTCACAGATACTTTGGAGCGCGGAAAAAATGAAAGAATCGCATTCCGACGGACAAACGCGTTTTACCGCGACCACCTCCGTACCAGGAACCGAGCACGCGTTTTTACGGTTTCAGTATGAAAAAAGGAACGCTGTGAATGCGTATCGCCGTAACTTTACGAAACGCTGAACAGTCGTGAATACGCGCAGGTATACAGAAATTCCTACGTTGAGCGTAGTACGTTCAGGAAATTTGTTTTATGATTTATACGCTTCTTTCTGTACATTCCCATTTGTCAATTATCCGATTTTTATTCATTACTTCTTATTACTGGATACATCATGTGCATTCATTGACTTTTCATGTCAGCCACTGATTGAAAATATTAGCCAAGAATTACTTCAATGTTTAACATAAGAACAATGTATCGGCAAAAATTAGTACTGAGACTACTGCGAGTTGAATTTTTCGTAGAATCAAATATACCGAGTGCAGAACAGGACAAAGTTTCACGTATGTGTTTTCGATATTAGAGATAACGTCGGCAAACTGGATATTATCATTGGCACGATAAAGGTTCGTAAAGGCGCGCGAGTATCTCGGCCGTTCTGTACGGCAGGTTCTTTACGCCTTCGCTCGATCTCTTCCCGCTATGAATTTCAGATATAACGATGTGTTCTGTTGGCGAAGCTCGGAGCGCGGAACAGCCAGAGCTAAATATTTGCCGGTGGAAAAGAGAAAAGGCCGAGAGCAGGCTTTCTTGAAAACGGTATTCCGCAGGATGGGTCCGTGCGAACGTTGAAAAGGAAAGAGGCTGGTTCTGGTTCCGGTACGAGAGAGAGTGGCCGTGCCGAAAAAGCGTGGCGAATTTCTGTCGACCTAAACGAATCCGTCAAAGCCCGCACTCGGGGGTCCGGGCCGATGTCACCCCCCGAGTGAGGCGAAAACCGAGAATGGATCTTCCCGCGGCGATGGCCGGTCCGCCAGAAGTCGACAATCCCACCGGTCTACACGTGGAACGCGACCAGGAGAAAATCCTCCAACAACTCCAAATTACCGACTAACGTTCGACCATTACCCAAGGACCAGGTTCTCCGTGATAAGAGAAGCAAATCGGGACAATATCGCAACGAGTCCGTCGCGATGAGCAATAGAAAAGTATGTTGCGAATAGTAATAACGCATAACTCTCGTGATGTATAAAATATGTCCGACACTCGCGTGTTTTTGGATGTCCGAAGAATTCCTTTCGTTACAATTTTCCGTCGAATCTTTTTTGTAAGTGTCTGCCTTTGAGATCGTTGGAAGCCCGGGTTTTCCTCGAGGTCTCGGAGACGGTTGGCAAAGGTGCTCGCTGGCGCGAGGCAAGTGGACGAGGACGGCAAAAACCTTAGAAAGGCGTCCCTCGGACGTCCTCGAGGACGGGAACAAGGCGGACCACCGGAGTGAGCGCGCGCCGAGGGTTCCGCTCTAAATGGGCCTAAACGCCAAACAAATATCGACGTGGGTTCCGCTTCGACGAAAGTTGAGACGTCACGGATACAGCACGAGGGACCTTTTCGGAGGATCTACACCGACCCAAACTGCATTATCCCCCCGGATACGCAGCTTTTTGCCGCTTTCACGCCAATCACCCGTCTCCAGATCATCGATTTTTCGCTCGTCTCCTCTAATCGAGTACTCAGTAAGGTTTAACACTGTTCTCGTACTAATACACCTAATCCACTTAATCACGGAAACGTTTGTCCTGTCAAAATCCGAGCTTTCCGAAGGTCCTTGAAGAATTCCAATTATCCTTCTACGTGGACAGTGAAACAGTCCTGATAATTATCGAATTCGAAATGACCGGGAAACGCAAAGCATACATAGGTGTAATCTGAGTTCTTATTAAATAAATTACAGTTGTAGCTGAACGTTTCTCTTACACATGCATGTATTCTGAAGAAAGATATGAACAACTATTATAAACAACCAGAAGTTAAATAAACTGAATTCTGTAATACGGTGACCTTTTTTATGAATTCTCTTTGAAGGTAAATAACGCCAAATAAAGTAGATATTTGTAGCAGCAGTGGACTATGAGGTGCTTAATAAATCGAGGAATCCCATTAACCCGTGCCCATTGCTTGCCCCATTAATCCTGATTAATTACCGCATAGAAGGTAACGTAATTGACTAGACTATCCCGCATACAGTTGCCGTCCGTCGTTTCGCCGCTCGCACTCATTACTCACGTCGCGAATGTCAAGTACGTAGACCGCACTGATGAGCGAAGAAATAAGCAAGGAATCCCGATAAGTCGTCGCAAGGTACACATTTACTCGTGCACCTTGGAAAACGAGCAGACACACGAACATAAGTCGTGATTACTTCGTTAGACGTCATTCAAGATCCCCGCGACGAACCATCAGTTTTGCTCTCACAAGAAAACAGGGATTTCATAAATATTTTTAGAAGAAACAGTACTTGACATTAGCAGACTATCAGTGGAATTAAACTAAAAGTTATATTTACACTGTCGCTATACCCCACATTGATATTTAAACTGGTATTTAAACTTACAATATTGTATAATATCATTGAGAGTATTGTGATGACAAATTTTCAAACGTTTAAATACAATATCCGTCCTGCTTATTTTCCTTCCCAAATACTTTTTTGCGCTCTCACTTTCATTGATTGTCAATGATTGTCGTCGCAAGTAGGTAAATAAATTTCCCCAGCCGGAACCCCGTGAATACAAGACTGTTTTTACGTGATTTTGCGAAAAACGTGAATGCCCAGAGTGGTGGGGTTCTTGGAGGAATTAGATCGTCACAAGATTTGGATTTGAAAGCTGCAGGACGTCGTGGTATCGCTGTAAGCGACTTACTTGGACGTAGGTAAAGCTTTCACGGCGGAACGGGCATATTTACGCGACGGGACGAACGCGAGTTCTTGCCGATCGACTTTTCGTTCAAGCCGTTCCCTTCTTCGTCCCGATGACGTAGAACCTCGAGAAAGAGAACGTAAGGTGCGCCGGACATAAGTCAGCCGGTATTCGATGAGTTCGTGGAAGTTCATCTCGGGTTCTTCGCACGCGAACTAGCGTATCCACGCGAAACTAAAGAAACAAAGATCCTCATGCTATTATTATTAACAAGTACCAACGAAAAAAAATTCACAAAGCCCCCAAATGTAAAACCCCGAAATGTATTGAAATTCCTACTTAACTCTTTTTGCACTTCTCGTCACATTTGTCAGCTGTTCAAGTAATGCAGATTTTTCCGTATTTCTTGCCAATGTCTCGAATTCTCGTGGAAGGCCGATAAGCAGCAACGCTGTACTCTCGTCGATAATAATAATAACGCTCGTAAAGATCGATATCGTCCGAAGTGGCAAACAAGTGAATGGCATTAGTTGGATGTTATCGACGCTGCGCGCCATAGAAAATCACTTTTGTTCCGGCCGTGTTTATTGTGGCTCGGTTCGACGGGGTAGCGGCTGAGGGGGGTCCTCGCACCCCCACTGTGGCTACATGGAAACTATTTCAGGAGCTCGTATCGGCCGAACGCGATTGGCCAGCATCAAATCCACCTATGACCTCCCCCTACATCGACCTCTAATAGAATTTCCAAAGACGCGGGAAAATTACGGCGCTTATCCGGCCAAGGGAAACCACTTACTTTGACACGTCAGACGCCCGAAAGGTCGAAAAGATTAAACACGCATAAATAAGCAGAGGAAAAGCTGCAAACTCGACATGTCGTTTAAACTATTCGGGGGGGTCCCGCTGTTCGAGTCGGTTGTAAAGTTGGAGGCTTAATTAAACGGTATTTAGATCAATTAAATTCCTCGTTTGGATATGTTTATTTGCCACCGACGTGGAATTCCTCGTTTCTCCGCATTCACGTGGGATCTTCCGTTCTTTCTCACGTGGGGAAAAAACACAGGCGTGCGCGGCTTCCTCAAATTCAGATTTTTATTGAGCTCGCTCCCTCGTCGACAGGACCCTGCGTCTGGAAACAAACGTCCACCTCGTGTGTAATAACGTATGAGCCGGGCGGACACTAAATTCTTAAGTGCCCTTTCTCTTTTATGCGCTAACCACGGGGACAGCGGGCCAGTACGATCGGCGACTATATTATCTTTATGAATTTATTCACTGTAGCCGTTTCCCTGCATCTTCAAACGCACTGGTCGTAACCCGCTGTCCAGTGCGATAAATATACTTTATCATTTGAAGGAAAGGCCAGTGTGGAATCATCTCGAGGACTTGTCTTCGTAAACGGTGAAAGTGTTACACGAATATTCCTTGCTTGTTTCGTTTTATCGCCTCGTATGCCGTTGAAAATGAATGCCGTTGAAAAACACTTTCAATCTAAACTTTCGGACAAACATGCGTCCTTCACGTAGCTACAATTACGGGCAAAAGAATAATAATTAAATCAATTAAGGGGGACAATTATACACAATAAAGTTGAGGGGAAAAAACCGTATATTTCCAAGAAAAATACCGAGAGCCAGGCGATGAGCTGAACCTATAAGGAGAATGGGGACAAGGCTTCTCATCCGCCAGTTAAAAATGTAAATCTCCGAATGACGTACGATCTATTTGTATTGCCTTCTTTATGGCCGATGGTAGAAGAGAAAAAAGGCAAAAAAGGGGAGGAGGGAGGCAGGAGGGTCTCGCAGGTATACACATATCCATACGTGCGTTCGTAGGGGTGGACGAGAGGAGAGGGGGGGGGGATTAGTCCGCTTCGTGAAATCGGTAAGGCTTATTTTCCGTAGAGGTTAACAGATTATAAAGATGTCCCCGGGATAAATATATCGCACCTGTATCGAGGCGTTTTCCCATACACCCTCGCGAGTTCTTCCCCTTGCCCCCTCTTGCCTCCCTACCCTCTCTCTCTCGCCCTCTTTCCCCCCCGTCCAGGGCGTGACTCTGAAAACCGCCAGGGTCCAAACAGACCACGGTAGAAACGAGAGAAACAGAGACGGGGTGATGGAAGATCCGAAAAGAAGCCCCTGCCTCTCTTTTCTTCTTCTTCTTCTTCTTCTCGATATACAGACTTGTGTAGTCTTCGTGTGGGGACCAAGTCTACCTGACTTATGGGGCCCCAGCATTCGGCATTATTTATGGCCCAGAGGGCTGCGATGCCCCAAAAGAACTACTCCGCTCCCTCCCGTTTCTCCCATTCCTCTCCCCCCTCCTCATCCCGTTCTTCTCTCTTATTTTCTCTCGTTATTTACTTTTTTATACAACTATCTTTGCTATCTCTGTGCTTTTATCGGAACTGTACGTGCATCGCTACGTCGAAATTCGTATTTGTTTTCCATAATAGTATGTTTGCTGACATTTCGTGTCCGCATTGCTTTACCCCGTGTCCCGTAAAAGCTAGTCTGCGAAGGATCAAAGTGACATCGGTTCGAGACGCAGCGTGACGAATTATTCAAAAAGAAGGTTCTTGCTGTATCAATAAAAGCGAGTTTACAGAGCGGAAGGATTGTCCAAGAAATTTTGCACAGTATTTTCGAATACGATTTCAAAGTCTTTGAAGATCATCAGAAATCATTCACCCATACAGTACTTTTTGTTTGATCTAAAGATGTAGAAAAGCGAATAAAAAACGTTCAACCCTTAATTAAATACTAACGGGAGTTTTCGCAATATTTCAGTAAACATTTCTAGCTTCTGTAAATATTAAGTCGTGTGCAAGGATTAGCAAAGTAGATTTTCTACCTGGAACACATGTTTCCTGCTAATGGATAGTAGTATAAGAGATTAAGAATGACTTGTCTGCGCGTCAGGACGAATACGATACTTTGTTTGACCACCGGGCGGACTGGCATTCGCCGGTAAATTTCATTCCGCGCGAGTTCGTTAACAGTGTCGACGCCTACGTGCGAGGAAGCGAGCCCCAGGTGGCGCGTCACCGTGTCACGAAGACACGGGGAGGATCTTCTTGTCCCCGATGAAACGATAAACCGACCGTCTTTATCATAAAGATAAACGAAATGAGTCGGACAGGATCTATGCGGGCGTGATCACCGACTGTTTCCTATCCAGCGATAACTCGATCGATCGTCACTCGTTACGACATGGTATCCGCTTTTAACGATTAATAATTACAAGTTAAGATCCGTTCCTGCGGGGTAATTTACGTTAATTGTCAGGATAGGAAATAATTCAAGATGAAAGTAGATATTGTATATACTTGACTAATGTTTAATGGCAATAGCATTTAATTCATAAACTTGATACCACTGTAATATTGATGACTGATAATTCTAGATGATTTACCTTCTCGGCCATTTCTGAAATATCATGAAATGCTCAGTTTTCAAAATAATCGAGTATTCTGTACCTTTGAAATTAGTTCCTCGGTAATAAAAAAAGGTTGTGAAAGTTTTCATGTGGGGAATTACATATATCCAGTATCGCGTTGAATGAAATTTCAAGCAATCAAGGCAGAATTTTTTTGCACGTAACGCCACGAGATATAACGACAGGTAAACCGAAAGAGTCTGAACGATCGTTCTTAGTTGATCGGACCTGCAGAATCCTAAAAACGAACGGATGCATCTCTCGGTTTCAGGTATAGGCGTATAAACGATTCGTCGGCCTTCTCGCTCTCGCAGCTTTCGGTCATCTTATCCTCCAACGGAATATAAACTGTTTCTGGGAACGGAGAGTCGTATATCTTGACGAACGACAATGCCGAAGTCACTCACCCGCTCCCCCCCTTTGAATGCTTTCGTTCACCGTGAGATACAGATGCGATCAGTAGAATTCCGCGGAGCAATAACACCCGACATACCGGATATCGATGATGTCACGTGACTTCCGATCGCTTCATTCTACGAAAAAATGCGGAACAGGGTTCACCGTTTCATTCGCAAAATGGGGCATAATTTTGATGACTCGGAAAAATGGACCAAAGTCACGTTTTATTGATATAAAAAAAAACACCACAATAATATACAAAATTTGAAGACAGAAATATCTCTGTCGATAATTTGTTTGTATTGTTTATACATCACTGCTGATTTTTTCTTGATCTACTGCCATCATGATACCAGTGTTTCCGTGATTGGATCTTCAGAATTTCGTAAACCTCTGGAAGGTATGCCTGGCCTCGAGCGGTGGACAGAGAGGATATCCTTGCGCGGTAGAACGGCAGAGAAGTGTCGCGGAGGTGTCGGCTGGCATTGTCGCGAGGACATCGGGAATGACTGTCCGAACTTCCTGGCATTTTATCTGGTAGTAAGTATCTTGTCGCGCGGCATTAGTATACCGACCAGTCAGCCGGGTGACAGATCCTTATCTAGGCCCGAGGACCGGAGACACGCCGTCTCAGCGAGCCTCGTTTCTCGGTCACACCTTATCCCGAGGGATCCCGGTATCGTCTTACAACAGTAGCATCTCTTTCGCTCGCACGCACCAGAAAGATCCCTCCACGATTGACCTATCCTCTATTCCCTTCCACCCGCTAACTCACAATGCCTTCGCAGATGTCTGTCTCTCCCCTTCGCCCCCCACTCTCCGCTCAACCTTCTGTCTTTTTTACGGGCTCGAGGGTGACTCCGCAGGTAGCTCGCGAGAATGTGCAACTTACGAATAGTTCCGACTGATTCTCCTCGATTACTACTCGCGTCATTGCGATCTACGATAATGAGTCGCGGTAAGAAATAAAATTCCAAACCGCTCGTCTCGAGCGGTCATCTTCGTTCCACGAATCACGATCGATATTAACATACTCCAATGCCTCTTCAATAAAATGCAAAGCGATCAACTGTTGCTTCCTGAGGGGACTTTTTTTAGTTTCCTTATTACACGCATGTTCATAAATAAGCAAGAATGTTGTAGCATCTTCTCGATGAAACATGTGAAACGTCGCTGTAAGTTTTCCAGTGCGTATAAATTCAGGCAGAAGTATTGACACGACAGAAAAATTGAAACATTCTGCATGCGTGAAAAGCGTTAGTGGATGAAGAAGTAAGAATCGAAATACGGTCGTCCGTGATCTTAATGATCGGTCGGTGGACCAATGGCGTATTCCCGATTGGCCGGGCGGCAGCCGGCCCGTTTGAATGGAATAATTAGATGATTATCTTTTATTTATCCGCGGGCTTTGATCAGCCGCCCTGTCGGCCCATAAAGAGACGCCATTTGCAATTATCCGGGCGAAGGGAGACGCGGAGGAACCGTAACGCTTGGAGCCAATG
The DNA here is from genome assembly GCA_963989215.1 of Hedychridium roseum. Taxonomy (NCBI): domain Eukaryota; kingdom Metazoa; phylum Arthropoda; class Insecta; order Hymenoptera; family Chrysididae; genus Hedychridium; species Hedychridium roseum. Next base: position 5,732,602 of record OZ022314.1, read on the forward strand.
ATACCTCTATTATAATCAAGCCACCCGTCGCGACAGCGAGGATCTCTCCACCCGGAAGAACCCCGCGCCAAATGCAATTGAGCTTCCGTTTCTCCTATTTCCTCGTAGCCCAAGTGTAACCGCATTAGACTCACAAACAACTCCATCCATATTAACAAAATCCAGCACTTCGTGTAAGAAACAATTCTCGAGGAGAAAATTACTGTTCGTTATAATCGTGTTGTCATATTTATAATATTATTGTATTTCCCTGGTAATTGAATTCTTCTGCGAGTTCTAAATTAACTGAAATCTTTGAAAAATGTTTAAAAAAGATTAGCTGAGGAACGGATAATAATAATTGAAGTTAAGAGAATTGTTTTGCAGTATTTTCCAAAGATTTTCATGACCCAAAGGGATGTTACTGCAGAAGAAACGCGAGGTTCCTTATTCGTGGAACGTTTAAATCACGAGGTCTGTTTCCCAAAAAGGGGGGACCCATGTGGCCAAGTCACGGAGGTCGAAAGAAGCCATTATTCGGCTGTTAGAACGAGAAATTGTGGAGCTTTTACTGTAATTTCTGGAACCCCCCGTGTGGTCTACGTGAACGACTTACACGAGGTAGACGGGCTTCTCAACTTTGCCTTATAATAGTCGAAAACTGATACGAAAGAGAACACATCTGCGCAAAAAAAACGTGTACTATTATACAGGACTCAGTTACTAAAAACCAGGAATTCTTCAACGAAGTTACGTTTCGTATTTCTCCGCAATTGTAAATCAAAAAGCAAATAAAATGTATGTGACAAAATTCGCAGGGGGGGGAGAGGGACAAATATTGACGGAAGAAGAGGAACGTGGACCTGGGGGTGGTGAAGCAGAAGGAAGGGAACAGAAACACGTTCCACGGGTACCTGAAGAATCGGAAGACGCGAAGTATCGCGCTTTGGCTAGGTGAAAAGAGGTGAGAATATTTCGCCAGGTACACAATGGTCGTGGGGCAACGGGGGCGAGGCTGTCCATTGTCACTGGGAAAACCTGACTTTTCAGGGTGAAAACTTCGTCGAGCCCCCGATTTCCCGATAGAGAAGGACACGAAAGGGAAGCCACCCAGGATGCTGGGCCAACAATGATCCACGGAATGATCGGTGTGAGACCAGCGCCGAGAATGGCATCACCCTGCGGAATGACCGTTAATGGCCCGCGCCGAGAAAAATCCTTTGTGTCTTTATTGCGACAGAAAGAGAGAGCCCAACTTGGATCCTGGCCTCCATGGAGAGACACGCGTGAGACGCTCAGCAGGTTCGCACAGCCGCAGGGATGTCTTTCGTCGAAATTGTCAATGGATTCGCCCGATCGCCATGAAACGACCTTCGCAGACTGACGTCTGCATCTACGTCCACCCCCGTTTCTTCCTGGAGGACCCACTACTTCATTTTTGGTTCGTTGCTAACGTGAAATGCCTGCCTGGAATTTTCCAAACTTCCGCATGGTTTTTTTACACGCAGTTAGTCTGAAGTTTCTTGCATTTCCTTTTTGAAGAGATGCAAAGCGTTGGATAAACGCTAATGCTTAAAATTAAGTCGTCCTATGAATTTAACTGGTATTCTCAGAAACGTATTGCGTCTGTTGAACGTAAAAAACGGGGATACGTTTTCGCGTTAGATCTTCATTCGACGGTTAAATGGGTGAAGGAACTGGACACGAGATCGTAAATCATAGGGAGGATCCATAGAAAACCACTATCGACCGTAAAAGTTTATGGTGTTTGGCTCTACGGTCACCAGAGTAAAGACAACTTCTCTTGCGCATAGGTCAAGATTGTATATCTTTCCGGAAGTGAAACGCAGCTCTTTTTGCGGAAGCAACAGACAAAATGCATGGCTCGTCATTTAAGAGCCAACGAGAGAAACTTTGGCTGCTACAATACCATTACTGCCAACCCAAAAAATGCTATTTTTACTAGCCATGTAGACGTGAACTGAAAATTGTGAACGAAATGAAGAAACCAGATGAGTTTAAAATGAAATTTATATGTCAGAGACGGACGTTAGGAAACTGAGAGAAACGTGAAACGGACGGATAGGAGCGAATAATGAGAGGTAGAAGGCAGGCCGACGAACAAAGCGCGAAGGAAATTCAGGCAGAAGACGATGCCCTCTCGATCAGTGTTTGAACAATATCGGTCGTCCGCATTCTTCGCTGGCAGCCTGAAAAATGTGAGAGAAGCCATCTCAGCAATGAAATACGACTGGAGTTACTAGACGGTGATTTACTGCCGAACCCGCTACGCAGAGTCAGGAAGGAAATCGCACGGCAGACTTCCGGTCGAAAGTGTTTTTGCCGCTCCGTACACGCCCGTAACGTGGGTCAAGATTTCAAGAACTTCCCCCACGGACTTCATGAACGATCGGGGCCGATCGTTTTTTCCGCCGTGTCGAGAACGTAAATTTCCTTCTTATCGGATAGGAGGGACCAGAAGAGAGAGGGGACAAGGAGGAAGAGAGAGAAGCTGGAAGGGGGTGGAATAGACCTCGTGTTTCATGGGTTCTCCAAGATTTACGATTCTTTTTGCTGTCGCGTGATGCATCGACGTAGGTCACGTACCAGTTTTGCATGTTCCGTGATCCATTCGGGATACCCTTTTTTTTATCGACCTTGAACGTACAGACATTGAAAACATGCCGACCATAAGCATCTGTCGAAAGAAGATTCCCAAAGATATAAATGAATTGCATACATCATCCCGATAATACGTTTCAACGTTTGTCACGCAAATTGCTATATACAACATTTAAATTGAAACAAATATCAAATCTTTCTATAAACGAAAGCCATTTTATTACCATTCTCTTGAAACAGAAGAGATATTAGCCACAAAATGACTGTTATTTTGTAAATATTTGAAAGTTTGGACTGTTTTCTTCAAAACGTAGTGAATATTGTGAATTGAAACGGTTTGAGAGTAGAATAATGTAAGTGATCGGTGAGCTCGTAGAAATGGCGGTATGAGAGCGATCGCTGATGTCATTGAGCTAGAATTTATCGTATCTCGCATGTCCGAACCGTTCCGGCCATGTACGATCGTCAGCGCTTCGAGAAAATCTTGTTTCCATTTGTGTCGTCCGCTCCACTTGGAATCGTGTTACGTCCCCGTCGAGATACGATCGTTAATCAACGCTCCGTCGTGTAATTAACGATGCTCCGGAGAACAGTCCATACGTTTACACGGCAAGGTTTCTTCGGGATACCGCTTAATTTTGCACAATACAAAAGTCCAGCATGAATTATTAAAAACTCGGACCATTCGACGGAAAGTGCAATTTTTTGTCCCAAGCGTGCATGTACCTTTTACTAAAATATGTTTTTACGATACTTGAGTTACGGTCTGAAGGTAGGTAATACGAGAAGAAAATACGTTTGATAGGTCGATAGAGCTGAATGTGTCCCGGACGTTTCTCGATCTGGCGCTCGACGTAATTTACGACGGCTCACGGTCGAAATCGAGTTCGCGGACGGAACAACAAGCAACCACCGGCACCGTCGGGCCATCATCATCGGTAACGGCATCAGCATTGGCCCTCGTCGTACGTTGCACCGGCTAAATCATTAGACGGTCGAAAGCACGTGCCCCCCGCGGTTTCGGGCATTAGTTCATCTGTCTCTCCGTGTTCGCCTCGCAGCCGTTCTCCAAGTGGCTTCTTTCCCGCCACCCCCTTCTCTCTTCACCCAGTCCTTAAGTTTCTACCGTTCTCATTTTAACTCCGCTTCTACTCCACCGTGTTCTTCTTCTCCTTTCGTCGTTCTTTATCGCAAGCCTTTTTTCACCTTCCTAACCGCTCGCATGCTCCCTTCGCAATAAAAAAGAATTTTTTCACTACTACCTTTTTCCATTACAGTGACCACTTCCATAAAACCTTCTTCCATTTGCTGTTGAAGTCAAAAAAATAGACAAGATGGATGTTTTAAGGTTGCGCGAGTTTTCACGAAATTTTTTCCATGCAGCAAGTATCGCCTTTGTCCTCGAGTTCGTGACTCTTTGACCTTTTCCTTATTTCACAAGTCATTATTTTACCTCATCTCCACATTTTTCTGCGACAGATTTCTTCTACCTTCACCCTCATTCGCGTTTGTCTTACAATGGGATTTTCCAAAAGTTTTCTCCATTTCCCTCCGGTCATTGTTGACCATCTCCTATTGCCCTTCCTTCGATATCCCGTTCCTCCGGACGTCTTTTCATTAACCTTACCTGTGTCTCTGTTCCTCCGAACGGCGGCACGTCCTGCGGGATATTCAGCCGTAGACCCGCGCCTAATATATGAAACCCACGCATCGAAAGCCCGTGGCACCGCGGGATACAGCGAACGACATGTGTTCCTACTCTTCCCTCTTCCTTCCTCCTTCCTACCTTTCCCACCGCGCCGTCGGTCTTGTTCTGGCCCGGCGCGTCGGTGTTATTTTATTTCACGGCTGCCATTCTGAAAATCGCCGGGCCAAAACGCTCGCGGGACAAAAAGGAAATGGTCACTCGCGGGGCAGTCGGACCACGAGGAAATGGAAAACCCGTGGCAACATTTGGCCGGCACGAGCGAATACTCGCGCCATTTCGTTCGGCCTGTCGGCCAAACATGAGAACAATAAAAATAATAGGCCGCCGGGTAAGTGAGGAAATTTCGTCCCAATCGTTCGACGATAATTAATGGCATCTACCGCTGATATATGGGTACATTTCGCACTGTCAAATCTTAAGCAGTGAAATTATGAGGGAATCGTTTGAAATTTCTTCTAATGTCAATAACGTATTACAGAAAATTAGCTTTATGGAATTTCTAACCGTTACTCGTACATCTGCCCTCTTGCGAACCGTTAGTTTCACATTTTATAATACTTTCACGCTGTAATATATCGCTACCGCTAAATACTTGATAAGATGCAAATGCGAACACGTTCCGGTGCCGAAAATTACCTTTTACCGCACGATGAATACATCGGAAACAGTGAAATCTAGTCGGCCCCGCAGCTACGTGGAAAATCCTCGCATTACCAGGGATTTCTAATCGCATGTAAATGTATGTAATCCCGTTCTCCGCGCTCTTCGGTAAACAGAGGACGTTCGTCGTGAAAAACCGTGCTGTTACAAGCCCGCATCTGTAACAAATGCAGGGCGATATAAAATAATAAGCCTATTTGTCACGGGCCAAGGGAATCCCCGTCAGTGTGTTAATCCCGCTTGCCCGTTGCATGTCGGACGCATATTTTAACCCCGTGCGCCACTCTCCATCGGATGTGTTAGTTTGTCCGGAAAATAAGAAAACATGTCATTTTTTAGCTTTTGAAACTTCAAAATAATAATCGAAAATTGTGATAAATTTTGATAATGTGTTACTTCATCTCACTCAAAGTTAATTCTATATGTACCCTTGATACATCTGATAGATACAAATTATGGGAAGATTTTTATTTAGCTAGTATAAATTATAGACAGAAAAAAATAATAAATTATGAAGTATTATATGTTCGACATATGTTAATCGTTTATTTTTGCTAGTTTGGCACATTTATTTTATTCAGATTAACTGTTTGGTTTTTATGTTTGCCCGACGAGTTGCCACAGGGTTGAAATTTACGTGAAACTTTTGTGAAACCTGGAAAATGGACACGAGTTATTCTCGCGCAGGAGTTAGACCGTTCTGGAATCAGGCCCGACGTGTGTTCCTTCGAGCAGGCTGGTCCGGTCCCGCACTTGCTTCGGACTTACACATCTCTGCGCGGGAACGACCTTCCACCGATCCTGCTGTATTCACGCGGGCGATTTATGGCGCGTCCATTCATTCATAAAAATATTATTCAAATTTAGAATGTCTAGACGGCGCTGAGGACGGGTCCTACGTGCGCGTATTCACTGGCAGTGTCGTTGTATGTGTCGTCCGAGATGTGAGGGGACTGGTGCCTCGTGTTCTCGTCTCCCCGCAGCCTCATCGTCGATGCTTATCTCGTTCATTGATAACTCCCCGGTTAAACGTGGATCAAGTCTCCTGCATCTCCGACATTTTGTTCCTCCACGACTGAAACCGTCGTCCGAGGACCTCGAGGAATGAGAGAGGAGTGGCTCCTGCAGGTGCGTAAGAATCTACGTCAACTTGACCGATCTTATATCCTTTAGCTGTTAAGTAACTGAACATTACAAGCAAAGATTCATCTTTCCGAGGGTTTAAGGAATAATTCTAAATACTTGTTTGGTTAAATCTAATTGGAGATTTCTCAATGCAATATCGTATCTTTAATTTTGATATTGGGTCAATGTTATCGAATGAGTATTTTCCTTGTGTCTTTTCTTTGCTCAGTTTCCGCTTATTCTCGTGAAGATGTTTTATTAAGTGGCTTTGCGGATCAAGTGAGGTGTCCAGAGGGTCAGTTGTTGGAATTTCCTTTACGATGTCCACTCGATACAAATATATTCGGACATTCTTGCTCCACAGCCTGTGCGCATACTTGAGAGCGAGGATGTAATTTATGAATCGCCGAGATACGCGGAATTACTTCACAAGATAAAGTTGTGTGGGACGTGAACATTATGTGCTGCCGTAGGACCGTGTATAAATGGGATAAAACCGAAATTCACACTGCATTAATTCCTAAACTATTACGCTTCCCTTGTTCCGATTTTACCCAAAATTCACGCCCTTTCGTCGTTATTTAGAAAAATGCTCGACGTCTTAAGAAACGCTTAAATACCGCTCTAAGAAATTTCGCCATTCTCAGTCGCCCACGCTTACATCTTGATTCCGCGAGCTTTAATGTCATAAATAATATTCTCCGAGTCCTTCCCCTTTCCTCGCAAAATGTTTGTCCCGCTATATACGACTGCCTGAATCATAACGAACACTTTCTGAGCATGAATATTTGTCAAACTTATGAGCAAGACAAAAGTAAAATTGACTTTTATTGACTTTATACAGACTCTCCTTATCCGACGTCATAAAAATCTTATATAAAGAATTTTAATGGTTGATTTGAAATACAAAGTCATTCAGTTTTACACTTTTTTCAAGTTTGCAAAGACATTTCATTATCAACATTACTTATTGTTACCGATCGATGCGGGGTATAACTATCGAAGCGAAAGTAGTTGACGATAAAGGGGCGTGTTAGGAGAACGAAAGCGGCGGGCAAGGGCAGTAGAACGGACGGAGAAAGGGACAGCGGAGAAAATGAAGCGTAAGAGAGCATGGTGAGCAGGCGTTCGCGATCTCCTCTATAAAGCCCCCGTGGATCACTAACTGAACCAATGAGAACGTGCCGAGATTAAATAATTCATGCTGGGAGTGTAATCCGCAAATTTGTTTGGGATTATGTGGAGAGTGAAAGAGCTCCGCGTGCGGTCAAACAATGCCCATCCTTTCAGCCGGCGATTCGTGATCTCCTCCACGACCCACCATCCTTCCCCGGCTCTTTTTAATCTCTCAATTAAACCGCAATCGCCGGCGTTGCACTCGCATTTTTCCTCGGCAGAATATCCCGCACGATCGCAATGCTCTCTCTTGGAAATTGGGCAATTGTCATTCTCGAAGGACAATGGCCAGTTTAAACAATCGAATTTATCCTGCTCGATTCAAGACTTTTTAAACAGGAATGGAAGATCGTAATGATTCACATTTTTCAAGTGAAATACACTTAAATTCACATTCTGCTTCTTCATTCTTCTTTATATTTTACACAGTAATTCTGTACAGAATATTTCAAATGTTAAATACAGGAGAAATTATAGGAGCAAAAGTATGGATGTTGAAACAGACAGTCGACAGTATTGTTCATAACGAATATGATTGCGAAGAATACCATGAACGCAATGCCATTACGCAGTCATTTCGTTGGGTGCTTTGGTTAGGCGATAGAGCGGAGTTTCTTCCCTGTCTTTCTTGCCCCGGGGGTGCGTTAACGAAACCGAAGCGGTTTTCTCGGTTTGCTCGAGGTACGTGGGGGGTATGCCGGACGACATACGGGGAACACCGTGTCCCACATACCCTCTCGGTGAGTTCCATGGCCATTGCCAGACACCCGGGTGCCTCCATTGGATCAGCCGGATAAAGACGAGATGGGGGGTCCCCGTGCGTTTGCCTCTCACCCGGCTGCGAGGGGGAAGGGGAGGGGGGAAGACGACGGGACGGAAACACGAGTGCTAAATGCGTAATGATCGCTAAACGAAACCTCCTGACTCCCTAAGTCCCGACATCGAGCCACCGTACTCGACTCCGGCCTGCGTTTTCCAATCGTCGTTAGAATATACCCTTCCTTTCACTGTCCCAATAATAATTGCCACGCAGTCCCAGCATGGAGGTCCCTATTCAAATTCCAAGTAATTTATACAGATTTTCAAACAAACCTTACGATTATGCTGACCTCTAAGCTTCGTTTATGTTATTCTACTTGACGGAAACTTTTGACTGTTTTAGTCGTGGTGACAGCAGCTTTCACCGTTTTTAGTGAAAAATTTGTTTCACGGGACTTGGTACCGTGGCGAACTCCCTGTCGGGAACGTACAATCGTTAGCCTTTCTTTAGAGGCCGGGGCGATCGTCAGATTGCCTACGTAGGAAGCAAAAATCGACCAGGTGGTCGCGCTCGTCGGTTGTTTGCGAGCAACGCTCACCCCGGCTGGAAAAACGGCCCACACTCGGCTATATTGCGCGCGGAAATAATCGACCGGTAAAAATTATAGAGGGCAAAAGCGCGAGAACGCGCAACGCACCGACGATGCCTCCCAGGGCGACACGCGGGGCATTGAATCGCGGCATGTGGACCCCCGCGAGGAACCGCGACAATGGGCCTTTGCCTACCACCTCCCCCCGCCTCCCCGGCAATCGCGGGGGGTCCTCGTCTAAGCTCCTGGACGTTGAAACCTGCCTGAAATCGCGCTCTCCTCCGAACGCCCCATTTGCGCGTAACTCCTCGGACGAACAGAAACGACGGTGGTTTTCGTTGAGTTCCGCAGCCTAACGTCTGGCAAGTACCCCCTTCGTATCACGGCTAGTAGTTTCACGTGTCCAAGTTCATTTTGCGTGCTTACCAGCTAAGAAATCTCTGTTATTTAATCATTAATCCTACACTATCTTAGAAGTTTGCTTCTTCTCAGATGGCACGCGATTTATCGGCGGCTTACAAGTGTATAAAAAAAAACGTGATAAAGACGCAATGTCGGCGATCTCGCTGACAGTACCGAGCCATTAGACGTGATTGCAACGGCGGACCTTGCCGAACTCATTTCTCCCCGGGCATTGATCGTCAATTTGCGAATGCCGCTTTTTTTCGGGCGACGCGAAAATTACAGAGAGCACAGGCTGAGTCACGTCAGAACGACCAAGTGCATTGAGTTTCGCGGCTGTACCCCCCGCGAAGAATCGCGACAATGACCCCCCCCCCCCCTCCCCTCCCTCCCGTCCCGTACGTGGTCGCGGGGGGTCTTTTTGCGGGGCCCTCGGCGCGTTCAGGGGGGGCCGCAGACGGGCCCGTACGTGCGAATTTGCGATTTTGCGCTCGCTTTTACGCAGGAAGCACGCGTGCCACCTTGAAAAACCGTCGGCCTTGCCCTGCCTACCGTCGGCTAATTTTTCACTCCGTGCAAATCCCACGGACGTAATTAAAATCAAACGTCACAAACCCTATGTCATAACGCGTTAACCGGTACTGACGTACACTACATCTTCTGTTAATTTGAAGTGTGTACAGGTAATGAATGAGCAAACTACAAACCGTTTTTGCGAGTAAGTAAATCTTATTTATTAAAACTAGTTCACTTAATGAGATGATTCATCATTAGATGAGTTTGAAGCAGAATTTAGTAACTTCGGTGTAATTCGTTGTAGTGATTTGATCGACCGTCCGAGTGATCTAGGAATGGATAGACGATTATCGACGACGTGTTCTTGTTGATAGAGAAAAAACGCGTGCTCGGCCGTATGGAAACGTGTGCCGCGGCACGATTCTCTTTTTCATTTCCGTTCTGCGTGGGGCGCGAAAGCTCAAAAGCTCGGAAACACGCGCGCCTTTGTGTTTCCGCGACTCGAGCCTCGAGTGCACTTTTACCTCTCGAAATTCCCACTCGACTCTCTCTCTGGCACTCGGCGCTCTCGAGTACCGCGCCAGATGTTTTACGAGGAACGCAAAGCGCCGCTTTTCGCGCGTGCAGGACACGCGAGTTCGTCACAACAACCGACCGCATCGCCATGGCGATTATTCTACGCTCATCGTGTCCCTAATTAGGACATTCTACTGGCTTTCATTGTGTGGATATTTCATTACCCTTGTCGACTTGAAAAACATACCGCACTCATTACGATTTTAAAATACTCGTTCAAACCATTAACACAGTTCGCATATTCATGGTAATTTTGATTATTTGGTGGCCCTTAAGGGTCCTATTTAACAGGTCTAAATAACCGTGTCTTAATGGTAGGCTCTTTTTTTAATTTTGCATGAAAACGATCGACCTACATACCGAGTGAGAATAGGGGAAAACCGTTTCTCATGGACACCTTGATCTAATAGACGGCGGACGATGATCGTCAATCTATTTCGAGCGCGGTGGGTCCACCGAGGGAGAGCATATCGCCCGGCACAATGACTAAAAGCGTCTTTGGGCGAAACTCATCTGCTCCTCTATCGGCCAACAATGGCCCGATACAATGATACACGCCCTTCCCCCTTCACCCCCGCATTGGTCGGCAACTCTTCTCCGCCGTCATCTTCCTCTCGTTCTCCTCCTCGCGGCGTATCCCGACGATGGAAATCCTGAGTCTAAAGGCTGCACGATTCACCTAATGACGATCACAAACGTGCCGACCGGCAGTGGAAAAAAAAGGAAGGAAATCTTTACTTCCATTTTATTTCTCTATCCTATCAAGTGCTACGCGATCCTCCGTTCTTTTTTCCTCGAGAAAAGGGTATGTCGGCGATAGGGGAGAAACGTACAAGAAACGAACGTAGAAGTAATAGGCTGCATTGTCGATTGCGATTAATTCCCGATCGAATGAGCTACTTGGAGGTGTAATAAATGCACACACCTGCACAGTGTGATAGTTTTGTTTGGTTCGTAATGTTTGGATGCAGTGACGCGACACTCGTACCCGCGAGCGGTAGAACAGTGGTTGGTTCGAAGTGGGGATATTTTTTTCGTTTCCGCTGACATTAAGAAGATTAGAAAAATGCCGGCCAGACACGCGGTCGCGATATTCTTTATTTATGAGCTCGTACGTCTTGGGTTATTGTCGCAGAAGCGAGACACAGGCGTTCATAAGGTTCTCAATGATAATTTATCGCAGGCTGATACGTGGCGCTCGACGGTGAGGGGTCTCGTGCACACCTACCTGCCTACAATATTTCTTGCCTAGAAAGGGGAATACACCGGCAGGCCGCGCAATAAAGTGGACCGTAAATTACACGCTACTTCTGTGGCCAGCGCCGAGAAAACACAAACGATCGGCCCACGGAGCGACGAAGAATCATCGGCCAACGTTGATAGATCGTACGAAAATCGTTGCTCTCCATTCGATGGAACGTTTTTCACGCCATAGAATTCCTAACGTTCAGTGAGAATGGTTCCTTCGTCTTTTTGCACCTCGCTGTGCTGATTTCTTTGCACGCTAGACCAACCGGAAAATCACGGAGGATCGGAACCGTGGGCCTCGCGCTAGGAAATTAGGACAACGACAGCAGGAGTTGTGGGAATCAACTGTTGGTGCGTTAAAATAGTCGTTCTTATTAGGACCACCTTCCAGGACGATTCAAATGACAAGGTTAGAAAAATCGTTTTTACGCCGACCGCCTTTGGAGTATTTCCAATGGTTTCATAATCTTCTGCGTTTCTTGCTGTCGTTTATACCGGTATATAATATAAAAGATCTTTTTGCTGCGTCATTTCCAAGGCTTATTTTATCCTTTGCCGCTTTTTTTCCTCCTCTCGTACCCCCGTTGCCGCAGTTCTTCGATTACCTTTCAACTTTCCCACACTGTCTACCCAAACTGGGTTACTTACCGGAGCAACTCGAGCGAACAATACCAGAATTATGCAATTAAAATTTTTGCAGGACCTCAGTACACTTTCAAAAAAATATCACGAAAAAGATGTATGGGCATTACTGTCGAAACGAGGAATCGATCGAACAATTTTCCTCGGTATGCCACTTCCCCGCTTTGGACAATCTCTCCCCCCCTCCCTTAGCCCTTTTAATCTGTCCTCTCTCGTGTTCCGTCTTTTCCGTGCTGTCGGCAAGTCCGCATTAAGCGGGTCGTCCTTCGGTGTCCAGTCACGCCTCCCGCGGTGCATGTTGTCATTGTCGGTACCCGCAATCACGCAATGATCGTGCAAGCGCGAGCGCGGCCAAAGAAGGCGCAAGAAAGAAAGAGATGGCCAGCTCGAGATCGCCACTAAATCGATCCTTTTCGGAGAACCCGGCTGGTGTATATCAAAGGTGCCGAAAGTGGGCCGTCGGCCGATCAATCGACTCACAGATTAATCGACAAACCAACGACGACGATGATACGTGTCTCCATGTCACCGGGAATGTTCGAACTCACGATTCTGCTCTCGTGTAAACGGTCTACAAATATTTCAGTAATATGCCATATCGCAACCATCGAAAAATTGTATATTTATTTCTGTCACTCGTCGTATACTTTTTTTCGAATAAAGAATTCATAAATAATGCGATATCACGGTAAGTGAAGTGCTATCAGCAGTACCAAAGTATACCCTATTTTGAAAAATGTACAAAGTATATATGATTGTAGAAGTTCAATATGATATTTGCACGTTTTTCGATACGAATGGTGATTAATATTTTTTTTTTCTCGGACTGAGGTTACTGTTCAGTTTGAGGTGGGTAATTTGCGAATCAACTTGGCTGTCGCACGAGGGTGATTAAAAAAGTGTCTTCTGGGGAGCAAAACGGCAAGGAAAAATTAGCCGGTAGTTTTCGATATTTTATCATGGGCCCCCCCTTCTCTTGGTGGATCGTAAGCTGCGCACTGCGGCATTTCTGAGAGCAAGAAGACAGCAAAAGTCGATTGTCGGGTTCCCGCCCAGCAGAGAAGCGACCAATCGGAAGCGCATATCCCACTCGGCCGGTTCCTCTGTTTTTTCTCTTCGTTTGCTTCTCACCGCTCGTTACACGCCGAGTATAGTTTTCTTGTCTCAACGCCATCTTAGCACTGATGATTCCATCTTAACTCGCCGATTCTAATGCCCCTCAGTCTCGCCGATCGTTTTAACGATAAGCTATACACGTACGTCATTCATATATCCATTGGCAGAAAAGGAATACGGAATGACAAAATTCTAAACTCAGTAAAACCCATGACCTTTGCCAAAAGTCAAGAATAAGATACCGCTGTTATAGACTGATGATAATTCTGAAAAATATTATTCTTTGGAATGTGAGTCAGTTTTATTTTAATATTTTTCCGCGGTAAATTTAAAAGTCCCTTTCATTGCCTTGAAATGCGTGATGAATAATTTACACTAAAACTAAGAAGGCTTTTATCTACAAAATGAGTGGTTTTGGAGGTACCTTTAAATTTTCTTCCTACGTAGAAAATTACAATAGTTTAGTAACAATAGCGAGCAAGGTAAGCGAACGAGCGGTGACGAAGATAAAGTGGGAACAGTGTTCCTGTCTGGTTCCGCATTCTGCCGAAGAGAGGAACGTTTTTACCGGGATTCGCGTGTGTCAACGGCCATTCCAGACAATGGGCCGACTGCACCTGAACGACGTTCGCCGGTTCATTAGGCCCCGGAAAGTGCCCCTTGGCGACAAAAGCAACCGTTCTGCCGCAGTTACGCACGTGTACGCGGACGCGCGCGCGCGAGAAGTACGTTAGATCGGAGTGTACCGTAGGCAAAATATACAATCGTCGAGTACGGAGCACTCTGGACCGCGAGGAGCAGACGCGCGAAATCGTTGAAACTTCAGTGGCTCCCTTAAAGACGATCGAAAGAAAGGGGATCCACGGGGTACCGTCAACTCCTCGTCCCACCCTCTCTCCCTCTCTCGCTCTTTGTGCCCTCTCTCTCGCTTGCTCTTTGCTCGATCGTCCCCGCTTTTCATTTGCGCACGTCGCGCAGAGTCGCCTTTTGACTTTGCTCCGCGCTTAAAAGCTCTTTCTTGCTCGATACGGTGCCGGTATTGTACGTAACGCGGACAAATAGGCACCTGCGCGAGGCATCGGGTTACCCCCGTTGTTCGATCGCGACCCTGGCACAGGAGAGACGGGGAAACACCCAACTGGAACACCTGAGTTCGCAGTCCGCTGGGGGCCTTACCCCCCTCCCCTCCGCCCTTGCCGTCCGTCATAGCAAAATTATTCCCTCGTACCACGGTCCGTCCTTTCCCACACAAGCAGCAAATCTACGTTTTCGCGCGGATTTTCAGCATTTTTTTATACATTTTACGCAACTTTACAGCTCTGGGAGTTAAGAAATTTTCCTGTTAATTATTCTACAGAGTTAAGTTCACGATAGTTATCAGAATTATTATTAAATTGTGCCAAGTATGCTTGCCTTTCGTAACTGTTTTTTTTATTTATTAGATGCTGTGTTCTTAGAAATTTTTTGTTCAACATTGTTCCGGCTAATTTCGGTGACTCTGATTTCTTTCTTTACTATGAATACGTGGACTTTCTTCGACCTTTTCATTCGAATCCATTGATTTTCGTCTGCTCCATCGGGGAGCAGACGCTGATATCTTTTTCTTTCAATCATTCATGCCCGCTCGGCTCTCACCCTCTGTGTCGGTGCAGTCGCTGGCTTACGTTTCTCTGTCCTTTCGAAGCATTGTGGCTTCCTATGAGAACGGAAGTGCAAATTATAGGCTCGCGACGTGCCTGCACAGCGCGTCCCGCGGGGAGATTTTTCTCACGATCCACGGGGCGCAAAGCGATGAAACGTATTTAGGGCACTCGCCGGGGAAAGAGAAAAGGCAATGAATGGAGAAATGTTCGTTGCGCAAAGCACGCCTCGGTTCGTTAAAATTTGATACGACCAGGCCAAGAGAATCTTAGGGACATAGAAATTCTTCTGTATTTCTCACACACTGTCGACATTACATCCGTTATTTCAAAATTTCAGGAACTAATAACTTTCCCTGCATACATGGTGAAAAATTATAACCACGTACAAATGTGTTTCAGTGTCAACTATGGAAAAGTCATTTTACGTAATATATACTTGCTTAATTATATTTCATTTGAGCATAACGAGTTTAGTAAAAAATGATGATTATTTGAATTGCTTCAATAATTAATGCCCTCTCTTCATAGTACTAAAGTGATGAATTTCGAGCCTGACACGAGAGTTTATTATCTGTCTAAATTACTTCTCCAGCATCACAAGGAATTATCGTCTCTCTGAACTCCAGTGATGCGTGAGACTGGATCAAAGATGATACCACGTACCGAGGGTTTCCGGAATTATATTACATCATATTTGCAGTCTTTTCCCTGTCGCCGACAGAAAAGGGCGTAGACTTCACGGAGACCGCCCCCGACAATTTCATTCCTGGCTTTTGTCATTGTCGCGCAGGTTTCCTTCCTCCCCTCTCGAATGTGCTGGCTTTATTAAATTCCTCAATATATTTGTCAAGGCGTAACACGTCCACCGCCCTGTATTCCTCATTGTTCGTCTTTATGTAAACAGAGAAAAGCATTCCTTGTGCCACCCTTCCCAGAGGGTACAACGGGAATACAAATATTTAACTTAAAAGCACTGAGTTTAGTTAAACCTGAAAGGTGTTGGTGAATGTGCCAAATAAATGATATTATGAAAGGTTAACTAAATGAAAATTTACAGGAAACTGTAGGATTTATTTATCGATTCAACAAATAATTCAAATGATGTATGAATTCAAACGAAAATAACTCGGGAAAACGCATTTTGCGAATACTTCCCGTTGTGCAGATCTTGGCAAAGTTTGAATGCTTAATAAAGAAATGCATTCTAACGTATCATGAGCGTCGTGATTCCTCAGAGAATAGCAATTCCGTTGAGGAAACGTCAATGCCTCGAAGGAAAAGGAAATTTCTCTGGGAATTTCAACGTGCAGCAAGACATTCCATTTGCGTGCTCTTGCAAGTAACTCTCGGGGGTAAACTTCAATGACTACGTGCAAATTGTACAAATTGCCAGTCTTTCGATCTGCGCTATGGCAAACAGAGAGTTTACAAATTGCGTTAACACTCCTGGGAGTTGTTTCTGCGGCCAACTTTGGGCACGTAGGGAAATCGGCCGGCCATTTCTCGGGGAAATTTTTCCTTGACGTATGAAAGCGCGACTATCGCGAGACAAGGGCGTGGCGGGATTTTCTTGGCCTACGCTGACTCATCGAAACGCCCCCGAGACCCTCGAATTTATTCGGTTCCCCGCGTTTTGCATGCGATGAAAAATCGCCGGTACTGTACATTTCCGTCTCGCACGAGGCGAGTGCGCCGTCGAGAGCAACAGGTAGACCACCTGTCGAAGTTAGTTTAGCATAGAAACATCAAGTGATTTATGGATCCACGCGAAGTCCGTCGGGTTCGAGAAAAATATTTACCCCCGTCAATGCTATACAAATTGAGCAGCGCAAAAATGCTTTCATACAAGACCCATGTGTTTTCTGTGAGTATTAGTTATAACAAATGCTTAAATTAAGCTTTCATTGAACATCCCTATACTTAGGGAATGATTAATCTATGATCGATTTTAAATGAAAACGTCTATTAGCTAGTATTTATTGTTTTGAACCACCGCTGTTGGAATTGCAAGTAATAATGTAGGCAGAAATTGTGGTTTAACGAGCCTTGGAAGCTAGCTTTCTCCCTGCATTTCGATCGATAATTAACGGAACAAGCATGGTTGGGCGTGGAGGAAGGGAGGAGAAATAAGAATGCCAGTTGGAGAGGAAATTTCGTCGGAGCTCGGCGTCCTCGTCGGAATCGTCACGACAGGAATGTCCGCGCGTCTCGTAAAACGTCTCTCCGCGTATCCATCGGAAATAAAGTCTCCCACGTCCTAACGAGTGGGAACAGCGAATCTCGGAAGAGCGGCAGGAACGCACCGGTCCGCCGTGGAAACAGTAAAAGTAAAAATTGTAAGATATGCTCGTAATAAAAGTGGACAATGGAGGGGTAAATTAATATTAAGGCGAGAGCCCGGGCCGTCGGAGAAGTCTCGGCTGCAGAAGAGTGGGGCGAGGGAGAGAGGGAGAGGAGAGACGTTTTCTGGCTGAGGAGAGCCTCCGGTACGGACCCAGGAGGACCGTGGAAAGAGGGATGGTCGACGGGCAAGAGGGGAAGGGACGTTCAAGCGGCCGGAGGGGAGAGGTCCCGAGTAGGGACAGTAATTTATCAAGCGTAGATAGGAATCTCCACGGTCGCGTGCACCAACCGGATAAACTTTCGTCCGTCTCTCCAACGCCAGTCTCTACAGATTCTTCCTCCATTTTCCTCTTCCACCCACACCCCCCTTCCGGAATCTTCGAGTAAAACGGCACGTCGTATCAACTACGACAAATCCCCGCGATTCAACGTGTTTCCAAGATCCTCAGGTCCAGCGTATTGGGGCCAAATCGGGGTTCGTTGGGTCGACACACGCGTGCCGGCAGACGGCGAACCCGAAACGTGGACAATACTTTGGACGTGCCGCTGCGTAGCAGACCAAAAATGCCAGACATGCCAGCGGGCGCGCGCCCAGACGCCGCCGGCTGCTTCTACGGAGAAAAATAATGGGATACGCGGAGAAAAAAGGATCCAGGGTCCAGAGAGAGAGAAGTTTTGATTGCCCACTCTACGATATCGGTTAACATACGTCGCTACTATGTACGATCAGCTCGTACACGAGGTACATTAATTCTTTATTTTTACGGACGTATACCCAAATCTTAGTCGGTCCATTCAGAAAGCTTTTATACTCAATATATTCCTCGTTTTAAAGACATTACATTTTATATAATTAAACCTCGTGGTTCGGTATAATTCCGGAGATTTACAATTATGAATATGGTTTTAACAAAACGTTGGAAATAAAACGAAATGTAATATCTGAATTGGAAATCGTTATTAAAATTCGCTGCAGCTGCGAGTGCGTCGACAGGTTTGCATGCGTAAATCGGGGGTGATAGAAGAGGGTGATTTGAATCTCGAGGGACAATGCAGCTACCCGCTGGCAGTAACGAGCAATTTGCTAGGCAAATCTTCGAGTACCTTGCAACAATTTTCTCGTCCACGGCACGTTATACCGCGACAATTTTCATTATGATAATTAAAATTTGTACAATTACTTTCCTGTAATTTACTCATAGGGCCAAAATTAAATAATGATTACTCTTGTACTTCATGATTAATCTGCTTTGATGAATGAAAGCGGGAAACGAATTTCTTCGCGGAGGGTTAAACAAATAAAGCGGGGGCCAGGGGTGGAAGAGGATGAAGAATGAACTGAAAATAAGGAAGGAGATGATGACGAAGAGGAGGAGGAAGACAGTGGCGCGCGCGCGGGAGGGAAGAAGAGTCGTTTGCTCGCATAAATCTCACGTATTTGGCGGCGTGGCGCGGCGTGACGGCTTCTAACGATATATTCTGATATAATTAAAACAATAAATAAGATGGCGTCCCACCGCGAGCACCAGGGGATCGGATTCTCCTAGCCTCACCCCCCTTCCCATCCCTCCTTTGCTTTTCTCAGCTCGGACCCACTCTTCGTCTTCCTTCCATTCCCTCTTTCTTCGTCGACCTCTTCTCCCCATTTTTCCTCCCCCCCCCCCTTATGTGCACTCGGGAGTACGTAGAAACGTTCCTCGCCAAATCGAAAAATAGCTGGGCGCAGTGCGGACGTTCATCAACCCTGCAAACGGCAATCCGACGATGCTATAACCGTCCTCGCAATTCTGTTAGATATAGCATCCATATTCCGGAAGTACGTGCCCAACGAACTAAATCAGTTTTGGAAGGTCTAATTTGAAATACATTAATCCATGAAACCCAATCTTCTACCAAAATAAAAAAAAATACATACAATAGAAATTCGTACTGTTTGTATATTTCGTTTTATCAATGTTCTACTTTCACGCAGATGTTTGAATTACGTAAGAGGCATGAGAATCCAGTCTGCCGAAAGTTTCGAGAGGAATGAGTGGTGGGGAGGACCGACAGTGACGTGTTAGAAATTTCTGTCCAAGTTTTAGTAATATGTATATCCATGGGTGACATTAGTGCGAATGCTAACCACTGGGGTACTACCCTTCGAGACAAGGGCAGGTCAAATTTTCGGTTAACCGATAATTTATGAACTCATCCCCCTACGGTTTACGGGCGCAGGA
This sequence comes from Hedychridium roseum, assembly GCA_963989215.1. Taxonomy (NCBI): domain Eukaryota; kingdom Metazoa; phylum Arthropoda; class Insecta; order Hymenoptera; family Chrysididae; genus Hedychridium; species Hedychridium roseum. Next base: position 5,751,926 of record OZ022314.1, read on the forward strand.
GAAGCAAGCGTAACGGAAGGCGTGGCTGGACTTAATTACTGCTTAAACGGCAGTCCAATACGCCTACTCAAGCATAACCCGTCATAATCTTCCCTCTTTCCTCCTCCCACAGGCCTTTCTCTGTCTTCCCTTTGCCACTTCCTCGCGGTTCTCTGGTCCGTCCGGTTGTTACAACCCTTCCTACACCGCACCCCATTTACACCTGTCGAGATTATTGCTGGCCTAGGTTTTGCGCTTATCGAGAAGTCGACTGTCCACTGACCACCAGTAAATTGCATGTTATTTCAAAATACCACCGCAATTTCCCACGGATCCGTTTCGTTTTACAACAATTTATCCAATAACGTCATTCATACGTCAGTTAATTCATTTCATTAATATCCTAGATTAAATGCCGTTGTGTGTGGCACAATTACAAATACAATACGTCATTGACCATCTTTGTTAATAAGCTTGATTTATTAATAAACCCGTTATTTTTACAGGCTGAACCGAGAAGCCCTTGCACACGAGAGACGAAAAATTAAAAAGAAACACTGAATAATTCATAACCGTCATCATCGAAGAACGTTTGCGATAATTTTGTTTCCAAAACAGGACTCTATTCCTGAGGGATGAATTCGTCGTTGAGATGCGGGTTCACCGTTGTCCCCCATGACCGAGAAACCACCCCAACGGCGGGAGAGGCACCGCGGGGTCTGGATAAGTGGCCGGAGAGCAATTGAGTGGTAATCGAGTACACACCCCCGGAGATGAGACTGGATCGTCGAATTAGATAACGACCTTATCTTTCCCCGCTTCCACCGATCTACCGAATTAGCACTGTATTGTGTCGAATTTCTTCCCCGTCCATTACCGTCCATGCAATTAAGCACTTTTTTCCGAGAAAATTAGCTAACAAGAGGAAATAATCCACTAACAAGTGATTACCCATCGTAGAACGTATGGACGTATTTTATTTTAATTAAGAATCGATTGTTTCACGGTAATGCTTACTCACAAGTGTCCTTCCACAGTTTCAGTCATACAGAATTGTATCCTCATATTCAATAAACTAATAATGGTATGTTTTTTGCAACGAAGACCAGTATTTTATTTTTCTCATTGTTTACCAGTTCAGTTGTTTTGAAAGCAAGTGTACAGCACGCTTCAACGGTACCTAACGGTAAAGAAATTTAAGTCAGCACGAGCCTCAAAGGGTTAATAAGCTAAGACCATTGTCCAAATTAATGGTTAACATACAATAAGCCGCATTATTTCGACTACGGCCGTAGGATTAACCGTTTGTCGAGGATTTAAGCCGGCCTTTGAGCTACGGATATCTGGTATAATCGGTCCATCGTCGATCGTAATCTTCGAGTACCTTCGAGGACACTAGGTAAGGTGGAAGTTTGTTCTCGGCAGGTAAGAAAGAGTGGTCGGATAGGGGAACCCAGGTGCCGTGCAACTTTAACATCTTAATGCTGTTCTAATCCGTGTCAAAGACTTCGAAAAAGCGTATTTCACTTATTTATAGACACTTCAAACCTTCACAGTGCAAACCCGCAATTTTTTTACTGATATTGTGCATTTCCTTCTGCAGTTAAATTGAATCATGTACTTAATTAAAAGTTTTTCATTTTCGAATTGAGAAATATCCTACACAGTTATCTGGATTAATTGAGTTATTACATACCTTTGGTGTGATATTTAGTTTAACCGTCTCAAAAGTGTTGAGATATTGCCTTTGTTGCGCATTTAGTGGACAGAAGCGTCTTTCTGAAAGCAGATTGAACCTAAGTACAAAGGAAAATGAAGTTTGCAGTAGAAAAAGGAGCGGGAAGGGGGAGGTTCGCTTAATTCCAGAACGTGAAGCACTTGGTCTGGTCGCAGGCCAGGAACCCCGGATCTTTTAATTACGAAGTAATTAAAGGCAACTTCTTTTTTCCCCGGCCGACTCCCCTTTCTTCTCGCGCGTAATATACGACGGACGATAAATTAATAAAGCCAGCTCGCCACTGCGTTACCCAACAGCGCTTTCTTAATTTCCAGATCCTTGTGAACGTATTTGCAAAGTTCCTGATTAAAGGAAAAAATTGTAACTCAGTCCGCCGGCTGTCTTACTTGGCAACCAAATTCTTAAACACAAACGTCGACTTGTCTAGAAATAAACTTTGGATGGACTTGGTTGTACAAATAAATGTGGAAATAAAAAGATAATATTGTCGTTAATACGGTGGGGATAAGGAGGATGATTTGTTTAACTTGTTGAAAAATTCTTACGTTACTGTTGCCGAATCGGTATTTTTACGCGACTTCTGTGAAAAATCGTGTGGGGGATAGGCAGGGAAGGGGGAAAGATTTGCTTCCGCTGCACGTGGACAGGGCGGTGTGCATAAGCTTCCTAATGCAGGAGCGCGGGCTTAAGTCCGACTTAGGAAGATCGCCCAGCGGGTGCTTAAACGCCCGATACAATCATCGTAGAAACTTATCGCGGCCGTATACGGTAGCCGATATTTTTTCCAAATCCATTCTACCCTCATTAAGTCCAATAAAAATATTCTAATTTATCGGGCGATCGCGATAGAAGACTCACGTCCTGTGAAAGCACAACTGATTAGACACTAGGGATATAATTTCGATATGAAACTCTATGATCTATCGGAATTCTTTTCTGTTACAGATCATTACTTCTCGGAAGTCTTCTTAGATCATTCTGACGTTTATGATATAATAACATTGGTTGACTGCGATTGAGTAATTAAAACTATACGCACAGAATAGCTGTTTCATTGTTTATCGTGCAAGGTACCATTGTCGATGAATCGAAGAAGAATAACCGCTCCCTATTCTGACGGAGAAAAAAGCAAATGGTGTTGCAGCAGCGATAGTCGGCTGTCGTGAACGGCCATTAGATAACCGAGAAAATGAGCGGAGGTAGACCGTACATTCGTTAAGGGGCGGATGTATGCCGCTCGTGATTATAAATTCAAGTTGAAACTTATAATCGTGTTTGTTTTAATTAGAACCGCAGCGTGCGCCGGGCTCATTTAAGACTTCGAGTTAACGTTGCCCACCCCATTTCTCCTTCCACCCTTTCTGCCGCTCCGCCGACATTCTTCTCCTCCTTGTCCTTCTGCGCTGCCGAGCGCTCGACTACCGTTAATTTCATGCCAGGCATTAACGCGTTAATAAACCGTTATTTATCGGTTCGCAGCGGCGGTTATTTACGAACGCGCATCTTTATCCGCCCGCTGCATCTTCTAACTCCCCTTTTGTTCACCAACGAGAAACCTATCCGACCGTTTCGTCGATAAACCGCAACTACTAGCCACAAATCAGTTCTTTAATTTTAATAACTTGCGATTTAATAAATTGCAGGGTCAATATTTTGGCAATATTATTTTTGCAGTCCTCCAGCACTGTCAACTGTGTCGACCAGGAATATTACTATAAATAGTAATAGAGTAATTGTTGGGATACTTTTGTTCGTAATGTTTTATGGTATATAAAAATGTCACATTCGGTCGCGATCTTTCGGTGGAGTGGCTTGCTACTCTTACGCGGATAGGACGAAAGTAGATTTCACGCAGATAGATTTCAAATCCCATCTCGCAGCCCCGTCCTCCACGCTTCGGATGACATGCATTATTCTCGCGAGCGAGCAGGACGATGAGTGCGGTGTTATGTGTCCTTCTGAATGAGAACCCTTTATGCGCGTGCATCCTGCGTTTAACGTCAGCTCGGATAAGAAGGCAAAATACTGTGTAATCACCGTCGGATTAGAGTGATACTTTTTCAGGATGATACGTTGGTTTCAAAGACACCGCATCCTTCGTGGAGCCTTTCAAATTTTTTTACCGTCAACCATTCACATACAAACAGGCGTTGCATACACGACATCAAATTTCCACGTGTATTTTTAAGCGTCTTTGCTGGAATCGGCTTATAAAAAATATACCACGCTCCAATAGAGTACGTCTAGAAATGAAGCATTAAGGACTTAAGAACAATCAAAAGGGACAGAATTAACAGCTCCAACAATTTTAAAAAATAAAAAACTACCAACTTTTGCGTTCTATCAAAATTGAGGAAAATTCCTTAAGACCAATATAGTTTTTACATCTTCAATTTTTCATTAATTATCGTAGGAATTGATGGAAATATCCAAGGTTAAGAGTAAGGAAAATATCCTTGAACCTTTGACAAGTTATACGTGACATCTGTAGCTAGACGAATGAAATGATCAACAAGTTGATTTACCGTCCGAGTTAAACATGTTATTCTTCAAAAGAAATCTTGTTATCCTCTGCGTTGTCTTGTGGGAAACCACCGGCAACAGACGAGGTATAGAGATGAGATAAGCTATCACCGAACTAGAAGCAATCTTAATAAATTATATCTAAAAAAATTGCTTGCAATTTGCTTATCAAGAATATAAAATTGCTCTAGCAGTAGCAATTATTAAAAAAAAGTTATTAAACAATTTCGTAACAAACACTAATTTGACTATTTCTAAGTTATCCGAGCACGAACGGGATTTTTTCTGGGATCAAAAAATTGCGATCAATTTGCTCGTCACTGCCCCACCTTTTTATTTGCGTTTTATTATCGTTTTTTGAATAAAAAATAATGATTAAATTCTCGATATTTAAGGCTTGGGAAAACGACAGTAGTGCCGCCAATTTTGAAACATGAAACTAACACCAGTAAAAGCGGTTCTCAATCCAAATCTGAAATAACAGTTCCCACGAAGGAGAGTTCCGCTGAAAAAGGTGATAAATTTTCTCTACAGATTTTTGGGAATATTACTATGACAGGGTTTAAAATAAATAAATTTAACGTGAGAATAACAAATACTATGATTCGTAGTAGTAAAGAAAACTTGTACATCCTGTACTCTAGGCTCACTATTCCTGAGGAAGGAAACGCTAAGATATCAGCCAAGTGGGTTTTTCTCACCGTTTCGTTTTTTTCTCTCTAGCACACAATTTATTACACTTTTCAACCGAGCTCTCCTTCATGGGAACTGTTATTTCAGATTTGGATTGAGAACCGCTTTTACTGGTGTTAGTTTCATGTTTCAAAACTGGCGGCCCTACTGTCGTTTTCCCAGATCTTAAAATATCGAAAATTTAATTATTATTTTTAATTCAAAAAACGTTAATAAAACGCAAATAAAAAGGTGGGGCAGTGATGAGCAAAATGATCACAAATTTTTGAGCCCAGAAAAGATCCCGTTCGTGCTCGGATAACTTAGAAATCGTCAAGTTAGTGTTTGTTACGAAATTGTTTAATAACTTTTTTTTTTAATAATTGCTACCGCTAGAGCAATTTTATATTCTCGAGGAGCAAATTGCGAGCAATTTTTTGAGATATAATTCATTAAGATTGCTTCTAGTTCAGCGCTTGCTTATCTCATCTCAGTTTAGCGATTACAGATCGGTTACCGATGTCCTACCACAGACGAGATATAGGATAGACTTAACATCTTACAGGGTTTCGTGGCCACAAAACTGAATTAACGATGCAGTCAAAATTATAGTTTATACCACCGACGAGGTATAGGAATATGTAGACCTTTTACCTTATACCGTGTCACCAGGTCTGAATTACCGACATCGTCAAAAAAGAGTAGCGATCGAGCGCACTCTACGTTTTATGACGATCATATTTGGAACTGTAAACGTTTTTCTCTTGCTTTACTGATCAAATTTAGCGATGTTGCCAAATGTAACCATTGTAATGCATGATTGCCACATCGATTATTTTGGCACGATCGCAACTCTGGCCACTTTTGTCTCGGATCGGGCTAGACGGGCCATCCGACAAACAGAAGTCGTCAAATACGGGTGGCCGATTTATTACAAAATTTTGTGTATGTAGTACTTCCCCTATAAAATAAATTTGCAAAGCCGCTCGATCCAGCTTTAAAGAATTTTTCGTTACGTCGTCTCTGTATGCAGATAATAATAATAATAATAATAATGGGACCATTATTGGGACGTCCCGATAAGGTCCCCATATGGTCCCATTACGGTCAAAAAATGATAAAAAAATGATCAAAAATTGATCAAAAAATAGGCCAAAAAATGGTCAAAAATTGTCAAAAAATGGTCAAAAAATGGGCCAAAAAATGGGCCAAAAAATGGTCAAAAAATAGCCAAAAAATGGTCAAAAAATGGTCAAAAAATGGTCAAAAAATGGTCAAAAAATGGTCAAAAAATGGTCAAAAAATGGTCAAAAAATGGTCAAAAAATGGTCAAAAAATGACCAAAAAATGGTTACAAAATGGTCATAAATTTATGGTACCTGACCCGCGAAGGCATTTTAAATGACCCACGTGCTGATTTTTATAAACTTATTTTTTCTATCATAAAAGAGAAAACAGAGAACTAAAAAAAAGATCAACTGTCAAGTTATTCTGTTAACAAATTTTCGGTGTTTCCAAATTATTGGTACCCTTTTCGGCCCCACCCCTCCAAATGATTAGGGACCCGCGGGCTAGTATTAAAAAAAATAATGAACAAAATTTGACCCACTTCTCAAAAAGGTTCGCCATCACTGGTTTATAGTAATATAATTATAATTATACTAATATATAATTATAGTAATTATAGTTATAGTAATACATAATTATACTAAAATTATAATTATAGCGGTGCTATACATTTTCAAGCTGTATTGATAACATAAAGCGTGACACTAAAACAGTAAAGGGAGCCACAAGGCCCCCAAAAATGTGGCCAAAAAATTACATTGGATGTTAGGTCTATTTTATACCTCGTCGGTGGTCCTACACGAATGGAAATTGACAACGGTGATAATCAGTCTACTGATTACCGACAGAATACCGAAATGTAGAATTGAACATACAATTTGTAATACGTTGAAATATGCATCAGAACATTAAAAATTGTATTAAAATGCGTTAAAACGGGTTAAGATATTTAGAAATGCATTGAAATGTGTTGAAATAGGTTAGAACACATTGGAATGCATTAAAATGCGTTGAAATAGGATAAAATACGTTAAAAAAGCATTCAAAGCATTAAAATCCCTTAAAAAAGCATTAAGACACACTAAACTGTGTTAAAATACGATAAGAATGAGTTACAATGCGTGACAATACTTTATAATAGGTTAACAATGCGTAGTTATGGATGAAAATATGTTAACATACGTCACTAGTGCGTTATAATGCGTGAAAATACTTTAAAATTGTTTAAGAATGCATTATATTGCGTTGAAATGTGTTAAAATGGGTTAAGAATGCGTTATAGTGCGTGAAAATACATTACGGTACATCAAATGCGCGAAAATAAGTTAAAATTAATTTTTAATTAGTGCAGGATGTGGTTAAACAGTTTTCAGTAATTTCAGTTTTAAGAAATGCCAGTTAGTATGTAGTAAAACAGTTTTCGGTAGGACCAATAATCGGGCGGTCAAACACTCGGCAGAAGTGTAGGTCAACGTGTGGTCATACACTTGACAGTAAAGCAGGTAAACGTGCGGTCAAACACTAGGCAGTAGTGCAGAACAATGTTTGGTTAGAGAGTTTTTAGTAATATAAGTCGGTATGTAGTCGGACATTTTTCAAGAAATGTTCAGAAATTGAATACATGTAAAAATAACATTTTAAATAAATTACAAATATTCACTTGTAATTCTTCTTTTCTACTTTCAGTTGGTTTTATTTGAATATCAAAACGAGGTCATAAAAAATTGATCATTAACAAAGTATTTTACTCAAGGGTGAATGTGATAATCACAGGTTGATAGAAAAAAATAGAAGACAATCATTTGCGCTGTTAATACATAATTTATTTGTCAACACGTATTTTCCATAAATATATCATATATCAATATTCATCAAATATCTTTCCCTCGGATATAATAATATCTTTTTACAGTACACTGTTAATGTATATATATAATCTCCATACAATGTTTTATATAGTTTCTTTTTGTACCAATCTGAGTTACCTCCATGAACTCACAGTATAACTCTCGTTCCCATGTACGTATAATGTTTTGCCATTACAGATTTCACCATCCAGTCGCAAGTATAAAACATACACTAATAACGCAAGACATAATTCTTACTATAAAGCAAATATTTTCATTGAAACGTCAATAGTGTGGACGAAGAAATTACAAACGTACAATGTAACATATCAGTTGAACTGAAGATAAATCGTAAAATGATCGAGACGATTACTTCATCAATGTTTACTAATTGTTAGGAGATATGTCCAGATATATCCAGATATGTTTCATGAAACGTGTTTTGGTTTATTCCTAATTACCGTAACGTGTAGGTATTAGAAATGCAATATGATATTCTTTAGTTGCTCTGAAACACAATGTCTAAAATTCAGCTCGTGGCCACTCCTTATGACCAAAATTTTTATATAAATATTTCGTGATAAGAACCCGCTCCAACTTTTAAAATTTCAAAACTTCTGAAAATCGTTCATGTACGACGAAATATTTTTTCGGTAGATAAATAATATCTGTTATAATTTCTTGTGATAAGATGAATAATACTCCTTTCGGTGCATATAAAAACCGAATGAAATTTCTAAAGAAGGAAATATGAGAAAAGGACTTATAATGTTCAACTTCTGTCTCAACAGTCCAATTAAAGTTGAAAGAAACAATTGATTGTCATGATTAAACCAAAAATATTGGTTGTATCCTATAACATTTGTAATACTGTTCGAACGTAAACGCGCCTAATCGATGAAGTGTATTAAAATACAAAGTTTCTTCTGAGTGTAACAAAAGTAAGTCGGTAGGGAATTGTTTTACAAAATAGACGGTAAAACACCTTTTGTTCGAAAGATGGCCGTATACCCATCGATCTTACGGTGATTAGGTACATGGTACAAAGTACAAATATCTGTTATGCAGCTGTATATAAATTAGATACACATGTATGGTATGTGTTATTTTTATCTCCGTTTGAAGCACTCAGCGACTCTCGACCAGCAAGAGTGAGTTAATCTTCCGCCGAATCTCCGTTTCTCTAATTTCACGTTAAATATATTACAACGAGCCACGAGTTTCTTTTTATTTCGTACATGTGTATATAGACGTATGCAATAGCATTCTGAAGTATAGCAAATGCAGTGGCATCCGCACTACAGACTAGACAGTCATTTTCAACATTACGCTAATGTTAGGAAAGGGAGAGGCAGTGCAAGCGTCGACACTACTGTATTTAATAGCAAAATCAATGTCACTAACTAAGCCCCAGTTCTTCTCCCGTTCTCAGGCATCTAATTTTTAGCTATTTTTTTCGCGAATGTAAATGAAGAAATTAAGTGCCTTTAGAATAGCGGTAATAAGATCTAACGTCTATACCTGTATTCACTTTTTTAACGAAATTAAAACAATAAGTATAGACAGTTAAGAAACTTATTTTCAATCAACCAATCAACCGTTCGTACGGTAAGGCAACAGTTTTCAAATCAGACCGGATAAAACGAACTGCCGATTGAATATTTTGGGAAGCAGGGTCGAACAGCTTCGCTGTACGTTTATGCGAGAACCTAAAAGCTCGGAAATGTAGAAGCCCGTTTAAGCGATGCTATTCGTGAGCAACTATTACATCGTTCATCGAATACAAAGGTCACGTACGGGCGACTAATGATTAAGAGTAATCCAGAATGGCCCGTTCTGCGTTATTAATTACGATTTAGCGGCATGAGCAGTACATAAGCCTACCTACCCATCACAGTGACACGCGACGTGTTCATTAGACACGCCCTACGTAATACGAATTAACGATACATATCCAACATATAAACATTTACAGTTATTTTATACACCTGTTATACCCATTAACTGTTACAACCTCTGCACCGTCATGGTTCATAATATACGTTATACTTGAAATAATATATACATATAGTTCTGCCTTTACGTTGATCTAAGGTAGTATCGACCATTGATTGTACAGTTAGGATTTGTGCCTTGCACGACAAGCAATCACATTCAATGTCCCCACGTTATATTCATGTTTCGGTTCATAATTTTCCGACTTCGAGTGTTTCTCGAAAATCGACTATGTCCATACAACGTGTTGCATAATTTTTAACATATTCTTTGATTCATTTTCTAACGCGCAACTGCAATTCACGTTGTAATTCTCATAAATATAACGTAGGGTTAAGCATAGCGTTAATACGTTTCTCAGTGCATAGTCAATTATATTTTATGCACAGAAATGTATGTGTAGCAAGTCTTTAACGTTAGTTAATGTCCTTCTCCACGTTCGTAGTTACTGCGTAAAAGTTAATGAACAGAAATGTCTTACGTGCAACAAATACAAACGTAACAACATTCAATATATTGTTGTAAATATAATATGCGCTTCTTGTAACAATGAACTTTGGTTACATAATCGAACATTTAAGTAACGTTTCATAGAACTTCGCCATACTCAAAGGAAGAACGGAATAAGTCCAATAGAGAGAGAATTCTTTTTGAGTTAAGAACTGTATGTTAATAGTTAACAAAGTAATCGCCTGCAAGTTCCTTTTGAACGATTTTTTCTAATATCACGCATCTGTAACAATTTTATACAGAAAGCTCAATAACGATTGTATAGCTGTTCGTGTGTGATGATTACGTTGAGTAAGTTAACAAAGAATTAATTCTTCTGAGCAGCGTTCAAACTACGTCAGCAACAACGTTATAACTCAAACGAATGCCTGTGTATTCGCGAAGCACCGTGTAAATGTTTATTTCTATATACAGTGCTTTTATAGTACGTGGTTGTAATTTCTAATAACGTGAGTTGTGTCCAACGCCACTCAGAATTGTATTCACTCTTACAGATAATACTTGCCGCAGCAGCCATTTATATCTTGTCTATATATATAGAGTTTCTATAATTTATACGACTATGTTTATAGACACGCGGGCTGACAGATTAAATCTATGACGTCAGACAATCCTAGTATTAATCGACTATTGAACATTGACTTCACAGGAGTAGTTTTTACGCTCTCACGATGTGTACGTAACACCGTTTTCTTTTAGAAAGTATTCTCTTTTAGAGAAATCACAACATTAAGCTACACAACGTAAAGTTTAGAACAAAAATTCTTCAATCAACATTTTCTTAGACATAACTGTTCAATGTATCTAAAATTATAGCCCCTCCTTGTTAAGTTTATTGAAAAGAAAGTGATAAAGAACTTGAATACGAAATCTCTCACAATATATCATTTAGTTTAACGTCGTTTTCAAAAAGCACGACTAGTTGAGGGACAAATGCAATTTTTCATAAATTGCGAAATTGTTTAGCATTAAATTGACTAACAAGATATTGACTTTTTTGTTACGTAGATCTTTCGCGTGAACATTAGACGCTTTTTACGTATTTTCCTTAACGTGAGTACATTACAAATTACTATAATATACATTTATTTTATATAATACATCGTGGAAGTCGAAGCAAAAATTGCCAACTTCACATCCTAACAATTTATTTTCAATAATTGAGTGAATTTTCTAAAAATTTAATTTTACTAACTTTTGCTCCGACGACTGCGATATCTTTATGTAACTATGTAACTATGTAACTCTACATTATCATTATAATATAATCTTATGTTACAGCAATCTGTCTTTCAGTTGTTAAACAAAACAGTTTGACTATCTTTCTTCTTAAGAATGGAGTATTCGGTGGAAAGTTCCTCGATAAATGATTTAGAGAAATAAAACTAGGTAACAAAACATTGTGGATTTATATGAAGCTTGCTTAAAATTCCTTTTCTTTGCTGCTAAATGTAAATTCCATTATTATTTTATAGCACATTTTTTGCTGATAATCCTTCTGCGTTATAATATCTCATAACAACGGTCATAACTATATTATCAATTAGACTAAACAATCACATGCATAATTATCTTATATGTATTTCATAATCCCTAGATTTATTTATTAGTTTTTATTGTCCATTGCGGAACATTTCCTAAATCTATTTATTGTCTGCTCACACAGTATTGTCGATTATTATTATTCTTATGAATATCATAATTATCCATTTTTACAATTACCTGTTGCCTGGATACTAAGGAAGACTGTTATTGTAGAACGTAATTATTGTCAATTATTATTCCTTAAATCGTAATCTTGAATTTCGGATAATAATTAACTATACATTTAAGGAAAGCAAGAAAAATTGAAGATTTCACACGATCAATAGTTTTTGATAATTTTGTAAGGAATGTATTAAGCATCGCGAACAAATGTGTTACTTATTATTTCCTCGGAAAGACAATCTTCCGATTGTTTATCCTCGCTAGCAACGATATCACTATTCGTCTTATCACTTAGAAAAAGTCTAAGTCAATTAATAAGGCTCCTAGTTCATTTTCGCAGTAAACAATGTATATATATATACATCTGCAGTAAACAATATAAGTCGTACAAAGTATAGACCCTTTAAAAACTATTTCTCATATCAGAGTGCAGATCAAAAAAGTGCCGGTGCAGTGTATTGTCCCTAGAATTCAGTCAACATATAAATACACCCATACAGACATATACAAGCTGATTCACGTAACATTACCACTCATATTAACCACTTTCCAGACACTATTTACATACACCGTTAGGGAAAAATTAGTTCATTTCAAGGAAGTTACGTAGAGGTCAAAAGAAATTTTATCCAATAATTTTTTCTCTGAAATAAACAAGTGTCAAATTCAATATAACGCAGCTTGGTGATTTACTTTAATTCTATCATAAAGAATCAGGCTATTTGATAATATAAATAATTGAAGAAGAATGAACATCTTTTATCGAAGTTAAAACACGCTTAAAATAAAGTTCTTCTGCGAGTGATTGTCGGTGTAGTATCAAGAAGAAAAGTTAATATGCCTGTCTAATTTATGTAAATTAAAATGGACATATGTGTAAATATGTGTATACACATACATAGATACGTATTTCCTATCCTAACGTACGTATATGCTAGACATTATGCCGAAGTTTTGATATGCCGCTCTACAAACGATTTATCGTTGCTAATTCATGACATTAAGTGAGTTTTCCATTGTAAAATGTGTTCATCAGTTTCATAGGAACCCGCTGTTAGCTGTTTGAAATTCTTCTATGCTTTGAGCGACTCGACTTTGGCTATTTACGTGAAAATCATTTACCTATCCGTAATTTGATTTACCCTTAACACTGATTATCCATCGTCTATAGCGCGTATAATTAGTAGACAATATTTTACGTTAAATAACTAGCATGAGTTTTAAAGTTTCCAAACGTACGTCTGCAAAACGATGCGTTCTATACAAATCTTAGATTTTTTATACATTAAACCTTTGTTTTGCCGTAAATTATCCACTTGTTAACACCCACTTGTTAACACCCACGTGGTAAATACATAAATTTCTGTTCATTATATACGTATGTACATATATGCTAGTTAAACTTACGTTCACCAGAAAACGCTTATTTTTTAATACACTAATGCATTTGATGCACGAATTTTCTCTGCAATATTCTAAGCATATCGGATGTGCTGTGGGTAAGGTTCTGATACAAAAGTACGTTTTATTGTCTCGGCAATGAACTCCCCAGTCCAATCCGACGAACTCTTCTCGCCAAACTTTCCTATACCCTTTGATTTTTCAATTATGCTGACGTTGACTCGCCAAAATCGAAATGAAATGTCGAACTGGGGAGCTGTGACACTGAACACTCTTAAATACACACCGGGAACCGAAATTGAAATATTGCCACTTGGTGGCTTTTTACTCGGTTTTCCTAAGTCGACATGGCGGTACAAAACTCTTTTTTGTCGCATCATATGCGTTTGATTTTCATTTTGTCGTCAAAATCACGTTTTTTTTTGTAAATAGTTTACTTAATTTTTGTTACCAAAATCGCTGTTTCATTATACTCTTTCGCCCGACCGTCGTGATTTCTATTATCGTCGGCTTCTTACAAAATGTTTTCGCTTTTTTTTTACCACTCAATTATCTGAACTTTCTCGCGAGATTAAACATGTAGACGAAGTTCTTCGCAAAGGCAGAGATTTTCGTGAAAAGGGATTGACTTTATAGATCTTTTTTTAACACACAAAGATTATGAAAACCAAAAGTTCAAGTTGTGTAGTTGAATATAAATGCAGACAAAATCGAGTGACAGAAAATATTCTGTTTAACGCAGATGGTTTTGAAATGATGAATCCAGAAATATTCATAAAGTTTTCAAACAAATAATAGAAATTCTCTGCATTGAGAAGAAATCGTAGAACCATACGTCGACGATAACCCGACGTTCGATCTCGCATAATTAACTATATAATAATACGTTGCTAGTATGTTTCCGATTATTTCATGTCTGCCTTACTGGTAGGGTCTTATCGTAAATCCTCCATTACAGGGAATACCGGGCGACAAAAATAATGCTACTCGACTGATCTCTTTATCTATCAACCGACGTAATGTTTCTCTACAATCATTTTTCGCGTGCTGTACGCTTTTATCGTCATTACAGTTAACCGTCAGAAAACAATAATTCCCAATAAAAAATTGTGACACGTTACCTACGGTGTCGGCAGATTATATCTTATACATTCTTATTTCTCAAATGTATTGTCCACCGTATCCATCGGTCTACAATTTGTCCTACACAACGGCGATGCCTGATGAGGTCAAGGACATATTTTCAAGTTCCCTCGAACCGTCAGAACGAAGTAGAAATTTACCTTGTCAGAATCTTAACCGTCCACAAATGCTGACGGAATCGAGTCTTATACATTATTGTCAAAATTTCTATGCAATTTTGTTAATCTTTCGATAAATATTTTAATGAAAAATATAATTCATGTTCTTACTCCCTCTTAACCGTAATTAGTTATGTTTTGTGTCATAATAATACGCTTTCTCTTTGTTTCATATTCGTGCATGAACTTGCCTTGCCGTCCACTTCTTGTTTTTCGTCATGTTTGTCTTGTTCGTTGATTTGTTTAACCGTAGGCCTCGAGGCCTACAATTCTGGCCATTCGTTCGACCAACTGACGTTCGTTTTCTTTTTGCTTTTTGTTGAGCTTTCGTTGTTACCCCTTGTCCCTCTCCGAATACTTGGCCATCTCCCTGCGGATCCATGGAACGTATTTTGGCACATACGCATAAACACCGGGCAGCTTTGGATGGGCACATTTTATGCCCCAACTGACAATGCCACCCACGAACCATCGTTCTCTGTCGTTCTCGTCTTGACATAACAATGGGCCACCGGAATCGCCCTACGCAATTAAACACAATTCGTTATCCAATCCATCCATATAACAATCCATTCATACATATACAATAGGAATATTTAAGTGGAAACACTTGAATACCCTTCGTTTAATAAATGTATAAAAAACTCCGATAATAGACAAAATTTTTCTCAAGATTTCGTAAGTTTTATTTCATTGACACTTACCTGACATGCGTCCTTTCCGCCTTCTGGATATCCAGCACAGATCATTCCATCCGTAATGTTCAGCTCCTTATGCTCTAACCACATATTGCATATCTCCCGATTGAGGACCGGTACTTGAACTTCATTCACAGCTGGTTCATACTCTGAAGCTAAGAATTTGATAAATGACAAATTACAAAAAGCAGTTATTCGTGAAAAATAATTTTACAATTTGTCTAGTAATTCTACGAGGAGAGAAATTACAAGAAAGTAATATTCCAAATTTTCCAACGATCTTTATCTGCATTGAATAACACTTTATTAAAGTTAACGGACATTATTTAATTTATATGATAATCTCATAAATGGACTCACAGTCAGTGTCTTCTTTCTTGCCCCAGCCAATTACCGTGCAGATAGTTCCGGGTACAAGATGAATGTTGGCCGGGGGTAGACAAACGGGTCGCAGGTGTTCGTGAAATTGCACTCGATTTTCCAGCTAGAGTACAAGTAAACTGTGTTCATCTCCTTATCTACCTCTAAATTCGATATATCCTATGTTGTTTATGACTTAAATGACGCTCATTACCGATAATTATTGACCCAAAGTATCATATAAAAAAAGAAACTTTTCGGTAACATTTTGAAGCAGACACAGAAAATATTGAAGTGAGCATTTCGAACTGTAATTTCCGACGAATAATGTGAATTAATAACACGAATAATACCTGGAAAAGTGCGACATCATTATCGTGGGCCACCCCTAGGTTGTAGTTTGGGTGAGGGACCACCCTCTTGACCTTAAGCTTCTGTCCCAAGTAGGTGTGAGCGTGTCTCCTGGTGATTCCGAGCTGGATCGTCCACCCTGAGACCTCCGAGTGGCTAAAACTACCAGATTTCGTCCTTGGCACACAGTGCGAGCGATACGCGTGTCGTGAATGTGAGATGACAAGGTGTCGATGGTCGATAAGATGCAAAAAATGAGAAAAAAAAGAGGTGCACTTTATTACGGCGTCGCTGACGGCAGGACGATGGTGACTTACGGTGGACAAGGGGAGGGGCTCAACTTACTTGCCGACGCAATGAGAAGCCGTGAGGACCCACTCGTCGGAAATTAAAACTCCTGCACAGTAAAACACTTGTTCCGGACCCCCAAGGAGGGCGGCAAGAAATGGCCAGTCGCCGGGTGCAGATTCCACGCCGCCCACGATTCTCTTCTGAGCTTTCAAGTTACCGTAAAAAGATTGCCGTCGACCACAACCTGAAGGAAAGTTCATTAAAGCTCAAACGAAAATTTCATTTACCAATGACCGACGTTGTACTTTTCCGGGAATACAAATAAGACTGTCAACTAATTCGGAATAAATGTTCGACGGTGTTTTATGAATCTATTGAAAGCATAAAACAATTAGTGTGAAATCATTTCAGTTTCTTTCTACGAATTCGTCTTTTACACTTACCGTACTGCGAGCAGGTAAGCTCGACCGTCGGGTAAACAGTCTGATCTGTGCAGCTTTGAAACTCTTTCATGAGGCTTGCTCGCGATTTCTGTGCCAGACGCCAACTCTGCGAAGTGTCGATTCGAGCTTCGCTCAACGTTCCGTTCGCATCTTTCAGGGAAAACGTCGACGAGTCGACCGTCCTGCGGAGAATTATAATCTTCATTTTCACAATTCCCGGTTCCCCCGCGCAAACATCTGTATATTAAGATATTACAAAAAATGGCGATAAATATCAAATGATTTACATGTATCCGAGGAGAGAACATATAGTTTGGGCTAGTGTAGGTTCCCACTGGGAGATGCACGCTGGGACGAAATTTCCTACTTCCGCGTGGTAAACTTCCAACCGACCTTTGCCGATATCCCCGTTTCGCTCGCTCAGTCTTACTAAAAATAAAGAAAGTAACATCAGAAATTTTGAAACCACGTTCGGGGAAAGTGGTTCTTGAAAAAATGAAAAGTTAGTCTTAGGTTTGAATGATCACTGGATAACCCTATCGCCTATTAAATGTCTAGATATTTACGGCAATTTCGTTCGTCTTGGTTCCAAGGACAATCGCTGACGCCGTCGCAGATGTGACTAGCCGACATGCATTTCCTCTCCCCGCAGTGCAAGCTGGACTTGGAGGAAACGGTGTTCTTTATGACCAAAGTGCTGTTCCTGCCCCTCTTTAAAGTGGAAAATGTCACACATTCGCCGCAACCGAGTTCGTCGCTGTGATCCGCGCAATCTAAGTGACCGTCGCAACGCCAGTCGACCGGTATGCATCTCGTGTTGTCGCATTGGAAGCCACTCGTGCATACTACAAACGGGTCATTTTAATCTCCCAAACTTCATCTCCTGAATCATTTTTTATGACATTATTAAACACAAGACAACAGTCAAACGACAATAGGCATCGATATTAGACAGTCTAATATCCGTAAGAAATATGATAAATTCCATCATGACATGTTTGTATTTTTTAAAACGTACATTACTTTTATAAGAAATCCTACGAATGATATTCGCTTGATTTCCCCGGAGCTAAAAATTGAGATGTAGAGGACGAGAGCAATGACGATGGCACTCTCTTTTCGTACTCGTATCGAAATACATATTTATTCTCGAAGCTCGAATACTCAATAAAGCGAGGAGCCCGAGCGGCGCGGCAGTTTAATATAGATTTTGCAATTAAGTTTCCATCAGGCAGAAAAGCGGGCACGTGCGACACGACGGTCGGTCTTTCCGCCAGCGCAGACCATCCTACCGTATTATATTTGCATTGGCCAACTGCGCGTGTACATTAATCCGAAACAAGATCGTCTCTGCTGCGTTTACCTACCTTAGCAACGATCAAACCAAAGCGTGACCGATTCATTAGTGAGGACAAATTTACGACACGCGGAGTAACGTGGCAATTTGTGGAACATTACGTCGTAATACACGAATGACAATGTAAAGAAATGTAAGAAAAGCACTGAAAAGGATATATAGTTATTTGTAAAATACAATGACTGAAATAATGTGTCAATTAACGACCAAAAAGTTTATTTTCCAACAGTAGAATTGGTGGTTAAATTGACGAAGGTATTTTTCGGTCCTGGAGGCTCCTAATTTTGTTATTGTTTCCTTTGGCAGATTCCTGTTCGATAGCATTTCTCTGACAAAGGGAGATTTAATTTCCTCGTATACAAGCTAT
Organism: Hedychridium roseum; assembly: GCA_963989215.1. Lineage (NCBI taxonomy): Eukaryota > Metazoa > Arthropoda > Insecta > Hymenoptera > Chrysididae > Hedychridium > Hedychridium roseum. Next base: position 5,770,534 of record OZ022314.1, read on the forward strand.
TGAAGCTCATCTAATTTGCTTTGAAATCCACTGCTTGTAGTTCAATCGTCGGCGAAACTGATACATTGTGGTATTATGTATCGTTATTAGCTTTCCTGACAAATATACTTTGTACCAGTCGAGTAATAATGTAGCGTGATTGAGAATAATAGACGCTTTGGACTCAAACACAATAAATTTACGACAACCGATAGAGAAGACGGAAATATTAACGCTTAATGTCTTTAGTAATTATTGAAATAAAGTCCTTTTAATCTGACTAAGTACAGAGACGTTGACAACTGCGAAAGTAAACAACTCAAACTTGGAACTTTCGGGAACTCGATTTCTCATTAATTCAATAGAATTTATTTATTTAGCCGGTAGCAACTTTTGCGCAAAGTTACACTCAGTAACCCAATTTGCGAAGTTCGGGTAAAGCAGCGTAGCGCCGTAAAAGTAAATTATTTTGTCGACCGTACGCCTTTAACGTGAAATTTATTTAGCCTTATGAGACAAGCAGGAACTCGAATACTCAAGCTGGTCCTTAGGAATTCTCTGTTACTCGAATTTTCTCCCATTGCATTCGTCGTATTTGTCATTTTCGAGTTCACGTGTGGTGGTAAACGAAGAACCCCTTCAAACCGTCTTCTCCGTAATTAACTGCATTAATTAAGTCCGTCAGCGGACCTGCGGAAATATTGCCCAAAGAGCAACGAGACTTACTTATTCTCCGCAAAAATATATCGCATATTTGCATATCGATCGAAAATGACTAGCGCCAATTTCCCGTCGATTAACGACACGTCAGTTAAACATTCCATTGTGCATTGGGTGGGAAATATCCGGTGAAATGGGGGATTTTGAGAAGATTGTGGGATCTTTCCACGAACGTAGGGCCGTCAGTCGATGGCGTAATCGCCGCGCAATTAAATCTTAATTAACCGCTAGCGCGGATGAAGTCGGTCTCTCTGTCAGGACGGGCAGGAGAGTACCGGCATCGACAATTATCCTGCTCCTGGCTCCTCTCCAGGATCCGCAATCGATAACGAGCCTTCGAATACCCGCCCCTTTCCCACCGTATTTGCCTTCGTGGGACCCCTCGAGCGAGGGACGTTTGATTTTCTGCTATCCCCCCTCCCCCTCCAAGCGCTCACGCGACAACCCGTATCGACAGGTCCTGGAAAATTCGAGAAAACGCGCACCTTACTCTCCTTGACCAATCCGATATCGAGATTCTCTCCATCACCAATTTTCCGTTCAGTCGTATTCAACGACTACTACGCTCGAATACGCATGAAATTCACGTTATGATTACCACATTCATAATAATAAAGTAAACTGAAATCGTCCTCGATGTTTAAAAATTTGAACGAAAGAAAATTAATACCAGTATCAGACAAACACACTCCGTGTGTAAACAGTTGTACACATATTTCCGAATGACGACGGTCGTACAATTACCTTTACCATAAATCACTTTTCGTTCGTACGGAGGATTTGACATTTTTTTTCAGGACATACGTTCACCCGGCGAAACTCTCGGCTGATTTATCTTTCAATAAAAAGATTTCCATGAAACCCATGAGCGATGTTTGACGTTAGCCGGCCTGACGTTACGCGTATTTCAATCGTCACACAGGAAGTTCTCCTTCGGTGAAACTCTTTTTTGCCATCGCGCCCGCGGATTATCGCGCGGGAGGAATATGCGGGCTCAAAAGGACGTCCCGGCAAAAAATCCCCTCTATAATTCTTTGATACGGAACATGACGCGCGCGATCGACCGTAAGGACGTGTTCCGGCCGGATTGAAATGGCAAAAAACAGGCCGGCTAAAGGAGGAAAAACAGATAGGCCAGGCGAGAGAGGCGCACGACGAATATATCGGTTATTTTCGCGTGACATCCACGCGCAGCAGGGCTTATCGATACAGAGGGGTAACTCCAGTGGTGCATCGATGATGGAACCGCGTCAATTTGCGGCTCGCTCATTGGCAGCGACGTAAACGTTGATCCATAAAATTAACCGTCGCGCCAGACATATATTTAACACGAAATTTGCCGAACCCGTGAATTCTAAGAACTTAAGATTTTATGCTCAGAGTTACAGAAATCATGAATATTATTTATCGGTGATTTATATTAACTTGCATATCCCAATTTATTTCTTCGTCATTGATTAAATGAATTGAACGGACTAATCGTCGAGCGAATTATTGACTTTGCCTGCAAAGACAGTTGGCTAATTCATCGGCTGAGCAACTTCGGGGAACGTGGAATCTTTGCACGGATAAAAGCAGGCTATGCAAACGGGTCAGCGGTTATAACTGCACACGTGGAACGAGAATGAGCAATCGGCTCGGCATGGTAGTTGACAATTAAGTTCCGATTCCTCGACCACGCCGCTTCTATTTAACCTGTGCAAGAAATCGAGAGAACAAAGACCCACCGCTTCCTGGGTTGGACAGTCAACTTGGATTAATAATTTTGCTTCCCCACCGTCCGGCTTATTGTAAGTTATCACGTTCTATCTCACTTTTTTCCCGCAAACATCCAGTTTAATAGTGTGAAAACTGATTACAGCCACAATGACATTGACAGTGGTTAATTAGTTCACGACGTCGAATACGTTTCTGAATAGGTGATTGCGATAATTTTATTAATAGAATCCTTGCGAATTAGGAACTCCTAAATGATAAGTGGGAGGAGTAATTGCTCGGCACTGCGTATTGATTCGACGGGATGCATCTGCAAGGGTGAGAAGTTTCTTCATATCCAAAGGAAACCTTCACCTCGAGCTACGCCGTATATTCTCACCGTCCTCCGACTGTCTCGGCGAGATTATTTTAATCCTTCGATTATCCACCTCTTTATCAGGCTCTTCGCTCTATCCTTCGAGACTCACTCCTACGGACGGACTTAGCTATGTACGTATATATATAAGTACATAACGGCTCGAACACTAATTGTAAGACCTCCAACGTTGATTACGTAAGGTGCCAAGGCCATGACAGGGCATTTTCGAGAATTAATTTAAAGTTCTCACTTCCGAATTTCTTACAGGACTCCGTCATACAAATAACGTTCGACACAAGACGTTCGCAAAAAGCAGTAACATTAGATTCACGCTTAATAATGTCGCCTTTTTACTATCGTTAGTATTAAACGCATAAAAAAGTGATGAAATATTTCATCTTTTAAAAACACGATGTTATAGGTACGTAAGTATCTGAGTATCAATTATCACCGGCTCAACGTAATTGAATTTAGTACTCTTCCCCGGGATATTATACTTGGGTATATTGCACATTACTTAACACGAATGACACTGACGTAAAATTAAAATAAAGTGCCGGAACTTATGACGACAAAATAAAGACACGAAGACGTTGAACAACCGCAAGAGCATAATTAGCAAAGACTTACCGGGTTTCTCGGCACGTCGAGCAGCTTCCACAACTTCACGGTGTCCCACGCACTCGTCCGGATTGGGATTCTCCGGGAAAAGCTCGCAGTCCAGGTAATCCGGCAACGTCAGGCCGAAAACTTCAAGAAAGAAACCGCACCGTCTCTTCGTTTCTTAACAAAAATTAACGATCCCAGGATATCACACAATCGTTAATCACAGGCAACTTTACGAACACGAGAAATCAAGACAAATGATACTCTAAAGTATTATTTACCAAAACACAGACTGCGACAGGGTCGTACAACATGTCCGCGAGATCCACATTTGGGGACAAAAAGGCTGCAGAGAAAGAGTGCCGCCAGTTCGTAACATCTAACGTCGACAACCGCGTCGTACAATTCCAGCTCGTGCTGGGCGTCGCGTTGACCAAAATTACCCAGGTAATTCGGGAAAACGGTAAAATTATACGGCATCTGCAAGTAGCAATGCCTCCTCGTACGTAAAATTTCCCTGGCCCGATTCAATATTAAATGCAAAAAACGAATTTGAAGAGCTAGCTAATTTACCTTGTGATACTGACAGAAGCTTACTATCACCGGCAGGCAAATGCCAGGCGCTGGATTATTCTCCTCCACGACAACATGTTTCACAGTGCTCGGTACTGCGACCATAATCGTCTTGTTCTCGAACTTGATGATCCTTTCCGGGTAAGCTACGCGTTTAAAAAACGAGAAAAAGACGTTTCGCCTTAGAAAGAAAATTGAAATATATCGCGATCGGCGTGTCTCACACAGTTGAATTAGTTTCGTCAAAGGTCAATTGTTCTCGATAAAGGAGAACGACGATTGACACTCACACTTGAAATATGCGATGAGGCCACCGGTGATCGCCAATAAGGCCACAGCATTTACAAGGACCTGGGCGAATCTAAAACGTAGTCTCCCACGCGTCATATGATGACTGCCAGTCATGTCCCTTATTATCTAAAAATATACGAATCTTACACCTCACAAAATAAGGACATGCCCAGCCGACAATACTACACTGCTAACAATGCCGTTAAATCTCCGTTTACTACTTTCAGGTTTACTGTTTTAAAATTATAACATTTTCTCCTAAGTGTCTGGTAAATTAGTCTTTTTCCAAATTATACGCTATTACTTTCGGCTTTAGTCAATGTAATCAGCTGTAATCAAATAGTGTACTTGTTGTCGAAATATTTTATTTTCTAGCGTGACATACCCGGTGATGCAACGACGCATTGTTGCCGCCATGGATTCGAACGATGGTTTGTAAGCTTGCGGGGGTACTTGTAGATTTCGTGATTGTACGACCAGAAATATTTTCAGGTTCTGGTACAAGAGCTCTTCCTACAAATTTCAGCATAACTTCTGAACTTCTAACTGTACTATCTTTAATTGAAATAAAATGCAATCCACACTGTGTATTTCAGGTTAATCAATGTACAAATGTAAAGATATAAGAACGGAAAATAGATATCATTGATAATAAAGTAAAAAGTTTCACAAACTTCTTTATCGTTCAATTATTTCATGGTAATTCGAAGTGCTAACTGGGTAAAAATTAATTTTTTATACAATAATGCGTTTGTTTATTCTTCTTAGTCCTGTATTCTTTTTTAGTCTTACCTGGAAGTTTCCCATTGTGTTTATGGGGTAAGAGAGGTGCCTCCATAGTTTTGCTGGTGTAACTAGGTGAACTGGTCTGACTGAAACTGTCCGAAGAGACGTTGCTGTCCTGCCGAACGCTGATAGGTTTCGGCACCGGCGTTTGCACGATCGAACTTAACGGCGGCGGGAGATTCGTTTGCGTAGCTTTCGGCAATTTTTCCAACCGCTCAACCGTCCTGTCCTTCCGCAAATTATGTGGAAACACGCCTCTCGGTCTCTCCTGCTCCGCCTCGTACCTGCTGCGTTGTTGAGTCGTTTGCTGATAATCCACTGGCATTCGAGCTGGCAACTCCGGATGCAATCGCCTCTCCAGATCCAGCGAAGCTTTCTGAATTTCCTCGTACCTGGAAAGTCAAGGGCAATCGACCAAACGTTACAAACTAACCTTCCCCCTTTTCCCGAACATTGCACGACTGTTATCAGGTTATTCGTGTCGTGGATTAGTCTTGGAAAGTGCAGTTTATGAATTGATATCAATCTTATGATGAGAGAATTCCAACTTTGATATTCGTTGAAGGAGATACGAAAAAATGGGAGTGTTGAAAGGGATCAAAGTTTAAAACATCTATGGCATCCACCTAGTTGTTGCTGGTCTGTCTTGTCTCCTTTGATCGTCCTCCTCGGTTGTTCCGTGCAATCGTCTGTCCATATTTCTCGAGGCGGCTTGCAATTCTTCGAACTTGGATCGCCGTTTCTCGGTATCCCTTCGCGTTGTAACGTCGCGCTCATTTCTCCGGAAATTTTTCCGGTCCTCTTGGCCGCATCCTCTTTCCCCCGGCTCATCTTCTTTGTCATGGCCGAGCTTTGACAATCGGTTCCTAACGAGCAAGACGGAGCCAGAATTCTAATATATCCCGCTACAAGTTCAGTCCCTACCGAATTATCGTGGTACAAGGACCGGAGTAATGAAGTAACGGAAAATGTATATTAAAAACCCGCAGGTAGAAAATACTCCTAAATAATAAAACAAAATAAATATGTTTACTAATCAAAATTACTTAGGGGTGTAAAGCAAAATTTTTCCCTGACTTGCAACAAATTTCTGCGCTTTTTTACGGCTCCTACTTTTTTATGAATCAAAGTTCCTCAACGCGTATGAATCGATATCACCAGACTCGTGTCGCCAAAATGACTCGTGAGAACGTTTAAGTTTCCCTCTCAGGGAAATAACAGCACGAAAGTAATTTGCAAAAGGGAAGGAATATACGAAATGGGAAATTACAAGTCTACGTGAGAGTTTACGTCAACAAAGACAGATGAAAGCTAGCGGCGCAAAAAGCAGGTACAATTTAGGCAGAGTGAAATTCGGTATTCAGAAAACAATGAAATTTAAATCGACACAAGCCTGCTAACTGTGCTTTTCTTACATTCGCATTAATCAAGTTAATTCCGACATAATCACTGAAGTCTGTTAAGCCGACAATATGTCGTTAATTGAACGGAGTTTAAGCTTTTCTCGTACATTTGCGGGACGCTACAGGGGCTCGAAAACGAGCGACACATCTGGTACAGGCTTCTAAATCCCATAACAAGACAGAACGAGCGCGACTACAGAAGGATCACCGGCAGGATTTCGCTGGACGTGGCAGGAATTTCCTTCTCCCGTCGTAAAAGCCAGCTACATATCAACCAAGTGGATAGACGCGAGCCAGTGGAATCGGAAGGCCGATTGCTCGGAAGCAGCTCTCGCGAAATAACTGCTGGAAAATACGGTCGACCGGTAATTCGAGGCAGAACGAAAGCCACGCTCGGTTTAACGTGCCCCTCGTAAGTGCAACCGCCTGTGGCTTCTTGTTCTCCTTTCGAGTGGCCTGCACTAGTTAAACTCAGATGGAAGACGGGCAGACTCGACGGCAATCGAGAACGTCGAGCATCCGACCCTAAGTTCTCATATAGCCTACGTGAAACGCCGGCAAGAAACGTAGTTAAGCCGAACGAGGGGTCTTAGATTGGCAAAGCAATATTTCTTGCCGTAAGTACCCGCCTTTAGGGCCGAAAAATATGATTAATAAAATACAGTACTGCCGTTGAGATTGGTCAAGCGTATTAACCAAGATTAACAGATCCCTCGCGTCCTCTAACAAATTTTACTCAAGCAGTTTGCTTGTGATTTAAAGATTTTTTTTCGTAAATTCTAACACGTAATTCGCGTGTTAGTGGAAAAACGAGACACGGAAATTTTACACGGTTTGAAATTTATTCGGAAAGAATTTCGGAAAGACCATCGAAAATGGATCGGGAGAAACTTTCAAAGTTTCTGCAAAACTTGCTAATCACGAGGGCCAAAGTTTTGAAGGAATGAAAAGTATCGTGAACTCGCTGCATTTCACTAACTTCGCGGAAGAAAATAGTAGATAAAGTCCTAACTCCTATTTAATTCCACTAGAAATGATCTATTGTCCATGAAAAATGATTTTTCATTACATCAATAAAACATCAAACAAGAGCTCTACCACTTGACCGTAGCACGCCTATCTCCTTAACTTCTTTAGGTTAACTTAATTTTCGTTCTCCAATGCAATACCTGTCATTCTGCAGCGTGGAATTCTGTCTGTGATGCTTCTCGGACCTTTTGTTGGCAAGATCCTCGAAATTGGCATCGGTGCTCTTGCCGATTCGTTCGTGCAGTCTCTTCTCAAGGTCACGCGAGGCCTTCTGCAGTTCCTCGAAGCTGGACTTTCGGCTGAACTCGCATCCGCCGTTCTGAAAGTTGACGCGATCGAAGTCCGTCAACAAGTCTACGCGATCGCGCGTCTTCCCGTTTTCCTTGGCCTCAAAAGCCGAGGAGAATTCGCGCGACGGTTTCGGCTCGTCGAAGGATTCGTCGAGGCTTCTGAAGGGTCCGAGATCGATCAATTTCTCGCTCGACGAGTCCCCCCGATTCCAGCTGCCCTGCGGTTTCCCCTCTCGCGAGATCGTCCCTTCCTTCCCGCTTTTATTCCGAGCCCTCTCGTCCTGCCGCGTCGCGGATTTCTGCAGCTGCACTGGTATCGGTTTCTCGTTTTTGCTCCTCTTCGGTATAGCCGGCGGCCTCAGCGGTATTGGTGGCGGTGCAACCTGTACCGCACCGTTGTCAAGCACAATTTACTTATTTAAGGACTTAGCTACGTTTACAGCCGTTAACACATTCACTGTAATACGGTCATCTTGTAAAAAGTGGATTATACGCTACGTAATTATCATTCTTATATCATTTTTCATCCTATCTTATGTCGAGATGTTTCCAGTATAACAGCGAACGTGTTAATAATAGTTCCTTAATTACTTGTTCTTTGCTGCGTGTTTTTCGTGTTCAAAGTATGTGTGTGTAAGAGTGTGTTGTTAGTGGCATCCAGGTGTACATAGTATTCCCTTCCAGTTGGCAATCGTCGCCTGTCCCTCCCCGACATCCGGTTGATCATTTTACGTTAAAATCGTCCACGCAGCGAAAGTGTCTGCAACGGAAGTTCCGTCGTTCCGACATTGTTATCGCGTTAGATTGAGGCGACCCATTAACCGCCGGTTTAAGAGCTGATTTAAGTTTCGCCGAAGAAGCAATCGAGTTTCGCGGTGAATTGCGCCGACCAAATGAAAATTAAACTGACAACTCGAAACGCGACAAGGAAAATCTTTCGAAATACACGAAATATAAGTGTATAAAAATCGCGTCGCTAGGTCATCGCTGAACGACAAGCAGCAGTTCTGGCGAATGGAATAGAAAAAAGCAAATCACCTGTGTGGAAACTTTGCTTACCGTTGGCGTAGCAGAATGACGTCGTGGTATCGGTGGAGGTATGTTACTTCCGGTAAGCGAATGTTCCGGAAGCAGCGATGTACGCGCTGGTAAGCCGACGCTGTGAATTCTGCTTTGCCTGAAATTACAGGATAACACCATCTAAAACTGTTACACTTATCTGTTACTACCGACACATAAAATGCAAGAAAGTAAAAACTATCTTTAAAAATATTGCTCCAAAGTCGTTCGTGAGTCATATTTATCACGATATGAGGAATTTATTATTCGCTAATGCGAGCGTTTTCAAGGACACGATAATGTTAATAGTATTTCTCGGTTTATGTCATTTTGAATGCCCGTTTCTACGTATAAAAGAAGTTAGACTAAAGTTGTAGTGCGGAAGAAAATTCCAAGGCATGTTTCTACGAGTTCTTTGAAAATCGTTGACTCGGAAAGTCGTGAAAATGAGGAAGGTACTGTTCATCCTTTTCACGGCAATCTTCGCAATTATCTTGACTTTTCCTGAGACTGTCGCCGAGGCTGAGGCTAATGCCAATCCTAATCCTGAGGCAGAGCCAGAGCCATTTTGGGGAGCCGCGCTGAGGGCTTTAGTAAGTACCATTCAATTCCAACTTAATTCACTAGCAGTCGTTTGTCTATAAGACTTTACAGCCTGTATCGCGTTATTCCCCCCCCCCCCCCCTGTGTTTCGACAAATCAAACCCCGTTTACAATCTTACGAAAATTTCACAGGTTCGTCTCTTTTATTCGTAGACGCTTCGTCGAAAACTCATATAGCTTTACCGTTAATAGTCGTCGCAGAAATAAACATGGCTGAAGAATTCCCCCCTTCTTGCGGAAAATCTCTTTCTAACGATAATCAACTATTCAAGGAACAGTTTTCGTTATCAACGTTTGTCAAAGAATTATCATTGTGTGTCGGCGAATAAAACATAGTGTGCAAAAAGTTAATGGAGATATTTTTTAAAACTGTTCCTTCTAATCGAAACAATGAATTGAATTTTCAAGATATACGATGCAGTGGCCTATTTTGGAATCATATTTTCTGAAAGTGAGACATCGGTGTTTGGGAGTAAAATAATAGGTGGTTTGTGTGATGTTTCAGATGAGTATAGGAAAACTCGTAATGAAATGGTTAGGAAAGAAAGCTGTCTCAGTGGCCATGAAAGCTGGCATAAACGCTGCTTCTGAACTTGCCGCACATGAAAAGGAAAAGGGATAAAATTGCTTTAAATTGTATCCTACATAATCCAGTGTGTCAAATAAATGCCGATGCATTTCCCGTTTTTTTAATCCTCCGCTTCACGAAATTCATCTTCTTCTTGTCGATAATAAAACGAATAACCATTTAAACAAAATACAGAAACCTCGTTGCAGTGGATTGTAATTATAAATTTATTGTGGCTTTATTGGACTGCGAAAATAATATTAATACTCGACCACAGATGCAGTGCCCGGATTATTCATTACCCGTGCTGCTAATTAAACGGCACGAAATTTCCGATGGGAATCTGTTAGCAGCGTTAATAATAAACGTTCATTTAACGTTTGAATATGCCCCTATGCAACGTGCAGAAGGACAGTTGGCCGAATCATACGAGCTCGCACATAAATCCCCGAGTGCGGGAAAATGGGCAAGGAAAAGAGGAAACGAGAGGCAGAAGAGTAGGGAGGAACTCTCCCTGACGTGTGATTAAACGTCCTGCTGCGCTTAAATTAAATGAATCGCGACCGTCCCGCCATGAGCTGAGTTTTTCCCGCTAATTTATGGATCCGCTGTGTCCACCGAGCGACCACGTTTCACCGATTAATAAACGGCAAACACCTTTGTCCCTCGTACACCGAACGCAGGTGCTATTGTGTAAATTAAAACGATCCGCTAATTACTATTCCTTGGGAAACGCTATTATTTTGAAATACCGCCTGGACCGCCTGCATACGAATAAATGTTCCCAAGGGAACCAGTGCCCGAGGATATATCGAATTTGAATCCGATAAATCCCTTTATTCTACCGAAACAAGAATCGTAAAAACTAAGCCATTTTTGGCTGGCTTATACGTGATTTATTATTCTTCATTCGATGATATTGTTTTCGGTCAAGCGTAGAATACTTTGTTCAAGTAACGTTACCCAACGATTTATTTGGTTAAGCAATTGTATGACGACTGTGCATTTAGCTTATTTTTTGTGTTACACTAAAATGATCATAATAATTAGTGAATCTCTATTCAATTACCTTGGACGACGTGTGGGGCTTGTTTCACCGTTATGGCTCTCCATTCTTTACAGGGTGATCTCTGAAAAAGCAAAAATCCAAGCCCCATTATTTCTCAAATAGTCTCTAAGAAGGTAAAATAAACTCAAAAAACGTTTATACAGCTATTCATGCGTGCACGTTTAATTCGAAAATTCTTCAACTTGCCGAGCGGCTGATTAAAATTGAATCTCTCGGTGGATCGTTTGGGCAAGTACGCGAGGAATATGTAAGTGGGCGTTTGTCGTGGGAGAGGGCAGGAATTAGAAGCGAGTGAAGGAAAAGTGTCCCGGGTCTGACGGGAGGTGTGGGAAAACGGGCGCGAAGAGGGTACATCGATCCACGGACGAGAATGGTAGGCTGGAGAGGGCCAAAACGCAGAGCTGCTGCCTAGGTGGCCGACTCGCGCGTGTGTCTGTATGTGGGTATGTTTGTGTGTGTGCATTTATACACGTGCAAGCTGGCGGAAAAGAGAGAAAACGAGTGAGAGAGCTTGCAGAAAACTCGTGAATTTTCACGTCGCCCGGGTTCAAGCTTCGACGACACTAAACGACATTTTCACCCAACACCAACCTGTCGATTTTGACAGGACTGCACTGCCGTCGGGATTTCAACACCCTTGAACTAGAATAAACGTACTCCGCCTGTCATTAGCATTCACGCTAAAAGCACGGCAATGTAGCTACAGGTGAAAAGCGGAAAGATGCAAGTGCCTTCACACGCAGAAAGTTCAACTTCTGTCAGAGTTTCGTGGTAAGCCGGGTCAAGGCGGATTAGCAAGACAGTCGACACTCCATTCTACTAGCTTAACGAATCCTAATGAAAATCAGTTTAACAAGTAATAACGAATAGACTCTTATCTGTAGAGAAACTTATTACGACCAGCATTCGGCAATTTATACCACACCTGGATACAGTTACATGTATCAGTAAATCAAATTATTAAATATTGTATAAAATTTGTACAATCCTGAGGAAGGTCAAGGTTTTTTATACTGTTATGAAATTACTGTTAACGTTATTTTGTTGTATCATTCTGAAGGTGTTCACTGGGATATTTAAGACATATTTTCCTGCATTCATGGCAGGCGGAATAAGCAATATGCAAGAGGCGAGAAATATCTCGGACTATCGGCGCTTGCTTCAGTAAGAAGCCACGCTAATGGGGGGGTGTTTGTTCCAAGCTTGTAAAGGGAAATCAATTGATTACCAAGCGACGAAACCAGAGAAAGGTTCTCTATACAGTCGACTTACACCACCGTAATTGTCACATACACGTGTTCCTCTCGTATCCGCGTAACATCTTTCTCAGCAATCCTCTTTCATACAAATCGTACACATTTCGGAAAAAGGAAAATTCATTAACGTAAACTTAGTGCTCTAAATAGGACTGACATATACTTTATGACGAATTAATGAATTCATCGACAAGGACTAATGGATCGTGACAAACCTATATATATCTCACTTTAATATTCTCTGAACCATTGAATAAAAGATAACGTAACTCATAACGATTATACTTAATATAATGAAAGATTTCATGTTAAAATTATACAAATCGTGAAGGTCAATATGACATAGTACGTTTTACATTATGACCTTCAAAAATGAATAACGTTATTTACAAACGTATCTAGGATATTAACAATCGACAGTGATTTTTATCATCTAATGACAAAAAACCGTTGAAGAGAATGAAATTCTGCGAAATGACTAGTTCGTTTTCAGACTGGTGACGAACCGTCGTGTATTCCCTTTGGGTGATAAATCAGAGAAAAAATTCGCGTGCCATAAATCAGAGTTTGCAGGGGATCCGCATTTATCTTCGCCTGCGCCGTTTAACTTGAAACTCGTGGCTAGGTCACCAAGAAGATTGTTTTGTGTAACGAATTTATCAGGAATACTCGGAGAACCGCTATCAGAATATCGCCAATATTAATCATATTTACCACTTGTTTCGGTTAATATTAATTTGTTGTTACGTGTCAACTCGGGAGACAGGCAAACAAATTCTCAGATGTCTGACTATGCATGAACATATCTACTTAGAATACCGATATTTTCTTATAAGGGTGTATGACAAGAAATACTTTAAATCTTCTATCCAAAAGTTTTCCAATTATCTACTTTCATATTGAGCTATCTGCTTTACACATGTACGAGAAAACCGCGAATCACCCTGTAAGCAAACTTTATGCAAAGATTAAGTCAAATAAGAATTCAAAGAAATCGTTTATCGTTAACTTTGAATGGAATGTTTCGAAAGAATTTCTTTTCGTTCAATTACTGGCACGAAATGTCGTAAAACGCGATAAAACAATATTGTCCTTTCGTCCTGGAGCGAAAAATGTTATTTTAGAAAGCTGTATAAAATTGCACGGATCATCGAAGTTTTGGCTGAGTATTTCTGTCTCCTTTCCTTCTGTTTGTCACACACACACACACACAGAGACATTTTGCCGTTTCCCGGGATCAGTGAAGAGGAAAGATAAAGGAGTTCCGGGACGGCAGTGTCTCAGTCGGTGTCTCCGCGATTTATCGCGGTGAAACGAAACGATAGGTGAACACGCCGCAGCAATCGACATACGTCCCCGCGATTCGCCGTCCAATGATTTCCGAATTCAATGCCGTCGTCGCCAGGCATTTCCAGGTTTATATCTAACGGAATTGCGCAGACATATCTCCCGCCGCTACGTATAAGCGCACGTCCGAACTAAGCTTGAATTTACAGAAATCTTGACCTACGATCGTAATACTATGAGCAGAAGTGTTTACTAACAATAAGACGTGTCCTACCTTAATAACAACTATACAGTTAATACGCAGATAATTACGAAACCCATCAATGACATATGCAGATGGATTTTCACGGAAACTGAATCGTAAACAAGAAGGGGGAGGGGACTATAATACTACTCAAGGACGACCAAATGTTCGATCGACTAATTTATCCACAGTTAATTGCCTATCGACAGCGAATGATATACCACATACGAAACATAAAATCCAACAAAATGAGTAATGTAGAAAATGCAATTTCCTTGAAAATGGGTTTATCTTCAACTATGGGCCATTCGGGCAAGTTAAATCGACGATTAAAATTCATCCTGTCATCGTGCTATCAGGAATCGTGTTGAAGGTTTTCTAGAAAGTTCATTGGCTATTGTTCTCCCTCGAACTTTCGTCGCCGTTGGATCGAGTCGACCTTTACATTCCTCACGTACCGCCTGAATTATCTTCCTGAAAATCCAACCGTGTGCCTACCATCAACATTCCAACAGGAATATTCCTAAGGAATCCCCAACTATATCTTTCTCTGTGGTAAATAGTATTACCGGGAAGTAAGTTTACCGTCACAAACAATTCTACAGTAGATGACTAATTTTAAGATATTTACATAAGCTACAGTTGCGCAACCAAAAAACAGGTTTAAATAATTTTCAATTCTGACCACCATAAAATTCCTTTATTTACCTACAATTTAATTGTGAGTTGTAATTCCGTACAGTCAGGCGACAGTCAAATTGAAATAATTGTCCCGGGGAACGATATTCAAGGGCTTCTTAAATTATTGTTCATGAAACCATACAACAGCTCAGTGAAATCAAATTCTTGTTTCCGTACGTTTCTATACGCATATATCAGCGGCAATACGTATAGGTACCGTACGGTCAGTGCTACACAATGAAAACTATTTAAAAAATTCCTAATTCTTAACAAAGTCTAGGAAAAAAGAATTGCGAAAGAAAATTTGAACGTGGAATAGTTGACGTTTTTCGTTGATTCTTTTCGTAAGATGGGCCTAAAACTTACACTAGCTATGTTAGTTCAGTCATTACTTAAGCTCAGGAAATGCGAAACAGAGAAAATGAAAAATTCGTAAGATATAGTACTGGGAAGTCGAGTGATGGTAGAACTGTTGGGTGGATTTCTAAAGCTCGCGAAAGCTTGCGGAGGTGGATATGATCGCTGATCCAACATCAAGTGGGAGAGCCAAAGGGGGAGATAAGGGGGATGGTCTTCTGCGGTGAAGAGTCACTCACCTTCTGCTGACGACGGTGCTGATGCTCGATCCTCTCGCGCTGATGGTCGTTAAAAGGAAACCGTCGGTTTACCGCGCACCCACCGAATTCGACGTCGTCAGCAGGAATGACCCCGGGGAACTGTCCTCGTCCGTCCGGCGCGACTTCATCTTAAATTCAACTCTGATACGCGCCGCGCAGGCCGCGTGATCATCCACGACGACGACGGTTCATAGCGAGGATCGAGATCGCCGCGGACCTTTCATCCTCGGCAAATCTCAGCGAAAGAATCTTCCGTTCACCGACTCTTCTTGGAATTGCCGATCTTCAACACTGACGGTAACGTACGAGTCACATCATTGGATTTACCTTGTCTGACGGATCGTTCTCAGTCGGTCGAAACTGTTGTTGTCACTGGTTCGCCGTCACGACGCCTCCTTGACAGGTGGTCTGCGAATATTTCCAACGTCCGTCTTCGGTTATTCCTCTTCGTCTACTTACTTGGCAGCCTTCATCTTCCAATGAACAACGGTAAACAAATCCATGCCTCTGTCGTACTTTCCCCGCTGGCGGCCGGACTTTCTGTGCTCTGGCCAGAAATTCGACGGTAATATTGACAAGTGTGCGTGCACGGCGGTGGGGTGGAGGGGGGAGAGGGGGCACACGCGGTGACAGTTGTACTTTTGTGGACAATCACACGTGGAACGTGCGTACTACGTGCGTGGGTGGTAGCGTACTACTGAGTGTCGCGCTCCTGTAGAGCCAATCCCGACTCCCTAGGCACGTACCCCTTCTCCTCCCTCACATCCCCCCGGACGACGAGGACGGTTCTCGCGGGGAAAGAGGCGCCTTCCACCCTGCGTCGCGACGCCTCCCGGCCACTGGTCCGCTCGGCATCCGAGTCCCGAGACTTCTCTTTCTCCTTCGATGCTCCCCGCCAAGCAGGCCTGCGCCCCTCTTCCACCCCTCCACGCACCCCTGGCGCACCCCACCAAACTAGCAACACGCTGTCTACGATCCTATCCCATTATTATTCACGTACTCTTCACAAATACAACGTTCTTAATGTTTATCTCCGTTCCCACCACTCAATTTATGCTCGCGCAGTATACCACTCCCTGTACAGTAGCATCGCCACGGTAATTGTATTTTTGTTATAAGACAAAATTGCAGGTAATATTTGTTACATGTTCTGCAGGCGGAAGAAAAATTGTCTGCTTTCTGTGACTCTCATAATCTTGTTTAGAAGTTCCTATCCGTTTTTCTTATACTTTTTGCCCCGATTCTCTTGAACCCTACACGCACGTCTGAGTTACCCTTTCCGAAAACGCAATACCCGTTGACGAATTCGTACAGTCATTACCGATTAATCAGTTCCATAGCTATTCTTGTAAATGGTTATAACAGTCATCAGAAGGGAATTTTCGAAAAATTGGTCACACCTCCTAAACAAACGTCGCTTTCCTGGCAGTTACCATGCTGACAGTAATGGATTTTGGTAATTTTAACGGACGTTTGTAAAGCCCTGCCCTGCCGGTTTCGAGGGGTGACAGAGCGATCGCGGGTCGATGGAAATTTCTGCTCGAGTGAGCCAGTTACAGATGACACATATGTTCCACTGACCGTCATCCTCGCTTATTAGATTCTATATATCCGCATACGGAGGGGCAGTTTCGATTTCGTTAGGAGAGAACACAGGAGAAGCGCGAGGGTTGGCGACCGAGCGGTAAAGTAGAAAAAGAGAAAATAACCGGGCAGAACGTCCGGAGGAAAGTGAAAGCTTCCCCGAGATTATTGCCTCGTGCTATCGCCACCGTGGTAAATGGCCCGTCCATCAAGACGTCAAGATCGCTCTCGACGAAGAAAAACCAGCAGAACGACGTGCTCGACCGCCATCAGCGTCGAAAGCCAACCGTCGATGCGCCGTTCCTCTCTCGAGAAACAAAGAACCGACGAGGGTTATAAAGAGAAAAAAAAAGGAAACAGC
The DNA here is from genome assembly GCA_963989215.1 of Hedychridium roseum. Classification (NCBI taxonomy): domain Eukaryota; kingdom Metazoa; phylum Arthropoda; class Insecta; order Hymenoptera; family Chrysididae; genus Hedychridium; species Hedychridium roseum. The sequence continues at coordinate 5,787,614 of OZ022314.1, forward strand.
TTGGCGAAAAAAAAAGGCATCAATGTATAATAAATAGCCGAGGAAAGAAATCGCTGCCTCATATTTCGGCCGAACAGATGGAAATCTGCCGACACAGCGAAGTTTCCTGTACGGGAAAACCTCGGACGGCGGCTAATCGCGAGGATACATACGAAAAAAATGGCAACGTTTTTCCCTAAGAAACGTAGGGCCGCGCGCCTCTGGAATACAAATATAGGTGTTTTTTTTCCCCCGAAAATTCCGGATTATCCACGGGCAGAGTGCTCGACGCGGAAATCAATTCTCGTCGGAGCGTAGATGGAAACAATTTTACGGTGTCTTTCCCCCCTCCCCCTGAAGCATAACGTTTCTCTTGGTTCGCCGGTTTATCGAGAGGAATCATCCGAGTTCTCCGACAGAAATTCACGAGCTTGTTCCACTGCGATAACCTCGTCAAGGCCGTTCTTTCCCTATGCCGAACGAGATCGCTCTTAACGGAGATTAAACGCTAAACGGAGAGAAGGACCTCGTTAAGTATCCGTCAGTCCGACGAGGCTCAGGACCTTCCTCCTTCTGTGATAATATACCTATCTCTGCCATCAGCGACTCGATAGCCAACGACGAAGAAGAACAGGATAATTCACCGTGTGAACGATTTCTTTCACGGACCTTCGATAGAAACTGATACGTAGAAATAAATGTCCCCTCGACATGGCAGCAAAACTAGAGCGTACTATTTTGCGTACGTGCTGTATTTAAGTGTAGAATTATCGTAACAGATTGAGGCAGGAACTTTCAGTAAATTTGGGCTATAACATTCTCAATGCCGGAAACGAAATCGTGACATTCACAACACTATTTTTTCAGATAAGAAATTTCAACTTTGCCCGTGAGTGACCTTTTCACCGAGGGGTTTTACGTTACCAGTTTTGGGCAATTTTCTTTTGAAAATCCGCGAGATCTTTGCCGGCAATAACATTGTGCCGATGCTCGGATCAATGCGTCATCCTGAATGGCGCCGGCTGAGATATTAAAAGACCCATAATGGATAGACATTTTCCCGTGATACTTCCACATTCGTCGGACGTCTCACTTTGCATGTATTTTTAATATCTACATTTTTTCCGTGTACCCTTAACCCAGCTTAAATCTCCAACAGAAAGGTTTTTATTTCCTCTATGTTCATTCTTGACATTCTTGTAAGTACGTTAAGTGTTTGTTCGTCATTTATCTGCAATTCCTTACTCAAAAAGCTTGTATGAATTGATCCCAAATTAAATGTCCATATATAATTACAGCGTTTGAGTAAACAACGTTACGTGATATAGAAGCATATATATTGCAGATCGCTAAATATGTGAAGATTTTGCGATAGATTGCCTTCCTGTCCGGAGGGAACTCTTGGCATGGCGTAAATCGTATTGCTGACCGGTTAAGTGATTCCTTTGAAGTTGAAAGCTATAATAAGGTTTGACTAAAATCCTGTATCGCGGGTTAGCCACTGAAATACCTTTCTAATTAAAATCGCCCTTTGCACGTGACCAATAACGTGGTGAAGATATATTCGAGACCACGGCGCAACTCGTAAAATTAACTTCCCTCTTAATTGGATCTGTCATCGTTTTATGAAGAAACAGAGCCCGCATCGGCGCAGCTAACTAATTACGTGCGATAAATTTCGCGGCAGAAGAATGAAGAAAAAGAGAAGGAACGAAAGCCAGCTATCTCGTCCGAAGCACGACGTGGAAAAAATGCCGAGATAAATGGAAGAAACCAGAGACAATCAGAGAGAAAAAGTTTTCTCGATAATTTCGATTTATACTTTTTCCAAACCGATTATTCGTCGCCATTATAGACCGCTTATTATTGACGTCTACCCAGCTCTTTCGATTAGAAAACTTATGAAAAGTCGTAGAATCCAGCGAAATGGAAGCTACATCTTCACTTAAAACTACCAACCGTATCTCGAAGAAATGAAGAAATGACATTTCTATGATATATTCCCCTTGCAACAATATCTCGTCTTATTCTTGTCTCCATACAAATTACATTCAGTTCACTAATCTGCTGTCGTCGCTATGGACACATTTCCATTACTTTGTGCAATAGGCAAATATGTACGTCTCCATGCACCGAAGATGAAACAACGCTGAATATCGCAGGGAATATTCTGACGTATTTGCTTTCCGCAGCTGCTCTTCTACTCGAATCCTTACTATGGTGTGTGACAAAAGACTTACCACCACCAAGCTTCGCCTCCAATACACGCATATAATTGTGCCTGAAATCTCTACTCTTCTACGATCACTTTGAAAAATGTGAACTAAAGCAAACTCCCTGTATTTCAACGAACAAAAGGCTAAATTATTGCATACATTGAACCAGTGTAGAAAATTTGAAAGACGAAAAATAATAACCACAATGCACTTTTAAAATGGTCTTTTTATTTACCGAAGGCAAACGTAAACTTCATGAATAAAATTACAGCTTTCGTTTCGTAATTCACTTCATTGTTTTGGCCAAACAGGTATTATAGCATTACAGAATAATGGAGTGTCGTGAACGCATCGCGCTACAAGAGGTTAATTAATTAAATCAATACTTCATTACGCCAGCTCACTAGGGACGGTCTACTCAACAGCTATTCGAATAGAGTATCAAATACAGATTACATTCTCCATACTGAATTTCATCGAAGATTTCTTCAAAGTTACTTTCGCCATTATCATTACGCAAGTTGTGATTTTCTTTACCTGCAAATTCCCGCGTGTCTCGTTGTTCGTGTATGTAGAATCGCGAAAGATTTGCGTGGGAAATTGAATTTCGCCGAACGAATTACCTGGAAGGAGAGGGTTCTCGGTGGCTGAGGGCAGAGGCTGGCTTTTGCGGAAGCCAATCACTGCATCGACAACACCGTCGCATATGAGCCAGGAAGATTCGAGAATTCCAAGGAGAGGGATCACAGAGGAGAACATCCCCCGTCGACGGCAAACGGGGGACCGGGCTATTTGGTGCTGCGACGACGACGACGACGACTTTCAACTTTTATTTGGCTAGACTGGATGGCACCGTGGCTCCAATCGTCTAGACGTCAGCACGCGGGGACGACGCTGTCTGTGTATTTATCGACGTACACGGAAGAAAGGAAAAGCCTCGCCGACTGCCTAGACCGGAAGGAAGAGGGAAATAAAGTACGTAGGTCCTCCGAGACAAAAAAATCTACAGGAAGGAAATAAAACTTGCCGTAAATGGACCAGCACGAAGCTTTCCTGCTAAACAAATCCTCGTATTTCAGTATTCAAGAAAGCTTTTACAGTACAATTTGTATGCACTTAAAGCAGATGTAACGAAAAATTTGTCTTTAAAGAACTTCGTAAATTCTGATTATCTTGATACAAACAATTCACTGTACCCTCGTTAAGAATGTACTTTTAATATTTACAATTATTTAATAGTACCTTAAATGGCTTTGTACATGAACGACATTCGACAAAAATTTGACTGTATACAGCAGTAAACTTGCATACTTCCAGCGTTCCGTAGACCCCAAAGTTTCAAATGGTTCACCGCGGGCGTTAAGTTGACAGAATTTATGGCGTGAATTCCAGAATGTTAAACGACGTACGGAGATAACCAGGGACCATTTCTGTTACATAAATGTTTTTTCCCCGTACGATAAAGCTCGCGAATGGAAACAGGAAGAGCGCAACGTGGAAAGAAGCAAATGCACCGCGGGAATGGAAGAACGATAGGAGGAAGATAGGAGAAAGATATAAGCGAAGAGTAGCGAAAAGAGAAAGGAAAATAGATATCGATCCTTTCCGAATGCTCCACTACTATAGACACATGGACCCGTTTCGCATCTATCTCGGGTCGGTAGATTACGTCATGTTCGCGTTACGTAATACCAGTTCCCTCTCTGTCTGTCGATGTAAATTTCATTATTCACGCGTGCACGTCTAACAGGTATACCCGTTGATGGGCTTTATCGGACCTTAAAAGTGAATATAACCATATATTACGCTATGAATTTTTCTAGAATTCAATAACTTTATCAATATATGACTGTAATTCGTTTTCCGTCTTGTCCTAATTATGGTACAAGTCTGATAGTACTTTACCCGGACCCAGGTTCTGAATCACAGTAATAAATATGCGTTTATGAGCCGTTCGTCATCCGTTCCCATCTCATACACATTCTTCTCCCTCGTCTAATTTCGCGTTTCACCCCTCAACGAGCCCGACCGTCCCTCGAATATCGCGCGCAAACGAATTAACGTGAAAGCATCGTCGATAATTCCGTAAGTAATCCCCGTATAACGAGGGTCCACACTTATGAATTTTGTAGTCCACAAATCGCCAGTTCATCTCCCCTGCCGGTCAAAGCAGGGATGCAGGCGAAAGAAGGACAGGATTACACGGAACGAGTTACATCGTTTCGTCGGTTAAAGAGATAATCGAGGAAAATGCTTTTGTGCTTTTCGCAGCCGGCTATAAATCCAAGTAACCCATCGGAAAACGGGAATGGCGCTTTATCGAGATCCACCGTGGAAATTCATTTTAGCAGAAAAAAACGATCATCTCTGTAACAACGTCTGGACCAGTTTTTAACTCCGCCTTCATTGCTTTAAAATTCTTGGCCGTATATGATTATAGGAAAAATATTTCTCACGTTGATTTTCAATAAATTCCCGTTTATTATCTCTGCAGAGGTTCGTTTTATGTTTAAATAAATTTTTCGGAAAATTTATATTGGCTGCTTCTTTCACGGACTCAAAAGAGGTAAAGTTTTTCAGTGACAACATTTCCATATTAAATTTCCTCGAGGACACATATCCTATAAGACCTGAGCGACGTGATATTCTATTACGGACACGAAGCTCTTATATCTCGGCCAGGGAACACTTACCCAAGTTTCGAGCTTTCCGTGCCGTTAAAGCTCCGCCGCGAAAAATGGCAGTCATCTGAACTTTCTTAAACTGCACGAAATTCAAGGAATCGCGTATCTAATCAGCCATTAAGTATTCTCTCCGAGGAGGAATTTCAACAATTCTGTCCTTAACGACATGAAAGAGAAGGGTTCCTACAATTTCAAAGCTCTAAGGAAGCACTAATGCTTTAGGTCTTCAAAAAGACATTGAACACGTAGGTTTGTGTTTTCAGAAATGAGTAAATACTTCGCAAGAGAAATTTAGTTACAAGGGAATTCTAAGAGTGCTTGCAAAAATATAACTTTAACATAACGTTTCTATCTGCGGATATATATATATATATTATATAGGTACGGGTAGGTCATCGGGACGATTGCTCTTGGGAAAATCGTGTCCCGCTTCAGTGCTTCCGACCTGCGACACGACACCGAAATACCCGAGGATCGAGGACGAGAACAGCAATATCGAAAATCCTAACAGACCCGATCCCCGTCCCGGCTCGGGTGGACGGTAAAAATACTAAAATTACAGACCGTAAAATAAACCGAAGGCACACACAGGGCCGAAGTGTATGTCGACCGAGAACATTTCTCATCTGTTCCGAAGAAAACAATTTTGCTTGAATCCGATTACTAACGGCAAGATTGTGTTAGTCGATGAAACGGATTTTCGCTTACTAGTTTTCGCTCTTCCCGGAAACTCATTTATCTCGGTGTATTTGTGATATCTATCTCTTCTACGAAACACCCTTCATTCTGTAGACAAAACGTTCAAGAATAGGGGATACAGGAGCTTCAAGGACATTAGTTCCTGTTTACACAGAGTAGGAGCGATCGTATAGATTACTAATCCTGATTTATATTACGTTTATAAATTGTATTTGACATTCAGTGTAGTAAAAAAAGGACGAAATGAGATTTTTGTTTAGTACAAGTAGTACGAACGTGAATTATTAGTTGTATTTAACTCTATAAATGGATGTTTGAAAGTTTCAGAGGGTTATTTTATTAATTAGGAAAGGTTTGATAAAATTATTCTTCAGCGGGATCGCGATGGAAGATTTTCGTAAAACGCTTATTCTCAGGGTCTTTTATCTTTGGCATTTTCATGATTGATCCATTGATTGGGGCTGTTTTCGAACCCCTTTGTGATCAATCACATCATCCTTAAATTGATTCTCAACAGCAGGAGTATCCCGCAGACTTCCTTGAGCCGAGAATAAATTTAGTGAACTTCTCTGAGAACTTCGAGTCCAAAGCAATACCCCTTCTTTCCCCGTAGGGATAACGATAGGAAATCTCTGCGAAGCAAATTAATATGGACCAACTGGGGAATAATAGCGGAATGGTTTTTACAAAAGGGCGGTTAAAATGCAAGCGTGTGCAAGTGAATTTTTGTGCAACAGGTGGTAATCTGAGAGAGGTGGAGATATGCATAGAAGGTGCATCCCATTAAAGCTTAGCGTGTTCGTCAAACGGCAGTGACGAGGATTGAAATTAGGGAAATTGCCCGCTTGCCTAATTGACCGACGAGAATTTCCATTATTTCAATTACCCCGCGAGCTCTGAGCTGCTCAAGTCGCCGAACGGTTTATTTGAATTTCGTTGGTGGTTCATGCAAATGGTAACAACGTGAAGAGCCAGCAGGCTAATACACTGTCGGATCAACGTGGAACCCGTGGAAATACGTAGAAACGGAACAACGGGGAGGAGGAGTCGATTAATTCGTTGGCCGAGCTGGGTAAAAGCCGGTGATAATCGATACGTCGATACAGGTACGCTTGGCGGTTGCTGCGCGAGACGATAGGATGCTTTTAAAGCGAAGTCGAAGGGTCCCTAGGCAAAGCGGCCGAGCATTCCGAACGGCTGAAAGGGCCATTCGGCTTTATTTGTACGAAAGCGCCTTTGCATTAAAGTTCACGAGCGGAAGCCGAGGTTTCGCGGGGGCCGCGGGAAATCGATCGACTTGCCTTTCTAAAGCCAGACCCGCCGAGATTCCGCGGCGTATCGACCGAATTGACACTTTTTTTGCGGCTTATCGAACGAGGGGAACCTTCCATTTTTCATTCGGCCTCACAATGTCCCGGCGGTTTGCCTTTCACCGGCGCCCTTCCAATCGGCCCTTTCCCGCCAGCGACGAAAATTTTTACGACGTGTCCATCGCCGCCGATCGAAGCTTCTTATCTCGGCATCGCGACTCCACGTTGACATCATTTTTACCCAAAAGTCGAAACCCCGGGAACCACTCTGTCGAGCTGAATAAAACGTACGATCAATAATCATCGAAATATACAAGTGCGGCCGCTTAATCAAAGGAAATCACGTAAAATAGCTATTTCCCATCGGCTCGATCCCGGCAAAATAACAGCTAAATTGCTTATCAATGCTGTCGCTCATAAATTGATTATTACGAAAAAATGTAAAAAATGCAGCGAGGAATGATGACCTTTGTGCGAGAGTCATAGCGGACAGGGAACTCGTTTGGCAAGCCGAAAAGCAATATAGAATCAAAGCGATACGTCGAAAGCTAACGTTAATTGGCTGCTCGTTATTTCACGCTTTGCTCCCGGGGCTGATACGTGCGCGTGCGTTCTTCCTCTGTCGCCCCCTCTTCGCCAGTAGATCGCCCATGGGTATTGGAAAACAATCAAAAGCCGCTCACACCACCTTCAAGCCGAAATTCGCCCAGATTTCTCTCGCGCTTTTCCTCTTTCTCTCCACGTCCTTCCGAAAGTCAGCCAAAAAACGCTATTCGAAAGCGTCCACCGGAAACAGAGGATTCAATTTCCATTGACTAGTCGGTGAATTTAAGCACTCTCGATTTATTCATTCTTCAGAATTCGTTTCAAGTCTTAGAATAAGAAATGTAATAGTAAACATAAATAATAATTGTTTGGATTCATTGAAGGTCACGTTTTGCCAGGTTATTAATTAAGAATGAAAAGTAGATGGAAGAATGTTTATTGAGGGGATACGAGTGTTTTTCTGCTTGGAGGTATTTTATTTTCTTTTGTCCTGCGAGGTCATCCGCACTCGACCTTTGACCAATACGGCCGATATATTCTACCCCTCGCGTTTCTTCCGTCGTTGACTCCATTGCCGTCCGGTTTTTTTCTTGCACGTTCCCGAGGGAATAAAGCTAACCGTAAGAAAAGCGCAGCGCTGGTCGCTCTATGATTATCAGGCAAGCCAAACACGGGACGTTTAGTCGGGATACGAAATACGGCCTCGTAAACAACGAATTCCCATTCTTCATACTTTCTTCCCTCCCTCGAGTTTCCTTCGACGCGAAATAAGCTCGTTAACGTAAGGTGACGCTGTGCTCCTTCGTCAGATTCCCGATGAACAAAATCTATAGCAACCCGGCTGCTGTGCAAGAATTATTGAAAATAGAAACGAAAATAATCAAGCCCCATTTACGTGGAAAACAATATTTTTAAACACGGTACTTTATGGTAAACAAATCTGATCGAAAGTATAACGAAACATCACCGATTGTTTTCTTAATTATATCAGAAAGAAAAATCTAGTATAGAGAATTGTGAAAATTGTCCGTAGAACGACACACTTCACAGTGGAACTTCCTGAAAGTGTCCTAGAATGCCACTCGAAAATGGGTTGAAGGGAACGCAAAGGGAATTCGTTTTAATTTCAGTCTCTGCCAGGCGCCGGGTATGTCGCTCTAATTTCCGGTCCGTCCACCCCGCGGGAACGAAAGAAGGGGGAGAGGGAGAACACCGCCACAACAAAGTGTATAAAACCCTTTATACTCATCCTGATGAGATAATAATTCAAGAGTGGCGAAAAAAGCAGGGAATTGCTTCCGCTCGCCATTTTCTTCCTCATCCTTTTTCATTCCGTCGGATTATTCCTCTTCACTTTTCGCCCTTAAATCAAATAAATAAATCTGTTTTATCTGTGAAAATTAGCCCCGTAAGGTACCCGGCTTAGGACTCACTTGTCATTTGATTCATTGATTCATCTGAAAAGGTTTCGGTGAATGGCGACGAAGATAGTACTGGCCTTACTCGCTCGTCGTATGTACCAATGTATTAGGACGTGATGCCGCGTTAATACCAGACCAGTGACGTCGCATACGAGATTGCTATTACGCAGTGAATTGCGCGGTAAATTACCCTTTTACGAATACCGCCGAGGAGTTACACACTCACGGAACCCCAGGCAAGTTCCCGACAACTTCATGAAGGGATTTCTATGAAAACTTTTATGTTATACAGTGTTAACAAGTTTATTTCCTACCAATGACTTTAAAAGTAATAATAAATAAAAGAGATAATATTGACGGTCTCGATTTTTGTGATATTTTAATACTGTCCGCCCAAACATTGACTTGTTCCACTTGACAGATTAGTATCCTAAAATGTTTGTAAAGAAGGAATCGTAGATTGAAAATCACTGGCTTTTCGCGGACTGATTGTTCTGCGAAGTCTTTGTATCGCGATGTTCATGCTAAGAGATTTCTCGCTCGAGAAGAAACGAAGGAAGTGGAATCACGTAGTAGCGGAAAGTTTTCAATAAAACGGGCGAAACTCGCGGTAGATGCGGCATAAAATCCGAGTTTCCACTCGCGAATCTGCGAAAAGAAAGCGGAATAGCTCGCGAGCTGCCGGTTAAAGGAAGGGAGAGTAAAGTTGAGGATAAAAAATGGGGGATGGGGGAAGGAGATGGCGGGTGTGAGGGGGTCAGGTTTCCTTTCTAGACTAAATTCGAACAGGCATTATTACACAGAGTGCTCGATTCAAAGAGGACGAGGAAGGGGATTACTTCCTGAGCCAGTGGGAAATGTAAAAAAGAAAACGTTGGCTTTGGCACGTCGCCTTCTCCCGTCCGAAGATAGGACACTCGGATCTGGATTTCTCGTAAACAGTTCGAGTTCCCTCCTTTGATTCGTTCGGTCACAAGGAAAAGACATGGCCCCGAATAATACTGATACGTTTGTTCGCATCCCACTTACGTATCTATACCTACCTCAAACTATCATTTATTTAGTTCTGTTATATTGCCGAATTATCCTTACTGCAATGAAAAAGGCATTGAAAATCTTCGGAGATTACCCTTTCCTACGTTGTTTTTCTGCGAAACATTTTATTCCTCGGAAAAAGCATCGGTGTAAACGTCCCAAGGGAAAATATACGGAATCATTTCTCTTCGTAATTAACTACGTAAAGTAAAACGTCTCGCATTCCTTGGAGATTAGAGGATTATTCCTGAGGGCGCGTGTAACATAAACAGACGGAAATTATTTCTGGTATCCCAGAAACGCCTGAGAATTTACAGGAAAATTATTATCCCCGCTAGCAATTCGGTTCCCGCTTAATAAACAGCAGGCTCGTGAGTTACAAGCGACCCTCTTTCGAGTATTTAATAATAAAAGAAAAACGAGTGGCCAAATACGCCGCAAAGTTTTGAAGTTTCTTTCGCTCATTCGTTTCGCTTGCCCCCAATCTGCACGGTTTTCGCTGAAGAAAAAAAACGTGAACCCGCGTACCGCCCCTATGTTTACTTCTACTTTCTCGCTGACTTGCCATCCACGGGGAAATAATTGAAGAGTTCAGAGCGAAAGTCAGCGGGAGTATGACCGGCATAAATATCCGCCGCGCCACGTCACGAGTGAAATCCTCGAAAGGAATGATCCTTGAGAACGCGGAATCGAGGGAGAGGGAAGTTTGCGAAAAAAAAGAAAGGAGGAAGGGGACGAAGTGACATTCGCGAAGAAAATCCTCTCTTTCTCACTCGTACGGTCATATCGATCCACCCTAGGGACCGGCAGCATCCACATAATAAATTCCAGCCGTCCATTCGTGCGACATTCCGTTCGAAGATGTTCGAATAATGTAAGGATCCGCAAAAGCACCTCAAACCGTTGAATGAATGCGACGAAAACCGACATCTCCGAGATTTCATTTCAACGTTTAATCCCCTACCATCTTTGTTTCCTCCACTTTTATTCCCTTTAACTGGCCGCGTGGAAACTCTATTGAACGCCCACCTAATTTATTCAATAGCCACGCAGGAAGTTTAAGGAAATCTTCGGATTAAGGATTTAGACTCTTGAAATATCAGAAAGTCCATGCCGAATTCTACACTGACTCTGCTTTTGCTTTACGTAACAGCAATTTTAACGTCTTTAGGAAAGCTCGTGAATTCGTGAGATTTCTGATTGTTCGAAAAAATTGTGACGAAGTAACGGGACCAGTACACTTTTCTTTGCCATCAGTACTTACGGACGATTAGTTTTGGGCTAGGGGAGGGTCGGCGCGAAATTCTGTTTCTTTGCAACCACGGAATGCATCCGTAGGGAAGGAAATTCGCGGGGATATGACAGAACGTGGCAAAATCCGCCGCGGCCGGATGGTACACGTAGCGCGGATTCCGGAGCCGTCACGAAGGCACCGAAAAGAAACATCGCATCATTCCTCTCCTTGTTCCTCCGACGTCTCGTCTTACGATTCATGAGCCGCGACCCTTGGCGAACGTCTATCCGTTTAAGTGCTACGTGTCGACGTACAAAATTCTACGACTGCAGAAGGGCGCTCGAGAGACGGGATCAGTTAAGGGACGCTTGAAAACTCGAGACGCCAGACGAATAAGAAAGATATAGCCCTAGCCCCCTCCCCTCGACCATCCGCGCAAGCCATTATCTTCGCAGAGATCATTGGCAGCAGGCTCAAGGTCGTTCCCCAAAGACGGTAATTTATACCCGTCGTTTCCTTCAACGCTGTTTCTCACCTACGCCAACGGCTAACCACCACGGAGATTTGTTTATACAAACTTTTTTTATACAAACTGTATTTATACAACTGTTTATACAAACTGTTTATACAAACTGTATGTATACAAACTTTCGAAAAATATTAATTTCTATTCTTACACAGAAACTCATTTATTTGAATTCGTAATAAAAATTGGTAATATTGTCGAATGTTAGTATATCCACCGGCTGAAATCATTACAGACCCATTGGTTTCTCGACGTTTCGCTTATTCAAGAAACGTCTGCGCCAGAGAGCGATCGGTCGCAAGATCGGCTTTGTTTTGAGACCGAAGAGGGTGGGAGAAATAAATCACTTGACCCGTCACGAAAATTAATCTGCTCTTAGTTCGTTCTCGAAGAAAGAACGAAAGGAGACCCTAAAAAGATTTCTAGCCACGATCGTCATGTCGGAAAGTACTTTATAAACCTGTTAACATTCTACGTTTACAGCAAACATTTACAAAGTTACTCAATCGGCTCATTTTCTCAGAATTCCCATTTTTCGAGGCCCTCGATTGTTTAAATCAAATCAAATATATTGCCCAAGCTCATCTTTGGAATAAAATACAAAACTGTAAAAATGTTCACTGATGTACGTCCTGAAATATTAATTGTTTAAACTTGTAATACCTTTTATGATAATAAAGTCTCAGAAAATATTGAGAAGTTGTAAGAATTTCAAACTGATCCACTGATTCCTATCGAGCTTAAATATTTTCCCAACCATCTTAAGATATTTTAAGCAAACTTCAGCGGCAGGGGAGAGTTTTATCGAAAGTACACAGAGATATGTGTGCAGAATAACAACGTGTAACACAATTGACTGTTCAAATTATTTGATAACTTTTTCTTTATTTTTTCTGCTCAACAAAAGTTACTTAGAAACGACAACTAAATGAAACGGATCGTTGGAATAATTCCTCAACGAAGGAGAGGAAAAATGCTATTAGCTTGGTTTTATATACTTTTTACAGACTTACTTTACTTACCATTCAAAGAAATCTACTGAAATATATTATCTCGAGTGTTCCATTTGCCTCGAAGACAAAATACGTGGCAAGCAAAGGGGAAAGAATACAAAGAGTACACGACGTTTTATCGAATCGACGACATTCATCTGAACCTTCCTGTCGCTGTGGGAGATGTAGCCTGAATGTAAAAAGCTCAGACAGGAAAAAGAGGATAAGTGAAATTTTATTTGCCACAGTTAGAAAGTGTTTTAGTAGAATTTTAGTTTTACGTAATATTCCAAGTGGATTTATTGAGGACTTTGTGCGACTAACATTTTTTAACTTCAGTTCTTGGCTAACCGGAAATCATCTTTACTTTTTTATAACTCAAATTAGAACGTAGTAAAATAGGATTTTGGAAATTCCTCGCTTGTTCGTGAATCGCAAGAAATGCGAATTGCGTCCTAAATTAAGAACGAAAGAAATGAAGGGGATCTTGACGTTATTAGCTCTCCGAGGATTAATTACCCGTGTAATCAAAGCTCTCCGTAACTGATTGCCCCGATAATGGCGACGCTGTTTCCTCTGCGCCACTTCAGTCGACAGAGCGACGCTGTGAACACTTTAAAAGAAATTAAAGCCGAGGGGTTTAAGCTTTTGTTTCTACTCAAAGATTCAGACTATTCTCAACTTAATTAGTCTTTTGCCAATGCCAACTCTAACTCACTCTAACTTTATACATAAAAATAGAAATGAAATCAAGTAGCCGATATTTCAAAGACAAGAAACAAAACACAAAGAACAGTTGAACGATTTTCTTAAGAAAAATTAGTAACATTGTTAACAGTATTATCGTCATCGTTATAACGAGGGCTCTAACTACTCTTTTTATGGTAACCAGAAAATAGTGGTAGCAATTACTTCTGTGATTTAAGATGACTTTACGTTACTCCCGGCTAAGCAGCCATATTTTCACAATAATGGCTACACAATAAATTTCTGCCTGATAGTGATCTCATCCCAAAATGCGTTACGCGGAACCTAATGACTTTCACCGCACAGCCGTGTGTATATTAATTACAACGAATTTAAAAAGACCTTAAAAATATCTTAAACTCCTTGGGGTTTTATTTGTGTGTACAGTATCGTTAGCCTCTCGATCTCGCAATCGAATGATTTCAATACTTTTATAAACGTGATTTTCTGTGTTGTAACGTCCCGTTATTCGCCGAAAATCATGGAACAATGTAGCTACGGTTTACACGCACGTTATATCGCTGTTACACGTTATGGAAATGCCATGTCAGCATTGTAACGGTTCCCGGCAGCTGATTTCCCGTGCTGTTTCAATCTAACGACTGTCCATTGTTCGGTTATGCTCGTGACTTGTTTGCGACGGAAGGGCGAAAATCAGAGCTCGACGCATTCGGCGGGGAATCGTGCTTACAGCAGCATTGCCGACGGATGACACGAGTTTCCAGCGCAATATGCAAGCCCCGCGGATGTTTGTCGAGCTCTCCGTAACGCCTCTTACACGGAAACGAATTTCGTGTTCCTTGATTCCGGCGTGTACACGGCCCGTTCGTGCAAAGCGCACAAACCTATGGATCCGCGTAAATAAAGTCCCCGCTAAGTCGCAAAAATCGAGTTGACGAGCACCGCGTTTTTTCGACCCAACGGCAAACAAATTTGCTATACGCTTTAAAGAGTGTCCGATGAAACGATAAAAAAGAAGCACACATCGTCAACGGATCAATTACAATGCTTACGAAATGAACAATTAACGCATAAAAATGTCCGATACTTCTTTGTAACAGCTGTTATTACTAAAATTCATGACACGTTGAACGTTAGATAAGAACGTGTAAGTTCATGACAGCAAAAGTATTTCGGCTCGCAAAACTAATACGTAATGAATTATAAATGAAGAAACGCCTGACTCGGCATTAGGAATTAAAGAGACAGATGAAAGACGTTGTCGGATAAAATTCTCATCAACGGAAATAAGAGTAATAATATTTTGATAATTAAGAAACACATAACACGTGAATGACACCATTGAGAATTCGCTTGGATAAGAATGTAGGAAGGAAAATATAAGAAGGTTGAGTAATGTCACTCCTTGTATGTTCGAGTGCATTGATAAAAAAAGTTGAACCCAGTCCTGCATATACGGTCAGTTTCTCCTAGTATATGCGATTGCAATATAACCGTAACTTCGTGAACTCTACGCTACGCCGCGAGGCACATTTCCTGCACTGTGTCTCGCACACGTGCGACCTCCATGTATTCCCAGCACATAAGGATCTATGTAACGGGAAATACACATGTGTCGTACAACACACAGCGACACTCGAAAGATATATACGTCGGAACACTACCTGCACCGAGTCAACTGCATTAGTTGCATCGAAGCACATGACTTTCTGACAAAAAATCCCTCAAATGGATCCCCCTCGCGATACCGAAGTAAATGAAGTCCTACAACATCGCCTTAATTCCGAACAAGAAACTAAATTTCAACGTTAATCCACTTGTAAACGTAGCCAATGGTGCGCAGAATTCTTCTGCTTTTCCTGCAATACAAGGACTACTTCGTTTCATTTATAACGAATTATTAAATTGCAATTAAAATTGCTTTTGTTCCTTGGAAGTTTTCGTAAGAATTCTTTGTACGATTGACAAATTAATAGATATTTCAGATGCAAACAGTTAAGAAATAGTGAAACATTTTATGAGCTAGCTCACGTGATCATCTAATAAACTCTAAATAAAAACTTAAGTTTTCGGAGAATTTTACAACGACGATTTGTAAAATCCTTTACCGTCCACGGTTTCGTAGGATTTAATCTCCCTATTTGGACGTACCGTAAATTCTGTGATCGCTTTTGTCGCACAGAGGTTTTCGCGGCAATGTGGCTGCACAAATCCTCCGTGATCTGTATCGACCACTGTGATCGTCCACTGAAAGGGGGCAAGCAAATGGGGTTGTTTGATGATCACATCGCCAATTATATGTTTCGAAATTATCAGTGTACACCATATATACCGTTGTATCATTATACTTCGTTAACTTATGCACTTACGTCGACCACTTTAACTTAGAGTCATGTAAATATTATAATTACTTTGATATTCTCTTTGAAAGTATTCACGTTTTAAAAGAACGAAATTAAATTTTGATTCCCTTTGAAGATTATTATATTTCAATTCCGGGAGGTTAATAAAGAGCCAGTCAATTACTGCAATCAGAAATACATATTCCTGAGTCTGACAGTGCATCTGGCATGCAATAGCTAAAAAGCACAACGCGTTACGATCAATATTTCAGTTTCGTTGCCCGTGCCACATCAGTTCCATTTGATTTGTAATATTAAAAACATTTGTCAAAATTGTAATATTAAATGTATCAGGGCAATTTCGTTTTTGCATAAAATACTGTTACGGATTTGTTAATTAAACAGGATTTGAATAGCTTTTAAGGCCAAGGTATACCCTCGCGTCCCTTCCCCTAATTGCCCAAATATTTTTGTGAAGTCTGAAAAAGACGATTCAAGCGACGACGTGTATTATAAGCCTCTTTTATAAGGGAAGATCTCTGCTCTTAAAGCTGATGACATCGAATCTCGACGCTCGAATATTGCCAATTCGGGCACTTGAAAAAGCTATGGAAGTTAGACGTACAGAAAGGTAATTAGTTTTTGAATTAAATTCGTTCTAATTTACGACACCCACGGAATATTTACAATGCAAAATGTCACAACCGACATTTTCTTCTGACATCAATAAAAAACTTCTTTTTTATATGTTTAACATAACAGCGGTTCAGTAATTTGTAATATATTATGTAAAACTCGCATTAGAAATGTATTAAATTCCTCACGTGGATTATTCAGTTGGAATTATTGACTGGAAACTAACCGTACTATATGTCCAAATTCGTTCGTAATATCCTGTATGGCACGAGTAGAAATGAAAAGGGATTTGCCAGTAGGGGAGATACATAGTCAGCATGTAGGATTACGATACGAAAATGGTTCTGGACGTTGCGATGCGGTCAGAGGAAATAATTGCGTTTTCCGTTTTAAAGAACTTGCTTGAAGGGCGGTGCCAACACATCCAGGAAAATATTATTAAACCAGACATGAACACTTTTAAATTTTATCTCTAAATTTTTTGTTCTTCAGAGACAATAGATAATGCATAACAATTACGTGTTTTTTCTTTAATTCTCAAACTGTAACATCTCTACCTACATAAATTCTCTAAATTAAGAAATATCTGATTTGTTACAACACGTTTGTCCGCTAACATTTTACGATTTTACTGATTTCCTTCAGAATAATCGGCCATGCGAAATGTACGAAATAAGACAGATTCGGGTATCCAAACTCACTTGGGAAGTCTGTCTATCGGTCGTCCTTTTTGTGCGGATCTTTCGTTCGCTTTCACCGTTCTGGATTTTTGGGATAAAGTCTTGCGTGAAGAGTGCTTTATCGGTAAAGCCCATTCTATCTCTTCCCCGTACGGATCTACTCAATTCTTTATCCCATCTTTCTTTCCCCCACCGCATACATATATATATATGTACATCTTGCCACTATTCTTCCTCCACAATATCGATATGTACATGACAATATCAGGGACGGTCAAATGATTTGTTTTTGCACTTTTTCAAAGATAAAATGTAAAAATCATGTCACACAGTTGTTGCTCAAAAACTTAAAATGCCAGAATTCTGATTCTGAGAATTAATTCGTGGGTTTAAGCAGAGCGCGAAAAAGATGAAACGTGTTGGCGTAATAGAACGAAATCAGGGGATTTAGAAGTGCACTCGCACGGTCTGCTACGATTTCAACCCCCTCATGGTAACGTGTATATAGGTACGTGCTTTTCTCGCGAAAATGTACGCGCCCCGAAGGGTCGTTACGTATTATCAAAAGTAGGACAGGCAACTTTTCACTACTACCGCTCCGCTGTAGCTTTACAATTCAGCTGGCTTTACATTATGAGGGACCACGATTCTCATGATTTTAACAATACTTTAAGACCAGCAAATGATACCTTATTTAGAATAACGGTTTTTCCTGTCGAGGAAATGATTGTCATCAGTGTAAAGTTTATAAGAAATTGAACAAATTGTTTTCTATATATTTCATGATATACTCACCAGGGATGAGTAACAAAGAGCGAAAATCAATACCAAATTTTAATAGATTCAATACATTATTTCATTATGCGTACAATCGACAATAGGAATATTTCATTGTCTCTACTATCGCATTTATTACGGTACTTGCCCAAACCATGAGGTAATGTTTATCTTAATTGAATATTAGTACATATATACATACCTCAATACGTAAAACATCGTCAGTGTGAAAACCTATCCGGGCCCAATAGACGAACATTCTCATTGAACCGTTCTGCCGATGGTCTTCGACCAACTGGGGGATTGGTCCTTGCCCTCTCACGATATCCCGATGCACGAGGGTGGTTACAAGTGCAGCGTGGGCGATCGAGTCCGCCTATAATGTCGCCGTCCACAGTTCAGTGAATACATTTTCCGCATATCGTAGGAAAAATTAAGAATTTTAGCACAATGCTGAAATCGTCAATCATTTTCTTCGTATGGAAAAGTAAATCGATACTGTTTTAATAAAAAGTTTATTTTTCAATGCTCGATGTAGATTCCTGGACATCATGCAATTGTTCAGTCATTCTATAGTCTGGTATTACCCGCTGGTTTCCAAACAACTGTTTTGACAATGAGCACGAATACAATCACATTTACAGTAATAAAAAAGGTTTGTACACTCGTCCATCACGGTTTTTTTTTATAAACATTAGGTACTCGATGACTGCTGCGAGGCTACGTTTTCCACCTGCGTGTAAAACTGCTCGCCAAACCATTCTCTGTGCATCTCCAAGTAACTAAAAATTAGATATTTTTACAAAATGTCACAACTGATGTCCTACCGTAGTACTATCTCAAGAATATTTATAATTGATAATTTTACCTGAGAAACATATCTAAATACTTCAAAAGTACTTTCATCTTTTTGTTTGGTATATCTGCTGACTGCAGTACGTCAGGGAGTTTTACTAAAATAAACAAAAATCACGAACATTTAATATAACTAGAATGAGAAAAGGGACACATTTTCTTCATGAATCGTTAAGTAACTTTACAAAAACTTACCGAATAACCGTGTCAGGTGAATAGCACCGTAATACGTGGATGGACTCGGAGGATTATCAGTTTTTGCTGACTCTGGCATTAATCTCCATTTATTGGACTGTTGTAACAAAGCACTAACCTGAGCGTTATTTACAACAGGCATTCGTAACGTTATGCCACGGGGACTAGAGCAACGCGAGCTTGTACTTGCCATACTACTGAAACAAGGAATTATTATTTAACACTTAATTAACACTATCGCAAATTATTTCCACATTTAGTTTCATCACAAGAAGTAGATACCTGGACAAGTTTCCTGGATCTTGCTTAGCATCATCAGAAGATCGCAATTGTCGCGGTTCATCAACAGAGCTCACTCTGCACGAACGTAATCTTCGCTTAGATTGTGGTACAGGTTTGGAAGGACTTTCTGCCTCGACATCATGTTCTTGAAAAGGTGGTAGATGAGCGTATTCCGTGTCTTCAAACTCTTCTTTTATTAACATATCCACATTCCTTGGGATGGAATTATTTTCTAATCAGTTATAATTGCGTTCAGTCGAGAAAGCGTTGATGTTATAAACTGCATACATACTCTACAGGTTCTTCTTTTACAAGCGGTGCATGTTCAGCATTTAAGAAGGAAGACTTCACTATACAGTATTGTTCTCTTTCTTGTCGGTATAAGAGAAGATCATGTAGCATAAAATCAAAATATATTCGTAAACCGTCTGCAACTTCTCTACATAAATTAACTTCATTTACTGTCTTTTCTATTGTACAATTCGCTTTATTTCGTTGTGGTTTTTCCGGAATGTTCGTTAATTGTGTAGTAGTATAATGCTGAACCCATGACTCTAAGATATTCACAACTGTGGGCTGTGCAGGTAACACAGCAACCTGGAAAATCGATAAACGTTAATAAAAATAATATGAATCAATAAATACAACTTTCAGATGACAATGAATTAAGGTAAACTATGTATTACTTTGCCCTTGTTAGTAATTAAATTATAATCTTGATCGAGAATTCTTCTCAGGGTGTTACCAACATCTAAATCAATTCCTTGTTTAATACTTGCACCAGACTGACTCCCCCCACCACTGTCCTCATCATCACTTGATTCCCCAGCATAATCTGAGCTGCTTTCTGTATCTTCCTCAGTATTAACTTCCTGCTCAGATACACACATTGAACGCATACTTTATTTTTTTATAAGCACATATCAATGTTGAAGAAATATTGAAGGTCATAGAGTTGTATCTGCTAGACTAAAATGTCTTACCTCCGTGTCATAATCCGCATGTTGCCCTGAACTCCCATCTTCTGATGATCCAGTGGTAGCTGATGTGG
This sequence comes from Hedychridium roseum, assembly GCA_963989215.1. Taxonomy (NCBI): domain Eukaryota; kingdom Metazoa; phylum Arthropoda; class Insecta; order Hymenoptera; family Chrysididae; genus Hedychridium; species Hedychridium roseum. The sequence continues at coordinate 5,807,782 of OZ022314.1, forward strand.
CTCTACTGCCACCACTTCTTGCTCTTCTACGTGGTTCATTATTTTCAGACTCTGCCAGTCGATCTGACAGTTTATGACTTCTTTTTTTACGTTCTCTTCGGTATAAGTATGCCCCCCTTGAAATGTTTAAACACATTTGCAAGTCATATAATTGATAAAACATCAAAAAAATGTTCTGCCTTTTTCCATTATATTTTAAATAATCTAGCAATTGCAATATATATTATTGAATACTTACAACTGTAACTGTGCTTTCTGTGCTAAATCTCTTTGTAGCTGCCGATTTTCTTCTGTATCTTTCAGTACATATTCTTCAGTGACACAACGATCCCATGAAGAATTCCACCCCTGTTATTAAAATATTAAATCAGCTGAAATTTCTATAATGCTACTAAATAGCTTTAACTCTAATAATAAACTCACCTGAAAATGTATCAAATATTCTACTGCTTTCCTGCCTCGTTGATCTTTGTTAACAATGACATCCAATACCTATAATATTATTATAACCATTATTCATATATACAACTATTCCATTTTTAAATAAATCTCTGTTATGTGCACTACCAAAAACCTTACAGCACCTATACAGAATCAACGACTAAGTAAATAACGTATAGTATATTAAATAACGTTTTTCCATTAAGCAATAATTAATACATCATTTATAATTAATTACAATAACTTAATATGACAAAAAAATTCAAGCAAACTGCCGTACAAATTATCGTCAACGTACTTTCGAGTCATACAACACTTTCGCTTTCGTGGGATCCGGTTCGTAACACAACACTTTTTCACCATCACAGAATTTAAATTTAGGCCCTCGAGTGGATACCATACTTTCAAAATAGTTTACTTCAAATCAATGTTATGTATGTAAACACAACAGTAAATCCATAAACGCTATTGTTTGTATACGATCATCATAACCTAAAAACCTAATAGCGTTTCTTAACTAAACACCTTTACGTATATTTATTTTCACGAACACAAACATATAATCATATATGCAACACTTTGTTTTTCTCCTGTGCTACTAATTTAGTATGTGTATGATACGTAAATATAAAAAATTCTGCTTAACATTCTTGAATAGAATTAAATGGAATTCAAATCAGTTGTTTGGAACTAGAATATGGCGGATATCTGTAACCATCCAATAGATTCGCATCTCTCGGTCAATAATTTAATAATTTCAAATCGGTAATTAGTTGTTGTCGCGCGATTATCCAAACACTATTTTTTAATTGTATTTAATTAAAAATAAGAAGTAATAGTATATTTTAATTTGGAAAGTACAAAGGTCCATTATGAGCGACAACAATAAGAATTGTTATAAAAAAAACCAGTGGTATAAAAAGAAGAATACTTCTACAAACCGCAAACGTAAAGGTAATATAATAATTTATTTGTACTAGTTTTTAGAATGTGTTATTGACTTCTACAACTTAAGACTGTTTCTTACCTTTATATCATCACATCCTCAATTTTAGGTACACCACCAAGTGACTCTGATGACTCCAATGATGTGTCAAATGTTTCTCCTGCAAAAAATACAGAAGTTGATGCATATACTATTCACAAAACATCTGAGGTTCCATATTATGGCTGGAAAGTATTTTTTCAAAATGAAAGTAAGGAGATAAATGGATGAGTACAACACTTGTGCAACATCAAACTATTAAAGTTTTTGATCCCAATGTAATTTTCAGAATATAAAGATGGAAGTGATACCGTAAAAAAGGTTCAAGCTGTAGATGGTTTTTTGGAACGGCACCAAGATTTATTGCAATCATGTACTATAGAGAATTTAAAAGCTAATATGGTTTTCAACATAAATGTTGATGATTTATATAATGATGAAGTGTTTTTATCATGTTGGAAAGAGTTCAGGGAAGATTTGGAACACAATGCAGAACATACTCTGAATTGCCTTAAGCTAGGAATATATCAAGTATATTATTCTGATTTGATCAATATAATATATTTGTCATTTAATAAGCAATAAGCCTTCTATACTTTCAGAGGTTTTCTAAAGACATATCTGAAGATATTATGAAAGCTTTTATACAGTCAATACATGGCATACCCAACATTAAAATTAAGCTGTTCAATTATGAACCTATTGTAAATCTACGGGACCTTCCAAGGATAGAATCTTATGGTAAAGAAAAACACTGATACAAACAATACAAAACCAAATATACATTCCACAATACACACTTTACATTGTACACCTTAGGGACATTCAATATTTATGTTTACAAGTGAATTGTTTGGTTTGTGTACATTCTTATATGTCCTATGCAGACAAATTAATAAGCACTAGAGGCTGTATAATAAGAGTGGAACGACCCAATCAACTAATTCAGTGGATAGTATCTTGTTGTTCCAAGTGTGGTCAACAAAGGATCGCTAAACTAGAAAGAGAACTTTATACATTGCCAAAGAGATGTGATGTATGTGGTAGCGCTGCAAAGTTTAAACCTGTTCCATGCTCACCTTACACAAAAAGTATACCATTTCAAATTATTAGAGTACAGGAAATACTGAGCAATGATGAGGTACTTCTAATAAATATAACAAAAAAAGTGTGTCTCATATAGTAGGACCCTTTTTTATTAATTATATTTAACTGTCATCTTTAGGAAGATAAAGGAAGAATGCCAGTAACAATCGAAGTGAAGCTTACAGACGATCTTGTAGGCACCTGTTTGCCTGGAGATGATGTCACCCTTACCGGAATCATCAAAGTAATTTTTTATACAAAGTCTGAACTTAAGTTAGATTTATTTCAAGCATAATAAATGTTTGTAGATGCAAGGTGTCGACGGAGGTACTGTGAAAAAAAACATCGTAAATTCAGTATTTGTAGAAGCAGTTACAATAATAAACAGCAAAAACAGATCACGACACAAGAATATACAGGACGAAATGACCATGGCCGATTATATGGCAATAAAGGTTTCTGTGAATTCAATTTATTTTCCATGATCATGAAATGTTTAAGTGACAATAATCATCTTGGTGTTATTCTGTTCTGCAGGAAATACATGATCAACCAGATGTATTTAGACTGCTCGTACATTCATTATGTCCGGACATATACGGGCACGAAATGATAAAAGCTGGATTACTTTTAAGTTTACTCGGAGGAAATACACGCAATGAACAAGTTCGCGATGGTATACATGTATTGGTCATTGGGGATCCTGGCCTTGGGAAATCGCAGATGCTTCAAGCTTGCGCACGTGTAGCACAGAAAGGTAAATAATATATCTTAATAAATAATACGATAGTACTAATTTTTTAAAACTATTGAAAGGTGTTTACATATGTGGGAACTCAAGTTCAGCGTCTGGCTTGACGGTTACCCTCTCAAAGGAAAGCGTAACAAACGATTATGCATTAGAACCCGGTGCACTGGTTTTAGCAGACAAAGGTTGTTGTTGTATCGATGAATTCGATAAAATGTCTGATCAGCACCAAGTAAATATTTGTTTAAATTATAACAAAAATATTCGTGTTTCCAAAAATATATCTTTATATGACTATGCAATAGGCTTTGCTAGAAGCGATGGAACAACAGCGTGTAAGCGTTGCAAAATCAGGAGTACTTTGTTCTCTTCCTGCTAGAACTGCTATTCTGGCTGCTGCTAATCCCGTTGGTGGCAGATATAATAAAGGAAAAACGGTTCTAGAAAATTTAAGTATGAGTCAACCATTGCTTTCCCGGTTCGATTTAATCTTTCTATTGCTGGATGATCCTAATTCGGTAAAGAAATTTGTCAAAATATGGCGATAAAAAAAGCGTTTATTTGTCATCATATACTTCAAATGGCTATTTATAGGATATCGATAGCTTACTGTGCAAGCATGTCATGTCTGTGCATAGTAATGAAACAAACAATCAAGATGTAAAGAAAGCTTCCCGGGAAAACGCCTTGCTTCATAATCATAGCAGATTCACCTCTTTAAAGTAAGGAAATAAAATTATTTTGCGATTTTCAGACAGAAAAAAGGTGAAATCTTGCCCGTCAAATAACTCAAATAAATTCATTACAGAGATAGATTGCCATTACTTAATGGAGAATATGTTGACCGTATACCTCAAATCATTTTACGAAAATATATCACATATGCTCGTCAGTACGTAAAACCAAGGCTGAACGATGACGCTGCGGCAGTTATAAAAAGATATTATTTGGAATTGCGATCTAGAGCAGAAGGATTTGCTGGTGTACCAATTTGTAATCGCCAATTAGAAGCAATGATTAGATTAACTGAGGTTCGTTTTATTCTATATAATTTACATAAATGCCCTCTGGTTCTTGTTTACATACAAAAGCGCAGTATGACTTTTTGCGTTACAGGCTCGAGCAAAAGCTGAATTACGGGATGAGGCGAACAAAAACGATGCCCTAGAAATCGTGGAAATAATGAAATACACTATGGCAAACATACCTCTCGAACATACAGTCCCACTACCATTAGGATCTAAGAGCGGCAAAATCACAGCTAATATGGTGGGCAATTTATTTATCACGTTAATTGCAGTAACAAAAGCGTGATATGCAATGATCATTCTCGTATTTTCGAATAGGTGAAAGGATACGTAAATTTAATTAAGAAGAGGGTGGCATTAAACAAGAAAAGACAGTTTACACTAAATGAATTGAACGAAATCGCTGAAAACGGTGGTTACGTTGTCAACGAATTTTCGGACTTAATTTCGAAGCTCAACGAACATGGAATTCTATTAAAAATTGGATCAAACGCATATAAATTCATTTCAGATTAACAAGACATTATGAAAATGAGTTTACTGTTATAAAATGGAATTGTTACAAATCTTGTACAATATAATCATAAAAGTATTTTTTTTATATCTTAAAATTCTGCTGTTTTTTTACCAAACTTCAAAGCAATGAGCCTTACACGGTAAACGCCAATAACGATAACGGCAGCATTGAGGTCGAGGAACGTGAAAGCAGCCAGCTCGGCAACATGGTTTCTTCGGCACGTATAACGTTGATTTTTTTGCTGGACCAGGTGGAATGGTGACTTCGCAACATCTTAAAACGAAATTTTCTTTCATCAAAACCATCGCTTTCGTCGTCTCAATACTCGATACTATATAAAAGGTTTATAAGCAAAAAGGAAGGGTCGTGCCTGACCTATGCCGAGCGGACTTGGAAAGGCTTAAAGCTGTGGTCGTTAACGTCCTGATTATTTAAGTAGACACATGACATTCCCAGTCAGACACTTCGGCGAACAAGCTTGAGGACAGGGAGGAGGTGAACACGGGACGCATTTTGGCGGGGTGGGTCCGCACGGCACCGGCGGCGTGCAAATTGTAATCCGACAGGGTGGTGGACAAAGTAAACAGGGCAAACACGATACGCACGGAGCACACGAAGGACAGGATGGAAGTGAAAGTGGAGAACCAGGCATCGCTGATGTAGACGATGGGCAGCCTCTTGGAAGTGAAATATTTTGAAATCCCCCACAAGACATTTCTCTTTTGTAACTTTTTTCCTCACAATCGATTCCTTCTCCTTTGTTTTTTCCTTTTTCGTTTTTTTCTCTTTCAGTTAATAAACTTTGTGCTACATTTACGACGATTAATTTATTGCCGCGTCTTAAATGCACGCGAAATGTGACCTGAAGTTACATAAAAAAAAACAAGAAATATACAGATCTATTGTAAGATCAAATGTTTCCTAGGATACTCAATAAAATAATTTATGGCAATATTCACGTCCGAAATGCATTTTTGACTGCCGGTGAAACTATTTAAAAGTTTAGTAATTTTTGTAAATTTCGTGTACTATACATCAAAACTCCTAACAAGATGATAACATAAAAAAATATGCAAAACATACAATTTAAAAACAAAATTTAGGAGTATCTAGTACATTTTATATGAAATAAAAATGCCGTGTGACGGAAAAAATCCTAACTGCGATCGACGACGGGAGCTCCTAGCACAGTTAAAGTGTCTCGTCAGCTCCATGGACAGAAAGTAAGGGTATTATTTTGCCATGATATCACTAACATTTGCATGAATGATTTTATAAAAATTTTATAGAAAACCTTGTGAGTGGGACGAACCACCCTGCCCTCCCCCTACTTGTTGTCCAGTTACTTCTCCTGATGATCCTTGTTGTGTAAGTTTAACAAAAATTACAGAACGTAAAAATTTTGTTGGCGAACAATGGATCACTTCCATAATAAAACGTATTAAATATGTACCAACGAATGCGGGATTTAGATTAAGACATTAATTATTGTAGAGACCATTAAAATGCTGCAAAAGCTTCGACTTTCGGGCAAGTCTAATGTACAGATGCGAATGCATCAAAAGGAACGGGCTGCAAGATCGATGCATGATGTGGGACTGCATGGGTAGACCGGAGTGTATGACAAAGCTTTACCCAGTGTGCGGACCCGGTCGATCCGCCCTGCTCAAGCTCACCGACCTCGGAGACATGGAGGTGGCCTTGAGGAAATTTTACTGTGCAGATCAGGCACGAGAAGCTGCCCTCGCAGCATACTGCAGACTGGCCTGTAACAACACATGCCCCTCGTACCCAACCGATCCACCATATCCATCAAATCTACAAACTTTGCAGTCTCCGGCATGTCCTTCCCCGTCTCCTTTGGCATTACCGCCATCTCCGCCACAATCTCCTCCCCCATGTCCTCCGCCATGTCCACCTTACATTCCTTCCTGCCCTGCGTCTTTCAAACCCTTCCCACCTTGCACTCCATGTATGCCTTGTCCACCTCCTTGCATTCCCTACATGATCTGCCCAACCCCCCGCTCTCCGCCTTCTCCTCCTTGCACAATGTGTTCACCCCTTCCTCCGCCGCGAAGCAACTCTCCACCTTCGACTTCACCGGCCTATCCACCTCCTTGTCCTCCATGCATGCCTTGCTGTCTTTCTGCTTGTGCGTAAATAACATATATTCCTTTATGTCGTTCCCCATATCAATACGACCCTGTGTTTGTGGAATCGAAGTTTTCAGTCAATGTTCCTTGGAAACAGATAGAAATTGATGAGTAAGATTATAAATAGACACCTTGACATCACTAATTTCTAATTCTGTAAAAATATATACACTCGTTTTGTATTATAAAAATGTATGACAGAAATATAGTAACATTTCCTATTTATTTCTGCACTTGCCCTTTGAGATTTTTAATTAATGGTTTTCGTAATCCCGTCATCAATCACATCGAGGATATTTTAAGAGTTGATACATATTTCTTCGGTAATTGTACGTAGTAAATGAATAATTCATCTCTACCACTATTCTACGGTAATGATCGCATTATAAGTGTGGGTCTGTTTTGTGTAAAGCGAACCGATGAATGAATAAACGTATAGTAATTGTACAGCGAAGTGTCATTCATAAAACGGTGCGTACGTAAAGAGCGGGGGTGGAAGGGGAACCAGCTAGCGCGTAAATATACGGCGACACTCGCATCATTACATCTTTGTCTGTCTTTTGTGGCGTGAAATGTGCAACTACTTCCACTCACTTTAACGCGGATGTCCTGTCAGTTGTATGTAATCAGAAAACAGCTGATTTAAGTTCATACTGATGTAGGGGACGCACAGCTAGACGTAAATGCATTAATAACCGGGCAGAAAGATGGGCAGGAAAGAGAAGTAGACATCTTTCACGCCCATCCCCCTTTTCTTTCTTTCTTTCTTCCTTTCTTTCCTTCGCTTCGATCTGCCGCCGACTTGGTCTGCCTCGAAGTCTACTACGTGTACGTGTAAATCAATGAGTCGCAGCGTCACGTTCAAAGTTAATATACATCACCGAATCTTCGCAAGGACCCTTCAAAGTCGGTTCGTTAGCTAATTAAACGTCAGATTGTCGTTCTATTTATTCTTAAACAGAAATAAAAATGCCGGGGTCACAAGCCACCAACGACAAAGGATTGACAACTACCTAGAAATAGGTTATGTATCTTCTGTCAATCTTTGTGCCAACCTTTCTGCACTTCTGTTAAACAATAGATGTTTGTCCGAATTTGTTATTGATAATTAAAAAAAATGTTTACCAATAAAATTAACGTGTTAAATTAAACGTTATGTTTATTTGCAGGATCATAAATACCATATAGTAAATATAAAATGCTAGCCTTGGAGGAAACGGGGGAGAGAAGTATTTTAGAAGAAAAGAAACGGATTTTGGATGATTGTGAAAGACAAGAGAATGGGAACTGGCACGACAGAAGTGAACGTCAAGTAGAAGACTCAGGGAAGTCTTCCATACTTGTAAAAACACCTGGAGTAAATCCAAATTATCCTGTGGCTGAAAATTCTGTATCATTCATTGCATCTGCACCGAATGGTGAAGAATTTTTAATAATCACTGACCTAGAACCTGTCAATAGTGAAGAATTAATAAAGGACAAAACATTAAAGCTTTCTAAAAATATTTTGTCGGATGAGGAAAAATCCAGACACAAGAATAAAGCACAAAAAATTACAAGGAATGCACCATTGATGGAAACAAAAGAAGACATACTTATAGAGAAACAATCAGAAGATATGAATATGGCAGATGAAGTACATCTTCAAAAAATGGAAGAACAGGATTTTGAGGATCTTCTATCAGACAGTATGCTAATTCAAAGGTGTAGCAAAGATGCTAAAGAAAACTCCAACTGGCTGAAAAGCTTCAGACCTCTACCATTATATTACACAGACAGGGGAAAACCTTATCTCAAATGCCCAGCATGTGGAGCAATGTTTTTCACATCAACTTCATTTCAAAAGCATCTATTTTCACACATGTATAAAGATGATGACAGTTATATCTGTTCATTTTGCAATTACGCAAATACGGAATCGGGTATGCTGTTTGCTCATTTATCCAAACATCAAGATCAATGTGAATTTTGCAATGAAAATCTAATGCGTAAAAATAATTTCGAAAAGCACTTTGATGCATGCGCATCGAGCTTGACTCTCAAGAGAGATCGTCGTGGGCGATTCGTATGTGCAGTCTGCAAACTTGTATTCGACCTTCTACCTCAATTGGAGAAGCACTGGTTCAAACATTCATGTAAAAAATTAAGGACTTATCAGTGTAAGGAATGTTGGGGACTGTATGAGAGCCAGGAGACTCTAATGAGACACAAGTGTCTGAAATGCCCAGTCTGCTGTGAAATATATGACAGTTTACACAGATTAAAAGCTCACACAATGTGGACAAAACACTACTTGAAGTGTCCTATATGTTCTTATGAATTTATTCTCACAATGGATCATGAAAAACATCTGGCACTACACAGACAACATTATCATCCAATTAAGGATCACCAGCATTGTTTACAATCAGCTGACGGGAAAACTTTCCAGTGCAATTTATGCGATAAAATATTTTACGCCGTGCCCCGCCTAATTTTGCACCTCCAAGAAGATCATGGCGTTGAGATGGTAACACAGGAGGATGAGAAAAAGGGAGAGAAAAAAGACGATATAAGTGAAACCTTGCTAAATGAATTGAAAAAAGGGCAGACAGACTATAATGGTGATAACGATATTAACCGCCCAGGGAATGATGATTTTGATAACGTTTTGTAAATTTTTAATTAACATGTTAGAAAAGATTTGATGGGTAGAAGCTAGCCTTAAGATCATTGATTGCCGTAAGCTGCTGGTCTAATAATAAGATAAACATTGGTGTTGAGCTAATTAATATTTTCATAATATCTTAGTCTTTCATTATTTACTTTAGTCTAAAATACTGTTATATTTTGAATATAACATGAGTATGTACAATACTAAAAAGTATAATATTTCTATAAGAAATGGACTGATTTTACAATGTTCCTTTAAAAATTTAGTGAGATTAAAGGTATTTCGTAATACTCATTGTTAGCGTAGGATATTAATAATACTCTTGCTGTATGCTGGTTGCAGCACAAATTTTAGTCATTGTGTCTCGTGAAATTGATACATAAACAAATATTGGCAATTGTTGCAGCTTTCAGCTTTCAATGTTCATAAAATTGTACATATAAGTGTATTTTGTTCATTGTGAACAAACAGGCAAGTGGATGAAAAATTTGGTCAAAAGATCTTCATGCACCTACCTTCTCAACCCTAATAAAGTGATAATATGAAGTTGATATTATGTACGGGAAAAGATATAAGACCGCTGGTTAAGTGCAACGATTGCATTTGTTATAAGTTTTGTTCACAATACATTCTTGAAACGCGTATAACGAAGACGTTATTTCTGTTACGTACATTTCGTACTCTGTTGTGTTTTGAATTTTTTTTACTCTGAGAAAATCGTAGATTATTTGCCAGTTGATAAAGAGATATATATTTCTTTTTCTTTATAATTTCGCATATGAATTACGTTATAGCCTTCATTTCACTTGAACATTATCACATAAAAGATCTAAGGCAATATAAGATATATGTCATAGTTTTAAAACATCTGGTCTTTGCGATTCGCGATTGCGTTTAAGAATACTGCTTAATAGTATGTCATTGTCGATGATATTTCATAGTGTAAAGTCATCTGTAAATTTGATACCATAGGCCTACATTAAAGTAGCTCACTGATCACATTTACAATACATTTACATAAAGGTTCAAACCTTCTTAATAACTATCCTTGAAAAAAATAAACGCTTAAAAAGCAACACTACCTTTTGTACAATTCTTTCCGTAAAAGCAGGAAGTTAATGCTCGACTTACCCCCACCGTATGTGGATAGGTGAACGTTAAACGTCGAAGCACGCGATTGTTACATGTATTTTATGTACTTTCCATATACATACATACATTTTTTAAGCATTTATATAGCGTTAAATTTAATATACACTACCCTTTTTTCTAGTTACTCAGATCCATAGCAGACGTATAGCTTTCACTCACCGCATTTTACACAAGACCGTGTTTTACACATTATTTAGGACTAGTTAGTTGTTGAAGTGACGTTGAAATTGGACTTAATATCTCCGGACATACATGCAAATATAATCGTGAACAGATGAAGTGAGATTCCATTTTTTGTATTGTTATTATTCTTGCAGAACTTCATTAAGCCTTAATCCACTGTTTTACATATTCAAGTGCACCCAGAAGAATTTTTTTCTCGGTCACTCGTAGCTGAATTGCTGATTTTCTTATTTGTGGTAACGTCGTTTCGAGTAATTGCAAATCTTCCTGTGCGGCAAAATATTTCAAACCGTTATACAATATGAGAAGTATTTAACTTTGAAAATTCAAGACTTTAAATTCAGTTAAGACACAAGTTGTTGAAATCATTGGCTAATGTATGTTGAAACAGAAAAATAATTTCATATTTGAACTGACCTGCAGCGTCGTAGGATAATTGGCGATCAACAGTTGCAGTCTCGTAAGCAAGAATTTCCTTACGTTTTCTTCAACAGCGGTTTCCAAAGCGCAATCTATGTGCATCAAATCGAATACTTTGTCGGACTGAAGCCAGTGTGTAAGCTCCGCCTTCCTCATACTGAACACGCGAAGGAAGGCCAAAAGTAAGTCGGAAATCGGTTCCGTGCCCGGTTTCAGAAGAAACTCCCCGACCGAGGGTAAGTCCAGCTTATCCAGCAATTCTGTTCGTTCTTTCTGAAGCGAGTCGGCTTTACTGATGCCTAACCGTAATTTAAAACCATCCTAAAAGTGCACAAATACAATAAAAAATGAATACATTAAAAACAAGAGAGATGTAGACTAAAAAAGCAACACAGTTTCAACTACAAAAAGATTAACGATACCTGCTTATTGTCCATGTACACGAAACCTGAATGCACGAAAAAATCAGAATTCGTTCTCCTGCCGTAACTTATGAATATTTGCTCCCCAGTCTTAAAATTCCGCAAAGCGTAACATTCGCAGCAGTTGGAAGTCGTATTAAAGTTTGTGGTGATCTAGAGTATAAAAATTTCACGTATATTAAACACGCGTGTAAATAGGCTGTAAGAAATTTGATTACTATTCCCGATGACCTACTCTTCCTTCCTCGTGGTTGCATATATCCCACATTGGAATTAAAGCATGAATTACGCGCGAACCATCCTCGCTAGGAATCAAATTTTGCCTCGTCATAACGGTGGAAACTGCCCAGCTGAAATAAAAAAACAAGTACAATCGTAAAGAAGGGTGCGTTATACAAGTTTGTAATTTCAAGTAAAGTACAATAGGTACGACTGTAATGAAATTCCAGTGAACTAAATACGCAGGAGGAGAACGATTTTACATAAATTTCGAGTAGTTCCGTGTCACCGGAAGTCTGTCGTAAAAGTTCTTTACGGATCGAGACTCTGTACATATGGTCAGTATTTTAATTATCTAGCGAAATAAGGATAAAGCGTAAAAGCGTGAAAGCAACTCTCGCCTTCGGGATGAGAATAGCAAAAAGAGGGAGAAGAAAGGAAGATGGTAGACCTGTGGGACCTGCTTTTCGGCCAAGAACTTGACCCAGAAAACGGGTAATGGTATCGTCGGACGATCCGACTGGCCTGTTCCCAAATGGTCGATTCCTCGGACTTTCTCTCTCCTCTGCGGGAAATCGCGCCGATATCTCACGGCTCTACGCTTCTTGCGCTCCTCGTAATCTCACGTGCTCAGCCGGGAGCACAATGCATAATGCTGGCTTACGTTTGCCTTCTGTCACGCACAGATACAATTAAACGTTCTCCGTCGGAAGTAAGAGAAACTCCTAATTTACGCGGCTATGCCGATTGTCAAGCATACTCGAATGAAAGAATTCCTGTCTTTCACTCGAGGACGATACCCGTATTAATGATTCTTTACCGAAAGGACTATTCCAATCGTGAAACGCGGTAAAAGACTTCCGGTCGGATGTGCAAGACTTTTGATCATATTCGGATACCCTCATAGAATTTCCAATAGATCCAGGGAAAGTTAATTTTATTTACTTTTCAAGCGCGGTACTTATTTCCGTGCTTGGACTACTAGAATAACCGTTGCTAACGGAACGAATCAACCATGACGGTGGAGTTTGAGCATCGAAACCGAAAAGCTGAAATTATGAATGAAAGTAGGGAGTTCGGTAAAAGGTATAATTTAATCTTCTTATACGGTATAACGCCGTTGCTCCGCGTCTATTGGAGATCGAAATAAAATGACTGGGACTCATGAAAGTACGAACGCGTGTGAAAGTCCCGCTCGTCTTCTCTCATTTGCGACGCGACGCAGCACGAGTCTTCCTCGATTTTCTACATGGCCCGAGACTCACAATCAGCGAAGTCACAGCGAGCGAGAGACCTTGCAAAAAGGAAGGAGACCAACAGACATCGTCGTTTTCTTTCCACGGCATACACTGTCGCCGTTCGCTAGTTTACTTGCACTCGCATCGACCATTCCATCGACTCGGAGATTCCATTTCCCCGTGAAATTAATGAACTCAAATGGATCAATCTAATTACGTATTAAATACTTACATTTTAACAATATATTTGAAACATTTTAGCAACGAATTCGTAGATCATGAAGTCTTTATCTACCTTTTTTAGAAATCTATTTCTTTATCAACGCGGAAATTTCATGGAAAGCTGATCGAAGCTGACGAACATTACGACTGCAAATTCAATGAACTTTTATTACGCTTGCTCATTAATTCTTTCGTGCTACGTTATTGCAGTTCAAGCGAAAATATTCTTATCGTTTCGTCGTTTCGTCGTTTCATATTCGTAATTGCGCCGCTTCCTGTTTCCTTTCGTCGCAATTCTATCCTTGTTTTCGTTTCTCGAGGAACACAATTTTGCGTCGTCGAATCAGGAAGTTCAGCGCCCGTTGGCTTCCTTATAAAGATTGAAACCCTTCAATTTCCGCGCGTACGCGCACACATTCCTGTCAGGCACTCTTCACATTAGTAGAAAGTGTGAGGTACCAGAAGTACCGCTGGACATACGAGTTTCATCTCGGAATCAGTTACGTACTACTAATTACGTATAAGTTAATAAATGTCTCAATTCAGTTCAGTAACCATTCAAAATGATCTTGACCATATACAAAAAAGTCATGAATAAAAATACGAATTAAACGGCGCAATGTCATAAACAGATTCATCCTCATTCATGGCTGATAACATTTTTATTGAAATTCTTTGATCATCGCGTTAATTGCTGGGTGTCAGAAATTCGTTTGAAAACCATTAGAATCTATCCTTGGGTTTCTCCACGTGCGTAGAAAACGCGTCGAGATGAGTGAGTGCAATGTCTCCACAGATGCAACTTGCGGATGTATGCACCCACGAGTGCGCGTGGGAAGGTCGTGCGATGAATCGAAGATCGTGAGATATCCGTCGTGCGCACTTTCTACCGGATAGCTCAGCGACTGCGATCTTGAAATCGAATACAAAACCTCGGCATTACGTTGAAATTACCAACGCCGTTCGTCATCCACCTTTGATGGAACATCAGCGCTACGTCGTTGCAACGACGCGATAAATCGCCCGACCGTTTCGAAAGCGCTAATATTTTTTCCAGAAATATATCGCGTACTCGGCTGAAGTACAGTGTTGGGGGACCACGGAAAATCTGACACGTTTCATCGGCAACTTTCTAATCGTTTTTAGCGATAGTTCGATACATTTACTAGCAACTAATGACATCAAACGACTATTCTAACACTGGAGAAACTAACATTAGGCTTTTCGAAAAATTAGACGATTCTTGCATTAATTTGTGTTATTGATAAATGAAGACAAATGCAGTGAATTTTCTTTGTATGTTCCCACAGCACAGCTGATGTACTTATAACTAACGTGAATACCTTTACACCAGAAAAGAGATACGAACGGTGAAATCGACTGAACACTAGATTAAAACCAGTTTTTTGAAAGAATCCCATGAGGAAGTCGAAATTCTCAAGTAGATAAAATATTTAATAAAATCTAGAAAAAGTATGCAACAAGAGTATATAAATCGACGATTCAGTTTGGAACTCGACAATCGAAACAATAATATAAACCAACACTGAATATCTATTTCGTAATGTGCACAGAAAGAGATTAAAAATACGTGTAGGAAACGTGTTGGTTCAGGGGACGAGGAAAGGAAAATTTTGGAAAAGGGCAAAGGGGGGTCGTTTTGCCAAATTTCGCGTTTCCTGTAAATCGCTCGAACAGATCGAACCCAATCTCCCGGCTCTCGATGAGCGAAGACACCGTGTGTGCGCGGCTGTTTACTTCAGCAGCATTTAGTAGAAGAATCCTCTCGAGTTTCACCGACTTACTTAGGAGCGCGCGCGGAGAAAACTCCGTCAGTTCGCGAGAGAGCGATTTGCCGAGCATAGCAAGAGCCGCTCCTGTGCACGACGAGAGTTTAACGCGAACAGTAAAACATTGTTCGCCCGTGATCAGCAACGACGTTGACGGAATAACAACGGCATTGGAAAATGTTCTGCAAGAACTGGAGTGTCGAGAGAAGGAAGAAGACCTAGGTGTAGGGCCGCAAGGATCGAGAAAAATTTATAAGCCAAGTGTCCGCCGGTCAATGGTTGGCCAGTTAGTCGTGACGGATGATCAAGTTGACCGGCTGTGGAAAAAGTGATGCGGATAGGTCATTCTGTAAACCGTGGAAATTAGAAATCCTTGCCAGTTTGTGGGACAAGTGCGACAAAATTGTCGCTGGATATTCACAACTTTATGAACCTCGAGGAGATTTCCAGCTTCTGCAATCGCAAGAACGCGATATTCCTTTTCCTGTGCATAGCCGTTGCCTGGGTGCACTTTTCCGAAAGAAACGAAGAACAGGATTTTCGATACGCGGAGACCGAAGTATCCGGGGCTCAAATCTTGCTAAACGATACAACGAAGAAGACAAAAACGTGGACAGAAGGATCGTACAACGACGTCATACCTAACATTGCGATTAACAGCTGATGCAATTCTCGTCAATGTTTAATCGTTAAATTATAGGTTGTAACAGATATTATAAAATAGATTCAGGAGTTATACAACTATTATAAATATCTGCTGGAGAAGTCGTTATATAATTGGCGCGGCTCTACTGAAACAAGAATATGCTGAGGATCTTCAGAGGCTCGGCCATAATGTGGAAGACGTTCTATCTGTTAGCGCTGATCAGCACGCTCGATTTCCCTCTTGCGATTCATGCGGATGATGAACCGATCGAACCGCGAGCGGAGTTTCTCAAACGGAACGAGGGCCGCAAGTCTTCGGTAAGTGCACAACTAACCAGCCCATCGATTTCCATTTCATCGATTCTCCCGACAGTCCGATCTATCGAGCCGTTGTGGGAAATCCAATTGCAACAGTCACGGATATTTTATTCCCTCTCGCGGTTCTTACTTTCGCGGGAACCGTAAAGCCGAGCTCGCGCTTCTGCCTCTGCACCCGTAGAAAGCCTTTCATAACGACTTCCTGCAGAGACGATTTTTAATTAGTCCTCGGTAATTTGCCTCACGAGTCGTTAACCATTCCATCGGGCTTTTCCGGAAATGTGACGAAGTTTCAACGAACTCATACGGCCACACGAATTCATAATTACAACAGTATTCGTTATCTGCAGTTATAAATTTACTGATGGAAAAGGAACGAGTCGTGGAACGATCACAAATTGAATTATGGTCAATCCAGCGTAATTAGTTCTTTATTAATAGACGATAGGTCGTCGTACATTTATTCTTTATGGTTTCTCCTTAAAATTCAAAATTTTCGGAGCGTGAAAATGTAAAGTTAGAAACCGAAATTCCTTGTGCTCGTATTTATGGCTTTTGATGCTGTTTTTCGCATCACTTCTGGCGCTCGTAAATCCACCAAAAATAACGGAAGGTCGATGCAACGAGGAAACCGTGCATTTGAAACGCAGTACTCGACCCACGAGGGAAAGAGAAAGCTGTGCACTGTTCACAGAAAGTTCGAGAGAAGGTTTACGACAGTTTCGTCGCATTCCTTTTGCGATGATTTGCAAATCAACTACATATGTAAATCGGAAACTAACATAAGCGCAAAGTCATGCAGTGACTACATCCATACGGACGCAGGAAGACCAATCTCAATGGAATCCTTATTAAGGATCTTACCAAAATAGTTAAATCTAGAGTTTAACACTTCCTCGGCCACAAAAGGATAACTTCGTGTATATCGGTATTTCCTAGATTCGTTTTCCTCATTAGTTCATTCCTTCATTAGTTTCAGTCACGCGATTTTGAAGAATGATCTGCACGCACGGAAACGCAAAGGTTTCGTATTTTGATCCCCCCGAGGATTGCGAAATATCCTGTACGACGAATCCCCGCTAATTTGCTGTAAAAAGAAAAAACGAACGGTATGGTTGGCACGTTCTTTCCGAGATGAGAATCGCATTCTCTTCTCTTCTCGGGCGCGGTAATGAACGCAAGACGATGGCGTTCGTTCTACGCGGCGCTGATTTTCTCTCGTTCTCACGGGGGCAGGACTTCGTTGCGAAAGTAAAAGCTGGAGACCGTCGTCCCATCGTTGTCATTCTCCTACCACCTCCCCGCTAATTACGACAAAAAAAGGGCTCGATGAAAGACGACTAATGCGCCGGAAGTGCCTCAGGTTTTCTCGATCCATCGAAGCGGAGGTGCGAAAACTCAGGGTCGAACGCGTCCACCTCCTTTTCATGCACTTCGATCGCCGTCCTTGCGTATTGTGCAATTCCCTGGCTTTCCTTTTTTATGGTCGTTGAACTCCGATTCGTTGTTTACATTTCTGCAGGTCATTTAACAGTCGATAAACCGAATCCCGGCCGAGGAATTGGAGTTTAACGCTGATTTGTCTAATTATGCCTCGTTATGTCCTCGCTATAAGCAGCTAGGAAGACAGTAGGGTAAAATTCTCGGGCATCGGCCAATAATAAAGTTGCATAAAATTCTGGGAGTTACATTAGAAACTATATTGTAAACCACCAATCACTTCCTATATGACGTTCAGTGGAAATCAATCTTTCTGTATACTTGATTCATCCTCTTTTATTATTTTGTTTTAATAGCCGGAAGTTCATAGGACTCTGGGAACGTACGACGGACTGGATTCTGAAGACGACTACCGGCAACCATCGAGTCAGAAGGAAATTCTTCATGGACGACCTTACGAGAAAGAACGAGAAGCAACGCGTCCACGACCTTACAGTCGGGAAACCGAAGTATTTCGTCGACGACCTTACGAGCGGGAAAACGAACATCCTGCACTAATCGGCAAGTGGAGGAACAATGGCGAAGCTCTTGAGCCAGAATGGCGAGACGGAGATTCCATGCCCCTCTACCCTTTCGCTCACTTCTCTGGCTCACGCTCAAACGATGACAAAGGGGACACTGATTACGAATCACACGAAGACGATGACATTATTGAACCCCGCTATCGCGTATCTAACAATCGCTACATTCGTTTACGACCAGACAACGATAAATTATTTCCGGAAAACGACGAGTACGAAGATAAAGGATTACCTAGGAAGAGTGAACAAAACCGTGACCCAGAACGCAGGGTAAATAATAAATTAAAAACAACTTTAGACTTAGCAGAGGTAGCTGCTGGTTCTCGAGAAACGGATAAGGATCGTTCTCAAGGTACGAGGACAAAATACGACAAGGAACAGGTAGCTTCGATGAGGTACAGAGAGGCTTTTCAAATGTCCTCCAATGCATACGAGCAAGAGTTGAACGACGAAGAGTACCTGAAACCTCGGCCAAGGAAACGACGACCGCCGCAAAATTACGAATTCGCTCTTGCGGCTAATGAAGCGGCTACGAGAGAAAGAAACTCCTCTCCCCGGCCTTTGATACACCTCAGTGGTCAAGGAGACACTTCTTCAACTACGACGATGGACCCAGCACGTAAGAAGAACGTCCTTCGTAGGAGACTCTCGGAAAATGCACTGGAATTGAAGTCCCTCCTGAAAATGCAACAGGAAGAGGGACTCAGTCTGTCGGAAATTCTGCAACGCAGAAATCTTACGCTACACGACCTCTTGAAGGGAAAAGCAGATGTCATCAGCGTCCTGAAGTCGAAGGATATGGACGAAACTCTGGAGGATATAGAAGAAGTCTCCAAGGCCATGTCTCATTCTCTAATGAAGTTGGCTGTCACCGAAAACCCGAAAAGAACAATCACGGCACTTCCGGAGGAATTCAAGAAATCAGAAACGCATTACCGGGTCAATTTATCCATTGGACCCAAAGTTACGAAACAAACAGTGATTCTACAGGTGGAATCTACGACCATACAATCGAACAATTCGAATGATGTAGAGTCAGCCGGATTACCTCTGAACAGCGAAAGTGCTTTAGCAACGAAAACAGTTTTAATTACCTTGAAACCACCCGTCACGGATAATCGCGGTACGATGAAAGTCTTTTCGACAAGTACACCTACGCTGGTTACAGAACAGTTCATGAAGGATGATAATAAAACGAAATCAAAAAACATCGTCAAATCCGAAACCGATAATCTCGACGAAGATGAGATCATGGAGTTCTCAGATTTTCCAGGTTTTAAGAAAACGAAGAGCAATTCAGTGGCTTCTGATTGGGCAGACGTAGTTATCGAGCAAAGGACGGTTGGTAGAGTTGAATTGCAGGACGATGAAGAAGATACAGGATCAACGTTAAGTATAGAACATATTTTAAGTCCAACAGAACAGCCGATTACTAATGAAAGTAATGACAATAACGTACAAAATAAACATCCTACTCTTATCGATGACTTCCCAGCCAATGAATTCAATGAATTTTCGGAAATCGAATACCTAAATGACTCTCCGTCAGAAATCTTAGAAGAAGATAAAAGTGTGACAAATGCTACAAGCGCTGCAAACATACCCAAGGTCAGTCGTGATGAGAAACATATGGATGAAAGTTCGTTGGAAAATCATAAAACTGAAGTTTCGGACACTAAAGTTTACGACGATATTTTGTCGGAAATAGAGCCTGAAGCTCGAGCAGAAATTTTCGAATTGTTCGCTTCTAGTTCAAGTGGCAAGAGATTGGAACGACTTTTAAAGTCACGAAACATGAGTCTCGAAGAGCTCATAGCCCTGCGGCAAAGAGGATCAAGTAAAGTGCACTTGGCCGACGTATCTCGCTTAAGAGAACAGATACAAAAATCCCCAAGAACAGAAAATGACCACTCCAATAACGAAGAATTAGAACGCAACGAAGGCAAAGAATTTAAAGGTGAAACGGTCAACGAAAACAGTTCGAACGTAGAAACAGATAAAACGACAAACACGGCTGAAGGAGATCCCGATAAATTTAGAACCGAAACATTCTTTGATACACATATGAAAGATAACTCAATGTTGAAGTTATTTGATCTGTTTAACGATGAAAGAAGTACCGAAAATCCTCATGTGGTAACTTTCCGTACGAAAGAACAAAAAAAAGACCTTGAGCTAGAAAATAGGAAAGAAAATACTCTTCAAAGAGTGGAGATCCTTGATTTACTGACTACGTTCGCCTCTTTACCGTTTGGCAAAGATGAGTACCTTAATTCTGCCACTGAGTATGCGGATTATGCCGATTTGGGTGAAAGAAAGCTGCCATCAAAAGACGACGAAATACGCATAGTATTCCCAAAAAATATTGATAATTCCAGACAAAGCAGAACTCAGTCCTTAGACTTAACACAGACGGTATTCGAAGAAGATTTTGTCAACAAGGTCCCATCGTTTATCGACATGGAAACAATTTCCGGATCATCCCAAGGCGGGGATGATGCGAATATCACGAGCAATGAGAAAAAAGATCTCTCGAGAATAAAACCAAGCATCATTGCGAGTGGTGCGATCCTCGGAGTGACACTCGTTGTTTTCCTGGCCATTCTGATTGCCTGCAGAGTACGTCAAAAGCAAAAATACACGTACAGCAATACGTTTTCCAGGGCCGTGTTTCAGGGACCAGTGATGGCCGCAAGGAAGCTGTCGAATTCCAGCACTCTTAGTACAGTAATGGTCAACGTTATTTCTACTTCTACCGCCAAGAGGTCGGATAAGAACAATGGAATGGACGACGCGGATGAATTCGAACCCAAAAGTGACATCGACAATGATTCGTTAGACGCGAACGATAGCTGGGAGACTATCCCCGACTACTTGAAATGAATCATTAAACGCGATTGTAACATTCATGCGTCTTAATTTAAAACTATCGATTCGAAGCTGGCAGATTTTACGAAGCTAACAAGAAGATAAATAAACACTTATAGAACAAGTAGTGGATATTTGATATAACAACCCTAGACTTTTTAACTGATATCTCAGAATAATTGAGTAAAGTTAAGAATTGTCAATTACAGTATACGCTATAAAGAATCGGTTTCTAGAATCTGTCAGCGTGGTTTTAAAACTGCCAGTATTTGACTCGCTTGCAATTACGAGCAAACTGTACTCTGAAGGCTGATTATATGTACCTTAAGTCCCATACCACATATCAAGGACGTCGGATAATCTGTTAATCCGAGATCTGTATTATTCTACAACTTTCTCATGTCTTTAAGAGAACATAGCTACAACTATAATATAACTGCAGTGGTGTGCAGGCAAAAATTTAAACTATGTAGTTTCGATGACTACCTCTAACGATGTGATCGTAAAATTTTTCTCCCGCGTTGTATTACAAGAAAAAATAGTTGCACATCATTCAGCAAAATTAAAGTTTTAAATTTAAGCCAACTTAGGATAGGATATTTATTTATCGACCCTTACGAGTAAATATAAGCTGGATTTTGTACAAAAAAAGACATATGCTGTATGGTTTATTTAATTACTATCCTAATCTACCCGCTACATAGTTACTTACCAGTACAATTCAAAGGTGAAAACGTCCCTGAGTGCTACCGACACGGGATTGTTGTTGTTCTGAAATATTCGACTAAAATAGGAATACTGTCTCACGATATTCCGACATTGCTTCAAAGCAGCTTCTGCAAAAGACAAATATCACAACAATAGATGAGAATAAACATTTTGTTTCCTTATGCAAACATTATTTACATTAGATTATAAATATTTTTGTAAGTATCTAGAATCCAACTTTGCTCTTAGTTACCTAATGTAGGACTGCCTTTAAGTTCAATCATGTCTGCAGCAGTCATGTACAACACTGTAGTATAACTAATGGGTAGAATATCCAGATATGGTTTCCACTTAGAATTCTCTTTATATCTTTCAACCAAAAGGGCAATGGCTAATGCTACCTGTGGCATGTGCTGAACCAAGGGATCATTTTGTAGTGAGGTAAGCTCTGGAGCAGCTGTTTCAACACTGAAGATTAATTTTCTTGGTATTTCCAACATCAGCTGATCCTCTGCAAAGTCATGCTCTGCTCGTAACCCAAGGTCATATCCTGAGATCTCTGCAATGCTTGCACCATCCACATTTGCTCCATTTTCTTTCAACCATGTCATAAATTTTCCAATCCCCTGGGACCGCTTAGATGATTCTGTCTTCATTTCCTCAAGGCATTTAACCTTTTCCAATACTTCCCAAATCTCGGTATAGTTGTCCCATAGCTGAGTCACGTGTACTGGATTGCTGCTCACTATACATTTAAATATAGCAATACAATATCTGATAATTTCCTAGAGTTTATTGATCAGTATCAGAGATACATAAGTCATCCAACCTTCAGTTATATTTTAACTACAATTTAACTACCATTTTTAACATGCTAATTAATCTAAATAAAAGTCAGTGCTTTGATAAAAAATAATTAATACATTTAAAGAAACACCTCTAAAAATATCACAGTAACCTATTTATAACACTGAAAACTATATGAAATATAAAATATGCACAGAATGATGAATGTATAGTAAAAAAACTCTTTTTTTAATTTAAAATGCTTGCACAGTGAAGAACATTGCTTTAGTCGTAGAACGAGGTTAAAAAATTTGGTTTTTGTAGAGACGTTGATTAGAAGGCTACATTTAGAAATAAAATCCTACGTACGCTGAAAGAGTTTCTCACGTAGAGCATTAATCTCGTTTCTCTTCGCCAAGGATACGTGCCTTTGATGAAGACCCTGTTGTTTACCTTTCGCGGATGCATGAGACTTCCTTCTGCCCATTTTTGTACTATCTCACGACACTATCGCGACTGGTCACGGCATACAGATGCATTATAATACGAGGCGCGAGGCGACGATACACAGGATTACGCGTTTTTGACCGTAACGAAAATAGAACGGCACGAAGGGTACAGTAACTGCCGAAATCCCGGTAACATAACCTCCAAACTCCTAACTGACATATCCCTAACGTTGTCCGCACGCTCGCAATGTAACCTCAAGCCCCTTTCGTTATGCACTTTTTATTGATTTTCGATTTCAGCCAGGGGTCACCTACTTTCGAGCGTGCTCACCCGTTCGGACATTTCGGGACGAGCTCTTTTTGATTTTCAATATTATTTAAAATTATTCGAGATGTAAAAATAACTATACCGCCAAGAACGTTGCACGGATAACTACCGACAGAAATTCCAAAAAATTTGTATAAAAGCTCCGAACATCCGTGATTAAACCAAACGTTCAAATTCTCTTAGTCCATTTCTAGAACTCCTTATAAATTTCTTACACGCGAAATGAAGTTCTATTTCAAAATTTTTTATCCAACATTTCTCTATGGATTTGTAACTGTACTTCATTCATAAGTTGGTAGATTCCTAAAAAATACAGGAATGTCGGAGCAACATTCAAGGATGAAATAAACCGCATAACATTCTAACTGTACTGTTTATCACGGAGAATGGTTTATAATTAGAAAAAACATAACCCAAAAATTTGGATGAAGGGATTTCTTCTATTTCTATTGAATGTATGATAAAAGCAGTCCATTTCAAATGATAGTAATATCAATGTTCTGCAGTTTAAAATAAAAAAGACATATTTTTATTCACCATCTTATCAACTAGGAGCACATTTGATAAATCTCCTTATAGTTGACCACTTACTGTGTTTATTTATAACTAAAATGTACTATAGTAAAACAGTGATTATATGTATTTTCGCGCTGCAAAGTATTGAAAAAAGATAGCACAAAGTTCCTTTTTACAAAAGTAACCCAATCATCAAAATGTATTAAAGAATAACAACAAAGGGCTCAACTTGCAACGCCGTCGTAATTTAAGTCTATATCTAAAAAGGTTTAAAAAATATAATCTAAAAATTGTGTATGCTGTATCAGCTATGCACGTACAATTTCAACATATACGAAGTTCATAACATAGTTTCTGTACACATTTTCCAATTATTATCATAGTAGAAAATATAATTCTTTACCATTTTTTATACATTTTTCCTCGACGTTCGGTTAATAGCGGGTAACAAAAGCACAGGTGAAAGAATCAGATCTCGCTACAAGGAATCAAGTTTTTGGAATACATGTCAACTTACAATAGTTAAACACTTTGTATTTAATACAAATTGATCGCTCAATCTTTGTAACCTTACATTTGATCATGCTGTATGCAAAAGATTGTTATTTATATTACACGTTCTAGAATATTACTCCACAAATTCTCCATGGCTTCTTTGCAGCGAGAAACTCGTACTGTAAATATCAAAGATACACGTGTAGCCACAATAATAATATCATTATTTTATACAACCTAACATCTATATAGAGCCATAGAGACCACATGATTCAGATTTCTTGCTAATTAATGCAAATTCAGTATCATATTGTAATAATGAAAAAAAATATAACTCTGCTCGACTGAATTTCACCCAGGAAGTTCTATTTGCCAAGATTAACCAAAAATAACTTTCAGTTTGCCTTTAATCGCCCCTTATCGTCCCGCTTTACAAGGCATTTATTTCTTCGGAAATACATATGGGAACATGAAGGCTTTTGTATGCAATTTAGCTGTATATCGACAACGTAGGTACACGTTACAGCAGTTTTCATATACTACAGAATCTAAGGATATTTGGGCAGAAATGAAACATGCATGACCAAACTTTTATACGTTTAAACAAGTCTGTCATGGTTTACGGTTCGTTGACTTTCATAAGCGAAATAATCCGTGATAACACTTATGGTCCCGTAATTCTTTTATTCTAAATTCTGAGATAGATGACACAGTAATATAGTCGCTGTACAGTGTACCAATACGTCGCACATAAAACAGTCATTCAAGACTATAGAACAGATATTCCATAAATATATAAATTACTTTCTAAGTCACAAACACTAGAGTAAGTTGTGCTGATACTATCTTAGAATCAAATTTACAATGTCCGTTCATGTGTCACCATTATCCATTATAAAGTTTATATTCACGCACATTTCACCTCATATTCCTCTACTGCGTAGCAGTATCCGAAATGCTCTGTCGCCACGTTGCGTGAAATGGAATCTTCAGAATTTTAACTCTTGTCTTCGGTAACGCAGTCAAGAGAAGCTTTTGCAATTGTGGTAACGGTAAGATATCTACCTGGGGGCTCGTCAAGTTTGGTTGTTGCTTATCTTCACCTGTAAAATGGGAGAAAAAGAATAAAAATTTGAGCCCTCAAAAACCTATAGAACGAAAAGAAACACTCGCAGATACTTTACCTTTTTGATTGTCATTTTCATCCTCGACATCTTCGATTAATTTTAAACACGGTACCGGCTTCAGTACAGGTATAGAATCGCCAGTAACCTGTTTATTCATTAGGTTGCATTGATCAACAAATAATTCGGTGACTCTAAGGAGTTCAAGTGTCACACCCCACACAAAGTGAGTTAGATTATTTGACAACTCGGTAACACCGCCCAAAACCATGTTATTCGACGTTGCAGACTGAGATATGTAAGTTGGTATAATCAACAGCCTTTTAATGTTCTTACAATTAGCAAGACATTTGTCAAAGCCATTCTTAACGTCAAAATTAACCAACTCCATTTGACTGAGATTTTCCAACTTGGAAATTCCTTCAAGAATGTCAAATGTACAACAAGAACCTTGACCTTTTTCCAGTCTTAAACGTTCAAGTTTGTGTAATTTGATTAAAATCGTTGTACCAAACTTATCTGGAAAATCGGAGCACTCTCCTAATTCCAATGTTTCCAAATTGACTAAAGTTTGTACAACATCAATTTTCTTCTTTCCCAGCTCTTTAACTGACGTCAAACTCTGTAATCCCAAAATCGTATTAGCTTTCATTCAATAAACGGATTTCGGAAATTTTCGTGGTGTAACTTACCAGTTGCGTCAACTGTGTTAAGTCTTGTAACGGAGACAAATCGTCCTGCAAGGACATTCCGCTTATAGCTTTGAGCCTCAATTCTTGACACCGTTTAAGATTTCCGACAGATTCCAGATTCAAGGAGTCACATTTTATCGACATTGCACTGAGAACCTCCAATTGCGGACAGCTTTTAATAACCTCCTCGACTACCATAACTGGACAACGGCACAACTCTAATTTGACGAGACTAGTTACGCGTGGTATCACCGATAAAAATTTTCTCCAAATGTTATCCGATTCCCCTGCCACTAGCATCTTCCTGAGATCTAGATATTGGGTACCACGTCTCTGTAGCGTGTCCGCAAGGCCGTCCCAATCCGTTACTTGGCTGTTCTTCATGCGTACGGTCTTCCACAAAGACGGATGTGCTGCTAAATCCCGCCACATTTTACAGACTCTAGCTGCCCTAAGCAGCTCTTGAACTTTGAGATACCGAAATATACGTAGCAAGGCGTGATAACCAGCACTGACTGACTCCATAAAATGTTGTTGTTGGTCGGATTCTTGTTGATTTTGCTTCCTTCTGGAAAAACCATTTAAATACATTATTTAAACCGAGCTGATCTTATTTCGTTTCTGTCAGCAAATAAGTCTTATTGCCGAATAGTCCTTTATAACTATGATACCTCTATGACTAAGAGGAAAGTAATTTTGGTTCATACAAGCAATTTTTAAAGAGGCTTTCAAAAGACCAATGAGTCACAACAATATCAATACAGCATACTATGTCATAGAAATATAAAGTCATTTCTTAAAAACCTCTAAAAAAATCATAGATTGTCAATTAAATAGATAGTGGTACACATATAAGATGCTGATGATATATGAAAAATAAGCAAAAAACGTGAAGAGGGATATGGGATAATGATTAAGGATTTATGGAGATTTATAGGAAAACGCACTAAGAGTGTATAGTGTTTCAGCTCGCACATGTCATTATATCTGTAAATATAAAAAGTAAAAATGAATTAGATTTATCCACTGAAGCACTTATCAGTAACTCGATCTATAATTGTAGCATTAATGTAAGAAATGAAAGTAACTTTTGGATTATCACTTCCGCATGTTAGTATAATATAAATGTTGTTTTACTTTGATACTACAATTACAGAAATCCCGCAAGGATATTTTTGAAGTTTGTTTGTTTTTTACAAATTTGGCCGCATATCTAAGAAGCTAAGGCAGTGTGCTTCGATTACAAGACAAAATCAAATTCATTTTTTCTATTGGAACTTTTATATTTCCAAATATAAGGAACATAAGTATATATTGCATTTACAAGATATTACGAGCGATCGTCCGATTCCTCATTAACTAAGAAAGTGTAATGTTTTCATTTGTAATATCAATGAAACAGTAAAAATCTTCAACGTATATTCTGATCTTCTTTTCAAGACTCCTAAACACGATAATCGTGATACTTGATAATTAAATCCTGACTTAATGGACTACATTAAAACAAGCGCCGCTGTTTACGGCAGTAAAGGAAAATTAGTTTTGTAAATACAATATGTACAAAGCAACTGCCAAAACCTCAAAAGAGAGTTGCCTCAATTTAGAAATTGTTTTCGAAAAGAGGATTCAAAGAAATAAATGAAGAATAATCCCGAAGTGTGTCAAAGACAAACACTTACTTGCTGTTTACATGTACAATACCCTGAATAACTGGCTGCACTTCCTGTAAGTCTGCTTTAGGCGTATCACTATGTATCGATTCAATATTTATCGCACTTAACGCAGATTGCGGACTGATAGATTTATTGTCGACAGAACTATGATCCGTATCATTATTCGCCTCTATAGGTACAGCTGTAGCAATTTCTTCCTTAAAGGATTCTTCCTCTAGCACAGATATGTCCATAGCATCTGCTTTGACTATATTATTATGACCCTCGTTTGTTTCCTCGGCTAGTGCAGCCGGTGTTGAAGGCATGCAATGTAATATATCATTTTCGACTTCTTCACTAATGGACTTATCATCTACGTCTTTGGCGGTTAAACACTTTGATACAGAACTTACAGAGTTTTCTAGAATATTTGATATATCGGTAAACGAGCCATCCTGAAGAACAGGTGGTTTATCACCTATCTTATCTGACTTTACTGTTATAGCTGGCTGTACGGCCATAGCATTATTTTTTGGCACAACGATGTACCTCTTGCCAGCCATTACAGCAATATTTTGAGCTGGTTTAGGAATCGTCCCGTCTGGACTTTGAAGAAATTCATTTTCTGGTTGTGCGAACCAGGTTCCTTCCTTTTTATCTACAGTCGTAGACGAATACGAAATTGATGATTTAAACTGTTTCGCAGTACTTCGGGACGGTGATTCTGTAGCATCAGATTTTGGAATTCTTTGTAGTTTCGGAGGAGTCATATTTACTTGATGTTTCGGTTTACTACCTTGAGATCCTATCATACTAATTGGTATTAGCGGAGGAGGTGTTAATGACGGATTCATTGATTGATTCTGTTGTTCATCGGTAGTTTCTTGCCGGCAATTCTACAACATACGCGACTTTACTTTCTCATCCGATTTTTTCCATCTTAAAATATAAATATTTACACTGTACGACAAGAACGAGGTTTCCGAAAAGCCGTGAAACGTACCTTACAGACGTATTCGTCACTACCCGTTAATTCTGATCCGCCAACACATTCAGGATGATATAAGCAAAGGCATACACGACATTGCAAGCTTGGAATCAATCCCATACTCGTTGAACATCGTATACTGCATGGTTCTTGAACTTTGGGCCTGCAAGACGTGCGTTGGTTCGGGAAAGGAAGAAGGAATATAAAAAATAAGGTATATATAAAGGATTTGTGGATCAGAAAAGGATATGGGAACAAATGTTGACATGAAAATTATAGAAGGGAACAAGTTTCATAAGTTTAAGAACGAAGTGTTTAGCCCCGAGCAGAATAGCTTTGTACAGTTCTCTTTGAACTGTTTGAAATGAAAGAATTGTCATATTAAACACATTAAGGGGCGAAACCCATTTCGGAATTTCACGAAGGCGTGTGAAATATAATTCTTTGAAACGTAGGTGGGTCTTATACAGTCTCAAATTAAGTCTAATTATTTCACAGCTCTTAAAATACGGATGTTTTACGCCAATTCGGTGGCTCAGTCACTTCATCCTCGTTAAAGCATTTGTGTAACTAAGAGCAATATCCTTTAGAGTAAAAAATCTGCGTTATTTATATATCATTGAACCTTTTGTATATCTTTGAAATACACAAAAATAAATTCTAACTGTTTCAAAGTATTTGTTTGCAGTTGTATCTTATAGTGTGTAACAAACCTTTAGTTTCTGAGAAGCATAAATAAAAACAATAAATACTGTTACTTACGTGAGTAATCTCTTTGTCTTTACTGGAGTAGGTTTTTCTGCTGGTTGTAAATTTTGAACCGGATTTCGCCTAGTGTTTGCCGTACTTCTTTGCGGAGGAAGCATTTCAGTCTCTTCCGCTGACTTCATTTCTGCTATGCAATGTTAAAAATAAAATCTCGCTAGGTTCTCAAAACTCACATTGCAATACGAATCGAAAAGAATTAATATACATACTTATTTGCGGTGTCTTTTTCCCAGCCATTTTAACTTTAAATCCCGAACGTGTTTTTGGTGATTTTAGTGGAGATTTTGCTGGCGTTGATGTAGTACCTGTTGCGGATGATGCAGCGGTTGCAGCCATACTCGTGGGTGTGCTTGTTGCGCTCGCAGGTGCCACAGAAGTAAGATCTTCCGTTTTTCTCCCAGGAGTCATTTTTCTTCCAGGAGTTTTCTTTCCTGGGGTCACCTTTTTACCAAAAATAGGTTTTCTCGATGGAGTAGGCGTCGTACCAACGGACCTCTGCAAGGAAATTTATTACATTACCACTGATGTATATAATACATTTCTTAGGTTCAAAGATACAAAACTTACACCAACTTTCCTGGCATCACGTATGGTTTCTTTTGAAGGATCATCAATGCCAATAGGTTCTTTGAAGAATGTAAAATTATCTATTGTTAACTCTTTTGTATTTACTGAAACATCATGGAAGATACTATTAAAATAATTTGCATATAAAATACATGTTATAATGATTGAGAAGTGCATCATTATTTTGTAAACCTTTACTTACAGAACTCTGCAACTTCTCTAAGACTTCTTAGCTTCTTGTTTGATGGGGAATAATAATATACATCAGCCATCCTTTTAAGGCTATTGTCTGAAGTTCCTCTAAAGACTAATTCTCGTTTCCATCCATATTTAAAGGGCTCTTTATAAGCTGGATTTGACATATGATCTATTGTCTTCTGTCTCACAGTACCTGGACTAGCATTACGTGAAAAGCGACTACTTTTTGATTTTTGTGACATTCCAGAAGGGCTGCTAGTAGCTGATGAATTGGCTGACTTATGAGACGAATCTTCTGCTTTCGATGCTTCTACCTCTGAATCAACACTATTTGGCATGCCAACAGACTCTGTTTCAGATTTGTCCGATTCTTTCTCTTTCTTAATTTTGTCTGGATCAAATGGATCCATATCAAAGATTTTATTATCATCAGAATCTTGATCATCTTCTTTCTTTTCACTATCAAGGTTTTTCCTAAGACCTGAGTACCTAGTTCTTTTTGCTAACATAGCCTCTGCATGCTCAGCTTCAGCTAAAACAAAATAGAAGAATATTGTTTATTTACATGGTATTAAGTGCAAGTGTAAAATGCACAGTAAAAACTGTTAATATGTAATAATAAAAAATTAGTATTTCAAAATTTAGTATCTACAATTATCTAACTGACAGGATACTGAAGAAGAATACTACCAATGAGTTTCCTTAAAATATGCGTTCCGGCTCCTGACTCGTCTGGCTTTTTAGGGTCAAATCCATTGAACTCCATGGATTCCTCCGAACTAGCATCGTCCGGCTCCGAAAGCTTACGCTTGCGTCCTCTCGACTGCGGCGATGCATCCGTTTCGATGCTGCTTGTGGAGTTGGCCTTGAACTTTCGCAACTTTCGTCTAACACTAGGAGTGGTTTTCTTCGGCGAAGTCTTAACATCACCGTTCACCTCCTGAACGTCCATTTTTTCGGGCTGCTCCTCTTGAGAATCCTGGAGATCCGGCATACTTGCGGTAGTTTCTAGGTTAGGTTCCTCCCGCGCCACCTCGGCGTTCCCGCTATTAGCATCTTCAGCGTCCATCGTGGGGTCCTCACAGGACCAACCCCTTGTTTACGTGTCACGACGGTCAACGAAATATTTACACTCTTGTCCGCCTCTAACCGCCACTTTTTACCGTACGCCGGCCGCTTGTCCCACGAGAAAATGATATTATGGTTTCTGAGCGTTCTCCGTGCACCACGATCCCGCGCTCATCTGTCCGCGGATGCGCATACCACGCGCGCACAAGCCACACACTACGCGCTATTTACACAACCGTCAGAGATCTTCGTGATTTACACTCGACGTTCCTATTTTTCGCAGCTATCTGCCAGGCATGTCCACCTCATTTAAATCCGGTGCTGCGCCTTGCCGAGGACGAACTCCTCTTCACCTTGGCGCCCACGAGTCAAGGATTACGAGCAAAAAACAACAATCAACGTTTCGGCTAAGCGCGGAGCGTCCATGAAACGCAAAACCGGAAATGGTAACCGCAAATATAAACTACGCCGAGTTTGCAATAACGAACGACGTAAGGGCCGATACTCAAGTCCGACCTTCGTCAGCAGTATCGCCAACACCAGCGCCTTATCCTTTTTCAACAACATTACAATGACGTTAAATGATAAGAGATAAAAAACGTTGTTGTCAGAATCGTTAAATAAAGAAAGATTTTTCCCGACAATTTATCGAGCGTATTTTTTTTTCGCTGTGGAATTCTTGAAGATGTTTGAATGCTTTTGACAAAAGATCGTTACCAAAAACATTGAACAATGCGATAAAATCGCTTTACTGCAGAAGCGATATTTCAACTCTCGCACACTAGTTATGATGCACAACATGCGTGTCAACCACTACATGCAAATATAGCGTAATGTATCACCGAGTGTACACACTGGCATACAACAGAAGTAGGCTCAAAGTGGAATGTCCGCATTTGTTACATTTTTATATTGAAAGAGATTCGTCCCTTAACAATGATGTCTAAATAAAGTAAAGTGGCATTGCACGCGCGATTACGTGTATTTACCAGGTGGGCATTGTGCGATTTCCTTTGGTGCAACGCAAATACTCGATATATGATGTATGTACCCGTGATTTATTTTCCTCCCCACCTTTAAAGGTCGGTGCTCTTTCCCACCGTATCATACATTTTAAATCGTGCTACTTTAAATTTTTAAAGTGAGTCCCCGATAGATAAATTCACAGGAAAGTCACATGCATTAACAATATTAAAATTGTCTCATCTTATGAACGAATGGTAATATGTACTGTGATGATCAAAATTTGTACACAACATTCGCTGCATACTCTTAGATTTTTATATTTCTATATGAAGTAAATTATAGCAGCATAAATTAATATAAGAATCTCAAAATAAGATAAATGTATTCAGTCCAAATATTAACAAATTAATACTCACTTTAAACTTTTTTTTACTGAATGTGGATCACTTAAAGTATTGCCCCCTTTTAATTTAAATGATTCCTTTAAAGGAATAAACGTATCCTTCAAATGGAGCGTGTTCTAAAAGCTGTACCAGCAGATTTAAGAGTAAAAATGGAGGCGCTTGTGCATGATTTGACTGTTGCACTTGAAGAAAGTAGCAACAGTGCTAATGTCAGACGTAGATGGGGTATCAGAAGGAGAGCAAGGTCTACTGGGAATATTCGTAAGTGTAAGGGTATAATAATATGCCAGAAAATTTAGGCTTTATATAAACATTTGATTATTGTTGAAATCTGTAAAAAATATGTCATGTATCCTATTTCTTTTTGATAGCATCATTAAATCTGAGTAAACATTCAGATGACAGTTCGTCGTCTATATATGATATTCCAATGACAAGGAATACACCTTCTTCTAAATACCAATCTGATAGTGATGACAGAAATCAAACAAAGAGGTTTGCACGGTTTTCAAATTTAAATAATATTAGCAATATTGAGAGTGACTCTGTCAATGAAAATTTTGTGCCTCGAACAAATACAAGGCGTAAAAGGAAATTTAAGAGAATGGCAATTGACTCAGACTCTAACCCATCTACTTCCCAAGCCATTGCTGTGGTTTCAAGCACAAGTGGAAAGAAAAAGAAAGTACTTCGTAGTGAGTGTGAAAATAGATATGGATCAATATGGTATGACTATCTTGCTTCTTAGTCTATAGACAATAATTAATGTTCATATTTTTATATATCATACATGTTAATACACTAGGTGTGGCAAACGTAAAAGGTCGTGTCGTGAACGTTCAACTGACTGTGAAATGCGCTCCCCGAAACCAAATAGAAATTCAAAATCGAAACACCGCGAGAAGAACCAAGGAGAAGATGCCATGGATTGTTCTCGTATATCTAGCTCTAGTATTTCATCTAGTGACTCAGAAGCTGGGCTTGTTACAAATGACGAAGATTGCGAGGGTAAAGTTTTATAAAAGTCCTAATCGACTTAGAAAAATATTAATTGTTTCGTCGGTCATGATTCCAGGTGATGATGAGCAATCTGATTGGATTGGAGAACCGAGCTGTTGGGATGATGGTGAAAGTACAAATGAAGATAAAGTATCAACAGATCCAGCTTTCCAAGCTTTGTTACATGGTAATTTTGAACATCTAACGGATGAAGCAAGAAAGACTTACAAACAACGGATTCAATGGGTTCGGGATGGACTTAATGGTAGGGAAATCCGTGCAGGAAGACGTCATGTTGACAATAAGCCCGGTTATTCAATTATAACGTCTGCTAATGAAAAAGTTTCGAGATTCTTGCAAGATCCGACCCAAAGCGAGCTTAAGTTGCATCCTATGCGACAACCTGAACGTGAAAAATTGCGCCGGCTCGCTAATTTGTACAGCTTAAGTTTAAAAGGTGATTTGAGCTGCCCAATTTTATATAAAACACGACATACTACGCAAGCGGTTTGTGTTGACCAGGTTTCTTTGAATAGATTTTCTGATTACAAAAGGTTAAGGAAAACACCACCCAATTCACCAGATCCGGATTCTATTATGCAAAATCAGGAGTCACAAGTTTGTATTTCAAATTATAATACATCAGTTGTAAATCAAAATCAGGATATAGAATCTGGACAAAGTACCACAAAAATTCCAAATTTCATATGGGATACAACCAATATGGATACAGAGATTCAGGGAAAACCGAAACATAACATTTTTGGTCACTCTAAATCAAGTTAAAGTTATGTTAAAACTATATTTTTTAATAATTTTAATATAATTTATTTACATATTTTGCTCTAGAACCCTGGTTCTATAATTTCCTGTATCACAGGAATTCAGACAATGTTTTATATTTATAAATATATTATGCAGAAGTTTGCATAACATGAATGGATTCAGCCAATGTAAATAAAGATACAGTTGCCTTTCTTATTTCTCATTATACAATTGTATGTAGAATAAAAAGAGAAATTTGTAAGACTTGTAATAATTATTGTGAATGTGTTCATATCTTACTCTATTTTTGCAAATAAAGCTTACACCAGACTTGACCTATATTTAGCCATACTTCCAAAGGTAAAAAATTAGACTGGTATCAAAACATTATTTCATTTTATGACACCAGAGTGAAAGATAATATTTATGAAAAGGCAAACTTAATATCTTTACTTTGTGTTTTGGTATGAAATTTGTATTTTATAACAATATGTAATGTATCATCAATTTAATTTTCCTAATTTTTTTGCTGCAGCCATTTCATTCTCATTAGCAATCATCTGAAATTCTTGGAAACGTTGTGAAACCCTTTGATTCATCTTCAAATATTTTTCCATACAGTTAAGAGCACATTTTTCCTCTTTTGCTTTAACATCTCTTGTGGTGAAGTCAGTTACGCAGTCAATAAAGCATATCTCTGACAGCTTGTTATAGGATGTCAGGAAATCACGAAACTGTAGCATAAAAATTTCAATGAAAATCATATAGTTCTTTGGCAATTAATTATTTAAACTGAACGAACTTTATTGAAAATTTTAGCATAGACAGTTCACTGTTATGATAAACTAGTAATAGCAATTATGTTCTACGTAAGTATTAAAGCGTTAATGAAAGCGAGGCTGATACGTACAGATTTAATTTGTTCAGCATTTACATCAGTCGAAACTTGCATTGCCATTCTGACAAAATTATTCGGTGAATTCTTAACTATTTCAAGACTAAATGAGGTTAGAATTTAACATCAAACTACCCGGTAGTAACGTGCAAGCATGAGGTACAGTAAGGGCATCTACGAGCGTGTTCAAAAACCTATCCCACAATTAGCAAACTCCATTTTTACGTAACAGTTAGTTTAAAACCATGTTCATTCCTCGCTCCCTTTAAATTTTTATGATGAGTGTTTAAATATTTTATGTAATGTGGAAAATTAAACGTTTGAAAAGTAGTATCTTGATACTTTAAAGTAATTAGTATAAATATTCATTTCATATTGTGTAGTATGTGGTTGTAAATTAGGAACAGGTGATAGACCTGTGTTCTTTAGCGTGGAACGAAAAAAACTCGAAAC
This sequence comes from Hedychridium roseum, assembly GCA_963989215.1. NCBI lineage: Eukaryota > Metazoa > Arthropoda > Insecta > Hymenoptera > Chrysididae > Hedychridium > Hedychridium roseum. The sequence goes on from OZ022314.1 coordinate 5,843,712, forward strand.
AACGCTGGGAACAAACATCACAGTCAGTTGAAATTTACGCCTCGAGCAACGAGCTTCGGTACGAATACTATCTGTTATTTCTTTTTAAACAAAATTAATATACTCTAATTTATTATGCCGCCAAAATGTAACCCATGAACGTGTTTATATTTCCCTTAACTATGACTAGTGGGATATTATTAGCCTTATCAGTCTTGTCCATTTCTGGCGCAATAGCAATACTCATACATATGTCATAATAGCATTCACTGCCGTGATTGCAAGTATTCGCATTTGTCTTACAACGAAAATATGTTTTCAAAGAAATTCCCTAACTACATTTTTGTTGTTCTGAAATTCGTTACTTTGCCGCTTCGCGCAAGTAGCATATAGTGACGTATCAACCGTTAAAATAGATGGCGCCACGAATCAATTTAAATTCCGTGTACCACGCCAACCCGCTTGTGACGAAACGTAAAACATGTACATTATTACAGAAAATCGGACATGATTAAAAAAAAAGGTTTGCAAGGGAAAATATTTAATTCAATCTCTTCTCGCTATAAAGAGTTACTCGATCAGAAGAAAAATGGATGTCAAGTACGCAGCGAAATTTGTACGAAAAACCATGCGGAATTCAAAACGAAATCGAGGGTTGTACCGAAGCCATTACGTTCAAAACCATTGACTGTAGAAACGATACACAGAAAAAAGTCGTTTCGACCCAAAATGGGACACGGTTTTCGTAGGAATTCTGTATCAGGTGATATCATGTCCTGCACATCATCAAATACTTCGACAAAGCAGTTTAAAAAAAAGACTGAATCTAATAGACCGCGTAGTTGCCGATCTTTGATCGATCCGGTTTCCGCGTTACGTAAAGAAATAAACGACTGGAGAATTTCCGAAGCTTCGACAAGTATAGTTGAAAATAAATCATCATTAAATGGCAGTCCGAGTCGAGAACGATATACTAATGGTACGCTAATACTGAAGTTCGAATTATTATTATTAAAAATAGCATTGCCCAATTTTTAATTGTATCATAACCTTTATTTCTAGAACTTTTTGACCGAAACACCGTGGATAACAACGATCGCAAATCCTCTGCAGACAAGTGCCTTTCGCCATACATCGAAGGGTGAGTACTTTAATTTCTTCCTACCAATGATAGGCGATTTTTTGTTCTCTACAAAATGTGCGCAGTATTTTGCGCAAAATTGAAAACGCGTGAAACGGTGCAAGTGAGTGTTGCGGTATGTCGTAAATTGTGTCGTCGACGAGACGATGAAAAGAATTCCATTAAGGTAAGTAACAATATTTTAAGAAGAATTCGTAGGTCCGAGCATGTAATTATTGCAGCCGTGGGCTGCTTTGTTCGTGTCAGGTAGAAGTGCGTTTTCTCCATTACGGAGCTGGCGTGACCAAAGTCGATTACCATGCGTCGACGAACTGAACTGAGAGGCTACGGAGCCTCTTACGTAAGTAACTGTAAATAAAGAACGATGGGAGAAACACGAGCGGGTCTTCGCGTTTAAACGCACATGAATAAGCGCGCGCGCATGCGAGAGAGGCTACGTCATCCAGGAATTTTCGAAAGTTTCGTCCAACCGGTTTATGTACGACAACGTGCAAAGAGAATAGTGGGATCCTTTCAACTCACGGACACTCCCGTATCGGTGCGACTGACATTGCGCCGCATTCGATGTAAATGAATTTGTTATTAATCTCTAAAATCGCATAACGCGTGAGCTGAACGGGAATGCAACGTAAATAGACATTCAATGAAAACTGTACGGTAATGTAAATGATCTATCTTGGCCACATTTCCTCACGACGATGATACAATGTGCATATTTTTTATAATGAACTTCATTAATAGCCAGGCGGATTATAACTCTTCGATCGAAAGAAGTCCAGTTACGTACATACGAGTTAAATCTTATCGGATGTCGTTCAATTCAATTCGGAATTATACCGTTAATTACAATTTTCTACGCCTCGCGCGTCCGATACGAACAGGTATAAACGGCCAACGTGCAGCCGGATGGCGGGTCTATTTGCGGCCTTTCAAGCGATGCCGTCACGAATAAAAAATGGTATTAAGTCGACAGTGCTGTAGGTTAGTGAGAACAATGGCCACTTACGCTAATGGGCCGTGATGCATGCTACACGCATGTCCGTAGTAAAAATATTTTCGGCACGTCGACCGTGCCTTGAATAAAATAAAAAGGACGAATGTCGACGCGAAGACACCGAATTCGTCCTCGACCACAGTGTCGTCAGTCCCTCATGACAGACTTTGAATGTTTTTCACGTGTACGGTAGGCCTTCCCCCTACGAGCAGTGTGCGTATCACGATTCGCACGTGTACCTTTCTCTCTACACGCATGTCGTGTTACGCTTCTCGAGAATATCCGCCCTTGAATTTATAATTACGCCCTTGGGCTTCATTAGACATTCGTTTTACAAAGGTAATTGTCGTCTTACGAAAAACCAGCGACTTTCAAGACTCGAGGTCTGCGGGGGTAACGAGTTTCAGGACTACACCCGCCAGCTCATCCGGATAATGATGTAGGTTAGGTTCCCAGCGGTACACATCGCAAAAATCAACATTCTTCGCGAAGCCGGATCTCGCAAAAAAAAAGCACAAACCGGTTTGCTTCGTAAATGGCACATGAGCGTGCGAACGCGGGATAACCACTTTCCGAAGAGTGGGGAAAACAAGCATTACGTAGTAAGAGTGAAAAGGTCTCTTACACGAGTATTTCGCTGATTTTGAGGGAACGGATGTTGCAAAGGAATCGTCCGCCTCATTCAGCTATATTTTCGTCGCAAAAAAGTATTTTTCCTTGGACAAATAGTAACGAATATTAAATACCGCGAGGATAAGTAAGACTGCTTCCTTAAGAAAGTCTCTGAAACGAATTTGTTTGCAATCCTTGCGGTAAAATGATTTGTAAGTAAAGTGCGACAGCGGTTTCATTGGCACAAATAGACAGGCAAGAAATGTAGGTTGAAATGTCTCCGGTGCACCGCGTGTTCTCTGCATTCAATGACGAGATCACGATGGCAACAGCGGGCGTACGACGTACGTTCTCGCGCGGCGAGGTTCGCTAGCCACGTTTTTTACGTAACGCTACGCGCAACTCGATTCTCGTGACGTCAGCTTGCTCAGCGCGTCGCGGCATCTACGAAATTCTTGCAAAGAAAGTCACGGCACTGGCCACGGAAAACGCGGACCGAGCCATGGAGAGAGAGGAAGTTGTGGAGAGCATTTAACAAGGGAGAAAAGGACGGGAAGCGTCGATGAGAAAGAGAGAAAGGGCCGAGTGTGGCCGAGTACGACCGATCAAATGCGTCGCGAGACATGACGGTATAGTTGCACGAGGCGGCAACGTTGCAACCGTCTGCTAGGTTCAAGGGTACGGTGCGGAGGTTGCCCGTCCCTCCTCAACTCTCGCCAACTCTCTTAAGCCGAGGAACGGAGAGGGAAGATAGAACCAAGAAGCCGAAAGATGCTTGGCGCGAGGCCACTTTCATCCAACGGGAAACTTCTCGAACACGAAGCTCTCGAGCGCGCGAAATTCACTATTCAGTTTTTCACGAAGCTCCTACAAGAGTTTTCGGCAAAGCAAAATCAAGTCCGGGCAATTCACTCCAAAAGTCTAACTAGGTCGCGTCCTACACCAGGTCTGCAAGCACATAAAAAATAATGCAACGCTCCACGGTCAGGAATTAAGGACAGATAAAGACTTCGAAAACTGATGTAAAAAGAGGACCTCTCATAAAATTACCTCACAAAATTTTCTAACGATAACGAGTAAAAGCAAAGATCCCAACGAACTCCAAAAGTGCATGGAGCGTTGATTACTAAATACATTTGCGGATGAACTACCATGTTTTTACGAATCACAAGCCGGATTTCTGCGCTTGTCACGAGTGTGGCAAGGAGATGAGGGAAAAAGGGTGGAGAGATGCTCGCCCTGGCTGTGTGTGTAATAACAAACGAGTTTGCTCGCGACGAGTCGGGACTCGTTGGCCACGATCTCGAAGGAAATAAAAACAGAAAGTTCAAGACATAGCACGTATGCGCGCGGTAGGCGTCGGCGTGTGGCCCGTATGCACGCTGTGCCTCTCATTGACCTCGGCCCTGACGTCGCCGGGGATCGACGGGAAGCGGATTTACGGCACTCTGACACTCGGTTCGTTCCTTTTGCACCGTTGTTGTTGTCTCGCCCGCTGCCGTACGTTCTCGCTCCTTGTCGAAGATCGAGTCATCGTGCCGCGAAGAAAACCAGAGGAAGCGGTAGAAGGCCAGAGACGAGAATTAGAATAAGAGGAAGTAGAGAAAAACGAGGCGAAGGATCAAGGGGAATGAAGAGAAGGTTCAGTCCAGAGGCAACAGAATGGTGCTTTAAAATTTAACACGCGAATCCAATTAACAAATTATGAAATGTACATTTATAAGCGTTAGTTTACAACTGGGTTAATGCCGGTACACTCAGTATCCACTTTCTTCGCCAAGTTGGTGGTGAAGAATAAAGAACACATTCTAATGTATGATTCTTTGATAGTCATTTAAAGTTCCCCAATCATTAAGTACCAAAAGTAAATTCGATGAAATTGCTGATCACTGTTAATCTGTTAATATGAACTGAAAGATCTACTGGGCCCAAAGAATATTTACGGAAGTCCAAGAGTCTTCGCGCGCTCTAGAAAATTAGATCCTTTGTGCTCACGGGGTGCGAAGGAAGGGGGATATTATGCATTACGTATTCACGGGATAACATCTGCTTAAATAGCACAATGGTCCCCAGGGGTATGTTCCGTTGCGTCCCTTTATTGCATCTTAGAGTTGGATGAAGGCTGAAAAGAGAGTCCTTCCCCTTTAGAATCCTTAAGACGGGCCCGAGACATCTGTCCTTTTCGACGGCTGTCTGGCTTACGGAAAGAGAGCATGCACGCTTTCTTTCCGTTTAGGGGGTCCCAAATAAGAGTGGGGTAGTTCATTGTGATAGTCGAAACGGGAAGTTACAACTGACATCTGTCGCGCGATGCTTAGAATTTTTATAGGTTGATTGAACTACCTAGACGCTTTCGAAAAATGTGCTTATTTATAATCTAGCACACGCCTAAGACACAATGTGGTCATAATATAAATATTACAATTGTTTACATTTTTCATAATAATAGTGCGAAAATATTTATACCATGCAAAATATAAAGAATATAACGTTATACCAATTTTGAATACTATATTAATAATTTCACCATTCAGAGTTTAATAAAATGCAGTATATTCTTGTTTATTTGGACTATACTAATGCTCGTCGTTATTACCATTAAATCAACAATGGAAAACATAACAGCCTCTTTAGCTCAGTGGCAGAGCACTGGTCTCGTAAACCAGGGGTCGTGAGTTCAAACCTCACAGGAGGCAATTTTTTTTCAATTCATTTTTAAAACTTTTGTATGAAAAATATTTAACGACAAAATTGAACGTAGTTAATTCATTTTGTTAGTAATATTTCGTCTCATTTTTACGGCAAATTTAAAGCTGTACTTTTAGCAGTATGCCATCGAGCATTTCTAGTTTTACAAAGTCATTATATGACACGCTCTGGGAATTACAATATACATTGTTATGAAATTCAGAAGGGAACTGAAATACACTGTAATCTCCAAGGATGGTGTCCATTAAAGCGCTTCGTTCTGAAATCATGAAAATTTCGCATTCCGTCCTCGCACTGAATTCGGCGAATGCGTCCCACGTATCGCAGACCCGCACCTTCTCGATATTCTGGAGGTACGTGGGTCGACCAGTCATGCCGTTTCCGTAAAATGTCTGTAAAACGGGAGCCTGGGCGCAGCTGGTATAGATAGACCTAAAAGTCTCATCACAGGGGGGTGATTTATTAAACCAGTTACCACGCGTTCTTGCAATAAACGTTCCCCACGCACTAGGAAAAGATAACTTGAAACTACGTATGGAAAGGAAGACCCCGGGGGGATAAGACAGAATTTCACGTGTATCCAAGCCCCAAGAGAATCCACGATATCGACACGAGTTATATAGTGACGATTAGATTCCGTTGACCCTTAACCGGTCGTCAAGGAGTTCGCTACACGGTAGTTACGGCACTGGTCGATTCCAAACCGGTTTCTTTCGGTCACGAGACTTTGGACGATCGTTCGCGACGTGGGCGAGGTAATGGTACGCTGGAACTCGCAGAAATCAGAATCCCACACTTCCCACGTCCTCCTGCGCGAATACCGACTTCACGAATTTATTATTATGCCGCCGGTTCCTTTGATCTTACACTACCGTTCATTTTTAAAATCCGAATTTATTGAAACACATTGAGCTCTGCCTGTATTTACGACCACTGTAGGTTTATCATTCAATGTTCCTATAGGTGTCTACATACGAGGAAGTAAGAACTGACGATTTAAACATGACTATACGTCGTATATGTACGAGAATTCTTCTTCCATGAACACATGTGATACGCAGCTGAGGAAAATCGTTAGACCGCCACGATCAGTGTGAAAATACATTTTCCGTAGTGTAATATAATACAGTGAAAAATGTGCACGATCGCACGATACTTTTCTTCTAGTTTTTCGAAGGGGTCGATAATTCCAGCTACCGTTGGTACACGTAGGTAACGCGCCGCGAAGGGGACGAGGGCACGTTTAGGTGGATAGGTGCACGTAGTTAGGTAGAGTAGAACTCCGATCGTGAGGGGCATACCGTATATTCATCGAGCCCATTCGTGTTCGTACTCGCGGGGGCCACTCTCTTCACCTCACACCGCGGTAGAGTATTCGCCGCACATTCTTGCCGCTGATATTCTAGTATTCCGTGGCTGTGCTTCAGGGCACCCTCGGAACTACGGGTCTACGTGAGGAGCATCGTCGAGAACCTGCCTCCCCAGAAAGGCACCTTCCAATCCACAAATTGCAAAATATCCTGCAATTACAGACTTCCACTCAAACGTTAGTCGTGTGTCTATGTGGACGGGTTATATCGTATCTAGATGCCGTTGTCTCTGTTGAATTAAAAGTGAACGCCCCTGGTCCTCTCTCGATGTACGGTGTACGTGTATCGATTCTCCATAACGGCAAAAGTAGAACTCCTAAAGAGAGATACGCAATTCAAGATTCGTTCTATTGAGCAAAATCGTATGTCTTCATGCGAAATTTATCTCGTGAAGAATTTAGGTTGTCAGGACACAGTCGCTCGGATAGGTCTTCGATTTAATGCATTGGCTAGTTATTGAGACATAACGCTACATTGAAAAGAAGGCAAGAATCTGGGACACTGAAATGCTGAAATTCAATCGGTAGAAAGGAATTCGTCGTTTTATCGTTTCTGCGTGAACAGTATTGTATCATATGAATTGAAATTGAGCGAACGTTGTAAACTTATTTAATACCTTAGTTTATTCTTCCTCTAAGTCAGCTGAAAATTTGTTATGGTTATAAAACCGTACGTGTAATAGCAATCGGTTGTTATCTCTTCCATCGGTTGATGATGTCGCCGAACGTATACAGTTGGTTGTTTACGACAAAGTGTATTGACAAGTACGTTTGTGTCTCGGTTTGTCAAGGAAAAAGTAGATTTCAGTGGAAACGCGGAAACGTATCGCGGGTTATTGGATCATCGCTGACGTCATGCCATTGCTGTAAAACATATTGCATGGAAAAAGACGTCCCTCGGCTATAGGCGTCTTATTCGCACGATGATTCTTACGCGGTAAGTGTATATCGCGGACGGCGATAAGCCTCTTATCTTGCGTGGCTACGATAGAACGTCGCGCCGTGACAACCGAGGGCGAAGTTATCGGTATCGACATGCGAGGGCAACGTGCCACACAGCCGTACCCTCTTTTTCTCTTCTACGCCGCTCTTCTCTTTCTTACGTTAACATTTTTTTCACTACTCGGAGGAGATTTTTTTCCGAGAAACCGCAGTTCAATGCCTACCTTTAGTACTTACAATAGACTTTCCTCTACGTCTGTTGCCGTAGGCTAAACATAATACAGTACCTCGCCAATAGAGAATGTTACAAGCCGAACCGTGATTTTAGCTTGATGGGTTATAATTTAGGATGACGACATTGTTCATGTGATATTTGTTAATTTATTACAATGTTTGGGGTTGCGTTGTGATAGCCGGAGAGCGATTTTCTGTGTATGTATTAGAATTTGTTCGGAAGTAGTGCTGAAACGAAACTGGAGTACGTGTGGGTTAAATCAAAACTAGCTTATTGATAACTAAAAACTGGGAGGTAGTTGTGGTGATAGTTAGATATGGAGAGGATGGAGCTTACGAGTTTGGATAGTCGTTGCTACTATCTGCACATCTAGTTAATGATAATAATATAATAATAATTATACGAGCAATTGTAGAGGGGTTACGTTCCTGGGATGTAACAGAACAAAAACAGATATTTTCCTGACCAATTCATTATTATGACTTATATCTCTTTTTTTGTGAATTTCCCTCTTTGTAATTCGCTAGAATCACGCCTATCAGTAGTTCTCGGTAACATTTGCATAGGTACAAATAAGCGCTATTAGCTTAGAAGAAGCAAAAAGCGAACAATTTCCATGAACGTCGTCTCGAAGAGACGTAAATATCTACGGCAGAGGCGAAAACTCAACTGGAAACTTTACGCTCGCAGACGTTCAAGGACGAATGCACGTTAAAGCGCATCGATGTGCAATGCTTCGAAAGAATCAGAGGTGGTCTTGGCAATGCGCGAGAGACGGGAAGAAGAGGCTGACCTTGAATTCCTTCTTTTCGTCATGGCACCGAGGACAGACCGAAAGGATGCACCAATGCGCTCGCTGCAAGACCCGAGGGACATCGTGGAGTCTTGCACGCCAACTCATGAGAATTATATTTGCACACAAAGACCCGCAGTACCGACATACATGATGTATTCACAGATAATACGCACCGGGAATTAATACCCATTGCAATTCACTGAAGTAGTACGAGTGCGTGAAAAAACGTATTCCTCGCTGGCGGAATTGTCGAGACATTGGAAGGGACACGCGCGAGGAAACTGGCTATTTTCTGGAAACGGGAAGCAGCTGTGATTTAAAGCGATAACATAGCTGCCAACGTAACTCTTTGTTTTCGCCTAATCGTGCGGCAGCTGCACTTTCCAGCGTTCTATAAAAGGCACGTACTGGTCGTCAGTATTAATAACAACGGAGAACCGATTATTCAAATGGTGCATGCGATATTGACTCTATAAACGAACCTTCCGGAAAATTTCTTGATTGGAAGACGGGGGGAAGGGGCAAAGGATTAGGAAAGCGAGAGGAAATTACCGCGTGACGTATGGCAATAACGTAGAAGCACTATACAAAGTTGCTTCGTTCAGGACGAGAAACTACGACATTGAGAGAATGCACAATCACGTCACGTTTTCGCTATCCCATTCTTACACGTGACTGGTCATACTCGTAGCTGCGTGCGACTAGCGAGATACACATACGTATTTCAATCACGTGGCAAAAAACTCATTACACCCACTTCCAAGACCTCACAGTCAAGTGAAATTTATTTCTCCCCCGTTGCTTCACCAATGCGCACAAGTTTTTAGATTCATCGTATGGATTATTAGAACACTTCCATTGAAATTCCATGCTAACATAAAAAATGCATGTATGCTATGTAATTAGTGTCATATCAATCGTTATCAAGTGATTTTTCTGATTCGCTTAATGAGGTGTGCAAACGATTTGATATACATAAATTTACTATTTTGTTGATGGAATTCATTCATTGCTAGGAATTATTAGCAGCTCTCAGTGGAACGCACAAAAATCAGTTCTACAGGTATTAAAGGGACATTCTCGTTGTTTTGAACCGATGTTACTTTACTGCACGTTCATTCACCCGATATTATACAATATTCCAGTCTTCTAAAAATTCTCCGAACAGCTTTCTAATTGCTTGATTGTTTCGAAAGTTCATTATATAGAAGCGACGGAATGTATAGGCATAACTGTAAATTTATCGGTAGAAGAGAACGGGTATTAGTCATTGTTAGTAACCCACATTTGTGATAGGCTACTTTTATAACGCTTTCTCGAGTAAAACAGTCCATCTGTTGGAGCACCTGACTCGATTCACCTGCCGCAGGTATGCACTTATGTGCCAGCCTGACCGCCTGTCTGCCTGGCATCGTCAGGTGTTTCTTCGATCTACCTAACGGCGTGCGTGCCCTGCCTTGAAACAAAGAAAACCGTCCAAATCGACGAGACGTTTCCTTTCCTTCCCGTATTGGTTCACATGTACCTGAAATGCGTTCCACCTGAATAGCATCACCGCTTGATAAATGGGATGAGATCAAAAACCGTTCTTAGTCTCCAATTGAATACCTTTAATACGAAAAATGCTAAGTAATTGCAGAGACATGTATATTATGATAAATACGTGATCTCGCACAGTTTGTTAAAATTTGTATAATACAAATGCTTGCTTGAAGCATGTAGCAATGTAATGAAGAAAATGAGACATTTTTCAAGATTGTGGATACAACATTTTTTGGACTGGGAAACAGATTTTTTTATTATCTTAACAACTATGTGACAAACCATGACTAATCGTGGGTGGTATATGAAAGAATCACGTGAAAAAATCATCTACACTCTATCATACTGGTCAATAGTTTTCTCGTGCAAAGTGGTGTTTTAAACTTGAGGAAGGACGATATTGATGATTCACGTAGCATCGTCGTTTATGTCGCAAAGGTTTGCGATCGTGGAATTTTTTTAAAATTGACACAGACCGATGGTATTACTAATGGAGCAGTTTGGCACGAGTGCAAGGCAAACTCAAGCGGATCGGAGTCGATAGAATCGCTCCATCCGAGTTTTTACCGTCGAGCAAAGTGACCTTCGACAACGGGCGCACCGAGCCTGATGCCACGGAAACTTAACTCAGCGCTGACGTCGATCATGTCGTCGAGTTCTTGCTTGGTGAACACAGCGTGTAAAGAATGACCGTGTCATTGTGCAGCAGTTTCCCACGCGCGAGAGGATGCGTCGTCGTCACACACTGCCAAGCTCTTGCCGTGCTGGAACCAAGTACCTTCCCTTTCGGAGACACGCGAGACTGCGCAACGTGAATTACGCGAAAATACGGCGGACGTATGATAGTGCCGTTTATAAGAATGTGGGAAGCGGCACCGCGCTACCACGGACATTATCACCCTCTGTATCTAGAATGCTTCAAGTAACATGACTTACGGAGGCAACATTTTTTCACAAATTTGTCCTTCGTAACTTTTTGAGGACTACCGTGTTCAGGAGATTTATAATGAATGTCTTAAGAATGCAGCCCGTCGTCAGGTTGCAGCGAGATATGTGTGTAAAATAAGTATACGGGGATGCCGGCGATAGGAAGGAAGGAAGGAATAAAGAACGTTAGAGGCAGATCCGTGCTCCGTAGCATTTAGCCCAGGAGAAGGGTGCCCGAGATATCGCGTGTTCAACGTGACGCACGGCACACACGCATGCACGCACGTTGGCACGCACGCGACAGAAGGGGACGTGAGACACGCGACATCGCGTTCCCCGAAGGCGTTCTCGTTTTGTATTTCGTCTCGACCGCCCCACCTTGTCGCGCGTGTTCACCGTTGTCACGCCATCCGGGCATTAAAGCCGCAGTCCGGTGCAATATGCGCCTGACCGTCGTTTCGTGTCATCGGCCGATCGTTTGGCCCATGTTGAGCTTCAATATGCACCGCTTAAGCTACATAACTATTTATGTCCAAGGTACATTGACGCGATACTTATGAGACTAGTTCTTGTTTAACTTCGATCTGTAATCGGTCCAACTCGTCTAAAAATTCCCAACGTTGTGCCGACTTCGAAAGCAGGTTAAAAAATGATAAGTTCCGTTATGTTGGAAAGGTTACAAGACTGTTATCTCTATGAAGGAGTACTGAAGGAGTACTTTATTTTCTACCGCATGCCAAACAGTTCGGTGCCTGTTGCTAAGCTAGCGGAAAATCGCACAAATCGTACTATTCGTCTCGTAGTTTTAAATCGTGTAGGGGGGGGGGGGGGTGGAATAAAGAACCAATGAGAGGATTGAGGCAGACGACATGAAGGATCTAATCAGATTAGCGAGGGTGGGAAGTCACAGCACGAAGCAAGTTTAAATCATGATCTTCCATGGACGCTCTCCTTCTCTCCTTTGTAGAATCTCGCTTCGAAAGGAAGACTCGAGAACGCGCGAGAACTACGAGAATAGCACTGGGCAGAATCGTGTAGGCACAGAATCGTTCAGAACAAGAGGTTTGAAACGGTCTCGATTCAAGCACGGCATACTCAATGATGGACTGCAGTTCCTTAAGTGCCCGTCGTAGGAGTAGTTATCAAGAGTATAGTCGATCTTCCGAGCCGTGATTACGTTCCACGAAGAGGTATATTAATACGCAAAGCGCATTGCTCAGGCAGTCGTTACATTGATTGCGACGATAACTGTAGCGTGATGCATTACCATTGGTATCAACTGCGAAATGCCAGAGATAAATGACCCTATCTTGTTTCTAAATTTTTATGTAAATTCACAGAAACAAATTCTTGGGTGCCGCTTGAGTAAACGTGTATTCATCCGTGTCGGGCATTGGTGGTTTAAAAGAAACAATAGCGGAGCTTAGGGTAGGGTTAAGAAAGAAAGGTAGTTACGAGTAGTACCACATATGCAAGTCGTCAGGGAAGAGACACTGTAAGAGGGGGTATCCCATATGCGTACCTACCGGCTGGCTCGATGCACGGTGGAAAGAAGAGCGGGAGGAGATAGCGCAGGATAACCGACGACTACTACATTGTCGAAGGTACCCGTGCCAGCCAGCCTCCCTATCCTCAAGCGCGTCTGACGCGTTCGTTCTGTGCAACGCGTGGTGAACACGCTGCGCACTCTGCTCCGACTTCGGAGGAGTGAGAACGACAAAACGGTTCCGGAGCGGAGAGGAAAGAGGTCCGCCGAAGGAAATCGAGGAAGGAGAATGGGACGGTCCCAAGGAGTGGGGAAGTTTGCACGCGGCGCAGAACCGGTTACGACTTGCCAAGGGCTGGGCGGGGTTGTGTGTACGACTGAAGCCCGAGGAAAGGGGAGGCGGGAAAGCAGCCAACCACGAGCAAACTACTGCGCACACCGATGGTCTTTACCCTGTCCATGTGTTCTGCCATGTACAGCGCGACCGTTTTAATTCTACGCTTTCACAATTCTTGCCGTTGAATCGCTATTCAATGTGTTCATTCTGCGAAAAATGTAGTCTAGTGTTGGCAATAGTTGCCCCTATCTTCTTAATACGAAGTTTGCCATCAGGAACCTCATCAGTCACATTTTTATACAAATATTCAGTTAATCTTCTGCGTTATAAACTTTTACGGGTGAAGATCACGATTTTTACAAATTAAATTAATTAGTTTTTATAGGTGCAAGAAGATGAGTGAATTAAATGTTCTACACTTGATCATCCGGTTTGGCTTCCTTTTCTGTATATTAATGGCGCATACTATACGGCGCCATCTTCCGTAAAGCGTAGCGCAGCAAACTGGGTTTGTCGCGTTATCGCGGGTCGTGTTTAGTTATTTGTGTTCCCCTCCAGTCTTCCTTCCGTCCGTTTCTACCTGGCCTCACTCGTTTGCTCAGCATGCGAGTCTTCTCCTTCGAGGTAACTTGCAGCATGACGTCACACGCTCGTGTACGAGAAACCGAGAGACCGTCTGCGCGCGACGCAACGAACCTCAGAAATGTGGAAACATGTGCCGGGAGCATAGCGGATAGAACGAGAGCTAAAATCGAAGCAAGTCGAAAGAGAAAGACGTACATACATATGTGCGGCCATCGATGGCTTCTATGGGTTTTCTCTCTTCCTTCTGCATATCTCTCCACTCTTTAAGGATCCTTCTTTGTCTGTTTACAAACACGCGTAAAACTCGGATGAACATATGACCTCATCGCAGAGCTTGCAGGCTGCCAGCGTAGCCGACTGAAGTTTGATAAAGAACGATACTGTTCATGCTATCTCACTCTTCCTTCCTGGCACAAGCAATCGATTGATCCGAAAAATGACTTCTGCGCTTTCCTTTTCTTGCGACGGGTATCAATGGTATAAAATGTAAAACTATTGATCGGCGTCATTATTATTTAGAATGTTTTAAAGTGATAAAGTCGCACTCTTGTTTTGCCAATGATACTGTGAGTTTCAACGATATCATCGATTGGTTGTATCCCAAGGAAGTCAGTGTAATGCATAACACAAGTAACGTAACGTTAGAATCTCGCGAGCGGCATTATCATACTGCTCATCTCCACTTTTCGGTCCCGTGTCACGTACTGTCCGTGACTAGTAACGGGTAAACGAGAGAGAACTATCCTGACGTCATCGTTATCACTAGGGTACTGTATTAGATCAAAGCTATGCGTATACCTCTAGTATACGCGATTTCCTGCTACGATAGCCGGCCAATAGAATAAGAACTATAACAGTATGAATACTGATAATTACATATTACAGGTAGAGGTATGATATCATGGGCATAACACGTCCATCATTTCAACCTGCTTTAAGTATAAGGTAAACGGTTAGATCACCTGCTGTGGCTTATCACAAAATTACTTAAAATAAGTATCTGCCGCATGAAAGCAGACTGACATTGTTACCTTTTTTAAAGGAAATTCATAATAAGAGATACGAATATTTACATTTCTTTTGTTTCATTTCAATATTCACATTTCAGTTGGACATATCAGGTATTTTGTTCGTATACATTAGTGTATTAACAGATACTCGGGAAGAGATAGCGGATCAAACAACGTTAAACCTAAATATAAAACAATTGTCACAGAATGTTCATATTAGAATAAATAATAATTCAATATATTATGACGCGATTGCTCAGATACGATTATGCAATCAAACGAGGTGATAATTATGTAATGCAACGATACACTATCATCATGTTCAATAAATAGCAGCTGTTGCTTAGTAATGTGCGTTTTTTAGTGTACGCTATCCAGTCTATTTAACGCTTTTTCAAACAATTTCGCATCCCGATGATGTCATGTCATTGACTCACTCGGTAGCGCATTACACGAGCTATTTCCGTCGGCGGCAGTAAAATTTATAGACAATGAAAGCAGAACTATACGACGGCGAGTGTTAGACCGTCGTAGTAGATGACTAATTTTCAATAGAGATTACGGATTGAATAATTCACCCGTTCGAAAAAGCCGTACGAGGTAACGCAAAGAACAAAAAGATGTGAATAATTATGCTCGGTTTCAAACGATCAAAGGAGCACAAGCCGATGTCTTTCAACACATCATGTTGCAAGACCACTTTTATAACAGTGTAGCAATGTGGGGGCTAACGAAAGAATCGGCGTACGAAACATCCTGCGGCGCAATGTACGTTCAATCGAACGGACCACCAATGATAGGAGGCCAAGGACACGACCGAGGGCCACCTTTTGAAACTGCATAATGGCTCCATTCGTTGGAGCAAGTTTAAATACTTCCCTCGTCTTACAATCTCCACAAAATTCTACGATGACATGCACGAAGAAACTCTGTTCCTTTAAATTTTTTAATGAACAAGGTTATAAACAGGCTGCATATACTGGCGAACAATGTAAATGACAATTGCGCATAACAAATATTAATCTTTATAACAGAATAAAAGATATGGTGCTGCGATAAATACGATGTGGCGGTTGAAATATGCACAAAGCCGGAAATTTGGAGAGTCTACCTTGGCACGTTTGCCGAAAAGAGGGGAAACGTGGAGATGCGACATTGTCGTAACACGCGATGAGAGAGATCCGCGGAAATACGAGGACGTTGCATGCGTAGTAGAAAGGAGAAAGAAAGGTATGTGAACCCCGACTGAAATAACCTAACGCAACCTCGGGTCAATATCGCAACGGACCCTTGGAAGAGAGTGCGACATTTTCGGAGTAGATAGTAGTCGGTCTCGCGCGTCTGTTCTTCTACCAAAAGGTTAGTAGCAGACCGACAGAATTGATTTTCTCCGGCTAGCCGGCACGTTGTGTGACGTGACAGAACGGCATTGTCCACCTCTGTGCACTTCAGCAGGGTCGACACGATCTCCAATGAGTCTGCGAAACCATTTCATTGATTTCAATTTAGCGAAATGCAGAAGTTCAGAAATCTACCAGTAACAAAAATTGATTCCAGTTTCAATTTTTATTGATACTGTGGATAGTAGGACTTTTTAAATCAGTTAAATCATTTTTGATAAAAACAATTGATAGTACTACTATTGTCGATCCAAATTTAAGTCAACTGATTGCAACAAACTTTGCTGTGTGATAAAGAAATAGATATAGACTATTTTGATCCTTAAATATACTCGTAGGCGGTCACGATTTTTACTAGGTTTTTTGGTTAGAATTTAAACCCGGCCTGGTTTGTTGGTACAACGTTAGTTATTTAAGCCTGTCGAAGAATGCGGAAATTCATTCAGAGGCAACGTGAAAAAGATGGCTTTTGTGCGAAGAGACCAGTGCAGACGGTTACAATAGAAATCGCATGGCTTCAAGGGAAAGAGACGCCTCAAGTTTCCGGCGTGTGGGAACCGTGGCAACGTTGCAATCGACGTTGCCGGCGTTGACGGAGTGACGTCACGAGACACACGATTCTCGCATGAGCACGTACATACATATAGCTACCCGTTCAGCAGCAGTCAAGCCTGATTCACGCTGGGCAAAGTGTGCTTCCTTTTCGTACCTAGAAAATTGAACCGACTCAGCAGTTTTGCAAAAAACATACCCCCTTTGAAATACGACAATTCAATTCTTCAATAACAGTATCAGGCGAAAATAGGAATACCAAAATATAAATTGGAATGTTCTACTATCCAAATACTCCGTAGAATTTAATTTAACAGAACCCTATCATTAGTTGTCGCATATATGACTTGGGCTTGTTTTTCAACTACGTTTCGAAGAACGGTTACACGATTGTCTGTTGTAATACATAGCAGTTTTGCACGTGCTGAATTATCCAGAGGTCACGCCGAAATTATCAATCGCCTCGACTCATAGTTACGCTTTTGCGGTCTCATGCAGTCAATTCAGCCTTCGGCCTTCTTATCGCCATTGTGTTCGATACGAGTTACTGTAAGATAAAGTCTCGGTACACACGTCTGGTTATGAATCGTAACGAGAATAAAATCAACTGGGTTTGAACACGACTATGGGGAGAATTTTAAATACTCAATATTTCTTTAGCCTCTTAAAGTAACGCAGAACATGAAACAATTGGTTGTTATTCGTCGCTTGTTTGCTTGAAAAACTTGTAAAAACGATGAAACAATTCGATATGCGTACTACCATTCCGTCTACAATCACGTGAATTTAACTCGTACACGTGAACTGACGGTCACGTTACAACATTGTTTTTACGTATTATGATCTCAACGTGATGTCATTATTGCATGACTAGCCAATGTGTCTACGACAGAATACGTTATACAGTACGAGCGATTCACATGGTAAGTTTACGGTCATAGCATAATAAAGCTAAGAGAAGTTCATTTTTTTGTGTCTTTGCTACAATGCAATCAGAGTGGTTAACAAAAATTGTGTTTGGAGCATGGAAGAAGGAGGTAGCTGATTATACATTGATTAATTTAAAAACAAATCTGTTATCGAAAAGCTTATTGGTGTACGGCAGAGTCGACGGTTTTGATAAGAAAACACCATCAATATGTTGATGATAAAACGCAGCATTGTTTTCGCGTGTCAAGTGACGTCAGAACAAGTAGCACAAAGTCGGTCAATGGCCGCTGAAAACGTTCGGTAAATACTTCGACATAGGTTGCATAATCTATTAAGTGTTTTGTCTGCGTCTGTCTGGTTATTGTAATAACATTAATGCTACTTCATGAGCTATCACACACGTCTAGCTGTCCATCGAGAAACCTTCATTATTGTCAACTTCGTTATCAACACGAGTAACCCGGTATCTCACTACCGATACTGATGATCACTATTTATGTATGTGTATTATCGAGATTAAAACCTCGAACGATGCGACACTGCACGCGATATCGCCGATATCTTATCAAATCTGAGGTTTTAACAGAGATATTCCGCAAAAATAGAGGCGCATCAGATCAATAACTATAAACGTAGATATCGTTTTAGGACAATATGCTACAAATCTGCTACTCAAGGCTTTATGATACGTAATAAGATAATACACAAAATAAGGAAAATCAGTCTTTCGGAGAATTTACAGCGAATCGTGTTTAATTTATAGACCGGTCCGGAAGAAATGATGATGCCGTTTCGCGTGATATGATTTGTATGGAATTTCCTCGCCATACGTGCCGTCTTCTTGAAATAACAGCATGCCGCAATGTTTTTATCGCGTCGTACAAGATGTGTGAACGCAGAAAAAACGAAATTTCTCCAAAGACATGAAAAACAGTCACATTTTCATATTTTAGATAATGGAGAACGAATAAACAAATTGAATGTAGATCATCAGAAAAATAAAGTTAGAATATCGGAAGAATAATCCCTTGAGAATGGTAGACGAGTTTCAATCGAGTGCACACTCCGATGACCCAAAAACTCGAGCGCGAACAGACCTGGTTTGTGAACAAAAGCCACGATGTGCCGTAATGGCGCCGATCGTTCGGCTGAGTTTTCTCGAGTGTGAGGAGGATCTACCCTATTTCCGATGGAATATATGGCTGAAATTCCGCACACAGCCATCCTCCTTTTTTGTTTTAAATAGTTTATTACTTTTTTCTCATTTCTTAGAGCACATCCCTGCACCCTTAGTATTTTCTTTTCGTCCAAATCTTGTATGGCTTCCATCTAACTTTATGATCAAAGTCTACTTCAAGCAAAATATATTTTGTTACTGATGAATTTCCTGATTCCTTAACAGATCATTTTTGTCAGCCCTCGATCGGTGCCTAACAGGTACAATAAAATTCTGAAACTCTTAAAACATCGACTGACGAGACGTAAAAGAAAAGGTGAAATTAAAGCTCGTAAAATATATGCGAATGCTGACATTGGAGCGATATAGCTGCGGCCGATCGTTCGATTCTCCCGAGCTTATCTCACTTCCTCGCGTGAATCTCGCGCTAGTCGCGTATATGTATTCCGCGTTCTCCGAGGCCTCGTCGGCTGCTACGTGTCCCCCTGAGGCAGTGGCGTAGCGCGCATGCGCGCTCATACTCGACGGGCTTTGCGATTATGACGTCGTAGCGTGTGACGCCACAACACCGGATTGGCGGAGTTGAGAAACCGCGTCGTAGTCGACTCGTCGTCGTCGCGTCGAGATCGTAGCACACAGTTTGGGCATCTGCGCGCGCGTGCATCGCGCATACCACGCACACACACATACAGAGACACGCTGCCGAGTTCGGTGTGAAGAGAAGGGAGGAAAGCAGCGAGCTCACTGGTGGGGCGGATCGAAAGAGAGTGAGAGAGAGAGAGAGTGCGCGCAGGTGGGAAAAAGTAGGATAGAGCAGACAGTCGTGGTTCTGCTTTACCGCCGCATTCTCGAGTGTTCGTCTCCGTTCGTTCGTCTCCTCGTACGGCAGCAAGCCCGAGAGCGGACATTGGCGCGTCGTGTGCCTCCGTGTTATACTACGTTATTTTTCGTGCGCGTCTCGCGTTCCGCTGCAACACACAGTGCTACGCGTATACCCGCGTCATATCGTACCGCGTTTTCAGTGAATCACCTCGTACGATAACCGGGAGTGAGAACTTCCAGAGAATCTCGGCAACTTATTCGCGAGCCCCGTGGGTCTACGGTTTCCTGGCGTAAGGAGCATTGACGGCACCAGAGATATTCGCAGTGCGCCATCGTGCTTGCACGAAACTTCTAATTCTCTCGCGTTTCGTCATTATCCGAGTGCTGTGAACCGGTTAAAGCACGCCTTGAATTCTGAGACGTGAGAAATAAGGCGTCGTTGGTAGTGGATGATCGTAACAGTAGAGTTCATGAGCGACATAATAGTGCTTTACTTTCTTGTCATTTCTTGACATTCATTTGGATCGTTTCGTAGCAACGCTGATTTTCGTTTACTAATACGTCTCGATAACAGTGTGATTCTTGAAAAAAAGGCGTTGGTCAATGAAGGGAAAAATATATGAAAATACCGTGGAAAACAGTGGCAAAAGCGGAGAAAACGGTGATTTTTTTTTACCACGAGATCACAACGTTAAATAACAATTGTCCGTGTATGCAATCAATAGACAGACGAATCAGCTTTTCCTGCAGAAACTATAAAACGAAACATTGATATATTCGTTTCTGAGAAGCAACGCGAATTTGCTGAGCGTGGGATGTATGAATGTTCGTGATCAACTAAAATGTTGTGGAAGCAATTATTGTGAGTTCTTTGGTGTGCGAAATAGGAAAAGAGAGTTAGAAATCTTTTTTTATACGTTTGGTTTCGAATTATCGGCGTTTGTGAGGAACAGTCGATGTGAGTGGTACGCTGACATAATCTGAGTCACGGCGTGTCTTGGAATCTTGAGGACAGAGAAGCCAGACAAGATGATGGGAAAGAGAACGCAGTGCTACTTGTGCGATCTGCCTAGGATGCCCTGGGCAATGATCATGGACTTCTCGGAACCTGTGTGCCGTGGTTGCGTGAATTACGAAGGTGCAGATAGAATCGACCTCGTGTTGGAATCAGCAAAGCAACTGAAAAAGGCACACGGGTTCCAGGACGCGAGGCCCTCGGCTACCAAGGCATACAGAACATCCGGGCACACAGAGCACAATGGCGGAACGAACCTCGATGTCTTGCCTATACAGAACACCGGACAGAGTCATTCTAGACACCACAATATTGCCAGTTATTCGCAACTCCATCATAGAAACTCCATAACCGAGTTTAACTCCGGCAGTACGCGGCAGCAGATCTCTAGGCAGCACGAGGAAACGCACGAGATCGCTAATGGAATGAGGAGCAATAACGTGAGGATCCCAAATGCTCATTTGGCCGCAGTTGCTCACCACGTGAATTTGAGCCGCAACATAACGACGCTGAAGAGAGGCATACCGGCCATTGACGAGGATGAACATCCTGAAAAGAGATTATCTCTGGAGGAACAGCATCCGGTAAGACCACCGTTAAACAGGGGCGATTCCCTGCCAGCTGTAAGTCTTGCCGTCAGCTATGTACAAGACAGAAACAAAGAGAAACAGCACCCGGTGAGAGCGACGAGTTTCGAGACCGCTACCACGTTCAAGGCCAATGGTGAGTTTTCTCGCTGCTTACGCACGGTGTACGCGGTCATCCTCGGCTCCGTGCACACGTGTATCTTTAAATACTCGTTTCAACGATTCCTCCTACGAATTCTCTCTCGCTTACCTCATCGTGAGTCCTTTGAACGGCATTTCGCAGATGTAGACCACCTTTCGTCGCTCAATGATACTTATAATCAAAAATCAACTAGCGAATTACGTAAAATAATCGCTTTCTAGCTTTTCGATTTGAATCATACACAAATAGAATAGCAATCAAGTGTTAAAAGAGTTAGTGCAAATGAATATTGAATATTAAAGACGAAGGAACTGTTGCTAAATGAAACTACAAACACGCGGTATCGAAGAAGTTGTAATTCTGCACAAGAAGTACGCACGCTGCAGAGAGAAACGTAACTCTGTAGTCTCATAGCATTCTGTTGGTCTTATCGGCTGGTTTCTAAATATAGGGGAGCGTTCTGTAGTGCGCGTGAGCATCTGGCACGAAAAGAGAAAGAAACAGAAGTAGATGTTCTCTCGTCTAGATCGCAGAAAGACATGGATTCTCGTATTTCTCGACAAAACCGCGAGGAATGAAAATAATTTTAAGGACGGCGTAACTGTCTGCCAGTGGCAAATTTCGGGCTGTTAATTCTGTTTACATTTCCTTGTGAGAGCTGTGGTGATTGGAACACATGCGACAGTAATCGTCCAAAAGCGTATAAAGAGAAGTACGTTGAGCACGTGATAGGACGGCCAAAAGATACATCGAGTCGCTTGTGTGCTATGACGTCCAACCGCGTGACGTCACGGTGTATATTTAGACCAATGAATGAGTCCGTTGTCGCTCGATGCGAATTTTCTCCCGTTTGCACGAAGCAATCTGGAGGCGCACTTGACACGATTCTAACCGAAAGGATCGATTACCTTGGCAGCCTAATCACGAATTTCGTTGTAGAAAATTTCAAATACTCCTGAAGGTCACGAAACGACGACCCTTTAATAACACTTGTATTTTAAGTAAGCAGATAACAGTTGCGTAATCGTATTATCTACTCGGAAAGTACCTTTAATAAAACGCGTTGCTTAGTAGACACATATACTTCGATCATTTCCATGGGCTGACGTTAATGGACTATTAGCCACAGAAAGTGGAAGCCGATTCTGAAAGCGTGTGAATTTTTATGACAGCTTACCATTTTTCCGTCGCTTCATAATCTTTTACGCGGTATGTGCTAGCAATGTGTTGACTGCAATCCTGTATCGTTCTACGTTTAAGAATGAATTCCATATTTCTTTACGTCAATCTGAGATAACTGTAATTTGTACTCCGTTTTATACACTGTTTCTCGCTTTATGCGGCTGATTGATTATGCAGGAAGGTAAAGACGAGGTTAATAATATTAAGAATGTCGTAGAGTCGATTTGATGACGATATTACAGCTGGATCTGTTTCGTGTTGTTACTCGTGTATCTACAATACGTTGCGTATAAACCTCAGTGACCTTGGTCATCGACCGTTATTTCGATACACACCACTTTCTAATTCGACCTTAACTTGTCGTGTTTATGGTTGTCCACTAACTTTTGGAGTCACAGTAATTCGATAGGAGAAATTTAAACAGCAAACAATAAAAGTATTCTTATGGAATATGTCCTTGGATTCTGATAACACTACTAGGACATTAGTATTAAAACACAACCCGTGTTTTCCACATGTCGATCTGTTTTCCACATAATTACGATCAGTCGATTAGCTGGGAATATCGGAATATGCAAGGCACAAACAATCCTGGTATAGATTATATCGCCAGACGTTGCGTCAATCGATAAGGTTTAAGATATCGGGTAGTCAGGTACACGCGCGCTTGTCAGCAGGATATATTTGTTGAATTTCATCTAGAATCTCTTCTTATCATTCTCGTATGTTGGTTCTTCTTGGCTCCACCGGTCTAGAACATGGAAAATTTTATATTTTGAAATCACAGGGAATCTCTTTATTGTTGTGTATCGCCGCAGATGGACCTCTCATGTATTCTCCCGAGTCAATGAATAAACGTTTCAAGGTAAATCAACGAAGTTCGTGTCACGTTTTGGGGTAGTCATTAACAGGAACCTTACGCACGATCCCTCACAAGAAGCTTAACGGTATTTCACCAAGTTGTGTACTGCTTGTCGATATTCCTCGGCATTTAATCCCTTTATAAATATTGCCAAGGTATAATTTACACGCTCAATACCGGTATTCCCCTTTTTCTACCTGCTCTTTTTTTATGCCACTCCCACATTTAATGGTGTTTTGGAGAACACTCGGAGGGAAATCCTATTTAGTATGCCTGTCTCTTTTCGTTTCTTGGCTTTTTTATCCTTGGAAATATCGTTTTCGTTCGAAAGATTGAGATGCGTGTTTACATATGCGGGTTCTGGTAAAAATAGATTATTGCTGGCAGAGATTGGGATCTGGAAATAAACATAGATTGTACTAGCGCTTCAGGAAGAGCGGGAGAAATTTCTAAAGCTTTCTCGTGTGGGGAAGCATCAAACGTGAACGAGTCAAGTTTGCTTCGTTATTATACAGTTTTAACAGTTGTCATTACGGCGGCTGATCCGATTAACTAATACTCAAGAGAATAAATTTTTGTTTGTGTTCAGTTAGCGTATTTCTCGTAAGAAGTTGAGGCGGAAAGTCGACGCGTTTTGCTTCTACTGTACTAGTCCGTACGATATCATCCATCACGTTAGCGTAGAACGTTGTCCGCAGAAAATAAGTTATCACGTACTTGTTTTCCCGATCAACGGAAACCAACGTCGAGGACTGAACGGCGAGAACAATCCCCTCGTTACAGCGTACATGTTCACGCGCACGCCGTGAGTTAAACGGGTCGTAGATAAGGCGACGGTTATTTTTCACGAATCGTGAAGTTTCTATTTCTGCTTCAGAGCAACGTCTGTTGATTCCGTGTTCTTTAGCGCGTACGTAGGTTGCGTCAGTCTATCTGGTCGGCGGTGCTACGTCAGTCCCGACTGATCGTGCGACAAAAGGAGTCTGCTTGAGTAGTAACTACCTTGAGTTATAAATGTACATGCATTTGCGGTGCACCTGTATGCGTATGTTGATGCTCGGCCAGGCAAAAACAAGGTACGAAAAAGTGATGTTGTGAGTGAATGTTAATGAAGATGACTTATCTAGTTAGATTTGGTGACGATCAAAGCGATCGACTGTGAAAAACGCAGCGTAAATGCACTGTTCATTTTTCTGTAATATCGAGTAATTTTTTGCAATAACGTGCGCCGATGTATTAAAAAAATGAGTGGGTACAGTAGCCATTAGTATCTGCTTTAAATTCGCGCCGGTACTTTAGTATCCTTGTTGTAACGGAATACTAGTCTGTCCGTAATGGTATGCACAATGCAGTGACGAAAGCCCCTGCGCGCTGAGTAACATGCGTTTCAGACGGAGTGAGCATTCGGCTGGTCCCGTCTCTTTTAAGCAGTGAACCGCACGCGATCGATCGAGCGCGCGCGGTCAAGTTAGGTTGGTTGCTCTACTCGCCCTACTACGTCATCGTAGCACGAACAGCGGGAGTAAAAGACAGTGACTGGCCCGGTAGTGCGACAGACAGAGAGCGAGACAGAAAGGCAGACGTGCTGCGTGCGACGCGCTTATACACTTAAGGCGTAAATACATGTGTCGTGTCGGGCCGACGCGGCTCTGAGGGGAAGCAGGGGAGGATTGCGCTTTCGAAACAAGGCCACTGTAGCCGGCTAACCGGCCGGGCAACACGATATATACAAACACACAGTGAGAAACACGCACATGCAGCCGTGCAATGCCGAGTGCGATGAGTGTGACTAATGTAAGCCGAGCCGCCTACGTGTCCGCCCGGTTTCGTCTCCTCCCGCTCAAATGCGCACGCGCTACTATCTTACTTCCTGTATCCCCGATCCAAGCCCCGTCGATGATAAAGATTTACAACTAAGGTAAGCCCTTAGTCGTTGCACTACGGAGCTAAGCGGATTAAATGATGGATGTCGTTACGTAAACAAACGCGCTGGCCAATCGTGATGGAATTCGTCGGATAGATGTCTGGCGAAATAATCTTAACGTTGATCATTTGACAAATAATTGACAATTTGTGAGAGCCTGTAGTAACGGGGAAATCAGAGTTTATGAGTTGAGTTGATGACTTTATCGCGAATGCTTATAACTGGTGGTGATCGATGTTGATAGGTTAAAATTGGCGAACGATGATCATTGTAATATTATGTCGAATAACACAACGGTAAAAGAGTGCTATGCAATAAATTTGTATTGATAAGATAGCGTGATTTTCATGGTTAATATTAATTCGCGCAAGCTTGCCCCCCGTTTTCTTCACCACCCCTCTAGTCGTTCTAACCGCCGTGCCTCGACCCCACTTTCCCCCCTCCCTCTGGTTACTTCTATCTTTCCACGGGCCGTTTCCCCTCCAGCAAGTCTGTTTCTTCGCACAATATATAACCGAGATATCCACGAGACTGCACGGTCTTTGCGTTGCCGGTTCTATCAAAGTCGTCACGGAAAAGTACCAGTCACACGTCTTCTTGATGTCTGTACGTGGTCTTCTCGAGACCTCGGTAACTCCACATACCGGTTCTCTAGAAAGAGCAGAACTCAAGAGTAGAAGAAGAAGGATGCTATCATTATCGTCGACGCGTATCCGCAATCGGCGACCACGATGGCACTGTGTCACACGGTCGTATTGGAACGTGACGAATCGCAATTTTTAAATAGCTTTTCCTCCACGATCGTATAGTTTGTCCTTCATGATACGCAATAAATTCACCTTCCAATCTGATCGGTTGGGCAACGATTTATGTAAAATGTCTGGCATTGGCTAAAAGAATTAGACTCATATCAACGTCTTATTTGTTGTATGAAATCTTGGAGCACGTGAAAGGATGGTTCAATGAACGATACTGCTGTGTATTATTTGGCGCGTTCAATACTATCCTTCTGCGCATGAACACAATGGTTGCTCGTTGACCTTACTTAATACATAATCGGTCGATAGGGCATGCTCCACGTGAACATTCTTACGTAGCGTTTACAAATACCTACTCCCTAAGATTTCGTGGGGAACTTTAGATCTAAAAGGTATGATGACGCACTTGCAGCTTTTGCGGAATTTTAATCGAATAGTAATGAAGTTATTCAGTTTTGTGTACGTTGCATGCCACGAACGGAGCATAAGTCATCGGGTAAATGATGAACGCAATACTTTGGTGCATGCATACTCCAATGTCGATTTCCGTAGTCAAGGCACGTAACGTGCGAGAGGCACGCGTCATGCGTGTTAATCAGCTTGGTCACTACGTTTGTGACGTGCAACTGTCGCATCTCGACGCTGAGTAAACATGATCAGAATGCGTACAAATTCGTGACACTGAGCGTTCTGGGGTCTCGATTGCACTTGTTCGTTCATTTGAATGTTGGTTTATTGCCATCCATGGGCCGATGGCGTATAAAGGAAGTTAATTAATAATCCTTGAACAGCTAAACTTACGATAATTCTTCGTCTTTTGAAAAGTAATGGGTTAGGGTCAAACGAACCGCTTAAAATGAAGTAATTTATTACAAACGTCGACGTATGATAATACGACGAGATGGCGAAAAACAGTTCAGGAATCGTTGATAAAGTATCATGAAAGATAATTGTAACGTGGATCAGTTTCGCCATTAAATTTTGAATTTCAGGACCATATGGCGGTCCCTCTATTCCATTGGCACCCACGAACGTATCGGCAAATGGTGGAGGTTCACCTCTTCGTCCGAGAACGAGTCCTCCACCTCCGCCACCGCCGCCCCAGGAAGGCGCTACTGACAATCCACAGCCAAATCACCATCAGGTTAGGCCCTTATATGCGCTAAAAATAAACAAATATTTTTCACAAGGTTTATACCTTGTTTGAGGTTGAGACTAGGTTCCTTAGGTTGGTTGGTTTATGCCTTGACGCGAAATTACTTTCGATTTTAGGGCTCGGCGAACGGCCCCTCGCCGATGGCCGCGTTAATGTCCGTCGCTGACAATCTCACATCTCCAGAGCCGGTACCGCAACCGCCGAACAACCCTAGTCCGACAAGCAGAAGCCCACCAACCACTGCTACAAGCGTCCAGCAACGCAGTGCCTCCAGAGGCTCCCAACACAGCCCGAACAGTTCAGGTATTTTTCCGGGTCTGCTTAAAAGCTTGTCCTCTTGTCCGTCCGAGAGAGAGATAAAGAGAGAGGTTCTTCGTTACCGACTAAGAATCCATGCTCAAGGAGTTTCTTTATGTGTCCAGGATCCTCGGGCAGAAGATCCAGTGGGTCTAGGCACGTCTCGTCAACGACAGTAACGACGTCATCGGAAGGTGCCGTGGCCCAAGCTGCGGGAGCTGAGCCAGTCACGGCACCCTTAAAATGCACCCTGTGCCAAGAACGTCTGGAGGATACCCACTTCGTCCAGTGCCCAAGTGTTCCACACCACAAGTTCTGCTTCCCCTGCAGTCGAGACAGCATAAAGAGACAAGGTGCCGGCTCAGAGGTAAGTTTCCCAGTAGCAAAAGTTTCATTAGAACTTTGTTGTCTAGGTTGATAACGGGCTAGGGGCGTTACGAGTCTTTCAAGACTTCAACATTTGTAAATTTTGCACATATGACTGGTGTTTCAGGTTTATTGCCCGAGCGGTGAGAAATGCCCGTTGGCGAACAGCCAGGTACCGTGGGCCTTTATGCAGGGTGAAATTGCGACGATTCTGGGCGAGGACACGACGGGCACCGGTCTTAAGGTCAAGAAAGAGAGGGAGACTTAAATCCGCCCCTCCACCGGACGTTGACCCGGGATTTCGAGTTTGTCATGATCTCCTCTCAGTGGAGACAAAACAGATGATGTTGTTGGCGGAACCGTGAAGGTTCGCCAAAACGCGTTTTGGTAAATGGTGATAGAATGTTGGCCGACACGCGTGGCCAACGTAAACGACTCGAGCCAAAGACGTTGTCGGTAAATATTGGATAAATACGATTAGTATCAAAGCGAAATCATATCGGACGTATGCACGTTGTTTTGGAGAACGACCGAACGATTGGTCGGTCGTTTCTTTCGTTTATACGAGTCGGTTCTGAGAAGAAGTCTTTGGCTACTGCACGGCTGGCATTCGGATCTGCGCATATGTATATACGGATAAATCGCGCGGGAAGTGTGCGTAGTAAATGCACCTTTTTGCAACGTTCTCGAGAAACGATCAGTTGAGGTATGAAAACATGTAACGCTCTGTAAACTTGTCGAAGAGCGATTTTTACCCGGTTTGGGTTTGTACTTAGGCACGATCGCCTTTTTTTCATTGTCTATTGCGGCGCGTGTGCATGATATCGCGTCTTTCAACACACACATACACAAAACATGCAGAACACGTACACTATTTGCACAGAAAGAAAAGATTTGTTGGGTAAAGCGCGGGTTTGCTTTATTCGAGTTAACGAATATTTTTAATCCGACGCAATTATTTTACGCTGTCCGGATCAACAGGCACTTTCAATCGACTGAATAAAAAGAGAACGAAATACTCTTGATACTTTTGATTGACCCGACTGCGGCAGTTTTCAGCTGGATTATGAGCTCACCGAACCTTTTTAGTGAGTCGTATTTATTACATGAAACAAACCGATTTTTTCTGCGTATGTAACAGGGCACGACACGAACACAGTGGAATTTTTGTGATTATTTTGTACGTTATCGTCTAACGTTCCGAATCGAGCGGTTTCTCGATGCTTCTCTCAGACACCACGAGATTATTCTTCCCGGTGTTGACCGGCTTGGATACGGTCTGATGGTTCTTTTTCTAACGTTTCGTTTGTATAACCATTTTTACTACTTCGCTCGTTGTATTATAAAGCATAGGCGGACGTTCGGACCCCCAAGAGCGCCCGGGTTTTTCTGTATATTATGTATATGTGTACATATACCACGTTATTAATAAAAAAGAAGCGCATACTAAAAGAGTAACCGTTCTTAAGTGTATAAAAAAGGATTTATAAGTTGCGTTTTCTATTCTTTAAATTATTCTTTCGAATATCCTTTTATTTTCCTCCTTCGCGATGATGTACGTCGTACATTACTTTCAGTCATTTGTAAGGCTCATCGAATATCCAAAAAACAATTGTATCAGGCGAGCACAAGATTCGAGTCTATCAGGCTCGGTCCGGAGAGGACATTCAGAAGAAAAGTTCGAAAAGTTTTGTCAATTCTGCGCGGTACTCGTGAAATCGTTGAACTCTTAATCTGAATGTAGCGTAGAATCATGGCGGATGATTAATTTCCTTGGCTTTCGTGTGCAACGTCCGCTTCCGCGTATTATTTTATAATTTCTTCTTTAGTTTATTCGCCGTAGATGTTAAGTGTGAGGGCTTTTTGGTTTTTCATTTTGCCGATGAAAAAAAAGAGGTACGCCCGTCAAAATAGGAACCACACACTCGCTATTGTCTAAAAGATATTTAAAAAAAACGAAGGGTGATAGAGCAAGAGCTAGGAGAAAGACGCAAGACAGACGTTTTTTGCTGGCGCGTTCTGTTCGACCTCCTACCTACGAGGGGGAGGGTGAAGATCGTCCGACGCGGGCAGCTACTTTTGTATATATTTGTACAAAATTGGCGCAATAAGGGAGCAATCGTGCGGCTTGTCGGTTTAAAGCATTTTCAGACGCTCAAGAATTTTCTAAACAGTGCTGTGACATACAGAAGAGTCGATTCTTACGCAGTTTGTTTTACTTTCTCGTCCGTAGAACGGAAGCTGAGAGACTTTAGAAGCAATGAATTTTTTATAATTTGTTATCGGAAGCACGAGCGAGTCGTTTCGACGGATGAGCAAACACTTTGGTAAAGTTCTTACGTGCGCTCCATTTCTTCAACTACCAGCGAAGCTGACTTGTGACAAATTGTAAAGGATTTCGTATTCTTAAGATTCCTTAGCTTTTGCTTCTTAGTCCGTAAGCGTCTTATACGACAAAAAAAAGTCATCTTTGCAATAACTCGCGGCAGAATTTACTTGTTATTGCGGAGTTTCAGAGGAAAAACTCCATCCATATTCACATGTAATCTATAACAGTTTGTAATCGTGGAATTAATTTTCTGTCTGTCGCCGTTCTGCGTTCCTCGAGGAGGCAATCGACGAGAGGAGAGCACGATTGATCGTAGCAATACATAATAGCGGCTGTACGTGATATTTCTTCGTCCCAGTCGAGTAGTTCCTACATCGTATATGCCAAGACCGATGGCATCATTTCTTTTGTCGTGTATCGATCGCAAAAGGATCCGTAAGCAACGTACATTGACTTTCTCACGCGGTTACGACCGTTGTCCTTTTTTTACCATGCCATAATACGGAACTATATACACACGTACGTGTAAACACACACACACACACACACACAACACAGGCATACAGCAACACGGCAGCAACGACCGTTAGCGAACTTTGTGCACGTATGAGTATTTTTTTTTACGAGGAACTTGCTCATCGGTCATTCCGGGTTGATATACCGGTTCTCATGAAATACTGGAGTTAGCAGATTTTAGGAAACACGAAACTTGTAAAAATTGACCAAATGGCAAATCATTTTTTATCTTATAATTCGGTTGTGTAGCGAAAATTCCGCGAAAAGGCATGTGTTTTCTCAAATGTGGCGGCTTCAATGACAATTTTTGCGTTTTGTATTTATGCGAGAGGTCGCGTGGCAGGAGCCACGAACGATGAAATCCTCAACGAGCTGTCACTTCGATTCTCGTATCTCTCGTTCGTTTTTTCTCGTTTCTTCGCGTTCCTTTTTTTCTATGAGACTCCTATTAGCTACACACAGGACACACGAAAGAATGCGGGAATACGATAAATGAAAAATGATAAAAAACAAAGTACGTCTAAAATAGCAATCGTAGTAGGAGATAATGAAATTTTCTAGTGTACCATATCTCGAAAGGAGAAAAAACCGCGTAACACTGTACTGTTTATCGTATGTATGCAAAACATGCAAGAAGTAAAATATATGTGTTGATGTGTAACAATCGCCAGTGTTTTTATTACGCCAGTCGACCCACAAGCCAAAATCCTGAATTGCCGAAAGTCACTTTGATAAGCTCGCGCTCTTACGTTAATTACTTTTTACGTTCAGATACCCTATCTCCGGCAGAAGGCATTATTTTGATTGGGAGGAATTTTTATGAAATCCTATCGCGGTATTAGTTGTTGCCACCGTAGCAACTGATAACGTTCGAGATTAATCCTATCGAAGTTAGGACTTGACGTTGAAACGAATTATCCGCAAATGAGATCCATCAGATTCTCAGGGCAAATCGTGATAAGCGTTGAACATCGATAGCAGTTGTATGTATTAGCAACTGACTCCTAACAGAACGATGGGGCATAGGGCAGGGGTGAGAAGAATACGAGGCTTCACGTACTTCGAAAATCGATGGCAATGTTCAGCTGGGGTTGCCGAACTGAAGGAAAGGGAGGCGGAAGTGCAGGGAGACGAAGAAAACGCGCAGCAGCATATTGATCTGCGCCGAGCTCCAGACGCTCCTACGCGTCCCATTGTCTGCACGTTCAATTCGATCTTAAAGCCGAACTATATTTCACATTTAAGCCACTTGATTCTTTAATATACGTTTTGGATTAAATGTGACAAAATTCATTTGTAATTGCAGCCTATGTCCTGTGTATCTTGTGGCACGAGAACGGATGAAAAGCAGTTGATGATTAAGAAATTATTTTTGTTATAGTCATCTGCTATCAGTTAGTAAATTGAATTATTTGTCATGCTTGATTAAATGAATTGTAGAAAAGCAAAGATTCTGCCTTGCATATTACAGCGTAGAAACTTTAGCCTTCGGGGGGTCAATACTCGGCAATGTCAACTCGCGTTAAACCCGTTGTTACGTCGCAGTTGAGTCTGTGCAATGAACGTAATGACAAATGCGATATCAGCTGCTTGAGTTACCGCCTCGTGATAAGAAGTATCGCGGTGAGATCGATGACCCCCTCAAAACGACCACTCGTGCTACCATCTCATGATTATAATCTGGCAAAAATAAATTGTATTCTTTAATCGACATTTGTATGGTCACGGATGAGAGTGTGCGTGTTGCATTATTCGTTTCGGTTCGTTAAGAGACCATCGTGTAACGAATGGTCCTCTTTAAAATACGCCGTACGCACGCTTTGACGTGACGTTATTGATCAGAAACTGTAGTATTAAAGCGAAGTATCTTCGATATTCCCAGATTACACTTCCTGCGATCTGTATCGTCGATCATTTATATCATTTAATGCATCTTCGAGGAAACAAAAGAAATCCTCAAATTGTGTATAAAAATTGCGAAAACCGATTATGTACTTGCCTTCTTCCAATTGATTTGGAGATTCTGAAAGTCTTTATGGTTTTCTTGAGTCAATTTGTGAAAGTCATGTTGCATAAAAAGATCTATTTACAAAGTTTTATTGTTGGATGATGTTTACTAAGCGGAAAAATCGTTACGATAAGACTTGCATTGTACACGTGAGGAAGTGCAGGGCTCGTACTCCGTAAGGATCGATATTCTTACGTATACACACGTTTCGTGATGCGGTGGGAACGTAATTCAGTCGCAGATAAAATACCCCTCGTGCTTTCACGATGTTCTCAGGCGGAAAAAGGAATCGTATACGTAAACTCTTGGCTGTTTGAAAAGTTAATTCTTTAATTAAGAAAATAGTATTTCATTCGTTTTTATCACGATGAAGAGTTTTTTGATTACTCAGTTATTTTAGTTACCATTAACCCAACTGTTAAGAGTTAAAATTAATTCAATCGTTATCTGTGTGTGTTGCAGAAAGAATGTCGAGGATTTGGGATGTCTGCGCGAAGGAAATAGCTTTGCGTGTTCCAATTGTCTGACTCTTTATGAAGACATGAAGTTTCCGTATAAAAATACTTGTTATTGCCAAAATTCTGTCGCGTCATCGCACAGTACAATCGATGAGGCCGAATCTCACTGGGAAAACACGGCCACCAGTGCAAGAACGACTCGTGTCAACGATGAAAACAGGAAAAAACTTGGCGTCAAGAGAACGGTATGAAAAATGTTGCATTTGGCGGAACGACATTCACGCTCGATTGCATACAACAATGACGTTTCAGTTTTTACGAAAAATGTCGCCGCCCTCGATTTCCCCTCCGTCGCCACTTTTGAGTCCGGACACGCTCACTGCGCTGGAAAATGCGGGAAAAATGGTCCGAGATGTTCAGGGATACATTAGGGAAGTCAGCTCAATGGGCCCATCAGCCTCGTTAAGAAGAAAATTTAGCAAGTACGAGGAATAATACATGACTTTAAGATATTCAATGTGTAGTTAATATTTTATAAGATAGCATTCGTGTTATAAATGTACCTATTGAATAGTTTTAGAATTATTGTCCATTTATAACAAATAGTGTTTTAAGAACTTCTTAGGAATTTATTAATATTCCCTATTTATTATTACAATGTTTTAGATTATTTATGGCTAGAACGCACTTGTATGTTTTTAAGGTATCTCGACGATCCTCCATTAGACGATGAAAAGGATGAGTTGTTGTATATTCGTGAGCTCGTAGTGTCAAAATTTTACGAAATGCAAGATGATTATTCAAAAACTAACGGCTCGAAGACCAGCAACGAACGCCCATCAAAGGAAAGTATCTCGAAAACTGATGTTAGGACGAGATTATCTGAACCCCAATTCAATAGACTGGAGCATGTTTCTTCACTGAAATCGTCGAGATTGAAAGAGAAACCGCGAAGAGTAATACGTTATCAGAATTTGAATTTGCATGCTCGAAGACCTAGGACTGAACAATCGGATGGTTGTTTATTCTCGACTCAGAGAACTATTGCGGATTTGAATGATAAATTTCGTAAAGCAGATTGTTCACCTGAAATGAATAAAACAGCGGACAAGCCCCAAGCTCCAAATCCGGCTTTTCGCAATTTTCAAATTCAGACCGCACCACCCGTTCATATCCAAGGGGAATTATCCGTACGTTGTTTGGAAAATGTACACATTTCCCCCGATGATTCATTTGTGCAAACTAATAATAATATTGGTACCTACGATTTTCGACATGAGTCGTCCTTTGAAGGTACGCAGGATTCAGAAAAGGCACAGAAATTATTAAATACAGGGTTTGTCGAGCAAAATGTCGGTGAAGATAAAGTAAACGCGGAGAGTGACACTTGTCAGCCGGAAGTTGGTGTTAAAAGTGTTTTAATTAATGCGACGAAGTCAAAGAAATTAGCGAAAAACGAAAATGATGGAAAAGTAGGTGTATTGGAGTCGGTTGAAATGGAAGATGGAAATAAGAATTTTCATGACAAATTTCCCCTGCAGCAAATTGAGAAAGAAATAACGACTCAAAAATCGGAACAACGTAGAAATGATTTTGGTAATGAAAGGCCTTTTTTTAACGCAGTCTGTGAAACGCAGAAAAAACATGATATCGATTTAGTTGAACGTTTCATCGATTCATTTGATGATAATGTGTTACAACAAACTACGGAAACTGGGAAACTTCAGGCAGATATTATTAATGAAAAATTACAAGACAATGAACGACATTATATGATTGACTTAAGGTTGCAAAATATAATTAAGAAATACAACAGAGAAAACAGTATATATTTTATTGATGAAAATAATAGCAAATACTTTGCTGTCGATTCTGTAGAAGACGTTTCGAAGAAACATACTCTAGAAGAAATTTGTTTAAATGATTTGTCTCTTAATAATTTAGACGCAGTTTTAAGTACATATGACAGAATTATTAATAGAGTAACACGTGACACCGAAAAGGTCACTGCATTTCTGTCACGACATAATGTATCGAAAAACAAGAAACTTACGAATACGAAATATTCAAATTGCAATAAATCCGTACCTTCTGATAAATTTTATGAAAAAGATAATGGAGTTATTGAAACAACAGAATTAAACAACTCGCCAAGAAAATTTAATCAGGCCAATAAGAGAGACGTAAAGGATGTGCAAATCCAAACAACAAAGTATGCAGATTCTGTGTCCTTAAGTGATTCTGAATCAGCAAACGGAAGGGCACAAGTTGAAAATAAATTGTCTTCAGTTAAAGAGAAGTTTTCAATAAATGAAAATTCGTGGACGGCGCACAAAATCGAAGATGTATTTGATAGGACCAGTGAGACTTCAACGTTGAAAAGTACGCTTCAAAATTCAAGCATCAAAGAACAATTGCAACATGCTCATGCATTCCAAGCTTACCCGGTTAATGATGTTAAGTATAAAGTGTCCGTATCCAGTGACAACGATGAAGGCATCCATGTAATTAAATCAAGAAGCAGTACAAATACGCAGGATTCTGTTAAACTTCAGAGTTCTCACGACACGTACACGAGCGATTTTGTAGATCCACAAAGTAGTACAGACACTCGCAGTGCTTACTGTTCTCAAGCTCAATCCTCCAAACATTTTGCCAGTAAATCATTGAGTAACGAATCTGATGATACTGTAGCGAAGGACGTGCTAAGTTTGGATAGAACTGAACGTAGTGAGTTTAATGATGA
The DNA here is from genome assembly GCA_963989215.1 of Hedychridium roseum. Classification (NCBI taxonomy): domain Eukaryota; kingdom Metazoa; phylum Arthropoda; class Insecta; order Hymenoptera; family Chrysididae; genus Hedychridium; species Hedychridium roseum. Next base: position 5,879,603 of record OZ022314.1, read on the forward strand.
ATTTTCGGAAGTATCACAGACAAAAACTGGTAGTAGTGGCGTAAGAAAAAATACCGAAAATGATGTGGCAAATAAAGACTACTTGAATAGTAAAGTTAAGTTGTCTGATAATGCAAATGCGTTAATGCATAGTAGTATGAAAGTGCATAAAACGGAAGATGACACTTTATTAATTAATTCAATGAAAAGCACGCTGGAAAATGATCCCTCACATTCCGACATTGAGGAATTGGTGGATGAAATTTTATTAAAAACTGATAGTGAAAAATGTGACAATAAAGCGACAATAGTACAGAATATTGAAACGAAAAATAATAATGTGGAAAAGCAGCCTTCAATTTCAACGAGCGCGATATCCAATGTTAATAATATATTATCCTCGCGAAGTGGGCCCTTGCAAATAAACAGAGGTAATTCAGTAGAATCTAAATTAAATTCCGACCAAACTGATAGCACTGGACATTTGTCGTCGTCGAAAGATTCACTCCGAGACTGTGTTTCTTTGCAAACCATGGCATCTTACACGGAAAGTAACAAATCATTTTCTAAAAATAATCGAAGAAATCCGACTGAAGTATCTAATGTAACGAAACATACGCATGATGCAAAATGCAAAGGAGAATCGAATTCGGCTGGTGCACAGGATAAAAATAATGAAGAACAGATACCTGGCACTAGTTTGTTTCTGCCAAACGTGTCGGTGATTAAAAATTTAATATCCAACAGTTTCAGTGCAAGTAGCTGTCTTCTAGAGCGAGATTGCAGGTACATTGAAATTACTTTACCAAATATAAATATAATATGAGAATGTATAGAAAAGTACAAGATTATTTTAAATCATTATTTGTTGTTGTTTTGTGAATAATCAGATCTGCCAGCAGTGTGTCTTCAGTGGAAACTGCGTCCAACACGCGGTCAGATGGTGAACTATACATGCCAAGTTCTTGTTCATATTCTCTGGGTGAAATCCGAATTGTGGAAAAAAATAATTCGTCAATCAGTCAGGAAGTATTGAAACCGGACAGTGCTTCCACGTTCTTCGTTACGCGGAATATGCTGACTTCCTTCACCAAAACTGACAATGTTAGTATAACGAACCAACTTTAATAAAGAAACAATTTTTAATCTTTGTCTTCATTTTTTATCACAGTCGGCAGGAAGTAGTCCTGGAGAAATTTACTGAAAGAAGAGGAATTTTGGAGACCATTAATAAGTTTAATGTATGGTAAAAATAAATGACACTGCAGGCATACTGCCGTGTGGTTCTAAAACCCGAATAATAATAAATTAAATGTTAATTACGTTGCGGGTGACTTTAACGTCTTGTTTTTATTGCTGTAATCATAGTCTACTTTACATAACAGAAATAAATCTGCGGTTGCAGCCGTTACGTTGTCGGAGCTCATAGTTCACAAAAATAAAAACATTTTTTATCTTTTTAACCTGAATGTTAATAAGCAATTATTCGAATATGAAGTGTTGAAGAAAGGTTTCTATAAAGACATTCATATTTAAATATTTACGATCGATGTAAACGTTTTTAGGCGCATGTGTGGAGTGGGGATAAATGCGTCTGCCAGGTAATACGTAAATTTTATTCAGTTTAGTATCAGCATATAATTATATGTCATACGTATATAAAAAAAATGCTTTGCCATCGGCGTTAATTAATGGATAGAGTCATTCAATTGAAACATAGATGTGCTTTATTTCCGAGTGACTTCGACTGCCGACAGTCTTATCTTACAGCGACTGGGGGAAATAGAGTAGGCAAATGCACGTGACTTATTTAGTATAAGCATAAAACGTTTTTCCTGGAAACGTTTCCCCTTTTTTCAGATAATAACGCCGATGATAGCGTTAAACGGAGAAAAAGGAAAAGCGATAATATTCAGTATCCTCAGCGAATGACTCACTGTTAGTATTCCACTGAATTAGTCGGAATTGCATCACGTTGCAAAGTGCTGCACGAAACAACACTTTGTCATAAAGCAACATCGTAGTTTGTAGTTAACTGCGAACGAAGTTCTGTCGATCACGATCTTGCAAGTAACTGAGAGAAGTGTTTACGCAAAACTATGACAAAAAAGATTGATAAAAAGTGCCCTCTCGAAGGTGTCTGTTACAGAAGTGCAAATATAACCTGACAATTTCGACGTAAAAACATGAAGCATGAAATTTATTAAGGCGTGAAATAGTTGAGAATTGAAGTTCGGTTAGTTAGAACACGCTACAATTCACTGAATATTGCAAGTAACATGGAAAGGATGTACCAAAGAGGTGCTTAAACCGTAGAGTTTTGTAAGTGGTGAGGAACCATGTGTGACAAATATGTCATCGGTTACTACATATCTGAAAAGAAACGACAGAAAATCAATTGGGCTGATTTTGAAAGTATTTGCGATTCTGAAGGATTTGCTCTGAAACCGGTAAGTGCTAGCCGATGTATTTAACTGAGAAATACGTTTTCAAATGTTTCACAACAAAGTTGCAAATTGTAAGGTTAGACTCACGTAATTTCACTATTTAACCTATAAAGTATAACGAAAAATGCAAATTTGAGTCTTTGTTATCAGATTTTGAATTCAAAATGATATTACTGAATTATATTCATCATAATTCATTCCATTCTACATTTGGTGAGTTGTGTCATATGTAACACATCAGTAGTTATGTGCTCTTGAATATTATTCCTTTTTTTTCTTAATGAAGTATTATTACATCAATTAATTACTCACTTTAGCAGGACATGAATTGTAAAGAAAACAGAAGTATCAGTAACATTATTATCCCTTATTGTAAGGTACATTTTTTTAACTAATTCCTTAAACTTTTTTCAGATTAACATTAATTTGAACTTGGAATCGCAGGGACCATTAGATGTTTTTTTACACAAACTTACAGATATATTGGCACATGCTGCAAGTGGAGATCAAAATGTAAGCTGATATTTAATAATTCTCAATGTACTTTATGTCATTTTAATGACTAATATTTTTCAACAAAGGCCAGAGGTGTTATTTCAAGAGTACAACAATACATTAGCAAACACTGTGAGCTGGTGGTTATAGATCCTTTGGAAAATGTTAGGAATTTGAATAATCGACACAGATCCTATGAAATTATCCAAGAAGACTTACAATTAAATGGTTAAATACCTTTGTAAAAAACATATGCAACATATATAAAACATGCCAGTGAATACCTAAGTTTTGTACATTCTACAACAAAATAATTTTTTCAGGTGTATTTATACCAAACTTTGTTGAACTGAAGAGCAAAAACGTTGCTGAGAATATATTACTCTTGAAAAACAATCATGTGACATACCCATTCCTTTGTAAACCACTTGTTGCCCATGGCTCGAGTGATGCACATAAGGTAAGGAGTTACTTAAATATATAGCTACAATTGTAACAAAGAGTATTGCTGTTATTCTAATATTTTACAGATGATGATAATTTTCAATGAAAAGGACTTAAAAGACTGCCAACCACCTTGTGTGGCCCAAGATTTCATTAACCACAATGCTATTTTGTATAAAGTATATATAGTCGGCGAACATTTCCATGTCGTTGAACGTCCTAGCCTCAAGAACTTTTATCAGGAGGATTGCAAGTCGTTGAGTACGATATTTTTCAGTTCACACGATATATCCAAAAATGGATCCACATCCAAATGGTCTATATTATCCGAGCAGGACATTCCTTTAACCGTGAAACCAAATCATGAAGTGTTTGAAAGAATCGTGAAAAGAATTACTAAGATATTTGGCCTTACGTTGATCGGCGTAGATGTTGTTATTGAGAATCACACAGGGAAATATAGCATTATAGACGTTAACGTTTTCCCTGGGTATGATGGATACCCAAACTTTTTTCATCATTTAATAGACAGTATTAAAAATCTGCTGGCAGAACGAAAGATTTATGGACAAACCGCGAAAGAGTGCACATTAAAAAAATGTCTAAGTGATGATCTGGATTCTGGGTTTGAAAGTGATGAAAAAAAAAAATATTGTCCTCAGCAAATGAGTTAAGCACTATGAGCAACAATTATTTTATTACAAATTAAAATGAAAATATAAACTGAGAATGTTGCTATACATCTGAATAAATTAAAGTCGCGTACAATTTTTCACTAAACGTATACAGCATTAAGTCGTCCACACAAGTCTGTTTTTATAAAGTGGAAGTTAGCTATCTGAAATTTTTCTCAAATGGTTACCATTTGATTTGTTTACTTGTACATTTTCGCAGATAGGACAACATAAAATCTACCTTCGAACTGCCAAATTCAATATTTTGTACGGTTTATTTCTATAAAATTATCACTCGTATCAACTATATCTGTATACAGGATAATAAAATATGGCGTTTACAAAAGACATCATTTTTATTGATCTCGTTAACCATTAGAATCCGATTCTGTAGAAGTGTTTTCAGTAGACTCGGTTGTTACTTTCTGCTTCATCCAGGCCTTTGCGGAAGCCAGGAACTTAAGATTTGGTCTTTGAGACTCATCTTCTGGGAAGACGAAGTCAAATACTTCCTCCCAACCGTCATCGTTCTGCGTTTTCAAGGTATACAATTGATTACAAATTTCCAGTGAACAAAATGTAATCTGATAATTATTAGAATCCTTACCCCGTCCTCTCCGACAATACGTCTTCTCCTCTTGATCCTGCGTGGCATTTTCTCCATGATTTTCTTACGGCTTTCCTCGTCTCCCCTCTCGTTTTCAAAATCTCTCCAAGCTTCTAGAAGCAACGCTCTGCTCTCTTTATCGCCGTTAGACCGTAATGCGTCGTTTCCTCTTTCAAATATCCTCCTTGCTAACTCAATGTTGTTGGGGCCATCGTCTGAGGTAGGATTCGCTAATTCAAATTCGGCGTATGCTATCCAAACCTAATTATTTTGATAAAAGTACAAGATACAGTATAGCATAAACGGGTCACAGAATAAAAATATTACTTTTACTCACCTTAACATGAAGAGTACGTTCTAATAATCTCTCAAACAATTGTCTAGCATTTTCGGTTTCGTCTTGAGATATTTCAAAGTGAATATATGATTTCCAGAGTAGTTCGGCCATATCCAATCTATAAAATATTTTGCAATCAGCTTTATTATTATCAGATGAAGACAAATGTAAGGATATTCAAGTATGCACTTCTGTAAACTTTTTACCTTGGTTGTGAAACAGCGAGCTCATAAATAGCTCGCGCACGTTCTATGTCTCCTAAAAGTGTTTCTAATTCCGCAAATTTCATCCACGTTGTACAATTTGTTGGTCCAAATTCTAAGAACTTTTCGTACAAGATCCTACACCTATCGAATTCTCTTAGCTGTATTTCTATATCTATATAACCGCGATAAATTTTATCTCTTGGACAAATACCTAAAGCCATACCCTAAAGAAATAAAAAGTTATATTAATACTGTATAACTGCAGCAAACTAAATGAATTCTTAATTATATATACTCATGATTTACCAGTGTTTTTCGAGCGGCTGTCAAATTCTTTTGCCTTATTTCAAAGTAGGCATATAATAACCAGATTTTTGAGAACGTGAAATGTTTGTGTGGTATTAATTCTAAACATGCCCTGCAATTAATGTATGAATAATTAATAAGATACGTGCCGAGTATATTTTAAAGCACAATTAAGAACAGTTATAAATTACCTATAAACTTGTCTACATCTATCGATATCTTCAGTATCGAGTTCTTCGAACAAAGCATAATTGATCCAAAGATAAATATATCTCCTCCAAAACTGTTTTTCCTGAAAAGTGTACAGTTTACATACCCGTGATTCGTAAGGTCAACTGTTGTATATTTGTTGATATAAGACAGTAACTACCTTAGTAGGGGGAACGTTGGCTATTGCACGTTCGTAAGTTTCTCTGACGACGTCTGGATTACTTTCGGACTCCACCAATCTTAAATAATCAAACCAGGCATCGTAATTTGAAGGATTATCTTTAACTTCTTGTTCATATTGATGTTTTCGTTTACTAACGATTACATCTTCAATACCTGAGTACAGAAATAATTAATGTAAGTGGTAACTATTATTTTTATTAACACATTATTTAGTGTCCTATTACCTGAGCGATCTCCGTACTTTTTTTCATGTATTGAATATGCTTTATAGATTTCTTGAGTTCTGTCCTTAGGTATGTGATCTAGGGCATATTTGTAAATAACCCTTGCTCTGTCATGCTGTCCAAATAAATATTTAGTATATAGAAATAACCAATTTGCTTACTGATACTACTGGGTTACAAATGTCATATTTTTTCTCTCTTACCTCTCTTTGTCCTTCTTCAAACTTGGCAAAAGCAATAAAGAGTTTTTCATCAAGACTTTCATCTCCGTAAAAGTTTACAGCCCGCTCGTACACCTTTCGAGCGCCGTTAATGAAACCGTGAGATTCCTCGAAACGGGCATACTTTATCCAGTGCTTTACATCTGGATGGACCATTACAAACTGTTCATAAATTTCTCTGGCCCTTTGAATTTCTTTATACCTGAGTTCGAATTTAATGTATGTTTGCCATGCCTGTTCATCAGGTTCCCATTCCATCCACCGTTCGAATACTTGACGAGCGCCTAGTATTACGCGCAGAAAAGTAATAAACATGTTATTGTACATATGCAGAATAACAAAATCAAATAACAATAATCAGATTTAAGTGTTTAGTCATATATATGCTGCTCATACAAATTCTCACCTGCAATGTTTTGGAGCATTTCTTCCATGTAAGTATACTTGTACCAAAACTGGTTTACTCTTGGTAAAATTGTAACTGCCCTGTCCCATAAATTCCTGGCATGATTTACTTGACGATTCCTCATTTCCATTTCTGTATACTTCAACCATATTGTTATGTTTCTGTGATCGACGTCTAGTGCTCTTTCATATATAGACCTGAAAAAGAATAATGTAGACGGAAAAGGAATTTAAAGCAAATAATGTACCTCAAAAATGTAAGATCTATAATTTACCTTGCTCTTTGAATTTGCTTTTGGCTTTCTTCCCAGCGTGCGTATTTTATCCAGTTGGAAATAACAGTACGATTTTTTCGTATATTATCTTCAAAAGCTTTGCGTTTGCGATGTTGATAATCAGCTAATTCATGCGGATCAGAGATTTTTTGTTTTGGGGGCTGTAAAAGTAAAATAATGCGACTTTTGAAATGAATAGCATGTAAAGATACACCTTAATTGAAAAAACAGTATTAGAAGGCCTTTCCTTACCGGTGGTAAAATCTCTAAATCTCTTTCCTTAGCCTCTCGTAAAAGCTGCTCAGCTGTAATTTGGATTTCTGCTGGCGCTTTGTTTTTAACCTATAAATATCATCGGTTATGATCAAGTGTAACTTTAACGTAGGAACATATTATATTCATACGATAGTTGTTTTTAAAGATGAGTGTACACACTTTTGAAAACAGCAACAATTATGCCACACTCAAAACACGTACCTTTGCTACTTTCGGCATTTTTTGTTGTGGTGATTCAATCTTGACAACTTTCTCGTCCATTTTGGAGCAGCGTGATATACGTTATTTTCTAAAACAATTCGATAGCTTCTTAATAATGGGAAACTATCTCAACTATTTCTGAATAGTTTTCAATAATTTGTTGCTCATAATACACAAGTGTTAACAATCTTAAAACATGCTCAGAACTTGTGCAGATGACAACTTCCTAACCCTACCTTGAACGTTCACGACATCAGTTCGCCATAGACTGACTTTGTCAGTTGCTCTCAATAATTACATCGATCACCGCTTAACCCTAAAAAAGCGCTCTCTGCTAGTTTAATTTGGCTGCGCAGCGGGTTTATGATAATATATATACATGACACGAAATTTAATTTTATAGTGATCAGCAGAGCTGTTAGCGGATGAAAGACGAAACATACAAATTTTCGCCGCACAACAAAAGTCAAAAGCAACAATTTTGTTAGCAACCTAGATGCAAATTTCACACCGTGACTTATTCATGATCGACAATTCGCTTTAGTTAATAACTAATGCTATTAATTTATAGTATTGCATCATATGGTTGCATTTCTCCATATTAATAAATTTAAGTTTAATTATAAAATGAAACAAATAAAATGCAGAAATGTAAAAACATTTATGGATTTTTATTAACATTTTTACATTTTTTAATAGTTACAATATGATCTGTGCTTCGCATTTATACAAAGGTAAATGTAGTTAGGTAGACAGTAAGTCAGATGGCTTGGAAGTAATTAACAATTACATCCAACTATACACCTGTCAGAAAGTATCGATTTCATGAATGGTTTTTTATCGTCATCAGTTATATTATACTTAAATAAGGGACATTTCAAGTGTATCACCAAACAAATTCACTCAAATTTCATTAGCTAATGAACCGCGATTTTCGTTGGGTTCTAAGTTTCACAATTCGAGCAGAATTTTACACGGATAGCCTTCGCTGCAACGCGTTAAAAATAGATAACCTGACTATGCGGTGCAAAAAACCACATTGCATATGCTCCTCAGACTTTGTCTTACTTCTTTTTTCCTATCTGATTTTCAAATTCTTACATTTTTCATAGTGCAATTTATATCTACTTTGAAGAATAACATTAACACCAGAGAGATTATCCCTGTACAGTCATTACTTTATAAATAATCGATTTCTGTCGAAGTAATTAGGTTAAATGTACGTAAACAACATTGTACAAATTATGTTGCAATAGATAATAAGTTATAGTGTTTATAATGAAGAAAATCAGGTTATCTGAATTTCGATAGCAATAAACGAAAACAGCTCGCTTTTGAAGTTTGACACAGTGACTAAACTAGCAAATTAATTTTTTATAAATTGCTCAGCTGTTAGGAGGAAAATATAACATCTTTTGTGTCATAATCTCTTTGGCATTAATATTGCGATAATAGCAGCCAATGGGAGAAAATTTTCTTCATCTTCGACGACGCGATGCAATTAAATTTCTTCCACTTAAATTAAATTTTCACGACGCCGGGATTAAATGAAGTTTCTCCTCAGCTCACTGATGTCAATCGGGACGAATTTCATCTAAGCCAAAGCTTCAGTCGTAGGGCGTCCACGCCATTCAGGTAATATCGGAAGAGTCGTTTGTCTCGCACAAATCCAAGATTTTCATAAAGCCGTAGTGCCGGCTGATTGGTAATTTCCGTTTCTAGTACGACCTCGTCGGCACCATATTCTACCATTGCACGAATCGCTCTTCTTACAAGGTTTGAGCCAATTTTGCGTTTACGGTATTTCACATCGACAGCAAGCATGGCTATATAGCCCCGTTTTATAACTTTTCTGTGTATGTCCAGTTTGCAAACTATCGCACCGACGCATTCATCTCCGTGCATCGCCTTAAAAATAAAGAGACCAGAAGTCATACATTTTTCAAAATGATTCAATTTTGAATATATTTCAAGTTTAAAATGGTATACTTACCAGGAAGCACAAATTCGGCCAGTTATGAATAAAGTATCTATAAGTGTAAATGGAATATGGTTCACTTAGGTCCTTCTGTATTAATTTCATTATGTCAGGCATTTGTAATTCACTCATATAACTAACATATCGAATATCATTATCTTTACTTTCTTCCAGTAATGTTTCTGCTGTAGCTGTGAATAAAAAAAAAAGAAACATTGTTATTGATTAAAGAATTGAAAATAACCAGTTTACTTTACATTTTATTAAGCTTATTCCACAATTTAATAGATCTGTTTAAATAGTTTGAGAAAACATGTCTTATTTACTACTAAGGAATCATAATAGCATTATGTATTATCTCTTTGTTAAAGAAAACACTGCTACTTCTGTTCAAAGGTTAGAGTATTTACATAGAATTTACACACAATTGCAGATATTAAGATCACTGCTGTCATACCATGTTCATTCATATGACTAGTTTCCGTGCTTTGTAATTTCAATGGGATATCCGATGTTTCTGTGCTTCTCTGTGGAGAAACACAAATGCCATTAACTTGATGCAACCCATTAGTGCGTGGCTCTTCGCAGACTTCTTCTGCCTCTAAACTTAATCGGGATTTAATATTCAATGCAGTGATTTCCATTGCAGTGGTTTCCTCCTTCGCTGTGATTTTCTTTGTGCCTTCATCTGTTCCATCAGCATTCTGATCTACTCTGCTATTATCCATTTTAATAAATGTCCACGTGCTCCTCGCACGTTGAAATTTGCACACCAGGACTGACTGTGTGGCACAAAGCTGTATTTTTCCTTTGCCACTATCCTCTAAAGGAGGTGGCACTTAAATTTTGCCCGTACTTTTCTACTGGACGCGTTGAAGTCCCATCGAACTTATGAGTCGTGGCATCATCGTTTCAATCGGATTTTCATTATTACAGAATGACCGTACGATTCTTAGGTGTGAATTTTAGTTTAACATACGAATATCCGATGTGAACCGCTGAACGACGGACACCATATTTGATTTTCTGTGGTGACTGCTACAGCTGAGACATAGATTAAGTCGCAGAAGATGGAAATTCTTACCTATAAAGAAGAAAACGTTTGGTAATGTGGACGTCGAAAATTGAAAATTGGCCTTTTTAATCGCTTCTTCATCGTGATAGAACTGTGATATGTGCATAATAATAGCTCTATTTGTTTATATTATTAGAACACGTTAGACTTGTATACTTTTGTGTTACTGCGTTCTATTGAATGTAAATATTCTATCAATAGTTTAATTCCATAGAAATGTACCTTTCAGATATAGATGGATACTAGTGATTTGAGAATGGCAACGAGTCCGCGCAGGCGCAACTTCATTGAGTTTTAAACGCCCAGAAGGCGCCAATTCAAATTCGATTTTAATTATGAAGAAGTACTTTCGCAAATAATCATTTGTGTTATGTAGTGTAATAACTTAATTCAAGTGGTCATATGTATAAATGCCATACTTTTCTTGTTCTTTTTTATTTTTATTGACAGTAGATCAAAACAGTATTAAGAAACAAATAATTTTTTAAACATTACAGAATTGTTATAGAAGTACGACTCATTGTTGCCAGTCTTTCCATTCATATGTGTGCTGCTTAATAAACTAGTTGATTTTCTCTAAACAATCAGTATTGTTATGGTTACACATTTTTTTAACAATGATTTACATTATTCAAGTAATTTGTAGTTCCTAATTAGCCACGCAAAGTATATTTGCGATCATTAATGACATTGAACGTTGTGTGATAAATAGTAGTATTTTTAAGCGTATATATATATATATATGTATAGCAAATCGTGTTTAATCTGGGATTTTAAGTAAGCTAGCACGGATCTTGATTTTGTTTGAAATATTAGACGAATACATTTCATAGTATACTTCTAATGGAATGGACAATGGCACAGTAGGTCTATGGTTATTTGTAGCTATGTGACTTTTTTAATGACATTGACTTATACTTTGTTGAAAGCGGCAATATCGACACTTTGAACGAAATCTTCGATATCTTGAATCTTTTCTGTAAGTGCGTCAACGGACACTTTATCATCTTCGACAACACAGGAGATTTGTAGCTTGCAGATACCATAAGCGAGTGGTACAAGTTTGGCTATAATAACAACGGTGTCATTATTGTGTTCCGTAATTTAATGGTTATGAAATTGTTTAAATACTATATATTGCTCAAGATATGGTCACATAGATTGCAAAAAAATTTACCTGCGCCCCAAAGAAGTCCATCCATTTCGATTTTCCGCACTTCGCTTTCCATGGCTTTCATGTCAGTCTCATCATCCCACGGTTTAACATCCAATATAATGTTGGACTTCGCAATTAACACCGGTTCTATTAAGTAATGTAAGTTGTTACGTTTTGGAAAAATTTACAAATCTGATATTTCACAACAATGTACTCACTCTTCGATTTTTTCGCAGCATATGCGGCTAGACGTTGTTCCCTAATTTTAGCTGCCTCTTCATCTTCACCCTGGCAATCCAAACATGATAAAATTTTTGCAGAGTGGACTACACTGACCCGCAAATACGTTATAATTAAAAGAAATATCGAGTGTACTGCATTCACTTCTTAAGTTACATTAATTTAAAGAAACATTTAGGGAATATCTGGTGTACGATAATTTGTAATAATTACATTTTATAAATAGCCGAAGATAATTTTAAGAATCATTATTTGACATTGTTACTGATGAGAGAGTGCAACAGAAAAGTGAACAAAAAATAGCGAGTGTGTAAATTCTGTGTAAAATGGATTAAACGATTTGAGTATAAGGTAAAAACTTTTGAAAAAAGGAGCTGCACTGGCTTTGCTCAACTATTATATTCACTTGCCTCTGAATCCGACCCAAAGAGGTCGACATCATCATCGTCATCCTTACTGTCCTTCGCTGGTGCATTCACTGAAACTGGTGCTGGCTTGGCAGGGCAAACTGCTATTTTTGTCGATACTGGGGACTGTCCTTCAAGACTTTTTACACGGTCGTCCAATTTATCAATAACGTTTCTTAATTCTTGAACAACTGTTAAAAATCGAATGTTTATCAATAACATTTACGAACAATACTATTTACAATTGTCTAAAAAAAGTTGATCATCTTAGTATACTATTTCTAAGATCTTGATTTTCCTTCTCGAGCGCAGCAACACGGGATACAACATCAGGTTGATTGGAAACTCCGGCAAGAATGGCGATATCGTCCATCTACAAAGAAAAAGTAATCTAAAATGAGCACACTATATATCAAATAAGCACACTATACTGTGTTCTTGGAACACATTGTATTGCATAAAAGAGTAGAAAAAATAGATTGATCTTCACCAGCTGTACCTCTCAAATGTACTAAGAATTATTTGCTATACATCATTTGTACTGATACTACTTATAATACAACTATATGTACAATGGAAGAAATTCAGGGTATTATTTCATAATGTTTTCACCTGTCTGTACTAGACATGAAAAAATAATAAGGAAAAGAGTTTAATGACAATGTGAGTAAAAATCAAAAGGATAATTGAAGAAAACATCTTGAAAAAGCTCGCATTAATAGCATGTACTACATTAGTCAGCATTTTATAAAAAAAATGTTACTTATAGGGGTAGGCAAAGAGCCCAAGTACTCACACACTGTAAAGACTGTTTTATATGTTGACGAGCCTTGGCGACCTCGCTGGCCAAACTTCCACCAGCGGATAAGATCGGGCAAGTGGACTGTTGGGTTCCCTGCATCCACCGATATTTAAGGTCAACTCACACCAGGCTGATTATAGCAAACAAGTTGATACCAACTTCCACGTAAATTGTTTGCTTCGATTTGTTTCGAACCACAAGATCGCTTTTTATTTGCTTAATTTTTCGAAATCTTTATATCACGGATGGAACAAAACTTTTCTTATTGCGCACAAGGTACCGCAATATAAGATATCTGTTTTCTACAACGCGTTGTAAAATTTGTGTAGCCGCCGGCTAATGCAGGTATAGTGGAAATTGGTAATGTATATGAGATCAGATGAAATTAGCGTCAAGCATGAAAGTTCGCCGTTCATAATTAACATGCCAAATGTGTTAACACGCAGTTGAATGCACGGCTATTGCTATTAACAAGAATATCACAAAAGCATGCAGAAAACCATTTTATTTTGGAAGTTAAGAAAGTAAAGTTTACCAACATACATGTTTGTATAAAACAAAAGTAGTATTGAAAGGTAAGATGCATTTGTAGACGTACACGTGGTGCTAATGTATAAAATAAAAATATATCCTGTTTATTGATTTTACTGTAATACTATAAATGGCAAAACTAAAAGACATCTTTACATTTAATGTGAAATGCATTGCACTTGTGCGCAAAAAATGCTACTTCATTTATAATTATACCTTTGAGGGGGATTGCTCTTTTTGTTCCTCCATATCAAACTTTCCTTTTTCCTTATTTCTGTGCCTTTTGTCAGCCTTATTTTTTTCTTCTTTGGCTTGTTTCCCTTTATTTTTTTCAGCAGTTTCATTAACAATATTTATCTCTACTTCTTTCACATTCTTGGCATCTGACTTTTCTATCTGTTGTAAAGTCTCTATCTTTGGCACGTTGTAATTATCTTCTTTCTTAGTGCATTTTCCATGTTTTTGTTGTGCCTTTGAATGCTTTGTATCATTTGCCCCACACTCCACACTTCTATTATCTTTACATTTTTTCGTCTTTGATTTTAAATTGTTTCCATTTCCTGGTTCTTGCAGTTTATCAGTTATATTATTAGAGCTAGGTGGACAACTTGCCTTGATTTTATGAGAGACAACCTTGAAACAGTATGAAGGTATTGAAGTCTATATGAATTGAAAACAGTCACTCACACTTGTGCGAGATATGCAAAATACAAGATTTAATCCTGCTTTCATTCTGAGTTACATGTTTGTTTTTTTTTACATTCTCAATGTTCATTGTAATGGTTTTTACGTATGCTTGGTATAAATGAAGGTTAATGAATGTTAACTTTGTCAACACAGCATTAAAGAACAGTGAATAGGCGATAATGGTATTTCATGTGCATATTTTCCATCACCAGATATTCCCTCAAACACGTGTTAGAAACATTAGTCACAAGCATTAATATAAACGACAATGCATTAATGTCAAATGATCGTTGGCTGTGGATGCTGGGTCCAAGAATAGTACACACTTAAATTCATGTTTTAAAACATACTTTTATGTGTTAAGTACTGCAGGATATAACACATGATAATATTGACATTTAAACTGTAGGTGCTTTTATTTTAAAACTTTTGTATGTTTAAAAACAGTCATTTTAGCCCTTTTTGTTGATGATACTATGTATTTGATTAATGTCATTGCAACCATAGCAATCATGGAGTACTTACCTTTGCTAATCTTTCGAAATGTTGACGTAATGCTCGATCATAGGATGGTTTGTCAAACCACACCTTTTCTTGGACAAGGGCAGCTGTTGCCATGTTTAGGGCAATTTATGTAGACAATAATGAGGTGTGATAATGTCTGAAATGATATATATTTCACATGATTCATATTCAATTGTAATTTGCGATAAGCAAAATATCTTTTTGATAAAAATATGATAACTGTGTAATTAATAATTGTAGTCAAAATGTAAGTTCTTTTTACAAGTAGTAATATTTAAATGGAAATCAAAACTTTTCGCAAATAAAATTTCAGAAGTTTATTCTACAAATGTACAAAATTGAAGTTAGTAAATGTAAACTTACTTTTATGTATATTTGCCTAACTA
The DNA here is from genome assembly GCA_963989215.1 of Hedychridium roseum. Lineage (NCBI taxonomy): Eukaryota > Metazoa > Arthropoda > Insecta > Hymenoptera > Chrysididae > Hedychridium > Hedychridium roseum. Next base: position 5,894,880 of record OZ022314.1, read on the forward strand.
TTATCACATAATACATGTTGTCATAAATTATCATCATCATCATCACTAAAATATCTAGACTTAAAAACAGTTTTCTCAAAAGGTCTATATTCAGGGATTTCTAATGTAACACTTTCACTATTTGATAACATTTCTCCTGGAGCTTTCTTTCTTATGTCATTTAACAATCTATCAACAGCAGTTTTTTCAGATTTGTCACAAACACAAGGATATACATCATCAGCATCAAAATACTGTAAAAATGCTTTAAGTTCTTCAACAGAACAATGCATGGAATAACATACATTAAAAGTTCTTTCTCTTAATTTGTCCCACTCTGCTATTTGAAAAGTATCCTTTCCTTTCCACTTCAACACGGAGGGAATAACAGTTAATATGTTTTTTAAATCAACTTGTGCTCTACAATTTAGATATGAATAATACCCCTTATTCACACATGCATGAATTGGTGTTATTAGGGGATCATCAGTTACATAAGGAGCTATCTCAAGAATACGACAATAACTGGGATAAAGTTTATCTTTAACATGGACCTTCTTTTTTAAAAACTTTGACAATTCTATATAGAGAAATTCAGAACCATAATTTGCAGAACATTCCAGAACAACAACATTTTCTAGGTCTTGATCGAGCCATTCTTTGACTGTTTGACAAATCATTTTCAGGCTCTCCCGTCTAGTTGGGAGATAATGAAAGTCTGAATTAAGAAAAGTTGTATCCAAGTAAATTTTATTAAATCTCCTAGGAACTTGTCTGTTCCCTTGTATATGATGTAAAGATTTTAGTTTTGGCAAATCTTTTGGATAAATTCTAAAATCTCCTGTATAAAGAATTGAGTTTTCATTGTATTCAAAAAGAAACATGATTGAACCAGGGCAATGGCCTGTAGGGACACATGTTACTGTTATTGTAATTTGATTGCCATTTTGAATCTTAAAGTCAATTACAGTAGGAGAGTCAATGTCTAATTCTTTTATTCCATGTGAATCATGTAAGTTGAAGCAGTCTTCTAAGAATGCTTTAGAAATGGAACTACAATAAAAGTATTTGTTGTTATGCTCTAAATCTTCAAAAAACTTATAATCTAAGCCCGCCATATGGTCAGTATGACAATGACTAAGAAAATATGCTGAAGAATTGTTATCGCAGAAATAATCCACTGAGATGCCAGGAATCTCCTCGATAAGACCAAGAAAAGTTGACATTCTGATGTTGATATGTTGCACCTGCAATATCAGAAATCAAATATCCTTTTTGGCTATCAGCTTACATCTTTATAAAAATAAAATTCAACTTCATATCAAGTACATTTATTAATTGATTGCAGTAATTAGTAAACAGCTTGTTTCTCAATGTTAATGTTAATGTTGGATATCAGGTTACATTCACAACATTTGTGACCGGATCCAAATCTTTTCTCATGTGGAAAAGAACTTTGCGTTTACAATACTACGTCATTCGTAACAGACGTTATGTACCTCATGTTAGCCCTTAAATGATTTTATATGCTAACAATCTTTTCATTTAAGTCAACCATGTGCCGTATTGATCATCAGTAACCAGTGACAGATATTAGAATGTGGGAAAGGCCCATAATTCTTGCAATGCACATTAACACTGAAAAAAGTTGTGATTATTTTGTACTGACAAATTAATTTACCTTGAAGAATCAATAATTCTTGTATGCCGATTAATATCAAACGTGTTCGCTCGGTATTAATCCGTGCAGGACAGAACGTGCCAATTCAAGGAAGAGTAAGATAGAGGGGGATGGACATTCTATAAGCTAAAAGAAGAGAGAATACTACCAACGAACTCAAGTATGACATTGAAGAAAATGAACTATTAGATAATCGTCATTGAAAACATTTTGAACCTATACGATAATTATCTATATAGACGTTTCATGCAAAAATATATTTTGTGTGGGGCAAATTAATTTTGATTGGTATTCCAATACCAGTGTGATGTGACAGAGTACCATTGAACGGAAATGAAATTTACTATACTTCTCTCTCCCACTCTTTCGGTAAAATGTCACGTTCATTGAATTCTAATGTAAATTTCAAATTTCAAATGGTATTTTTATAGCTTGATAATAATTTTAGTGTATATATTGTGTAAAGTAAAATATAATGTTGCATTATATTGGCATTACAGTAGAAACCATAATTTATTTCATGTTGAAAATATTAGGAAAATCAAAGTAAATTAATAGCTCTTATATTTAATTAAATAATTTTAATCGAATAATTTGATATATATATACATTAATGCTAATGCATTTTAACGTATTTAAACGCATTTTAATACATATTTAACGTATTCTAATCTACTTTTACGCAGTATGATGTATTTTAATGCATTGTATTTGTATTTTAACCTATATTAACGCATTTTAATAAATCAACGTATTTTCACGATGCCTGTAGCATATCGGTAACCTGAACCCAATACGTTAAAAGAGCATTAAAATCCATTAAAATGCGTTGAATTACGGTAAAATACGTTAAAAGAGCATTAAAATCCACTAAAATGCGTTGAAATACAGTAAAATACGTTAAAAGAGCATTAAAATCCACTACAATGCGTTGAAATACGATAAAATACATTAAAAAAGCATTAAAATACGTTCAAATGCGTCGAAAATGCATTTAAATACGATTAAGTACGATAGAATGTGTTGAAAATGTATTAAAATGCGTTTAAATATGTTAAAATGGGTTGAAAATTTCATTAAAATGCGTTTAAATACGTTCAAAATTGGATCTAAATTGACAGCGGTGATAATCAGTCTAGCAATTACAGATCGGTTACCGATGTGCTGCACGGATCTACATTGACAACGATGATAATCAAACTAGTGATTTATCCACAGAATACCGAAATTTGTAATCGAACATACCATTTTTAATACGTTAACAATGCTTTTAAATGCTTTAAACTGCGTTGAAATACGTTAAAATACGTTGAAAATACATTAAAATATGTTGAAAGGGCATTAAAATATCTTTATGACATACATAATACGCACATCATATATATAGTACGTATGTGATATATGTAATAAGTATATAGAACACAAATACGTTAAAAATGCCATTGGAATTCGTTAAAAAATATTGAGCAATTTTCGTCGTTGATTCACCAAAGTTTCTGGTTATTTGATGATTTTCGGCGTGAAAATATGAAAATTTGTTACTATACAGCGATTTATTAATTTATGAATAGTATGTGCGAAAAAATATTCTCAAATGTCGGGATACTGTGGTACTTGTCAAAAAAGTGAGTAATTTGGCGATACAGTATGACCCCGCTTAGCGCGGGGGATACGTTCCAATAAGTTCTAGCGCTAAACGAAACAGCGTTAAACGAGCTCATCTTAACACATAAATAATGCGGATAAGTGAAACAGAACAAAGAATAAGAAAATTTATCCGTTCTTTTTTTGTTTTATTTTGTAACATTTATTGTTAAATAGTTTTTTATTACATAGTTCTATCACTGACGAGCCTCGTCTGTGGTAGTAACAGAAGATAATTATTGGAAATGGCGGCACAAGGATCACCTCCAAAAATGAAGGAATTGCGTTTACCCATATCGAGGGTAAAAACAATTATGAAAAGCTCTCCTTACGTTGAAACCATCGGACAAGATGGCTTATATTTAGTGACAAAAGCTACGGTAAGTTTCTTAAGGAACTGTGACATAACCAATTAATTCATGTTTGATGGACCACGCTTGACTACCATGTTTGTTATTTCCGCGGGATTATGAAAAGTCAGATTTACTACTCAAGTTCAAGAAATCGAGTAAAATATTTATTGACGTTGTTCCTTTATCAGTCTTTCTTTGTGATGTAGTAATAAAAAAAATTAGCAAAACAGTGTTCTACAAAGTATATATTAATTATGCAATTAGTATCAGTAATTAAATTATTCATTTATTAGACAAATCTTTTTTTATATTCCCGTTATTTTTTAAAAACAATACATAGAGAGTTCATAAATTTCAAAAATGTTTGTACAGGAACTTTTTATACATTACCTAACACAAGAGGCATATGAACAAAGTAATAATGGGCATCAACTGGATTACAAATACCTGGCAGAAGTTGTACAGACAAATGATACCTTAGAGTTTCTTAGGGAAATAATGCCAAGAAAGATTACAGTTAGGCAGTTTAAGGAAATGATGGCAGCAAAAAATACAACGCACAGTAGTTCTTCTGAGACCAGCTCTGATTCTGACAGCGACAGTCAGTCAGATACAGACTCTTGTTCTGACAGCGATGAAAAAGTTGATGAAAATGAGAACTCTTCTGATAGTGATCAAGAAAGTGACTCAAAAGAGAATGGTAAATCAAACTCAACAAGCGATAAAAGTGAAGCAAGTGCAAAAAGTGATAGTGAAGAGGACAATAAAAGATAAAAATTGTTTGCATTTCATTTTCAACAACTTTAATTATGTAATGTACTAATGTAATTTATATTCAAGAGTTGAGAAGATAAGGACATTGAAAAAATCATCCAATATTTCAATCTTCCTTAGCAAATTTTTTCATATGATGCATGTTTGGATAATTATTGCCTATTATTCAAATGTGTAACTTATTTATTTTGCCATGTAATATCTACACAAAATACTTCAGTTTATGTTAATAAATGATTAATGTGTATTTCATAAATGTTTTTTTACAATTATTGTATACAACAACTTATGTAATAAACATGTAATATCCTATTGTACATTAGAAAGACTTCATATACATGTACAGGTAGGTAAACACAGATATTAAAACTTCATTCCTGATGTACTTTTTTTAATTTATGCACTGGTGTGGGATCAAAACAATCTTCATTTAATTTAATTGCTAAAAAATAAATTTCTGCCAGAGCTATAACCAATGCACATATAATACCTAGTAATAATCTAAATCCAAAGTCTAGATTTCCAATTATTAACTCTACACCTATAAATCCAAATGCAAAGCCTGCTATTACAGAAAACACAAATTGTGCTACAGCAATCAGCTGCTTATTTATTTGCTTCACTGAAAATGGAAAAGAAACGGTATTATTCATCCATACAGTAGTAGTATTTTAAACTTTACACAGAAATTCTTACTTTGATAAGCTATAGTATCTTCTGGCATATTTCTTCTGACAGAATCAATACTCTTTGTCATTGCTTCATATTCTCTAGCTTCTTGTTGAGCTTGTAATTTCTGCACTCTGGCTTCTAATTCTGGGTTCCTTGGAGTTACTTTAGGTGTTGGTAATTTTACTTCTGCATCTTTCAAAAGTTCGTGTAAATAAACATTTTCGTTTTCAGTTTTTCGGTACTCTATCAAATATTCGTTCAACCATTTTATATCACTAATCTTCAACAGAAAATCAGATTCTTTCTTTTCCTTATTCTGTAAAGCAGTGATTCCAGTAGGGACATTATGTACATTTAGTACATTGTTCAAAATAAAGTCTGTTAACTCAGGAGTGGCTTTTATTCTAATTGTGGGATCTTCAATTGATTCCACTGGCATTTTTGTAATAAATTATTCACAGATTAATTTATATATATATATATATATATATATATGTATGTATATTTTGAATATATATAGTCTCCTTTAATATCATATGCTTGATACAAAACTTATGGAGTTATGTGCAACTTTTTTTCTAAATCAATATAAAAATCTCTTATTTCATTCTCTTTTTCTTGAAAGGTCTCATCAACTTTCTGGCACTTTTCACTCATATCATTTATGAATTTTTCCCATTGTGCTTTACGGATTTCTCTGTTGTGTTGTAGACGGTTTTCCTATAAATTATATAAAACATAGAAAAAATATTATTTCATATTTACATGATATATGCACAGAACATACACTGTCAAAGCTTTCTTCTCTTTGAAGTACACGTTCACACATGCTAAGTGCAACATCGACATTGGCCTTTAAACTAGGAAGATGAGTATCGCCTAATTGTTCTGTATAATCCAATTGATTTTGTTTTAATTCTGTTGAATATTCCAAAATTTTAAAAAGTCGTTCTACTTCCCTGTCTCTTCTCTTTTCCTGCAATTCATGTTTGTCAGTAAAAATGTCTATTTAAACTGAATGAATAACGACTGTTATACTAATAACAAGATAGAGGTTATGTATACTTCGTAATTTGTAAACACGTATTGATAAAGTGAATACAATTTACTATCGTGAAAATACATCTTTGAGATTTAACATATTTTATTAATAGTGTAACACTTGCCTCGAATTCGCGCAAAAAGAAGGAGATTTCGCCTTGAATGAACGGCCGGTGGTCGAATAGTCTACTCCATATTTCTCCAGCGTCTAAAACAATACAATTGACATGTAAGTAAGTAGCACACACCCAAAATTTTAACCGTTACTTTATCATGGGTTTTGACTATGAGAAAATTACGTTCGTAATCGTTGTTCGATTGTCACACCTTTTATAACATTCGCCATACCGTGAGAAGTAGTGTCGTGTAAATGTATCAGACTGTTCATATATTCAAGCACATGACTCGATCATACTATACAGGTACGTATATATCTAGTGCTTTTTGCACGCATGATCAAGGACTTTTAAATTACATCTTACTGAAAGCAATCCTTCAGTATTAAATAATATGAAGGAAGATAAACCAGATTCAAATTATTATGAATATAAAGATAAATGCATTGCGTGGTCAACTTAACGTTACACCTTTAACCTGGTAACTGAAAGTTACAATTTTAATATTTTTTTCGTAATCTATATACATTTATTACAATAATAAAAGCGCAGTCGAAACATTTATGCTTAGAAATCGTTACTGTGGTGTGAGAATAATGAGTGCAGTGGCCGATGTTAACACACTTACACATTTGCCTAATAAGTACGAGCAGTGGGAGAACTTAATCGCAAAGGTACTAATACATTTATATGCATGTACGTATACAGTAGGTTTAATTAACCCATGTGATAGTGTTAAAGGAAGGTGTCACGTGTAAGGCGAAATTGCGAGCACAATCTTAATTATATTTATAAAATGAGTACGAAAGATTGTAAACGCCTCAGTCAATGCTCAGTTCGTGTAGCTGTCGCGCCATATATTGAAAATCCCGAAACAATGACAGGATTTGTCGCATATCTTCTACTGCTCGTCCTCACTTCCGGTACCGCTCGCGATAATGTCTTACCCTTGCGCAGGTAGAAGAATAAGACGCATTTATAATATAAATATAGTCTCGGGTAACAGAACTGGGCGAGAAGTACAACTAATTTTAGAAGTTCAAATGTTTTATGAATGGTTTAATAGAGTGAAAATGTTATTCAGGTGTCGTTGTAATAAAAATTATCCGATTCCAACGGAGGTCACTGCCGACGGGCAACAAATGGCAGATACATTTTCATCTCGGATACTTTTGTACGATCAGGATTACGATAACAATGCAAGAGATTATTCGAATTACGTTCGTCGACCAACATCTAGAATATTTTCCGAAATACTAGAGCCTCAGAAAGATAAGGGAATGTTGTCGGGAATGCATGGAAGAAAGTAAATTTATTATTTGTTATGTAATAATAAAGAAGTATCTGAAAATTTACAGAAGCAATTTTTATTTTTCCGATCAGATATAAGGGAAGTAATGCTATTAACGGTGCAGAATCGAGAAATACAAACGATGTTGTGAATGATAATGCTGTACAAAAGGAAACGAGCAAATCTGTTCAGTTAACTGACGACTGTCAGGAAGGCAGTGAGGTGAAAAAGGAAGATACTTTGAGAAGAAATAAGGAACCTGTCGCTCTTAGAACTCTCAGCGAAGAGAACAATCTTCCGAACTTCCGCATTTTAGAGGATCTCAATGAAATACCAATGAAACGGAATGTAACCGTGGAAAATAATGCTTCCGCAGGGAACGATGATATTTCTAATGTCAGCAATGATTCATCGCCTATTGCGCTTCGGTATACCACATTTTTTAATGATCCTTTTCTGTGGAGAATGCCAGAAGTACCGTCCCGAAAAAGTAAGATAATATACGACAATTTTTGTTGTACTTTTCGTCGAATGCTTCACATAAAGCTGATATTACAGGTTTTGGGCAAAAATCCAAAAAGAAAAATACAGACAAGAAAAGTCGACCCGACGATGTGGAAATTGTTAAAAGAAAGTCTAAATCATCATCAGGAGGGCCTACAATTTATGCTGAACGAGCGAGCCGTAGGCTGCCAAGCAAAATTAATAAATATAAAGGAATTGACAGAAAACCCAGATTTAAACCATTACAAATATCGAGTAGTTCGGAAAAATCGTCAACTAGGTCTTCTAAACCAACATTGCTGCAAAAAGTATGTATTCATAATTCACAATATAATTTTTCTAGATTTCATTTGCAAATAACAGCTATGCATAATTATGATTTGAAAGTAACATAGTGCACAAGTAATGATAATTGGATTTTTAAATTCTTTAGAAGCAAGACAAGTCACGTAAAACAGAACCGGAAATGACGTCGCTCATGTACGACACGGTGATCTACTCGAGATACGTGAAAACAACGATTTGTGGATGCGTAACAAGTTACGGTGATATGCGAACGATTAATATAAATTTCATACTGCCACATGCTGCGTTAATTACTGATTTCGAAACGTAAAGTACTAGACAGTTCGTACGAGGTGTATATCGCTCACACTTTCAGACGCATATACTTTCATTCGGATTTTTTCTTTCAGCACCGTAGATGGAAAAACTGTGTCAAGCAATATACAAGAGGTCAACAATAGTAAAAATCTGCCGAGAGCAAAAGTCATCGGCGAGGATATCGGAACGTTTCTCGTCGAGTAAGATCGTTTTATAATTGGTGATCAAACCTAGCGATTGCTTTGTCCATTGGTAAAAAATTCTGCAATTTCGCTTTAGGACGAGGGATTGCGATGCTATGACCTTATCAGTGGTAGTTCCGCAGGAACGCACTTTAAATTACACGCTAACGTACGAATATGTAGTGTCGAGAGATCAGGGCCTATATTCCGTTCCTATAATTTTACACAATAACAGGGTAACCTTCTTTATTTAAGTAATACTCTCTCTTTTAATATATATGCATGTGCCTCATGCGGTGCGATTTATGAAGCTTCATATTAAAAGAATAAGTGAAGCAGAAATTCAAATTCAGCCTCGTTCTTCTTTGGTATCAAATGCAATGAGAAAATGAGAACCATTTATATTTCGTGCTATCTTTTAGTGGATAGAAGACTTAACGGTGAATTGGCAAATTTTCGAGGAACGTAATATAACAGACTTGCGGGTACCTTTTATTTACAAAACAACGGGTCGTCCAGCACTGAATACCGGTAAAAATGATGATAAATATTTATGTCTATTCCATAGAAAATTAATAATTTACAGGATTACAAATCAGTAAGATTGAAAGTATTGATCAGGTATATTAATTTCTTAGAGGATCCTATCGTTTGTATAGACGAGGATAAGGATGGTTGGATACATTTGACGTGGGCACCAAGGATCGACGAGCAGAGGAACTTGTCTAGAACTCTGGGCCCCTTGAGTAAAGACGGCCTCGTTGGTATACTACTACTTCAATATGACGTTGATCATACTCAAGATCCTTGCGGGCAAGTCGTGGTAAACATTTATCCACACTATATTGTTTTCTCAATCATTGCCCTGGCCAACTGTCCGGGCGGATGTTGATCATACGCATTCATCTTTTATTCGATTACGGTCAATGCTGTATTGCATTAAAAATTGTTCTGCAATTTTCTTGTAGAAAAAAGGTGGATATTTCGCTCAATTTTTCGCCGCTCCAGATCAACCACCGCTGGCCAAACATGTGGTGTTCATCCTAGACCTTTCGGATTCGATGCAAGGCGAGCCCATAAAACATTTGAAGCAAGCCATGGTCAATATTCTCGACACTCTGCAGGATGTGGATAATTTTACTTTGATTGACTTTTCGGATGAGGTCGAGGTAAGAGAGCTATTGAACTAATGAAATACCTGACGTATGTAACAATTTATTAAGGTGGTGAACATAAGGCCAAATACATACAATGACAATTAAATAATTAATATTTTTTATGAGAATTCAAATTAATGTGGGTATTATCATTCGTTTTCGTTCGGTTTAATTAGATATAGGCGGTTCATAGTTTGCGTAGCAGCCGCTGTCACACGTTCGTTATCGTTTTTACATAGCCGGTAGAACGACAGTCGCACGTATTTAGGTGTACGGACGATTTGCGCTCAGTCGCTCGTAAGAATCGGCAATCAATGTGTTTGGTAAACACGGGGAACGGTCGATTCAATTTTCTCCACTCTTTTTCTCCTCTCTTAGTCTTTAACGATCGACACGCTATAAATCTTAATGCTGTCGATTTTATGCACTTCCCCTCGATGAATTTTTACAGGAGCACATCCGTGTCTGTGGATTTAAAAAACGTTGCGGTGTTTACCCCGACGAAGAGAAAAAATTTTAATCAATTTTCGCTTAATAGGATTCTTTCGTGCTGGCAAGGAAAATAGGTTTAACTTAAGAAATCCTTTGCCGCATTAAATTAGATATTTAAAAACAGTGAAATTTTTCATGAGACCATTTCAGGTTATTTTTATTTGTTTAGAGCGAACTATACTTTGCGTTACGGGTATAGTTTTAGTTAATTCATTATTGTTACATAATCTTTATGAATGAATGTTGCAGATAATGAATATAAAAAATCGCGGCAAGTCTATTTTGTACCGAGGAGTTCCGCCGGGAGTCGATGGCCGTGGGAAAAGGTCGGGTAAAACACCATGGCCAGGAACCTTATGGACATATCAGGTCTGCCCATATTTAAGCAGCTAATGCATAATTTTTACAATAATTGTACTTACCACCAGCAAGAATTATGTGTTCTTCGAATTATCAATGTAGCATTGTTTAAAATTTCTCAGGCCACTCCCGAGAATGTCGCGGCAGCAAAGGACGCAGTTATGACGATGAAGCTAAGGACGTTCACAAATATTTATGATGCGCTAATTATGGGATACAAAGCGATCAAAGATGTTGCCGGTATTAACCAATAGTTATGTAATTGTATTAATTTGACTCTTATCATTATCTTCACTTTTGCAAAAAAGATTGTTACCGTGATGATTATTTATCGTGTATTTATAGATTTATTTTAAATTTGATTATACGGATCAAAAATAGTAAAATTCGTGTGATTTTAACACAGTTGAAGATGAAGGCATTTACTTTTAGCCTATCCACCTGAGCCAACTGGTCAATCGCATCCAGAGCCTATTATCATATTTCTAACTGATGGTCAACCCAGTGATGGCCCTAGTTACAATCCCGATATTATCTTAAAGATGGTGGAGGACCAAAATCACGACACTCAGTAAGCTAAAGGATCACTTACAACTTCATGTATTTAGGTACTTAATAATTGACTAGTAAAAAATTCGCTCCGATTTTCTGATTCAACAGGGCAATAATTTTTGCATTGGGCTTCGGACCTGAAGCGGATATGGGTCTTTTAAGAAGACTTGCACTTGCAACAAATGGAATTGAAAAACATATTTATAAAGACAGCGACTCTGCGGAGCAACTAGTTTCATTTTTCCAAAGTATAAAGTCCCCCGTGTTTAAGAATCTCCACTTTAAGTACAATTCGAAGCAGGTAATCTTTTTATTAAACGTTTTGTAGACATGTCAGAAAAATATTGACCTTCATACACTCGTCGTTGCAATTTTCTTAGGTCATCACAAGCACATTGACACAGCAATTGTTTCCGGTGATTTACAAAGGAAAAGAAGTCATCGTAGCTAGCAAATTACATTCCGAGGATATTGACGAAAATGGTTTATACACGGATATAATGGCACTCGGCCGTTATGCTATCATTCGATGCGAGGTAAAAATGATTTGTGAATGTTTCAAGAATTTAACTTTCATTCGCAGACTTATCATCTGCAAATTTCACATTACTTTATTCAAAGATAGCTATGACGTTACTTAACACATTGTTAAACGTTTACACGTACCTAAATTATAATATTGTAACTGTGTTCGCCGAACAATTTTCCATTACTCATGAGTCACTGGTGAAACAGGAGAATTTACACGTAGACTCTTCATATCAGGAATATATAGATTGAAAATGAGTGACGTGTTTTCAGCATATGACAACGAAGTCCCGTAAATCGAGCGGTGTGACCAGTGTGATGATAAACTATTCCAATTACACAGCCTTGAGAAGTTTCTGGAACACGAAGGTGCAATATCCACGAAACACTGTCGAGAGGATTTGGGCATATTTGATGTTGCATCAATTACGCGATGCAACAGAACTTGATCACCTGTCCACACGACAAGAAACATTGTGTGACGATCAGCTAAAACCGAATTATAGAATGCTTGAAATCGCTTTAAGGGTCTGTAAATCCGGATCTGAACTATAACAATATTTTTACAGCTATTTTAGTATTACAACTATTTTTCGGGGGTTTTACAGTTAAATTACGCTATGCCTGCAGTAACCAATTTGATTTACGATGGTGCCGTGCTGGAACGGATTTCAGTGTGTCCGGGTATGTACTCGTAGTTTTTAACAAGAGAACTATTTGCACAGATTATAAGTCACCAATGTCGTTTAAACAGATAATAATAAGTTGTATTAAATTTTTCAAGAACCAAACGACCTGTTGTTAACTATGAAAGCATCGCCCGAATCTGATCCATTACAACAGTTCTCGTGGCTTTTAAAAATGCGCGACAGGCACGGTTTCGCAAAATTACCTCTGTCCAGGCGAAAAAGAGGACGGATGTACACGTATCTCTCACTTGGTATTAGCGAGGTATTACTTACGAATAACTTTAAATTATCATTACATCAATTATTTTAAACTCTTTCTACTGTACAATAATCTAAACTGAAACAGTTTTATTTCTACGAAGTTGAAATCTGGTCTATTTTATATTCAATTTGAGGGCTATAAAAACCTAAGAACGTTTTCTCCTTTAAAATCGAAGTCATAAATTCTATTATTCCTGAATCGAGTCAGAAAATGTATTTTTTTCCTTAGCATCCATATCCACGTAGATCGTGTCCCGAGGCTTCCGATGGTTACCCTGGGGAATGTCGATATCTACCGGAATGTCCCGACCCGCGTGTCCTAGGAACACCGGAGAAATTTAGGAAGCACTTTTGCAGATTAGGATCGTCAGTATCTCTTTTTAAACGTCACCTAATTCAACCTTCCCTTAAAATATCGTACATATTCTTCGTACCCGTTCCATTGTTAAAAATTTTGGTTAAAAAATGTCATAAAAACATTTTCAAATTTTTGTAAACCTGGTTTTACTTTGCAGGTATGCTGGTATTTGTTGCTCTTTGACTTTTAGAAGGCAACTCCAGCCCGTTGTTGGCACGGATTAATTTCACCCTGAAGGCCCTGTCTACGAATTAACGTAAACGAATTTTTTGTATCATGTAAAAGATAGTTTGATGCGATGTAAACGAAATAATCCAACAGAAATAAAAAAAATCTTTACAAAACAACTGCATTTGCAATTAGCGCACTGGAAGATGAATGTTGGACGAAGATATTGATTTTATTCCTCTGGTATCTCATTGTCAGTTTCAGTTAACAGTCGCGATTGAAAACGCAAGCATTCACTTTTCTAAACATACGCTCGGTTTACACCGATTGCGTTGTGTCGTGTGAGAATGCTTCATGGCTTATCGGCGAAAAATTTGAACCAGCAAGACACTGGAAACAGCAAAGACGTCACACGATTGCGCGTCTAACAGAGTACAGAAATTTTTATGGTAGGGAGAATTCGATGCGTATAAATGCTCTAACGTTCCTTCTTAGGATCAGTCGTTCCTTACAATTAGTTGAGAATAGTTCTGTGCATCAAGCAGAATTGATAACGCACAGAAATGAGTAAATTCGTCGGTTATTTCCTGCTACTAACACTTTACTGTTTAGTCCAGTAAGAAATCTATTAATTATAATAAAAAATAAGTATTATTAATTTTCTAGAATTCACTGTCAACATGTCACGCTTATAAATCTTTTTTTAATTTAAATATTATACAACGATCATAAGAACGGGTAATGTACGTTGGATATCATTTGCAATGTTGGCTGATCGTGGCATTTATTTACTTCTGAAGGGGAAAAGAAAAGCCAGAAAGTTGTACTTGTGCGATAATGGCAGAAGGGTCAACAGAACCAATACTTCAACACACGATGGATATTGATATTCCCTGTGATTCCGAAGGTGCTATTAAATGTCAAAGTTTCTGCCTCACACTGGTAAATTTCGTTTCCTTCAATTAAATTTCTCTCTTCAAGTTCATAACATACTTGCCGACTGTATTTATGTAATATTAACGTTCAGGCGGACGGTGCCAAAGATGGGGGACCTGCCTTAGTTTGTGAAAAATTGAAGGATCACGTTGATAATTTAATGGTAAGATTGATAAGTGAACGACAAATTTTTGTAGCCATTAATAGCTTCAATCAGCCTCTTATCAGCATTATTCATTTAGACATTATTTTAGTACATGAATCAGCATTAACAAATGACTTGCTTGTTTATTTAGGTGGAAATGTATACCAAAGCATGCGGTACAAATGTTTGGAAGTTTTCTGGGCTAAAAAGTACTGAACCACTTTGTTGTCATGAAGGAATGGTAGTGGAGTGCAATGAAACGGCAACAGTCACTGAAACAATAGCAGGCAAGACGACCACGTTATCTGCAATTATGTAAAACAAGCACATGAAATTTTGTATTCCCGTAATGATAACATTTTATAAACATCAAGTTCCTGTGATATTTTACACTTTTTATGACGTTTAAATGAATAAAATGTCCAGCGATTTGTCGAATATTTTTAATGACATATGTAGATCGATACAAACTATTTTTTAAAATGTTTGTTTATCAATTCAGATTTGCAATGATAAAGGGTCATAATAAATAGAAACTTCACTGTAAAGAGGGAAAACAATCGAAAGATAGTAATCTTATGCCGTAAGTTATCGACTACACTCAAAGTTATCTACCATTTGGGCAATGGTGTTTTCCATTTCCTCGTCTACCGGAAGTCTCCGCCGTGGAAAAAGAGGCTCACTATCTCGGACTTCCCGACGGTGAGGTTCCACGTAGTGTTTCTCTATCGACTCCCAATCTATTGAAGCCATTGTATCTTCACCTTTTCATCCACTCTTCGATCTTTCTTTTTTCACGTCAAACGTTCCCACAAATTCAATACAGATCGCTTATTTTATGAGAACATCAATCTTAATAAAGCAATAAATACAAAGTCTAGAATTGTTTACACATAAGTATAGTTCGTGAGAATTTAGCGTGGAAAAAGATTACAATAATTGATCGTTACAGGAGTATAACTGAATTTGACTTTAAAACAATTCGATATTAATTCGAAAGCCATCGCTTCAAACTGATACTGAATTCCACAATGATTGTATTGTTAACGTTTAAAATCGTATGGGTAGGCAATGGAATATTATCTATTCGTACTGGGAAAACCATCGGTATATTACATACGATCGATCTCCCTAGGGATGAGGCTATAAAGTTCCAGTGGAGCCATGTGTATCGTATTTGCGTAAATAATTTCATCCTGAAGGGGATAATCGATGCCTGGGGATTATCTGACGTATATTAGGGTGTTAGTTCCCGCGAATTTCCAGCGGACGATAAATCAGAATTCCGAAAAGTGCATAGCGCGTATACGTATCGGCGAAAAAAAATCCAATTCAACCGATCAAATTAGGTTACGGTTTACCTAAATAATTACTTCTCCAATATTCCGATATTCTATTGAATAAATTCAGTAGGTTTATTTAACGCTCCGAATTATTTCGAGCATATTTTAATTGTAGTAATTTATCGCTTGTTGAGGTAATGTGATTGTACACGAATGTTATCGTAATTTTGAACCAATTACACCGTTGTCAAAGAATATTAATGGTACAATTTAATCAATTTAACACAACACCCCCTTTTTGAATCGAGCCAATGATTGGCTCAATAATGTCGTTTCGAAACAATTATATTTATAATTTAAAATTTAAATTAAAAAACGCATCGGGAATTATTTACGACAAACTAAGCGGTTCGATTTAATGATTTCATTCGATTAATTACTTTATTGCCGGTAATCACGGGTTGCTCGTGGTGAATAAAACTTTTAATGTGTTTAATTCTCATTGCTTAATCTCATTTTATGGCCTTCAAATTCATTGCGATTGTAAATTCAGTCAACGAGAAATAAAAAAAATAATCGTATAGAAAAATACAGTTAATCTCATCGTTAAATAACATGCACTCTGTTGTTATTATTCTTATTTTTTATTAAATTGTATGAGTCTGCGTTACAACTTTCGTACCTAACATATGAGAGATCTGAATTATTATATTAATGTATCTAGCGAGATACTTTAAAGAACTTCAATTTACGGACATCTTCCTTAGCAACATTCTTAATGAATTGTATCTCGTAAACTTAATCTGAGCGGCGTTAAGCCGGCTGGTACCTCTGGTACTATGTCTGGCACACTATGTTCTGTCGATGTGGTTTCAGCTTGGAGACTGTAGCAAGCCCCGGAGTCCGGGAACACGTTCGTCCCATATACGAGCAAAGCAAAATACGTCAGCCATGTGTATGTATCGACAAACGTGTAACGACATGGTCCTTTATCAGGTGCACCCGTTATGCAAGTCGATGCAGCAATAGTCGATTATGCCAAGTATCGCCCCAAGTTCTTACGGATAAACGTCGTCAAGGGGAGTTTAAAAAAGTTCAACGATCTTTTAAATCAGTTTGCTAACTTTTTTATAGATATAAAGCAGTATTTGGAATTTCATAATGTCAAATTTTACACAAACTTTTCTGAATTTTTATTGTTAAAAAATATACAAGTATAAAAAACCCTTGTACCAAGTTTTGTTCTTTCTATGAGTACTGTAATTTAATATTTGCCTTCTATATAGGTAATATGTAAATGTTTTTGGTGGGCCTGATAAGTATGCACCTATTTTCAGTAACAAACAAAATTGAATTCCAACGAGAACAAGGATTTCATTGAATCCTCTCTATGCATTTGCGGATTATTGAGTACCCGTTAAGCTGACTCAATTATTCACTACCGGCTACTAATCTCGTTGGTTCGTAATAGTCCATAATTGCGGTTGAAGAATTAGTAAGTCTGCCCGGTATAATTCTCGTTTCCCAGCAAAATCCTCAGCATGAATCCCTTCATTCCACAGCGTTCCGTTATGCGATAAATTCTTTAGAAAATTGTACCATTTCATCTTCTTTTTCATTCCTTGAACGGACATAATTATCTACGTACGTCCACGCGCACATTTTCAATTGGTATGAATCGTCGGAAATTATTGCAATTCCGGAAACACGTATTCGGAGGATAAATTGATCATTTTGCTGGCGGTTTCACGGAATCAATTTCATTTACCATTTCGTCATCGTCCCAGTTCAGGGACGGTTGGTTATTCCCTTCACCTCGACAAAGCTCAGTGTACTCCCGAAGACGCGTTTGAAATGAGGACACTTCGACGAGATTACTCCCGCTGTACTTTGCTCAGCCCCTCGACTTGCCTCCAATAAGTGGGTTAGACGGGGAGGGGGGACGTAGACAGGGTAGTTTAAGCGAGGTACGCGCAGGGCCCCGAAGTCGAGATAAGCGTGCCTCCAGGGGCGGCACAGACTGAAAACGGAGATTCCTCCTGCTTGATCTCCCGTCTCTGTATTTATGTACCTACCTTATACGTGTTATGTAAGAAGCGTGTGTAAATCAATCCATTCCCCGTCCATCTTTCACGAATTCTCCTCTGCAGCATCCACATGAGCGATATGCTTCTGTATTTCTCGACGTAAAATCAATCGGACATGTAATTCAATGTAGTCGAATCTCTAAGACTTTAGTTGCATCTAAAACCACGGAGCATTGTGAATAAGTATGTACACACACACGCGCGTTTAAATCACAAAAGCACTCTAATTTTAATAACACGAAGAAATGAATTTCTTGAATACTCAGAGTCTCGTGGGAATAATTTGATTAGCCATAAAAATACGTTTACATCTTAGTGCTTATTCCTCGGAGATTGTGTCGTAAGCAATTGTTGGCAAACAGCGTGTATAAGCGTAGAACAGTGTTTATAGCGGCAGAACTGGTTGTCGAGCAGCGGACACGGTTGACGGTATAATCTCAGGCATTATGCGGGGTACGGCATGGGCGTTACAACTCGCGTGTGCGTACACTGATGATCGTGGGCCCCGTCGCACATGTCTCGACAAACCCGAATTTCTGTAAGCCCCGAAATCCCTCTCAGAGCATCGGAAGTTCCGACGAGGAAGCGCGACGCTTGATAGCCCGCATAACTTCGGGGATTTGCTTATTAACTTATTGCCTTTTCCGTTCCTTCGAATTTCTTGCTAAACTGATATTAATTACCCGGCTTGCCTTCGACCGATATTGTCTAGCGGTTTCCCGGCTCGACCTACTTCCATTTCTTCCTATCGTCTCTTCCTTTCAATTTTAAATGCCCTCAGGAAAATATTTTGACCATAACATGTGCTGCACTTTCTTGATTTTCCAATATCCGGGAAGTATAATTTTTTTACTTTTACACAGTTCTCGCGATACTATGGTATACAAATCTTTGAGATCTGTCTTGATTTTTTCTGCTGCTTTCTTTATTTGTACCTTCTTCTTTATTCCGGAAAGTTTGCCCTGCTGGCTGCCTTATCTTTCGGTAATGATGATTTATCGGACGAAAAACAACAGCTCCCCGTGACGATTATTTACCCTCTCATGTTTGCTAGGCAGCTAAAGCCAGTTTATTCGTCATCTGGAAGCAGCTGTACAGTTTTGACAAACGGCTAATGAAGCATCCTTTTCCGCAAGGGCATCCTTTGCCAGAAATCGAGGAATATTTTTAAAAATCCGAGAATAATGTATTATGTTCCTGCGACGACTCAACAAGAGCTCTTTAATTTTTTTCTTTCAGACGTTTTCGCCTCGTTATGCATTCTTGCGTGTGCATCGTGTACAAAAGCGGTAGCTCATCGAGATGCATAATTCATGGCCCTCTTTACCGCATGGGAAACATAAAGAAATGTAGAAGACCGTAGACGGTCGGTCGTAAACCTTATTGTTGTTTATGAATGCCCCTAAAGGTTTACTGTTAAATCCAACCCGCAAAACGATGTAAACGATATTGTCATTAGTTAGTAACAGTAGAAATGATGGAATAAAGTATTAAGTGCTTCATGTCTCTAAACTCTTCAACATAATAAATGGATTTCAAGTTTTTATGGCGATGCAGCGAAGGACCGTGTAGTGCGTTTGAGAATTTCTTCACGGCCGAGTGACTGGGCGATAAAATAATGTCGTGTGCTGTCAACCTTGTAACGTGGCCTTCGATATTCGGTACTGAGGGAACGTCATATCCGATTTTTACGATCCAATTGGTTCATCATTCGAGCACCGTTCTGCCGGTAAAATCTATACGGTGATAAAATCTTCTATCGGCAACTACCACCTCGAGTGTGATCGGTCGAATATCTAAACCGCAGAGCGCCCGCAAATCGGCCGCTGCAGGTCGTTTTGGTTTCCCGTTGACGGTCCAATTGAAAAACCCCACGAAATACGCGCGACGTGCGGGAAGAGACAGTGTCAATCAAAACAATTACGTCCACCGTCCGGGGACGTGCTGTGAATTCTGCCGATAGTCCATTTCAGCTTCCGTCGAGAGCGCTTGCAGAAAGAAAATTTCAAAAATCCATGTATTTCATTCATTTTTTTTATAATTACGGAAATGAAGCTACCGAGAAATGTTGCCCATGTGTAAAGCTCGATACGATTTAGGAATGCAGAAAGTGTGCGAATTTCGTATTCGATGAGGTATCAGAAAATAAATGAATATTGAATCAGCTAATCCGTGTCAAACGAATTCGTGAAAAATTCACAACTGTGTATGAAAACCAGGAAAATAGTAGAAACGAAAGGATGGTTCTGTGACGGCGAACCTGCGCTGGGCGGCGAAAGTCTGATCAGTTTTAAGTCTGTTCCACTTGGACCTGGAGATTCGTCCGATTTCATTCCCCCGGCAGTGAATTACTAACGGAAGGACGTAAAGGCACGGCTCTACCGGGAGGTCAAGGCGTAAATTAAAGTCGTAATCATCGCTCGGACACGGAGGAGATGGGATTTCAAGCTAAAACCGTAGCTGCAACAGTCGTTGATCTTTACTACTAATTGCTTCTCTGGAGAAATCTCACTTCTACTGGCCAACGAGACGACTTTATCTAAGTGTTCGTCGTTTCTGGCCTACCCATGGCCCCGGCAAAACGTCATAATTTCATTGACGATATTTTAAGCGCGATCTGCCGACTAGTTACCGCAAAACAGGAATTCCAGGGTCTAAATCACGGGGCGTTTGTGCACCGTCCAGGAAATATTCCCTTCGGCGGACGATGTGCTTTTGCGCCACTTAACGTCACCGTGGACCACCGTAATCTGCCGTATTTTTATTAATCCGTCCGCGAAAAATATGCTCGTGTAACACATAAGCCCTGACGTGGCTCGCACGGCATTTCAGCCGTGTGCGATAAGCCTATTATGTATCACGCGATCGCACCCATTTTATACTTCTGATGCAGTGTCGTGTGTGTATGTGTGTGTGTGTGTGTGAGGAAAACCGAGTTCACCGGAAGTTTACTGCTTTCCCTAAGATTTATGTGTATGTTGTTTTTAAATCACGACGGATTGCATAAGAAAATAAACACAGTGTAATAATGTAACTGCTCTTACAAAAAGGTTCATTGAATATAAATGGGATATGGTGTAAAATTGTAATTAATTATTCGTTACAACGCATCATTATTCTTACACGTAAATTATAATACGTTGATGAAAACGCCGCTGTAACAGCGAAGCCGGAAAATTATTGTATTATATTTCGTACGCAGGAGTTCAATAAAGCGTTCAACGCAAAGCAATGTCCGCAAGGGTGGGTTTCCAGGCGGGGGTGAAAATCGAAGACGCAGATGAACCGTGTTGTGTCGATCGATTTTACGGACGGGAAATAGGAACTCCTCGTCTGTCGCCGGTAGATTCTGCAGAGATACGGTTTCCTCGCAGATCATGGCAACTTGTGGAGAGGCTCAAAGCGACGTCAGAAGCGTGGAAATTAACAATGGTGAACTGACTGAAATATCCTACGTATTCGATGCTTTCCGCCATTTTCCATCTACTCGTCACAAATTTCTCATTTCTGCGTTTCGCGTACTCAAAATATAGACGTATATAGCGTTAATACAAATACCAAAAGCTTAAACTTGAACAAAGGTGCCATTTTTTTCATTTTAATAACAGTACGAACAAAGCGGATAGTTTGAAAAGGGCCAAAGTAATTTAAGTAAATTATTTTTTCAATATTTTACGTCTTTCTATGCCTAGAAAGACGTAGTGTGCGTTACCTAAATTCCTTGCAATATATGTTGAGTAGTCATTTAACATAATTTAGCCATTTCAGTGACCTCTGACATCGGTGGTGCATGATTTGGAGACGATTCACAAACGTTAGAGTTTGCCTCTTCAAAGCGCAGTGATAGATCGAATGGAATACAGTACTCAATACTCGGTACAGACGTGGCGACTACCCGGAAGTTTCTAACAGTTGTAACAGTATGAGTGCCCACAGAAATCAGAAACTAATCAACTAAGAGCAACATGCCAGGTAGTACATGCAATTTAGAATTTGAATTGCTAATAATAGGAATATAAAGTCCAATGAAAATTATAAGAATGTCTTAAAAAATTATAACCATTATTTACCGTGCTTTTTCAATACGCTGCTCTTTGAATTTACAAATTTCGTCCCGAATTCAGAAGTTTTCCTAATCAAAAGTTCTCCCAACTTCCTAACTTATCCGAGTCCGGAGAATCAATAAAACGGTAGTTCTGAGAGAATTTTCCTGCAGACCATATGACGAGACTTCTCTAAAGAATTATGCTAGCTTTTGGCAATTAGTGTTGTTAGTTTTGAAACACTCTGTACGTCTAAAGTTTCTGTCACGTCACCCATGTGCCGTGGATTCCCGGGCGTTCTCGGCCTTTATCAGCTTCGCAGGCAGAGAGCACAGTGGTCCGCACCATATCGAGTAGATTGAATGAACGAATTAAGTTTTTATTGCCTCGATCGCTCGGTGAGGCAAGGAGGGACCAGTCCGCTTCCCCCACCCTCACATATCGCTCGTCTTCTTTTGCTTTGTTAATCCGTGTCATTCTTTTCCCGGCATACAACCGAAGGCTTTGTTTTCAATTGATGCACGCAGTCTTCAAATAAACACAATGTCAATTTAATGTTATCATTAGGGTACATTGTGTTAGAAGATTCTGTAATGCTGCAGTTACGTAACGTAACGGGATTATTAAATTTTCGCTGTTCGATTTTTAATCGATAATTTATGGATCAATTTGAACTAATTAAATTTCTGCCTAAATTTCAATCTCGCTGAAGAATTAATTTACGAATTAATAACGAAGTGCCACTAATTTAAACAGTAGGCCGTAAAATATAATTCATTAAGTTATCAATTGTATTAAAAAAAAGACATATTTGTTTAACAGAGATAGTTAATTGCCTTATCAATTATCTTAAATATCAGTTTATCAGGGATATTTGAATTTTTCGCCAACCAGGTTCGAAAAGGTTGAAAATTCCCAACATGATATTACGAGAGTTTGGCGAGAAGAGTTGCGAGAAACGGGGAACAGTTTATGAGTTGTAACAGGGGGTTTGTTGAAAAATAGTTTTTGCATTTTTATTCACCGATTTGCGGTGGTAAATCATTTGTTTTTTCCTCGGTTCTCCGTGGAGAGGAGGAGGAGGAGAGGGGTGAGAATTGTTGTATTCCTGCGTGCGTTGAAACGTTGCGACGGAGCTCCGGCAACAGACGGGACGGACGGTCGTACGTACCAACCAGGGAGGACCGGCAGAGAGCAGGCTGGGAACGTCAGAGTGCCCACCGACCTCGTCGCGTACACATCTCGCGTTTCTCCCGCGGATCCACCTACGTTATCGTCCAACACCGAAGCACTCTATCTCTTTATATTCGGCCGACCGACGATCCGCCGTCGTCACAGTCATCGACAGCTTCCTCCCGTGCGCGTCTAATCTCCGTCTACGCAAACCGTCGAAGTCGGGGGAAACTTCGCTCGCGTAGATCGTCGGCTTCAGGATCTAGATACTTCACTAACTATCCTGCTTTTAGCGTATTTTCAACGGCGGAAGCTCAGTTGGTTAATGACACGATTTTATCCTTGGATCGTTGTATTGAGGACACGTTTAGTGAATTCGTGAATGCTGGTACATACTCTTTTTGTAAAAGTATAGATAAAACGGAATAAAGGATTGAAAGAGTAGACCGGTTTTTGAAGTTCTGTTTCATTGAGGTTGGAGTGCTAGTGGATAAATTAATTGGGACTAATGATTAGATAATCTACCATTTTGAGGGTATTGAATGGACCATTATGTTGGTATCGAGTATGGCAGTGAAATCTTAGGCAGTGACCACTTGGTACACGAGACGGTTGGTCCCATTAAGACTGATCATCGTATTAATCATTACCTCGTTTGTGGATTGGCCAACAGACTGGGTCAATTGACCGACTATCCCATTGACATGTTGGCAATGACAACCGTCACAAGTTAATAATAGAACAAACACGGAATAATCAGCCATGAGAAATAAATCATTTTAATAACTGACCCGAAAATAAAAAAATAAAAAAAAAATAAAAAAAATCCAAAAAGTTGGCCAACTCTTGGACATTTCTCGGTGGATTGTTGGATTTCAAGAAGTTAGATAAGCAACAGGCTGACACGAAAACTACCCGGAGGAAATTTATATTAAAACGACTGGAGTGTGAAAGGGATAGGGATCCGGGGAAGGGGAAGTCGGAGGAATAGGCGCTTTTGGAGCTTGTCTTTTATTTTTAGTCCCCGGGGAGACGTTCGACGAGAGATTCGCAGTGCCTCAGGGGAGATTGTCCGAGACTTCGGTCGTCGTGGTTCACTACTATCCGAGAAAATATCGAACGTTTGGAGGAACGATGCCTCGCTGGCACTGAGGCAGCCGGCGCGTCGATTCATTCAATTAAATCGCCGAGAACTCCGAGAATTGGAGCGCGCGCGCCTGGATTCCGTGGAAAATATTCGAGAAGAACCGGCTAGCCAAACCAATTTGCGATGCACCTGAGGAAAAATCTGCCACTTTCTTGCCGGAATTGACATTATTAACAACCGCCCTCCTGGTCTCTGTGCTTCGCTCGATATCTGTATTATGAACGGCCGCGGAGCGTCTTCGAGCTCTCAGTGATTTAATGTCGTGTCACGATTCAACGAAAAACGTTAGTGACGGGCTTTCCATCGAGAAGGAACATTGACGGATTTATCGTCATCCGGAGATTGCCCTTCGCGCCAAGATAAAAACTGCTGACGGGAGGACCCTCTTTGCTCGACCATTCGGAAAGATCATCGCCCGGCAATTTTCACCGATCTATGGAATTATCACGCTCCACGGCAAAGATGAAGTGGTGCCTGATGTTAGTGCTCGTTATCTGTGCTCTCGTGCGGGCGAATAAGAAGAATAACGACGTACAGGATCCCTTTAAGTGCCCGGAACTCAAAGAACAAGCAGGCATAGATCTCGACAAGGTACGTCGATCACTTTATATCATTTTAGGGATGTTCACCGAATTATTAACATTCTTTCAATGATCGTTATTTTATAATTGAATGCCATACGCGTGGCAAACTGTAATAGTTTCAGTTCGAGGGAGTTAGCATTGTGAAAAATGTCAATATTTCATTTCCCGACAGAAATGAAAAGAAAATATGGGAAGATGGAAAAACATACTTTAATTGTATTAGGTTGAGGAGTGACACACAAGAGAACAAATTGAAATATGTCGGTAATAAATGGAAAACAAAGTTACATTAATTATTTGTACATTCAAGTAATATTTAGATCCCTTTTTTATAGAAAATAATTATTTGACGTACGTTAAGTGTCCCACAAGTCGCTGTTTAAACATCAAAATTAATGGCAACATGTTTACCGTAAATTTATTAATCCCATTTCGTTGAACAAACACGGCTGTAGCTAGCGATTCATATTATTGAGTCCAATACGATTTATTTACACCAGGGGATGTTATATATAATATGTTCGTACATATTATACTACGATAATTAAATGGCAAATAAAATCAAATATTACGTCATCACAAGTTTCAATCCAATTTTCCGCTTTATGTAAAAATTACATTGAATATCAAACGAAAAAATTTGACAAGTAAACGACAGTAGGCAGAATCATCAGCAACGATGGAGTAACAGGCTGGACTTGAGGAATACTTAAACTATCGTCAATTCAAAACAATTATGAGTTCCTGGCATGTTGCCGCCTTCCCTCTCACTTAGCGGCTCGGCTGCTGGCTGCCTGTTAGATTACAGCCACGTAAGTTGTGTATTAAGTGCTCGCTTTAATTCAAATAGCTGTGCTTAAAATTCATAATTCTCCATCGCATGGTGTCATCGCCATAACTTTCACGGTTATACCGATGTCAGACAATTTTACTTCGGATCAGTGCCTTTATTTCCATAAAATTGGTACAATTTCTCTGATTAATAATACTCACTGTTTTATCATCGTTGGAACGTGAAAATAGTAATGAAAATAGGAAAGCTTTGAGAAGACATTTATTTTTCTCTATGCTTGAGTATTATTTACGTCGTCATTAGTTACGAGTGCCCTCGAGAAATTATCGGGCTCCAGGGAAGTAGTAGGGTGTTTTTACTGGTGGAAGTATTCCACTTAAAGCTTCACGCGAGACACTTCAACGACCGACGGATTTGCGATTCACGTCTTTGCTTTCTTTTTAACATGGAATTTCGTGTGCTGCCTACACACGTTTGTTACTTGAAGATCTTTTGATTTGGCGTTGGAGCGGAAGGCAATGTCATCGTGAAGGATTTACTATCTCCTTCTGCCATTACTCTTTTCTACCTTATAACCTCGTGATTTGCAGAACGAGAGAAATATTCGTGCAAGAGTTCGTTGGCTAACTGTCTTCGCAGACAGATTATATTTATGTGAGTTGTTTCACCTTCTATGCTCTTATTTTTTTTACCCTCACTTTTCCAGGATTAACGTAAAATCCACTTAAAATCCACGCAGTGAATATAAAGTGATGTTACGTTGCGTCGTTGATCTCGTTTCCCCTCTCTCTCTCTCTCTCTCTCTTTGTCGAATTATGGGCAAGCTGTTGCAGCCTCTTCTCCACACGATGCACTTCCACTTGCACCATTCTCGAGTGGTTTTTCGGCACTACATGTGGGGATGCAACGTCTAAGTACACTTCCGGGAGGAACTCCGAAACAGTAACATAATCATTTGGTTACAGGTTTTATGAAGCAACACACACTTCCTTATATTCCCTTAAACTGACTGCGAGAACCAAATAAGCACAAGACGGATTAAAAAATTCTATCAATCAGATACGACAATTCCTTCCTTTTTTCTGAATCATCATGAACATTTTTCAGCGGAAAGGGAATTTGAATTCGGTATCGAATTCTGGGTATCGCGTGGTTGGAAGCTGAGTTAGTTGGGTGTTTTGCAGAGCTGCTTCTCGAAGATACTTTGTGAGCTTTGCGAACGTAGCTGACGTGCAATGCTGAGGACAGAAGGATGAGGGTTGAGCATATGGCGTGGGTTGTTATCTACGTAGACGCGCTTTCGTGGGAGGAAGGACTCGACGTTTCCTTGTGCCACTGCGGAAACGTGCACTCGTGGTTTTTCTAGCAGCCCCGCTACAGCAATTTACGATCGAGGAATACCGTGGAAGAAAGAGATAGCACAGACAAGCGGGAAAGCGCGGAGGGGGCAGACAGACTTCCGCTAGGAAATTTATGGCGCACCGTAAGGACTTCCACGCGTTACTTTTTGGCTTTCAAATAGTCGGCACATAATAAATATAAGGCAGAATACATCCAAGAGACGATAATTCTCGAAACTTTAATTGCGATCCGATAAAGCTACGCTATCGGATCTACGTTCAGAGAAAGATTCCACTAAATTTTACCCTTCTCATCCCCCCTCCCCCTCCGACGCAGCAGTAAGTGCTCGGAGAGTTCGGAAAACGTTCAGGCGAATTCCATCCTAACTTTGTCGGCGCGCGAGGACGTCTTAAAATCGGATCATTTCCTCGATTCACAAATCTACGGCTATATATGACGCGGTCCGTGAGAATGTCTGGCAAATCGTTGGAGAAACGTGAATAGGTTGTGAATATCAGGAAAGGGCGACGAGGAAAGACATTTCCCGCAAACTCCTCGGGACATCGCGGGCATCGTTTGTCGGTTGAGATGCAGTAATTTAATATGTAATAAAAGTTCCTTTAAGGGCTTAAATTTGGGGAAGAGGCGCAGGCACAGCATAGCCGCATAAATCTTTCCTTCTTCATCTTCGATCGCCATAAATCTCGGGCGTGCAGGCGATTCCCTGGATTCTCTAGACTTTAAAGAGGAATTTCAAACAGATTCCAAAGTAATCCGATAGGACGTTACGCTTCGTTCCGACGGTTCGGATGTCTAACTGCGAACAACCCCGTGTCATAACGTTTTATTACCACCGGCGAAATCCACGCCTCAGACTTTGACAGATATTAGATTGCGCGCATATGGTATGGAAATTGCCCCAATAAAAACTTTGCCGCGGTATAGCAAATTCCATTTGATAACGCCCACTCGATTTCAACTGGACAGAAGAATCCATACTCCAGTGTCAAGTACAGGTCTAGCGCGATCTTCATTAATACACTTGGCATTTTAATGAATTTACAATCGACATACTTGTCAAGGTGAATATAATACTGTACTTAAATAGTAGAACAAAGCGTTATATTGCAGTCTCAATTCTTTCTCATGAGTCTTTGATCGATGCGGTAAATATCGTGAGAAGAGAAAAATCCTTGGAGGAAATTCACGCGCTTAAGAGAGCACTTATTACTCGAGGCACGTGCGGAGGCCTTGAGAGGTCCAACCAAGTGCGCGGAGATTACTTTAAAATCCAGGAAAGCTTTCGACGAGTCGACGTTCGTGCACGATCGCCGTGGACAGAGAATGAGAAGGTCGTAAGTCCTCAGCACGCAATGATTCTGCCGATTTTTCGTCTGCGGAATCAAAGCACGAAGGTCTGCCCGACATACATATATTCCGCGTTTTGTATGACCGTCACGATGAACCGCCAGTGATTATCTCAGAGGGATTATTCCATTCAGAGAATTCAGGGGCCGCGCCCGCGGCATTGATCGATAAATTAGCATTTACGTAATATCTGTGCCAAACGATTGCCCCGATCGACAGCATACCAATCTCTACCGTGGAAATTTGACACAGAATGGAAGCTAAATGGTTGAAGCCAAACGCAGTCGAGTTTGATAATTGTTAAGCGGAGAATTCTCTCATTTGTTCAAGCATTTGCACGGCAATGAAAGTACGAAATACGCAACGTTAAAAATGGTAATTTAATTAATAGTAGTATATATTTTCAATCTCATTCTCTACAAAATTTTACAATGTCAGAAAACAATATATTCTTTTCTTAATTCGGTCGCTGTTTTTGTTAATATTTTGTTGGAGAACAATGATTCGGAAAGTATGTAGCCAGTTACTCGTATCAGCGATTTTGTTGTGACGCATTAATCCGTCAAATCTTTCCGCTGATACTATGAATTATATCGTGCACCGGGGACATTTGTAGCCTGGCGAAACAGATTGCCGAAAAAGCGATCCCGGCTACTTTTTTGGGAGGAGGACGTATTTCACCGGAGATACTCCGCTACGAATGGAATAAGAAGGAAAGTGATGGTTTTCCCATTACTCGGATCTCGCGTGGCCCAGAAGAAAGTTTCTTCGTATTTTACAGGTAGCGGTTAACTTTATCGAGAAAACCATGGGAAAAAGTGCAAAACTTTTTCGCGTACCATTGAGGAAGCCCGATAAACTGGCGTTCAATGTATATCAGATTTTTCTAATTACTTCCAACTGTCCACCGAATTCCTTCCTTTTTCCTAATTTCCGATAGGATTTCCGATATCATCGTGTCTCTTCAAGTAATCCGCCATTCAGGCTCAGCTCGTAATCGTTTCGTTTCATGCGTTTCAATGTAAGAGATATAATGCTGCTTCATTCAAAATTACAGTACTTTCAATACGACGTAATCGATGGAGAACCAATAGAGTGGAAAGAAAGTTCCATGTTTCAGCAAGACATTTACAATTTTAGAATTTGCAGTTTACAATTTTTTTATATATTGTATGTTATTTTAAATCTTCATTGTATATTCAAGCGGAATAATTAATGATGCAGTTCAGCCTTTGGAATTTTGTCTTTAGATATTTTTCCCGTATGGAAGGGCCAAAATTGCGAACATAGCGCCGAGAAAATGGACGAAGTACCGCGGAACTTTTCGATCCGAACTTTTCATCCTGTTGTAGAGTGAGGCGTGAATTTTCCAATTTTTTTCTCGTAACAGTGCAGCGTTTAACGTGTCGCTGAAACGCATAAGAGCGCCTCAGTGTTCTCTCAGGCGTAATTTTTCGCGGAATATCGGAAAAAGGGAAACATGTTATTACGAACGAAAAGGGACTTACACTCCTACACTTGACTTTTCACTAAGTTCGAGGTTTCACATATGAGCAAAAGTGTTCATTATTACTGCCGGCAGAATTGTACGGACTTTAATGAAATTAGTGAGTTACAGGTCGAGTTATTTTCTGCTATGTGCTTCCCCTGGCTGCTCTTCACCAAAGCCGGAGAATCGGTTGAAAATATTTCCGCGGGACTCGTTCGGTCTTTCTCTCTAATGATATCTTTGAAAGCGGCACGAGTTGATACTCTGACCAGATTTTTCATTCCCTTTCTCTCCGCGCTGTGGTCCCGACGAAACCGTAAGGAATCTTTTGTGTCTTTTTACATCGGCTCGCTAGTTGGCTCGCGAAATTCCATACCCGAGGCAACGGCAGTAATGCCTGCCGACGAAACGCTGGAAATATTTCCATTCACTTGCTGCGGTAGAACCAGGGCGTTCGTCCAGCTACATACGCAAATATGCTCGCGCGTCTCCTGTTCACTCTTCCGTGCGGTATATATCGATAAAAGGAAACAACGGGAAGAGAAGGGATCGGTGAAAAGCACCTGTATTTCAGTCTCCAGGCGCGCCGACACCAGGTTAAATACATTCACGCTTATATACTCGTAAATATCGCAAGGAAAATAGGGGGAATGATACGGAAACGCGTGATAGCGCGAGTCTTTCTTCCATTGCTCATGTCTATACAGCATATCGATGCCACTGCATCTGCAATGTAGATGCATACACCCAGTTCTTCATCGCTTGGAACCTTTAAGGAATTCTTCCTGCATTCTATAAAACTTTTATGAAGTTTCCCATATCTTGCTCTTCACGTTCAATAAACTTTAAATCGATATCTAAAGACATGGAATACGAGGCTGAATTTTTGTAACTCGTTTCGGTAATGAATAGCATTTGTTTCTGTGAAACATACATATAAATAAAAGTGCGGTTGACACTGTGAAGGCTCGTGCAAAGCACAGAGAATTCATTAGCTGTGGACCACAGTCTTTCATTACAAAGAACATCTGTACAGGTGCGTTTCGTAATTATCTTTGAAACAGTGACCGTCCATGACCGCAGTTGAAGGTATATTAAAAAACTGACCAGTGGTCAATTGTGTTTTTAGTCATCTACGGATGATGGAGAATTTTGAATGTACACTTTCATGGCAATTCTAAAAATTTACAAAATTATGTAAATTTCTTAAAACTTCTTACTCTAAAGACGTTTTGCTATGTCGGATGTAATATAAACGCTAAAGGAAATACGAGAAGACAGACTGTCAGAATTAGACGATGTAACTCTGTACACTCCCAAAGTTTTTGCTGAAAGCATTTTGTGTTGTTGCCTCTGGGCCGAACATTTTCTAGCCGAGCAGGGAAGAGAAAGAGAATGAGGGGGGAGAGAGAGAGGGGAAGAGAGATCGTCGTGTGCACGTTATACAGGCTTTTAGTCTTGGGTTTTCACGCGCCAGCGAAAGCTCGACATTTTGCCCCAACGCCTTTTCTGCATACGTCGAATCCCGTGACCGGAGGTAGCGACGAAAAATGATACGTTCCGAGTTCCTTGAAAAGTTTGATCCCGCTTGCTCTTTCTCTGCCCATGGAAATGCCAAAAAAGAAACGTTCTTCACACTTTTCCACGGGAAACAGTAGACCCCGAAGAAAGAGAGTACGAACCTTAAACTCCAGCCTTTCAAAATCGTACGGTATTACAACGAAGAAAAATTTTACCGGAAGGTCATAAAATCTTTCTTTGTAAGTGGGAGCTTACTCAGTGTCAAATAAAAGCCCTTTTTATTATCAGTATTTACACGGAATCCCTGGGAATGTTCCCGACATATTTCTGCGGAATTTCTCTGGTAGTAACGTCACAGTATCCCGGTGACTGTAGCTACGGTTTAATGGTCAGGACCCGGGAACAACTGTAATCGAAAAGTTACGAACGGAAGATGTGTTTTTTGTGCAACGGAAGCACGGGGTGACACGGGGAAGAAAGCCTCCGAGCGATTAGTAAATGCAGTACAAAGTGTATGAAAAGACCGCAGGAAAAATGCAGGGAATGAGGTGGAGGGAGAAGGGCCAGAAGGAAGCGGAGTTGAGAAATACGAGCATGCCGGCTAAAGATTAAAAAGCGGCCCTCGCGGACGTGTGCGTGGAGTTGAACGTGCTTGCAAGCTCAGGCCATTTGCACGTGCGCGCAAGAGATATGGAGAGGAGGTCACGTCGAACGCGCGTAATATCAAACGCATCGGGCCCACACCTAACCGTCCGGCAAAGTGGGTCGTTCGTGCACTGAAACGGGATAGAAATTCGCTCCCGTACTGATCTCACGTGCGTTTATCGCCGGTATTTACCCCCGCTGCCTTGGGTAAACTAATAACAAACTCGCACACGTCGGCCTCAGTCGACGTCGGTTAAAGTGCATTCTTAATTTACTTTCGCCCTTTGACAAGTACCCTCGCCCGATAGTTTACAATGTCCCGGTTTTTCATTTTTGCCCGGGATATTTCCTCGCATCATATGAAATTCGACGTGGTCTTTGGCAGAATGTTTGTACTGCTTCCTGTCTGAGCGTATCTGCACTCGATGAAATTTTCAGAGCGAAATTGCATCGGACGTTAGCTCCCCTGCATTGCATAACTTTTTTCACGTTACAGTTTTTCGACGAACAAATAAAGGATAATTGCGTAGTTTTGCCGACCGATTTTCATCGAATTTTTAACATACGTCGCCAGATAAAGTGCAGAATAATTATAATGTAATTAACGGTTTACGTTGTTCGTGCAACCACGAAGTACGTAATTAACTTGTTATTTCA
The DNA here is from genome assembly GCA_963989215.1 of Hedychridium roseum. Classification (NCBI taxonomy): domain Eukaryota; kingdom Metazoa; phylum Arthropoda; class Insecta; order Hymenoptera; family Chrysididae; genus Hedychridium; species Hedychridium roseum. Next base: position 5,927,497 of record OZ022314.1, read on the forward strand.
AGTCATATTTTATACAACCTTTAATTACTTGCAAGTGATCGATTATAATGTCCATTTACAGGAATATATTATTGGTAATACGCTCGAATTCCTTTACATAAATGCAATAATTTGCGCTAGGTTTCACAATGTTCAAGGGATTCTATCTCACTTTACACAGCCTGCGTTCCTGCTTGCGTGAATCTACATACGTATCAGCAGTAATGACATGCACTTGCAATTTGCATGCTACATGATAATACATCTCTTTTGATGTATTATTTACTTTACTGCTAAAAATTTCATGTTTAAACTGTATTTTACAGTGGAATATTGAAGTTATTATTCGGATGATGACAAACAGAGTAGATTTTTAATGATTTCAGTGTTTCGTCTCATATACTGTAAACACTCTGATTATTTCTTTTTTTTTTCTTGAGCACACATTACTTTGTATTTTGCCCCTTTTCTTGTACCTTATGGCTGTATGCCGTCGAATTATAAATAAATAAATAAATAAATAAATAAATAAATAAATAAATAAATATCCAGGGAAAAGAGAAAAAATGAAACTAAAGGTGATTCAGCGACAACAGCTTGATCTAAAGGTTTATCAAGTAGAATACGTCAGTCATTGGAAATGCCATATAAAGCAAATTATCGATAAATAGGACCATCAGTCTACCCATGAGGACAAACATGACAGACAATTGAATTTCTCTTTCGCGACATTTTCTCATTGATTGGCCCAGTCTCACAGCGTACCGGGTATAAGAAGCAATACAACGAAACGATTGCAGTAATCAAACGATTCCCTATGGAGCACAGAATATCGGCCAGGGAGGAAGATTAATAATCGTTCGAGTGTTTTGATGTAACGATTTCTGATAAGAGATATCGTCTGCTTGCGGCGCATTGTCTAACTTGTCAGGATGGCGCGGAAAGCAGAATATCCCACGACCTACATAATGCAGTCTGCGCGCGCACTGTGTCCTCCGCTCCGTATCAACGGCTCACTTAATCGTGTGCATTATGGTAACAGTGCAACCGATTATCGTGTCGCCCGTTACCCTCTGTTCGACGGACATTCGAATCCCCAACTGTTGGCAAACCCGCGAAGAAGTAATGACCCTGCGCGATTGAGCCGTTTCCACTTGCGATTTACGAGCTCCCTAATGCCCGATCAAATCATCGCGTTATTAGGACGCCGATTAGCAGCTGCATCCCGTGACCTACATGCTTCTATCAATAAAATGCACCGCTGCAACGCCGCAGACTCTCTAGATGCACTTTACGGAAAAATATTCTCTCGACAAAATGATCGACCCCCAATCGCTTAATGTATAAGAAAATACCAGGAATTCCATAATGATCGTCACGACTTCCCGCAGAGTTTATATTCTTTATAATCGATCATCTTCAAAAGATATTTCTGGCTATCAAGTATGTTGTTTGCCATTTAAATGTCCTCTCAAGCCGATCAATAAATTACGAATGTGTAAAACGGGTTTGTTGTTGAACACCTTGGGCTGCTTGATAATATGCGATGCTGCGTCACTCGTACACTCCGAGTACGCTAGTGTGTGTGTAATTGACGTTACGGGAGCGAGAGGGATAGGGAACATTGCGTTTTAACCTTCGTAATAGGGGTTTGCCGCAAGGTGGAACAGTGGCAAGGACTTGCATTCACGGCCTATATACAGAGCGTTCGCGCGTTTCATATCCATCCACTTCCTGCTCATCCTTGACAAATGTAGTTGTTTGTACTTGCCACTCCGCGTATGATTTCGCCTGTGTACTCACTCGAATGAGGATAACGACGAACAAAGCATCCGCTGAATAAAGCGAAATCGTACGCGATCATGTTAATGCCAATAAACGTGATAAAGCCACTCTCTCATCCGTTAAATTCAATGTAAACACGCCCAACAATTAGATCGAGTCTTGTAAAAGCTATTCAGCACGGAACTTGAGCACGTAATAGACAATAAGTCACTTCAGCCTGATTTTTTATTGAATTCTCTCGGAGAGCATAGAAGCTGTATGTGATATACTTATTAAACAGCAGTTCCAAATTATTTTAATAAATTATATTTACTATTCACTTTTATGTATCCTCAGACTGTTATGTAACAAGGAATTTACGCCGAGTAAATTCTTTTATTTGTCTGCTGTGGGTGATTTTTTGAAAGACTAATATTTCTTTTTGGGAATAACTCATCATTACTGACTTTTGCCTCAATGTATGCATTGCGGCAAATAGATTCTCATCTGGTGCATCAAACGTGATACCTATACGTGAAACGTGATGCCAGAGTTAGCGGAGAATCCATTTCCTATGGATATCCGGCGCACGGGTAAATGATTCGTGGAAGTTTTAATTAAGTGGTCTATTAGCTGCAAGTTTTCATTACCGAACAAGGAGCATTTCTCACTAACTAAGCAAATTATTCAGCGTTAATGTTTAACGAATATTTCTGACTCTACATGAGCGTCGAAGTAGTATCATACCTACATTTATCGCTAATAGAAAAGTGATTTTTTATTAAACTTACAGTGCACAGAAATATTTAAAAATTATTTAATAACATCGTGAATTCATTTCCCGTGATTACATTAATTCTATTGATACGTTTCTTCCTGATTTCCAAGAAGTAGGAAAAGAAAAGTGAGACAGTTCCCAGTCGAATTTTCTCTTAAGAGAATTTATGGCTGAACATAATTAAGGCGAGTTCAATTTCGAGTTAATTAACAGTATGGTCGATCTACGAGGCCAGTTACTGAAGATCTGATTAAATACTTGGAAGGTGCCCGCTGAGTCCTGGGCGCCGTTCTCCCTCACGATAACACGTTGTCGCTGAGACCAGACTGAATTCCCAAGAAAATCTCAGCGTAGTGCTTACAAATTTTCATTTAACTTTTCAACAGGCCCTTCGCGAGTCTTGCAGGCGATACTTTAATAAGATCGTATTGCCCTACGAGCACGGAGGTAGTTCAGGCCGGCTACGAGGTGATTATTAAACTCACCCCGAAGTCGATCTTCTGTATCCTATCACGCAGTAACTACGCCTTGATGAAACACACGCCGTTACACTGACCGCAAATTTCTCGTTAATCAGATTCATTACATTAAGACAGGTGCTCCTTTGTGATGAAATGTTGCTTAATAATCTCCGAGTAGCAAGACACAATTGCAGGGCAGAGAATCGTTATGAAGTCTAATAAAGATCGATTGTCCTCCTCACAGAATGAATAAAAACAATTAATCATCTTTGGCCTTATTTTATGGAACAATTATTACCCGGGCTGTATTTCTTAAGAGCTTTTTTCAAGTTTCTGCAAAGCCATAACACGTCTTTCCGGTGACAATTTCGCCGATAAATCTATTCGACGGAATTTATTGCGCTTGCAATTTATCACCGTATAATACGATTATCGTTCATTGAGGTGCATTTCTTTGGTCGCTCGTGGAATCTTTGCGAAGAAGAACAAAAGCGAGTCAGCGAAGGATTTGCGAAACCGCGTGGACGTAAATCATCCGCGGATCTTCCAGCCTGGGTAATTCATAATTTTAATAAGCTATTTTCAAGGAACCAAGACGGTGCGGCCGTCGTGTTATTCCCTGAGGAAACTACAGTGAATGTGCGGCCTGCTATCACTTCCTTTTATATTCGGCGACGGGCCGCACTTGAGTAATAGGACTTACGAAGCCCGGAACTTCCGGAGACTCTTAGCACGCTGCAAAACGTCTGCCTCAACGTAGCGAAGGATGAATATTACAGTCTTAACATCGTATTAAATCTTACATACCGCCGCACAAATCGACGTTTGCCAAGGCTTGTAAGGAAGAAATAAATGTTAGAAGATTAGAATATATAAGATCGGAATAACACAAGTAAGAAATCAAACGAAAACGAAATCAATGGACGGTAGAAGGAAAGTTATATACCACGGGGAGGAAGGATAGAAGAACAAAAAAATTACTGTAAAGAAAGGACCAACAATAGCAGCGAATGAACGAGCGCTTGAGAAACACGAAATATAACAGCTTTTTGTCCTTTTGAAAAGTGAGCCAAGAGCGTTTACTTGCCATCGAGGATCCCCTTCCGGTGATACCGGGGAGATGCTCCAGCGAGGGGGGTAGGGTGGAGTCTTGCGGCGAAACTTTCTGCGAAAAGCATAAGGAGCCGGCAGAAAGTTGCTGCCGCGGTGTAAGAGTGCACGCTTTAGTTTCTTCAACGACCATCAAACTTCGGTTAAATACAAAATACAATAACGGTCTGAAAGGTGACGGCGTACCAATGGAAGACACCTCGACTCCATAGAAAACTTACATAATCGAGTACCGACTGCTCATTACTCTCGTAAATGTTTTCCCGCTCGTTATATAAGTGCTCAGTTTAAAGCGAAACACTTCTCGCTCGTTTTTACGAGCTTCCGTCCGAATCGTGCCGTTAAGAAGCAATGTTTTCCGATAAACTGTCGTCGATTATGCAAAGAGCCGTGGAAGAGTAAGAAGAAGAAGAAGGGAGGATGGGGCGGATAAGGGCGGGGGTCAAGATTTACATCGATAAAAGGCACGAATTACGTTAATGGAATGCTGATTTATTTTATACGGTTTTGTAGTCTACGTCGTTGTCAAATCGTCCTACCTACTGTTTTACGAGATTAAATCTGCCAGGAGCCTTGTACGTAATTACGCTACAAATTTCTCATTCTTAAAAAGGTGAATCGAGTGATTAATGCTGTATTTGCAAAGTATCTCGTACTTGCTTTACTGATATTTTCTTCGTTTATCACTGTCAAGGCCTTGAACTTTCTCAACTTTTTACGGATAAAAGAACTGGTACCCCAAGTGCCTCTTTATTTCCAAAAATACTGCGACATAAAGTGAAAATAAAACCTTTCGTCAGAAATGAGTGGAAGTAGAGTAAGCGGCTTTCGAGCGATAAGAGATGAAAACGTACACAGGAGTGTGGAATATGAAAGATTTCGTATAGGGAAGGAGAAATATCACGAAGAACCCTGTAGTCAGCACTTTCAGTTCTCTCGCGTGGGATCTCTCCGATTTTGGAAGTCTCAGTCGGAGGAATCCGAGCCGAAGTCCGGATTTAACCGAGATTAACGAACACACACGCATACAGCGATATCGCCGCGGAGAAAACGCTTCGCAGACATGGTGCAGTGTGCATAAGAGGGCTAAATCCCTGAGTCTTCGTGCCACACACGATGCGCACACACGTGGCTCAAGGTTTTCTTTGGATACATTTTCGGACAAACCTCGATTCACCGTTAAAACCGAAGAAATGAAGCGCCAGGTGTTTCCTCAATATTCATTTCCAATCGTCTACTCAAGAACCTATTTCCAGAGAAACCATCTACATTCCCATTCGTTTTTCGATGTCGATTTTTTAGTAAGCAATATATTTCGCCGATTATTTCTTTACATACACTTATCGCGATGAGATATCCGATGAATATCGTTAAGGGCATACCGCTTCGCTTGTTTTATTTACAGCTTTTTACAGCTTAACGCATCATTGACTGTGTGTACGATTAGGTAGTTAGGGCAATTTTTCATGATTTCACTGGCTCTTTAATTGAAACGGATGAGTTCAGCTTCGAATACCCATTGAATCAATTTTCCACTTCGATTCTCTCGTGACCTGGATTCATCCACTTCGCATGTAAAGGACAAACACTTTGCTTCCATTACGAAAATAATGCCTCTGATTAATTTTTATTACGGTTACACTTATTTTGCGATATATTTTACGTTTATTTTAGTTGTGAAAGTTTGTAGTAAACCTCATATTATTTCTTCAAACTTCTCATATACGTTTAAATCATGATATCATTAGTTTTGTTCGCCAGTGAATATTTATTGAACCGTTAAGGGTTAACCGATATATCTTTTTTTCACGTTTTCCATGTAACTTGAACGTGCAGTAAGCTACGTTTCCAAGCTCATTAATCGTACAATGGTGGCATAGAAACTGCCTGTGGCAGTTTTCACACGAACGGTCGTTGCTTCCGTCACCAAACCAATCGGCCCTTGTGCTTCCGCCCAAAGACTGATCGGAACATTCCCATTTTTTCTCGCTTTAACTTCTTTGTACTATAAATTTCTCTATGTTCTTCTGGATTGCGCAATTAGTCGTTTTTCCCTCGCTTTATGTGCAGTAAGACACAAAATACGGTGTGAAATTGAATCAATTTACATTTCCAAGAACCGGTAAAATTGTTTAGAATCAGTATAAGTTCTCTATGTATTTTTGATGACATTTATAATGAATGAAAACATCAAATTCAATGCAATATCATTGTAAGCTATATTGCTGTGTGGTATTGTTTCGTAATTTAGTACAAAATTGAGTTCATGATATTGCTGACATTGTACACTTATATAGCTGGCGTAAGTGGTTTGTTGCAATTTTCTTGCTTTCAAGAAGACCGCGATTCTACAACTTCACGAAATCTTATAGCTGATGTCAATGGCCTGTTATGTGTAGCGCACCCCCTCAGCACATTGCACTGTTCCACTCGAAACAGTATTGAGAAGCCGTAAACGAATAAAACTTCAACGACCCGTAGGGAATCGTGTCTCGCCCTTTTCTCAGAAAAACTTTTCTCTCGTGGAATGTGAACATCGTTTTAAACGTTCTCTGATCTCATGACTGCAGAGAAAATCAACGAAGTGTCGCGAAACAATACTGCTCACGTTCTAATCAATATTGCTTTCAAAATATAAGAATATACATAACTAACTATCTTATTTCGCTCTTATTATGTTTCGTAATGAATCTTAGTATTTCAATATTTTATTTAGTCGACGTACAATTTTTTTTTTGCATTCTTTGTTGTTGAACATGATGTATCGTGTAGTTTTTAGGAAATCCATATTACAGAAAAAGTTGTGGAGAGTCTTGTAACGGTGGCAGACAATCGCTGCTGAGTTTCACTGTGCTTTTATGAAGCACCAAGCGGTGTAGGTTTTAATATCAGATCACGGAAGCCTAAAATCCCGCTACGCGGAGTCAGCGCTTCTGCAGAAAACAAGGAGAAAGCGCTTCTCGATTGCGCATGCAAATGCATCGCATATGTTAGCATAAATAAGGCCTGTTCCTACGCGCGGCGAAGTTAAGACAACCAGGCTTATACAAGATTAGTGTTAACAGAAAATATCGCGTAATTCCTGCTTCGAATGAGAAATGGTTTATTGTTTTAACAAAACTCTAGGTATGTGTAAAAGGGAGAGCTTATTTATATCATAAACTAATGCAATCTATTATTAATGAACATGGATACAAATTTCGCAGTTTTATATGCGCAATTCACATGTGATTTGTTGAAAATTTGTTTCTTTTTTTAATTCGATCGGTTTCCCGTCGAGAATCATTTTTCGTCGAAAAAGCTTTTTCCGATCTCCGATGGGTCACTAGTTATATCGAAAAACGAAAAATACGTAAAACTTTGAGCGGTAGTTCGACCTCCAAAAAGTAGTTTCCTAAAATTAGAATTTACCACCTGGGGAACTTCCCTTGTCGGCGATGAGAATGTTCGTATAACCCCCATAGAATTTAATTTAGCTCAGTTACGCTTGCCACCTTGACGCGTGATTTTAATAAATGGCAACGTCACGCGTTGATGTTTTTATCTGAGATTGTGGACATACTTGTACTTTGAGTAAGGGAGTGCCCGCATGTGTTTTTAGGACACACCCTGTTGCATTTATGACTGTTACGAGAGGAAGTGTAGCGCGAGTAAATAGAAAGGATGGGGAAGGAAGGTCCCGGAGAGCGAAAGGAGATTCATACGGAATTTTACTGGCACGCATCTAACATAAGCGAAGCACGTAAGCGCGTGTGAGAATTGCATGGGCTCAGCCGGCTGTTGGTTCGAACAACCCCGTTCTACTCCCCCCCCCTCGCTCCCTCCCCCTTTCAGCATATCTGTTATCACGAAGCCGCGGATTTCTGGGGACCCGGCGCGATGGAATATACGAGTTGCATAGCGAGCAACCGGCATAACTTTGCCCGTCGCCAGCAATTTCGCGAGTTTCGTGGCTTCGCGGAAATACATCGGCCGTTCGTTAACGTAAATTCCCCGAAATTGCGGATATCCGGCGATCCCGATGTTGACGATTTGTAGATATTTTATGCCGCCGAGGTTCGCCTCAAGTTTACGCGAATGCCTGGCTATCTTCTCGAACGTCTCCCGTAAGTGTTTAGCAATTAAAACATTTACGTATCCATTCTTTTTTGTAAATTCTGCAAGGGGTGAAGGTAATGAATGTAAGCGATTTATGTTCAGGGTAGATTAAACTTTATGCAGAGAAGAAATTCGCGGATTGCGTGTAGCGGGAACAAAGCAAGGAGTAAGGTGGATTTTGCCAGTAGTACGTGAGCAAATGTGACCCGACATTTACCCTGACTGCACTTGGAGCAACGGTCTGTCGGGAAAACATAAAATCCTGGTTCGAGGGAAGTACGGTTCGTCTGTAGGCCGGCAGCGGGTTATCGAACGGCAACGAAGACCGTTGTTATCCGATTTTCGAGTCCGTGGCGAAGGGTTGTAAGCGGCTAGCCCGTCGGAAGACCTTGGAGCTCGTCGATAAGGGCGCAAAGCAGACGAGCAACACTAAATTCCGGCCGGGCGCGGCAACCCCATGGCAAAAAGGAAACCTGCCTGTCGTGAGGGGTATCGATTTAAATATAAAAAAGAAGCCGGCAAAAAGATATACGAGAGGCTTACCGTATCTTGCCAGTCTTCCTCGTTTTTTCATTTTTAAGCCGCCCGGACCCAGACCCACGGTAAACCCCCGTGGTTTTTCCTCCGGCCCTTCTTTCCTAACCCACGCATCATCGGTATTTAAAATACTGTCAGAAATGTCGACCGCCCGGCTTCGATATTCACGTACTCACGATAATACTGAAGATTGATGAAATATTCAGGAAATGAATAATAGAACGTAACTTTAGGACTTAAACCTTTAGTCCATATTACGTTTAAAATATTCTGAATCGGGATATTTGAATTATTTGACCGACTGTTTTATAATCTTTAGGGGACGAGGGTTGTATTAGGACACGTGACTGTCACGGTGCATATTTGCATCGTCATTAATTCCAACGTGCAACGTCTGCGCGACTTAATTATCGTGGTGCGAATATCACATGCATATTAATACAAGAGCGAGCGAAGTGCCCATTAATAAGCGTTTGTCGAACGTTGCTCTTAATTTAAGCATTTCCTTCCGCATCATAGATCGGCCAGAGGGAATCGTCCAGAAGATGCCACCAACCGAGTTATTTTGAAAAAATAAATCGTCAGCCAGCGTGGCAAGCAAAGTCCGTGGAGGAATTTAATTAAAAGCCGGAATTTACATTTCATCGATTCGTCTCCATTTTCGATTACGTGTTCTGCCTTAACTAGGTTCGACCATCGGTTATTCTTAACAAATGCAAACCTCGTAGGAGCATCAAGAAATTTATGTAAAATCAACGTCAAATCGAGAATTTGTCAGGAATCACTTCACATCACTATCACGTCCATAGAAATACTTTTGAAATCTGTACGCATTTTTTCGGTGGAATTCGCAGTCGACAAGTTACACAAGCTAGAAGGTATGGGAAAAGTGTCATTGCTCGAATTGACATGAAAGGATCCTGACAACGTGAAAAATTTGCTGGGAACGAACTCATAAATAAATACTGTCTGTTTAAAAATTTCCAATTTTGCGAACAGGCACATGTGCGCAATAAAAGAATGTTTAAAAAAATCTATACTTTCTCTCTGCAATTATTCCATCACTTGTAACTTCCTTATTTTCCGAGTTCCCCGTGTCTTAGGGGATTTTCGGCGGTTTCCCGGCGGGTTGTTAATTTCCCATTTTGAGTGGATGACGCATCGACGTCGATCAATGTACGAGCGCGATATAGAGGCATCGTTTTCACGCTTCCTGCCGGCGATATTCGGGAAATTCCGTACTCCGGTATCTCTCTGTCAGCGGCAAACTCTCGCCAGAGAAATGAAACCCGATGCTCTTCTTTCGACAGAACCGCGTACACGCGATCCGTATTATCATCGCGGCTTCGTTTCAGCATTGCGTGACAACAGCCGAAAGAAAGCGACAGACCGACTAACACGAACGAGGCTTATCTACTGTTTCGTTAAATACGCAAATAGGCTCGATTATTTTACCATGTTACGTGACAGTAATTTGTACTAATCGCGGACAATCGGCAGTAATTTACAAGTAAATAAAATGTTACGCAATACTGCTGAGTAAATTTTCGTTATATTTCGTAAGCTTCTTGGATATCGCAGGAGATAGGAAAGTAATACGATTTCCGATGAAAAGCATTAAAACAAATCCGTACCCTGGAAAAGTACAATAGGAGAAAGCACACTTTTGAAACGACGACGCGAATGGTATCGATGATACTTTCGGCTGGTATTGTTAGGGCGTCCTGTCTATAACGCAAAGTTCCGAGTCTCTTGTACTCTCGATCCGATTGGAGAGCTACTGACACCCGATAAATCGTTCCGCGGCAAGAGACTTTCGATTAAATCGCTCCTTCGATTTCCATCCACTCCTCGCAGCTGGTCAATGTATTTTTAAGGCGATAGATCGTATTCAAAGTGACACTTTTACAGCCTCTATTGCAAGGAAAACTTCAACGGATAAAATGAACAGCGTAAAATACAAAGTTACACGATAAGAAATTTCCATTGAAGGACAAAGTCGTTTGTAGGTACTACAGATAATTATTCCTCATCGACTGGGTGCAGAAATTCTAGTTTAATTAAAGTTAAAGACCTTTCAAAGTATAATAATATTCACTGCGAATAATAAATTACCATTTTTTGTCTTGTTCTATGACTCGTAAGTTGGTTAATTCATATTTCCGTATTTCCACAAGAAATATTATACCAGTTCGCAGGTACTAGACAAAATTATTTCGTATGCTCTGTGGTAATAAATTATTAGCAGCGTACATCGTGCCGCTAATATTATTTCACTTTTCAATTTGTTTGCGACTCAGTGGAAGAGTTAATTTTTAATCATTTTTAGTGATAGCTGAGTGCCCTTTTGCAGTATAACGCAATACATGCAGGGGTCAAGCTCGACTGCAATAATTTACGTTTTTCTGGGGCAATAAAGGTTGGACCAGTGGAAACGCGCTTCTCCGGTTTTGCTTTTGCGCTGAACGTTAATGTGATATTGCACGGCTTGCAGTGCTCAGAGTGCAAGAGCCAAACCCGCAAATGGCCTCGCGAAGAAACATTGTTTGCATCGGGTTATTGCGCGTTTACGCAAGCAACGCGCGGATGACGAACGACGTTCGCTTCAGCGGTGGCTCAGATAGAAATGGGTGAAAAAACGGGGAATCCAGGCAGACCCGGGAAAGCATAGAAATACCGCACAAGGGGGAGGAATTAATTCGTTTTTCCTTATTTAAACGAAACGTGGCGCGGAAAATGCTCGCATAATAGTGTAGCCGAGAAGTGGATCATTTATCACAGTTCGATAAATGTAATTTTAAGGGATAAGTAAATGGGAATAGGTATTACATTTTTTAGCGAATTGGACGATTTCAACAAGAGGCTGTCGATTTATTAATGAGTCTATTTAATTTCACAGGGTGGGGTGTAACTGTACCATATTGATAGCTTTTATACATAATTCTCGGATATATTCTGTTTGGAAATGAATTGGGACATACGTATCTCGATGGTAATGAGGGTAAAATGAGTTAAAGCCTTTGCATTGTCATTAAATTAAGTTATTATTACATATTATTTCAAAAGATACGCTTAATATAAGAGCAATTAATTATAATTAAGCCATGGCACGGTGGTTTTCATTTATCCCGAAATTTATTACTCAAAGCATCGAGGCGTTTAGGGGCTACTTAAAAATCCTCGAAGGTAATTACGAGCGCTTTCGTCGTATTATCATTAACATGATTTAATTAACGCCATCTGAATTGCGGCCGGTAAAAGTTGCCGTCGAAATTTGAAACGGCGAAAAGGGGCAGGCGGTTTAATTAATCCCGGGCAAACTGAGTTCGTGACAGAACGCGGCGAAATTCCCGCGGATGCCTTTGCGCTAGGAAAAAAAAGTCTAGTACATACATTTTTGTTACGGCCGCGCTGTACCGCCTGCGCCATAAAACAACGAGCGTTGCCGTAATCGCGTCCTGTTCCCGGCGACATGCATATATCGTTCGCGACAGCGGACCACGTGGATCGCCTGCAATGCGTATATTACAGACCCCCCCCCTCAGTGTAATTTCGGCGCGTACGCGACGCCGGTCAATTGAAGTAATGAACAGGCAAATTGCCCGATGAAACGTCGGCTAACTCCACGCGCTAGCCTCACAGCGTTTCACTAAAAATAATACAAATTAAAAATACCATTCCCCGCGCGAATCTATCGACGACAAGGAAAGACAGTACCGACGACGATTCTCCAAAGTCATAGGATTACTTTATTCGAAATGTAACAATTCTGTTTTCCATTCACCGGAAGGTGATGAAAGGACCGAAGTGAGAAATATAAATTTTATGTAAATATTTGTAAGCAGGTACGGTTTTGTAACCCTGGTTCAATGACTGAGGGAAGAAAGTTGCCCCAACATTTCTATTCAAAAGCAGTATTTCTGAGTAATAATTAACTTAGTAAAAAGGTTGTTTCCCAAGTAGCTTCGGGGGAATAATAAAGTTCGTGGTATGTAGACGATCGTTTATGAGATACTAGAACGAAATTTGTTCTCGAGCTTAACTACTCTTCGTATAACCGCCAGGCCAAGAGATTCGAGAGTCTTCACGGCAGTCGATATTATAGCGAACGGTTAATCGTCGTCCATGCAACCAATAAATTTTGGTAATTGGCTTCGAGCGCCTGCTGGAATATCCGCGGTGCTCACCAAGTTTCTGGATTATCTCACGGTCGAGAGTCTCCTATCAAGCACTTTCCAGATATACGTTCGTGCAGAGGATACTTTACCATATGTACGGAACTATATACCCACAGACGTGGGCTACATAATAAATGTATACATAAGTACATATAGATATGTATAGGTATATAAGTTAATAATCTTTCTCGAAGGTTGATCCACTCATCTAAATTAACGTGAGACTTTAGTGCATATTACAGTATGGTTTTTTTACATAGCTGTTTATATTACGATAGATAAAATCAGCATTGTTCCTAGTATATGTATTAATGGTGCATGTACATGGTTTTACAGATAATGGACAAGTGGTATGTCGTGCAAATTATCGAAAACAAGATCGACGCTATGCGACCACCAACAACGGGACATATCGTCGTTGATTCCTGCCCAGTCGTGACGCTGCGACCCTATGAATATTCCTCCCTCAAGATTCTATGGTCGGAAGCGGCAGGGGAATTGGAATACACCTTCCATATACCGGATACGGTCAGACGGCCCGGCTACTGGATTAGCCAAGGCTTTCAAAATGGTATGAGCTTCTCTTTTATCTCATCTGCATTAATTTTACTAACGTCAGCACAAACTTTTCACTCACCCAGGATCAGCGCATTGTTACTTGTATCGTACGTTTGCAGAGAACATTAAACAATGCCAGTGAAAATTTCAATCTAGTCTAAGTAGAACTCGTGAACGGGTTAATGTTTGAACGTACACATGTAATATCGCTGTATCATGATGAATACAACAGAAATTAAAAGTTTGCCATAATAGCGTTATTAAATCTTTCAATTCGTCGTTTCAATCGGTCGTCATTTTAGCTAGTGCGCCATTTTAGTTCCTTTTTCTACTTAAACTCTGGCGAATGTCTTCGTCGGGGTAATTCGAACGAGAAATTCCGACCTACTGATAGATTCCGCGATTACGAAGTCCTTGTTTTCATAGAAAACGAGGGAATCTAAGAAGAGACTCTAAGAGCGCAAGTCGAAAGCTCTTTTGAAGGCGATTATCATAAGCTGACGGAGTAGTAGGGCCATCGTTCCATCTGCATGGCGAATATCGCGGAACCAAAAGTTTGCCTATTCCGAGAAAATCTACTGGCCTAACGATTCTATCAAGTACATTCGGGCGGAACCTTTCATTGAATTTAATTACACTTCGTGGAGCATTAGTCCACTTATTATCCTTACGTTTCAGCAATTTTACTTAAATATTTGTAAAGAATGAAGGTAGAATTATTAACTGAAAGAATTAAAAATATTTAATTTCATGTGGAAATGTAATTCTAATTTGAAGTTTCACTATGTTGCATAATCTTCTTGGGGGCTGAACATTACTATCTACTCCGGTTATATGCCCTGCAAAATTTCGGTGACGATCGATGAGAAGAGAATTTCTTATCCAGCGGATGCTTAATAAACGGTAATTGAGCGGAAAATGAAAGAACTGTGGAATCATGTGGAAAGTAATAGAAGAATCTAAGGAAAGCAAGTCCGCCGTAATGAATAACAAACGAAAGTCTTTGCGACGATCTTAAGATATGAAAATATATTGATAAAAAAAATATAGTGAAACCTATATGTCTAAAAAATCATTTAATATCGCTACATTAATTATAAAAACAGATTTTTGTGAAGTCATTTCACCTACGCGGTCAAACTGAAGGTTGGTTAATATGGAAATTAGTTTGGAAGGGAATGCAAAATATTGTTCTCCTATAAATTGAGGATATTCTCCGTTACGATAAAACTTGTATTTAAATCGTTTTATCATTTTATGAAAAGACTGGGTAATTGCATGGCTGGTCTCTCGAGTTTCTTTTCAACGTGGCTTCGCGTTGAGCTTGTCGCATACAACGCACACGTTTAACTGAACCGAGAAAATCCAGCACCGTATTAACGGTAATAGAATTTCCGTTCTTTTACCCCGGTTTGCCGTTCGATCATCAGATGCCCATAAAAACCGTCTTACTACATACGCAAAGTAGATAATAACTGGATACCAATCGAACAAAATGACAAGAACTAAGTGTGACCAAATGAGATTTAACAGAGTTATGCTTGGAATTGGCAAAACAACAGTTTCATAAAAGAACTGGAATTTTTGGTTGCTCTCGTGTTTGTTCGTATTCCTGTCACTGATGAAACATACTTGGGGTGAAGAGGGGAAAAGGAAAACGGTGCTAACGATCTTGACGGCGGATCATTCTAATCATCGGTTAAATGTCAGGCGGATAGGAAGTCGACGTTCCCGGAGAGTCGAGCATCCAATTACGTGTGCCGCCCGGAGTAAAATGAACGAAAATTCGCTGGGAATCCGCGTGAACCGACAATGAGATCGCCGGGGTAGAAAATGATTTTTCAAAAGTCTAAGCCCGTCCTTCCTTTTAATTTCTCCATTCTCCGTCCGCCCCGACCTACACATCCATGCGCTCCATTCTTCCCTCGTATCAACCAATACCAGCCAGTACAAAAGCATCCGACGTCACCGGAAACGTATTACGAATTGAATACGTGGCTTTTTTTCGAATCCATTCGCCCACAGAGGAAATATGCAAATGAAAATTCTGCGGGCGATAATAACCTCATGCTTTTGCAATATTTGCCCACAAAATGCGAACTTTTTTCATGTAGGTATTATACCAGATTAGTAAGGAGATTTGTTAAAATTAATTACATTACGGTGATAAGATAGGGAGACATACTTTTTGGAACACTCGACAGTGAATGATAGCTTTGTGTATTCATCCATGCATGAATCATTCAATGATTCAATGATACATGTGTTGGACATTTTATAATCCGATTTGTTTATTGATGATTCATTCCCTTATGTTACTTCATTCATAATTCATCTGGCCATACAGCTATCACCGTAATAGTGCACGGAAACATCAGCTATATCTGCCCTAATTTAAATACAAAATTGACAAACCAGTCAGTTTCGGAATCTCTCATTATGTATATGATAAAACTCATTTCCTATTCATTGATAGTCTAACGACTCTCAAATCTGCCTCACGATTACATCTTATTTAAAGTACCCAAAACTGTCCCATTAAATCAACAACCTGATTAATATACAAAATAAAATGATGGAAAAAATGATATACGGATTGCTCATAATTATTTTTTGTACAAGCAACTTTATAACACACTTCCTTTGAAAACAACGGGTAATCGTACGACAGGGCGTAAAACAGGTGACAGAAATCGTTGAAAAGCCAGGTCTGAATAGGACGTACGTATTAAGATGTAATCTCAGACGAAAACTTTAGCGGCGAAAGTTTATGAATTGTTTCCGTGGGCTTACAGGCAGTCTGGCGCAGAAGCAGTACAGACAATTCAGCGGGGAAGTGTACGTGATGAAGGCGGTTGCAACAGACATGGAGCTGACTTTCTGCGCCCCGGATCCGAATAGCCAACTTTATACACTAGTTCTAGCGCGCGAACACTCAATGACGGAGGAATACAAAGAGTCCGTGAAGCGCCTACTGTTAAACCGGGGCCTGAGCTACGTCGTCAGACGAGATACCTGCCTAAACGGCAGCGGAACCACCAGAGTAGATACCTTCAAACTCCACGGATGGACGAGTCTCTTGTGTATCTTGACGTCGAGATTCCTTCTCAGGTCGTGGCAGTAATCAAGCAAACAAGGCCGCTTATCACGATCACCTGTAATCCCAAAGCTTCACTCACCGTGCCCATTTACCATGATTGTCTACTGCCCAAAAATCTCTTGCTTCCGAAGCTACCACGGCGATACGTAATGTGCGATTTTTCTTCTACTTTGAATAGCTAGGTCAAGATAAGGAAGCCCGGAGAAGGGACGTTACGATGGAGATTGTGGGAAATTACGAATTTTATTGAAATGTTGTCATTTGAAAGTCATTGTTGTCATTTAAAGGTATTCTAACTTTGTTGAAGCTAAACATCTAATCTCGAAAACCAAAGAGAATAAGGTAAACCAAAGTGTAAACTAAGTTTGTCCGTGAGATTAAATTGAAATTAATATGGATTAAAGTGCAACGGAACTAAAATGAATAGAAGTTTAGTTCTGGAAGCCGATAAGTAAAATTTATTACTTGAAGAGAATTACTATATTTTCTTGAGTAAATCTACAAATACCAAATACGTACTGCGGAGAAAAACAATTTATAATTGCCATCCCAAAAGGTTCACTGCCAAATTAAATAATACAAAAACTAACCTGATAGTTTTATCTGACGGTCATTTTTGATCTTAATGATTGCGGCTTCCACATAGAAAGAACTATTAGTTCATTCAGATTTTACCATGTGGTGGATAGTAATCTACATCACAATAAAAGACAGATAATTGTTCCGAAACTTTTCGCATCGATCAATAATCTCTTTCATGGGCTCATTAATCATTAGAATCGGTACAGGCCCTGTATATCTGTCTATATAGACCATTTCTGCTACTAGGGATACAGATTCACGGTGTGTTTCTTATCATGAACAAAATAATCCGTGATCGAGGTAAGCTAATGTGCTGGATATAATACTCGTCATCCGTACAAACTATTTCCTTTAGACTCACTTTAAATATATTATTAATTAACGTAGGAACACGTCCCATTTTTGCTTTAACAAACGGACAATTCGTCCTGGATGTTTGCTTATGTGTATATTAATTTATTTTATAGCGATATGTCATTTATTTTTCATGGACCTTCACGAAGACCAATGTCGATGTTTCCCAATTATTCCGACGGTTTTTACATATGCATGTCAAGCTTAGACTTAGAGAAAACTTCATCCTCCAGAATGTTCTTGTAGAAATTACGTAAGTTTTTAAAATACATATATTGAGAATTCGTTGATTCGATATGAATTTACTTAAATGTAAGTTGAGTTATATAAAATATGTTGGTAAGAAACATTGATGCTTGCGTTTGCAGTTTTATCAATATGCAGTATTATATTTAATAAAATAAGTAATAATTCCTCATTTTTTGCAATTAAATCTCTCAACTTTCTTCTACTTTTACAAATTTTCTACTTTTGACACATGACATTTTGGGTCCGAAAAATAGAATAGTTACCACACTTCGTATAATTGCAATGTATATTTTTAGGCCGCAAGGCAGATCTGAGTGTTCGACTTAAAATCAATTATATACGATTAATCGTGCAACACGGAAGGTCGAAATCTCGATGAAGATTTTCCGCCTATCAATACAATACAAATTCGCACTGATTAGTAAATTAGTTGTAAGTCCATTTCTCCAAGCCAAAGATACTAAACATTTCGGTTTACTGTAGTCATGAGGTTATCGTTAGTCAAAGTAAAAAGTATACTATCAAGGAAATTGAAATAAGTAACGTATGTTACCTTTAACTATTACAATAGTAACGGTAATGATAAGAAAATAGCCAATTTGATAAGAGTTTCAACTAATTACAAACCACTCGATTATTTATGTTGCGATCTGCTACTTTTATATTGTAAATCGAATTATTCTGCGACAACAAGTTTTTCAGTGTTTGGACCAAACGGTAAAATCATACGCTCCAACGACTCGACCGCCTCTATTTCATTGTCATCTTTGCAAAACTTAATCGAATTCAACGGTAAATATATAATTGACGTTAAATATTCGAATCTTAATACAGTTTAAATCCTTTCGTTTGAAGTACGAATTTTCTCTGTTTTCTCGTTTGGGACCTACACTGAAAGTTCGTAAGTCTACAGTTTTAACTATAAATATCAACAGGGATGTAGAAAACAACAGTTGCTCTCGCGGGAAATTTCCACGAGCAATAAGTGCGATGTTTTCGCGAGAGCGAAAACTTTTAATGGATCGGGGGACATAAGACAATACTGAATTGTCGGTCGAGGAGCACTGTACAATACGCTCTTTAACGACGTTCCAGTCATGAGAAATAATTGAAGCGAATTAAAGAACCGACGGAGCGGCGGTTTCTTATCGGACAACAGATAGCTTCATCGTGTTACGAGTAAATGCCATGTTTTCTTCGAAACGAAGGACAGTTATCGTCTCAACAGATAATCCATTAATCCTCACGTTTTACTTAACGAACGACAGATGAAATCTTTCCGCGCGGAATCAACTGGGTGTTGGTTCTATACGAAATTATTGATTTGCGCTATTAACCAAGCTGTTCGTATAAACTGCCCGATACAAGAAAGATTTAGTGGAAGAATGCAGTGGTATTAAGGTACTCGTTAAACTGATGCGAAATTCGACGAGCATAGCGCAAGACTACGACACGTTGTGTTTAAAGTAATCTAGAGTCATTATTTATTGTACAAAATGCTCCATATTATATATTATATATAGTACGTAATATACGATAGAATCGTATGCTTATTATGTGTATATATGCAAAAAAATAAAGAATGACTTCAACGTTTCAACGTGTTTCATTCACCCTTTCTATGAATTACAATTAAAATTTTAAGGTTCGAATTAAAAAGTTCTGAATGTTCTACACGTGACTCTGACTTGCGAACAATACAAGTATTATTCTTTAAAGGGTTAAAAGGGCTAAAAAGGTTCCTAATTAGTCGACACACGAAGACGGAATGTAACCATCGGATATACCGAGATGAAGGTACGTAAGAGGAAGGAATAGAAGAGCCGAGAGGGTTCGATAATTAAGGTTAATTCGACAATTAACCCCACTCCAGGGCTACTCTTTCTGAAGCGGATGCCTACGTTCAAAGAGCAAAGTGAATTTCTGTCTCTTATGTATAAGACTTACCAGACCCATTTTCCCCTTTCGTTTCTATCAATGGTCCCTCGGTTCATATTTCGTTTTAGCTCGCTCACGTACACTTCGCTCACAATCAGTCCTTCTCATTACCCTGCCCTCACTACTTCCCGCGTTCTTCTCAGGCGTTCTCGGTCTTGCCGGCAACAGTCAATTGAATTCCGTTTATGTCGCTATTCAGACAGAGAAATGTGACAACGGTCAAACGAATCCCTGGCACAAAGGGCCAGTTGCATCGAGGAATACCAATGAGACTAAGAATTCAATTTAATGAATTACAAAAGATCGCGTAGTCGGAATTGCTCGAGAAAGAATATTTGTAAAATTGATCACGCTTGACCGGTAAAACTCATTTCTGTTTTAACGAAATAAGTGCTGCATTCCAGTATCATGTCGTTCAACGCAATTTCTGCGATTAAGGATTTTAGGAAATAATATTCCGACATTGTGTTAAACGTGTCTATCGTAAATGTTGCAGTGATAATCGATAACTGTAAGCTGTGAATTGAAAGACTGTGATGTTAATGTCGAGCCGTTTAAATAATGTAAGTTTAAATATGTAACGATCTTTCTTTCCTTTTTTTATATGTTGTATAATCAAACGATGAGTCTGCCGGGCAATTTCATAGCAGACAGGAAAGCCAATTTTCAAGCTTTGGCAAACTTCAATCTTCGAGAGCTGATAAGCAGAAAGGTAAAAGATTTCGTTTTACGGTAGACTTGCATCGTAGACAACACAATACTTATTGGCAAAAACCTTCTGCTTTCAGCAACACATTAACCTACTAACTCGATAGAATTTACAAACACAACCCTTGGTTCTCAACAAATGTTTATTAAACTGATGCGCACAAAAATGATATTGTAAAAACACTTCGCACAATTTTCATGAATTTCAATTTATATGATTTGCCGAAATTTGATGTGATTCGTAATAAAATGTTGGTTGCGGCATGAAAATGATAACGATGTAAAATTAAAGATAGTAACTGTATTCTTAAAATTCGAATGACGCACGGAATTCATATGGCGAATATTAGTATCTAGCGGTAGGAGGAAATGAACGTCCCGTCCTCGGATGACCGAGTAATTAGCGGACCGAAAGAATCGAGCGATTACCCGGTTATGACATTAGCATCTTAATAATTGCGTAGGCAGACGGCGCCGTGACTTTACACGTGAATGAGTCTTGTGATGTTTTGTCTCAATACGGCAGGCCACGACCTTTTCGGCCAAGAAGACGACAAACAAGAGATTTAACGGATTAACTAATAACCATGCTGATGAGGTGAGTAATTCCCCGTGAGGAAGTGGTCTGACGCAACGACTTGCACGAATTAAGGACAAACACTCCGCATAAACTTGAGACGGGACATGAGCTTTCGTGATCGTGAGTAAAGGTCGGAAAAGCGGGTCATTAAGTCACACGTAGGTAGTAAAGGCGGTTGGAATGTCCCCTCAAGGGAAATTATTACCTTAAATGATAATCTCGCTGACGGTTTCGTAATTCACATATCCTGGGTATATTTACTACAATTTACAATAATTTACTGTCACAATTTATGGCAGGTAAACAACGTTAGAGTGTAATTTTACTAAAATCGATGGGAGGTAAAGACGACATAAAAGTGACTTTGCTAAAAGTACTCGGCGACGAGATGTTTTAAAATTCTGTCGCTGGTTGCTTTAAGGTTAGCCAAGCGTGTTAAGAAATAATGGCTAACGAGGCGGCTAATGTCAAGACTAAAAGAACTCGAAGGGCTTTGGGAATTCAAGGAAAGACTCTAAACGAAGTCGGAGAAGCCCGGAATGTCCTCGCTGTAGTTAGGAGAGAAGAGCAAGGAGAGCTGAAAGAACAAACAGGATCGTCGAAACAAGTTCACCCTTTTACGAAGCTTACGATTTTACGCGACACGCGTGAGCTGAATAAGAAACCTTCACAATTACGGCGACGATATAAAATGGAATAATGCGTGCAAAAGGCACAAATCCGAGGCTTGGAAAGGAACAGGAAATCCTCAAAGATCTTACGTGTCTTAACGATCGGAAAAGAAGGAAAAACATGCTCTAATTTTTTTTCGATGCTAGCTCTATAAAAATAAAAATTCTCTTGTAAGATTACGTAACTCTTCAAGAATTTTGCCCACGTTCTTGGCTGGGAAAGAACAGTAACAACATTTCGGAGTAATATTATACTCGCGCATACGGCTCATATAAAACACAATCGGCATCATTCAATTTAAAATCCTCGACATGGGTATTCGAAATTCTAAATTCAAGACACGTAAATCCTGCTTCTCGCATACTCACAATAACGTCTCCTCCTGTATTCTCGAATATTCCGTTCTTGTCAGACTGCACATATCGAAGGTTATTCTATTGACATTTCATGGAAACGTGGGAACTACATCGTGTCTGAACGAACAATGAATGTGTGCACTTAAGGCTAATTCAGGCCTATCCGTACCGTGTCCGTACCGTATCCGTGTTGTACACGTCCGTACGCTCATAAAAATTACTTATTCTACGATCAACATAATCATCGGAAATAATGCTAAAATAATATAATAATGTATATATTATTTTGTTGTATAATGACAAACATTGGCCACAGATTCAATGAGTGTATTTGTTACGGTAAGTTCAATAAAACCGGTTGGTATTAATAATTACCGGTAAATACTTTAACCGTGTCACTTTAACCGAACGATTTGGTTATTATTAATAATAACCGGTAGTTATTAATAGTTACCGATTGATTACATTGACCGTAACAGTCAACACGGTACGGTACTGACGCGTCACGGAAACGATACTGTGACAGTACGAATATGTTTGAATCGGCCTTTATTCTTCGCTACAGAAGAAACTGGTACACCAGATTTCATTTACGCAATATATTCATGCACAGATATCTTCTCATCTTTTCATCAGTCAATGGTAAAAAAAATAATTGCAGAAGGGTATAACTCAAATTTTTCGGAATATAAAATTACAACGGAACCTTCGTGGCATGAGTGTTCGTTTACGAGATTTTATTTTGAAATAAATTGCGCGGGGATAACGAGGGATGGCCGTGCGTTATATTTCTAACAAAATTTTATATCAAGGAGTAAGCTCGGAGCATCTATTTTTAGACAAGGGGCGACAATCTTCTTTACTGCTGCGTTCCATCAAGAGCAAAGCCCTGCACACAGTACACTGTACGAGGTAAGAAAGTGACATATTGAAACCAACATCAATTTCAAAGCACATCGAGCCCTTTTTTCTTCCGCCTTTTAACTTCAATCGAGGGCGATAATTTCAATGGACCCCATAATTTACTTCATGCTCTTTTCATTCTTCATCGTAGCAGCAAATTATATTCTTTCATCATAAACTTTTCACATTACGAAAACACGAGATAGAGAACGTATTTAATCACTTACTGCACAAGCTTAAAATACTTTTTACCTGTATTTCGCAATTCATTCGTTCATTGATCTGCTGTAACACCGAATGTGAATAATTTCTGATGAAGAATGCGTTTGTAGGTTTCTTTTTTGCCTATAAAGAGTGCCAGGTGCATGGGAATTTTGTACGGCGTTTATTGTGTATACGCGTGAATTCGCGTGGGTGTGCCGATATTACCCGACCGTTCGTGAAAAATTGGTGGAGCCGTGTGTGGGGCTCCCATGATGATGAGCAATTCCTTCACGGACCGATGAAGCGATTCTTTCACGAAGGGAGCCATAGATCGTAGGTGGATAAAGGAGACGGAAGGTATTGGCCAATGAACGCCCGGCAATCCAAGGGTAATACTACCTTCTCCTGCGTGTATTTTGTGTGCAACAAAGTCGAGATATCGTCACGAGACTCCTGACCACGCGTACCTATAAAACACTCACTTCTATACATAAATCCTCGTTTATATCTGCAAGCATGATATATCATTCCAACAAACCACAGCGGAAAATCGACCGACTGTTTACCGCCATTCGTACGCATCACATCGTCGATTCCGCACGTGCGAAACATTCACAAGAAAATCCAACACGAGCGAGGGAAAAGTTCCTGGCAAAACACACCCGGTAGGTACTTGTTTCCAGTTTCGAACAGGTGTTTTACGCGGGATGGTATTTACACGTGGAATGCTTTGATATTATTATGTACTACTGTGATTATGGTTAAATTCATTGTCGAAGCATGCCAACATTTTCTACAATATCTGCAAATTAGTAAAAAAGTTGTAGAAAATTGTGAAACATGATCTCATCGTTGTATCAACTTCCGTGGTACGCGGATTAAACAGGAATTAGTGGGGAAACATATTTTGTGCTGCACTACACCTCGTTATAAATGAAAAGCTCGGCGGCTAATTCTCGGTCCATTTCTTTAGATGTATATGAAAAATTCTCTGTCATCCGAGACACTGTTAAAATGATTACCCGTAAAATGCTGGATGAACTCTTTTTCATGAATACTGCTAATCTCCTCTGAAAATATGTTTCGCAGAGTACGCCCCGGTGATAAAAAAAATGTGGATTTAGAAGGCCATGCCTTTTTACGTCGAAAATTTGCCACCCCGTGATACAAAATCCACGACAAAAAGTGTTATAATTTTTCTCGTAAAATACATTTTCTTCTGTGTAAAACACAAGATGAAATGTGTGCGAGAAATATGTGGTGAGGAGTACCCCTCCCAACGAAAGTACGCGTATGTGGAATATATTACGTAGGCAAATATATACGTATGCACGAATGATTGCACGTACGAAGATCCAGGACGATATGCAAATGCAAGGCTTGTGTGTGTCTGCTCCGAAGCCCCGGTGTGTTTGACCCATTTTAATACGTCTCTGCTAGACTTCTCTCCGGAACAAACGATGTAGCCGGAAAAACAGCTCTGCAGGAGACCACCTGGGACGGAGCGGACAACCAGGTTGAATTCAGCGCTTTTCCAATACACCCATTTCGTGGCTTTACGAACTCAGTTGTCCCTACCATCCCCCTCACTCTTCGACCATTTCGCCGCCAAATCCTTTGTAGTTTCATCGATAAATAACTTATTTCGCCCAGGACTTGAGCTCGTGATTTTTACTGTAAGCTTTCCTATGAATCTTGCATAGATTCGAAACTATTTCAAACAAATTTTCAATCCCCAATGAGTCTTGAATCTTTTGTTTCGCATCACTGTAGTTGACAAAGGATTCAAGGAAACTTTATGGCTACGTTGCATTTCAATTACATATCCTTTTCATGTTAAAAAATTCATTATGAACTAGCTTCGTCCTAACGTGTGTAAATTTAGTTTATCGTTTCACTGTCGAACCTTCCATTCGGTAAGGGGAATATTGGGGAGGGGATTCGAAAGAAAAACTTTGACGGAAGTACACTACCCACGTGTGTGGGGCCCACGGGGCGAAGAGTTGAAAGAGCGAAACAGTCCGAAAGGAATATCGTTCGCTATGTTTTTACTGTTTATTTTATCACGTCGTCTCTACTCTTGTTTCAGGATCACGTGTGTCTGGACTCGGGGGAGAAATCCGACGCGTGTTCGCAGCTCTACCACTTCGCATTTTTCATATATCCTTCGCCTTTGTTTTCTTCCTTTCGATCGTACGTACCTTGTACAGCCTGTCTTTCGCCTTACATTTGAAATATACATGATATATACATTACATATACCATATTCACAAACACAACTATTCGGAATATCTCAAGACTGCAAGTATTCTGAATCTATTTCTAGATTTCTTCGGGAATTTCGTTAATTACGATTGCCTTCAAAGCGCGGAGAAGTTCATGAATGAACCGAAAAAACAAAGGATACGACGTAATTAAAAATATGTGTGAACGTACTTCTTCAACGAAGTGCAAAATATGAGCAAACAGTGCTATTATTTCTGTTGAAAAAACTGGTCAATCTATCTAGCCTCGAATCTATTTAATGAGTGCGTGAAGAGTGAATCAGTGGGTTAGAGATTTCGCGCTCGATTTCGTTAGGGTTTTCTTCGACAAATCCAAAGAAGTGGAGCAAGGTCGTTGCCTTACGTGCAGACGGTAATTAGTCGCCTTCTACGTTTCACTCTTTGCTCAGTTTAATCGAAAAACTTTGGTTTCTGCTTGTTCGCACGCAAGAAAACGACTTATTTAAGCTTCTCTTGTATTAATGGAATTCTTTTCATACAAGTAGGTGCTTCGCTCAAGTGTTATTGAAAAAAGTAATCTTGATAGAAGCTTCGTTTCGTTCCTTCCATCGCATTTCGGTCATTCAAATGTAACGAGATAATTTCCATTACGGATAATAACTTCCACTATATTGCGTTTGTGAAATAATATTTTACTTCTACTGTGAGTAAAGCAGCACCGTTTTCACGAAGGGACTTCGAGCCACACTTTCTGTTAGTAATTTTTCTAAACAATGTCGAATGGCCATATTTTTTCAAGCACGTAAAATGCAGAACGATTTCCTGACGTCAGTATTTTGCTTGGATTTCCAACGGTTCTAGAAATACTACTGCGAAGCGAATTCCTCATGTTAAAGACACATTTTCGAGAAAGAATTGGTGCAAGAATACAAACAAGCACGGAGGAGTTAGCCGCGAGGGCCTCGGAAGACATACCAGCTCGTAATCTCGACGGAATTGCGGAATGGCGTGTAATTAGAGCGAAGGTAATAAACGTCCCGCCATGTAGCAAAAGAGAAAGGGCTTGGCCGACGAGCAATCTCAGTTTGTATCACCACTTTGTATGCACTTCTGACTATTACAAAATTGCGGGAAAAGTTCCAAATTCCTGGGTGTTTTACATTTTTGCGCAACCACTCGCTGCTGTAGCGGATTAATTTTTAAAATCTCATTATGGCATTGTCATTGAAAATAGGATTTCCCAGGGAATTGTTGGGGTAAAGTAAGTGTGTTGTTAAAGTTTTCTTATTATCGAGCTCAACTAGTCGCGGAAATCCCCGCACCATTGATTTTCAGTGACATAGTGGAAAATAGGACTCGCTGGCAGGTACATGCAGAAAATAGTAACGACCTACGCCCTGAGCTTCTTGTCACGACGTATTATTAACACGACACCGCGTGCGCATTCGATGCCACCATTAGTGGGCATCCATAATATAAACAAGTACACCACTCCAGAATACATGAAATTCAAGGCAATGATACCTATGTTTACATACATGTGTCGTAGTAAAATCGAACTGTATACAAATGATAGATAGCAAACGTTGTGTACCTAAATGTAAAAGTACAAGCTGCAAACAAGCACAAAAACAGGATAAGAAGCAAAATGAAAGAAATTTCAGATTGAATTTATCGTTGATCTGTAGTACTAATCCTGACAATTGATTCCATTTTTCAGTGAATCTATTCAGGGAAATTCTTTGGTAATAAATAGGTGTAAGCCCGGCATGTAGTCAAACTTGGTGAGCTTCTGAAATTACAGTGTTAAAAATAGCACGGTATTACTCAACATTGCTTTCTTCTTAGAAACGAGCTATCCCCGACTCGTGTAAACAAATTGAATTTAGAGAGAGAGAAAGGTAGACTGAAATTAAAAGTGTAGGTCGAAAACTGCGATAAAGAGCGGTTAAAACGCACTAAATCGCCTCAGAGGAAACCGTGGAAAGAGATCAGGCAATACGGCACGACAAGAATTTAATAAAGCCAGGGGTTCAGTAAGTCGTGTACAATCTATGCCGAAGAAATGGACGGAGATCGTGTGGAGAATTTGAAGAATTTGCTTCTTTTGCTTTCGCTTTCACTCGTTCCCGTATTTCCTCATTTTCCATTTTTCCTCAAAGCCGCTCCGCCAGTGGTGTCGTTTCTTTCTTGTTTTATCGGCGGCTTTCCAGTACTTTCATTTTGTCGCTGGTCTGCAGCAGGTCGGCATTTTTTCATCGCCTTCTGCTTGGGACCATCTATCATTTCTTGTTGTCCTTTTCTCTGCTCTTTCGTCCTGCCCCGGTTCAGGTGCACAGCATGATATATGACGCGAATGATATAGAATGCGACCATCTGCTGGATTCCCATTTTGTAATAAACTAAACCGGCTCAAGTGGAAACCAAAATCTAACGTGTGATTTATCATATAACGCGACTACATTTCCGAAACATTTTAATGCACCACCAAAATGTCACACTGGCCCATGTATGCACGTAAATTATTTTGGAATTGATTTATTATAAATGTTGCGAGCAATACATCAGTGTTGACTTTAAAAAGTTTGAACCTCTATTATTTTATAATTGCCACCTGGTCAAAAGTCAAAAAGGACATGATTTTACATTTATTCATTACGCATCATTCATTGACTAATTCTCGTTGTAAATGAAAACAATAAAAGCGGCACTTGATCCGTGTACAAAACGTTAATTTAGGTTTAATTTAAGTTACATACGATTTGAGTTTCGGAAAGAAACATCCGATCGTAAAATGCTAGGTATTTAGTGGAAACGACAAAGCGCAAACGTGTTTCCAACCCTGCCTGCAATCGACAAAGTAGCAAGCACTTTTATCAGCGTGCAAGTGGAAAAAGTCTTTGCATAAATAACAATTGGACCCGTTGGATCGAAGAGGAGGGCAGGAAATTAAGCGAGGTCGATGAGGGTATTTAGAGGTTCATTTACCCGGAGGGGTATGGGTTGACCATGGCTCGGTGAAGTTCATCGACAGGGTGGACCGTGTATACGAGCCGTTCTTCAGGGAAATTCTATATAGGGTTTGGCAGGGCGCCGGCGCCGTTTCTATAAATAGCATACGACTACGGCAGTGCCGCGTGTTGCGGCAGAAAGTAAAAGGAAAAGCCGAGAGGCGAGGACCGACGGTCTAGTGCGTCTAGTACGACGGCAGTGACAAACCGTGGCGTGTCCGCGCCTTCGCACCATTTTCCAATGCCCTCTGATGTTCTCACCTGCCCTGGGGAAAAAGGAAGTCCGATAAAAGACCGGGGGACTTGACCGAAAAATGCGTAGAAACAAGTCGCCAACCTATGCATTTCTGTGACTTATCAGTCCGAGCGGTTCTATTATCGTCTCTCTATGAGACCGTCTTCTCCGCTATTCTCCCTTTCTCTCTATCTCTCTCTATCCCTCGAGGCACAACGAACGAGGAAGAACGGCCCTAGGAACGTCGCCGAGAACGAGTTCCATCGTTCCTCCACGAATGACAAGTGGTAAATTTGTGGCCAGTGAAAGGCAGAACTGCAGGTCCTATAATTTCCGCTGCACGTTCGTCGATTATGCACCGGTTTCCCGAGGTTTTCCCGACGCTCGTATTGTCGAAGAACGCCGGCTCGTGAGGCATGGCCGTCCTCAATGCGATCACCCTGCCGCGCTTTAAGATGTGATCTTGCCGTGCGATTATCGCACGTCAGCTGATCCTCCTGTCGCACCTCGTGAGGAACAAAAGGTGATTATATAAACGTCTCTCTATCAACGCTTACATTACGTAAAAACAGCCGCCAAATCCCTTACAACGTTATTACTCTTCGGTACGAACATCTGAAAAAACACTCAGTACCATATTTTTGGCTACATTAAACTAGCATCATCTTCCTCGGTGTATTGTCCAAAAACCGACTGATGGATTCTCAGCTACGTTATTTTGGTAAAAGTAGTGCATGCCAGTTAGATCTTAATTACGTAGATTTCCGGCATAACATTTCGCAATTTAATAGTCCCTGTAATTACCATAATTATCTCGGAACGAATAAATTTTTATCTCAGTAGTCGGCTTTTCTCACGACTGAAGTAATCGTATTATCGGAACTCATAAATGTCACTTTACACAACGAGTGTTTACATTACTCACAGTACGTAAACATTTACTGATTGTAATTGCTAGTAATTAAGTTTATTAATATGTATTCCCTCATAAACCTAAAACTAAGTGCTATGCAAAATGTAGCCATTTACAGCCCATCATCAGATAAATCAGTCTAGACGCTTATCAGTGGATTCAACTATCGCTCCGAATGTTCCTCGATAACACGCCATATCATTTCGTAATGATCTATGCAACACGATATTACCGTAACCTGTGACATTTTCCGCGGTAGAAAATTCTAGTTGATCGCCCATTATATTTATGTACATTTTCATTGATGTATTAATCCCCGAAGTTGGCAAGCCAAACAACGAAGCATGATTTTTTCATTAACTTGGCAATTTAATTCGCTTTTTAAAACAAATAAATTTTATAAGAGTATGAAATATTTACCTGCTATTAAAATTGATGTCAATCCGATTGACTTATTAGGTCAGCAACTGAACAGGTCAATAAACTCGACGTGAAATTCAACGACGAATACCGCTTAAAAAGAAATAGATTATTATCAGATAATTTCTGAAGTACAGCAGTCGGCAACGCACGTATCGTTTTCACTGAAATTTACACCCTTCGTGACTCACGAAATCGTGCCCGATCATGTACGTGCTGTTTTCACTTAAATCGACGTCTAGTATGTGACTCATACTTCATAAAGCAAGGTCTGACTCCACACGTACCTAATCTACTGACCTGTACTCCAAGATACTGTAATAAGCTTGAATAGTCGCATAGATCATACGCTGTAATCATATTCTTCCTAGAATAAAATTATGCCGAACGCTATATCCACCTTTTAATTAATTTATAAAGACGTCTGTACTTATCGCAAATGAATATCGTAAAATTAACTGAGTTTAATCGGCATTTTTAGAATGCAGAATGACGTTTAGAGTGCTCTTTGCGTTTTCATGTTTTTTTAAGTAGTACAAATCTGCCATTCGCGTGAGTGTTTACTCCACGCAAAGCCGATTTGTTTACCGTATACAAGACCTGCCTGCGGCGACTTTCCAACTCGAATTTCACTGTTCGTAAATTCTCGGAATTCATTGAGATCCGACACATTCGCGAATAGAAATGAAATCATTATTACAGAACCTAAGAACAAGGATATAATTCAGCACTGAGTTAATTAAATATCGTAAATCGATCAACAGAACATTGTTCAGCGCCGAAATGAAAAAAAGTGTGGTCATATATTTTCAAAGTTCATTGGATTAATTTCTTTGTAAAACTTTTCTCAGTTTCTACGAATATATAAACGGCATTTCTTTTCCCTTGCAGTGAAAAATCACTAATCTCCGAGTGATCTGAATGTACGTCGGGGTAACTGCTAATTTCATTGCAAAGTAATTGCCTAGCCTTTGCTGTGCGTTCTTCCTGACACGATGCATGCAGGCGCGATAACAAGCACACTCCATAATTTAGAATGCACCACCTACTACGTTCTAAAAGCAAGCGCCAAGTTCTTTTGGTCGCTACGATCTATAAATTACAAGATTGCGCAAGAACCATTAGCTACGGATGCTACGTGAAACCCCAGGGAATAATAAAGAATATCGCGCTGAAAAAGTTTTTGCGGAACGGCGAGTGATTTAAATAGAAAATCCTGTACATCTGTTACTACCGACTCTCGTGCTAAACACGATTTAGTACTCTACGGGTCGTCACTTTCAAGGTGTTATAGTTTTGTCAATTTGCCAAATCGAGAGAACTGGCCGGGTCATTAGACACGTTTTCACGATTGTACACACGGTTGTATGTTTAGTTGTTATCGGTATTTCATATGTACGTACATCGGTAGCCAAATGTTAAAATAAAGCAAAAAGAATAGAACATGAATAAAATGGTCTCTATGGCAAAGAGACTTACATTACTTGTATTGAATTATTGATGTTAGCCCTTATCGTTACAAGAGTGCTTGAAATTCACAGACATTAGCAATGGCTCTAGTTATGCTACCCTGTGATTTACCATGGTGGCCGGCGGTGGTAAAACAATTGGACAAAGCCGCAACCGCCAGGAATACCGAAGGCCTTTTGGATGCAATGCAAAGGCTGCACGATATGTGCAAGTAAGTGTTGCAACGATAGCTTTCATCAGTCGATGTACTGGTTCAGTGATAGTCGCGATACTGGATCGTTGTTCAAACCCTTGTGCGTTGGGAGAAGTTAAAAAAAGTCGGCTTTTCAGCATAAGTCTCGATCCTGAGGAAGATATACAGGATCCGGATTTATTCGTCGGATTAAGCAGGTTCCTCGACGAGGACCTCGATTCGACCGCACGAGAACAAGTGTTCACTAAGACAATACCGCGTATAGTAGAGAGAGCGAAGGCTTTAAGGTCTTCCAAACCACCTCAGGGCTTACACTTCAGCCTGCAACAGCAAGGTAGAATCGTGTTCAATACTTTCCATTCTCCACCTCACGCGTTCCAGCCAGCTTCCTCCATTTCTACTACGTAAAAACTTCAATTGCTTCAATTATTTCTTGAAATATATCTATGCACATCGTGACTGTAGCCGGGACCCTATTAACTATAAAAATACATATTTTTATATTTATTTTTGAGTACTTTTGAACTGAAACGGTATTTTTTGAAGTAGGTAATGTTACACTACGACTGAATTTTTTTTTCATCCAATTTTTCAAGACTATTCATGGTGTTCATGACAACGTTTTCCATTTACATGTAGGTGATAGTGTAGAATATAGCTATGGATTTATATCATCCCTAATCGCAAATGCATTCTTCTCGACCTACCCAAAGAGAACGTCGAAAACACATCCTACGTTAAGAGACTTCAACTTCACGAATTTCTTCAAACATCTTCACGAGTGAGTAAATTGTTCTCCCCACCGTAAAACGCTTGGCGAAATCCGTTACTTTAACATTCTTCTTGCAGAATCGGTCAGAAAGCCAAACTCAGGAGTATATTTCATTACTACGACTTCCTCGAGACTGAAGATGCATTAGATGGGCACGTTGTTGTTTCGAGACAGGTAGATAATGGCTCTCTTAGCCATTTTCTAATATTCGAACATATACTTTACTTCACCTTAAGAATTGAATTATCTGTTTTTAAAATGATTGCGGCTGGTTCCTTTTAATGCGACAAAATGCATTTTTTCTGTGAACAGGTAATGACATCCAAACAGTGGCTAACTATAGAAGACTGGCTGGAAAGCAGCGTGCCACTCTGTCCCTTGACGATAAGACACGAGGGTCGTCTCGAACGAGTCGAAGCGGAGACCAAAGTCTTGCATATTTGTTTTGCGAGTCCGAAATTTGGTGGCGGAGTTCTCGATGGTGATATCACTCAAGAAACTGTACATGTAAATATATATAAACGCATATTAATAATGAAATACGCGGTCAAATAAACAAGTCGATGTGACAGCTTAATAAATGCACGAATACAATTATTTGATCAGTGTTGACTTGTATATCGGAATATATTAAATAAAATCGTAGATAGCAACACATCCGGAAATGCTCGCCGCAATGCTATCCGTAGAGGCCTTAGAAGACAACGAAGTTTTGATAATCGAAGGAGTTAGGCACGTTTCCAGAATAAACGACCCCAATCACAGAGCTCTGTACGAGAGTATAGTCAAGCCAAATGTTGTGAGTATAAACCTTCTTGTGCTTGCGTACGCTAGTATTTCGAGATTCGCATCGTGTTCGAAGAAAGCACTATATTTTCGTACACTTTGTCATCCTTGTATAAATTAGTTACAATCAAAATACCAGGTAAAATGGTTTATTTATTTTAGCAAATATTTCTATAATATGTTGTAATTGTTCATTAATAATGTCATTTCTCGTTGAATGAAGGTGACAGTGTGCTGCATGGACGCTGAAGACTATTCAAGATTGCCATTGACGCAATTCGAGGAGGATAATATTTTAAGAGAATTGAACAAATCGCTTCTCGGATTTCGACAAAGGCATGTGCCTATTAATCCGACGGACCCAGTGAAAACTGAATTGGATCCAGAATCGGCGCTTGGATCTCGTAGATTGTCACCCATCGGTGAAAGTTTTAGTAGTACCCCGCCGGAAGTAGAAGTAGAAGAAAAAGTATACGGTAATGAAGGAATTATCTTTTATTTGTGTTTAGTCAATTGAATGGACCTTTTGGGTTGTTATGTTTATATGTTTATTGAAATTACTCGAATGTTGACAATATTATCAGGTGTAAACGCAAAGTCTGAAAAACCGATGGAAGTACGGACGAAACCAAACGGTAAATCAACGAGAGGCTCTAATCCACGTACAACATCTAAGGACACAAGTTATACAAATAGAAGAAATCGATTCATCGTTCTCGGATCCAGCGGTGAAGCTCTTCCGGTGACACGAAAATCCTTGGGTCAGATGTCCGTTTACAGCAGCTGCAACAGTCAAAGCACAGACAGTTTTCACAGCGCCAAAGAAACTGTCGACGAAGAAGCCAGTACTTGAATTTTTTCCTAAAATTATTTCTACAACATAGATCATATTGTAACACACTACTAAGAAATTAAGAATTGAGTAATCGTTGCATAATGCATTATTTTTTTAGACGAAGAGGATCAAAAGCAAACAAGGCGTTATAGCGTCCAGTTAGAAACCCCGGAGAGAAGAGGGACTTTTGCCCAAAGACTGAAAGATGCGCTTAAACGAGAAAGCACGGCAACCGGAGACACTTTTTCGAATAGTTCGTCCGTGGAAAGTGGTTACGCGGTTGGAATCAGCGTGACTGGTGGCAATGTTTGTGATCAGGATATCAAGTAAGATGTCAGTCTTCTCAAGGAAAAGGTTTGTCTAAGGTGATTTAATGAATGTTATAATGCCTGTAGAGTAAAAAGGGGTGGATCACGTGGGTTCGTGTTACGGGATGAAACGGTTGATGAAGAGTTTCTTAAAGAATCTTTAGAGGCCGAGCAAAAATGGTTGGGGAGATTTCGACAAAGTCAACCAGCAATGCTCCAGAGGCGAGACACCAGTGCCAGCAGTAAATATAGTTTTAGCACGGAGTATAACTCGGGTAAGAGTCCGTACATTGGTGTTCATAAACTTATCTTCCTCCCACAAATATTTATTGGACAACATACAAGAATGTGCCAAAGATAAGACTACCAGTTTCCTTGGATGCAAGAATCGGAAAATTGTTTTAGACTTTTGCTCGGAACTGGAAGAGGTTTATGAACAATTATCCAAGTGGTTGGACGACCCGATCGCTACGGATGAAGCACGGGAATTAGACGCGAGAGACCGTGCGGTTGTTCGATTCGCCGGGTCTCTTTTGAAGCGAGCACTGAGTGAGTCCTTCGCGGGTGTTCCTGTTCAAGAAGGCGAACCACAGCCTCTGATGGACGCGAACAACATGAGCCAAAGGCACAAACTCGCGCTAGCCGTAAGGAGTCTGAGTTTGGAACTCGCCCGTCAAAAGCACAAGAGACAACAATCAGTAAGGCAAAGGGCTTCTTACAAACAAATCTATATACAAATGACAAAGCTTTTTCCATGTAAATATTCATTAGCAATGAAGAATTGCGATAACGACTGTTAACAGTTTTTAATAATATCTGCATAATTTTATTATGCGCAATCCCTACCAATGAAATTGTTGAAGTTTGTGTGCATAATGATTCACTACATGGAATGAGAGACAGGAAAATCTACTGGATGCGTACTTTGAATTTCTGAATAGACTGTCAAGTATCGTGCTACGCAGGTTTCTGATTCCGAAGACCTAGATCATTATGAAGATGCCTTATGCGTGGATCAGTCGAAAGAAGCAAAGGACTCGCAACGTAGAAAGCTCTGGGCCATTACCGTTACATCCGAGGTTTATCAGACTTTGGTCGACGACCACACTACTTTGTATTTACCTCCGCCTATCTCTGTACATAACTTTGGAACAGAAACAGAATCGATAAACGCTAGTCTCACTTTTTCGAGCAATGTGAGCATATCGGCTACTACGGTGATGATTTTGCATGTCGCTTATAACAAGAAATTGCATAGAACATTCTACAAAACCACTAAATTCCGTGGATAAATAAAAAGCTTCAAATATCAGTATTGCCCTGTATACCGCAACACTGACTGCTTCTAATTCGCAAACGCATTAATAACTAATACTCTCTGTCTCTCATTCGATATTCTGTAACCTATCTATTTACTATTTGTTTACTTTCAAACGGCCTACCTTACGATTACTAACAGTCATATTTATTGTAATCCTTCCCATGTAACTCAAGTGAGTGTCCTTTATATTTTTTCATTCCGAGGATCTGTGGGTCATTAATACCATTCGAATTTACAGATACCTCGAGAGAGTAGTCCTCAAGGAGCAGATCTTTTACCCGTAGCAACTGGTAACTGGGGATGTGGATCACGATTGAAAGGTGATCCACAATTGAAACTTGTCATTCAATGGCTTGCTGCGTCGTTAACAGGCGTACCGCGATTAATATATTACACCACAGGGCACCCCAGTTTATCAAAGGTAAATCTAACGTTCCGTTGTTATGTACTAAATATAGTACAATCAATGTACTTATTTAATCGATAAACAGATGATCAATAATTCATTGTTTCCTCGTAATATTCCAGTTAGATACGGTGAGTAGAGTCCTGACTGATAGGCACTGGTCGGTAGGGGATTTAGCCGCAGCTACGTTAAGATTCGCCGTACAGACAATAGAAGAGCGAGTGGAAGGTCGGAATAGTTTATTTGAAGAACTTATTGGCATGGATAAGCCGAGTCCTTAGCCCGATACTATGCTGTCTGTTTTGGTAGACATTATTGCTACCATGATCGAAGACAGCTTAACTGAAGATCAGTAACTTAATTCCAGTGCGCGGAGTAATGCACAGAAAGGATGATTTATGGATCTGTTATGTGAAAATGTTGCATTGACTGCACAGTATCATCGACAGTCCAAGCTGGTTCATCGTCTCATATAGCATATCAATTTGATATCGGATGCAAACCGCACAAACGTCGTACAAGATGATATATCAAATAAATTTTTAAATGCTATGGTTCGTATCTATTCTGTTGACGGCATTACTCATCAATTGATATAAAAAACGATCGGTACGTTTTAATAGATCAAAACGAAAGAGGTAGTTTTAATATACCGGATGAATACAGGTCAATTTTTAAACAATCCGATATAACTTAATAAGAAGCAATGGAAAAAAAAGTTATTTATGTAGTAGTACTGCTGCGAGAGTCAATTCTATCGCTCTAATTTTCTGTTCGTTTAAGGATACAAATAAGCTTATATATTTACAGGCAATAATTAATGAGGCACAATATATAAACTATATTTTGTACAGTAATATTTATAAGATGTTAAGTATTTTATGTCAAGATGTAATCATTAACTATAGCTTTAGGAAATACTGTTAGCCATGTTTTTATATTAAAGAAGAACAAGCTGCTTTTTGTAAGCAATGTTATTTATATGCAACCGCTTCTGTAAGTGTAAAGGAAATTGTGGCCTATAAAAAGAACTGTATTGTTGAAAAATGTGTCGATTAAAATGAGGTCTTCCATGAGAAATGAGACCCGGAAAGGATCCGCTGGATAATTTACATTTTGTTTCTGTACTTGCCTCTTGTTGAAAACAGTGCTGCGACGGGATCGTTCTGAAGCTTCGTATTAAGGTATGTCATCATGTACAAAATACGTGTAGAGAATATTGCAATAAATTTATATACATTACTGAAAGTTCTATTTGGGTTTTTAGGTACACTGAACATTTTCAGCGTATCACTGTTTAATAAATGAGAGTGCAAAGCTACATATTTTATATAATACATCACAGCTTTTATTAACATCACACATGGAAAATAATTAATCTAAATTAAATTAACTATACGCAGTGCTCGCCAATATGGTTTTATGTATATTAATGTAACACCTTGCTGCAATTTATAAAATTAGTTTTCATGGTTTGGATTCAGTTCAATTTTATTACGTAATAAATACAATGTAGATATTGCAAGGTTTACTCACAAACTCGGATAATTACTTTGTATTGTGTATCTTGAGTCTGCCAATTATCGATTTTGCATATAAAAAATGATGAGTACAAAATAACTAATATATTCTGTTTACTTATGAGAAAAAAAGACTACGTATGCGTCGTCCTACTCCTTGCCGATCGTACAAAATATTAAATTTGTTTACAAATTGATTTATATTATTGCAACCTTTAGTTATTATTCCAAGGTAAGTCATGAGCTCAAAGTCATTGCATTGCTGAAACATAACATATGAGGAGTTAGTTGAAAAAATTCTCATTTGTACTTTAACCCAATATTGTAAGAATCTTACATTATAAAAATTCATTTACATTACATTATAAAAATCTTACATTATAAAAATCTTACATTATAAAAATCTTACATTATAAAAATCTGCCTTGAATTTAGGACTATTTAGAACAGGAAGACGATGCCCTAATGAGCAAGCTGCTCTCAGCACCTCATGATTCCCTTTCAGCTCTCCACTTTCCACAGCTTGCACATATCTCAGAACCAGTTTTACTCTAGAGTGTAACATTTTAATAGCACTATGTTGCGCTGTCAGATGTTCTGCCACTGTAGCAGAAATAAAAAATATTCAATTACAGGTCTTTCTTACTCTAATATATCTCTGGTATATGTAAGTGATGATCTTCAAAGCTGTACCTAATGAACTTTCTCCTTGGTCATTATTGCACATCCTTGCAACATGGTCTACTCCAATTCTTTCAGCTTCTTCTGTAGCTAATGTGTACGTTAGTGGAACAAAGAGCATTGTAGCTTCCCCATTTACCAAATCGATTACAGACTCATACATAGATACTGATAATTGCTGTACAATTATAAAAACAAAAGTTTATCTTATATTAGATTAATTATACCTAACAATACTGCCTTTAATATTAAAATATATATACTCACATCTGTAGCTTTTGGCCTTGGATCTAATTTAAGTAGTACAGGACTTTCATTAATTTCACAAAGTTGTTTATGAACCCTGATGTCCCTTTCATTAGGCATATCCCCAATTGTATACCAACCCAAAAAATCTATTTCACTGAAAACTTGTTTGAATTGTTCTTCTTTTGTCTTGTAATATTCTCTGTCAATAATAACATCATCCTCAATGACAGTAAACAAAAGTTCAAATGAATTCATAATCTCAATATTCCTGCCTTTTTGTTTTCCAATTAGAGCACCATACACTGTAGGAAAAGATATTCTGAGTTATTACAGCTGAATTAGGACAAGGTAAGCTGTTGTATGAACTTTAAAGATTACTCCAAATTGTTTTATGTTGCTATAATATGAATTACAAAACGTTTTTGGAGTACAAAAAAATGTTTAAAACATAGTATTACCTAATTGTTCTGAACCTTCTTGAGCTCTAAGTCTGGTCCAGTGCTCACTGACATTCATTATGACAAGTGGATGTAAACTAATTGAAACAGAACCAACAGTGCCTGAAGATGCCATAACCTTTATAGCACTACTGGAGTTTCCCGATGTCATTGCATTTCTTTCGGCAATTCCCTGTGCGATCTCCATAGGTGTATCAGCGAAAACATTTTCGTCTACTTCCATGTTGCTTGATTGTTGCTTCGGTTCATTCATCGTGAACTATGTATTAACACTTAGCCAGAGTAAATCAATGATAAGTACTTAGCCTGCAAAGATATTTTCTAAATAGTTTTTTCTGCCTTAACGCGCTAGTTCTGAAGAAGAAATTACAATGAATTACATTGATAAAGACGATCTCCAAGTGTATTGTTTATAATAAACACTGCCAGAGAAAGCAAATCACTCGAAGAAAACAACCGTAGGATACGACCAGATACGACATGCCAAATCGGTCAACACTGACAAACCCGTCAGTTACAAAATTTATCCCTCTCGTGGTAAAAGTATGAACCAACTATACGATCGAAGTATATGACGGTGGTTCTGCTCTTTTCCGGTTCCGTTTTTGTCCGTCTTTTCTTGACACCGTCTATCGCGTTTAGACGTGTGAAACGTGATTCTTTCGAGAATCGAAGTTAATCTCTTTACATTTTTAAGAGTTTTATATAAAAACTACTAAAATGCCTCCAAAGTTCGATCCTAATGAAATTAAGAAAGGTATTTTTTGTTAGCTTAAATTTATATCGCCATATTCTGAATATGAAAGTGTGCTAAATCCGTTGATTTATTTTATTATAGTATACCTGAGGTGTGTTGGTGGTGAAGTTGGTGCTACCTCTTCCCTTGCCCCGAAAATTGGTCCCCTTGGTTTGGTGAGTAAAAAACATCTTAAATTTCATTCACACTAACCTTCAAATTATGTCTTGAGAACATGGTCTTTTTTAACACTTTTCTATATCACCTAATCGTTATGTAAACACGAATTTAAGAAAAAAGGTTTATGCTGTTTAAAAACCAAATACAACAACATTTTTTATTGTAATTTTTAGTCCCCCAAGAAAGTTGGAGATGATATTGCTAAGGCTACCAGTGACTGGAAGGGTTTGAAGATCACTGTACAATTGACCATCCAGAATAGGCAAGCTACAATCTCAGTAGTTCCTTCTGCTGCATCCCTGATTATCAAGGCCCTGAAGGAACCACCAAGGGACCGCAAGAAGCAGAAGAACATTAAACACAGTGGAAACCTGTCTTTTGATGATATTGTTTCCATTGCTCGTGCAATGAGGCCACGGTCAATGTCCAGGGAACTCAGTGGTACTGTCAAAGAAATTCTGGGTACATGTCATTCAGTTGGGTGTACAGTGGAAGGCAGACCACCCCATGATCTGATTGATGATATCAACAGTGGAAACATGGAAGTTCCAGAAGAATAGATGGTAGGTATAGGGCCCTGTATTGACCCTTCACTCAACAGTAGAAGTATCTTACTAAATTCAGTATGCAATGCTAAGGATAAACAGATTAAGTGAAATAAAACAAAAATCAAATACTGCATAAATTTTGTCAACATTGAGTCAAATGGAAATATGTTGTACTGAAGGATTCAGTTTTGGGCTCTTGGTAGGGGTTGGCATCCCATCCACCTGATTAAAATTCACTTAAAGGCATACAGTAAAGTGAATATAATCGGTCATATTTGCCACTGAGGAGAAAACCTCAATAAAAAATCATGCTAAAATTATCATTTGTAAAAGTTACATAACATAACAGTAGTGTATTTTTCTTCTTCTTTCAGAATCTTTTGTAAGGAGCAGATAATAAAAAAATTCAAAAATTTTATACATCCTGTAGTGTTTTTTATATTTTAATTTCCCATTACAAAAAACAAAATAATCGTTAAATTCATAATTTCTCTGTCACAATTTATTAATAAATACCCTATGGAAATGTACAGAAAATTATATCTAGGAAACAGTAAATATGACTTGCCAAAAACAACATATAATCATTAAAATGGAGTTCAATGCAGTACGTTACAGTGAATGTATACATGTATTATCTGCATAATTTAAATATTTGTCATATTTAAACACTGACTTGCACAGATGATAGATGCTGTTATTGTTTATAACACAAATATACATGATTTTTCTAATTCATGTACACTTATCATCATGTATTTGTGATGTATGTTTAAACTGTATAGATATTATCAGTACTTTCTTTTTATAAAGCTATAAACAAATTGGTATTGCCACAGATCTGATATCATGACAGATATGAGTAAATAACACACAATAAGATTGTAATTGCTAAGCCACATCCTTTGTTACAAAGTATTGGTTATTCTCCAAGCACTTGTCCACGACCCCAGTTGTGTCCACCAAATATATTTCTAGCCTGATTCTGTGCAGCTGGCCTCTGTGCTGGTGGTGCTCCAAACCACCTGATTCCTCCTCTCTGTGGTGGGAAATAATTTTCCAAGAATTTTGGTGTAGCAAGCCAATCAGAGCCTTCAAGTTCTTGTGGATATTGGAATTTTAAAAAGACATATAGGTGACCAACAAGAATGCCAAACAGTTCCATTACACCACCTCCAGACATAATGAAATTGAATGCAAATAATACCCATGGCAGATACATGGCTTGAAATTGGGACCCTGATAAAAAAATAACAATGAATGTAATACAAACCAGAAATTTCTGTTGATTATTAAAACTAAGCTTATGTCATAGTTGGGTGGATGAAATGTTTTACAAAAATTTATTTGACTTACCAAACCAAAAGTTTACAATTACATCTTTGTTAAGTTGACACCACACATATAATATACTAAGGACCATGGGATCCATGAGATAGGGGAAATCGCACATAAGTCCAATAAATAAGCAGACTATCCAGTTGAAAAGCAACATATAGAAATAATCCGCTGGACGTCCGTCATATTCCCCTCGTTCTAACCTCAATGAGTAGTTGTACAGGAAATAACAATTTATCATGAAATGAAATCCTGTGGACGGCGTTAGTGGATAGTAGAAAACACTCGTTATTGTTCTCCATATCTCGAAATTATTCACGACACGATCGTAAACCAGATATAAATAATGTGGATTCACAATTCCGAATCTTCCGAGTAGTGATAAACAGACAGTAGATATTAGCCAATATCTCGTAAATATCGGTAAGGAATTTAACCAGTCTCTTAAGTCTGACATCTTCTATTTGTTGTCACTATTTCACTGTCTGTACAGGGTACGAGAAAGAAATACTACGGAACTAAATACGTAAGCTTACGCATCACTTTCTATGACTGACGTGTTGATTACTTGTCGGCTGTAAGGTGCAGCACACGTTTTAGGTTAGCTTACGTATATGTGTTAAACGGCACTAATAAGGTCAACGTAGATGCATGGCAAATGTATAGGTCGTCTTCAAAGTTTTATTTTTCCCCCTATTAAAAAATCGCCTTAATGTCTAAACGAATAAATGTTTGCACACTTTCATGAAAATACGTCTGCAAACGGTTGATAATGGTGGAAACTTCCCTTTGGAGGAAATCGAAAAGTTGCTTTACGGTTGGTTCAAACCTTTTTGTTTGAGATTATGCCTGGCAAGTGAAAAAGTCCTGAAGATATTGTTCACAATATTTTGTCTTCTAACGTCGTTAAACAACGTTTAAGGAAGTAATCCATAAGGAAAACATGTAGAATTATAACCTTAAAAGACTGTTGTTTACTAATAAAACTTCACGGCAAGTGTCTTCTGCTGCTAAAAGCATTTTGTTAATAAGATATACGAAAGCAGTGCTTCTAAAGTGATTCAAATGTATTAAAATTTTGAACGTTTTACACAATCTCAAGATGCCTGGTGTTGCAAAGCTCGGAAAAACTAAAAAAGCTACAGTTATCATAAAGAAAACTCATGCATTCACCACTTATCCAAAATGCTACAAATCTTATAAACCATGTAAGTTACATAATTCAAAATTTATAATTTTGTACCCTCTAATGTTAACATATTTATTTCTTTGTGTCACACCTTATGTAAAACTATTAACAGTAGTATCATATATATTTTTAAATTAATTTTATATTATATACATACATTTAAAGAATTACAATCCTTACAATCCTGAGAATGGAAAGGTAAAGGAAGCTATATGTTTACCTCTACATTATTAACATACAATTTTTTTAGTATATGAAAAAGTCAAGAATAATAACCATCAGTTGGCCAAGGCTTTATCCAAAGAAAAGCAAGAGAACAACCTACTTTTTAAAAGAACTGTTGCCTTGGATGCTGAAAATCAAGACCTAATTCGTTCCTGCAACAAACGAGATGTAAGTCTAATAAAATATGCATTAAGATGTAGTTATAAAAAAATTTAGGAATGATAAATAAATATAATATATCCCACAGAGAGTAATGATGACCATGTTAGCAGATGCAAAAAGTATGATAAACATGTTAGTTACTGCTACTGGCTATCTGACAAATTATATATCCTCCTGTCAAGAGTTTTCACCAAGAACAGCACCAG
This sequence comes from Hedychridium roseum, assembly GCA_963989215.1. NCBI lineage: Eukaryota > Metazoa > Arthropoda > Insecta > Hymenoptera > Chrysididae > Hedychridium > Hedychridium roseum. The sequence goes on from OZ022314.1 coordinate 5,970,993, forward strand.
ATATGAGATTATCTTGTAATTCCAATGGCAGTAAGATTTCTTCATTGAATATTTTGACAGTTAACTTTATCTTAATAAATTAATTTTCCTATTAATAAAAACATTAGGGAATCATAGTACATAGTGATATATTTAGTCATCTCCTTATTTTTATTAGGAAGAGAATCCAGACGATTGTCAACAAAATCACCTGCCAGAGGGATAGTAAAACCTATGGTAAGTGGGCACACAATTACCAAGCCCACAATTAGCCTGAGAAGAGTAAACATGCAACGCATTAATCACCCTCCAAGTTTAAATGCTATAGCAGAATCTCCTGTTACACCTTCCAGAAATGAAACTGCCAATGAAAGTGGTGTGGCTGATACACCACCTAGTAATAGGCAAAATCGTTATGTAGGTATCTCACTATCTAACATGGCCATACAGGGTCAGAATTAATTAAGTTTCATAATGCATTCTTTCAGGAAAACAAACGAGTTTACAGACTGCCTGAAAGACTAACTGTTACATCTCCTAGAATTAGCGGTAATTTTTACTGAAATAGTTGTATTTTATTAAATTGTACTTCACAATACTTCTGCCTTTTGTCCGTAGATGAAAATGAGCGCCGATTAAGTAGAAGACAAAGTAAACGCTCAGGAAGACTATCCGATCGTCATTCACATTCCCGATCCACATCGAGCAGATTCTCAGAAAGTCATAATACAGATACACAAACAGAAACTGTAGAAACGATAGAAAACCCATTAGTTAAGCTGAATGACGTTTCGAAATTACTCAAAAACTCTCCAAGAGTTAACATTCGGTCGGTCAGTATCATTATTAGATAAACAGATGTATCATTTAACACCACTAATCATATTAAATAATCTCGGGCAATCTTTTTAGTTGGCTAAATTGGATTTTGTCACCAATGAAAGTACAGAGGATAGCGACGATGTTCTTAATGATCATTCTGATAATGATGTTTTAATACCAGAAACACAGGTTTCCATTAATATCTCTAATGGAGATATCAATAAATCCAGTATGACTAATGGCAAAAAGGATCACAAAAAATCTGTCAACAATAGTCATGGCAACAATCATAATAAAAGTAAGAAGCACAATAATACTTCCAGTTTCGAAGATCCGCTTGAAGGTCCGAGCTGGCTGTTTAATCAGCGCGAAAGTAACTCTGGTTTCGGGAAGCAAGAAAAAACAGTTACAAGTAACAAGAGTATGTACAGTACTGATTCGATAACAGGAAATACAAGAACTGTAAGATACAGTGAAGTTGACGAAGAATTAGATGTATCACTGCCAAGTCCAGGAAACCTCACATCTTCCGGCGAACAATGTTGCGTTAATGAAGAAACAGATGATGTTACCGATGACGAAGGAAACAAGGAAAACAGCTTTTGTACTATGGTTCCACCGTCACGCACGCGTCCGCATAATGTTGGCATGGTTGATGAAGAAGTTGCGACAAACTTTTCAAGATTTATTACCAGGAGACGTGGGCATCCAGAAATAAACGATGAAGACATAGATGATTTCACGCTTATGGTTTCACGAAGACCTAATCGAAAACAACAATTTGATATAAATGATTTACGATTGCCCGAAGTTCCCACCGTTGAATCTGAATCGGAATCGGAAGTTGCGCGTAGACAAAATCTGCAGCGACAGTCTGATTTAAATGATTTACAATTACCTACTCTAGACTGTTCAAATATCGTTCCAACAGTTAGGACCGAGACGGAACCGGAAATCACAGCAACAATACAGAAAAGAGTACAAAATTGTACCACATCAATTGCTTTCAATAATAGTATGACGGAGAACATGGGTAGAACTACGATCTATAACATTATGTATAATGACGAAACGATTAAACTACCTGTGCTCACTGATGAGGACTTTTATAAAGAAGCGATGACCGGGACGAGCAAAAAATCACATGTTCAGATGAAAAACGAAAATCAGGAAACAGAACTTTTAGATTGTACCGACGACACCGAGCATATGTCGGTGTATAAAAAGAAAGGAAAACAAGAGAAGAAAAGGTCGACTAGCAAGGATCCGAGCAGTGCTAAAGTGGTTCTGCAGAAACTCAGTGAATCTCATGTTAAACAGCGATCCCCGCCTCCAGAAAATACGATGTCTCGAGAATCGGGACGTTCTCAGTAAGTTTCTCAACATTTTTTGTACAAGGATTAAGAGTAGTACGAATATTTTTTTATAATCATCCAATATTTATACAGAAGAAAAAGCTTCGTGCCTTTAGCGATGGAAAATTCGAGCGATTCCGATTGCAGTAACGCAAGTACTTCCAACAGGCAAGATCGTCCGAGACGTAGGAAAGCCCCGAAAAATTTGCGAGAGCCTCGTCTAAATAAGTAAGCTAAATTTATTTAAATTGTTTTGAAGGCTTTGTTATTTTCATTGTCCTCGTTCGCAAATTAATATCATTTTTTTTTTTCAGGAAATTGAGAAGAGATACATGAGAATAACGGTTGATTTTTGCAGTGCATTTCATATTTACGATTTTCTTCTTACCTAAAGAAGAAAAGTATGTGGCTTAAAATCCGAATCAAATTCGCCAAGTTTTGACGTCAAGGCTAATACAAGCGATAACAATAAAATGTAATAAGTAAATTATTCATGTAATCGAAACAACGTTATGTCGAGCATTTACGTTTTGACTAAAAATATGACACAGTTTACGTTTGCCAAATTCTCTATTGTATATCGATTCATTATACCACGGAATACTATGCAAAGTGATTTGCTGTTTTGTATAATAGAATACGTACGACTTTACGCTTTCCACTTTTGTTATATACGTTATCCCGACTTCCTGTAGCAGTATTACATACAGAATACACTGTTTTGTACCATTTTTCCGGCGTTTTACTTGGTATATATTATGATACAAGAAGATCGACACACTTATCTGTCAATACCTGTACCCTTATATGAAACTCTATGAACTTTTGACATAATCTTTATTATCTCTCTTTATTTCTACACAAGTACCTATATTGTACATTGATACATAAACTATCTTAGGTTTAAAAGTACGATTAACATACATAATCGTTACCTCATAAATTCTCTGTTATTTCAGCGAACATATACATATTTCTTTCTCGTAGCCTATTAAATAAATATAATTTCATTTTTTAAGTTGTATTTACCTATCAAGTTACACTAGTTTAATGTACACGTACAGTCAACATTAAAACTTCGCCATTGAAAATGTCCTTGACAGCGAAAACAAAGAAAAATACAGATATTAATCAGGCATTAATACAAAGTACCTCTAACTGTAGGGGACATATTATGCATGAAATTCAATTATGCACGTATGTTCATGCGCTTCGAATTTTTAACCGAATATGTTCAGAATTTTTAGTTGAATTAATTTCCAGAAAATAATGTGTAATTATAACTAATCACTGTAAACTATGCACATACTTAAATTTTGGAGAAATTGCACGTAAAAGAGAAACCATTCATCTCATTTCGTGATTTTTTATTGAAAGCAGTTATAGTTCTTTTATCATATTATTTAGTGTATTTCTCCAACATCTTTAAGTACGTCGGAAGTGTACTTTATTTACATATACCTTTACTGTATTTATGTATCGTAAATATATTTAGTGTTCGTTTTTGCATACGTTTCATTCAAGTCGTGAGATGTCATGAATGAAATTAACTCTCTGAGTTGAATGGTAGTAGGATTAATTTATAAAATCTTAAATGATAAAAAAAGGAAACGTTCGGTAAAGGAATAATTGGCACGACTCTCTCATTGATAATATGTAGACAGTTGGACATTTAATAACAATTATTAATTTAGTATCCATTTAGCAAACACATATAATTAGAACATTCTACCCAGACTCACAACGGTAACTTCATAGATCTTATTTACCACGGAACATCTTTAATTCTGTTCTGGAATGCTGAGTAAAAGAAATTCCAGAAAGTCAACACAGAAGTTTTTGTAATTCCTATGTTTATTTGCTATCTAATATTTGCTAACTATCGAAAAAAGTAAAATTCACACTACAGTCTAAGTTGTTAAGTTCTAATTCACACCGTCACATATTGCAATACTTCTGCATATCCTTAAAATTCTTCTAGAAGACGGTATATATATAATGTAAATACAAAATATTAAACAGAACGAATAATGTTCCTGAAACATTTTCCTGTTGAAAAGATACTGACAGTTTCTATTTCTAATGCTTTCAACGCTTTTCTATTATTTGTAACTTGGGAAGTTATTCTAACAGATAATTGAGGTAACTTCAATTGGACTTCTTTATGCAAAAACTGTACTGTAATAAGCAAGACAGGGCTTATACTACCACAAACAGAATGTAGTAACTTCAATGGTAGAATGAACGGATTCTAAATAGCTTAAAACCGTAAAGAAAATCAAGAATTTTATAAAATTATTTTCGTCTCACATTCAACATATTTTTTAAAAAGGAGATTCATTCACATTAGAGAAAACTATAAATGCGTGATAAAAAGTTTAAAAAATAATGAGATCCGCTTAGTGTTAAGTAAATACACATGATATTTTAATATAGAAAATCGAAGTTTTGTGTGTATTTGATCATTTTACCTTAAGCGTAAAAAACAGCAACGCATATTCGATACGCTTACAGAAATTGCAATTCTATTCAAACTTAGTGTATATATATGTATGTGTATTCACACATACGGCATTGTTTCCATGTGGGAAACGTTTTGGTTCGTGCTGTTCTGCTTAAGGTATTAAATAACATCTTGTTATATTATACCCACATTCATTGAAATGAATTTCACTAAATCAGGCGGAATGCAGAAGTAACAGCAAGTTTTGTACATGATGCTTATCTTATCTCCGAGAAATTTGGATAGTCATAAATTCCATTCAATAATCAACATCAATTGTACTGTCGGCTGCTTACTCTATATACTGCTGCTCCTATGGAATATTACGCCAGTTTCGTTTTTTGAAGGCTCATTCGGAGATTTAGAATGCGTTTAAAAGTCCTCTATGTTCCAATGAATCTTTTAGAGACTCAAAGAGTTGCATCTGCTGCTCAGGTTTTAGGCTGTAAACCTATTAGACAGAAGATAAAGGTGGATTAATTATCAATCAGTACAAACTTCAAATACAGAAATAGACTGTTCCTTACCTGCTGTAGTAATTTTTGGGGTGAAGCAGTGTGAATAAAGGACGAAATATAAACATTCACGAATGTTGCCATTAAATATTGGCAATCAAATCTATCCATAATACCTCCATGTCCAGGGATTACATCTCCAAAGTCCTATAAAAATAAATATCAGTAAATTAAGGTATCTATTCCTTGAAAAGTAGATTATAATGAACAAACATTTTTTCACCTTTATTTTGAACGCTCGCTTAAATCCACTAGCAAAGAATCCTCCGAATGGGCCGATCACAGAACTGAATACTGACATTGACAAAGAATGCAGTAGAAATGGATATAGTGTAATAGTAGGCTTCCCACTAAACTGCGCATCAAAATTATATGGTTACTCCGTGCATTTCGTTTATTTGATAAATACGTAAATGTAATTACCATTTTTGTTATCACTTGCATACTGTTCGGTAAGACATACTCTTGTGGTCGGAACAAGGAGGACGGTTCGCAGTCCATGGTCATTCGTCCTAAACTCTCACTGTATTCAATAGGACACACAAAGTACCGGTACTGACACATAACGTAGGATATCTGTAGCAGGTGGAAAATTCAGTAGCAACAAGCGAGTATCAACAACGGGTAGTTATTGTACACAATATATAGAAAATGTATTTCTATGAAATATACGTATTGAAGACGGCTTACTAGCAACCCAAGGAAAACAGTCGATATCCCACCGCCAATAAAACCTTCCCATGTTTTCTTCGGTGAGAGCTTTATCAAAGGGGTCCTTCCAAAGAAGAACCCAAACATATATGCCATCACGTCATTTATCACAATCATACTTACTGGAACAATAAACCTGAAATACCAAATAGTATTAAAAGAAATTGGAAAGAAAGTATACCAGTTAAATTGATACTAGTATGCTTATCTTTCACTTACCATATCAGTCCTTCAAAAATATTTTGTATAATGAGGTAACTTTGTGTTACAACTATGAGTAGAGCAACGTGGGTCCAAGCAAATAAGGAGAATTGTTTCATGTAATACTTTTTCACAAGGGAAAGTACGAACCATACGAAGCCGACGATATAAAGACAAAATGATATAAATCTGTGGTATGTTACAAGAACGCGCAGATATTCCTGAAAGTATTACAAATTTATACATTACTCCTAATTATTGTTATAATAAGTATCGTTTAGTACGCCAAAAACTATTAAACAACAGTTCCATGAAATGTAAGTACTATTCAATATATCCTATAGTATAACAGAACCATATACTACAAATCTATTATAGGAAGCCCTATGGAGCACACAGATTATGTTTGTGTCTGCTTCCTTATTGATTTTATGTCAAAGGCAGTTTGCGCAAAGCCTCACCCTGATAAGTTTCTCTCTATAATAGTAATACTGTTTCTCACAGATAATTCCATTATTTGATTCTATACATAGGACTTTTTTGACTTCAATTTGTGAAGGATACCTTATAATCTCAACTTACTGTTCGATTAATCACCACTGCAAAGTAGTCCATCAGGTTTTCTCCATAGAAGAAATAATTGGAAGTTATTAAGAAATACCATGACAATGATCGGAACCACGGTAATCCGTGAATTCTATATACAGCATAGCCAATGTTTATAATTTCCTCAAAGCATTTGACTTGAACAATTAGGGTCTGTTTGAACAAAAAAAATTGTGTTTACTCTTTTCTACCTCACATAATGTAAAATACTTTGTATACAATAGAAAAAATCTGCTTACTGTTATCATGAGTGCTAATGGTCCACCATAAATAATGAGGCAAAAACCTGCTATCATGAAGAATGTGAAGATACTCCTGATAATCCAATTTTTCCAGCTGCAAAAAATACATATAATGTATATTAACAAATTCCTTATTGAAAACTATTGCAAGACAAAGGAACAGTCAAAAAATTTACCGATCAGGTAAGCCAGAAAGTGCTGATCCAAGGATTTCAGGAGTATGGTCAGTTCCTTGAGGTAGAGTTTTTGCCAATTCTTCCACTTCCACCTTGGCATCATCCTCAGATTCAATATCTTCCTTCTAATATACAATGAACAATTCGTATTTAATATAAACATATATATATATATATATATTAAGACTATTCATCATATTTATAAGTATATCATAAGACTGGAAACAACCATTTGTTATTAAGAATTTACATAAAAAAATCTTGTATACAATACAATAATTGTTGTTTAAATATTACAAAATAGAAAGTAAAATACAAATATAAAGTATAAATTAAACATAACAAATATTTACCACAGTGAATATTAATACAAGATAGGTAAACAAAAAAACACATTCAAGAAAAACATCAAATTTAATAAAGCTTTATATTTAAGTATAATTGCATTTTTCTAATGAATATTACATTTCTCTACCGCCTGACTTTGTCGTCACGAATTATAAATATTTATTGCGTTCATCAAAATACAAACATATTGATATATACATTGCGCATTACTGAATGTAATAAGTGTGGTAGTCGTTGGTGGTGTGTTAGTAGCTGTCAGGCGAAGTGTCAATCAATTAATGACATAAATTATTGAGAGTGTAACCTTTCAAAAGATTAATCGACGTTTATTGTAAATGAAACTCTGAGAGGCCTGTTGGATGTGTTTATAAATTTAAATAACAGAGTAAACCTACCTGATCATCGCTTACGTCCCGCGTAAGCACCGCTGAATCTCCGGTCGTCCTTTTACGAAGCTCCGACATTATTAACAATTAATGACTTACAGCGGTTTTATTTCAAAGTCACATTCAAAAGAAAGAGCAACTCGGAAACCACTGCCTCGTTTGGCTTAACTGCATATTTACATGTTTAAATATTTAATGGAATTGGGCGGACGTGATAGACAGATATCACAAACACGTAAGACCACGGCGTAGGTTAAAGCAGAAACAGCGCCCGCTGATCTTCGTAACTCCTCGCTGCACTTCGGAAAATCGATGAGGGAAAACACGATGGAATAATATATATGTTTGGTGGAATATATAAAGTAAGTAATGCTTAATCGTCAGTTGAATGTGAAATGAAAAATGGTCTCTCGTGGCGACCCGTTTATGTAATAAGCCAGAGGGTATTAAAAAAATCCTCGTGTATCATATATAAAATTTCGATTTTTATATAAAGTAATGCAACGCGCATCATAACAGAATGGTTGCAACATATCGCCTCTTACGAGCTCTGTGATTGGTGCGTCGTACATGAAAATCTGGCCAATTATAGCGTTTTATTTTTGACAAATGAATACGACGCTTGCTGAAATCATCTGGCACGTTTTGACAGTTCAAAACAGTAAACTGCAGCAAGTTCTTCGAAATTATGATTTACTGAGTCAAGAAGGAATTCGAATTCTGACATAATGTTGCCTGGCATCGGCGTGTTTGGCACTGGAAGCATCGTTAGAGTAATTATACCCTTTCTACGAGAAAGAGGATTCAAAATAGAGGCTATATGGGGACGAACATTGGCCGAAGCGTCTGAAGTAGCAGCTAGCTTAGAGATACCCTTTCACACAAGTCGAATAGATGATGTCCTTCTACGAAAGGATGTAGATCTCATTTTCATCATGTGTTCGCCTAGTTTACATGCACAAATAACAGTAAAGGCATTGGGTATTGGAAAGCATGTAGTGTGTGACAAGCCAGCTGGGCTGAGCCAGAGCGAAGCTTTGAAAATGGTACGGGCAGCACAGTATTATCCATCATTGATCAGCATTGTCAATCATAGTTTGAGATTCCTACCAGCATTTGTTCATATGAAAAAAGCTCTACAACAAGGATATCTTGGAGGTCCAGTTACAGTAATTGAAGTCAGGGTTCACATGGGTAGTTTATTACATAATGGTAAGTTTCATAGTATGTAAAATTATGTGAAACAGTACCAAAACACTTCTTTCATGTTCAAAAATTATGTGCAGGGTATGATTGGTTGTGTGATGATACCATGGGTGGAGGCATCTTGGCTCTTGTTGGAAGTCATGTAATAGACCTGATCTTTCATTTGGTGGCTCAAAGGGCATCAAGAGTACATGCAGTGATTCGAACCTTCACTCAAACCACTAAACATATTAATGGAATTAGACATGTTACCTCCCCAGATTTTTGTAACTTCCAAATGGAACTGAATGGTGGTGCGTTAGTCACAGTTACACTAAGTAACCACTTGCAGGGTCAATTGTCGCAGGAAGTTCTGATTTGTGGTGGTGGTAATCATCTCATTGTTCGAGGTGGAGATTTATATGGATGTAGAGAAGGCCAGGAAGAAGTACTGTTCAGGGATACAGAGGACTTACAGGAATTATCTCCATTAGTTGCTGATTCCATTCCACGACCTTATATCAAAGGCCTTAGGAAGATGATAGATGCACTGAGGGAAGCTTTTCAATCTGTTGAAGATAAAAAAGGCTGGGTTAAAGAACCAGTATTTTCGGCCTCAACCTTTGAAGATGGTCTGTATGTACAGGCAGTCATTGATGCACTACGTCAGAGCAATAAACGTCGTGAATGGACTAAAGTCAATATTTTAACCGAGGAACCGGATCCAAACCCATTGCTAAGTGCGGCTGTTAGAGCTACAGCTATTTCAATATAGTAAAATGTAAGAGTAATGTAACTAGAATCAAGGCAAAATTTTAGAAAATAGGCACTTTCTGTACTTTATAGCAAAAAAGAAACTTGTTGTTATATGCAGGTAAAAGACTTTACACCTTTTGCTCTGATTATGTAAAATCATTTTGCTTACATTCTACAACTAAAATTGAACATGAGGTGTTACTACTTAAAATCTATACAGCTGTATTACCGTGTATATTATATAAAACTCTAGGCTTTTATGTACATATTATATTAATAATTTTTATGTATATTTATTGTATTATTAATATGCATTGGTTGTGCTTTTCCATTTTATATGAAATTTTGTATTTGAGATTTACAGTTGTTAATAAAGAAGAGATTAAGAACATTATGTAAGCTAAGGATACTGTTGCATTGATGTGCTTTTGTCGTATATCAAATAGTGTTGAAAATAAAATGAGCACGTTTCTGATATTCAAAAGGTTATATATGCATACATCATATACACTCTGGTGTTCCTATATTAAATTCAAATATTTGGCGGTTTTTCTGAGTTTTTCCCAGAAAAAAGTCCCTATATCATGCGAATTTCATTTATACCGCTCAGTGTTATTCACATGCAGTTAGGTAAGTACGTGCGATTTAATATACTTTCATGCTTAGTAGCGGCGTATGCTACATATACTTGCTCTATTGAACTATACTTCCACAAAAAATATTTAAAGATCGATGTGTTAATGTGCACATGATTGGCTGCTATACGATTATCCAGTATTTCAATAACTTGAAGTAAAGTATTATTTTATATCGTGACTCTGTGTTAGGTAGAAGTAGTTCCTTATCAAATGTTCACATAACCTTATAGCCGAAATTTTTGCACTTACGGAAAGAGAAATTTGAAAAGAATTACGAAGCAGGACGGTGTTTAAACTGAATACTCTTTTATGTTATATAGGTGACTGTGAAATGGATGACGAACGTATGCCCAAGATAGATCTTAAGAATGATCCAAAGTTGACATCATTGGCCAAATCATATATGACACGCTTTGAACAAGAAAACATAGAGAGAGTTCAACGCGTACTTAACTGGCGTAAGAAAAATGCCATCTCAGCTGGTGTTTTGAGTCTTACAGCATTTGGAATTTATTTTTATACAATGCATGCAGTGAAACAAGAAAGATTCTTGGATGACTTTGATGAACCTGAAAAGATCATAGAGAAACCTGCGCAATAAGATTTACTGCAGTAGATTATTAAACCTATGTACAGAACATATATTATTTATTTGTTTTGTTGTACATTGAAGTTTTGCAAACAAGATTGTCAGATATTATCAATTTACAAACTATGAGTTATAAAATTTGAAGCAACACTTCCATCATAGGTTATTGATTTGTGAGAAAGAATTATAAGTGGCCAAGATGTCTCTTATAAAATTACCACCTTTGCCTACAACCAGAGATTTAGTAAAGCTATACAAGTTGACTGCATTGAAGCAGCTCTCACAGAACTTTCTTTTGGATCATGGCTTAACAGACAAAATTGTTAAAAAAGCTGGAAAACTTGGGGATGCACATGTCTTAGAAGTTGGACCTGGGCCTGGTGGATTAACAAGGTCCATCATGAAATGTTTGCCCAAAAGATTGTTGGTGGTTGAAAAAGATTACAGATTTAAGCCTACTTTAGATATGTTGGCTGAAGCTTATTCAGTGACAAACAATAAAATGGATGTTGTTTTTGATGACATTATGAGAATAAATCTCTCAAATGTCTTCCCTGAAGTTGAAAAACATGAGTGGCTGGATAAACCACCAAATGTATTTCTAATTGGTAATTTACCATTCAGTGTGTCAACACCCCTTATTATCCAATGGCTCAAAGCAATATCGGAACACAGTGGCCCATGGTCATATGGCAGGACAAAAATGACGCTGACATTTCAAAAGGAAGTAGCTGAAAGATTAGTAGCTCAGCCTTGTGAAGATCAACGCTGTAGATTATCTGTAATGGCACAAGCATGGACTTATCCAATGCTTCATTTTATTATTCCTGGTAATTGGAATATTTTTTCTGCCTACTTTAATAACATCATCATTTTGTGACATACAAATTTGTTTGCAGGTAAAGCCTTTGTTCCTAAACCGAATGTTGACGTCGGTGTTGTGTCGTTTGCACCGCTCTCGAAACCTCGCACGCAGCACGATTTTGCTTTATTCGAGAAGGTCACACGTCATGTCTTTTCTTATCGACAGAAGTACAGTAGGCGGTGTATCGAGTAAGTTTATACAAAATCCGATGAACGTTGATCCTAAAAGGTGTGTAACTAGCTATATACGAAACGATTCTGTCAACTAACTCATTTTGCAGAATGCTCTTCCCACTTGATTGTCGAGAAGAGCTCACCGATGTTATGTTCAAACTTTCGGACGTGGATCCTATTATGAGACCATATCAACTGTCTGTTGAAGACATCGACAGGTTGACCACTGCTTACAAATATTTGATGGAAAAACACCCGGAAATCGTGAACTACGATTATCGGGCATCTCGTCGTGTATTAACAGCAAAGCATACTATGAACGTAGTCGTTACCGAGTGTGCTGACACTGAAAACCCAATGTAAAAACTCTTTCTAAAATTTCTACAAGGTTTTGTTAATCCAAAAAAATGTGCTTCGTTTAACAGATTAAGTCAGCTTACTGATCATCAAATTATCACGAAGAACTCGTGGAATCATAAAATCTATGAACTTAGTTTTTATTGAAAAGAAAGCTGTCGGTTTTTAAAAAATTTCATATTTACGAATTGCAGGTTGCAATTCTAGTGATTAATGTACAATCGTTTTTCAATCACCAATTGCACGGCGTAAGCCATGCGTGTAATATACATTTATATATAGAATATGTGTGTATATGTGTGTAACACATGCATATATAAGTCGCTTCTAAATAAAAGTGATAGCATAATGTACATTTTGCATTTCATTTTTTTCTGTTAGCAATAATACAATACTGTTAATCGATGTTTATGATGTATAATAGTATATAACGAGAATACAATATTTTCACATTACGGTTGTATTTTACCGTGTTCGAACTTCGATTGCGTAATTTCGAGTTTTTTGTTTATTTGATTAAAATGAGTAAAAAAAGTTGGATGTAACTTCGTTAATGTCAAATTTAATGACAATTGAAGGCGATACCATTACACCAGTGAATATCACAGCTACTGAACGCTTTTTCAGAAAACGAGTACGAATCATTAAATAAAATTTAAACATTAAATATGTATATATATACAAGATGACAATTGTAATGTCTTCCGGGACTTTTACTCGTTCCAGAAGTATCCACACAATTGTATTATAGGGAAACTGAACTGAGTAGTTTAATAAGATATTGCACGTTTTTAAATGACACGTGATTTTTTTCGTGCAGTTACGTGAAAGATATTGGTGTCCGCCATATATTGTCCCCAACCACACACGAGTACCTCCGGAACAGTACGTAGATTTAACTTCCCCACTGTTATTACACACTTTTTTAAGAAACTAAGGAAACTCTGAAACACTTTACAAAAACGACACGTGAAGGGTAGACATCCATTTCTTTCCGGCCTAAACCTGTGTACACTAACTTCGCTCTTGTATGAGCAAACGATTAAGATTTTCACGTTACTCTCCGCATCACTGGAAGTCAAGGGTATACTTTGGTCCGACGTTTGTTGTCCTTTGAACAAACCGTAGTGTCTTTATTTCCTCAGTTAATTTCTGGCGACGCCACAAATCATAATATTTGGCAAAGCGCCCCGACGTTTTCGCCATGCTCCAAGGGACTGTGCGTGCGCTTGCAATGTTCTGCACCATCTCTTTGTTCTAGCGCCGTCTTCGGCCTGTAAAAAATTAATCTTACTATTAGCGCACAAAATTGGCCTTCCGAATTCAGTAAATTCATTTGCTTAATTTTATAAAATACGACGTAGAGTGCGCATTTGACAAAAGAATTCGGTTTCGTTACTTTAAATATGAAGGTCTCTTTTGAAGACAATTCTTGTATTTCGAAATAATCCTCCAGGTCAGTCTCACAGCATACTATGCATTTGTCGAGATAGAGAGGCTCCTGAAAAAAAAATAAAATTTGCACATCAGTACCAAAAATCTTAGAACCCTCGTCATGCATACGTACACGAAGCAAAGAATAACGGCCGAGTTTTTCTTTAACCAGGAGCAGAGTAGCTTCCTTGATGCCTATGCACTTCGGGAAGAGCGAATCGTCGATGTATTGTAGATGCTCGACGTTAGCCTTCAATGAGAATTCATGCTCGTTAAAACTCAGTAAGACTTTTCAATAAAATCTTTATGCACATTCTCTACTAAACATTTCATAATTTGATCGTACCTTGCCATTAGTAACGAGCATCGCGGTGACAGGGGCAAGTTTGACCGTCCGCCCCCGTCTCCAGTTGTTATCAGTAGGTTGCGCAACAAGTAAACGTCCTTCGAGAACGAATCTCGCCTCTTCATGAGCCCATTCCAAAACCTCAACTGCCATCTGCCAGAAGACAAATTTATAAAAATTACAAGTCTTGTATGTCTTTTAAGTAAGAAGAGAATGGTTCGATTTTTCCTAATTGTGATAGAGGCACTCACCTTCCGGAGTTTGATATTCACCATGTCTTGTTCCCCGATGGGTCGTCTGCCGTTCTGAATAATAGAGATTCGACGCCACAGTTTCGTCGACGTTACGTCTTTTGCCTCCTATCGCAAAGACAACATTCTCATCGACGGAACGATCACGTGCGTTTTATGCAGAATAATTGAATTCTTTTTATACGTACCGCGTTCATGTGTTCTAAGTGCAACTCTATGTTCGCCTGTGCTTGTTCTAATCTTTCCTTTGCTTCTTGAATGTCAGGCCGTATGGATGGGGTGGCCTTGAGCAGACGAGCAAGGAGCAGCGGATATTTCGTCACCCTCTGAACAGGTACCTACAATTCAAAACAATAACACTGTTATACAAAACAACACAGATCCGGAATACTACAACTTTGAAGATGTTTTTCGTAGAATCTTATATTTCATAGGGAACACTGTGCATTGGAAACATATTTACCATGAGAAAAGAATTCAGGTTCATTCTGCGTAGGACAGTATTTTCCATTTGTGAGACCTTCAAGAAGATTCGGAGAAGTTCCTTTTCTTTTTCTAGGTTCTGCAGGAGCAGACTCGCGCTACCTTGTCGAGTACAGTAACTCTCAAAGGCGTGGAGCATTCTTTCGGATTCGAGGAATATTTTACCGACGTCTACCGTCACGAGATCGTCATCCCCGACTTCCTGAGCTCTTTCCACAGCGTTCTTCAGTTTCTGGGCTAGAATGAGATTGTGCTCAAGCAGCTCTTCGACGTTCAGAAATATCGCTGAGAGTTGCTCCGAGGTAAGTAAACCCGCTCTATGCATAGGCCGGTGAAATTCCTCAAGAATAATATGCAGGTCCCTCCCGTACTTCTGTTCCGTCTCCACGATCTCCGTGATGATTTCCTTACGTTCGGCTCGCTTTTTCGAACACTTTCTACACACAAAAGGTGCATAAACAACGCCGCTGAAATTAAACAGGAAAATATTTTTCAACATTTGCTAATTGCTTCATCGGTGACTAACAAAATATCAACCGGAATAATCTTGAATAAATGATTTTTTTAAAGTCTAAGTGTATGAATAAAAAATCGAGTAGTAACGATTGATGAAGTATTCTTACCTGTCCGTTATAAGTGGATCCAATCGTTGCTCGCAGTCCTCGCAAAGCTTTGTTCCATTGGAAGTTACCTGTGGGATCCCGCCGAGAAGACTTCCCGGTCCCGAAGTAACGTTTCCCGTTCGCCAACGTCTAGCAATACCGCGAGTACTACTCGCTTGACTACTTTCAGATCCCACACCACTGTCGGTTCTCTCTATATCCACGGCTCTCAGCTGAAAAAATAAAATACAGATCGAGTCCTTGTTCATATTTACAAGATACCTATTTACATAAATTACCAGGCTATTTACTGGGTTCTACACTATTTTTAGCAATAGTGTGCCTTTCAACGTACATTTAATAGATCGAACTTTCAATGCGGAACTTTTCAAGTGTGCAACTTTTTGTACAGTAATCTCTTTATTGTCATGTTTAATTCTGTTTAATAGAAAATAGTGTCTCACCTTGGGTGCTTCAGTCGAGCTTATTAAGATGATATTGCATTCCTCGCTGCTGTCCGAAACGTTGGATATCTGCGAGCTTTTTGAGCTTAGATCCCCTAAACTGGTCTCCTTCTGTTCATAAAGTGCCTCAAGGTCCCTTTCCGCGTCCTCTTCTTCGTCTTCCTCCTCGGCGCCATTGTCTTCCCTTGGAGCAGCAGTGATCGCTCGGTCCTTGGAATCCATCAGAAAATTCAATAACTCGAATTTGGCAGTGACGATTTTCTCCTCGCTGGGCGAGGAGGATTTTTTGAAAAATTCCTCGGGGCTTTTGGAAAGGTACATCGACTCAGTGAGGTCGTTCCCTGCGACCGGTCGGCCGAAGACTTCATCGGACAAGTAGGAACCAATTTTCTTGTAATAGCTGATCTCCCCAAGATATCCTTTCATGTAATCCTCAGTCGGCGGTGGGCTGAGGGGTAAGGGTGGAGGTTCGTCCGGTATTTCTTCATAAATCGGTTCCTTGATGACCTCGTATGGATTTTCATCGAAGAACAAATTCGTCGTCACGAGCTCTCCGTCCGTAACCGAATTAACGCTTGACGATCGGGAATAATTCGCTTCGATCGTCGACTCTGAACTCTCGTACTCTTTGCCCTTGAGTAAACTCTGCTTAAGAATCTTCAGGATGGTCTCATCGCTACCCTCTTCCGGTATTTCGCCTTTGTCCCGAGCTTTCTTCAGCGAGTCCCCCAGTAATTTTGATATTAAAGCTTCCTTCGTGGCCCCAGGCCGATCGTGCCCAGACGAATCTTTCGTTTCTAGACAAGCGGATCGCGTTATCTTGTCTATCGACGCTTGCATCAAGTCTGCTTTGTATCCGACTACCGAATCTTCTCCGACATGACGGATGGTCGTGTAATGATCATCATCGAACGACTCTACGTTCTCAGCAAATTCGTCGTCGCTCGGAATAACATCATTCTGCTTATTTATTCCCCTCGAAAATGCTGCTGTTTGAACTATTTCCTTCTCTTCTGCCCCCCGCTTTTCCTGTTTCGAGTCCTCCGCGTATAAACCGCTGAATTTAGAATCGTTTGCCAGTACATCCGCATTCCTCTCAACCTCTCTTTGCCGGAAACTCACGCATTGTCGTGACGTTGAGCTCTCGTTCGACCTGACGGACTTTACGACGATATTAGAACGATGGTTCTCGAGAATCACGAGGGTTCGATTTTCTACGGGACTTTGAATCTTTGGTTTCGGGCTTTCGGAGTTCACTGAGATCACCGTTGGGTTACACACACTGTCCTCACCGCCTACGCTGATGGTCACTCTGTTGTCGAGATTGGCCGTCGACTCGAGGACGTTTTGATCGCCGTTGATTAGAATGGATGTCCTTCTCGCACCTTCGGATGAGCCAGGACCAACTTGCAGTCGGTGGACCATGGGAGAGGTCCTTGGATTCACTGTTATCTTGCACACATTGTTCGCCGCATTCACCGAACCGTTCACCTCGATCCCCGTGAAACCTCGTCCTTCTTTCGAGCTCCATCCTGCCGCTTTCGACGACAATACGATAGACAACGGAAGTTCTGTTTGCTCCTTCTCAACAGACACTGCCCGAATAGTCGAACAATCGGTCTGAGATTCGTTGACTTTCGTTTCAGAATATTTTTCTACGTCGGTCGATTCAACGTTGGTGCACAGTACTTCTGCTTTGCTTGATTTGTTGTTCACTGGATTTTCCTGTTTCCAAGGCCATTCCGCGTCGATGAACGAAGCGCTTGGATCACTCATTCTTTTATCCTGGCGATGTTTTTGTCTTAAAGGTGGCGGAGACCAGCTGGTAGGTCTCATTGTTCGGAAAGGTTCGCAATTTGTGGACGGTGTCAACATTTTCAGCTGAGTAACTTCAGAATCCGATATTTCCGACGCGGTGACTGTTTCACTGGTTTCCGAAATGGAAGAGTTGTCTGCTTTAACTTCTTCATTGTCCTTGAACTCCGTCTCCACCCCCTTAGAACTCTCGTGATCTTCTACAGACGTGCTTAATGCTGGATATTTGATTTTTCGAGAAAGACCAAGACGCATCGTATCCGTAAATTGGACGTTTTCGCTCGATGTCTGCGATCTTATAAAAGTTCGGTCACTTTGACTTCGCGATAGGAATGATTTCTTAAAGGTTTCTGAAACACACGGATCCTATTATTGTAAGCCAAGTGGACAAAAAATATCAGTAATACTTTAAGACTATTTTAGAAAAATAATGTAGAGAATATAAATACAGAATATAAAAGCAATTTGAAACTGGGCTCTTCTGCACATAATATTATTGTACCATTGTTTGGAAAAAGGTTTCTGCTACTTCTAGAGGCCAACGTTTTAGGAATGTCGAAAGTTGAGCAAAATGCGTGGCTGCTATCCTTGACGTAGACATTCGAGAGTAGGTCGATGAAAAAAATCGAAAAGCCCTGACCTTATCCACTCTCTTAAAATCGCAATCCCGGTTTTAAGCTTGTATGGGGGAGTATGTAACCCCGCCCACACAGAAACTCGCGCGACTGACAAACGCTCATCCTTGTCGTTCGTGACCACGAGTCAAATGGCCCGAGGATAAAACTCACGGACACCGAGGATCGAGCTACCTTTCTCCCGTCGACATTAGCGGGAGAGTCACGCCTTTCGCGTTGCAACTGGCCCAACGAACTTCATTACTCCCGTTTATCACTACTCACTCTTTCACCTAAATTATTAAACTACGATTTCTAAGGCAAAAAATATGGCATTCTCTAAACTTCAGTGTCAATGTATTTTTGGAAGAATACGTGGCTACAATAAATTTTGCAGACAGAACAGGAACTTAACGTATGTTTGACTCGTTATCCTTGAATAAAAAACTTTTCCTCTTCCAGAGGTAAGAAATATCGTAAACATGATGTACAAGTGGTGACATTTATGAAACGTATCGTCAATTAATCACTTTAATATAATCCCTGTCGCATGGGCGTTCGGTTAATCCCAAAGGTGAATCAAACGTGACTCTAAAGATGTAAATGATTCGTGAATTCGCGACTCTCAAAGAATCAATATGCTCAAGTATAATTGATAAATCTCCTGACGATACTAAGGTGATTAGTTATTACCGTATTTATAATTGTCGATGTGTAATGTAGTGAAAGGCAAGAACCCTGCAATCTTAATCGGCTTTGGAAATTAATCTGTCCACGTCTGAGCTTCTTATGGTAGCAGAAACTTTGGGCAAGAGGCGGTAGACGGATCTTACGAAATTCATCGATGCGTTTAAGTAGTTCAGCGTGGACATGCAAGAGACTTGGGATAAATCTGCTCGGTAAAATCTAGCAGCTGGTTTCGTAATCGAATGCTGTTTGTACGTTCGGCAATGCTACCAAGTGGCGAGAGTCTACGAGAAACCGACCCAGATAACTCGACAAAGGCCACTATTCGGCGCACTCCTCAATTCGAGCGTGAAAGGAAGAGCTAACGGTATTATCAGGACGGCGATCGGCCTCGAGGTGGTTTCTTACCTTCTGTTTTAAGGATCAGATCTTTCTCGTCGACGGCAATCCCAGCGGTGAATTGGATCATTGGTTCTGCCTCGTCCTCCGTCTCTATTTGCCTCCTTTCTTCCGTGTCCTTGACGTCACTCGGTTCTTCGGGCCTGTCGACCTTCGCAGCGCTGCCCGAATCTTGCCTCGAGGTCAGCCTAGACTCAATGGGCTTTCGAGCGTTCTCCCCGGAGTTTCTCTTATCGCCGACACGCTCGTCACTCGGCTTATTCGTCGGAGTTGGCTTCTCGCTCTTCGTTCCCTCGGCTATCGAGGGAACCGTGTCCGCTCTGGTCCCGGGGCCTTTGCTGTTCTCTCTCGTTCGTACCTTATCCACCTTCGGATCCTTGATGTTAGGTATCATGATAAACTTGTGTCGTTCCTGTTGTCTCAGTATTTCTTCTTCTTCCTCTTCTTCTTCTTTCCTCCTCTTCTCCTCCTCCGCTCTTCTGAGCTTCATCGTTTCCTGCTTCAGCGCTTCCTGCTTCTTCGTTTTTACCTCCCTATCGGCTTCGATCTCCCCCACCGTCTCGTCGGAATCTCCCCGACCACGCCAGTCTTTGCTAAACCCGTCCTTCGCGAGCTTCCCTATCTTAGCCCAAGTCGAGGTGATTGAGTTCGAAGGTTTCTCCGGTGCGAATATTACATTGTCGACGTTGAACAGGACGTTCTTTCTCCTGCTCTCGTGCAAAACCTTGCCCCTTTTGAGAATGCTCTTCAAGGTCTGCCTGGTGTCCTTGAGCCTCCTGGGTGGTCGTTTCGGCGAGATTTTGGGTATCGGAATTCTCGAGATCGGGGGAACATCTTCGTCGTCGGAGATGTTTCTCGGCTCGTTGAAAACTCTGATCCTCTGACCCCCGATGGCAGCAAAGGCACTTCTGTTGGGTATCCTCTCGATGGACTTCACCTTCGTAGGATCAAAGAGACTGGAAACGTGCCTAGCTTCGTCCCTTTCGAGAGCATTGTCCGAGAGATCATCGCTCGAATCATCTTCGTCCTTCTGCTTCTTCAGCAGCAGGTAAGGATTAACATCGCACTCAAGGATGCTCTTCCTGGAATCCAAGGCGGAGTTGCTGCTCTCCTCTTTCCACTGGTTCGTCCTGACAACGTTCTTCGACTTTTCCTCGCTGCTATCCGACGGTGGAGGCGTGGAAGGCGTCGTCTGCCAGTCGTTCGAAACCTCACGAGACTTCCTCGAGGCATTATACACTCGACCGATCGATGAACCTGCGCTACGCTGATGATTCCCCGATGCAGAATCATCCAGCCATTCATCCTTGCCAGCCGGTACCCCGGTAAAACTCAGCCGAGAGCCACGGATCGTCTCGTTAGCGTGATTCCCTGCGCCGGTAGTCGAGTCATTGCTGTGCCATTCCGAGGAAGATCGCGCGAAAGGAACGTCGGTAGACGCAACGGATCGATCTTTGCCGGATCTCACAATGCTCTGACTACGACCATCCCTCTGGGGACCCAGACGTAATGGAGAAGTACTTCTGGCACGTGAACGTGGCTCTACCAGCCGGTACCGCCGCATCAAATCGTAAGGATCGTCCGTCGATGGCCGCAGTACCCCTAATTATAATCAGACATCGATTAATAATCCACGCGCCATGAATAAACGATACTACAACACTCACGTTATATAATTCTATCTAAAATAACATTGTTGCGAAATTTTGGAAGTGCAGAATAAAAAGATTATTGCGAAAACTAGACTGAGACATACTTTTTTCTACCTCGTGTATGTCTATGTTATTAATCATTTTGTTACGCACCTGCTAAGCTGGGTCTGGACCTCGAGGACATCGGGGGAAGTCGGCAAGTACCACCAATAGGTACCCCCGCTGTGCGACGACCTCCACATTTGTGGCAGTTGCCCTGTTTTCGGGCTGTACCCGCGAGGAATTCCGGGCAGGAACATACTAGGGGTGGGATACCAACGGTGGGGGGCGGGGTTCCGGTCAAAAGGGCCCGAGGATGTTCCTGAAGGGGCCTCGAGGAACGTACCGTCCCATAAAGCCATGGGTCGGCGTACACCATTTGCCGGGAAAGGGCACTGCCCCCGCTCACCGTGCCCCAACCCTTATCCGATTCGTCGTAGTGGTTCTGGACATGCCGAGACAGACCCAGTCTTACGCTCCACGACTTTTTCCCCTTCCGCAAGGTATCCTGGTTCTAAATACAAGGAATCGAAAAACACAGGTTCATTTGTTAATGTTCATGTCAGTAATGACATTAATGATATAACAATAAATAATGTAATAACAGGGTCTAGTATTACTATTACTGTTGATATTATGGTTGACAACGTTTTTCGCTTGCATGAGGTGTTATGATTTCATGTTAAGAATTCTTATTGACCAATATTGCTGGGAAAAATATCTCACTACACGAGCTACTTTCGTACGCATAGAAACGATGTACGTACTCTACTATAATTCATATTAAATAGAACAGCACAGAGCACGAGCGAGGAATGCGAGTATTTAATGTACGCAATATCACCATGCTTGTAAATATGTACAGATTTATATTTATGCAGTCTACGCTCCATCGGATTTCTTTACGTTTAGTAAAATAATCTGAGCCTTCATCCATGAGAGTCCATCTGAATTTCCTACGAATCGCAGTTAAAGTTCAATGGAGCATGCGCTAAAGAAATAATTTCCAGCAAACCTATTTTTATTTTGATAAAAAGTCGTTGCTTAGACTTTCGTAGAGCCTGTAATTACCTTTCACGCTTCAGCCGTCGTTTCATTAACACAAATATTTCTCAAATATTAACAATAAAAATCTGTTAAGAGGAAAAGCAAAACTCTCATTTCGTGAATGGCCATCTTGCGGCATTATTTTAACGATCTGAACTCCTGGCCCACTTTGACCTAATGATAAAGCTAATTCTCCCAAGGTACCATCTGTTTAATTACGCTCATTTAATTTTAGACTATCTTTTTGAACGGCAGGCAATTACAGGGCGTTCTCATCTCGTACGACGTCTATTAACATAGAATTCTCCGGACCGAAGATGCCAGTTGTTCAATTAAAGCGACTTCATTTAGGAGTAGTGGAATTCAGCTGCACGGAATAACATCTCATGGTGCAACGGCCATCGGAAAGCAATGCTGTACGCGTAGGATACACGCCCGCTCGCTTCCTTGTCAAAGTGATACGTATTTACATACGAGTTTCTAGGCACACCCGGCGCACGACCGATAAACGTACATACGCACGCATGGACGCCTGCACATAAGACGTCGGGGAGCCTCTCACTCGGTCTCGCTCTCTTTACTTTATCCATACAGTTCGTCGGCGTGTTCGACATCGCCTTCTGATTGATAGTTTCAACGTCCACGCCGCGCTCTCCCAGCTTTTTATTTTTATTACAATATTAAAAGCACGTGAACATCACGGATATACCGTCCACTGACTTTAAGATTCTCAAAGGAAGTATGAAATCAATAAACCGCTGCAATAGAATGGCTAGTAAAAGATTAATCAAACGACTGTACGAGTTTCGTGGGTCGATTTGCTTGGTAATTTATCGATTCTTTATTGCCCGGTTTCATTGTAAATGTTAACTCGAATACTAGACGTTAGGAACGATAGTGCATAAATTGTGCCATAGAGCTGGAAATATGAAGGCAAGAACCTCAGTCGATTTTCAAAGATTTTTCCTTGGTGAGTCTCTGCGTTGACGCGTGTCTTCACGGTGCCTTAGTTTCCTGTAAGTTCTGCCGTGTTTACGATGAAAAACTACGTGGTCCGCGTATTTTTGTGCATAGCAGGCGAGCAGCGAGAACGCGTGTGCATCGAAGGTTGGGAAATGGGGCAGTCGGCAATGCCCCGAGGGTGAACTCGAGCCGCGCTTACTTTCTCGTCTCGATACGTTGGGCCTTTCGTAAAAATCTTGTAGCACGCTGGCGAGTTCACGTAAGAGAGTAGCCGGCCGTGTATATACGCTCGGCCTGGCACACTCCGGCTACTCGAAAAGCAGAGTGTTCGAATGGCGGTGACAGTTGCCGCTACCTGTTCCTTGCACCAGATTCCCTCCTGCCAACAGGGTGTAACCCAGCCACCGGCTAAGGAAATCAATGAAACACAATTCCCCTCAGAGCTTTCGTCACGTTAATTCCTACCGTTCACATGTGCCTCGAAATTTTTCTTCAACACGTTACGTATGGGCTTCCAACGAAAGATACAATATCCTTGGGTAATCGTCGTAACGATATGATATAATAAAACTACCACAGCAAATTCATATGCATTTAGTATCGAATCGTATTATAATATTGAGATTATATCAAATGACTAACGCGATGATTCTCGTAGCGTCGCGTGCAAGGTTTCGTATATGATAGATTTCCTATCGTCACAGGTATTTGTTAACAGGAAAATAATGACCAATAGGAACTGGCGAAATGGCTTTTCCAAATTGCCGGCTGATTCTGGCGGGTAATTAACTCGATAATTACGGTATTTGTTACGTGCTACTGTACAGATTTTATCCAAACATCTCAAGCGTTTCGGGAGGGAAGGGTGAATTGCACTTCCTGCGTCGAAAGGAAGATTGCGTCTTCTGGCGGGGAAGGGAAGGCTCCGTAAAACGAAAAGGAGGAAACGCGTACGGAGATCGCGCTGGCCCATCTTCCGAGGTCATCTCGACGCGGGTCTTGGTCACCAGGGGAAAGTGGAAGAGCTTCTTACGTTTTGCTAATTAACGCCGTTATGGTGTGCCAATCAATACGCCATTAATTCTCCTCAGCTCATTTTCTCTCCTTCACTATTTTCCGAAATTTCACTTACTCGGTAGGGAAACCATATTATGAGGAATAACAATCTATCCTATTGAATTTTATTCGTCTGCAAGAATAGTCAGCTTACGGTAAAACTACTAACTATCATAAGGAATTTATTTTAATGGAATTTGGGAATAGTATGGTTTATGTTCAACAAGTTACTTATGTCACAAGTGCATACGAATGTTCCTTCTTAAAGTGAAGCAACTTAGTAAAAACCCCGCGTTATCTAGGCACCAGTTACAAAATAGTTTACTAAATCAGGTTTAAGTATTTTGTCGACAGCTTATCAAATCAGGTTTTTCTTGCGTCGAAAAGCAAGTGTGCGTCAAGGAAATCAAAGT
This sequence comes from Hedychridium roseum, assembly GCA_963989215.1. Lineage (NCBI taxonomy): Eukaryota > Metazoa > Arthropoda > Insecta > Hymenoptera > Chrysididae > Hedychridium > Hedychridium roseum. The sequence goes on from OZ022314.1 coordinate 5,995,665, forward strand.
TTTTCGAAATTCCCCGCACATTCGCCCTACTAGGCTTGTTCCTAGATCGTTCACGCCAAATTATATAAGTTGTTTCGTAATGTACAGAACGGCAACGTTGCCAGCGTACCCCCTCGAAGAGAGCCTTAGCAAGACTTTGGTATTTACGGAATAACAAATGAAAAGAAAATAAAATCAATTTAAACTTTACGCGTGTATATTCTTACTTTTGATTACACACATCACAAAGCTAAAAACATGATTGGTTATTGAAATATTTGTATTATTAAATTGTACGTCAACTTATAACCGGTAGCAAACGTAGATTTAATATTTGTTAACGGTACGAATTGATTTAAATGGGGTGGAATATTTAAATCACTCTGCTATTGATATTATATGAACCGCACGTACGTATGCTACATCTGTTTCTTGATGAGTCACTGAACGTGCCTTCTGCAAGGACTGCTAATAACTGCCTGTCCCGTTTTGGAATCAAGATCGCACAGGACGTATTTATTTAGCATGTTCCAGTGGTTTTCAAATCAAGTTCCACAGAAAAATTCACGAAGCTGTAGAATATATGATCAAGAATTATTTTAAAACACAAGAGAATTTAAATTTTTTAATTATAATACTTTTGTAGTTTATGGAAAAGAATTTATAAAAATTGTGACGAAACAACTTGAACGGTTGTAATAACGGAAATAATCTTGTACGAACGTTTCATTGTAATGCGATTGTTTTATAATTTGATTAATTAAGATAAGACCGTTGCACTGGCAGAAGTAACGGGAAAATACATGGCTCGTTTCTGCCATTGAACTAGCAATAAAAGATAATCGAAACGCGTTAACAGAGAGAGAGAGAGAGAGAGAGAGAGAGAGAGAGAGTTACGTTAACACTTTAGACCCTCACATACTTTTTCCTAACAATTATCATTCTCGCAATGGGGCCAACTGGCCACTTATATATTTATGAAAGATTTTGCAATTGTATTAGAGGTCAGCTACGTATAAACAGTATTGCTCAAATAGTATTTGCGACAACAAACTTCGGTATTTTATATAATAATACGTGGAATCGTACTAAAACTCTTTTAATCTGTAATAAATACTTCACATCTGTTGTTGGGCGTGCGTCAGTTAGAACTTTTTAAAATGTCCGTGTCATCTTCTCCTTCTGACGTCAATCTTGGTTCGTTACTATGCGTCTGCCTGCAATATTTTGCAGCGGATTGGAAATATGCAAAAAAAATGATAAGGAAAGCTCATCGACCGTTAGAACCCGGGGATTTTAAGACGGATAACCGGATCGTCGAGAGACGATTCGAAGGCGAATCCAGCCCGGGGGAAAAGGGACTGTCGGGTCATCTATCCGGTGGACATGTGGGCCAAATACGTGAAAACCGGTTATCTGCTACCCGCTTATATGTACAATACACGTCTCCGTCCCCACCAATCGTAAAGTTTAAAGGGACATACGAAAAACCAGAAAGTCGGGGATAAATTTACTGGATATTTATAGACAGCCATCTCTGTCTCGCACATCGCGCCTAAAAGAAATTTTACGCGCGTTACGACTGTTAATAATTCACGCGGAATGATACTGCTATTCCCATGTACGAGGAAAAAACGACGTTTCATGCGGAATAGGTGAGATACGTGGTGAGAAAATGATGTGGTATCTAGAATTTGGCAGGTTCAATAACTGTAAGTGGAACGCGAGGCTTTTTAAGAGCGCGTCCGGATTTCACGTACATACTCGGGCGGCGTTACGTAAACTACGTGCGGACAGACATTTATCGGAAAGAAAATCGCCAAGGCATATACAAGAAACCGACAAGACACACTCTCTGTCACGGTCCATAGTCGCGTCCGTTCTTCGAAAGCGAAATATCGTAAAAACAGGACCGACTGTTCTCCACTTTGCAAGAGAGTTCTTTTTATCACGTGCATTATACAACGCATACAATGTACATTCTACGAACTTTTGTAATTTTCGCCAACGCGACCCAAATAAATCCTAAGAATATGTTTGCCTATACTCGGACTGAAGAATACCGTTAAACTCTCAAAGCATACTTCGCGAAAAAATATACCTCACTTTATTCCTCACATTACTAAGAAATTGATGCTGTGAAAGTTCTGCCAGGATCCATTTACAATGAAATTGTCCTAACTAATAAAGTGATTCTGCAGAAATCGACAGAAATGACGATTTCTGCTATCTATTTTATGGGAGGATTCGGTACTGACCTTTCCAGAAGCCGAATAAGTGGTGTTTGGTGCGAGGCCCTGCTGTTGTAACGGGTACACCTTTGGAGCAAGCATAGCTGGTGGAGCGCCGAGGCTACCCGGGGCGACAGCCATGCTGGTCATGGTCATGTCCGGTGCAGCCGACGACACTCGCGGAAACAATTTTCTCCGGAGCACATAGACGCGCCCTGCTACTTACACGAGCTGCCCACTTTATCATCCTCGCGCTATCATGCGTGTCTGCAATCAGAAAGCAATGCACTCTGTTACACCCACGAATCGTGCCGGCAGCGATTCTTCAAATGGAAACATCACACCTTGCAAAGAAATATTTCTATTTTGCATGGGGAAAAGAGCCCTTAGGAAAGTCCGCGCAGTAATTACGTAGCAACTCAGTATTAAATCTGTGACGTTGTGGATGTTAATAAAAGAGTTTAATTTCTTGGAATTGTCATTGTAATTTTAAATATGCGACGACTGTGCGACTCGATTTAATGTCACGCCTGTTGCGTACATTAAGATTTATAAAAGATATTACGCAACGAGGCAAGTTCGTGTAAGCTGAAAATCTTCTTGGTGTAGCAATTTCATTTTTAGTGCTGATCTTAGGGGATAAGGAGGAGTAAAAGAACTTTTTTCATGTGTAACACGATCCGTTTTTCGAGTTTTGCATAAGATAAATATTCGTTGCGCCGAGTGGCCGAATCTTGTTGCGAAAGCGGACAATAGGAATTGTATAACCGTACGATGCTGTAAACTGTTGACTATTACGTAAGTCAGGTCGGCGTGGATGAGGAGAGATTGGTGATCCTTTCTGGCGTGATATGCAAAGTAAAACAGATCGGCGGTTTTAGAAACCGTGTCGGGGATTCCAGGACAAAAGTGTCCACGCTTCACGACGTCTGTGTGCACAGAGAACGCGGGGGCGGCAACTCTGGGGGAGGGGAGACGTATATCAATTCCGCGTGAGCAGCGAGAGTAAGTGGAAAATGACGGCCCCTGCGAACCATCGAATCATCGACGAGGAGTCCCTGTGTCCATTAGACGTGCGTGGATGATCTCGATAGGTGGTTTGGCTGACCCGATAACGGTTCTCGGGAGAAACGGTTATCGACAGAAAAAGAAAGATCGCCGGAGTTTCAGGAAACGTGAAGAGCAACGAGGAAAGACTCTACCAACAGAGAACGGGTCGCGCCTCAGTAGCCGTCGCAGCTTTAAAGTTTTCACCGATACACCTCGGCTTTTGTGTATTTAAGGAGTAAGAAATCCACAGCTAAAACTTCAAAGTTGGTTACTGGCTAACTGCGTCGATTATCGCGTAATTACTAAGGGATGATTTTTATGTCTCATGTCAGGTACCGCTCAATACGAATAATAGAGCTAAGAACCGTAACTAAATAAAAAGTGATTATATACCCATGTACAAAGGAAGTCCTGGTGTTATCTATATGGGAATGGAGAAAGCAAATAACAAGTGTTTTCAAATATGAGAGATACATTATGAGAAAAGTTGGTCGAAGGAGAGCTAAAAGAGGTGTAAGGGAAAGGTGAGGTCAAGGCAGAGGAGGGGAGAGAAAACAAACGATAATTACTCGTTGACGTTGTCGAAAGCTGGTAACGGGTCCTCATTCAGGATCCACCTTCTCTCCACTCCACTTCCCCACCGCTGGAGACATAATGAAAGAGAAGCGCGAGTATGTAAGGCCCTCAACCGTGCAATCGTAACGTTCGGTTTAACGACAACGCGCGTGAATATGAATATGAAGAGGTGAAGCGAACGCGGACGGAATGTTTCTGGCAAACCAGTAGCGGAATGATAATTGTCAGGGGGAGATTGCAAACACTGTTAATTGCCTGCTTAAATGAAGGAAATAGTACAGATGGAATGGGTATAATGAAACTGACCAGTAATAGTATTACCTGTTCTCATAAACATTTCGTTGAACGTAAGGTCTTTAAAATTGGGTAGTGTAGTAATCACACTATTAACAAATATTTGGTATTACCTGTTAAATGTCAGAATCCATAAAGTTTGTAAATATGTTTTTGTAAAAGTAGATAAACTACCACTTGGTACTAGGAAAGAATTTACCAAATACCTTGTAAGGTAAAGGCACCAGTAGTTGACCAGTTAAGACAAATTTTTATCGTAAATGGTTGTAAATAAATGGTTTTAATTGAAAGTGGTCAACTTCTGGCACATGGTCAATGACTGGTGCCTTTACCTTAAATAGTGTACTGTTAGTTTCAAGTATATTTTTTCTCATTAAGTAAAAATAAATCCGGCACTTATGAGCAGATGTGTACGGCAGTGACACAATTTTGTACTTCTTCAGCTTTTACTGACCAAGACGGACGTAAAACTCCAAGATAAGAGAAGCCCACATGAATCCAATTGACACTCAAATTTTTCAGAAAATTCCGCACAGTTCTCTTCGAAATTTTCCTTACGTAACTGCCCGTTTCTACGATAAACAGGTCTCGAAGAAATCCAGAACAGCGAGAACCAGGTTGAAATCACTTGATTTTAGCCATTTTAACTCGATTCCAATGTAACGTATTGTTTAGCGTACGCATAACGTTTTGCCCCGGTGCAATTACGTTGTTCCTTCGCTTTTACCGGATAGTTGGAGAGAGGAAAAGAGAGCTTGTGGCAGGAAACGAGGAGTTCGGACGAGTTCCCTCGCACGTGAAACCGTCACGAGCCGTTCTCGCATACCAAGAAGCCACCTGAAAGTCAGCCGTTGCGTACACACAGCTGCCGATGTCTTTCCGACTTTGTCATTCTTCTACGCTGTCTTCTCGCCATCTTTCTCCCTCAGAACAGTTGCATTTCCTTCCGCCTACAATATAGGTAGACGGCTTTCCTTGCCTCATGAAAGTGGTCTCTCCCTCTCAACGTTGCATTATTTATACGTGCTAAAAAAAAGTGATGCCAAACGAACTAAGGTCGAAGAAAACCCCTCTTACTTTACCCGAGTGTCCATTCGTTCGCGATCTTCGAGATTACTCACCAAATGTTCTGTCAGAGGTATTGAAAATAGGTTTCAAGTAAGATACCGTGGTAAATGAGTCGACGATCGTCGTCGGGCAAATGATTTTATAATGTCATGTTGTTCTTTTTACGACGTTTCGAGGCACTTGTTGGGTCTAATGTCTCGTTAGTGACGTCAGAGCTCGTAGGACACGTGCCTTGCACGCGTGCAGTCAAGACACCTCGGGTCACATCGTGACACCAAACACAGTCCTGTTTGTTCCGTGTAATTACAGTGAATCTCACTAAATACCTGCGTGTCCTTTTGACCGTAATATTATTTACATTGGCCATGTTTTCCCATTACAATAGCTTTTGCCGTTGAATAAAGTAAAAAAGAATTTCAGTGTTCGATCTTTTTAATCGTAAATTTGCGAGTACTAAACCTGACCGTGAATTCCATCCACGTTTTACTTTAATTCAGTGTGTATACGCGTTTCATTCATTCATTTTTTCAACCATTGTAGAAGTATTTTTAACCTGCTGTTACACGCGATTTAATCTCCGGAATGGCATGCCAGCCCGGACAACGTACACATAGAGTTCCTTCAGGTTTATCATTTTTTGAAGCGTAAAATGCAGATCAAGAACGTCGATATGCGATCGTGAAATGGTACATGCAACGTGCACGATAAGGTCTAATGACAGGCAAATAGATTGAACTTACTATTAGAGATATGATCTTACTTGTGTCACGATATGCAAACCCGAGTCTTTCGTTTTCAATGTTTTGTACGTTTTATAAGTCTCGTAATATAATTCTGCAGCACTGGCACCTTACAGTTTCCTGCGTGCACATGCGGAATGATTGTTATTCGCAAATGCTAGTGGAAAGCTACTGTGCTAATTGGTTTAAGACAAAAACTGCTCTTTTTCTACGCCTCGAGGTTTTTAACGAACCGTTTCGTCAGCCACTTGACACGAAGACTTTTTATTTTACATCATACGTGTAAATTGATTAGCAACCGACCGTGGGTTGTTAAGAGTAATTCACATCGCACGTAAAGTATCGGTGAACTTCAACGATAGCGGTTTTATTGTCGGGCAAACAGAGATGTAAGTCCTGTCTAGTTAGCCTACTTGTTTATCAAGTAAGTCTTAAGTCTGTCACAGCCATTAATAACTACTTCCAGAACATACTGTAGATATTATCGATCGATCAAATAGACTTTGGTAATTCGTCGAGTTGCAAAAGCCTATGACAAACGTTCTTTGGAGCCTGGCTAATTTTCAAGTGGGGCTATTATGTATCGACGTATCGAAAGCCGAGTTTCGAAGGACTCGAGCGAGATTAGAGATTGCATCCTTACGAAAGTTTGAGGCATCGATACGAGCCGCTGAGCAGCAGCCGGAGAATGACCAGATAAAGCGTTGCTGAGTTTATATCTCCCGGAGGAATCTGCGATGAGACTCCGGCGATTCACGCATTGATAAACGTTCTTCCGACGTGGCCGAGGGATAAAAATATTAGTATCCTGCAGTTTCGCAGGTTCTTGCACAAATCAAAGAACTCGTGAGCACGTACCCTATCGCAGTTTTCTAATTACACTTAGGACTATTATATTTCCAATTTAGAATTTTCTTGTGGTTACATTGCGTGCATAAGCGGGTACTTACGTTACGACACGCAGGAAACAATTTTTTGTTAATACAACATTACAAAAGAAATTTCTAATGAGTAACGAAGTTATCCGAGCTAAAATATTCTTCTTCCTTTTGTATTTCAGGCAAGAAACACTGGTCTGAAAGTTCTGCACTATCAATTCGTCCGCACACATTTCATTCTTTACTGTCCTGTCCCGTCACGTAGAAAACTCTTTTTCCCAGATGCAAACTTTCATTCATTAAGAAACATATCACAACTGCCGTATGTGTTTTAATAATTAATTAGCATAGTTCACAATAGCGTAATTAAATAAATGAACATTGTACATAAGACGTTTCTGTAGATCTTTTCAAAGGAAAATTCAGAGAATAATTTTTCCTCGGTAAAGGTGAATAATTAATAAGTTTTAGTCATTCAAACGTACCAGGTTGAGATCGACCAACCCAGAATCTACGGGTGAAAAGGTGCAGTTGGTTTGCCCGTTACCATTGGAATTTCCCCGAAGTGCTAACGCGGTCTGCGTGTCGGCCTGGGGCCTGCCCAACGCATTTCAATATAGACCCATATTCCTATTCATGTAGTCCGGCTGCCAAGAAAATAAGTACTTATTTCAAAAACCACGAAAAATAAGCACATTGTTCTAAACTTATAATTACAGGGACCAATATTGGTCCCCCAGTATTATTTACAATATTCTGTCGGCGAGAAACAAAAACACTGCACGAGTTTTAAGATGTTATATCGTCATTGTTTGCCATCGCTTTTGTTGTGAATGAATTCCGAAGAAGTAGAGAAAAACAGTTAGCCTACATGCTTGTCGTTGCGCACCATTGATGAACGATACTGTTATTTCCGTATGATTAAGTACTGTTACAGAAATAAAATACTGATCTATTGGGAAATACTTCTGAGAAGTGGTAAAGGGCGTTAACTGTATCAAGTTTTCACGAAACCTTTTTCGTCTGAGCACCAGAAGTGTCCTACTTCCGGGAGTTGGCCGAGGAAGCAATTAACTCTTTACATTGATTAACTTTCAGGCAAAAATGTAGGCCTCGGAGGTCTAACAGAGAAATCATTTGTGTCGCAAGCAAGACTGTACGGAGTAAGTGGCTTTAGTGGGGTGTACAATGGGAAACAGATACATAATGCGTCCAGCGTGGAAGCCTTGAAGAAACGGTCTTTTTGAAAAGAAACATTTTTCGTCTGTGCTTGTCGCGGCCGCCTTATAAGTCGGTTTTCGTGAGTAGGTTACCCAACCACGTGTGCGGTGGCATTTGACCGTTTGCTCTCCTATTGACACACTTTAACCGGACGGGTATCGCGATACGCGTCAGAGGTACTCAACTTCTCAGCTACTCCAAATCTATCGTCGCTGTCACCTGAGCCAACGGCAAACTCCGTTTAACATTGGAGCACTTGAATTATCTTGTCAGTACCTGTGCTCCACTTGATACCTATTTGTACATACCAGAAGAACCCTAAAACTTTCCTCATTTCTAAATGGCTATCGCTGTTGGTGAAAACGGAGTTGTATGATTAGGAAGATGTCGGTGGATCGACGATGATCCAGCCAATAAGACACTGAACGAAATTAATATTCGACTGCGACGTGGGCACGTTGAGATGAGTGAACGAGAAGAAAGAACCGTTGGGTGGACAAAGACGCGGTGCTAGAGCTGCTGATGGACTGGGTTAGAGTGGAGACGCGGAAAGCAACGGTCTTGGCGATTCGGCGGCTCGTTCTTAGGGACAAATGGGCACAAGAAGAGTCACACACGGTACCAGACGGTATGGACGTGCCGGAGATGGAAGCGACAGGGTTTATCATGTCGCTCACGCGTCGGTGTACACGTTCCTGCCCCGGCTTGTTTGAATGCCATCGAACAAGTGACCTTAACAGGACGCACGCCTATTATTACGCAGCCCAAGAAACGCTATACATTCTATATGCATGTACATTCCCCGGCCATCGACGAGCAGAGATGCCTCGAAATACGAAAAGGTTATTGGGTTATGAATTTCCTTGCACAATCCTACCCGCCCTCGTTCTTCCTCGTAAGATTGTATCGTCCACTTTTCCACCCTTATACAGGAATTCCCCCCACTCTAGGAAACGATCCCCTTTCAAAAATGGAATCGAAGGAATGTGATTTCATCTGTCGAGATATCGACAGACTTTATCTGAAATTTGTGTAACTTTCCAATCCATTCACTCCTTGTGGTTTCATTGGCCCGAAATAAATCATAAGCAACGGCTTGCCTACATTTACCAGTTACGAGCGCATAGTTGACTTTATGTTTGACTAAGAAGGGCCGCCCGGGGATAAAGTTTTATTGCAGAAAATATGAAGGCAGACAATGAATCGGCCTGGAAGATGATAATACATATTCGAGGTGAGTGCAACGCACTGAGTGTGCTCGTCATCTCCCCCGATCCGCAACACGTCACGGGAGATAAATTCACCACAAACCGTAACAATTTTTGAGCGATTGTACACGCAGAAATGCCGATTTACGACCGGACCGGCCGATGCTGAGAATACGATAGGGCGATTTACATGTTTTCCTCCATTTATTTCGGACTCACGCACGGAATTCTTTTATTATTCGTTGTTTCTCATCCTCGACGGTTCGACTTGCTTCGTGGAATATTGCCCACTGCTTTTTGTCCGACAACCGTGCCTCCCCTTTCGACATTTCTCAACGTGTCTTCCCCTTTTCAATTTATCCGTTTACCGGCGGGCTCACTTACTCCCGGACGGTGAACCGCAGTCATCTCACGGCAAAGAAGTTCCACATGAACGGTATTGAAAGGAGGAAGCGAGGAGACGTGTTCGTTCGCGAGACAGTCGATATACTCGTCAAACATGAGTCGCCTCTACCATCGTACACGGTCTCTTTCCGCGTGTATTCGAAACCAATCCAGCTACACATACCGGACCTGTTATTCCCCTAATTTTTATCATTCACCTACTAAAGTCACGTAGAATTATTGCCATAAGAATTTACGAATTATTCTGTACGCAATATCAAAGAATCTTTTGAGGACGATTTATACAAACATTAAGTAAAAAATGTACCTGTACCTTTCTCCCTTTTTTGTGCTACGTTTACGTGGAACAAGGCATTTACAACGTTTTGTAAAAAGAGCATTCTTTACCGGTGTTATGTAGTACACATAGTAGAAACGAAAAAAGTAGTTATTAGCCTTTCGTGGAAACCTCGTGAAACAGGCGGCTGATAATAGATAGTTAAGTTTGGAGAAGGTGGAACCAGGAAACTGGTTGTTGTTTGATTATGTAATAAATTGTTCGAGCCATTCCCTTCTTCGGCAAGAAAGGTGCGAACGCTACGGCAACAGTTGTAAATAACTTGTAGTGATTGAGTGTGTATATACACATGCCGGAGTACATTACTTTGCTAACAATAACTTCTACTCTGACTTAGTACGTTATATTCTGAAGTAGTGTTACGTAAGATGAAAGCCCATCCATCTTCAAGTATTCCATACGTGTTAGAACTTTAAAAAGGACTTTAGAATTCCAGTGTTATCCATTTTAAGAATAACTTGGTCTGGGCTTGGCGTTTCTTGATTTTACTGAAAACAGCCAACGTTGTACGAAGCGTGGGGCGTATCGGCCGAGCAACCATCTTGGACAGGATGGTCACTTGAACCAGGATGCAGAATTATCCGCATATAGACGTTACACAATTCGTCGTGCGAGTACGTAATTGTACGAGAGATGCGCACCGTTGCAAAACACATGAGAAACGTGACACGACCCTGAAGACGACAGAGAGACACGGACGACAGAGAGACTGCCGGCGAGCTGAGAAAAAAATGGTGCGGTTGTCGCGTTACAACGCGAACGGACCTGGGATTGTAATATTCCCCTCGGCCACAAAGTTTTGCGTTTCGTCATCGGATCCACAGTTGGCCATTTTTCCGGCATCTTCCGCGTCGCCGTAGCATCTTTTCCTGCGGTCGCTGATAAAGCCGAGCCAAGGGTAGGTACCAGTGACGCAATTATAGCCATAGTACGCAGTTGCTCGGATCAAATTACAGAGCGCAGAGTGTCCCTATTATCCCGCAAACGTGAATATCTTTTGCCAATTGCCCACAATCATGGTCGACTCGTCACGTTTTTCTCCGGTCGATTCTTCAAAATACAGGAATCTTGAATAAATCATTGCAGCGTGCCAATCTTCGGATCGTAACCACCTGGTGTTGTTTACTCGTGTGAGAAGGAAGATTCGTGATAAGCAGTTGGAAAGCAAATTTGAAAGTGTAGTGCGCTAACAGTTTACCGCTGGCCATTAAACAGAAACTAAAGGCCACGTATTTTAACATACTATCTTTGTATCCACCGTCCACGTGAACTCGTAAGAACGAGAAATTTATTCGACCCACGAACGTCGGGCACGAAGGTCATTTCAAAAGAGAATACTCGCGGTATTTACAAAACTGGATTTTCTGGACTCTTTACGCTTGCGGTTATACAAGAGCTGGTCACGCTAAGATCTTGCGAAACGTTTATCAGAAGTTTCATATTTATTAACCCTAAGCTTATAGCCTACGTAGCATTCGCGCTAACTTTCAGTTACAATGGAAAAAACATATCTAGCGTTCCAAAATGGATTTAAATAAACGTCTAACTGGAAAAATTGAAGATTCAAGATCATGTACTTTTCTCACCATGTTGGAATTTCATGAAAAACAATTGCAATGTTATTAGTTCTGTTCAGAAACGAGAAAACAATGGAAACAATCATAATTGGCCGACGTAAATGGCATTCATTTCGAATTCCTTATAGCAGAAAATAGTTCGGATATGAACAGCATAATGAACAAAGTCTCACAACATCTTCTGTGAAAAGAAGGTTGCTGTTAACGGCATTAAATAGCGACGACGCATCATCCGTGATGGAATAGCAGATGGTCGCTTTCCTCTGTCTTGCGGAACGTTATGTAAGATGAGCGCAGTGAAAATTATTCAAGGATCTAGGGTCGCAGTACGTCGTTTTCCGTCCGTACAACGAAACACAAGCAAGCGTTACTGTCAAACTCATGAACATAAAGAATATTTACTGTGACAAAGCAAGTTCATTTTTGTCGCGGTGACAGGAACGAAGATAAGAGTAGAAAACGTCGTTCACATGCACGCGTAATATGATACGCAGGTAATATAACACACGGACTTGAGGGTCAAGTTTGATGACAATTACTTGTGAGAATAGAAGATGTTCTAGAAATGTGAAGAAGTCCTCAAGGAGCCAACCGAGAATATTCTGAATATACGTAAGAGAATATTGAATTCCTCATCTGCCCTGGATTCAAGTTTCTGGCAAATTGATTGCACCGATTATTTGTCGTGAAATTATTACTTTCACTGTACAATCGTTAAGGATTCTTTCGCAATTATCGCATCACTAAATTCATCACGCAGGTCTTTAGTCAGCGATAGGTGCAGTTCCCTTCTTTGGAAGTATCGACTCAATTCCGTTTCAGTCAGTTACACCGGCTAATACTCTTTCATTAAGTGTATATTTATTTTCTGAACGTTCGCTGCCAGTAATTTATTCTCTACTATCTAGGCCGTAGTCCAGATTTTAAAGTCCTTTTAACGAATTGTACTAAATTCAAGTGTATACGTAAGATGTTAAATTAAAGAGGAACCTTGAAGTTCGATCGTACCTTACCTTAAGTATAACAACTGTTGTAGTAAATTTCTCTTTCTAAAGATCGATAAGAACGTCATGAATTTTTATAAATGGAGAATTATACGTGTGTTTTATCTAAATCTTGATTATTATATTTATTTTTTCCTTTACGAAGCACCTTTCTCAATACGGAAATCAATATTATCCCGGAACAAGCTATTCAAAATAATTTTCTCTTACTGTTAAATAATTATGCGTTGATAAGATTTATCATATTCATGTTCATCGTAGTTGGAAACAGTTTTGTTGTGTCACTGTCAATGAGTTCGCATAATTTCGGCATATACATATTTAGAGCATATAATTTTGTTGGGTTCGTCATCTGTGATTCATATTGAGTCCATGTAATGACCCAAAGCGAAGCAATCATTGAAATTTCTGAGCCACAATTTGCTCGTCGTTGTAGGCCAGTTTGTTATCTGTGTACGCAACTCATGTTACACAAACAACGAAGGGGTCAAAAGGTCTGGAATTGTTATGACATTTTCTTAAAAGACTGCAAATCACGGACTTTCACATGTTCCTCAATGTAGAGTACTTGGAACATTATTTCTCGAACGATTATATATTCAAATCGTGTACTGCGCGTACTCGGCTCGTTGGAAAATCTCACTGGAGCATCCTCCCTACTTTCAGTAAATCTTGACGAACGGCTAAGAAAGCGGTACATCATACTGCGATCCCAATCAACTGTTGTTCTACAGCTTACAGCAATGCAGAGTAATCGATTGAAAACACGCCAGACTGCAATAAATCTTTCAGAATTTTTTACGTAAGATAACTAACAAACATGAATTTTTTCTTAGTATTTTTTGGCTTCTTTAGTATTTTCGAGACGATAAAAACTTTTTTGAAGGAAATTGTCTTTCAAGGTGAGTGCACAGTTCGTATTTATACATTATTAATTTATAGTTCGCGGAATTTAAACACCGAACGATGTAAATCTACAAGATTAGAGCGTAAGAACGGTTCGCGAGATTGTGCGGATAAGCGATAACGTTATGCGTGAAGTAATCTCCCGGAGACATCCGGAAGAACTTGCAGTGGTCCTTTTAGCGGAGTTAATAAAGAACAAATATCGGAACGAGTTATTTGAAGACCTCAATTAAGAACCGGGCCGCGTGCCGGGGGGTGAAAAACGAAGAAAAGAAGATAAAAATAAAAATCACTGACGCGGCACGTAGCTCCGGTTTCATTTCCAGTCTTCGTGCGATCGAGGAACAATAGTAAGAGGGCATGCAATTACCTCCGTTATCATCTGCTAATCCATCCGGCAAAGGGTATCCAAATATGCACACCTAAGATGGCACACTATAATCCGCGTGATAGAAAAAGTTGGGATAAAAAACTGGTTGCACTGGGCCGATCGGTAGGATCAGTAATTGGCCGCGACGGGGGTTAACGGCAACGGAAGCCCTGACGTTCGTTCACCGACCTTTTCGCACTTGGCCAACGAGCACACTCTGTGTATCTATACTGTTCACTTGGTCCCACAGCTGTTCGCCGCACTTTTCTTCCCTTTCATCGGAATTTTCGGGCGGAAGCCGAGTAGGCGCGTCCGTCGCAGTCAACAGTCCTATTTCTTCTCGTCTCTTCCGGCTGGCTTCCACGGTTCCCAGCATCCGTCGTGAAGAATGCCCCCGGGGACAGTGGGCCACTAATGGTCCGGTAGGTCGAAAGTTAGGCGGGCCAAGGCGCGGGGACCTTGAGCCCGGTGATTTTCGAAAGTGGAGAACGGATTCACCGAATTGCACGGAGAAGAAATAGTACCGAGTTGGCCGAGAGTCGCCGACCGAGTGAGAGGCTAGCGGCACCGCCGAGCCAGCCACCATCTGACGTCAGAGGGCTCACTGGCTCCTCTCTTTTTGCCATTCCATGGCAGAGCGCCGCGAGAAAGGTGCCTGTATATTTACCGTGCCTTTATATCCTACCACTGTCTTTCTTTCTCCTCCCGACTCGCCGCCGCCGACGACCATATCTTCCAAGTATCGGCATAATTCCCTTGTCTCTCCTCTTCTTTCTTTTCCCGGTTCCTCGCTGCCCGTAGATAAGAAAATGTACACTTCAACGATCCTTACTCTTCTCGATATATTACAATCGGTCCACTGTGAAAACTTTTTCGGGCGAGGAAAAGATATTTTCCTACCAATTTATTTATTTTGCGGTTTCACCGATGACTTCCTAGTGGGTCGGATACTGCTCTCGGCGAACATTGACATCAAATGTATTATATACGAACCATGATGCAATCTAAATTGCGGCCACATTGCTGTCTCTTTCGTCAATTTAGATATGCCAGAAAGTTGCGAAGGAGCCTGCCGAAAAACAGCCCGAATTAAGGAAATCAATGGTGCAATTATTTCTTCAATGATAGTTCTAAAAGGAATCAAATTAATCGTAAAAGTCAACACTCCTGTTTACTGTCGGTATACCCGGAACACTTTTTTAGCCACTATCGAAATACAGCATTGAACGTTGCAATAGGAAGAAATGACCTTTGGAGCGATCTTGCCGACATGTAAGCCCCAGACGCCGTCGAGTCCCAATTTGTCGTTTTTCTGATATTTGCATAATCAAAGGCAACGGCGATGATCATACGGCAGTGGCGTTATGCGTTCCACAGAGTTCAAACACGGCACAAAGCGAGGAACGAGTACTTTCACGCGCGGCACGCCGGCTTCGTAAATATCATGGCCATATTTTCTACATCGGCTCGTTCCCCCGAGGACTGCCTGGCGATGATCGATCATTAAAACGTGTAAGTACACATCCGTCTTGCTCCTCGCCTGTTGGCTGCATTGACTATCAAGTTATACGTTATTCATCGACGCTCATTGCATCCGCGCGCCTGCTTATTCGGAGACTTCAATGCCCGGCCAGTCGTAACCGCACGGTCATTTACATCATTACACGCCGGTCTCCCGCTTTAATTCGGTCTTCTCATGAGGCCCGCGACCCTTCCTCCCGTAATTTTCTTCCTCCATATTTCTACCCCCTGTGCGATACCCGTCCGTACGTGTCAACTATCTGTTCTTTCTCCCCTTCTATGTTTCGTACATGCAATGGTTTTATGACAGGGTCTTTTCGAATCGTGAAATCAATAAGAAATGATTCAATAAACGACGGTTCAGTGTATATCTTACAAATATCTGATATCTTCAGACCTGGGATAAAGTTTCCTGACACAAATATTATTTATACGTAGAAAAATTAATTCGATGGCACATAATAAACAAATCAAAATCGGTAAACGTTGAAACAATAGCGCATTGAAATGATATGGTACGTGTGTGTTCGTTGGGCGTTGGAAATGGCGAAGGAAAGGTTGGGAATAATGAATCGAAAAGAGTCGTCGAGTGGCATGACCGTAAGCCCGTGATCTTGAAGGCACTCGAAGAGCGGTGTATTATCAACCTGTGGGAATTCTTCACACGTAGAAGAATACCGGCGAAGAGACGACTAGGAGAAAAAAGGGAGAAGGTGCTCGGGCCTGCGACATAATTAATGATTTCACCGCGGTAATTAGCGTTTTCACTGATCTTGACTCGCGACTAGGAACTACTCGGCTACTGCCTTCGGTTCTCCACTTTGCATAACGGAGCGTCGACGTACGAGAGATTGTGTTCCCTCTTCTGTTTCCTTAACCCAGGTAGATGTCCTCGACAATGCTTTTTCTACACGCCATGCATTATACAGGCTACTTCGAAACAGTGCATTAACTGTGAATCAATGAATGAATATCGTACGCACCTACATATTATGTGTACTCATACACAGTTCAGGGGAAAAAACATTGTTATACACAGGAGAAGGCCTTGTATTAATTTCCGGGACTTGCACGATCGAAATATAGATCGTGCGATTAGACAAAATTTTTAGGGTATCGCACAAGTCCCATTTATTTAAAAATGACGAACTGTTGAATGTAATGTAAAAAATGAGGGATCACTTGAGCGCCTGTTTTGCATTATGTATTAGACTTGTTGCTAGAGACTTCGGTGGATAAAAAAAGGAATGTCGCACGCTTGGACTTTCCCTCATTGAGAAATCAAACCGCAAAATACAGTTTCCGTGCGCAAGCAAGCTTTGTGATTGTAAATCAACAGTAAGTTAATGAACAGAATTCTGCATTGTACGAGTGAAGACACAAAAATATTAAATACATACAACTTTAAATATAAATGACATATTTTACGTACAAAATAGTGTTCCATATTTTTTATAATCTCCTTTAACGCAGTTGAATAATTCTAGATTAATAAAAAACTTTGCTTCAGGAATAGCTTAAAAATAAAAATGGACTGATTCATCCTAGTCAATGCTAAACTAAAGATAGAAGGGATTGTACTATATATTTACTTGTTGTAAGACATAAACGAGTAGCACGTGTAACGGAATAAAGTCGTGGGCACTTTGGTAGGTACCACCCACGGATAAGATCACTAACATTTCATATATGGCCGTTATCCGTAAGCGACCACGCTCTCAAGGCGCGTGCAAAATGACTCACAAGTTTAAATCTTGATCGACGCTTCACCAAAATTCCATAATGTATCCGATTTATTTAAATAAGTGTCCGTATATCTCTTCATCATTGTCAGCTTTCATATGTGAACTGAAGAATTAATGCTGTCAAATTTATAGAAGCGTTAAGCATTGCATTACTTTTCATGCAATTTCTCATTCCTCAGCCGGTTTATTACTGAAAAATCGAAGTAGATCATTTTTACTTTCCGAAGAGCATTTGAAGAAATAGGAAATAATAAGAATATTTTAGTATAAATTTTTCCGTGCGTTGTGTGTCTATAAAATGAGCTTGAAATTGACTTAATGACGATGAATCTCTTGTCTGCCGCAGTACTTTCTACGTAGAACATCAAATACGATACAATTTCACTTGTTCCGCGGTATTCTTGCGCTACTCCGCCCACTATCTTAAGACAAACCGTCGACCTCTCACTCATACATACGTAGGCAGAAGCGAGCACTAGTGATAAAAGGAAAAAGATTCCACGCGTGTAGGAGAGACAGTTCCTGGTCGCCTTGCCTTTCTTTCCTCTGACTGTGGGATGACGCTGGTCACGCGATTCACGCGCTCGTGTAATAATTACAGTCGCATGGAAACGAGAAAGAGGAGCTACCTGGATGGGCAAAAGGGCTCAAAGGAAGTCGTAAACACGAATTGCCGTCTCTCTAACGACCTTGGAATATACAAAGCGTATGGGCGAGTTAATACGACATTCAAAGAATCTCGGTTCTTGTGGTGAAATTACTTTTATCGAAATATTATGCAGTAAATATTTTCAAGGGTAATGTTAAGTAAATTTGACAACCTTTACGTAACTTCAGTGGAAGTATTAAAATATTTTTATTACTAAAAACATTTGTGTGTATGAAACAAGTGTTCAGTTCTATGTACATTTATAGAAAAATATCCTTTTTCTAATCTACAGAGAGGACTTCTAATCTCGCCACTCTATACTGCCTTGTTTGCGTATTTCTTACAAGTACGGTGTTACATTGTCTCGAAATTACTTCTAGTAAAGAGTGTAGAGTAACATATCCTATAGCAACACCTTTTGCTTCTACAAAGGAGTAATTGCCGGAAGTTACATATCCCATAACTTCTCTTTCACAGGAGTTGCGGACTTTCGAACAGTCCGGTAAATACAGCTTCGACATCTTTTTAAAGTGTGCGAGAATAATTTCACGTGTCGATGCTAAAGATTTTTGTACTTGAATTCGTATTTTACTTTCCCTGTTTTTAGTATCTTCATCTGGCATAAAAGACGTTATATTGCCTTTAAAACCCATTGCCCGTCGGCAGCGAACCCTCTGTCTTTTGTATCTTTTGAGAAGCATAAGATGATTTCTCCGCAGTTTCTTTCTGCGTGCCTCGTGTGGATCGGTCTTCAATGTTTCGACTGGTCCGACCCAATGATTGTTGCGTCGATAATTATCAATGTCCTCTTGCATAGGAATACAAATCAACGCAAATTTGTTCGGATGACCTTTTCGTAACATAGTAATTTTAACACGAATTAAACAATTTTTTTCGAAAGATGGATCATCAATATTTTCTTTAATTATGCGAAAATCAGATTCACGCGGTTTGCTTTGCTTCTCTCGGGATAATGTAACTTGCAAGTCAGTTAATAGCCGACGATTTCGTAGGACGTAAAATTCTTCGGTATTCGACCATTCCACCATTAACATTTTCCACTGACAGTAAAACGGACTCGAGATTCCGAGTTTAATAAAATTTACGCGCCTATTCGGCGGATAACGGAAGTATTTTTCCGTTAACTCTGTCTTTAGCATTAACGCTTCTGTTTCGTAGACTGGCGTGTCTGGATCATTTAACTCAGGCGATCTTGAAGTTAAACTTTCAATAGCTATTGATCTAGACTCCCTGAGTGCTCCCACCCTTGTACAACGGAATATGAATGACAGCCAGAACGGCATTGCCCAGCCTGCTGGTAGCACAATATCAACACTAGACGAAAATCCTGTAAATATATAAAAATACAATTTTTAGTATTCTATAACATTATCAATTACTATAGTTGAGGGCATTAGTCACAAACCTGTACTAGCATTGCCGGGCTTTTGAATTAAAAGAATAGGTATGTTAGCTATGATATCTTCACTAAAATCAATATTATTCTTAATTCCAGGTACAAGACAACTGCTTCTGAGGTTATTAATTTCTTTGGTAGACATACAAGACTTAGTAACTTTGTTACGCACGTCTGCTTCCCAAATTGGGCTCTGACTTACACTTTCAAATGGCCATGATATTATGCTAGAAAAGGCTTCCTGCTTTTGACACTTTTTTCGTTTGTTGGGGATATAAAAACGTGGATCCACAACAGTAAATGCAAGAACGATATTCGGTGGCAACTGATTAGGTGATTGAAGGGACTGCAACACTTGCCATACAGATTTTTGAAAATTACTACCAGCTTCTATGTTATTTTCATTACTATGATGTTTCATAAATTGTGATTCTTGAGTTGACATATCGAATTGTGTTTCCATAGGTTCAACACTTTGGTTCTTGCCATGTAGATTATTGTGACATGTATTAGACAATCTCAATGCATCTGTCAGTACATTAAGTGTCAAAGGGCCATATAAACGAAATCTGTTGATTGCATTTTTCATGACCACCATTTTGCATCCATTTATATTACTATAGAAAATTTCTGGCCGACTTGAGTGTGCAGCACTATCTGCATTCTCTTCTTGAAATTCAAAGCTTGATATAATTTCTGTGAAAAAATCATTGTAAAAAGCTGGATGAACCCATATCCATATTGTTCTTATCTGAGCTTCACAATGCCTCCACAAAAAATGTACATTTCCAATTGGTGAATGAGGATAACTATTTTTTCTGAAGAATAATAAGGTACCCTCTCGATTTCCACTAATATATACTTTGGCATTAAAACTCAGTTCTGTTGGGTTACAGTGTGTTTTTAAAGTCTCCTTTAGGATTCGGTCAGGACCACTGATTTCAATGCAGGTATAATATGATAAGTCTTGAATTAAGCAATGTTTCATGACTGCTCGATAGTTAGCCTTGAAGCATCTGTCATTTGAATAATTTGCTAAAACATAGCCCCATTTTTGTGTCATGTGAAAACGTTTGGCATGCCATATGTGAGTTTCTAGCCAAAGTTTACTACGCTGCCGGCGGTTATATTCAAGAAGCAGGTTGTACGGTCTTCTACGGTATTTCCTAGATGGTCTTTTAGTCTTTGGAGGCAATCCAGATTTTGTCATCTGTCTCAAATGTGCCTCACGCAACCTTCGTGGCAGGCGCTTAGCATTATGAGACATAACACGTCTTCGCATGTGAACTGGGAGTTTTTGGAACACCAATTTTGTCTGCTGGGGGTTCTCTGCCAAATCGTTACAGTAATATTATGTACATTATTCATAAGTATCCTAAAATCAAATGTCTACTGTGTTATGAAAATGTAAATTGCTAATACCTATTGAGTGTGTCATTGCAGCAACTTCACCGGCTCGCGCCGATATAAGTTTCATTATGTGCACATCGCACGGTAGAGTTTCTGACCCTCCTAACAACTCATCGAACTGTTCCTTGTTTTCGTTCATTTTTTGTAGTTGGTTAAACTCTAAGGCACTTTCTGAAATTTTTAAAGAAATAAAATGTTTGTTTCAACGCTAGACGGCAGTGTTTACTGACTTAACCTTTAATTCTATCCAGCTTAGTACCGCCACAGACTAGGTATAGGGATAGACCACTCATGCAATGCATTTTCGTGTCACGCCCAATGTTATCGTCCGAGAGCAGTACAAGATGACACCGCTATGCATGGCAGGAATTAAAAGTAAATTTTGAAGTATAATGTGAATGCGCGCTTAATAGCAGTAGCTTTCAATTGTTTTTACTTTTCCACGGGGGTCCACATTCTTTTTAGTAGAATGTCCAATTAGCGAAACGTGCATTGCATGAGTGATCTATCCCTATACCTTGTCTGTGGCGAAATAAACGCGCATGCGTGGTGCGATTGCTATTTAGGTTATATTTAGTAAACAAATAAAACATGCTTGACGAATTGAATTAAAGCAAATACTTATGTTCTTCATCTCTTAAGATTGATCTAATCGTTAATTTCAATATATGACAATGTTGAAATTTTTACCTAAAATAGTACTGAACGCTACGAAAAAACAGGTAATTCGAAAAGAGATGTGCTATTATTATTAAAAATCCCATGAAAAAGTAACACAACAATTTTTTTGCAGTGTGATTATTATACGAATCGAGTTATACCGATTTTATGTATGAGGAAGTTTAGCAATAAAAGTGATGGTCGAGGGACTTTCTCATCAGAAGAACAAGATGTAATTTTGAAAATAGTGAATGAAAGTACAGAACATCAGTTACAAAAGTTTGTATTATTACTTACACCATAGGTTTAACCAAGTGATATAAATGGCATGAAGGTTACTACTTTATAGTATGAAATATATTTACGATTTATTCTTTTTTTTTCTTGAAGACATGGTTTGTCTGACTTACTTGCAAAAACTTTGATATCAAACCGATCACAACATGGACCATTTAAAACATTCGAAGAGTTCATTCATTTAGAACACCATGGAATGAATGATATAAATGAATATTGCAAATCTGTCATTCATCAACCTGAGTTGCAGCAAGAATTACAAACAAGGAAAAAATCCTGTGTAAGAAATGTTTTGTAATATAAACATAGTAATTAACAAGAGACATATGTAAAATTTCATTTTTGTCTTAGAGTTATATTGTTCCAGAAAGCAGAGACTATGCTAGCAGTATACATAGGTATTAATGCAGTTTGTTGGTCTTTACTAAACAATCAGTATCACTTGTTGGAGTGGTCCTGTAAAAGTTTTCTAAATATTTCACCAAAGAATAATATTATTTCTCTTGTGGAGCTGGTAAATATTACATACTCTATTATTATAGACTGTTGGATAATAACAACTAGGTGTTTACTTATGCAATATTATACAACATCTTTATAGGCTCATGAGATTTGTCATAAACTGCCACCAGCTGATGTCTATATACTTGAACCTCTGCCAACATTTAAGGTTGCTGCTAAAAAGCAAATTGTTTACCTTGAACTTGCCCAAAGACAACAATTACATTTAAGTATCTTGACATGCCTTGCAAGAAGTACACCTCAAGGTATAAAATACTTATGTAGATGTCTGTAAATGTCTAAAGTAAGTTCTCATTGTACCAGACTGCTTGATAAGAAAGCTATTACAATTCCGCAGGTGATGAGGACGTCCCTGAATTTAACAACATATTCCTGCTAGAAGGTAAAAAGGTCTCACAGTTTTTTGGTATAAAGCTTGGAGTTGAAGCTGTATCATCAGACCATGTTGTGAAGAGTCTCATGTCAAAGGGATTCTTAAAAGATAGTCATCACATACATGTATTTGTAAATAAAGAAATAAGAGAGCACTATATGAGTGCTGGACATCAAGAGAGAATACAAATGCATCATGCATTACTCATGTCTGTGCTGTACAAATATTCTTTTGAATCAAACAAACCTTAGACTGAAATAAAAAATTTATAAAGGTTAAAGAGGACTTAAGAAATACTGTGTTTTTCTTTTAACTTATACAGAACATACATAAAGTACTGTACATCTTGTTTTATATACTGTAATTTATCTTGTATTTTCGGGATCAGGAATGAATAAAACACATTTTTTTATATAGGTCCATTTATCTATTACATATTAACTTTTATTACACTATCTATTGTGTAGTACTGTGTTAATTCTGTCCGTCACAAATACGAATTTGTTTCACACTTCTCAACGTTCGTATTATTGTGTCAGATACATCTTTAGATTCTTAGAATTTGGAAAGTAAAATCAGGGTAATAATCGTAAGCACATGTGTGGGGGTAGAATCTGCCGACTCCACGTACATTAATGTGTTGTTTTTCGGTTATTTTATGATAAATGTATACAGTCTCAATGAAATATATCAGGAGTAAACAAAATCAGTAACATTAACAGGATGTTGATCAGAGCCGAATAAAATTCTTCAAACTGATAATGTTGGCAAAAAAATCTGTATAATCTACTAAAGTAGCTGATATATTTAAAAATCAGCCGCGGTGTGATAAGAATAAATTCTGTGAATCTTTTTAGAGTCGTACACAGGTAAGACACATATAGGAATCTTACCAAGTTTAATTTCATTCGGTCCTATTCCGTCATTCATTCATTCCGTCCCCTTGACGGACATTCTTTCTAATATAATCAATTTCAATATGCATATCGCAAGATTAATGGAAAACGATTTCCTGAACTATGTAATTTCAAAAAATGGACATTATTATTTTATGAATCACATTATCCTTCCCACGATAAATATTTGAAATCGGCCAGGAACTAGATGCAAATCATTTTGTATGATTTCAAATGGAAGAGTTCATATGTGTGCATTCTTACTTTCTTTTTTTAATCAGCCAGTCAGATTTCAAGTAAAAATCGCGAAATTTTGTCTATGTAAATAAACAATTTACTTCCAGCCTCTCGAAAGTCTCCTTAGGTTCCGTCATAATTCGTGTAGAGCTCGACTTTTATTTTAATGCCTATCTTTTCCACTAAACTGTTTCCTGAGGGTGTAATATCATGGCAAGAAACAGAAAATATGCAGTTGTACATAGATTACAGAATTTTTATGAGAGAGAACACAGTACTTTTCAACATCTAGATTCACTTTCATGTTCTGTGCATGTGATATTACATATTACCAATTACATTCATTTGCCTGCTCGATAAAAATGATTACTGCTCGACGAATCGGTACCCTTTTATAACGTGTTTATACCTCTAACAATGTGTTTTGGTAAACTACACGATTGCGATTCCACAGAGAATATTTTTTTGGAGACACTTTAGCTTCTTACAGGAATTTACGCAACTTAACTTGGAAGTACACAAAAACGACACCTGATATACACTTTGTAAATTTATATTAATGGCATACTTAATTTATTCTCATATCTCCCACTCGTTATCCCCTGCCTTCCTAATAACGTCGTTCGATTTCACTTAACGCCTTAAGTTTACTCGAGGATCACCAGACAGCCTATTTAAACGTCGTATTAACACCAACGGACTATTAAATTGATGGATTTCCGACGCCTTGGACATTCCCTCCGCGTAATGGGATTGTACGCATATTATGCGCTGACAATTTACTTTCTTAGGCTTCCACCAACTATCGCATCGCTGCCAACTTGAACTGACAACTAATTATTCGAGCAATACTCGATCAGACCAGCTGGAAACGAGTCTCGACTTAATATTCAACGAGTCTGACAATAATAATAATAATAATGATAATAATAATAATAATAATATTAATAATGATAATGATGATGATGATAATGTCAATGGCGAAGATGATGACAGTGATGACGATAATGATAATAATGTTTGCATATAATATGTATGTATGTATCCATGTGTTTTATGCATATATTAATATGCAATATAATATATGCACATCTAACACACTACAACACATTGTGAAAAGAAAGGAGCGTTTAAGTACGTACACGTAGAATAAAGTCGAAGCTGGCAAATTTTCCAAATAAATACGTTTCCCACGATTTCGCAAGGAACAAAGCATGACTTATCAGCATCTTCCATGGGATTTTATTATCTAACTAAAGTCACGAATACTCTGACCGAGGGCCTACAGTGCGGTCTGCGTGTGATTTTTAGTTAGATCTTACAAATGTTTCACGTGTACCAGCGGAAACCGGGTTTGCACAGGACTTATGCGTGTGTTATTATTATTATTCTATTCCTCGGTTCGCTGATTTTTCAAAATAATTCGGTCGATTTCCAGAAACAAATGGCGCATAAGGAATTGTTTGTTGCCAGCATAATGCCAGCTTCGAGCCTCGTTTAATATACATACATATTGTGTGTGCGCCACTTGTAACTACGGACGTTCTGACGCACGTGCACATATATACATATGTGCAATTAATGTGTAGAAAATCTATCTGCCGAATCTATGATCGACATCGCCGTTTACTCTACATCTTTCTACCGCTTGTACTCGGATTACGTTATGGTTCACCTGCCGTGCTCGAGTGCATCGCGTTGTTACAAGTGTATCATCCGTCTGTACGTTTCTACGGCGTTAATAAAAAATTTACAGCGGTCCTCAGTTACAGGCACGAAAAAGTAACACACAACTTTCCACTCGCTCGCATATACAGTTCCACAAGTATTTTTTTTCTTTTTCTTTACAAGCCACGAAAGGTCTCGCGACAGCGATAATCGGCGACGAAGAACAATAGGGAACAACCGGTTGATCCTGCACACGAAAGAGGGAAAGTACACCTAAATGTGACACGTCCCTTTTTATCGGAAACTGTGCTTTACCGATACTTTCACGAGCACGGTGCACAGTTACTTCACGCGAAATAATCTTTCATCGTGGCACCGTGTCAGGAGCTTTTATTAAAAACGACCCAAGCGCTGAAATCAGTGTTCACTTTCCGTGGAAAATTGTGAACTTGTTGGGTTTTCATTTCTATCAAAAGCTCCGGATTCGTGAAACACGAAAAGAATATTCCAAACAAGTGACGATCGGCATTTGAACAACAGCGACGATACCTTATAGCTAATATATTCTAAACATATTACATATTTATTATATCGGTATTATTATACTCTTCTTTTTTAAGCTTTGGTTCAGGAGAGATGACGGAAACAGTCAAGCGCACGGAAGAAATACGAAGTGCTGTTTACTTTAGCTTGGCTCGCGATTTCCACGCAATATTCGCATGATTGATCTTCACCATTTCCACGACATAAATGCCAAATCATTTGGCATCATTGTCCTTAGATCAATTAAGATGGTATTTTTAACGAAACCGAAGCTGTCAGATTTCAAGAAGCAGATGTCAGATGTTTACACGCATCTCAAAGATTTACGACCAATGACATTTACCGTACAATGTCCCAAGCAGAAGCTGTTCAAAACATTGTCTACTTCTCAATGTCTCGAAGCTTTAGTTTCGCATTAAAAACAATTGCAAGCTCCTTGTCGCTTTGTATTATCGCGAGGATTATAACGTAAATGTTGGCCTACTGTGTTTGCCTTAACATATCGGTCCTCTAAAGGGTCAATGTAATAATTCGGCTCGAAACGATTGCCTGTAATATCGTGCCATTTGTTTTAAAGTCGAGTCCTGCTTGCAATAGTCCAGGCCGATATTATCAGATAATCGTTTGTTTATTTTGAACGTAGACGCTCTCAACAACAATAAATACTTTTTCTTCTATTGTAAGCTGACACTTTCACGAAACACTCCTCGCTTATATTAGTGATATATGTATCTTCGAGTTACAGGTACGTGTAATTCGACGATCGGGCGGGGATATACTCTGCGTAGTTGAAAAAATGATCCTGCATTAATGTTCAACAAGTTCTCGATTACACTGGTCTGCATGGATTATGTTCCACCAAAACACGGCTTTGAGACGTATGTACTATTCGTGAGAATTGCGTAAATGCAAACCGTCTTTTTTATCACGTACAGTTTCTTTTACAAACAATAAGAATGGTTTTGGTCGATGTTTCAATTATGCGCGATATGCTTTGTCGAGACTTTTTTACTTTAGGTTTGAAGGACACTAAAGATGAGGTACTAATGCCTCTATTTCATATATATATAAAACTACATGTAAACGGAATGAAGCATTCTGTCCAAGTCCTGAATAAACTTTCAAATATAATTGCACTGTACACAAGAAATGCAGCATTTCTTGATGTGAAAGTTGTGAGCTGTCTATAAGTGAAGAATTTGAAAAAATTAAGTACTTTAAGTCAAGAACAAAATGAAATGTTTTATGAAAATAGAATGAAAATATTAAAAGAAGTGGAATGTGATATGAAATGGTTAGTGAAACTGTTTCGAGGACTAAAAGAGAATGAAATGATACCTGTATAGTGTATAAAAAAGATCGCTTTCGAGTAATCTATATGGCAAGATGTTGTACATTTTGATATTTGTTATTGGGTATTTGTGTCAATTCTTCTGTAGAAAAATAATTTTCTCGTATAATCTGTAAATGTATAAAACAAATCAGAAGTACCTCCCAGGATATTTTCGGTTCTTTTTATTTGTAAAAACCTCGTACGTGATAGAACACCTTTTTCCGAATCGTTAAAAACTATCATTGAAATGTAGTCTATGTTACCTACGAAATAGCGAAGAATTTTCGTTAAAACCCAGACCTGTGTTATCGGTATGCAAAGGAGCGGCAATATGAGATTCGCGAAAATAGTATTGTAAGCTTTATTAGAGATTCATCAGACAGAAAGAAATTTTAAAAAGCTTATATCAGACTGAAGTGCCATTCGTTCAAACAATTTACTAATCATTGTTACGGCAAATAGTGACTTCCGTTCTTATAAATGTTTGTGTTTCGATACAAGTGGACAAATTAGTCATCACTCTGGATATGTTCAGTTTGGGGGCAATGTTTAGGAAATTGTACTTCATCGGACATGAAGCAAAGTACAAATGAAAGTCATAAGCGTATAGAATACGGCAGGAATTATTGGCACATATTAACAATTCCGTTTCGTGTCATTTCCAAAATTGCTCGGTAATACTTGGCTCAATTCTTGCGTGTGATGAGCGAGGTGAGATATCGTGACCTTCAGAACCAGTGGAAGACGAAATAATGTTAAAAGGCTTCCGAAATGAATGATACCTGTGACTAACAAAATATCTCAAATGTAGATTTGACGCGGGAGTGGAGGAAAGTGTAGGACGGACGTTTTATCGCTTGTGTACAATGAGCAGTTTACAATTATATGTCCACTTGCATCACTGTACCATCTACGAGGACTGAAACGAATGGTTCGTCATATTTCATTTCTCATAATTTAGTGACGTGTCATCTGCTGATATGTGTCAACAATTTAAGGAAAAGGTAATTAAATTTAAAACAGTATTAATGTTGAATTGTTCCGCTATTTGTACGATGTAAAAAAAGAAATAGTGTACCATCAGGTCGATTAGTTTAATACCATTTACTAAATAGCTATCTAATATATTTTAGCAACATTCCCACAATTAAAAACACAGTCAATTGTACTAGAATTGAGTAGCAAGTCCATGTCTGTTTCGTCTATGTAGTCATTATTTTTGTTCGAGAGATTCATTATTTGATTCTTATTAAAACAGGCTACAGAGGTCGTTGAGCCTGAGTTTCATTGATAAGACTGAGTTTTGCAGAAAATACTGGCCGTACAAGTACCAATACCGCATCAGGCCGTATGATACTGAAAACGCAATCCAATTGTTAAAACATGACTAGTATTTCAATTTGTTCATGATCTGTTCGTACTAGCACGAAATATTACACTTGACTACTACGCCACCTTCTTAGAAATTGTCGTCCAAGGCGAAAATTTCCGAGATACCAAATAATCTCTCGTAAAACACATGAATCAGCATGAAGCGAACATAGTAAAATTACTATTAAGTATATCTTTTGTGCTATCAGTAATACTTTCTATGTAATACTCTTTGCCTAACATAGAATAAGAATGCTTGCACCATGAGGCTAGGAACTTAAACGGCAGCATAATGACTAATATTTGTTCGAAGTGACGAGAAATAATAAGTTGGTGAAAAATGAGATGCAGGGACTCCTTTGTTATTATCATAATTGTCCATTGCAAACTACTGGTTTCACCGGCTTTATACTTGTGCAGAACTGAATGAAGTCGGAACATGCTAATCATAATATGTATGGTTTTGCAATACTGCCGCATTGTGCGTGTGAATCTGACTCGATTTTCATGGAATTAAGGGTGAAGACAATATTTGTTTAGTGGTCAAAGGGTAAGGCAGACCACAGAAAGATACGTGTTACAGATCAATCGAGTTACATGCTTAGGAAATAAATAGGTTTTTAATGGTGTCCTTTAAGTGCGAGAGAGTGTGCCATGATAGAAATAAATAAATAAGTGTATCTAAGCGAAACAACGTACACAGCCTGGTACGTCATTCAGGGCCGATATCAACACAGGATCAACCATAAACATTCATAGTACAATTATAAATAAGTTCCTAGAAATAAAACTGAAAATATTAAGTATGCAAAGTCAGATTTGCAAACTTTTACCCAAAAGTATGACAAGAATGATGGGTTCTGTAAAAGTATCTAAATCGTCTGAAACCGACACATAACTTCAATTAAAAAAAAGTTACGGAAAACCGTTTTCTCAAATGATAACGAACTTTTGATATACCTTTTAAACTGCATTAAAGTGGTGATTACTGTTGGAAATAATCGACTGTATCGTAAGGCTTGTATGCATTGAGAAAATTCCAGATAATAGATTCTGAATTAAATTTAGTGCTCTCATTTTTCAAATCTTTGCCATAATTTGTTAACGACAATCTGACTTAAAAGCGAAAAGAAAAAATGACGATTTGCTTAATAGTACAAAGCAGCCAGCTAGCACCTCTCGTCAAAAGCTCTTGTTCATTATTCATTATTAACGTCAGATGGTCAATCATACCCCACCCTCTGTCTCTTCTCCCTCCCATAGATGCAGCGAAGAAATCGAGCGCACGACAGGACAAGACATAATACTTTGTTTTGATCTAAAACAGTCTTAAAGAGTTTAATGTACTATCGTAATGAATGTACGAAGATGCCGAACAGAACAAGTTCGTCCGGCGTGTCGTAGATATAAAGTTGGTAACTATACACGACGATTCTCTTACACGAGGTTTAAAGCTGACAAAAGTTAAGAAGCCGATATTTGACATTTAAAAATTGAGTGTCCAAGCGACCGACGAATCCGAAATTTAATTCTTTCTCAACACAATTAACGGACATCATGAGTTTCAAGGAAAAACTCAGAGGTAAGGTAGAACATACATCGTTATGTACAGAGGAAAAGCAAAGGATTTCTCGGAACGAAAAGACTAAGCATTCACGTAGAATTGTTTTCATGTTTTCAAAATGATTCGCGTGACGTTAGGAAAGCAATATTACGGAGCATCATCTACTTCTTGGAGTCTGTCAGCTTTGTTTTAGTCTCTTCTTACCCGATTAAACATCTAATTTGCAGGTCACGCGTCGCCAAGGAAAGTCTTGGCGACACGAAGGATGAAGTATACTTCAAAACACGCGGGTTGAGATTCCATAAACGTACGGTGGTACGAGTGTGTCGTGTATACGTGTTAGTGTTTGTGCTCATTGCGGTTACTGTACGGAGGTCGTCGTGCTGTCTCATGGGGTACAGTAGTCCGCCTGGTGAAGCTTGGTCCGACCAATTCATCGTATGTCGGAAATGTTGGTCTTGCTACCGAAGATTCTCACTAACTGATCCTCATAGTCATCGATATTTCGCTTCATCAGCTCCATGCAAGGACCCAATAATCGTTCGAAGGCTTCGACATCCAAAACTGAAAGTCGCGCACAATGGTTATTCTTGTCTAATACAATGACAGATACTGCCTATGGTTTTCATTGTCAAATAAATAGTCTTTTTTGAATGTTTGAAGCTACACGTTGATAGGTTAAGGAGGAAAAATTGAGAAACGGTTTAGTACTTACAGGCTAGCTTGACGTCGCCTACGGCATAGGCAGAAGCAGCTCGTGGCTTATGCGTTACGAGTGCCAATTCACCCAAATAACCACCAGCAGGAACACGGTT
Source organism: Hedychridium roseum (assembly GCA_963989215.1). Classification (NCBI taxonomy): domain Eukaryota; kingdom Metazoa; phylum Arthropoda; class Insecta; order Hymenoptera; family Chrysididae; genus Hedychridium; species Hedychridium roseum. The sequence continues at coordinate 6,026,530 of OZ022314.1, forward strand.
AATCTGAATGTGCGATAGTAGAAATATTCGAAGCAATAAGTGATGGAAAGTAACGGCATATTACAACTTCGTGTAAATAGCTTTTATGTCTTAATAAGTTACCTCGATCTCGCGTCCATCCTCCCCAACTATAGTGATTTTGACGACTCCGTCCTCGACAAAGTACATTCCATCTGCGGTGTCACTTTGCCTGATGATTTGTTCCCCATCTGAATACGTTTTGGGAACCAGGGCATCCGCCAAATTCATGCGCTCGTAGGGCTAAAAGCAAAGGATATGTGAATTAAAATCGCCATCCTTTTCTCCGATTTTACCGCAAGGGTAGAGCAAAAGTCCGCTAGGTATATAAACCTGTTATATTCCAACTTACTAATTATTCATTAGATTCCTTTAAGTGTGCTTACCTCAAGGGACTTGAGCATCGGAACCTTGTTAATAAGATCCTCGTACATCTTTCGTTTTTTATAGGCTGACTTGAGCAGAATACGTCGGAAGGTTTGTCTGTCCATAGCCCAAAGTGTGCCTGGCGTGATAGCCTTTACAGTTGCCGCCCTGGGCATATTATACAGAAGGGCCAATTCGCCGAAAGCCCCGCAATTGTCATAAGTGTGGATGTGCGCATCAACCCCCTCCGCATTCTTCACGTATACCTCAAATTTACCCCTGTACACACGAAACGGTGCGTCCACTTATTGTCCTCATTGAATAACTTCGATTCCATTAAGTATTACAACGCTGTAGTTATTTGCACCAAGCTAAGGAATTTGATAGTTGTAGGAACATGGAGAAGAACATTACCTTTCAATAACATAGAAATTATCACCATCGTCGCCCTGGCGGATAATGAACTCTCCCGGTTGGACAGTCTTCTCGAACATTGCATCCAGAACATCCGCCATTTGTTCCTGAAATAGAAACGAGACGAGGGTAATTATGTGCCGATATAATCAGTTATTCTCTCGGCATTGTTTTACTAAGGGCATGTGCTTCCGTTGAACTCACCTCATCTAATGCACGAAACAATAAAATGTTCTTGACACTCTCGCTAAGTCTCTGTCGCTGTTCGTCACTCTTAGGATGCACCATCTGCAATTTATTTCATTAGCCGTGTGATTTCATTTTCACGTTTCTATATAAATCATTAAATAATGAGCCTACGAGCAAGCAAATTCTCGGAAATAGGTGAATCGTTATCATCTTCATTATTATCTACTAGCGTACATGTGTATGAGTTATATTCATTTGTTTTAATGTTATATGTACTTATTTTAATTAAATGATACAATTTTCAACAAAAAGGTTTTCTTTTGCAGAGTAGCTGCTGTGCGACTAAAAAGAAAATCCATTCTCTAAATTAATTATGTGATGTTCATAATTTATTAACCCTTTCCTTCATGGAATTTCGGGCATATTTTCGCGTATTGATTGCTTCAATAGAAAATGAAGAAGACAGGAAATAGGGTGATACCAAATATTCATCATTAAATTTAGCATTCGCCGCACAAGTGCGAGCCTTTAGAAATCTATTGATACTCTTCGCATGCCGATCTAATCGTTTCCATTTATCCTGTGTATTTCCGTCATTAATCGAGGAGTCACCTCGTACCGAGAAACCATTCCTCGCTAATTCGTTTTATTATCAATTACTCTGTTTGTCCTTTAACGAACACCTGTCACTATAGGTCGTTGCATCTTCTTCGTTTAATGTATACTTTAATGCTGTATATACGTGCTACTTAATAAACACAATATTCCGTAATTAAAAGATATTTCAGAAAAATAATAATACGATTGAATAATACAGAACATGAGATACTGTTAACGGAACGTATTCATTAAAAATTGTGTGTAAACTAAGATATTCTTAATTAAGTTAAAAGCATCAGATTCAATTCTTCGCAATGAACATTTCTAAATCTGTGTGAAGAAAAAAAAATAATTACAAAACCGTTAGTCTGGCGAGTGAAACCTGGCCGTACACTCAAGCCTCAAACGGTACATAACGAGGGTGATTTTATCTAAGTATGTTTAAATATAAAAATCCTGTTAACGCATGAATTATTTAATTAAATATAACTGGTACTTGCGCAGAATGGGCAAATACATAACAGCATTTTGACGTCATTCCCTTGAGACCGCGGAATGAGTTATTGGCAACTCTGAGAATATGGGGAAGGTAAGCAACACCCAAAATTACGATTGCCTGTTGAGGACGAGGAAGTCTAATGAGGTACATGCGTGCGTCCTTAATTTAGCACTCTGACTGCATTATATCGTGTTGCATTGTGTGTCTCCCGTTCATTTATAGAAAGTCCCAATTCCTTGTACAACCATTTCCTTACTCTTGCTAATCAGTGCAAGTACAGTACCGCGATAAACAACGTTCATATGTTTTTAATTAAAATGTGTACAGATAACAGTGAAACGAAATATATAAAAAATATCTCATCAGCTTAATTTATAGCCAATTACTTCGGAATGCATCAGCTTTTGAAGTTCAGTTTAATACGTTTTTCGATAAATGGTATTAATTCAAACATTGTCACAGAAAAATGATGCAGCGATTACTCGGGAATTTCCGAATCAATCAATGATTGAAATTCACGGTGAAGTATAGAAGGGTTGTAATTAGCAACGGCTTAAAATATAGGCATTTTAGTTTTACCGCAAATTGTATTTATTAGCTGAGGTCTGTTACGCGACGAGTACTATTGTTATGTAAATAAGGCTCTACAAAGCCCAGAACAATAACTCTCGCAGCTTCGTGTGAATTTCCCGGGGGGGCAATGCTAATTACAAAGCTCAACTCTTTCGATTAAGAGACATATGTCGGGTAATCTATAAACGATCAAGTTCGGTGCCTTCTTTGAAGTATACACTCACTTAACTGCATAGACGAGTACGTATACCTATATGAATATCGTGCGCAAGTTCCCTTTCTCGTCGGCATGTCCCTTTTCTGACCCCCTTACTCTACAAGCTATCATCGCGTCACTCCCTCTCTCTTTGTCACTCTTTTTCATGCGATTCACGTGTAGGTACGTATAGCAAACACATAAGTGTGCCGTCCTACCGGGTTATCGAACACGCGCTCTGACGTCACAAAGGTATATCTCTCACATCATCAGGCAAAGTAATCATCGTTGTTTCGTCACAAGCATGGACCGGGGAAACTGCCGGCGGTGAATACACTGTCGGGAAAACTACCATTTATGTATGTCTCTATTCGCGTACAGTGCTTTACATCTCCCGTGTTTAGAAAGTCGAGAAAACCATTGAGCAGTAAATTTCACTTTAAATCATTGTCATTCATGTCCATATCTGTAGGTACTAGAACTTGATGAAGTAACTGAAAGTTCGGTATTTATTTGTATTTGACAGATTTATCGCTAGAAATCACACCCTAACTTAACATCCTACTAATAAAGAAATTAGTAATCTTTCGTAAATTCATAAAAATTGACGTAGTTAACATTAGGAATAAGACCTAATCTAAATAAATGATTAAACGCGAATATTGATATCATCCCTTGCTTATCGTGAGAACTTCTTAACTCAAAAAATTTTGCTAAAATTTCTATGAAACGTGTAAGATAATAGTAGAGGGAAATTTTTGAAAAGCTTGTGTAGGACAAGAGGAAAGGTAAATCCGGTAGGATGTACCTTAACACCGTCGTCTTCTTCATCATCCTCAGGATTGTAAGTTTCTGCAAAGACACTCTTCCTCCTGGAAGCAAACCTGCTGACCGGTGGTTCTATAAAATGAAATTCAGGAAATATCGATAGCCGCATAAACTATATGCGCCTGCTAAAAAGTATCCTTAGTTTTGGACAGCATATTATTCAATTAAATTCGATGCGCCAATGTCGAGTAAAAAATGATCCTATTAAATAATTTTTCGGAATTGCCCGAAACCTCTTGAACACATTTTGTCGCGTGTAGAAGTGTCAAATTAAATGGAACAATTGCGAAGTTGAGCTCTCTACATCGTTTAACATTTTACGATATTCTCCATTTCGCAAATGTCGGCAAACTAGAAATTTGCGATTTCAACAGACTTTATAATCAGATTTCCAGGGACGGGAAAACAGTTTAAAGCCATTAGTATTCCGCCCGTCGTTTAATACTATTTACTTGATGTGTAATGTTAGAAAATTAGAGAAAATCCGTTACCAAAAATCATTGCCAGTTTCGGCTTAGAAGGTAAAGTGTCACTGAATTTTTGAATAAATGCCTGAGAGACGAGTGAAGTTATTGAAATGATAGCACTACAAATAGTATTCCGATATCGTACTGTTCGACAGAATATAGGTGAAATAGTCCTGCCGCAGGGTATCAACTTTAACTTTTCCGATAAAAATCGTGTACATATCTACATAGGATGTACATGACATACCCTCATCGACGGATTCGTCCGGCGTAGACGAGCAGGTCTGTCCATCGTGGCGAATCAACTGGCTTTCACGAGTCTCCCTTAGACGCGTGAAGAAATCCACCGCGTAATCAATGATGTCTCCAGGTTGTTCCAGGAGGTAGCTTATTGTAAATTCCAGCAGAATGTCCCGCAAGTCATCCGGCACCGTGATCCCGCTGGCGTTTCGTTGACAACTCATTTTCCTTCCCTTCGTTTCGAACTTTCAACGCACGAGTACTGATCACTGAACTAAACGATAATCGTCCGAGATCACAGCTTCGCACTTCTTTTCACGCGAGTCACACGTTATTCGCCTTCGCTCCGTGTAAAACTCAAACGGATTGACCGAAAGCAGAAGACAAGAGAGACGGGGAGGTCGTACCGTACTCGAAGCCACGGGGAATGCAATCTTCGCTTGCGGTCCGCCCACCTTGGCTTCAAGCCTCTTTTGCGCCGCTAATGCGCTTCCCCTTTTCGGTTTTGTTTACACGTTCTCATCGGTTCCACCTCAATTTATAATTGTTTCTACATAAGGTTGCCCGAAACATACGACGAAACGGGTCAAAAGATGCGACTTCAGTCGCGAAGATGGCGACTACCTACGATTTATGCTAGATAATTCAAGTTATCACAGGTGACTTCCTACGCTTTCTTCCCTTTCTCATTGGCCATGACGTCATTCGATCTAAGAGAACTAAATTTAAATGGCTGAGCGTGTATTACCGATGGTGCGACTAATTGTAGCAGCTATTCTCGTAATTATAACAAAGCCACGGACGAAAATTAGATTTAGTGACAGCTGTGGTTACTAGTTCTTCCTGTAAATGAAAGGATTCTCTATGTAAATTCCTTATAAAGTGTTTTCTGCTATCGCTCGGAGTGCTGTCATTGGGTGGGACTTGAACTAATATCATAATTCTACCAATCAGAGTCCGTGTTCAATAGAAACGAATTTCGAACGAATGACACCTGGAAAGATATTGTATATACTCGCGCAATTCGTTGTTTTGACAGCTAACCTAAAATCGCCAATCCCGTTAGAAATTAGGCAATAATAAACACTAACTTTTGCACTCACATTTGTGCGAGGTAGTTTTTACTAATACACTACACGCTAACATTAAACTGTAACTTTAAAATAGTTGGTATTGTCCTTTGATAAGATATAAATTATCTACTGTCAAACGTCCACGAATTTCCGGCCATTTTCCTTCACTAACCAGGATAAGAAAACCATACAGAACATGGATTTCGACGATGACTTCTTTTTTGAGGAAGATAAGATGTTGGTTTCCAATGACAGTATATCTTAATCTAATAATTCCTCTTTGATGTGCTTTTTTATAGCTTTGTATGGTTTGTTTTGATTGTAACATGCATGTCCCAATGCTATGGCACTGTGAAACAGCTTGAAGGAAAGGCTTCTTCTTACGGATGATGCCCCATTTAGAGAGCCAAGTGGTATCTCTGAGGACATAGGATCCTACTCTAAGCAAGCCTTGCCATCGACAAATGTCCAACTTCATCAGTTGACAATGATGGAGGATCGCATGTATGCACTGTTCGATTTCGTTTTCCTCTACTTTTTTCTGCATGTTTTTAACACATACTCTTATCTTTCCTACTCTTTCTCTTTCTCTTTCTCTTGACATTTGTCATTCTGGAATTCAGACCTAATGTGGAACTGATTGCTCAAGATCAGTTCATACCAAATCCCCAATTACCAGACAGACAGATGTAAGTTTTTGTTATCTGTATACATTTCATCTCTCTTACATTATAAGCAAAATATATTTTACATGCTGATGTGTTACTCTGCCATCATTGAATTTATATATTCTAATAGCATACTGCAAGTGTAATGAAGTATTTTACATGTATGTTTATTACTGTAACTCCGATAAACATGTATACAACATGATAAACAGATTATGATTATTAGGGGTATGACAATCACTTCTGGAAATGTCACAATACAAAAGGATAGTGGTAATCTGATTGGTATCAGTATTGGTGGTGGAGCACCTTTATGCCCTTGCTTATACATAGTACAGATCTTTGATAATACACCTGCTGCTATTGATGGAACTTTACAATCTGGTGATGAACTTGTGGCAGTCAATGGTACATCAGTAAAGGGGAAAACAAAAGTAGAAGTTGCAAAGATGATACAGTCATGTGACTCTCAAGTCAGTATTAATTACAACAAGCTACATGCTGACCCCAGACAAGGTCGAACTCTTGACATTGCTCTGAAAAAAGTAAATAGTATACTAATTGTTGTAATCAGTACTGTTACAAATCTTTGTGAAACTTATTACATTGCTTTATATCATCACAGGTCAAACATAGATTGGTGGAAAGTATGGGGAGTGCAACAGCAGATGCTCTAGGACTTTCACGTGCTATTCTCTGTAATGATGCCCTTGTCCAGAGATTAACTGCTTTACAACGAACCGAAAATCTTTATAGAGGCTTAGTTTCTCATGCAAAATCAACTTTACACGCATTTTTCGATCTAATCCATATTTACAAAGGTGCGTTAAGCGATAATCAACTCAGCATTCAAAATGAACTAAGATAAATAATTTCAGTATTTGGCGATGCGTTTGCGGCAATCGGCGTGAGAGAGCCACAACCTCGTGCCAGCGAGGCATTTAGGCAATTTGGGGAGCAACATAGACAGATGGAGAAATATGGTGTAGCAATGTTGAAGTGCCTTAAGCCAATACTCAACGATTTAGGGACTTACCTTCATAAGGCCATACCGGACACGCGGCTGACTATTAGCAAATACGCCGATGCAAAATTCGAATATCTATCCTACTGTCTTAAGGTGAAGGAGATGGACGATGAAGAGCAGAGTTACGCTGCTTTGCAAGAACCTTTATATCGCGTCGAAACAGGGAACTATGAGTATCGACTCGTGCTAAGGTGCCGGCAAGAAGCTCGGGCAAGATTTGCGAAGCTCAGGTGCATATTTTTATTATGTAAATCGAAAATATTGTCAATTGAAATTATTTAAGTAAATGGACATCGTTTAAATATTTTAGGTCGGACGTTCTAGTGAAGCTAGAGTTACTTGATAACAAACACGTCCAAGACGTCGTTTGGCAATTACAGAAATTTGCAGCTGGTCTGGCAAAGTATTACACTGATACGAAAGATCTTCTATCCTCCGTAACTCTGTTTCCTGTGGAAGTCGACTTGTCGCATTCAGCTTTTCAGTACAAATCTACCGGTCCACAGTCGGTGGACAGCGAAGATATTGACGAACTTGAACCTGAAGATAAGGAACTTCCCAAAGAAGAAACGCTTATTGATATGCAGAGTCTCGTATCAACGCCTTTTGATAATATGTAGCGAAGAAATTTATCACTAAAATAAATCAAATATTCTAAAATATTCTGTATGGTTTCGTGGAAATAAAATGTATATATACTTATATAGATAAAAAAATTTATTTATTCACGGATTCAACAGAAGTTCGGAATATTTATTGTATGGCACTTTTACGAAACAGTCTCAATTTCTCCAGTTACAGCAATAGCATCGATCTCAAATGCAGCACCCTGTATATAAAAAAAGTACATAAACATATAACGTCCGTCATAACGATAAACATTATCTCTCAGATAGTTCTAATAAATGGACAATTGAGAGGGAAAAAATGGTAAATATCTGTTCTACAAAGAATATCATGCGCGCATTTTTTCGAAGTACAACATGAAAAAAAAAATAATTTACCAGTGGCAATTTTGCGACTTCATAACTTGTACGTGCAGGATGATTTGCAGTGAAAACTAAAAAATGGATTCCAATGAAAATAAACTTCCAACATCAATAAAAACATGGTCTCTAAATTGAAAGACTTACATTCCTTGTAAACTTCGCTTACATTGCTCAAGTCTGCGATATTAGTTATCAAAATTGTGGTCTTTACGACTGTAAAAAAGTTAATTAATATATTAATTATTTAGATGGTTTCATCGTTATAAAATTTAACACAATCTCACGTTAAAAGCCGTAGAGATAATTGGTTCATATTTTTAAAATTATGCCAGGTCATAAAAAATTGATTAACCTGTTGCGCAAACATATTGATTTAGCTGGTTACTACTTGACCATATTTCAGCTTTCTACCTCGATCCATTCCGGAATCGCAGTCTTCCAGAATATTTTTCATATTCGTGAGTGCCTGTCGAGCCTGATTCACTGCACCGCCATCAACTAACTTGTTTGTTTTTAAGTCTATGCCAAGTACCCCGGACATATACACAGTGCGATCCACAATAATCGCTTGGCTATCATAAAATTGTAATATTAGAATAATACTCACCGTGTTGTGTATATAAAGTACTTAAATTGTTAATATAGTTTTGGTCTTACTTGTAAGGTCCTACAGGTTTTGGAGCGTTCGAAGAAGAGACTATTTTGCGAACAATTTTTTTAGATGCCATATTGACTCAATGAGCTTACAAGTTCAGTCTACCGCGAGTCGCTGAAAACTGTGGCAAGTGCGTATACCGTGCAGTTATATAGTTCCGTTCACTGATAATCTTTGAACTCTGATAACTATTGGGAATCAAAATATTACACAGTCTTCAATCCGCTAGCTTTCAGACTATATCTATTGTAGATTCTTAGGATAAAAAAGGAATCTATTCTTTTGATAAATTTGTCAAAAAATAGAAAATTATAAAAATTTATCGCATGAAAAGCGTGTAAAAAATTCGTGGGTTTATTTTTTCTTAATATCGACACATGATTTTATGGGATTGTTTTTTTTAATAATGAGATGATAATATAGGTTTAGTCGTGGTGTATTTTTACATAGGAAAAAAGAACTACAAGCATATGAAACTAAACGATTAAATGTCTTGAATATGGTCGTCTCTTTGTGAAATTTCCAATCCGTTTGCACGGATAGAAGCAGAGAGAGAAATGTCGTTGGCGCTTTCGTCAATTCGCGAGTCTATTCAGTATTTCTATAAAGACAAGTGCGTACACAGTACAATCACTCTATATAACAATATATATATGCTGTCTGTGTAAATAAACGTACTAATAAAGATCGGGGAATACACCCAGAATCATTTTTTGCTTGCCACTCTATGGTCTAAGTAGACAAATTGTACATTTTGTTTTGATAAAGAAATGAACTCGGCAATTTTTAAGAAACAATTTCATGATTTTTTTTGGAAGCTAAGTAAATCGCTTTAAAAATTACTGATATGTAGCACCTTCTGGTAGTAGCAGTAAAGGATTTCGTTTTACATAATGCCAACGAAACCTTTCAGATATTTTACAGTACATTTAACACAGTTCCTCTGCTATTTTCTTTCAAGAATGACGTAATAAATAGTTGATCAATTAAATTATGTATTCCCATACCGATTCCGAGAATGCCATTTCTCTTATCATCATTAGCTTAGCTTCCAAAAGTGAACTTCAAAACAGATTTGAGTGATAAAATTCAGCCAGTTTCGATGTTCATAAAGTGATAATAGAACTGTATATAAAAAAAAACAGTAAAAGGATCGTAATTTGTTGTTAAGGGTTGCGAACACGGATTTACAGGATGAACAAATTAGTTATATATTAATTTTTTGTTCACTGCACGAACTCTTTGTCACGGATCCTCACAACAAAAAATATCTTCTTCTTTCTACAATTCATCGACTCCGGTCCCGTTAAATTTCAGAAACTTTTGACGTATCGCCTTATTAGAGTAGAATTTTCCATGGCTGAAATTCAATGAGCAGTGTTGTTACGCCGCCCTCGTCTTTTGCGACTTCCACCACCTGAGGGTCGCATTGACGAAGAGGCCCACTGTTCATAGAACCTTTCTGCCTCCAGCCATTCCTGATATTTGTACCACCACTCCTCCCATTTGACGTAGTCGTCGAGACTAAGGTCTCGAAGATACCCCCTTGCCTTATAGTAATCGTAACGTACACGAACGTCGTCCCAACATTCGAGACCCCTCGGACCTTGAGATAACAGGGATTCTGGGTAGTGTCCCGGCGGCGGAGATTCGTATCCTAAGCGCGCGATTCTCTCTTCACCCTCTATCTCGACTTTCATTGCGTTCTCGCCATCCTTCGTTATTCGCATGTTTTCCATGTCTCTGCGGTCAACGCTCCATTGAGCCATCTTTCCGAATCTAAAAGTGGATTTAATAGCTTCATGATTTATACACTTGACGCAATACAAGATTTTTGACGACTTCCACACGTTTTAGTTTTTATTTAAACCCCTGAAATCCACCCAGAAAACAGTACCTCTCGGATAACGTCATTTTTGGTAGACCGATGTGCGATGCATTGGATGAACTGTCACTGTCTTCACTGGGCGAAGATTCGGGAGGTGGTCGCATCAGCTGTGGTGCACCATGACTCGAATGAGTCTTTTCTATCTTCACTGGTTTACGCATCTATGTAATTTCAAAAAATAAGAATATTTCGTTACGCACAGTCACACATGCGTATATTCATGCGCCTTTGACTTCTTCCTATGAGTTGGTATAGTAGCAAAAGTACAGGGTTTAAGAAATGATTGTCTAATTTTAATTTTTGCGAAAGCTTTAAGGTTGTGCAGACCATAGTCCTTGCAATTAAAGTTTTTGCTTGGAGAATTATACATCATCCCCTTAGTGCTGAAAAGTCATTATTACAAGTTGTACATAAATATTGTAGTAATTTAGAATGAATGGCAATGTGATTCGTGAAAAGTAAAATAATTCCTGAAAAATGAATAGTTTGAAGGTCATATGTATAGATATGTATACAAACCACCCATTAATATATACTGCCAAAGAATATTCAAATAACATGATAACGGAATGATCACTTCCCACTTTGGTTTACTAATTTTAATAACTTTAAAAAATGATCTGAAATTTGAGGTAAATCGAGAAATCACGTAGATCTAACATCTTGATTAGCAGTATTAAAAGGAATACATTAATAGAATATCTGTAAGGTTTACCAATGGAATAGGTTCCGGAACACGGGGGTCTTCTGGCATCCTAGAGTGATGTTTTTCTTTGCGTCGGGCTTTGGCCTCCTTCTCCTTGAGAGCTTTGTATTCCTTCTGATGACGCGGCGGCGGCTCCGGAGCCGGTGGTGGAGTTCGTGGCCGAGGTAAAGGAGGGGACCGAGGCCTACTACGCGGAGGAATCGCTCGGGAGCTCGAGGCCGCGGCTTCCTTAGGATGTGGCCGAGCTCTGACCGGCGTGAGCGACCTTGAACGCGAACGAGAGGGCGGAGCAACCCGACGACGCTCTCTTGGCGAACAAACGGAACACGAACCATCGGAGCACGTGCTCCCGGTACTCGGGCTCCGGGCAGGACGCGTCCGTGTGTGAGATCGCTCCCGAGGCGAGCGTGGGGATCTCGCACGCGGGCTTCGCGGTCGTGGACTGTGCGGTACGCGATTTCGCGGACTCCTTGGACTCCTGGGACTTCGCGGATGACTTCTACTTGGCTCGCCACTCGTCGTCCCCCCAACGTAGAGTTCTTTGTAGCCGCTATGTCGCCATCTGTTAGGGTCGCGCTCCTCGACCTCCAAGAGCTTCTTGTTCCAGTAACTTGACTGAGACTCTCGTGCCTTTCGCATCACGCTGTCTAACTCCCTTCGTTTTCCTGAACTTTCCGAGCCATGAGCCCTTGGCTGTGAGACACTTGTATCCATTCGCATCTTGCTTGAACTACTTCCAGTGCCACTGCCTCCTCTGCGTCTTTCATAATCACGTGACATATCTGTTGACGTAACAGTAATAGCTTGATTAATCACTTAGCCATTTGTACTGCTAATGTTATTATGAAAGAAGTACTACTGAATATCATGTGTGACTTTGAATGCTTCTATTTACCTGATACTGAAGACACGAACAAAATAACCAGAGGCACGTAACAACTGCTGAGTGCAACTCCTGTGAGGGCAGTGAACACGTTAATTTTCAAGACATGACAGAATGGCCGTAGGGATTATACGTCCATGCTAGAAGTACCACTCGTCCTCTGGGATCGACTGGTCTATCATGAAACGCTATACACACCGATGGTTCAAATGGTGGTAAGTAAACTACTTCCGCATAAAACCATTCTCTGAAACGAAATAGACGCGAAAGAACGTCGCGTCCGCGTGGTACTGCTGAGGACGGTGTCTTACGATCATCCCCCTTTCGGATTCACTCTTGGCTGCATGGTCCATGAACGTTGTAGCGAGCGAGGACCTCTACGTGAACCGAGTGAAATTCCCAAAGAAAAATTAACGCCTTTAGAAGGGCGTATTCGCGCGAAAAGACGACGGTCCATCCGTGGTTTCACGCCCGAATCTACCACGGACGAAACGGACGGAAACCGGTTTTTTCGCGGCATTACACGGGTAATGCTACATCGGCATTCGCGGAAGCCGACATGGATTCGCGTTAAAAGACCGCTCGATGTCTTTTTTCCCGACGATTACGCGCTGCGAAGGACTCGCAGGACATCGAGGATTCAGAACCCTCAAAGTCGACCGAAAACCGTCACCTGTTCGCGATTTCTTTCGAATACACATCGAGCCACTTTGAAACACGACCCGACGTCAGTGGCGCGTCTAACGAATATGTCAAGCCCATGAGACGAAGGTAATCCGTCATAGTCCCCCGAAACCTTCGTCTCATGTATCGCAATACTGTCACCAAATCCACAGACTCGTCATGAAGGTCATGCAAGGAACGGAGCCGCGCGAAATCGACTGTTCGTCGACAAAGTTGCACCTGCCGTACACGCGACACGAGGCCGGGCATCGCGAAAATCGAGGATCAGTTTCAAAGTCGGCTGACCGAACGTCAGAGTTCGAGGAACCGGTATTTTCTACTTATACGCGCGAACTCGCCTTCTCGCTAGAGCGTACAGGCTGGTTTTCTCTTTCCTTTCCCCTTTTCGGCTCAAGAATCAGTTGTACACACCTTAGCACTAGTTCGTTTAACCGTGACTTCACAAAAAACTTTTACTCGAACCCGAAAAGCTCATACCGACATAAACTTTGAGAGTATTGTCCGTGCTACTCAGTGCTACTCGTCAGAAGAGCGTTGGAAAAGAAGCGCTTCGTGTCCGCTGTCTTTCTCTCCATCTCTCTTCTTCCCTCACGTGCGCGCGCGCGCGCGCCTAAAGGTAACACCCTCGCTTAAAATCGACCGGCCATCTCCTCGGTGGAGATCAAATAAATAAGGATTTCGCTTTCACGACATTCAATAACCAATCGGGGCAACGACACTCACTTTGCTCAACGCGAATACTCGGTAACTTGCATTTCTGGCTCGGATTTAGATTAAGATCTCTGTCTTTCTTACTGATTCACTTTCGCGTAACTTCGTATATGCGCACAATGAACAGTGACGGTAAACCTGTGTGTAAACTGGTGTAGTAAACCAACAGCGTCCCTTCCATAGCCGAAATTTATTGTCCATGGTCTAGTTTACACTGAACACGTTTCAAATAGCATGGGTCAAAGATATGGGCCAATGGCAATTCGTTATTTTCATCACGTGCGACATGATTGGCTAGAACTTTGTACACTGTGTCGTTGACCAATCATGCAAATCAGGTTGATAGTTGCGGGCTATTCAAAACATGTGTAATAAATTTACGACGACGGGAAAGGTTCTACTCTTTGTTTATTATGTGATTAATCACCGGTATATTATGATCTTACTTTATAAAATGCTATCTCGGGTTGTTGGAAGCGGGTGCTATAAATATTCACCGACGCATGACATGTCATTGTTTATTTATTGCAACAATTCTATTAAAAACTTACTACTACTACTACAATATCGTTCCACGAAATAAAACATACAAGACGTAAGTTAACAACTCAATATTTATTGAACATTCATGGACAATAACCATAAAAAACATACTCCGCTATTTAAGCGGCAATTGGGTACTCTAGGCCGAAGTTTCAAACACTATTAATCTGAACGTGCGAAATCTGTACAGACATTAAAATGCATACCAATTCCAATAATAAAAAAATTCAAGTTACAACGCACATGACAAAAATATTTAGTATAAATTGTATACATCTTGTCTATGTGCTTATACAGCCTGTTCGATATATTTACATATTATTATTTTTACATCACATATCCAGTAAAAGAAATTGTCGTTTTCCTGATCCATTCGATAAGTTAATGAAGACATATCACAGTCGCTATAAATTTCCCTAATATTTATTGCACCATTTTTTATCTCGTCAATACTGATCCACTGACTTACTGTACACAGGTGTCAACGTTCACATTTCGAGAAATTCACAATAAAAATTGTATTTGGATAGTGGAAGTATCACATACGGCGCATTTTAATTCCTACACTAACGCGCAGTTAAGTACACCTAAAGATTGCAACGAAAGTAACTCTTTGATTACATCCCCAATAGAGTGCTCAATATGTCCATAATTAATCGGAAAAAAGGAGAAGAGTATGTATTTTGCGTAAATATACTATCTGGTGCAAGGGCAATGGATAAGATTAAAACGATAGGTGAAAAATTGAAAAATGGAATGCTACGACAATTACATTTTTGATATGCACAATTATGTTTTTCATTCAAGCAAAATTTTAGTGCGATTTGGTTTGAAGTAGCACACTATTGAGATTATTAGCAAACAGTTCATAGGACATGGTCCTAATATTTCTGAAATTTCTGGCAATGTAGCCTTCTAAATCTCTGGTTACGAATCATTGCGATTAAAATATTCGGAACACGGGTCGTAGGTGTTGAAAAGTGTGGTAAACATGACGAGAATAAAGGAAAATATCGCGCCACACGCCGAACCAGATTGCATGACAATCCCGGTTTGAAAGAGAGACTTCGATGCTTCTTCGCTATTAAAAATCGAAGCAATGGATAATTTTAAATAAGACATTAAAGCTGACGCGCTAACCCACACTATGACGACAATGACCACACCGTAATTCGAATGTTGTAGTGGCGGAAACGGGGACATCAACGCTAGATAGACCATGTAGGATCCTGTTAGAACGCTTGCCAAAAACATGATGTTGATAGCTCGGAAACTTTTTGGCAAAATCCAAAATGCCAATAAGCAAGCTGCCGGGTTGGCAAACTGGCCAAGAGTAATCGATAAATGGTACGCTACGTTCCCGTATGGCAAGCAACTGTATGTCAATATGCTGGGGAAAAATCCATTGCCGAAGAAACACAGTATACTCATTAAAAGGAGCAAATATATCTGTGCCATTAATGATTTCCCGTCGGTTTTATCTTCGTGACAAACATTTTCAGCGTTTATTTTCAAAAGATCAGGGTTTTCCCGCTGATCGCGCGACAAATACTGCAGAATCAAGAACGATACGAGGGACATGACCAGAAGAAGGAAAAGGAAGAGAAAATAGTACTTGGACGAAAATCCCGGTTCATTAGTAACGAGTTCCGTTTTGTTATCGGGTCGAAGAATGCATTCAGGATTTCCACCGACACCTTGAATTAATGCAAGGACGCTCGGCAGAACGCCACTCAGACCTTCTCCGATGAAATACGATACCAGGTAAACTTCCTTGAAGTGACGGAGGTAGGGCATGAAGACGACAGAACTCGAGCATCCGACTAAGGCAGTGAAGAACGTTAGTACAAATAAAGCAGTGCTATGCTCCGATTCGCCGATCATCGTTGTTTTATCGTATAGAAACATTAATAGACCCATGGCTAAAGTTCCCAAAGTAAGGATTCCTAGTATCCAGAGAACTTGCTTCACTTTTTGCGTAACTTCCTCGATCAAGGTATACACTAATGGCAAGACATTGCCCGCTTGTATCAGAATGACTAAATATGCCGGCAAGTCCCAACCCTCGGGAGAACCTCTAATCAGCAGCGGCAATTGTACAAAAATTCCGTTTACTCCGATCCAAGCAGATAATCCGAAAAGAAGTACAAGCACATGGAGGAGCACTCGATTATGTGAATTTTGCATTGTTGCTACCATCTCTGTCTACTTCTGGAAAATTAAAAATAACGTGCATGTTATTCCTTACGCAATATGAAGGGATTCCCAGATAAGAAAAGTAAATTAAACGTTTCGGAGCTTCGCGAAAGTACTTAAGAATTGAGATTTAAGATGGCAGTACCCGTTAGATAAAAGTATTGTATTAGTGCCTGTGTGTAATTATACAGAAAACTCGTAAAGGATTACTGCAAAATATCTCGCTGAATCACAAATCACATCTGACTGGACATTGAGACGACATCAAAACATACAAAATTATCCAAAACCTTTCACGTAGTTTTAATTCACTTTCATTAACTGAAGAGTAATTTACGATGTAGAATCAGTGTATTAAGTATTCACCTGAAGTTTGATAATAGCCGCGTAAACACCAATTTCCTGCACTTACGTTATCGTTTTTTAAAATTGCTACATTCTACAAGAAATTGCACATTTATTATTAGCAACTCCTAACACACAAATAATACTTGCACCCAAGTTAACGTCACAAGACTATGAGGAAACGTAACTCAGATCAAAACCAGATCTAATTATTTCCTTAATAGGTTTTTGTCTGAATAATAAAGTTATCAGATAAAACTGCCAACGACCGCACGAGCAAATCGGAAAGACTAATGTACGGTTCCTTCGTCGTCAAATCTCTGTATATGTTACGCTACTACAGATAACGTTGCATGTTCTCAAACTTAGTGGAGATAACGACGACGGTCTACGATTTTAATTTAAACATTTCAACTACGGACGAATATAAAAAATCAGAATATACAGTTCAGTTGTAAATATGTGTACCTACATCTAAATATTTACTTTGTGTTGTAAAAATGCCTATGATGGATTGTCTGTAAAAAGGATGATTAACGGCGCCTATCTTTTTTTTGGATCTTGCTGGTATCTAATATTTTATCTTTGGTCACATTGCAGCACACTAGTATGTACTTTGTATAAGGTGTTTCAATAAAACGTATGCGTTTCGACAGAAATCTGGCTGAATTAACGACACTGCTCTGTACTTCTTTTTGTCTATCTCCGTAAATTCAAATCTCCTAAGGCATCCGAGCATTAAAATGTAAAGTTAATTAATTAGTTCAGGTGAGATTAAATCAGTTTTCGAATGAAAATAGCCGCTGAAAATGTAGTCGAAATATTTACTAATCTGAGGGAGGGAAAAATGTTCAGCGAAATACTTTGAAATATTCTGTTAAATCGATATGCACTTTTTGCCGACAGTACTTTTGCAAACGCTATTAGTGTTTAAAATGATAGTCACCAAATTAACGCTGTATAATGCTATGACCTTATCTACTGCATTACTCATTTTTCCTTCTTCTAACGCGCTAGAGGAAGGAGTTGAGTGTAAATTGTCTACTAGTGGATAACGTAGAGGGAGACCAGAGTTAAAGTACTCTAATTGGTTGTCAGTTTTCCCTCTACCTGAAGGGGAAGGTGGTCACGACTTTGCCAAGGACGTGCAGGGGGAATACGATTGGAATGTTTCAGTGTGGTTAACCAGAACAAACGTGATTATTGCGCCGACCAACGATCCGATTTGCGTCGCAACTCCCGTGTAATAAAGGCCTCTACCAGGGTCCGGTCTGAATAAAGTCGTGACACCCATTTTAACGAAACCTATTAAACCACTGACTAGCAGCCACGAAACAACTACTAAAAGTTCGCCCAGCCATGAATATTGCAAAGGCGGCGAGGGAGATCGTAAAGCAAGGTAATAAACGAAAGTGGACAGTAAGAAAATTAGTCCCATGAGGATCGTAAGAAGACTGACTTTGGCACTGTTAATGAAGAACCCGAGGCACATTGCTAATGGACCAGCCATCGAAGACAACGTGACGGTGAGGTGATAAGCTCGGTTACCATAAGGTAAACACGAATACGACTGGATACTAGGTAGAGTGCTGTGCCCAAGGAAGCAAGTAACACCCATCATAGTCAAGAGGTAACAGTACATTTGTTTCGACATTGTCCAGCCCGCATTCGTTTTATAGCTTGGCGGTGCTCTCGTGTCCGTCGGCAAAGTTTCCATGGACTCGGGAGGTTTAACTCTTTCTCCAACCGCGACAGATAATCGGTTCAAACAGTGGAACGAAAGAAACGTCAGAGACAGTAAGGTCCCGATGAAAAGGAAAAACAGTCTTGTTGAGAATCGTGGCTCAGGATAGTGCGCAACGAACTCTAGTTTTTCCGAACCTGGTTTCGTGACGTTTAAGCATTCCGGGTTCCCACCAACTCCTTGGATCAATGCAGTGATGCTCGGCACGAAGCCGCTAAGTCCTTCACCTACGAGGTACGATACCAAGTATATCTCCCGGAAGTTCCTCATGTAAGGCATGAACAGGACAGAGCTAGTGCATCCGACAATCGCTGCTACGAACATTAAACATAAAAGCGCAGTAGAATGATCTCGTCCGAAGACCACCGAAGTGTTATCGTAGACAAAGGCCAGGGCGAAAATAGCTAGAGCAGCTACAGCCAGGA
This sequence comes from Hedychridium roseum, assembly GCA_963989215.1. Taxonomy (NCBI): domain Eukaryota; kingdom Metazoa; phylum Arthropoda; class Insecta; order Hymenoptera; family Chrysididae; genus Hedychridium; species Hedychridium roseum. Next base: position 6,045,457 of record OZ022314.1, read on the forward strand.
GTCCGTATATAAAAAGTGTATCTAATGCCCATTTTGAATATCTGTAACAAAGTGTCTCCTTATCTTGTTGTTCCTTTTACAGACTCATATTTCTTAGACACACTGTTTTTACACATGCATACTGTATATTTCTTACTATTGCAATAACCAACAAGAGTCTTACTTGATGTATAAAGTGTAAAGGATTGGCCCTAAGTTGGCAAATTGCACAAGCATCACCATGTGTGCTGGAAGGCTCCATCCTTCCGGTGCCGAGTTTACTAAAAGAGGCAGCTGTATATAAATACCATTTACTCCAATCCAGGCACCAAGACCAAACATTAGCGCCAGGAAATCTACCAGCAGTTTTCTGTTGCTCAATCGCCTAGTCAACATGTTGACCTTTAGACTTGATACAATTTGCAATCAAAGACATGCAATATGACTGGTCCTCTTGCCAAATTACAAACATATGCCTGTGTATTTTATGATGACTTCAATAAAAACCTCCCATTGATTTCTAATTGCTCAATACGTTGTATTGGTTTACACTTTTTCTGTATATTCTCAGCTTTCTTCGCTTGAAAATATGTACAGAGAGATGCTTTTCAACAGGTTATAAGTGCAATTACTTATTGTTAGAACGTTGTTAATCAGCCCAGAAATATTTAGAATTCTTCTTCACTTCACTTCTATTGTTCTTTGGTATACCTGAAATAAAATATCCACGTTTTAAAATCTACTTGTTCAAATCTTCTATACTTGTTGAGCATAACCTCTAATGCATTACGAAGTTAATTGGTACAAAAATAATAGCACTACGGACAATGTTACATTGACAAACCCGGTATCTAATTATACAATGACAAAGGGAAAAAATATCTTACACTGTGCCCAATTACAGAATATGGGACACAAGAAATTAGACACATACAGCCAATGTGCCAAGTGATCAATAACAATCACTTTCTTTTAACTAAAAATTAACACGAATTTATGTGACGTTATGCCAGTAACAAAGTATTTTATTTATGCGACTCGTCGTATGGTACTGTCCAACTGTTTCTAAGTGGCAAGATTGCTGAACTGTATACTATTTATCAGTCACGTCCCTGTCGACAGCACACTGCTCAGCAGTTCTTTCCTGCTGGCGAAAAACTAGTGTTACGTTACGTATGACTCTGCATCCTCAATCAATTCTATTACCCATCAATTAGGTATGCCACGCGAAATCCCACCACAATGTGAACCGATTGAGAGTATTAAACGTAAATAAATAGGCATATACATACATACAATGGATCAGTAGTTCAGCCTGATGCAAAAATCCAAGAATGATATGAAATGAACATTCTTATGTCTCAAAAATAACTCTTTCTGTACTGGTTTGTCTTTCTGTGGTTTGTCAGTTGTATGATTAATGCTGTTTACGTCACCACCGTCACTTTTGTAGAAAAAGATTAAGTTCTGCCGAGATGTGAACGTTCTTTTACGTACACTTTCGTCTTTAATTGTAGAGCTATGTTTGTGCATACACATAAGTATTACTTTTATTAGATGTGTAAACGAGTAATAATTACTGTATACGTTTAGTCAGACACATATTTAGTTGTATATGTAATGGTGCCCTTTGTGTATCTATCCTTGTTTGATCGGAACGCAAAATTTCACGAGTGATTATTCTACGAGTTTCCATTGTTGGAAACAAACATTGGGAATTGTTAACCAGAGAGACATTCCAGAATTTTTATTTGATGGCGGTTAAATTGGATAAATTAAGGAGATTATAAGAAAAAAGGTTTCTCATCCGAATTGTATTACGGTTCTGTATAGAAGCTGCTTAGAGGTGACAGTTAACAAGCAATTTTAATTCATACGTGTACATACTGCACGAACTAGAGTACGCAAGTAGAGAGGGTGATAACAAATACATTTGTATTTATGTTTTGCAATGTCTATGTAGTCATGATTATAGTATTATACAAAGGTTAATAGCATACAATCTAGACGCGCATCAAGTAGACACATTTCTTACATTTTCTTAGTGTAGCTTTTGTAAACAATAAACAGGAATAAATAACAAATTATCGAACCATTACAATGTTTTCTATCCATCGTTGGTTTCTCCATCGCCAAGACATTTTGTAAGATGATTCAGGGATAAAGACGAAAGAGCATTTAAAAGTTGAAATATAATGCATCTGCGTTTTTATCCCCAGGAGTCATTGCAACATTGACGGTTGTTTAAAAATTTGCTAAAATAAAGCTGCGACTTTGACGAGTATTCAGTCACTCATAGCGTCCATAAATACCACATTTATTTGAAGAAAATGTACATAAAACTTCAGATTTTATTAAACCTTTAGTGAAAGGTTTTTAATCAAGAAACTTAGTATTCTTTTTGGAGTTCTCAATAGTGAAAAAAACATTCTCAGAACGTTTAATTACATTGCGATAATCCTATTTTCTAGAAGCATTTAAAGTGTTTGAAGTATTGTACATATACCTATATGTATATACATATTGTTTGCAAATGATTGTCGTTCCCCATGTAACTTTCTTAATGCTTTATTTCGAAATTTTATAAATTCGTACTAATGTTTGCGTTTATTGGATTAGCCGACAATATACTGTACTATATACGAATAATTTTTTTCCAAATTTTTTCCATGCCCGTCACTATTAATTTAATTTCACAAAGTCTAACACGACATCGGTTTTCTTAATTTTGCCGAAGTTTTGTAGAATAGTAACGTGTTAAGGACGAGGGTATGTATACAAAAATATTATGTATGTACATAGACTAAATACACGGACTGTCGTGTTCTTGAACGGGATTCTGGAGGGCAGATAATTGTATTAATTGACATCGATATTGTTTTAAAGGATATGAAAAAGTATTAAGAACATCAACGAGTTATGTGAATTCGGTTGACTTATCGGATCAAACGACTGTAATGTTGTATTTTATATTCTTGAATGGTTTTCAACGATCTATTACTAAATTCGTTCTTGGCACAATGATTTGCTGGCTGGTTTCCTTTCAAAGAAAAAGTGAAAGAGGTGTGCGTGATCGCCCGCCGAACATATAAAAAAAGTCTTTATGAGAGTTAGCGTTTTTATTGAGACTATTTGATGAAGATTAACCGAAGGACACATTATTGTACATCGTGTTTCCAGTATAATTTTTCCTCTTCGGTTCTGCTTTTTCCCCCACGAATGAACTGAAAGTAAAAAAGGTTTATGATAATCCGTTGCAAGTGTACGATAAGAATGGAAATTAGCGCAATATCCTGCGCTGGAATGGCTGTAACTTTTTTCTGTAAATTCGCTATACACTCGGCAAGGCGGATGGCACAGAGGAAAAAATTATTTCATCATTAAGACCGCTATATTTAATATGATAATTATCTCTGTCACATGTGCCTGCTATATTACGTCAATGAATAATCCACGAAGAATACAAATGTGTTGTAAACAGAGTTCCTTTAGGACAGTAACAATAATAAAATTGTAATGCGTGCCATCCATAAACATTGGAAAAAAATACATTAATCGTTTATAATTCCGTGAACCTACGTACACGCATTTATGTATATCCTTTTATTAACACCAGTTAAATTTGTCAATAACTTCAGCCTCTTGGTAACATCGGTAGACATTATTTTTTCTCATTAGTTGTTCTTTTTGCAACGCAGAAATACGCAGCGATTGTATACGATTACGAAGAGATTGTTTGCGTTTCGACAGATTTTAGACAGAGTGCAAAATCGCCGACTAGCGAAATTACTTTTAAATTTGGATCCCTTTATTATTGGGTACGGATCGATGAGATGACAGAGCTTTAGAGACTAATTCAGAGAATGTTTCTCTTTAATCGGGCACGACAAATCTGACAATAATAAAATGCCAAGGTTTAGTGAAATAACAATGAATTTTTTGAGAAGCGGTAGAAGTGAATGCGGAAGTGCAGGAAGACATATTACTACAAATAAGTGTGGCTTATCGCAAAAATGCATATCGCAGAACGAGAATGACGTTACACTTGGAAAACGCGAATTTTAATGAAGAATTTCAAGAGATTCGTTGTAAATCATATTTTTCTATTTAAAATGTTAAGTTAAGGATATATAAAATCTTAACAGATATGAGTGCAATATTATAACTTATAATCGTGAGAGTTACAAGAACTAAAGAAAATCTGTATCGTTTCTCCGAGTGTTGATTAATTTGATTACGTTCGGACAGAGTTTGAAAAAAATAGCTGTGCTACGTTTGAAAAATCACTTTCTTAATTACGAACTTTACTCACTTGGCATCGATAGCGTAAGCGTTATTATTGTTGCACAGTTCCGAATTGATGAATGAAGTGGAAAAAATGTTTGCATACGAACGCGTCAGATTTCCCCGGCGAGGGGAAACGATACGTCGGGGGTCGTCATAAGCAGTTCATAATAAGCCATTTTTTTAGGCAAATAGAATAGGTAAAAGTGTATAAATTTTAAAAACTACGTCTTCACAGCAGTCGTATGTACATCGATGAATATGTCGATGATGATCGGTGTAGCTAGTGCGCTGGACACACATACGTACACGCACACATGTGATAAATATCTCCCGCGATATTGGAACGTTCGTCAATTATTCCGTAATCGCGACGTTGAATCGGACAGAGCCGGATTTCGCGATAATTCCGGTTTAACACGCGTGTAGATATCTGTGTCTGTACGTATGTACGTATGAGGTATCATCGGAAATCTCTCTGATCCGATCTTTTTCGTGCTTCTTATAGTTAGGAAATAGAGTAAGGAACGACGTTTCGCTGGACTGTATAGAACACTTTCGTGGAAATGTAAAGGACGATTAATTGAAACGAAGTTGCGAGAAGATGGAAGTGCAGTATTTCAGTATCGAACACTCGTCTGGTATACGTACATACATGTGTATGGTAGATCGGAAATTGAAAGTCGCGTCGAAATTAGTGCAGCCGAAGCGCGATCAATAGAAAATGAGACGTGCGATGTAAAAATCATATTTATAATAGCGCAATGGTTTTGGAAATTATCTCGTTCGATGTGGAATGGCTGTAATATCAAATAGGTGGTTGGGCGAAATGTTTCGGAAAAAATTGTCAGCCTCGGACCCTGCTTTGTCCTTGATGGATTTACAACTTGGTCCCGCCGGATGCGCTTGTAATAAGCAAGATGCAAATTCCTTCGACGTTTCCACGCTGATCGAGCTGACAATTTTTGCAACTACCTCTGGCAAATTATAAAAATACCATTTTATACAGTGCCGTACGATGTACGCAGCGTAGGAAACTGTGTTCCGATCGAGGACGTCTTTGAAAAAACACGCTCGTATCTTATCGATATTTCACTTTCTCATACGTCGCGAGATGTACAAGGACGAATTAAACTTTATTACAAACATACGCGTATCGATATAATACCCGTACTATTCAACCGTGGACCGAACAGAACAGAACAACCAAACCAACATGGAAGGATCTTTTGAGAATGTTATCTTGTACCATCGCGTAGTTGAAGACTAGAGTAGTATTAACTGATGTGCCGTACAATCCGACAACATTCACCAGCGGTTCTTAAGAAAAAAAAAACAGTGTTTTTGTTAGCTCGTGTTTCCATTCTGTATACTTGCGCTATAACACCGACTACATCCTATAGTCTGTAAATTTAAGCATCTTAACGTTATCATAAAATGACGCTACGCCGCTTTACTTATTCTGCGACACGTACGATAGATGAAAAAAGTCTTTGCAGGAAAATAGGTTCTTTTTAGTAAATTGACAAGTAGATAGAGGCGTGTCTCGTACATGCTCGCATTGAAGTTATTTCTCGTGGATTCCAATCGGACGAACGTTACTCTGACTTATCCGGTGTACATTGTCGCGGTTGATGTCTCTTTTTTCGTATTCTATAGCATTCGGTTTACATATCTCCTTTCAAGTACGTCGCAGTGCGCTCGAATCATCGAACTCTGCAGTTTCTCCTATACCGCCAGCTATGAACACATACAGCCGAAAAATGCATACTTCTGCTTTCCTTGCCAGTTGGCCAACAATTTGATCGCTCGCTTAATCGTGAAATTCCATTTCCTCTTTGATCGCGTACGGAACGTAAATTCTACGCTAATGGTAAGCTTCAAGGCAGATCTCCGATAGTCCTTCCGCGACGGTTCTATTCGGCTTGCAGCAGCCTGTGCACCGCTCCGAGGAGTCCTAAGCTCCACGGATGGTTTTCAGGATTATCTTTAGAGAGGATCGGTGCGTCTCGTTGCCACTTTCGCAACCCTAGAAGCCAAGGCGCCGAGGGAGCATACCAATCCGGTTAGAGCCTCCCAGAACGTCGTGCGATGTCGTTTGTGTTGCGTTTGCCCCATGAAACCGGCGTAATAACTCGTCTGGAAATAAGCCCCTCGATGGGAACTTCCAAGCCCGTCTTTCTCCGCGTTCAACCGCATAGACGTTGAACGTTGCTCGTATCCTCCGTCTTTGTGTCGTGCCGAGAATTCCGAGAAATTGCTCTGTCGCGAGCGGTACGCAGTTCCGCTGTAGATATGCTGCTGCTGCTGTTGCTGCAATTGCACATTGCTCAAACGGCGGTCCATCATTTTAACGAGATTCTGATGGACCTGACGATCATTCTCCTCCTGCACTGGCAACTGACGGGCGCAATAATTCGGCGCGGCTTGATTGGCGCACATGAATTCCACTTGTCAAGCGTACTCGGTGTCGGTAGACGCGGACCTCTCAAGATGATCTCTGGGGCTGGAGTGATGTTGATTCTGTTGCTGAGCTTGGGCGTATGCCAGGCTTTTCTGATAACTGAATAACTGTCGCTCGAGGCTGTCGTTTTCGGCGGTCAACGAGGCGATTTCCCGTTTCATCTGTTGATTGTGAACTCGACAAACTTCATCGTACTTGTGATAGGTCGCTTGGAAGAGCGTGTGGCTCTCGTTCCACTCGATCCTAACGGTCAGCTGTCCCTTGGAATTCAGAAAGGGGCAGTGGCTTTCCTTGACATCGCTGACGAGCAGGCTCGTCTCCATCATTATCCCTTCGTCGGTGGGTTCCTGGGCGTAATATCTGCTAAACGGAGACCCGGATAAACCGATCACCTGTTCCTCGGTGTCCTCCACTCTGATCAAATAGGCCGACCAGTTGACATATTTCAGGTGGTTCCGCGGGACGTTGTGAATATCCTTGAAAACCAGATGCAGTCGGAGCTTCTTCGAGTGGAAATCTGCGCGAATAGTCCAAGCCTGTTTGTCTCGATCATAGCATTGGGCCGGGGGCAGGACGGGTCCGACCCCCAAGGCCGGTACATATACTTCCGATATCGTTCTGGCCTCAATCATCTCTAAGGTAACGCCCAGTACACCCTTGTGAGCGATGTCGGCCCATCTGACCCGCGGGTGCCAGCCGTAACCTTCGCCCTCGGCGTCCGACAGGTCCTCGATTTGGCCGGAATCAATGCACCGGTCCCCCTCGCCCAAGGAAACGCTGTACCTTACTTTACAGGGATGATCAAAACCCGACTGCCGGACGAGGTAGACGCTCACACGAGCTTCCGGTCCCCGACAAACGTCCGCGTCCTTGTTTCCGTGCGGATAAATCGTCACCTGCCAATCGAAGCCACCGAAAGGGAAACAACCAGTTTCCACTTTATTCGGTTTCTGCTGACCCGCGGAGAATACACCCGTGGGCATTCGGATCTCCGCCATATACACCGTCCGGACGTTTGCCATGGAAAGCTCCAGCTGAAATTCTCCGTTCAAATCGGCGAAGTTCCTGTTGTACAGTTCGGATACGGCGATGTAATTCCGGTTCCCTTGGGCGGGGGCTTTGTACGTGAATTTCACGCGTTTCCCGGAGAAACTTTCGTTCATGGAGAAGTGTTCTCGGTTCAGCAGAGTAAACGTGAAGTCCACGTAAACGCGCAAGTCTTGGGAGGCACTGCGCCAGACCAGATACGCTCCCAGCACCTGCAACCATCGTCCAAACGTTTATTCAACGTTATTTGTCCAGTCGAAACGTTGAAAACGTTTGCCATTCTTACCTTGTCGCCGCGTGATAGCGCGATCGACCATTTTTGGAAGCCACAGACGAGTTCCTTGCTCGTAAAGTCCCTCTCAAGGTCACGAACGTTCCTGGTGATGACGAACGAGAAGACCCGCGTGCCACCCCGATCCGGTAGCTGCGCGAATCTGTACAACAAAGCCATCACCGCATCTCGCAGACACCCCTACACGGATTCCTCTCTGTCTTTTTGCCCAAAGCTCCAACAAATTTCTGTAAAAAGAAAGCCGTATCTATATGTACGTGTGTATTTAATGTCCGTGCTTTTGTCATTCGTTATCCGGAAACGAGCCGTCTAAAAATGACGGAAAAATAGAAAATATTACGTGAAGAACCGACATCGTTATACCGATAGGGTGAAATTCTTATTGAAATTCTAGTACGGTCTACGCCAGGCTAGTCGACTTCGTACAGATTTTAATCCCTGATTATGGAGGTATGTGTGTGGTAGACAGGTTATTTTATCGAAAGCATAAACCGCGAGGTGTAAAACCTAGGTCGGGTTTTTCCTTTGTAGAGAAACAGGAAAGTAGGGGCTGTATCTAAGGGTACGGAAGATGAGGAATTGGTATTTCGTGCAGCCGATCTATATCGCGAATGGGGTATTTGGTTAACCCATTTGCAGTACATGGCGGCGATAGATGCTTTCCAGAAAGCGATAAAATACGGCAAGGGCGATGATCTTCGGAATCTTTTGGGCTTGTGCAAAGTTCAAGCGGGGTATAAGAGGTTTTTAGATGCTGAACAGACTTCGGCAAAATGCTTCAAGATCGGTAAAGTATGAGTGGAACTACGATAAGAATAATAACAGATGTATTAGAATCACTGAAAAATTGTACCTTGACGGAATAAGGATTGATACTTGAGTTTTTGTCATAGTTGTTGTCAATAATTAGGATTACTGTTTCGATGTACAAGATATTACAAGGACTGTACGTTGCGTTGTTATTAGATCCAAACAACTATAAGGCGAGGCATCTGAGGATCCAATCGTTATTTATGGTTGGAGAATTCGGTTACAGTTTGATCTACGCGTACCAAGGTTTGCGACAACGTCGAATGCCCTTTGAATGGAACGTCTACCAGAATAATGAAACCTTTAACGACTGCGTCGGTAGAAACGTGCCGCCGCAGTTGTTGCGTTTACTCTATCCCTGGATTCGTAAATTAAATGATTATCGAAAAGAACTCATCGCCAAGTTGGACGAAGAAGTTAACGAACTCGACGGTGAGAAATATTAGCTCAATTATTTATTAAAAACGGATACTGAAGAAGCTATCATCACAAGATCGACAGTCCTTTTTGTCTCGAAAGTGCACTTCCTGGGTCATGTCTTTGGCAAGCAATGACGTATGCACTTGCGCAGCAGTTTTATTATGTATTCAACTCTCGTACACGAAGCAAAGTTTTACGTTTCCATATATTTTCGTTTATTCTCGAATACGTGCCTTAACTCCGCTGTGTTCGGACATGTTTTAGGCGTCGACGAAGAAGACCGATCGAAAATGAAAATGCACCGTCTCCTTGCGCAACATAAAGCCTACTTGAAAAATTTACGGTCCGTCACAGCAAAAACATATCTCGGTTATCTGGCGACGGACAAGGAGTTTGTCGAGAAAATCTTAAAGAACCCCAAAGTGCTGTCTTGTCCGAACAAAAAATCCACCGATGAGCTACACGAATACGCGTTACGCACTTATCAGAAATCGGCTTATCGGCAAGATATACTCCGAAAGAGAAGACCTCTTTACGTGAATCTGTTTAAACGAATGGAGATTCCCGCCGGCCATAAAATGGCGATTAAGAAAAAAAGGGAACTGTTGAAAAACAGCTTTGTTATCGAAGCGGATTTCTTATTAAAGAAATTACACGCAGCGAGAATGCGCCGCGATTATCCATCGTTCTTCAAGTAATTAAACATAGAAATTTCGGTAACGAGAAAATACGATAAGTTTGTGACATGACGATGTTTCTGTTAGTTGTCTCGAGCGTACGAGGAATAAGTTCGAGTGTCATTCGAAGGGAATGTTCCCGATGAAGAAGAAATGTCTGAGAGCTTTGAATCTGATGACCGCATGGGTTTACATAGACCCGCGTAATTTGATGTGTCTGGACGATGAGGATTTAAAAACCATCTATGCCAAGCATCAGTTAGGTATACACGTGGCGGCGTTGCCAAGGGATTGTGATCTAGCGTGGATAACGAGCACGGATCCTCAGGAAGCCCTTCGCGTAATTCGCAGGTAAAAAAAGAATCCTCGCTAAGGGACGAAGGGGCCGGGGGCAGTTGGTAAGAAAAAAGAATCCGAGGAGGATCGTTACAGGCGGATCGCCGTGGCGTCGGATCCTTTGGAACTGGCGTGGCTCTATCACGATCTGGCTAAACTCTTCATCGAAACGGGCCGCCCCGATTTAGCCATGTTTTACGTGAAGAAAGCCAAGGGCATGGCGATTGAAGCGAAATGCGAGCCGTGGGCTCTGAATGGCTGGCACTTGATGATCAGACTGGAAGTTTACTGGCAGAATAGGAACGAGGCGAAAGAGGCGGCGTTGATGGCTCTTTCTTGCGCCAAGAGACTGGCCGTCGATTACCTCGTGGACTTCTACAAGCGGAGTATCGCCATCATCAAGGATTTTGACCTGGACAAATCAGCGGGCATTCATGAAATAACCGACCGACAAAGAACCATCGTCGATCTCATGCCCAGCGAAATGAAGGCGACGGTCGATTATTTTTGGAGAAATATGGCGTCTCTTCCCGCCAAGAGAACACTATCGATCGTCCCTGGTTTCAAATCGATCGATCCTCCGTTACCTTCGAAACGCAAGACCGTACTACCGTCCTCCCCGGGAGATCGTCAGCCAAAGCATTCTATGTTCGACCATTACGCGCCACTCAACCGTATACCTGGTTTTATCGACTTCGAAGAATACGAGTAACCCGCCCTACGTCCAACACCATAGGTCATGGCTTTTAGATTTACAGCCGCCATGGTCCAGTTCGTTCGAACAACGAGGGAGAGAATCACCACTTTGACGCGTGTTGCTCGCGTGTCTCTCGACGATTCTTCCCAACTGACATATGTAACTGAGGAAACAGTGCTGAAGAGCGAAAGATTTGCTACGAGGATCGCGAAAAGTACCGCCGGAAGCGGTAGCCCTCCAGGGCGGAAGTCCTCTTATGATCGTTATCTCAGCTTTAACGTCCTTTTATTTCTTTTCCTTTACGGGGCTTTGGTATTTCCCCAAGAAAACGTAGAAAATCGATCGACTTTATTCGCGTAATGTTTCCGTTTTACGACGTTCCTGCGAGCACCCGATATAACCGGAATTTCACGAAGGAAGTAATCGTCAAACGTTTTGCTCGATTTCAACTCGAGTAATGAAAAGTCCATCGACTTTTGTTTGTTGCTACTTGCGAAGGCAATGGGTAAATTGATTGTGGCTGTAGAGCTGTCTGAATACATCGAATGATGGGCAGGAAGATCTTCTCTTCTTTCGGATCGATCGTGGTCGTCAATGAAAGCCGTTGCGATACGAGTCCTTTGGGAGGTAATATCACGTCACATCTGGCGGACTGCACGTAGTCTGCGAAACGTGGATATGAGATCCGCCGGTGAGTCGGTAAAAGGCGATTTCGAAGAGACAAGGAAAGCCGTGGAGAAGGCGGAGAGTCGTGCGAAGGCGAAACACGGGCGGAATAATGCGAAGAACTCGTGCTCTTGGAACCGACGGTTCGCCGATGCGTTGCACCGCGAAGCCGATCGAATTTATTGCAGGTACTTCCTTCAGACTTGTTTTCCGTCAAAGTACAAGTTCCTTAGACGTCAAGGACTTATCCAGCGGCGACTACGAGACGGCATTGGTCCTCTATCATCGAGCATCTAAAGTCCATCCTCGCGACTCCACTCACAGTCTTGCGGCGAACAGAACTGTTGCGCTTTTAAACTCCTGGAGCGATAGAATCGAACCGACTGGTCGAGCTAACGCCTGTCCCCATTCCTCGGCGATTGGAATGATGAATTTTCTTAAGGATTCAACGGACCCACCAGCCGCAGTGGCCCAGGCCCTTAGGTACCGTAAATCCCTATGTAAAAATCTACAGTGACCTGCAAACTCTTTGAAAGGGCAATCAATTTTTTTAGAAGGCAAAATGTTATCGCGAGCCCGATATCTCAGTGTCATCTAATTTTCATTGTTCCGATAAGAAAAGGAAATGAAATATATACATAAGCCTCGTGTGAAGAAACCTGTGCGTCACTGTGTGTATAGCTTTACACTAGGACGATATATCACCGGCCTAGTGATAGCGTGGCGTTCTTAGATATCTGGATAATCACAAGACTTTGTGGAGGGTGAAGCCGAGGGTAAGTCGGTCAATCGGCCCTTTTCCCGCCGGCCGAAACCGCTCGGAATCTGCACTGTTGAGGCAATTGAAAGGCTTGGCGGACATGACGTTGAAAAACCTCGAGGAAACGTTCAACGTGGGGGAGATGGAAGTAGCTGTGAAAATTTCAAAGGACCTCCTGAGCCTCTCCGCGGGACTTCCGGATCCCCAGCTCCACCAACTGGCCGCTTATCATTTCCAATCTCTGAGTCACGTATCGCTGGGCAGACACGATCGTGCCGTCAGAAGTGTCTCTCAAATGGTCTACGTAGCCAAGAGTACCGGCAACGAGATCCTGATTTCACGGTCCTTGCTGACAGTGGGAAAGGTCCATTTGAGTTTTGGTCACCTGCTGGCGGCGGCTCGAGCTTGGGAAAGTCAAGCCGGTGACCTTCGCTCGCCTACTGCGCGTGCATGGCTACATCACGAGATAGGACGATGTTATTTCGAGAGAAGAAAATACAGAAGAGCCTTGGACATGGCTTGCTGCTGTTTGCTCGCGGCTAAACAGGCAAATTCCAACAAGTGGCTGCTCTACGGCAAATTGCTCTGTGGTCAAGCCCTCGTTAAGCTCGGAAGGCTCGACGAAGCTCTTGGACTTTTGAACACCGCCGTGTGGGTCACCGAGAAGCCCGGAGATATAGCCACCTCAACCTACGCGCAACGTTTAATCGATCACCTTCACGAGATCACGACGAGAAGTTTCCTCGAACGATCGAAATACCAATCCATTGCCTCGACCAGAAGCAACCTCTCAGTGGCTTCTTCGGGAGACGACGGAAGTGAACCCGGCGAAGAAAACGTCGAAAAAGAAATTGGGAAAAAAGAATCGATCTTCGGGCCGAAGCAGTTGTCCAATCTACAGACGGAAAGAGGGAAACATACGTTTCGATATAATCTTTCGTCCAACGAAAACGATTCGTCATCTTTGATCGTTCTTGTAAATGAAGGGGAAAGCGAAAACGTTCTTTTTCGGAACGGGGATGTCGATACAATCAGGGACGATGGTAAACTATCATCAAGAAATGAATTCGACAGCGTAACCTATCGCATTCAGAGTCCTACATTTGAGGGCACCGATTTTTGGAAAACACTTTCCTGACCCAGGGAAGCTGTATGATATCGACGGAGTTTATAAAACGCTACCAGTGTCAGCCCGCGTTATCCACAAAGATTCTTCTGCGAATATCCAAAATACTGATAAGACATCGGGAACTATTACTTTATATGGAAATGGAAGTATATCATTCGTAAGAAAAGATGACACACCGGATTTTCTTTTCAAACGATCCGAGTTTTTCGAGGGGATCAATAAGGGGCACGGTACTACAAGGTGTTGGGGGGAGAGTTAGAAAAAGGCGTGCCGTTGATTTCACTTTGAATAGCAAGATAAATAACCGCTTCACTGGTCATCCATTCTGTAGGGATCGGTTGTCAGCGAACCGAGAAAACGGAATATTCACGACAATCCTTTCATACACTCCGCCGAATTTTTCCTCTTTCCTTCACACTGACGCTTCATAAATGCCGATATCTGTTCACCCGGAAAATTTGGAATATCACCGAATTTTTAGCTAATAAGGTTCAAAGACTTATTAATGTTTCAAAGGTCCTTGAAAGACAGACGTTTCAAGAGCCTTTATCGTCAATCGTCCTCTCCGCTTTATTCCTATCTTTGGCGACTGCTATTGAGACTTCGCTTATCGTTACGTTACATGAAATCGTGTCAAACTGTCAACTGTTTGCCGTCGGGGGAAATGTCCCCGACGTGCTGTTCGCATGTATTATTCCAAGTCAAACGAGGAGCATTTCAACAAAAATTTAATTGACTGCTTGATTAGTTCGCACGTTGACAAAATTGTCTGCTAATCCCGGTGCTTGTGCGTGTTTGCGTTGCATATTAGATTTGGCCTAAGTAAATGCCACATGAAAGAGCTGCATGATTTGCCCTGCGGAAGCCGGCATTGATGCGTGTACGAATGAAAAGTATACATACAGACGCGCTCAATGGCTGAATAAATGGCCGGAAATAAGGCGAAAATAGGAAAGTGCTGTTTTTTCAGAGCAACCTGTTGGACAAGCTGTGTTTTCAAAAGGTACGCGAACGTGCTATTTTTACAAGCAAAGTTATAACTTGAGCGTGTAAACTCCCGACACATAGTTCTACAAGAATGAAACAACTATGAACAAGTTCCCACAAACATTTAATGTCTATTTCTAAAACTATTTACTTTTGCAACACTACTACGCTTTCTGCTGCGTCGGTCGAATCTAATTGCAACTGTTTGCCGTGACATTACGATGAATGGAAGACGGTGTACGTAGTACAGAAATGTTCTTCCGACCACGCATCGTAAATGCGTTTCGTTTGTACAGTACACACCTACTGTATCGACCTACGAAACGACATTTCTGAAAGGAAGTGAGCGGGCATTTGTGTGCAAGCACTTTTGTATCCCTACGGCAACATATTGCGTGATGGCCGGTCCGTTTGTTGATACACATTTCCTCCTCATCCCGCCTTTGCACTTATTTCCTTCCACACGTCACCGGTGAAAGAATAACGTTAACGGAAGATCGATAGCGCGGCCCTTTCGTTACATACACACGTCGGGGGATACTTCAACCATACTTGGTGGATAATCAGGCGCACGCAATGTGAGCATGTCCCTCGTCATTGACAGAAAACCTTTTGGGCCATTACATAATTAGTACGTTGCGTTTCACGAGGGATTACGTCTGTGACCCGATTTTCTAGACTCTGAAAAAAGGGAAGGGGGCACAAGGAGGGTCGAACGTGCCTAGGAATATTTAGACCGGTGGGTCCTTTCACGTGGTTATTGATTTACGACTATGTTATGCCGTTATACTAAGTGCATTATTTTAATGACAAACATTTTGCCATTCACTCTCGCACTACAGCGCTGCTCTCATCGAACTTAATTTTCTACGAAATGAAATTACGTTTCGATATCGTCGTGTAACTTTTGAACAAAACTTTAGATGCTTGCGTGTACGTGAATGTCATTGGCGTATATAGAACTAATTGTCAGCGATAGGACCGACGCATTTAATAATAAGCGACAGGCAATAATCTCCACGGCCATCTACCACCGAGTATCGTTCCACGGTAACAAACTGGTGTGGCTTTTGTAGCCGCTATCGCACTGCACATTTCAGCTATGTACATGTATGTAATATGAAGTAAGACTTAGATATATACATACGAATGTCACGCTTGTAATGTGACAGGGGGGAGTCGCAGGAAGGGAGGGGGGCGGGTGAATTCTATCTCTATTCGTAGGGGGGCGCGTAGTCGGCGTAGCATACGCTCGGACAGGTGAGTATTGATCGTTCACGTGTAGAGGAACGAGTAAACTTGTACAAACAATACAATGACCATGAGGACACAGGTGGTCGTCCGTGAGCATCATCAAAGTTTTGTACCCAAGCGAGTACTTCCATCACAGCTAGTCACTGCTACTAAGTACGGCCGATCAATTACACGTA
Organism: Hedychridium roseum; assembly: GCA_963989215.1. Lineage (NCBI taxonomy): Eukaryota > Metazoa > Arthropoda > Insecta > Hymenoptera > Chrysididae > Hedychridium > Hedychridium roseum. Next base: position 6,061,435 of record OZ022314.1, read on the forward strand.
CACCTACACTGTGTCATCTCATTGTACCATTGTTCAATGATACAATGGTAATTATAAGCAACTTAATGAAACCTATCCAGAGTTAAGATTTCTCTGTGTTTCAACCGAACGCTTTTTGTCTTCGCTTGACTGCTGTTGACAGCTGACGAGGAAATTACTTTCAAGGGTCTGTGCAATAATCTAATACTGAGTAGGGCGTTTAATAGTGAATCGTAATACGCCCAGTTGCTGAAGAATCGATGCCCGTGATGAATCAAAGTGGTAAGACATTGTTTCTGGTAATGCAGTGCACTTCATAGCCGTGTGTTCATAATATACGAATACGACACGGTGTTCCAATCATAGGTATTGTAATCGCGGGAAATGTATTCCATTCTGCGAATACTACAATTTGTTATTCTTTTGTCATTTCTTCCAATACAGAGTGCTTTATCGTCAACTGTTGCACCGGTTTGCTTGCCGGCACGAAATGGAGCAACAGGCTACCATCTTCCACTACTTTTCGCGAGCAACAAATTTTTATCATCCGTAACCGGCTATTACGAACATTTTTATAGCCTTGATATACGATTCCTCAGAGAGTACAGAGAATTTTATGGGTAACTAAAATATGCCTGGCGTGGCAATTACGCATTAAGTTGAACTCATGAAACATGTCCAAAAGCTTTGATAGGAATGGATCCAGCGGTATGAAGGCATAGAAGCTATTTTAGAACAACTGCTACGCATATCACCGTCACGCGAACGTAGCTATGGATATTAATATTTGCGTAGACTAGACCAGTAAAAATGGTCTGCGTTTTATTAATTGACTGAACTTTATGGGAACATGAAAGTCTACGTTTATGGGGCATATACATATGTACTTCGCGGTTCGTAGGAACTTGCTGCCAACGTATTTAGAAGACACTGCATATTAATGTGTCCGTCTTTATTTTCCACAGCTGACCATCGCGCAACGCAGAGAATTCAAGTGGCAGGGACAAAAGTTTTGCAAGGCCGGTGTTCGGTATATTTTGCAACCTTGGCACACGTGTAGGATAATATGAGGCTTGCCGCAGGGTATCGTTCCCGCACGATATACGCACCATACATAAAATATAGAATCCGTTTCATTTGTGGCCGGTATAATGGCACCCTCCATACAATTTGCGATCGCTTGCGACAGGAATACAGAGATAGTTCGGTCGTTACAGCTACATTTGCCCGGTTGATTGTTTTGTAATTGTTTTCCACGAGTATTTATCTACGTACTTTACATGACGATAAAACTAAGATATACGATGTCGAGATTTGCCCAGCTGCATTTATGTGCAAAAAGTTCCCGCAAAAACCGATAACACTTTTCAGAATGTTATTGCATCTAAAACTTAGGACTAATTTTCATTCGGTTTTGACTTTTCAAAAAATGAAATCACAGTACAAAGGAATATTTCAGTCTTGGGTGAAGAAAAGCTGTGAGTCATTGTATTTTTACAGCTCTACGCGCTGGTAGACCCTCCTGCGCTTACGACCTGATAAGAACTACTTTAAGACCTTCGCTGTATAAATCGCCGGCGAACTTGACGAACAATAAACGTTAGGAACAGTTGGCGAATCGATTTCAGTTAACACGAGCAAATTGTTATCAGTTTGCCAAGTGGCGGTGAAAGATAAAGTTTGCGTTTAATGACGTATGCAGATCGCATGATTAAACAGAGGGATTAGCCATAACATCGCTCTTGAATCTGATAGAGGCCAGTATTGTACTTAAAATCTATCAAGATTCGAGGTTGAAACCGACGGTATTGACGAATCGCTGCGGTTCGGGATGGTATGCTAACCATGCAAATAGGATCGGACTGCTCCGAATTGTTTGACCACATGCATTGCGACCACATTGAACCAGATTGCAGATTTCCTCGTACTTCATTGTATTACTGCGCAACGTTCCGAAATACCTCGGAAGTCTATCCACCCAATCGAAAAGCAACGTGCGGGCGAATTATCTGAAATTTTCTTCACGCCAACGCTGTGTCGGGGATTTACATTTATGCGAAGGCAGGTGCATATAAGATGCGGGTTCGTCTTTCGCAATTGGTTATACGGGGACGACATGAACATTTCAGGGGACATTCGTAAAAGGAATATGAAGGCTTTAGTTGGTCGAGCGAGCGTATCCCCCGGAGAGGCGAGTCATTCGATATAGACCCTCGCATGAGTTCCGACGAAATTCCCACTGGAAATTGATGAGATGTGTTAGAGGAACGACATCAGGCAAGACACCAAAAACATTGGGCGCAGAGTCCCTTAGGTTTGACCCGGGATAAGAGATGACGGGGACACAAACTTCGCGTAAGTGAATCGTATGACACACAACCGACATACACGATCTTCTAACCAAACTACACATTTCATTCGGCCTTTTTTTCAGCCTTTACTCGTGGCACAAGACCGCCTGGTATTTATGTGATTTCGCGCATATTACATATTCATAGACAGCGAATTCTCATGGGAACTTCAAGTGGACATTTTTATTCCAATCGATAACGTCTAGGACCCCCCGACGCGAAAATTCCATTCTCTAAGTAGTTGGAAACTTTGACTCACTTCGCCCGATTACACGATAGACGCAAATAAGTACTACAGATGCATATTTTCTCATGAGCCCAAGATTCCGAAGTTAATAACAGCATGAAACATTTAGCGAGTGCCGTCCTTGAACGATTCCTCCTTCATTTAGATACTCGGCCAGTTCCACCTTAAGTAACATCATTTGTAAAGAATAAAAGATAAACCCAAGAGCTTAACAGTGAGCTAAAGTGGGTCCAGCGAGGGTGACTGGATAAAGTTGTAACTTGTGTTCGGTCCTGTTCATTTGTTCGCAGTTAATCCACTTAGCCGGTACTAGTTACTTTAGACAATGCATTATCATCTCATTTACGTGAAAGAGTACGGAGGAGCTTTCTTAAGAAACACGTAGGCAGGGGCTTTAAGTGCACGAAGGTTGGCGCGTTTAGACGACCTCTGAAATTCATGATTAAAAGCACGCTCGATTATCATCTGCTTTCAATTATGTTCCGTTAGCGCGCTTCAACTATTCCTTACTCGTGTAAGCGTGATCATTAGTCCATAGTTTGTGGTATGTAGGGAATAGGCAATAATGAGGTGCTTCGGATCTCCAAACGAGCAGCTACGAGCTTCATTTAAGCCGCTCTGTAATCTTAAATTTTTAAAATTCCAATAAAAGGAGTATTCGTTCAACCTGCCCATATCACGCGAGTTATTTTCGCTGTATGACCTCGTCTCGTTCTGATATTGGATTCCTACAATTTTCAAAAACACCGTCCACTCGACGGTCGTCAAATCGTTAACAATATTCAAAGTTACGCTCGAAAACTCGGACAAACGAATTCTCCTACTAGTATGCATTTGCACATAAGTATACACTGCCGCTTCCACATTGTATTTCGTACTAGTGCGAAACTCCGCTAGATTTATGTAATTGTCAGACATGGAAAAGCATTTCCAGAGAAGTAGCTAGGACAGAATTCGGAAGAATATGTCACGGTATCCTTTCAACTCGAAGGTACGGGTACATCTGCACCTTACTGGCAATGATAACGGTTTTATCGACCACCGTGAAAGAGCTTTGTTAGTATAGAAGAAAAAAGCGACCGAGGAAATACCAGTTAAAAGCGCAATAAAGCACTAGCAGCGACAGACGAGAAGAACAATATAAGCGGTGAAAAAAGAATGGAAAATCGATTATGATTAAAAATTCCTTTGACATCGACGCTACCGTGAACAGCCGCTAAAATTAATAACGACACCGGTATGACGTTAATGAGCAATAAATGTTAAAGAAAACGTAGTGATAAATATATAATCCACTACTAATCTCGACACTTTTTTTCGAAAGTCCAATTTTCGATAATAATCAACTCGTTACGAAGTATTAAATACTGTGATTTGGTCGGAAAGCTACAGTTATCGCAGTTTAGTGCTAGTCGCGCGTTGTTTAGAACTTTAAGTTACTGCCATTTGCGGGGACAAAGTTTCATGTACGTTTCTGCCCGTTAGCTGACCATGGTACTTGGACGTAGTTAATGAAATAGAAGAGCAGGGAAATGGAGAATCCACGAAAATCGTTTAGGCTCCGATTATCGGCTATCGTTTGTCTTCCGGTTTACCCGATGCCTTGCAAATAATACACGCATTCTACGTTACAAAGTTCTCCTTGCATTCTGTTTTAACATTTATTTACGATCGCTTTATTTTACTTGAATTGTTTCCTTTTAGTACAAGGCTTTACGACAATTGTCCTCGTAAATTGGCTTTTTATTCTGGTTAAGTGTCTGCTAAAAAACTGCGGGGATGGTAAAATAAGCTTAACTTCCACATTACGCGAAGAGTCGCTGGTAAACGTATTTCGCTGGAAATATATGTATGTTCGTGGAAAACCATTGGAGTAGCAAAGGCTTTAATGTATTCCAAAGAGACCAACTACGTGAATTGTCGCGAATGTTAACGTAATGTAGCCGCGTTGCTATTCCAATGGATTCTCCTAAATTCTGCTACATCAGTTTCGCATATGAAATTGGTGCAATACAGTGGGACAACCTTACCGAATGTTTATACTCCGTATCTCCAATTTCGGAATAACTCGTAAACGATGTAACATCGGAGAGATGTGAGACGAAAGAAAGAAATGGCTTTTCGCGTTATTATTCCGGAGCGGGGTAAAGTCGATTAGGGGTCTTTACTCGTACGCTAAACGAGCATTATGAATGTTGACGGTGGGTCTACATACCTGTTACACCGTCGGCTGGTCGTTCGTCCCTATCCTCGAGCCGGTCGATCGACAATTTTCGTCTAGGGGAATCGATAATTTTTCAGGGGTCCTGTCGTCCCGGCAGGATCGCACGCGGAGTGGACGAAAGATTTCTCAGTGGCGAGTGGCCGCTGTGGGTACGCTCGAGGAAGTAAAGGTCTGCGCAATGTTTGGATTCCGCCGATCGCGTCGCGACGCCACTCTGATGCTGGTGCCGGCGTCCTGTCGGCTCGACCCGGCCGTAGCACCGGACCAGAGGGAGACGCGCAAGCGTGCACCAGGTGGCCCGACAGCGCATTCACACTGACCTCCACCTCCTCCGCCTCCTCGCGTCCTCGATTACGCCTGCCAGGATGAGGATCAGGCTCCTTCCACTCGTCAACCACACTGCCCGACTCCGTGATTCTTCCTACGTCCGTTTAAACAACCACGACACGCAGCGAAATCTGCGCGATTGCACAAAGCTCGATTAGTTCTAAGGATAATGATGGTCCGTCCTACCGGGGGGAACAAATTAGGGACTTCCGAAACATAGATACACATTAACAGGACATTTAAGGACCTACATAGACGTTTATGTATGCTGCCTTCCATCGTTTCTAGAGGACCCATTTTTATTGGAACTCGAGGGAATCGGAGAGGAAAGAAAAGGGCAGATACATGGTTCGAATTTCCGAGTCGGGTTTAATAATGCACAATTTTAAATCAGTCGAGGAAAACAGCGTTTTTTACGTAGCATTGGGAAACAGGGGAACGAAGGACATCGATCGCATACGAAATAAAATATAAATAAAATATGACTAAGAAGGGTAAGGAGATGTCGATTTCAATACTCTAAAGCGAGGGGAGAACAAGTGCGTATTCGTAAAATTATAATATTTGTATAACATTTCGGCCGAGTACATTAACATAAAGTGATTAGTTAATGTGCTATGAATCTTTCATGCAAAGCAAATTTGTTCTCTTCTATCAAAGGGTCTCCTTGAAATGGGCTGTTGACATGTAAACAATACGTGTTGTAATAACTCGGAGCTTAATGAGTCTCATAAAAAAGCACCGCGTAGGGAAGGATTAAGGTCGTAGTGTCTTTGAACGAACGGGGTGAATCGTTCAGCAAAGTTGGGGACAATAAAACAGCACGTGCGCTTGATGCATCTGCCCGGTTAAGTCATGTCGCGTTCCGATAAATCTTACATTTATAACGTGTCGTGTCTCGTCTTATTACCCAGTAAACTGAGTGCAAGTAGCGTGACAATAGAACCTAGGCATTGATCGACACGTGCAATACTCGGGATGGATAATAGAGTGCAAGAACGGTTGATATGCATGCAAAGGAAATGAGATTAAATTTACTACTGCCCAACATGACGTAGCAGTGCACGAAATACTAATTTTTAGACAACTCGCTTAATTGTAGCGACTCACGAAATCGTGATTCCTAAGTAGACAATAACCCGAGGATCGTGGCAAAATAGTATATATAAATGTGTGAACAACGTGACTTACCCCATATATCGTTGTACGGGCGGAGTTTGTGGAAATAAATCGAATCCAACCGGTTAACCGTAAATACTATGATTTATTGAAAAGATATTGGACTATGAGAACGTATAAACACAACCTTATTTATTTACGCATAAAATTAGTTTAAGGTTTACATATGATAAAATGTACAGTATTGCTTAAATATAATTACAAGAAAAATTTTCATATCTGAAAGATCACACGTAGAAGACAGTCCTTTAAGACTCGGACAGTATATCTTCGAGAGTTTTATCGTCGTGTAACGGCGAATGACCTAGTGTAGGATCACTTTCTAGGAACTCCCGTAGCTCTGACTCGAGGTCGGGAACCGCCGGGGTTTCTGTAGCAGCCAGTAGAGGGGGAGGTCCTATCTGCATTTGAATCGGCGATTGGCTCGTGCCAACCATACTCAGGGTCTGACCCTGTGAGTTTGCGGGGCTGAGTAAATTCGCATTCGGAACCGGCGACGGATTGGATAATATTCCCGTTGGAAGCTGGTTGTTATTGCCATGCGCTAATAACGCGCTATCAGCGACTATAGTAGGATTGTGTGTGATAGGATCGACTTCCATTGGTTCAGGTGCGCCCAATGGCGCTATTCCCATTGCCTTCCGTAGACCATCGACCGGTGCAATGGCCGATGGAGGGAGTTTCTTCGCAATCTCCGTCAGATTGTCTGTGATCTTCTCCGCGAGACTGACTTCGTTGTCCGACGCTTTAGGAACGTTCGACAAGTGAGCGGGAGGCGGTGCCGAGAGACGGTCATGCTGAACCTGCTTTAAACGACCAAGCATCTGCGACGTATCATCCAATCGCGTCTGCAAGGCCGCCTGTTCCTCGTTCAATTTCAATTCCTCTTCTGTAAGCAAACCAAACACAACATCTGTTAGATACCGATTGTTACTAATTTCGGTACATACCCAGTAAATAAACGTTCTTTCTTAAAATGTGATTCTCGAGATTGCGATGTACATTCTACCTGTAACGATGACTGAGCGACAATATAACGGAGTATAGAGAAAATAAAGTACAAACCTAAACATTCTAGGAAATTAATGTCGATGCCTAAATCTGACAAGGTCTTGAGTTGTTCGATGTCCACTTTCACTTTGTCTAGTGGTGGAGCATTGCGATTTACGTCCTTCATTGGCTTCTCCAACAAATGCTTAATCTTCTCCTCCTCTTCCTTGAGCCTTCGTTTCTCTTCGAGGAATTTCTTCGTTTTCCTGTGATCGCCGCCCGTTAGAATATCAAGTAAATCGTCTACCATAGTCAACGTATAATCACAGTCTTTGGCAAAATCTAATATAGATTCTGCGTATTGGACAGCAGTCTCATCGCCATACGTTTGATAGACCAAGTCCGTTTCCTCCTTAGTAAGGTTGGCAAATGTGGAATCATAACTAGGCGCATAAGACCCAAAGGCTCCATAATAGAGTGGTTTTACCGGTTTCGACATGTTACGTCTGTCCTCGCGAAAACCGGCAACTGCTCCGGTCCCATGATTCAATTTACCTATGAGCTGACCGAGAGAGACGGGTCTCTGATTCGTACCAGGTATAACTCCGTCACCCGGCACTATAATTTGCAAACTGGTCGTTCCATCTTTCTTTTGCCGCAAAAAGCCCATTTTGGAATTGAGTCGTTTCAAACTGAGCTTCTCGGAAGCGGCTTTAGCTGCTCCTTGAGCTTGCTTCAGAATCTCGTCGGGTGTGAGATCATCGGGTATTGCTTCGAATTTGCCCAAATTGGCTAATCTAATCTTTCTCTGATTTTCCTTCCTTAATTCCTCAGCTTCTTCGTTTCGCTCTTCCTGCTCTCGTTCCTTCTCAATCTGTTCCTCCGTTACCAAAGTATCCGGATTATTTGGATCCTCGATACCCAATTCGAATCCAAGTTCTTCTTTAGAAATATCGTGCATGTACGTTAATACAGGTCGCAACTGCCTGAGTTTCTCAGGTGTGACCATCTTCAGTCCAACGTGGAGCAATTTTTTGGCAGCTTTGAAATAAATAGTGTCCGGATGATTGTACGTAGTGGCATTGTCACACATCAGTCGGAAATCATCTACAAACTCATTTAAGTTACGATAATTGTTATCGTCTATTTTCTGCTTGATCGTACTGAAATCCATCGGGTGCGTAATAATCTGCGAATACCCAGGTGCTATGTTATCGGTCACGGGCCAAGCGAAGAATTGCTGTGGGTCACGTTTTTCCATCGACCTTAAAAGATGTTCTAACAATCTTTGCAGCGGCGTACGCTCTGCTATTTTCCTTAAAACGCATGTTCTAGGTTCGCGGTGAGGTGAAAGTGAACTGTAATGATTGACCGCTGGCCGCGGCTCGGCGGTAGACGGCGATCTGGGAAGAATGAGTTGATTGTTCGGAACCTTCCTGGGAACTTCGCTGAAGGTATCATCGTTCTCCCCCACAGATTCCTGACTGGACTCTTCCCTTCGTCTTTTTTTCTCTTTATGATGATGTTTATGTCTTTTATCCTTCTTCTTTTTCTTCTTTTTAAGTTTCTTGTGCCCCATGTACCTATCGTACTCGGCATCGCCTTGTGTCACCGAATAGTTGAGGCCCAACTGCTGCTGATAATGTTGGGACAACATCGTGACCTGGCTTGGGGACTCGTTGCCGTATTCGGGCGTACCGCTGCTTCCACCGACCTTCAATATCAATTTCAAAGTCGGCGGTTTCTCCAGCGGCGTATATTGTCCTTCTGTTACAGAAAATCAATATGTTAATTACGCCTACCTGCTTAACCGACATACAGAAGCATCTTTCAGGGTTTGTAAGGCGATAATAATATTCTATACTAAATATATCACATGCATAAAGAATTCTTTTAGGAGAATATAGAGTATGCGAGGCAACAGCATTATACAGCAGTTTAAATAGTCATTCATACTATAATGATTAAGTTTATAAGAACAATTTCAATCAGACTGATACAGTCACAACAGATGAATAAACAAATCCATAGGATGCCAAGTCACAAGTTCGGAAGTGAATCCAATAATAACGACAATGATAACGGTGACATTAACAACATGAACGGTAATCAGAATAATAAGATAATTTTACGACAGGATGTGACTTTGTTTTCACATTCAACGAACTGGAAGCGAGATGGAGGTAGTTCGACTCAAATGAAATAAATCTTAATAGAAAGACTCAATAAAATAATTTTCGTTGGTTCATCGATCGACTTAATTTGCAGGGGTAATTAGGAAGGAGCGATCTTTGAAATTGAAAATACCTCGTAGAGAGGTAAAGCAAAGCACGTACAGTCTTTATATGCCATTATGTGTAACAGGCAAGGGACTATACGATTGAAGCGCAACAGAATTTGTTTCTCTTGGGATGTATAAGACGTCTTTTCTTGATGATACATGGCTTTGTTATAATGTTAGAAAAATTTTACTGCTGATATCATGAGCATCTTGTTGCGCTTCAAGTAAGAGACAAATGTGAAAGGGCTCGGGGCGTTTGAATAATTCTTGGAAGCACAGCTAGCTTTGATCGTGCAACCGGTCTATTGTCTGTAGTTACACGTCACTTACATCCACGCTGCGCCCTTTTGTTGTGGAACCTTCGCTTATACTTTCGAATCCACCTCACTTCTACTCCAACCTCACTCTCAGTTTGTCCATGGTAAAAACGTAGTCAAAATTCCTGTACATCATTAAACTATGAGTACGAGAAGGATCTCAATGAAAATGACAAATATTTATATCATTCATACCCTATAATTGTAATGAATGCCATTGTATAATCTGTTTTCTTTCCCATACTTTCCTTCTGCCTTAAATTTGTCTTTGACGTCCTTACTAATAGTCTGTGTACTTTCATTGAAATCCTTGTGTAATGTAGAGAACCATTTGCAAACTGTTAGGAATTTCATGTGTCACAGTTAAAGTTTAAATAATGAAGGCAAAAGTCTGTGTAAAGTTAACCGTGATAAGGTAAATAGGAAACATTAGTGTCATTGTGATGAACTCTAGATAAATATATTTAGGTAGTTGTATAAAATTAATATGGAACTCAATAGTTGTATTCAGCTTTCTTAAATTACTGCATATAAAAATATTTCTCTTACTGACATTCTGTCTGTTTATAAAGTTTATAAAGTTCGGTGAACTGTTTCATCAATAATAATGATACAAATATGGAAAACTACCTCCATTTTTTGACATCTGCATTCTGGTATCCCCAGGTACATTGATGACGAAACATGAAGTTATTGATTTAATTGTTGGAAATGATTACACTTGGTCATACAATTTTTTCAATGAAATGCACAGCCTGCATCGCGACTATTGACGACGAAGAGAATTCGCGTTAGATGATTTCACCCAGGTGAAGAAAAGGAAGATATACAGATAAAATGTTAAAGGATGTCCGTCCTGGAATGGTACTAAATATTATCGGAAACCATCGGATGACATTTTTTAACGTTTCCCTGCCCGCCGAAGATGGAAAACGGCGCCTCTATTGCTGTATCCTGTATATGTGTATATGTGCATGTATGTGCGTTGCGCGCGTGCGTGCGTCCATACATACCTGTGTCACACGTATGTGCACACACGCGCAGGGATATAATATGTTTGACGATGTAAACAATTAGCGAGAAGAGTGGAGATGGACGCACAAGCACCGAATCCAACGGTACAAACGACAATCAATCATTGGGAAAACGATAGGAGGGTATGATCGTGGTAGACTAAACGACCTGGCCCTCACCTTCCTGTCTTTCGCGTTTATGCTTTTTGTGTTTCTTCGAGCCCATGGTTTGAGTGTAGGGCCACAGCTTGATGAAATTTACCACAAACACGTCGCGCAATCACGGCGAAATCGCCAGGAACTACCTCAGGGTACGGTAGAGTGCTGCACCGCGATGAAAACGGCCTGTACACGATATTACAGTGACGGACATTGAAGACGACACGCCGTTTAACCCGTTCCACCGTTATGGTGGATGCGTGTCTTTCTTTCTCACCATTCACTTCGCCCCTTCGACCGTACCGATGCCCACAACTACAAGGAAAATATAGTGTGTTTCTATATTTTATGTTGTATTCCGTGACGTCACGAAAGTGGATCACGTGACCATGTATAGTGTAAGCGTCGATTCAAAATAATTTGGAAAATATAGGCCGTAAATACTGCCCTTTGCTGGCATTTATTAGTTTTAACTTTTGCTCCTGCATTTCTGGCTTCGTTTCGTTATCATAACCCACCCATTGTTAATAAATAACTGAATAATTGTTGTTTATCACAGAAATGATTCAAGAGTTTGCGCGAATGACTCGCACTTGCGCATAACCTACAAAGGTAGTCATCATCTTCCAGTTTTGGCGGCTACATTCAACTTGGTGTACACTTCTAAGGATACTTCAACGCGAACATCATATGTAAGGTAAGATATTCTGATGTTTTATAAATTTTCATGAACTCTCAGCAAGGTCATGAGAGGAAGAAATGTTACTTCACATTTTAGTGAATCTCGTTCCGTACCAGCCCCTTATGATTTATTTCGTATATATTTTCGGTACATTCGAAGTCGATAGTACCTCGCTGTAACGACATTGATACTATTTTTGGTATTAACTAAATTCTGATATTAATTAACATAAATCATCTGTAACGATTGATGACACGTAAGTATAAGAATATCATTCCACTTGTAAAAACGTAATAGAGCATGTCTCATGAAAGGGCTGTTGTATAAGGATTGCATCTTGTGAGGGCTGTCTTTATCAGCTGGTAGATACACGTGGGTGTGCCCATCCATCCCTTTTCCCGGCGTAATGTCGGCGAACTGCACATGGGAGCCCTCTGTAGCCGGTCGTGCACATGCCGTGCATAAAGCCGTTCACGTACATATCCGTATACAAATATGTATGTACGTAGTAAAGAAACGACTAGCTCCAAGCCATGAGTGCGTCGCGTATCAGCCTGCTCAATAACGTAGTTTAGGATCGTCCTGTATCGACGTCAGGTTGTGCGTAATGCAACGGTTTCTTATCTGTCAACCCATTGAGCACACAAAATAGAGAAATCATATTTTTATGCACCGCGTAAAATTCGACTGTACGTCGATCGTTGCGGTCAGTGCTCGAGAAACCGCCAAGCCACATTGTTTTCTTACAACTTGTACTGTCGTCATGATAGTCAACGTTAAGTAATAAAAGCACATTTGACTGTCACCGCGTGTGCACGTAATATGCATGTACGATCATTACATTTTATTCAGTAGCCACGATAAGAATTTTAAGTGTACAATGTCAAAAACATTTTTAATTTTTTTTTAACGCTTTACCACGCGAGAGTCTTGGCACAATGATGTATGAGGGACTCAAGAGTACAATTTTTATTTAGTGAACTTCGTGATGGATTTGTTCATCGCATTATAAAAATAACGAATCGTAGAGTACCTCTTACCGGTAGAGTAAAAACTACGAACAATTGTAATTTACCCTTTCGCGACATCTTCGGTAAACCGTAATATTGTTTTGCTGCTCGTCAAGTGACACCATGTGCACAGTTCGAAGGCAGTTATATTCTGTCTGTAGCAGAATATTATGATTTTTATTGCCAGCGTCTATCGAGCCGTGCTCGACTATTTGATTGTGTTAGCGCATTTAAAGAATAATCTGTGAGGGAGGTATCTGTATATTAACACGCCTAGCCGTAAATCGGTTAGGACCGCCCATTCGTTGTTTTCATTCCTTGCATCGACAGTCGGCGTGGTTTGTACGCCGAGAAGGTTCAAGCTCCTTGTAGTCACAGTTAACAAAAGACACGAATCGCGTGGAGTGCGACACGCGGTTCTGCAGAAGTGCGGCGCTACCGTCTGAAATCGTGGTCGTTGAGCGAGAAAACAAGTGCGTTTGCCCCCTGGGGAAACAAAGACAGGAAGATCGCGGTGCAGGAGGGAGGGAAAACAAGAAGGAGAGAGAGAGTGCGACGACCTATGAGAAGGGGGGAACAGCTGGGAAAAACTAACGAAATACGACGTAGTGAACGTTCGTTGCCGAAAAAGTGAAAGATGTATAAATAGAGGAAACGGCAAGGGGAGCGAAAAAAGAGGTGGAAAAACGGCTGACTTCAGACGGGAATAAAAAGTGTGCAGCGCGCGAGTAATTTCTTCTTTGTCGCTCGGTTTTTCTCTCTCTTCGCGATAACCACCCCATCCCCCTCCCTTGCTCATGATTGCATTCCGTATAGCTTCCTCTAATGCGCGTATCAACTTGCGACGATAGCGTCTAGTTGACAGTAACGCCGGTAATAGCCGCTGACGATTTGGCGGCAGCGAATGGAGAAACGTGAATGGCAGCGGGATATAGTGTGCCGGTGCGAGAAGAAGAATAAGGAAGATACACGACGAAAAGCGTCGCTGGCGCCAAACGGCACTCTTCGCGCTCATCAGTTGCCTTTTAAAAACAACGTCATTGGCAAGTTTGCACGAATATGCAGGAACGGTTTAAAGTAACGCCGACCAACAGCGCCTTCCAGTATGACAGACAACGACAATCGCCGGTGCAGGATTATGGTAAGCATGCCTTTGTTGATACCAGCTGATACCGGTTTCGAATCCAGCCAAGTCCGCCAAAGCACTATTTTCCGCGTAGAAGTGTCGATATTATGGAAATACTTACGATGGTTTCGCCGTGCCGACATGTTTTTGCATCGGTAAGCACTATTTTTGGCGCGATCGATTCTTGTGAAAGAAGATTCCTTGCCTCCACATATAGCCGTCTAAGCAATTTACGTAACAAAATTGTGTGGAAAATACATTTTTTAATTGTGGATAATGTCGATACAGACGTTACTTTGTCGATGTTGATCGCAGGAACTGCTTTCATGTCATTTCTCTACACACGATCAGTAAGCTGAATTTCATTACGATCGATTGACTACAAACTAGTATCGCGCCTTGATGGTGCAAGGGTTTAATAAACGATCACTTGGCCAATACTATCAATGAATAAAGAACGCTTTGATGTTCTTGGCTAGTCAAGTACTACATATTTTAACTGAATTTTGTTTACTATGGTAAACACACTAAAGAGTTCAAAGCTAATTACCTGGCACTCATGCCTACAAAGAATTAAAAAAAAAACAAATGAGAGCATCAGTTTACAAAGAAACTGTTTGATGCAGAGTAGCTCTAAAAACCTTTGCATCGTAAAGTGCAACGACATAAGTCGCTATGAGTTGTCACTGGCGTACGCAAATAAATTCGACACAATAGAAGCTGTTCTGGATAAATATTAGCGACATGCGACATGATTCATCCTGAACGGTCAAGCGAACGCAAATGTGTCGAGCGCCTACGCTGTTTGCTTCTTTCACAATCGATTGAATTTTTTAATACTAAAACGCCCAGACACATTTTACATCTGACCTCCGATCTGCGAATTCTAAACGGGGGTAATAAAAACTTTTTGCGCTTCCCACCTCTTTGCACACGTATATGAACACCTTTCACGAAAGCATATTCGTATTCTGCCTTCTCGAGGGGTCGATCAATTTTCGATCGAGCGCAAGTGTTTCAAAGATTCTAAAATGCTTCTCACAGGGAAAATCGAAACTATAATTTTTACTGAAATATGTTCTATAATTTACGGTGACTGGAGAAGTATGTCCAGAGATTGTACACAACTGCATTCTAAAATTAAACACAGTGGCGTAACAGTATTGCAGTGAACCCGCGTATCACTCTTCGATGCTTCGATTATTTCCAACATCGTAATTCATTATTTGAATTACTTCGATAACAGTAACTAGCAGACAACAAAAATGTGTTGATCATTTGAATCGGGAAATTCTTAAACGAAATATTTGCTATGTTAATGCGCGTGATATGATAAAATGGTGACTTGCAAAATGTTTCAGTGGCAGAAATATTTTAACGGGCAATACACCATCTGAAGGAATCTTATCTGTCGTATATGACTCATATATGATTAACAATAATTAGGCGGTACGGGGATTATAAGAGTGGATGGGATCTTTATTACTTTGATAGAAAATCGTGAAAGGAATCTTGATTCCAAGACACTGTTATCGAACGCTTTCGCAGGGATGAAACGATGGACACACATGTATTACTTTTTAATTCCCTTTCATTTTCAGAACTTTGAAAATAACACTATATCGACGAGTACTTTTATCGTCCTAGTCATGTAATTTAGGTATTTTTACAATCAGCTATGTACGAGTCATCGAGTTGTTTCAACAACTCTTATCGCATCAGCCGTTCTTTTGGGGAGGATAAGAATTTGAAAACTTTGAACGTTTGTCTAAGGCATACACAAGGCGATAGGGAAGAACGTACTTTCTTTGTGTACTTGGGTAGATCTAGGGCCGAGAATATCTTTTTATGAGGGTAGCAGCCCTGGTCGAAAGAACTCACGGTTAGCTGAGAATGTTTCGTAAAAAGCCTCGATATTCGCAGGAACCGGCTGACGGTGATACTTATATACGTATGTACACAGATACTACGTGGAATTGAAGTTCACTGACAGGAAAGCCAACGAGGTGCAGCTGCAGCCCTGCTACGGTATTGAAAGCAGTAAAGATCGATAACCGCTACCCTCTCCAACGCCTCGTACATCGGACTACTCCATCTGTCAGATCATGCATACACATCTTGACCTTACAATTATTCAGTCTCCCAGCTTTAAAGCGTTCTTTAAGACTCTCCTTTACTCCGCTAGAATATGCTGCAACATGTTCGTTGGACGTGCACGTTTCCGTCCCCCAACGGCACACATGCCTGACCCTTTCGACTGGAAGCGTCTGTACATTTTCCGCGTAATATAATACCGTCATTTGACCGCGGATCAGATGACTAAAAGGGCGGTTCAACTAACGGAGATAAGAAGGGATCGCTGAAAAGTAAATGGGAATTTTATTGTATTTACATTTTCAACGACCCACAGGGGAAGTGGCGCCCTCGCACTAATCTAACTGGAGGAAAATCCTGGGAATCAGACTTTCTTACCCACCAAAAGAATCTTCCCTCTATTTTGGAAAATGATGCTTACAAAGAACTGATTCAGTAATGCTACAAATAGCAATCAATAATTTATTTCCTTCCGTAATTGTAAACTTCATTTGTCCGGTTGTATCCGCATGCAATCGATATACTAGCCACGTTCATACGTGTATATCAATTTTCGTGATTCGGATTTGATACACGTACATATGTGTGAAACACAACGAAACGTTGGTTGCATTGGATTCGATGGTCGATGCAGAAGAAGCGATCGTGTAAAGAAATTTCAATTGACGTGACCGTATTAATATGCGTCCGTCCGGTTAGACTTCTGCTCCGGAGAATTCGTGACGTTTCGACAGAATAAAAGTCAATTGACACCCAGGGTCCTCGGTGGAACGTTCTTTCCCACAACTCATCACTGCACGTAATAAACAAGTCGGTAACGATGACTCTCAAACGAACTCGCTGCCCATCGATCCTCGCGATTCAATGAAAAGTTACGTATTGTGAAAAATTAAGAGAAGCAATACGTGTACACTTATTAGTATGGGTGTAATACAATCGCCAAAAGGCGGCGGTTCAAAGCACGCCGTCTCTGTGCGGTTTTATTAGTGTGCAGTCTGGCATAATTGGTTGAAAGGTCGAAAGTCATTCCCACAGCGGCTTTTCCACAATACCCCGACCTCCTCCGTTTGTTCATGACCGGTCGTGCCTCAGCAATTAACTGACTTCCAGTAACATCGGTAGACCCAATAACAGCGTGGTATCGTGTCGCTCATTATCAACGTTTAATTCATCATTCACGCATTGTAATTCGTTTATCCCCTGAAAAGCGAAACGACAATAACAATGGCGAATAACGGTGAATGAAGTTGGTTGTTGTAGGACTATGTTTTCACCGTGTTCCAAATTGTTACGAATGAATAGACGCTTTGCGAAAGTTGGCAAAAGTTAAAGGTATTACACGAAGCTTTTGTGATTTGCCTGAGAAAGAAACTTATATAAGTGGGATGCGATAAGCCCGGGGTACACGACTGCATTGAAAAGTCGGACGCACACGACTTCCAAGCGCTAACAGTTATTTTATTATTGGACCAATTACGGCGTTATTGTTTTAACACGTGCGCAGCCAACTAGTTAAAGCGGTTCGCGTCCCCACTTAGAAATACCAGCGTGAGTCAGTTGACTGGCATTTTATATTTCTTATCCGTTAAGTCGTCAACGTCCAGCGCTTTGCCGCTTTTTACTCTTATAAGCTCCCTTTTATACAGCGCCGGGGATTCAGTTATATGCTTTATATAGTCCACTATCGCTGTACACGCGGCTAGGCTTAGTTATTGGAAAAAAATGAATGGCCTTTTTCATTAGGCGAAATTAAAACCGCTTTACTTTTGCTGGAGATAGGTGCGTTGAATCGCCTAGCCTATCAGCCGGATTTCATCGATCAGTCGGCTTTGAGGTAGAACTTAAGCTATACCTTCACGTCAGCAGCACTTCTCCAGGCTTTCCTCTGTCTCATCGAAATTTCCTACCACCTATCGGATACTTAGCTTTCTACGCTCCTTACCACCCGCAAGGTCACGTGTTCGTCTCCCTCACACGATATAACGACATACATACGCGTATGTACGCCATTCCTTTGGGTCCCAGGGTATTTGTCTTTACGTTCCCGACAATCATTTATTTGTCCTTCTATAAAGCTCCTGCATAGGGCTTAGCGCACTTACGTAAAGGAAGTTTAATAGTCGACTCATTACGCAACCAACCCTCACGTAGATTTTTCTATGTTCTAGATCCGTCGATAAATGGAACGCAATTGGAACGCCTCGTCCCTGTGCCCAGCGATTCCTGTAAGTAATACTTTTTATAACTTTGTGTAAAAAATGGGAAGGATATCCGATCTATAGGAAGATTTCGTCTCGTCAGTAATGACAAATCCGTGAATCCGTTTTTGATTGTATATGACGTGGATAATTATGACAGAAATATTGTTACGAGTATTGATGAAGGCTGGTTGCTATAAATCAATAACTTGTATCAAATTTAATACCATTAATATCCCTCAGAATATAAGTAAGATGACGGTTCTATTGCTGCACAATAGTCTGGCAAATTATTGGAGATGTCTTCTCCTTTAATCAATTTTCCGCCTTTTAATTCAATTTCCCCCGAGATTCCGTAAAATCGAGTGTAATTTTAGTTTCTGCTTAATGCAGCATCTCGCGCGAAAATGAATATAAGACCCAAAAATAGCGGTAATCAAATAATCGGAAGCACTGCGGCGCAGGCAAGATAGCAGAGGAAAAAAAGAATTATGAGCAACGGTAGCAGAAGGAGGAGAATAATAGAGAGAGGGGAGAGGTGAGTACGGGATGACAAGGGTTTGTCTCCTCGACCCAGTTCTCACCAGTTCGGATTATACGCACCCGATACGGCCGTTCCGTATGCGATGAGAAAATAGAAGGGATGGTGTAAGGAGAGAAAAATGACGAGAAATTGGGGCCAGCCAGAGAAGAGGGTCAAAAACGTAGGGTGAGCGTAGACCACGCGAAAACTCCAGATCATTAATTACGAAACAAGTATCGCGAATCATTATCAATGAACTCATGTGAGTATATATATATACGTGTAGTATTGTTAGTTCTCATTTCTCACGTTACATAAATATACAAACTGGCTTCGTGAGCTAAGCAATGTATCTGTTGTTCAAACGAGGTTGAAAAATAATTGAAACGTGGTTGTCGTAAGCATGTGAGAGTCTTTGAATGTGGAATTCAGCCTACATAGGAGGACTTACTGTTGAAACAATTAATAAAGCTATAATTGTGAAAAAATGAGGGAAACTTTTGCCTAACCTTGGGGAAGTTCATTGTCGGTGACCTTATTTGAGTTGCATCAACCTTAGTATTCGCACGAGTGCAGAACTCGATGTTTGATTGGTGTTCTGCACGCAACTTCTATCCTAGACCTTCGTGTCTGATGCCTGTTAAGTTCCTTACCGATCGATACATCTGCTGGAAAATCACCTGCACAAAATGCAGCCGACCTTATTCTACTGTTAGCCTTCGAACGTAGTACCTGACGAATGAGTATCGGAACTACGTAAGTACTGCGCGCAGGTTCTAGTTCCGTTTTACTTTCCAACCATACATTTTGGTCATTGAAAAATTCATCAACATTACAGCTATTACCATTTTTACTGCCACCTGCAATAATTGCATACCATCTTTGCATACGTATTTCCCATTTTTCTAGCTTAATATTCCTCATAAGTCGTTTTCCTCATTCCTGGGTCAGCATACTTTATTCTATCGAAATTTGGATATCGGCAGAATATTCGTTTCAGTTTACCAAGTTTCCGCTGCAAAGTTGTTTCTTCGCCGAATGTTTTCAGCGAGCATAAGGGGATCTATAGATAGCGTGAAATCGGTTGCACACGACTTATCCCACCGCCCATAGAATCTTATTTTGTTTTCGGATAAACAGAAGATACGGAGTTATTGGAAAGTATATCTCCGGAAATTACTTGGCAAAAGTTGCATAGTAAAAAGCGGCCTGTGCCGGCAGCTTTCGTTGCGAATTTGCAAGGCTGTTAAATCCAGTGGAATTCATTGTCTGTGACTTGCCTTCGCCGGAAGCCATCGTTTATTCATAAGCCTGACAGAGTATTTTTACTGATAAACGGGAATGGCGTACCGCTAATCTAATGAAAATGTGTGGCACGAATTAGCGAGCAAGAATAGAAAGTTACTCTTGACACGTGGAGAAAAATCGGGTTTTCGAAATTCGGGTAGAAATAGTTCAGTAGGTCACTTGAAATTCTTCCCCCTGCCTAATGGTATAGGTATTGATACAATATTAACAGACTTTGTTGCATGCTGTAGGGCATTTTTTCGAAAGTCCTGCATATCTTAGGGCTTGTTAGGTATACGAACGGAACTTTTTACGCGACCCATTCGTTTTAGTGGGCGAATTGCGCCGTGAAATATGTTTATGGAGCAACGGCGAGCCTACTCTACTCTACGTACTTGAACATGCGCCGAGGGTAAAAATAAAATTTACAGGGTAAATGCAAAAAATTGTTTACTCGGTGGCTCGCGTCGGCTCTCTCATTTTAAATTCGTTAGCGGCACGTATAATTTAATCCTACGGCAGAGTTGTAGCCGGGATTTGTAAGCGGTACAACCATTCGGAGTAGCGTGTACGTGCGTTGATTTGCACCACTCGCTGGTCGTGGTACGAATACGTGTGTGCACGTACGTGCAAGCGAAATCGGAACGTTCGAGCCCTTTTTCCTGCACACCCAAAAAGATTTCACTCGCGTAACCGCGAATAAAGCGGAGCTTTTTTACCTCGCCAACGTTTTTTCATTGGACCACTGTTTGCATTGTAGAATGCTTCGTCACCAGCGACCTGCGACTCGTAATAAAACGCCAAACGGTTGCTACTTTTTTTCTAAGGTATGCTTGAAATGCAACGTGGGGCAAGTTACGACGGTACCGTATCGAATCTAATGCCGAATGGTTGATCGTTTCCCCGGTAATTGCATGGAAAATGGGAAAAAGTGGTAGGTTGACGAAGCGATTGTAGACACGCATCAGTACTTTGCAGAAACACGGATTGCTAAGTACACATTATTGATTTTAAATTTGGAGTGTACTTAAATTTGCTTATTATTTCCCCATTCTGTATTTACTAATAATCGACAATACGTACTTTGTGCGAAAAGTATTTAGGTATTGGTGCATACGATGGAATTCCCGACGGTTGGAAATAAAATGTTGACAAACTGCCAGACCGAACCGTTGAGGCGTTATTTATAATAATTTTAAAGAACCCTGACACGAGAGAATCATTCGAAATTGAACAATTCGATTCTATCAACAGTTGTCAGTCTTCTGACTCCGTCCTTGCTACATTGTCACCTATTTTTATGTTCCCAGTGATTACGTCGCGTCTTCGCATTATTTCTTAACCGATTCTTCGTAAAGCATCCATCCTAAAACCCCGAAGGTTTTAGATCTGGCTTTTCCGAGGTTGTTGCACAAGTACTACACTAAGGTTTTCGGATGAATAAGTAGAGCAGTTTGTCATTGTCGGAGGGTTAGTGTAAAAAGTCGAGTGGATGGCGATGTGCAGGGTAATGGGCCGACACGATGGCGGACGAGGCGGACGAGGCGGACAAGACAGAACAGCGGCTATATCTGGCACGCAATGGTTCACGTAGGTGGTCGATAGATATACGGAGTGTAAAGAAGGCACAACAGCGACACATGGAAGGACCTAACGTGCCATTAGTGACTGACTGAGTGAGTGAGCAGAGCGGGGTGGTAGACGGGTGGGTGGCGAATGGGTTGAACTGGGTGGGCCGAATGGCGGAGTAGCTACCCCGTTACGTAGTAGTAGGTGCGCACCCTACGCGACTGCCAGGTGAGAGTGGCCCAGAGGCGATCACCTCCGGGACAAAACGCGAAAACCGATTGTGCGCTGTTCTATTCTTCCGTCGCCGTTATCCAGATCTCCCACGGTCCTCTGTGTTCTCCGCGTCTTTCACCGTCGTTCAAAGTGCATTTCAATCGGTCCCGAGCGGAACATCTTACTTAGGGCATTCCTTTGTGCTTTCGTACACTTCTATCGAAGACCGTCCTTGTCTACGCAAACGAATTGGATTTCCAAAATAACCTTCCTGTCGATAGGCCGCGGTCTACTCGTGTCGAATCGTTTCGAAGCAACAGATATTACGGATTTTTCCACCGACAACTACCTGTCGGTCTATGTATCGTTAGGTCATTAGAACCATGTTCAATCGAAAATCGATAAATATTCTTAACGAAAATTCATGGCCACGTTAATGCCGGATGAGGATTTATTTTGTTCCTACAATACGTCAACGCGAAAGTTTCGAATCACCGCGATTGCAACGATCTCTTGGAGTAATTGAAGTTTTCCATCAGAGATACGCGATATTCGTGAGAGGTACTGTAAATGTTTCAACGCGCCAGCAGTAAATGCTGAATTGACATTTTGTTGATTGTTACGTCCGGATCTAGACAAGTCTCAACGAACACAGTCATCTGTTACTCGCTGATATTTTCCATCGTTAATGGTGAAATGTGATTCTAACAATCTCGACGATTGTTTCTCCAACACAGTTATTTCGCTTTCCGTTCATTCCGTTGAACGAATCGTGTTTCACGGTTGGAAACCTTGCTTTCCGATAAATTACTAACTAGTACATAACGCTCAGGCGAAAGCATACGTAATGGAAATTGTCAATATTGTTTAACGATATATATATATTTACATTCCTCGTCGTAACTGAGGAAAGCGAAATCGTCCGTATTCTGCGAAAAACATTAAATACCCATAATCACGTGTATTATTCGAGTAATTAAGACAATAATTGGTCGTCGGTTTCCGTGATATGATTATCGCATACAAACAATTCTAAAGCGAGCAGTGAACCGTCCCTCGTACGAGGAAGTCTTTCTCAAATAACGATTGCGCATATGGCTGTAAAAAATTCTCGGAGAAAGTAATCAACCGTCATGTTGCGTTGCCAAGTGTTATCAATGTATCATATTCTTCTCTTAAAGTCACAAAATATTAGCTCTTTGTAGATAACATTTTTTATCGACAAGTCACTTTATTTGTTTTGTCGCTATCGTTTACAAGGATTTTATCGTTAATCCGTGGCCATTGAGTGACCGCCGTAGGGAGGAAATAATTAAGTCGATTATACAAATTAGCGGTACGAGCCTGCCAAAAGGAATGGTAAAACGTTCTGGGCTATGGCAGTTTTCGTCTTTCGCGTGGCATTAGCGCATTAGCGGGGAGCGAAGATTGCCCATAGCAGTCACGCTGGAATTCTTTAGTAAGCCCCGAAAAATCTGCGCGGAATTCTGTAACGTTAACACGGGAAGCGTGAATTCGTGAGAGATTTAAACGGTCACAATACTCCCCGCCGTTCTCTCCCCGACGTTCCGTGCCCTGCCCTTTCATCAGGGAAAATCACTCGAGAAGCGGCGCTAAAGATTGACATTTCATACCTCCTTCGGTTATGAAGCTACCGGTGAATCTATCACTGTTTGTGCGACGTTATACCAATCAGTAAAACTCTATTGAGTACGCGCACGGTAAACGCTTTTTTGCAAGCAACGTATAAAAAAGTAGTGGAAGATGAGTAATTCCGGGGCTATACCGTTAATCTTGGCGAAGAAGGAGCATATCATCGGAGGCAAGTATCTCACATGTAGCCACTAAATTTACTCAGTCATATTTCTATGAAAATTGCAAGCCGATTATCGGGTTTTGCATCCCTCTGTCCGCGAGGAAGAGGACGTTTAATATTCTCGTCTTTCCCCCGCTTTGCACTTATAGCATAAATCGCTTAAAATAGAACAACTGCTCCGAGACGGCGTTGTACATTATTATTCCATGGATGCATCCTCTCTCGTCTTGATCTCCGTGACTTACTTATTGATACACAAATCCGCATCGAAAAAACTCGATAAATGGCCTTTCTTTAATAAACATCGTGTAATGAATGTCAATGTATGCACCTGTAAGTACTATTGAAGGTTGTACGTACGTATACTACATTTAAATTCTTGTAGTTCGTCTACTAAAAAATCTGTCAAATATTCCAGGAACGTTGTTCAGTGATTTTATGTCGATTTTGAATTTCAGTGTATCTAATAAGCAGATAGTTTCCATTTTCGTGGATTGTTTCGTCGTCCGTACAGGTAGACACGTAGTATTGATCTGTGAATAGCTGATTGGGTGTTTAACTATTTCAAAATATCGCGAGGGAAAGCAGGTTAAGGAAGAATAAATGGGAAATACAGCTCCTGATCGACAGTGACCTGATTCCAAAGGCGTGGTTTCTCCGGATATTGCCTGGATATTGGGCGGCCCCTTCTGAATTTTCATCAGGACCCTCCTGCCTCTTGCCAGTTTTTTTCATACGCTCGGCGAAACAACTTTTTATCTGCTTAGACTTTACTTACTATGCCTCTGAGTGTCGTTCGCTTCAATTCGACGAAAAGTACGCGAGTGAATATAAATTATTAGGCTCTGTGAATACGTGAATTTTTTACACCGAGGATCGCTCTTGCGTTTACCCGTCGATATCTACCAAACGAAATAACCTTCAATTTACGTATATCATCCAATTTGCATCACCCTCAGGCCATTCTCCAGCCGATCTTTTCAACCGTATTTTCTCTAAGGACTCTTGCAACTGTGATATCCCCAGCTGCTTCTTATTTTATGTCATATACAAACCGCGAATACAGAAAACGAGATAGTAGTGTGGCTTGGCCAGCTTTTAATAATCTCCGACGGAGGTAAGGCTTTCAATGACTTTTCGTCAATCACTAAGCACTGCAATCGCTTACATGTCGATGAAAAATCCGTCTGAAGCGATGCCGCGTAAAAGGGGTAGATTTTGACGAATGATTAGAGAGTAGCTAGTGGCAGGCAGTTCGATCAGTGGTTTAGCAGAAAGAAGGCAGGGCCCGAGGAGTGTGTCGAAGTAGTTTTATCGTAGCACAAGGTCAGGAAAATCGATAGAGCGCAGACAACAAGGTAACGATGTCGCGATGGTTTGCTAGCGACCCTGACGTAGCGATGCGATCTTTTTCATTTGCCCGAATGTATAGGTAGCTGACGAGGCAAACGGTTCATTACGGCTCGGCCCCGATGAAAGCGAGGGATTTCAGCGTTTCGTCAAGAAACATCTCCACCTTGAGACTAGGCTCGAGGCTTTTCCTACGAGACGAGGAGGAGCTGGATTTTGAAGTGCGTCTGATCTCTCTGGGCTTTCCCTTAACGAGCAGTTTACAATTCTTATCCTCCCCGTCCTTCAGTCATTCCCTCTTCCATTCCGTTCATTCTTCTTCCCATTCTCTTTATCCCTCCGTCGCGCTACTTAACATGCACGCCGTGAATCGGGACTTGGCCTTAGTCTCGCGGCACTCGTTAGTCCAACCGTTCTTCCGACAGACACGTGGGATCGTCCATACAGAAAAATCCTTTTTATCCTCGTCCTTGTTGAAGCCTTGCAAAGCTTTTGATTTCTTTGTACCACCGGATATTTCTACGGAGCTGCCTGTTTACGGCTATCTGCTCGGGAATAAAGACCACGAAACCCATGGTATCCGGCGCTCGTCGAATTCCAACATTTTATTACGCCAACGGGGAGGGCCCTGAAGCTCGAATAATCGATGAGGACACGGCAGGTCGATCGGCGGTTGTCATTAAACCGCGAGGTCAGCAGTACACTATCGGCCAACGGAGAAGTGCATTTGGGTATTAAGCCCTGTTGTTACACCGTTTGCTAGCCCTTGTTCCGTGTTCGTTAGCCCAGTTTGCAACTACCAAAGAAACAAACGACGATATTGCGCTAGTCAAAGGGAATTGCAATTTTTCCTATTCCTACTACATCAATTTCTCTGAAATTCTTTCATTTGTAACGCTAGATTGCACTTAGATTTTTATTGAATTCTGCAAAACCTTTGACGTTCACTACATTCTTGCTTTGACAAACATGCAGTCGTTTTCAAATTCTGCGTAACTTGTCGGAATTATCGATTTTACGTACTTGGCGAAAATCCAAGATAATTCTCGGAATTAATAATAAATGTCACCGAATTGTTGCACTGGCGAAAATTTCGCCATATTTATCTACACGTGACCAGCTTCGATGCGATTAAGGTATCGGCAGAAGATAAGCAACGGTCATACTCTTATTTACAATGCTAAATGTCTACGAGCGGATATCAGAGGATTAAATCCCCCTTTAAGCGGTTATTAATTTAGCGATAAATTTCGGAGATCATTTGTCTCACTGTCACGCGGAATGACTTTTTATTACTCCGTAATGATACGTAATTGGACGGACGATACCGTAATATGCAACAGCCAAGAACGTACTTATACAAATTTATTTTAACGTCGAGACAATATCCGTGAAAACTCATACCAGTCATCCAGCACTTGCTCGTTATCATTTTCACTCGTTACAGAAAATATTCAGCTCTATTATACCTCGACTTTTTACTCATTTATCGGAATTTATACTCAGAAGAGATCATTATCGGTTAGTCGTTGTAAGTAATTAGTAGTCGCAATGAGCATATTTCTAAATAGCTTTTTCAGAGAGGTAAAAGCAAGTGAGATTACATTAACATTGACGCGAACATTTTCACGTCCAGCATCGAGTTTCGAGCACTTATTCATATTAAAAGGAATGCCTAGATCCCTTGGGCGGGGGACGACCCCTAGGGTTGAAATAAAAATGTGTAAAAATTCGTCACATACTCTATATGCGGACATCATAAACGCCATTCTTTGGAGTCGCAAAGATTTTTCGGTGTTTCCGAGGCAGTAATCTCTTTGAAACGATGGCACCGCGCGAATGTCGTCTGCTCGCTTTGCGGCAACCTGTACCTCCAGGGAATATACCAGCTGCACCGCATGGTAATAAAATACACTGTCGTACATAGATACATACACACACATAGATATAGAGAACACACAAAAACACACGCGGATCGGCGACGCAGACTCCGCTCTATCGATCTGCCCTCGTAAGAGACGAAAGCAGGGCTTGCAGTCACGATCGAGAGTGAGATGCATGAACACGCTGCCCCGGAGGTGGAGGAGGAGGAGGGAAGAGGGCATGCCACAGAAAATGAGAGAGAATTTGTATAAAATTTTCGGGAATGAGGAAACGCGGAAACTGATCGTTGATCTTCGAGGACAGCCGGATGATGAGGAAAATTCAATAAAGGATCAAAAGCTTATGGTAAAACAGATTGCGGAAGATCGGTAGAATAAAAGGAATAAGCGGTTTTGTTATCATTCGACAATCCGAATTTGAAAGGTTTTTACAGGATTTTAGATGTATCTAATCCTTATTTGTGTTTCATTAAGTAGGTGACGGATTGGATTTCGCGGCAAAATTACGGACATTTTAGTTTGCATAATTAGCAATAAATTATGTTACAGTACATTAGCATTATAGGCCGGAAGTATGAACGTACGAGTATTTGTAGATAAGATTATTCAGGTAGTTAAGTTTTTGCGTTGATAATTAGAACGAAAACGATAAGAACTTGGTGTTATCGTTGAGTTCAATAAAATTACGTGCCAGACAGTTAGGGCTTTAGCACATAAAATTTATCGTCGATTCAGGTACGAGGGAACTTTTGCCCCGTGTAGTGTCTTGGAGAATAAAAGCTGACAATGAGACTATCATTTTTCACATACAAGTTACAGCACACGCCATACTGTAGAAATATTACAGTATAAATTTACTGTGATCTGTCACTGCAAAATGTAATAAAATGTCATGATACGTATAAATTTTGATGGGAAGATTCTACGCAGGTGCGTCAAAGTATATACATTTGACCTAGATATGACGAATTTGAAGTTCTGCTCAGGCGGATAGGGGAAGGGTCCCAGGATGCCCGGGGCATCGAAATTTTTAGCGCTACGCTCCATTGGGCTTGAGAAAACGTTGATGAGAATCGCAGGGCCACCGGACTCGAGCGCGGCTCAAATGTTATGAATAAAACATTCGCCAACATTGCACAACGCTGTTTTTCCCAATTGAGCAGCAGCGCCCTTTCCCAAACGTTATCAAGATCACCGAGCGTCACTCGCTTCTCAAAGGCAATTTCCCTCGCATTTATACATTTCGTAACGATCGCCGAACCTCCCCGAATACTAGATTTCTGTATGAAAAAGCTTTGCGAATGTGAGTAAATAAAGCGTTCGATCGTCGATCTTTGAACTTTTTTCTCTCTAAGGAGGAAAAGCCACTCCGATTAGCCGAAATTATTGATTCGAAGAAAATTTGCCGTAAAGCCTGTGAAATGGGACATCGGCGAGCTTTGCGATCGGATTATCCCCTGAGCCGCGAACGGTGTATCGCTGTCTTTGAGGCCGCCCAGAGGAATAAGAAAAAGGTGAAATTTGACCAACTGGCTTCCGTCTATTTCCTGAGAATTCTTTGGAGCGTCAACCCATCCGGACCAGTGCACAATTTTGTTCGATCCGATACATAATCGCATCGAATAAACGGGACAAGATGAGAAATGTGTCGATGATAAACGCCGGGGCATCTATACATCGGACCGGCGGGAAGGGGGAAAGAAGAGGAGGGGGGGGGGAGGACGTTCCGCCCTGGCGGCGTGTCGGCGTATCGCCGTGACGTCACTTCCACCCCTCGGTGACGTCAAAGCGGAGCAGCGGGTTACGTTGGAGAAGCGTCGGGATGCGAGAATAGGGTGCGCCGTGATCACCCACTGGCCTACTTTTCTTCTTCTTCTTCTTCTTCCTCCTCCTCCTCGCACCCTCGCCCTGTCACCCTCCCCCCATCCCGTCAACTACGACGAGGTCCACTGGCGAGATACTTTCGGCACGCCTTTCCGCATCTCTCACGGCGCGATTCCCCCTTTGCCCCTCAGCTCAGCGTGACAACAAATCCTCGGAGGTTTGTCCGACCGACAAACCGATTGACAAATGGCACAATTATTTAAATGCGACACCCCTTCCCGGAGTCTTGCAAATCCAGAGTACCCGGGCCGTATAACCCGGCGCAATTTCAGAGTCGCAACGCTCCGTCGCCTGAGATTTCGCTTTATTACGTGGGCAAACACGTGAACGTATTTTAGCCGATTGATAGCGCTCCGCAACCATCTCCGTGTCGGCCAAATTTTATGATTTGTTTAACGTCATAATGAATTTCAATCGTGTGTTGGATCTGCCGCCCGTGCTCGCTTTGCCTCGGAGATAATTCGAGTGATAATTATTCGTGGGCTAATTTCAATATTGTCATCGGTGTGCGAGCACGTTAATCTGATCATGTTAATTGGCGAATTAATACCGTAAGAAATATCCTGCGGTTTTTATTAAAATGTCTACCGAACGGTCAGTTAATGCATCCGTCTAGCGGGCCCCACGTAACAGCGTACATTAATTAATAACCCAAAACTTTCAACGACCCAAATAGAAAAGTTCCGTAGTCTTTCGAAATAATTAGCGCGCTTGTTTGAAAGTTCTGTTAAACGTATTGTAGTGCTCTCAGGAGAAGTGAAATTTTAGCTGTAGTTAGGGCAAATTTTCTTCAACTGCACATCGTCCTACGACACCGAGTGTTACGTAATTGTTTCGACGTAAATTGGATAAGCCGCAACGAGCTTCCCAGTAAGGATAGAACAGAATGTTTAACGATAAATCGTGCTGATATTGGCGGGCATCAAAAAACATCAGAAGCGATGCTTTATTGGAGTTGGAATTGCGATATCGGGAAAGACCGATAAAAACAGTAGCTACCAGGTATAATTCCAGCAAAAACTACGGCTGGTACTAGGAAAAAAATGGCTTGAAAAAAGTTTACCCAGAACGTGCATAAAAAAAAGACAAAGGCAATCGTGGCTTCCACGTCGGTGGAAGAATTTTGATTTTTTTTCTCGGGAGAAAGAAACGTATCTTAAAGGGACTTTAGTAACGATCCACGTACATTACTACCTAGGGTTAAAAAAATGCGAAATAGTGATTGGGGACTGTGAGGTTGAACAGTCGGGCCAATCGACATGGAGTGCCAGATGAGTGCCCACCTATCGGAGTCGGCTATGGAAGATAAGGACCGTTGTACAGTTTATAGCACGCACTTTGATTTTCGAGTCTCGGCCGCGTAGAGCCCGATTCGTCATGAAATTGGTACCGGGGGTATAGGGTGTAAGGCTATGAAAGAAGGTCAAGAGAGAGAGAGAGGGAGAGTGGGCGACGGGCGAGAGGGCAAGATGAATAGAGGAGGAAGCTGCGGGCGAGCACGAGAGAAGGTGGGACATCCTCCTCGGAGCAGGTGCGCAGCCGCGGGATAAGGGAGGAAAATCGGACGAGCTGGCTCACTACGCCCGGGACTCCGCGGAGTGATTGCCTGCGAACCGAAGAAAGGGAGGACCCGGGAAAACGTTAAAAAGGCTTACCGCGTATCACGCAGAAAGGGTGGAAATGGGCCAAGAGGTCGAGGTATAAACGGGAGGAGAATCGGCGAGCAAAGGGAGAGCGAGAATCGCGCGGTAGATACAAAAGGAGTCTACCGAGAGAACCGGGCAATGGGAGAATGGAGAGAATGGGAAGCATGGGGACCCGAGAGCGTAGGGTAAAGGTCGGAATTGAGGAATAGTGGAGACGAAGACGACGCCGAGAAGAAGAGGAGAGAGCCCAGTCGGCGAGATCAGACCGACGAGAGGAAGGGAGGACAAAGAAAAAAAGAGAGAGAGATATATATATATAATAGATAGATAGACAGAGAGAGAGGAGGAGGGAAAGAGGGAGGAGAGTAAGTGCGAGAGGTAAGAGGCTGCGAGAGGGAGGGAGTCTGCGCGCGCGAAAGAGGGAGAGGAGCCTGGGAAAGCCGGCCGGGAGTGCTCACCGCTTTCACCCCCCGTGTCGTGTCAGTCGACGTTTCCCCGTTTTCCACGAGGGAAACTGTCCCCGTTGCGCGCCCGACAAATCGCACCTACGGTACTTCCACTCCCGGTTTACATCCTGCTCTCCCATTACACGAATCTAGAGAGACCTGTGCCGAGGAATAAGAAACTGAAGAAAAAAAAAGAGACCGAGGGAGAAAGTCGGCCGGGAAATGAGAGGGGTGGGTCGTAGACAGGTGCGGCTGGTCCAGACTTACCCGTGACAGTCCAGTGAGAATCCTTTAACCGACGGAATGGCATTACACTAGTTGTCCATAAGCCTTTAACGTAAAACGCGCTACCGGACCGCCCATCGCTGCTACAGTGATCGAATCAATTGTGTGGCCAGACTCCGTCCGTCTTTCTCTCTCCCTCTATGTTTCTTTATTGTTTTCTCGTTCCTCTCTGTCTCTCTCCTCTCCGTTAGCTGGTACTCGGAAAAGTCGAGGACGGATGTGTGAGAGAGATAGAAACTGGTAAATAAGGAAGTAAGGAAAGGGTGAAATCGCCTAAGGAGTATAGGTCAGCGAAAGTGCAGAACCGCAAGTACACGTTACTGTACGTTGCGATATGACAGCTACGAGTGACTCGCTCGCACGTCAGTGATCGAGATCAATCGCTCGGCCAGACTACCTTATGCCAAGAAAAGCCCGGTGTCTCTCTAAAATTATCTCCCTGAAACCGTTCTCTTCGCGTAGCCGTACAATCAGTCGTCGAGAACGATCCCTGAAAATCCGAGTGTACACCATTTGCACGACTACTGCAGTTGTTGCTGTTTTAGAGTTTGGTGCGGCACCAATGGATGAAAAGTGACGTCGCGGGAATGACCGAGTGATAAAAACAAAAGACTGTGCTCAGAACTGGGAAGAACCGTGAATATAGGTAGACGATTTTCTCAGGCTCCAGTGATCAAGCTCAATAGCTGCGTCAGGCTTTGGCTCTTGGCATAATTTCGTTTGCCCAATTATAAATAATTCCTGGTAATTATTAAGACTGTAGCTGTCCATAAAGATTGTTGATGTTTTCCTTCGATGCCATTCGCCGTTCGATGGTAATTGTAGACAAAAGATTATCCAGTAGCTTGAACGTAATTGTTTGAGGTAAAGAATTTTTATGTCCGCGGTGAGCCCTGTCTGACGCTACAATTTGAGCGATCCTGGAGAATAAAAAAAGCAGGAACATCGGAAAGCAAAAACTATCGAAAAACAGGGGGACGTACAGAACCGGAGTCAATTTTTAGGGATCATCAGTTGGAGGGTTAGCACCCTTACGTACAAAACGTGGCTGATATAATATCTGCAGCCGCCCCGATCGCCCCGCCCCTCTCCCTTTACGTCGAGATTTTGCCAAGACATCGTGTTATACGATATCAGAGGTCTAACGAAAAACTTGCCATTGTCGAGAGTAATCGACGGGGCCCTCGGTGTGAGGAAGCGATCGAAAGGCCGTCCCGTCTTCTAATCCGGAAGAAGATCTAAAAGCGTCTCGCCAGAAACATGAGCGACGGAACGTCGAAAGGGAAGTCTGATGGCTCGCCAGCTCGCATGGAAGCCGGTATGATAATTCCTCAGATCTACCACATCTCCATTTATCGTCTTTTCCTCGTGCAACCCTCATCCACGGAAAAATTCTTTTGTCTCACACAAAAATTCATATGCGCTTTATACATGATTTATTTGGTTCGAGTGCAGCTGGGCTTATTCATTTGCGCGGACAAAAACAAAGGAGACCTTCTCGACTAGTTTGCATTTCAAGCGGGCTATGATTCGAGAATATCTCGTGTCGGTATTGAGTCAAGTGTGTTGGTTTATGACGAGAGTGTCATGTTATATTCAACACAAACGGGGTATTTTCTCCGATACTGGTCAAGTATCGACAACCTTGACTGATATATGCATACGAGGCCTACTATTTCTGCGATAGATCCATAGCCTTTCATTACAAACAATTCAAATAAGTAGATGTTCGCGGAAGCTTCATTACATGAAACCGTAACGTGCCACTAGTCAGGATTCTCTTTTAATTCGCCATGAAATAGAATTACGGCGTTTAGGTATTCATTAGTTCATGCGATTTGTTGAGTTCCCCAAGGGTCAATCTTGCCGATAAGCTACACCCTCGAACCCCTTTATTTAATTTCTCCTACACACTTTCGGCGTAAGTGGCTTCATTAGCTTTGGCTAAACGTGACGCATTATGTTTCATACGGATTTCCGTCGGCCGAAGAATATACTCATGATCGCCGGATATGTACGTAAGATCCAGCAGTAGGACGATCCTTCTAGAGTGGGGGGGGGGGGGGTTATTAAGCCGTGTACACAGGGCGCAATTTGCAAAAGAGTTGGACATATGTACATAAACGGACGACATGTGCTAAATAAAGTCTGGTATTACCGCGAGAGGTAGGTGGGTTAAGTGGTTTTCGTCGTGAGTACATCCTCACGATGCGCCGCCCGCGCCCTTTATTACCCTCTGTCCTCGAGATTCCACCGACACGAGCTTCTATTTAATCGCCGACCTCTTGCAAGTTCATCACTCTATCCCACTTTTTGCTAACGAATACGCTCCTCTCGATAACATCTTTTTCTCGACGAACAGAAGAAAAGTAAACGCGCCGCCGAAGCAAACGCCAATCAATTTCTCCTCGATTCCGTTTTCCCCGCCCACGGTTGTACCTCAGGACGTTGCTGTTCACATCTCGCATGTTAATTAAGGAGCACGCTTATAGCCACGGGCAATCTTGCCCACCCGTTGTTCACGTTAAAACAACGAGAGGTGTGCGTCCTCCGATCCGCTCACCGGTTACTTCGTAAACCTTGGCGCGTGTATGCACGCAAAGTTGCCATCTCAATGTGCACATTATACGGAAAGATGGGGCAGTATGCTCGGAAAGGACGTGGCGTTTAGTTTCGAAGGATTAAGGGAAGCCGTATGCATGTGCGTGCGCGCACAGGGGAAATGGCAGTTTATTTATCGAAGCAAATAGTTAGACTGGAGTGGACGGTTGACCTGCAATAGAGAGCGTGCCGAGCTTGCGCTCGCTTAAACGAGATTAGGACAAGGGCAAGCGGAGGGTTAAGTAGTTTCCATTGTAAGGATGCTCTGTGATGTGATGACGTTTTTACACTCTCGATATACCGCCTTCTATATCCATGTATTCCGGACTTTACGTAACTAAATCTTCCTCAATCTCCGCTCCCGACTTATGCAGGACGATAAGTGAATTTCAAATTCTTCCTCGAGAGCTCTTAGAGAAATCATAGAATCCCGAATATGTACGAATGATAAATACGCTTGAAGGACCGGACGAAGTTGCACACCGTGCGCTCATTCGACGTCTGTGTATTGTTTCGATGATCGCACGATAGAGGAGGGGATGAAATTAGAGACGGCTGCAATTATCCGGCTTCTGGGCTGGGTGGCTGATACGAGGGTCACTCGCGATAGCCTCTCCATAAACAATCTGGCGCATCGGCTGTCGCGCAAATGCACATGCATTAACGGCAGATTGTCCGGTTAAATAAGACGATAATGACCGGACACATGTTCCCTGCGGCGACTTAATTATTCGTGTGCAACACGTGCCACGGACGATCGAGGACGTTCGCCGAGGTAGAGGGGAGGAGAAGGACGGAAACATTATTTTTTCAACGACCAATAGCACACCCGAGTAAGCACGTCGCTCCGTGTAGGTTTTCGCCGATTTCAAGGAACGTCGCCTCGTCGACCTTCCCCTAAAGGATCCACAGTAATTGCTGGGTCGCTGGGAATATATAAACGCTATACAAGTGGATTAAAAGAACAGCCAAAAGGAAAGAACGACGACGGACGAAAGAGATGATGAGGCAGCCTTGGCACTGGGTTCCTTCAGAAATTCACCGACCTAGTTCACCGGGAACCTCCTTCAACTTTCCTATCAGTTCCGTTGTGTAACGCCCTTTTCTTCCACTTTTCGATCCTGCAAGCACCAGCAAATCTATACGCTATTATTATCGGAGCGTCGACGTCTACTGTGCCGTGAAACTTCCTTCCCTTCTACCCGCTCCAAGTTTTTCAAATCGTCGCAACTAGACCGACGAAACCTTTGATTCTTATCAAAAGCACACTGTTTCTATGACACGTATTCTCATCCTCATACGTATCTCGCTACCTTTTCCTTCTCATAAAGGCATTCACTAATAGAAGTCGACATTTCATTGGTAAACATATTCGTTGGTTTCTTTTTTCAATATTTTGAAGCTTTTAAAATTGACGTAATCGGTGTTTGTGGCAGAATAAAGTTTCAGCCTCGATTTCCTCGTGTACAGGTATATTATTGCTTAAAGTGTTTTCGCTATAACCGTCGGAAGAATACGCAATTTTACTGATTTGAAGTGCTTGCATAACGCGTGAAACCCTGAAAGAACCGCTCTACTCTTCGAAATACCCGTTTCTCTCACACTCCTATGTTTATTTCATAGTTAATATAGCTGTGCTATCACGCGAAAAATTCAATTTCGGACGTTCATGCATTTTCGTTGAATCACCTAAAATTTAATCGAAAATGTTTCATCGCTTCTAACGCGGCTGTGATACTATGTGCACATTAGTCCAGCAGTTTTTCTGAAAAACAATGCCTCGCAACTCATCAAAGGAAATTCATCAATGTTTGTTTTTAGAGCTGCTGATCTTTATTTTTTTTTAATAATTTCATTATCATCGTACACGGAATTTCGTCGTAAGGAAACAGCTATTAACCGGAATTTTCGCTTTAAAAGGAAGTTTTTCTTCTTCTATTTACTGAGCGGAGAAAGCCGAGTAATAGTGGTAAGCCGTTGTTTACCGACATCAGCCACTCCTACCTTGCAATTAGGAGCCCGCCTCGGTGACGGGTCTTTATTGTCTATTCTCCAAGCTGCTCCTTGATACAAACAGTTTAGGTAGAAGTAAACAACCATAAAATATGCTTAAGACAACTGCACCGTACTTTATCCCCTTAATTCATTCAACACTTTAACGCTGTTTTATTTAATAAGCAATGGTTAATGAACTCGTCGATTCCGTCGTGTAATATCCATCAGTCGATATTTTTGGTAGCGAAGGAAACGCTAATAGACCATGCTCATACTCTTAGGGAGATATTTTGTTGGATCCGATTGAAAAAGTGGCTGATTGTGTATTGTTGTTGACTGTCGATTTTGTTGTTCCCGTTTAAGGAAAGAGTAACGAAGCTAATGTGACTTTCAGGCGATGGAGGCGGTGCAGGCGGTGACAGCGAGCCCATCGTGGGTGGGACTAATTCCGAAAAGAAATCGGAATACGAGACGAACCTCTATCTCTACAGCGTAAGTAGAACAATCATTCATAATCACGTAATACGGCAAAATTGCCGGCATTATACCTTATCAGAGTCTGTTGTGAAAAAATTTAGCTCATCTTCACGGATCCTAAATTGTACCAATTCAGATATCTTCGAAAATCTTGAACCGTGAAATTTGCTTTTGACAAATTGCCAAAACTTTCAGAAAAGAAGCCATTAACGTTCGGTATCTTCGATTCAAAGTTTTCTTTCGTACAATCATCCTGCGATATTTTAGTAGAACGAAACGACTTTTTATCAGAAGATAGACCTATGAATAATTTTCATTGGGAAAAAGTTGGGTCATATTGCAGACGTTTTTACACTTCTCTGGGGCTCAGAAATAACTGTGCGGATCAGACATAAGATTCTTCGCCCGATCGCAAACAGTTTGACTTAACGACGTCGTCATGAACAGAGGGAAAAATATTTTTATAGGAGGAGATGGAGGTTCGTCCTCGAATCTCGACGCTACTCAACAGCCTGGCGAGTTACAGCAATACCATCCCCGCTGCTACGGATCCGGACAGCAAACCCGCGGCCGCCGGTGGCGGTGGTGCGCGTATGGGTACACTAATTGGGGTCTTTTTACCCTGTATCCAAAACATCTTCGGTGTCATCCTCTTCATCCGTCTGACCTGGGTCGTAGGAACGGCTGGTGCTATACAAGGATTTCTCATAGTCCTCTGCTGCTGCTGTGTCGTAAGTGGAAACTTGATTCCCCCCTAGGCTTACCTCAAATTAGGCCAATAATCCCAGCCCCTTATGAGGCCTCGTACTCCGATGATTTCCCTAAATGCCTAAGTCCTTGTTTATTCGAGGCTGCTATCGAAGTTCTAAGGAACTGTTTGACGCGTTTGAATAAGATTCGGGTATACTGTTGATGTCAAGTGGATTAACGCAACGTTGCGTGTCCCGTAGACGATGCTCACGGCAATTAGTATGAGCGCCATCGCGACAAACGGGAAGGTACCCGCCGGAGGGTCCTACTTTATGATATCCAGGAGTTTAGGCCCGGAATTCGGTGGTGCCGTGGGAATGCTTTTCTACACCGGTACCACACTGGCAGCCGCTATGTACATCATCGGTGCTGTTGAAATTGTTCTGGTAAGTCATCACCTCGTCCATACACAGTAAGACATGTGCGACATGTTCGTTAGACATTTTGAAAATTTTTCACTAGACGTACATGGCGCCTTCGCTCAGTATATTCGGAGATTTCACGAAAGATGCGAGCATCATGTACAATAATTTCCGAGTGTACGGCACGGGTTTGCTGATGATCATGGGCACCATAGTCTTCGTGGGAGTGAAGTTCGTCAACAAGTTCGCCACGGTTGCCCTTGCGTGTGTGATTTTCTCAATTATCGCCGTCTACGCCGGACTCTTCGTCAACTTCTACGGAAACGATTCATTAAAGTCCGTATTTCCTCTCTGCGCACGGATGTTTTTCACGTATTCGAAGTAATGCAAGTTTTATCGCGATCATTGCTTTGCAGAATGTGCATCCTCGGGAAAAGGTTGTTAAAGGACGTCGGTGATATATCGAATTGCAACAAAAATGTGACCGGCCTTTTACATCGTACTTACTGCGGTAACAGCACCGGTACGAGTGGTTGCGATCAGTATTACCTCGAGAACAACATAACGATAGTAAACGGCATTCGGGGCTTGGCCAGTGGCGTATTCTTAGGTAAGACACGGCCGTTGGTCGATAAGACGTCCGTATACGTGATTAGGTAACATATCCGCTAATCCGATACGACGCCCGCAGAGAACATATGGGACAGTTTTCAAGAGGAAGGTCAGTTTATCGCATATGGGAAGGATCCCAAGGACGTTGACAAGATGACGGACTCGCCGTACAAGCAAATTCAGGCTGACATTACTACCGCTTTTACTATTCTTATCGGAATCTTTTTCCCATCCGTCACCGGTAAATATTTAGCGATGCGAAAAATTGTTCTCCTCTATTTGTCCATACAGAGTTGCTAAATAAGGATTTGTTAATATTAACAGGTATAATGGCAGGCTCGAATAGATCTGGAGATCTAGCCGATGCTCAGAAATCTATTCCAATTGGAACGATATGCGCTATACTAACGACATCAACGGTCTACTTGTCGAGCGTTTTGCTGTTTGCCGGCACTGTGGACAATCTTCTTTTGCGAGACAAGTTTGGTCAGAGTATAGGTGGGAAATTGGTGGTAGCAAATATGGCCTGGCCGAACCAGTGGGTCATCCTCATTGGATCGTTCCTCTCGACCCTCGGTGCGGGACTTCAATCATTAACAGGAGCACCTCGGCTACTTCAAGCTATCGCCAAGGACGAAATCATTCCCTTCCTGACCCCGTTTGCCACGAGTTCAAGCCGCGGCGAACCCACAAGGGCACTGATACTGACCGTCATTATTTGCCAGTGCGGAATTCTACTTGGAAACGTCGATTACCTCGCTCCTCTACTCTCCATGTTCTTCCTCATGTGTTACGGATTCGTAAATTTGGCGTGCGCTCTACAAACTCTTCTCAGAACGCCCAACTGGCGACCTCGATTCAAGTATTACCACTGGAGCCTGTCTTTCCTCGCCTTGTCCCTCTGTATCGCCATCATGTTCATGACCAGCTGGTACTACGCCCTTCTGGCAATGGGTATGGCTGGATGTATCTACAAATACATTGAATATCGCGGCGCCGAGAAGGAATGGGGCGATGGCATACGTGGTCTCGCACTTTCCGCTGCCAGGTATTCGTTGCTGCGACTCGAGGAAGGACCGCCTCACACGAAGAACTGGAGGCCGCAGATTTTGATCTTGGCCAAACTGACCAACGACCTCGTACCGAAATATCGAAAGCTCTTCGCTTTTGCCAGTCAGCTGAAGGCTGGCAAGGGTTTGACAATCAGTGTCAGCTGCATCGAGGGCGATTACACGCAG
Source organism: Hedychridium roseum (assembly GCA_963989215.1). Lineage (NCBI taxonomy): Eukaryota > Metazoa > Arthropoda > Insecta > Hymenoptera > Chrysididae > Hedychridium > Hedychridium roseum. The sequence continues at coordinate 6,100,549 of OZ022314.1, forward strand.
AATTCCGGAGATTCTCTTGCCGCTAAGCAAAGCTTAAGGAAAATCGTAAACGAGGAAAAGGTGAAAGGTTTCGTTGATGTACTCGTTGTTCGGAATATGGTCGATGGCTTAAGCTCTCTGGTGCAGACCACCGGTTTGGGTGGTCTCAAGCCCAACACCGTCATTCTCGGCTGGCCCTATGGTTGGCGACAATCCAAGGCCGAACGAACCTGGAGGGTATTTTTACAAACTGTTAGAAGTGTAGCGGCTGCGAGGATGGCTCTGCTTGTTCCTAAAGGCATCAACTTCTTCCCCGACTCTACGGAGAAGGTCGTCGGTAACATCGACGTTTGGTGGATCGTCCACGACGGTGGGCTTCTCATGTTACTGCCATTCTTACTTAAACAACACCGAACTTGGAAGAATTGCAAGATGAGAATCTTCACGGTCGCGCAAATGGAGGATAATTCCATTCAGATGAAGAAAGATCTCAAGAAGTTCCTCTATGATCTCAGGATTGAAGCTGAAGTGGAAATAGTTGAAATGGTGAGTCTTTGAAAGAAGATCCATGCGTTCACTTCTTCTTTTAAATTATGCGATTAATAATAAGAGACTTGTCCTTAATTTGATAATTATTATCTGTTCCAGACTGGTTCGGACATCTCCGCTTACACCTACGAGCGTACCTTGATCCTGCACCAGAGGAACGAGATGCTGAAGGCCATGCTTCTGGACAGCAAGAAATCAGTGAGTATCCAGTGTAGTCACGTAAACGAACTAATCTGCCTTAATACAATGTACCTAAACATACGAAAAATAGAAAACATAGCGACGGATACTGATCGCTGTATATTTGTTTGTTGCGTGCTCGTCACGGATAAGGCTGAGGCAGAGGGCAAGGAGGTACCCAATGAAGAAAAATTACCTCTGGTTTGTCACATATCCCGCGGGGTCCCATGCTCGTTCCCTTTTTTCCATAGACTAAAGTCTATGATCCCTCGTCACTCGAATACTCACAACCCTTCAACAATCGTCACATACTCACCTTCTGCGCAACAAACAATCATAAGAAATAAACCGCCAGGGAACAGGGGAAAAATCGTTGAACGGATTTTTTTACCTAAAAATGTGCTGTTCCAGTTATCTAAACATAACAGATGTTCAAAACAATTGAAATATGTGAATCTACAAAATCCCGAGAAGAAACATTCTGGTGGTTTTATTTCCTTCACTCATCATATGTACATATACATGCAGGGGGGTCATACGCCATTCATTTAGTAATGTAATAGTTCTCTTTCATCGTGTGAAAGATTATCCATTTAATAAACAAGATTGAAATGTATACTTGACGATGATACAGGTGCCAAGTTTCGTGGATTATCATCACAATGCGGACGTAAACGTGAAAATCCCGTCGAAGGTGAGGTTTCAACAACCAGGTTGTCAGAACGGAGTGGACGAGGCACAAGAGAAGCTCGTTCAAGACTCCGACGCCGACAACAAGGATCTGGAAGCCGGACAATCAAATGCCAAGACCGACGAGGAGAAACTTCACCAGGCTACTGATGGTGCGCAAATGGGTAGCGGCGGGTGCTCGCCGAGAAAAGAAAAGGGCGATAATGCCGAAGAGGAAGTGAAAGAATGTGATAAGCAAGGAAAATCCGAAACTCCCGAACCCAAGAAACCGTCGTCAATTATCCCGTAAATAACAATAGTTCGCAGAAGTTAATGCCTACGTTGGAGGAAATGGTGTTTGAAACGATCGTTTTGTACTTTGTTTTAGTGATGAAGGAGATGTCAGGCGAATGGACACTTCCGTGAAACTGAATAAGGTGATCGTTGAGAAGAGCCGCGACGCTCAACTAGTTATTCTGAACCTCCCTGGGCCACCGAGAGATACTAAGTTGGAAAGTGAATCGAGCTGTATCCTTTTGATTCTTATATCGCTCTTATTTTCCGTCAAATTATTGCCCCTAGTGGTTCTGTCCTTAACGAATCTACACAGATATGGAATTCCTGGAGGTGCTGACACTGCATTTAGAAAGAGTGCTCATGGTACGGGGTAGTGGCCGTGAGGTAATCACCATCTACTCGTGAACTGAAGCAAGAAAAATCAACGTCACTGCCGTGCAGAAGCAGAGATTTAGTAGACCTCTTAACGACTTGATTAATCGACTACGTCTCAAAGAGGTGTTGTCTGTACTCGTGCCGTTCTCGCACAGTCTTCTAGGTTCAGTGCTATAAACTACAAAGAATTATTACTGACACGCGAATGACCGACTCGCGAGGATCGTTGTAACAAGCGAAGCACAGCACAACAAGGACGGAAGTATAATTTCGTTGAATTTAACTCGCCTTCTGGTTCGTTAGAAAGACCGACAGCCAAAAGTGAAATGCCAAAGGATAAATTTACTTCCAAGTGAATCTCGCTCGTAGTCGTAGGCTAACGTTATTTATAATCTATTCTCATCGGAACAAGTGCAATGCACAGTACTCACTGCGTCTTTTTAACGAGCGAACGAACGATTAAACGTTTGAAACACTCGACACAGATTTCGAGTGTAGTCGGAGTGTACTAAACACACAGGTAAAAGGAATCTGTAGAATTACAGTAAGAATGACTTGGAACATAATGAACCTTCGGTTAACCGATGCTCTTACGAGAAAGCATGGCAAAAAGGCATTCAAACTTTCGAAAACGTATATTCATAGCCATTCGAAAATCTTGGCAATCCGTATACATTGAGTTTTTGTATATTTCTATCCGTCTGATTAGCCAAAGAACTGCAGTTGCCACCGGTCAGAGTGTAGTCAGTGTCAACGAAAAGCAGTCGTCACCGTTGCACGTCGGGACATCTCACCACGTTTTCAAAAGTCAAATCAAAATACTTGTCCTAGGCTAAGGTCGAAGCATCTATGAGAGCATTTTGTAAATGCTTCGCGTTTATCCGATGACGCGAGAGACTCATTTTTCTACATGCATCCTCGTCTTTCCTTAGGGAAACGATTTAGCGTAGGTACAAGTCTGTCGCTTTTTAGATGAAATTAGCATAGCCAGCCTAGAATAGCGCGGAAGACGAAATTTCCCGAACGTATCGTGTACGGTTCATTTCTCCAGAGCTCGAAAGCACGAGTTAATCGCATTCGCGTTTCTACTGTCCAGATTGGCCTATACCGGTCCGATTACACTACGAATAATATATATTTCCATCTATCTGGAAATTAATAACACCAACTGTTAAGATCTAACGACTCGACTATATAACGTACGTAGATATAAATAATATATGTATAGAACACTATGACGATCCCTTCGACAATTTTCACTTGATTAAACGTAGCGGATAGCACTTATCGCGTTAGGTGTCGTGTGTATGTGATATATTTCGTGCATTGCCAGACTTTTTTGGCACAAAGAGACTTTCCTTTATACACAGAGAACCCGTTTAACGTGGGATACGTCCTCTGTGACATCTAACAAAATCGGGGCAAGACTTTTACCAGAGTGATCTGCCAGGGGGAGAGTTCAATTATCGGGTCTCGTAGGTACATCTTGATGTGTATAAAATACATTAAATTTTACGGTTGTCATCGGACAAATTGGTATATACCGAAAGCGATAATTGTTAAGGACGATCGCAATTTTATCACGTAATTTTATTCACGGCGATCGAACTTCTTCCAAAGATTAGAATGAATTACGGAGTTGCCTCTTAAAGTTATCATATGTATGTACTTGTCCAACGATGACATTAGTAAAAAGTGCGCATTACTTTTAATTATATGAAAGTTTACCATTTAAGGGAAAGTCGTTACGCGTAGGCAAATTGAAAACGAATGGAAAAGTATTCGTTCGTGGAAACTTGTTACGTAATGACTCTCTGCAACGCAAACAAGCAGATTTGATCTCTTGTATGAGTAACGCGTCTACTGCAGGCAGATCCTATCTTTTTATCGTTCATCTACCTCCTCGTCGTCGTGCATTAAAAGATGTGTATAAGACCGGACGTTGAAAACGATGAACCGTGGGTAACGCGGTCGCATCGCGTAGTGAAGATATATTAAACGTCGTAGCTTGCTTTAAGACCTTTTCCGTTGCGTTTCTTGGACAACTGAGCTAAAAATGAATCCGGCCCGATAATCAGCTCTATGATAATCGTGTTGAAAGGTGAATTATATACAAGCAATATGGATGGATTTTAGCCATTTTTCACTGCAGCGTCGTGCCACGATGAATAACACGAAGAAGCTGGCGTTAAAGTGTATCATGTGAAAATCGCAATTATTTTTCGTCGTAAAATTGTGAATTGCACTCGATAATTTTCATCGTCGTATTAGTATAATTACCAATGTTTAACGTGTACTTATGTATCTGATAGGTATTGGCAGTGCATAGTTTATACGACACGCGTTGAATATGACAAAGTTTATTGTGAAACTGTTCTAAATAAGTTACTATTGTACATATAAACCAGAAAGTGTATAGATAAATCTCATTGTCCTCGGATATCATTTATTTCTTCGTTGGTTCAACGACGTACCATTATCAATGGTTTTTACTACATCATATTTTTTTGACTGCACAATCATCGTAATAATAGGCACACATACGCGTGTAAGGTGAATACCTCACACTACATGCTTCGAATAGTCACTTACGAAAAAAAACTATTAATCCAATAAAAGATTTACGATCGCTGTGACGTTGTTCTATCAAGTACACTGCGAAATCGCTATTTACTTTCACCTTTTGGAGACTGGACCATTATCGACAGTCCGCACTATTCGTAGCAATGGTAATGGTACCGTGAATCACTTTTCTGCAAGACTCCGAACATAGTGCGGGTTTTATGCTTTTCAATCAAACCGAAAATGAAATTACGTTAAATCACCTCCAGGCTGTGAGATGCGAGCTAAGCAGAGGATGCTCGAGACCTCAATTATATGTGTCAAATCAAGTACATCTACTTTTCACTTCCTATAACAAATTTATCTATATTCCAAAATTATTCGGTATACAATACACTTGCAGGAGCGATTTCTCGCAACTATGGAATTTCAAATAAAGTAAGATGGTTTATCAATTCCACTAACAAACGGAAACCTTACTGTAGAAGAATAAAAGATGTTGTTATATAAAAAACATTAAAGTATAACTTAAACAAATAAATATATGAGATAAAATATTTGTAGGTACAAACATTAGTCGTCTGCAAATAGCATATAGAGTCAATACAGAAAAATATCGATAAGTTCCCGCCACTTATATCCGTAAGCGATAGACGACAATTCTTGTAATGGTGTTATGAAAGATGAAGTATATGAACGAGAAAAGTGTACTGCGGTAAAAATATTAAATAAAACATATACCTACAACTTAAAAGACGCGCTCTGACTTCCCGATTTACTATGGAGATCTTTACGGGTTCAGGAACAGAATCGTGGTAATTTTCATTTTCATAATCGATTAGCAAGACTATTCCTACTGACTGATACAATATTTTATCTTTATTACTTTTATTTATACCTATATGCAATTTGTTTTAATTGTATGGATTAATAGTTATAATGTACGGATACTTGATCTTTAGACGAATAATTAATAAAACCAAATGTATCTTGATTTCATGATAAAACTTCAATTGATGGGAATCGGAAGGTCCTTAAGTTACAACAAGCGAAACGCAAACACAAATAAAAAAATATATGGTGCTTTATTTTAGAAATCCACATATTGGTCTAGATAATCCGAGCTCATCTTCTTCTTTCAAAGCTTTCATTAGTCCTTCATTTAACTTTACAGCGGTATTGGAACCCATCTGAAAGGAACATTTTCATAAACTAATTAGATCATGAAATAAAATTCAGCTCTCTGATTTCAAAAAAGTATGCAAGCTTATAAGATTAACTACATTAATCCGTGTGTTGGAATTAAAGTTCATTTGTTTACCTCTAATGTTTTTAAGAGAGTAGCGGGTTGTACACTGCCGTAGCCCAATTTTATCATGAATGTAATTCGCCCATTCGGCATTACAGACATTATGATGTTAGCAGCACCGCACATTTCTTCTTCCGAAGTTGGATCCACCACACAATTGTCACCAATCTGTTGAGTACAATTATTATTTGGTAATGCAAGTAATAGGCAATACGACAATTGTATTGCGGAATGATATTACTTTACACAAGGTGATAATAAGAGGAACAGAGGTAACATCAAGTTTAATACAGTCGTACGGATCATCCGAGAGCTGAATATCTGTATCACCACCATCCAATACCGCTGTTGTTACTCTCGGAATTTCTGTGTTATATAAAGCGCCTTTGACTGCTACCCCCACAGCATCAAAGAGATTACCACCACACTGCAGAATCTGAATAAAATAAATATTTTATTTCTTTACCTTACTCTACTAATGTACTTCACTACCTGCTAATGTAAAGATAAACATTAACACAATAATACACTAATGATTTACACAATGCACAGCAATATACAGAGTCAATAAAATATTATCACATTAGTAACTTTAGAAAAGAAGATTCTTCAATGAATCTTTTCATGCACTTAATGATTGTATAATTGTACCATGATGAAGTAATGTATAAATATCTATCAAATTGCAAATTTTTAAACCATTATACTGAAGCAAGAAATCTTTGTTACCCACCAAAATATCTATATACATTTTCCAACATTTTTTGTGAGGAAGTATGCTCAGAGTCTTTAAATCAAATGCATTGGGTGATTGATATGCTAGAGACAAGGCATTGCTAATCTCCATAGCCAGATTATCACCACCTTTGCCTTCAAATTCTGGTGTTGCATTAGCAGAACTGTAAAAATAATCTGTTTAGTAGTGAAATTAAAATACTGTTTTTTTTCTCTATGGATCACTTTAACTACACAATATAGTTTTTGATTCTTCATACCAATCAACAAAAAATTCTAATTTTCCTTCATATGGTCTGTCAGGATGAGGTGTATCAATTTCAACCTTGACACTAACCAAAACATCAGAATTTCCTATCCTTAAACGTGCTGATCCATTTGCCTGTGGCATCAGTTTAGTTTCTACTTCCATCGAACGGTATTCACACCGACGTCTACCATCATTCCTAAAGTCTGCCTGTGAATAATTTGAAACATTATAAGTTTAAAAGAGTAAAAATAGGAAAACATTATTCCTCGCATATATTATAGTCACAGAATTAATTATGATAAACGTACATCAACGCCATGAAGAATGAAAGTCTTTTCTCCTAAACTGAGCGGAATTTCGGCCATTTCAAATAAACCGTTTAAAATGTTCAAATGTTCACGATGGTTTAAAATTCATGAACGCGCAACTTAACCTCACTTTTATTCCTGCATGTTTCTTTTTCCTTCCCACTACTTATTACCACTAATAAAAAAGTGGGTAAGGTTAGAATATTCAGATCACAACCCAATCATCTTGTAATAAAGTAACGCTAGGTCGTGTTCATTTTGGTTCTCATTTAAAGTAGTAAAAATAACACAACAAATTTGTTGAATATCTTGATTTTCTCTGTTATAAATGTAAATAATTGATGAGTTTTGAATTTGCATTAAGTAACAAAGTCTTTTAACTTATTTTATTGTCGACTACATACGTCGAAATTATTTATATATCATCTACAGTATTTCAACACATTTTCACATTATATTGGGGATTTATCAAATCCAAACATGGCATAGTCAGTGCCTTTCGTTTGTTCCTTAAAGTTGGGCCAATCTGGATCTCCTTCATACATTTTTACTCGTCCATATGACACCCTCCAGCCACCAGTACGGGTCCAATCCTGTAGTACAAAAATCAGTGAAAGTGAGAAGCTGTTGCAGTACTTCAATCGAAGTAACCCTTAATATATATGTGTGATAAATACTTACATGTGCATTATATTTGAAGTAATACATGGCACAGAAGATTCCAATCATTCCCATTACACCTTTTGCAATACAATGACGTGTTACCCCTGCAGCAAAGGGGCCCTATGACAATATACATATTATAAAAATACTGTTGTAAGAATAATTATATTACTTCTAAAATTAATGAACTTACTATGAATGCTGCAAGTTGACGCTCAACTAAATCCATAGGTGCTCTATAAAATCGACGAATGGGATTATATCTTTCTTTGTAGTAATTTTCTGGCATCTTTGGTTCATCGGGTGCTAATATTTGATCTTTTAACCATTGTGCACGCCATGCACGTTCTTCATCTGTCATGCCAGCAAGACGTTGTCTTTCAGAGACCATACGCCCAGCAATGTTCATTGGTTTAACACCACCTGTTCGTGACTCCGTCATGGTGATGTTTTGTCTGAAAAAGATTGGTAATGAATTGAAGTAGCAGAAATTGTAATAATATTGTAATATTATGATCTAAATATCTTATATATAACATGGTTTTTGGTATTTACATCTCTATAATTTTATTGCTGACAAGTATATACAGAAATTCTAATAATAATAAACAGATATATAAGTGAGACTATACCTGATCACAGATATTCCGTAAAAATAGAGGTTAGACAATTGTTACGTCAGAACTGGTCACAATTGTGAATCGTAAACGACATTAATGATTATCATTGATCTCTGTAAAGCTAGATTCGGTATCACATGTGAAAAACAAGTCCGCGGTGCGGGCAGATGGGAGCAGCAGGTGGCGCTTCTTTTAACCCTAGCGGTGATCAGGTTCAACTTAAAAAGACCACGGAGCTCATCTCTGGCAATAATCGCTTGACCTATGTACATTTGTTTCGTCCATGGTTTCTTTAGCTAATTCATGGATACCGAGCTTGAAGTTATTTAACGCATTAACACAACACTGCCATTAATATTAGGAAGAACAGTGGTCCTCGATAAAAAGTTTCTTTCGTCTGATCTGTCTCGATTTGTTGTTCGATTGTAATATAGTTAATTGCCAAGAATAATAGCAATTGTCGAAAGAAGACATGGATACCGAAGGCTTAGAACTTGAAGATGGGGAGCTCGTTGACGATGAGGTTGGATACCGTGTTCCTTATATTTGACAGAAACCTAACCTGTTTCTTCGTTCATTATAAACGACAATTTACACAAAAAAAACTCAATTGATAGTGAGAATTTCGTAAATTCATTCATCATAGAAACTGATAACAATTTATTTCAACTTAATAAATATGAAGTAGATATAGATTTTGCTTATGCACCGTCACAGTTAAAAAACAAGTACCAGTTCCTTCTCCTTAAGATTTAAGGAATTACTTATCAAAAAAATTTGCTTCGACCTTGTATTACCGGCAACGCTGTTATTACTCTTATATGTAAATAAAAGTATAAGATTGGTGATGGTAATTTCAGATGGACACTGTCACCATTTACTAGTCAACTTTTATTTAGTTCATACACGTGAAAAAGTTTACTTGATAATGTGAATTGTTCAATCTTTTTGATGTCCTCAACACATGTGGGTGACCTATGTGCAGTTTTAGTTTAGAATAACTATTTTCACATACAGGCTTTTCTTCTATTACAAGATATTTCCATTTACTTCTTGTAGCCCAGTGATGTCTTCGAAACTTATACTGTCTTGCAAAGACCTCATAATGTCTCCAATGTAGAAGACCCAACTACAATGGGCTATAACGACGATTCTGATGACTCTGCAGATTCTGAAAGTGATTCTGATTCAGACTCTGCACACATCAAGATCAAGAGACCAAAACTTAAAATAAAACGACAAAGGAACGTATCAAGGAGTTGGGATCCAAAGAATGACAAATATAAAATTTGGTGTACTCAGGTACAGTTTATTTCAAATAATCACACCTGAAATACTGTCAGTTTTATATAAAGGTAATATTCTAATAACAGACCATGAAATTGTGAATTAGGTACAAGAAGAATCATTAACAGAGGATTTGGTATCTTGTGGTGTTACAAAAAAACTTTATCAAGAGCGTAGTGTTGAGAGTTACAATTTCACTCTCCATTATTCATTGGGAAGCAGGGAAGCGCAGAATAACAGTTCAGACGATGAGCGGGACGAACGAAGGGTTACTAATAAAAGGACAAATGCAGACAGACATAACGTGAAGCTCAGGTTGGGAAAACGAAAGAATTCCATGGAAGTTGACAATCAGAGAGGATCTACGCGAATTATAACCGACCTAAACACTACCGTTGATTCAAGCAATGCTGAAGTCGCAACAGATATCGCGGCAAAATTGTGCGAGCAGAAGGATGTTCTTATAAGTAAGGAAATAAAGAAGAAACTTTGAGAATAACCCGTGTTTACCACGAGTATATAAGTACATGTCACAGGTTTTATTATTTATGAATATTCCAGGAAGGATCGTCAACATCATTGGGAAAGAGAAAGCTATTGATTTCTTCCACAAAACTAAAAAGATAGAGGAGGGCGGAGGAATGTTGATTATGAATGGTTCTCGCAGAAGAACCGCGGGCGGTGTATACCTCTGGCTCGTGAAAAACGATGAATACATCCCAAAGGAAAAAATACGAGAAATATTTTACGATGATAAGAAAGAACATGCGGAACAAAGAAGGAAAACAGAAGCTGAAACGAGGAGGCAGAAGACGCAAGAGCTCATGAGGAGTCTCGAAAGTATGGCCGAACATTTCGTTATAATGTATATGAATCGTAGACTTTTTAATTGGTATGAACTCTAATTATAATTATCCTGCTATTCTTTGTTTACGACAGATGGCACGGACAAAGACTTACCAGCACTTTTAACCAGAACTGAGCTGTCCACGAGGCAAATTGCAGAAGAAGCAAGATTAAGACGTGGCGAAGGCATGGATAGATTGGTTTGTCTCGATTCTGATCGCACAGTAACTAATCCGCCACCGAGTCCCGTAACAGACGATCCGGATCATTCGGAGCACCCGGTTATTCAAAGAGAGGTTCAAGATTACGGGGACGGATTTCTCGATATCGGATTAGACGTAGACAGTATGGAAGTGTTTTAAAATACCATTTTCACATCTTAACCACAGAGATGGGCATATCGTTGTTACAAGGCTACACGTATAAATCGATTGTTTCTTCGATTGATTACCTTCTTGAACGTTTACTCTTGTTTAATATGTTTCGTTGAGAATGGATGGTAATCCGCTTACAGTTTTTTTAATATTATTGGTAACAATAGCGATAACATTAATAGTAGTGATAGTAATAATTGTATTAGTAATAGTAGTAGTACTGACGACAGACTGGAGTGTAATAAAAATTAGTTCATTCAACGTCAGTTTGTCTTTCTAAAAGAAGGAAGTAATTGACCGTGCCCATCACTGTTTGTCCTTAGCATGGTGCATTTGTTTGGCACAGCGATTTGTACAAAGCGGGTTAAATATATAAGGATGCATGGAGGTCGTATGAATGTTTACAAAACTCACTGTAATACGTATTTCAACTCGTCGTATTCGTAGATAAAGTTTAAGTTATAATATCGCATAACAACGGTGCATTCTGACCTTAACAATCGCAAAAAATCAATTCATTTAGTGTCTAACTTTAATGATCTGCCGAAGAGTGATGATGATTGAACTACATACTGCACATGAAACGTTGTTCGTCGTTATTCCCGAGTATTTCTACTAAAAGAATGTACATATTATTTATGAAAATATGTGTAAAACGAAGTAGGAACTTCACTCTTGCTTAAGTAAAAACAAAAGATAAAATCTAAATATGACTTGCTGTTATACTTTCTTTATTATTTGCACGTATTGTGTGGTTGGTCATAGCATTGACTCAATGAAATTGCAGCAGACCAACTTCAGAATTGTCAAAATTACGAATGCGCGTGAATATGATAAGCAGATGAAATACGGGAAGCTCATAGCCAAAGTATGGAAGAAAATTAAACTCTACTGAAGCATGAGTCAGGAATGATAGTTAATTTTACAAGTGGTTTGTAAGAAATTTACATTGTGTGTCCATGTACATAAAATTTTTAGTGTAAAGTGAATATTTAAAAGTAGGTTTCTATTCGTACACGAACACGGAACTGTTAAAAGCAACGATAAACGGTAAAAAACACTTGTTCATCTTGCATACAGGCGAAATCTGCGGACCATCGGTATCCGCCAAAGTATCAAATACTTTGGTTTCAACAGCGAATGCATTAATTACCATATGTTCGCCTCCTGATTACAAATCCCGTGAACATTATACTCGCTATGTTTTTCGGGGAAATTTTATGAGCCCGAATGGTCGTGAAATTGATCACTAAACATAACAGGGTGTTTTTGAACTGTTTGCTCTATTGCAACTGCTTTCTATCCAAATTTGTAACCAGGAGTTCCCAGAAAATATGTAAAACATGTAAATTGCATTAATATCGATAAGGTATGCCTAACTGCAAAAGAGTGAGAATTCTTACTTAAACTAATGTGTAAGCCCTTTGTCAAAAGTAAGAAGACTCTGCTGTTTCCATCAATTTTTATTACTTCAAATTTGCCAAGATATGTGCGGTCTGTTACTGATTTTATGTCGTTTCAGCAATCGGCCGAAAAATTCGAAGCGAAGAGACTGTACCATCTGCACAACGAAAGACAATCTGTCTAGAACACGTATATGTTGTCCAGTAAAATTTTTCTCATTTGGGAAAAATCACTTCTTAAGCGTCTTTTCTTCAAATTAAACTGCATGAGGTTTTATCTTTCTTGCAGTACTTACTGTCTCTTCTGAACTTGTTTTTTCGTATTTCCAAACACTTGACAAAATCTCAGCATGATTGTACTTTCATTTCACCTAACTTACTGTCGTTATGTTTATATACAGTCGTAACACTACGTACGATATTTATAACATATTTCTATGTATGTATTTCTGCATTTGGAATAGTCTATAAAATGTAACGACGTGACAAAAATACGATACGATGTGGTTGAAATTATGCATTCTGTTCGTATTTTATTTGTCACGCAAAGCAGTAAAGTTGTAAATATTTTTTTTTAATAAAAACAGATAAAAGTTGCAATATCTTGGTTGTAGTATCGTATACTACTTGGTGTTGCAGTTATTATATTTCCTTCAATTTCATACAACTGCTGACATTTGTATGCATTTGTATAAACCCGTCTGCTTTCTACCCGTATAATCCATTTCACACAAGTCGTACGATCTACGCGCAGAATTAGGTGACTTTATTACTTGTTATCCCTATTCATTGAGATTTTGTACTACCACTCGCTGCATGATATTCCGCTGTCAAAACCAAATTCGATATATGTTGCTGTTTACTCAATAAAGAAACGTTTTGGTATAAGGATGTAGAATTTTTGTTTTAATTATTTGGCGGTTTTTTAAGATTTTCTCGAGAATGCTTCTTTACAAGAAAAAAATTCACGTTCAGACCATTTTGTCTAATAGCGAAAGTAATATCTGACATCTTTCCTTTACCTGCAAAAAATATATGCAATACCGTAAACTATGATATTTGTTACTTGTTATTTTTTTAGAAATAGAGAATTCTAAGAAATACCTATTTGATGTACAGAAAAATTTTCTTATTCACGGTGATTCTTACCTCTTTAACAGTACGATGTCCTAATAACTTACTAACAGTAATGAATGATTTCTCGGAATATTCTTTTTTAATACTTTGTAGTAACACCATATCTTCTTGTCGAGTCCATGGTGTTGTAGCTTCAGTCGTTTCAGTCTTAATAGTCTCATTTACATTAAACTTAGATTTCTGCAGTTCATCTGCTTTTTGTAATCTTTCTGCCTCGGAGCCGTCGTTAGTGCTAATTCTAGTTTCTTCGACGGTGTCTGGACAATCAAATTTCAAAAATGTTGAACTCAAATTAATTATTGGCAGTATTTTAATAACATATAAAAAAAAGTACACACGTTCATCGAAGTTATTCTCCTCGTGTTTGTCCTCATCCTTTTCTTCTGCTTTTGACTCTCGTCTCTCAGCTCTTTTGTCGCGTTTGTTCTTGAAATGAGAACTGCCTGGTTTGATATTATCTACCGTTATGTCCTCCTCTGCGGAAAAACAAACTGTTAAAGATGTTTAACGTCAGCTGTTCTGATGTTTAATAAATCCTTCAAACATTCAGAAAGACTGTACCTCTTAATCGTTTTAAAGACTTCTTCTGATCAGTAGACTTTGATGGAGACTTAGCTCCTCTCTTGACTTTCGGTAATGGTTTCTCGCTATCCTCTGTCTCCTTGACTGGCGAATTTTTTGGAGGAGACTGTTTCTGGCACGATTCGTCAACGCCGGGATCATTCTTCGAAGATTTGCGTCGCTGTTTAGACGAAACTGTGGAAACGAGTTTGTCAGACGATTTTAGAGAGACTCTCGCAATCTGCTCTAACTTTTCCTCGTCTTCCCCCGGAAACGTGATTTTCGCAGGCCTCAAACCCTCCGGGGTTTGCAAATAAATTTTTCCATTAAGAAATCTAGTTCCGCAAGACACGCAGTGTTCCGAATTACTCTTCGAACTCGAATCAGTTACGTTGTGACAGTTGCATTTGCAATTATCGCCGCCGTAAGGATCCTGGGAAGTCAGCACTGGCAATTTAATGTTTTCATATAACTCCGGCGCATCTTCTGCATATATTTTATTTTTATCGTGCGGTCCTAGTGGGCAGGTCAAATTTTCAAACATGTGTGGAGCGAATAAATTTTCTGGTGGTTTACCCGTGGGCAAAACTTGCAAGAAAAGATCCATAATCAACGGGTGACCTTTCAGTATAGGGCCCATAACGGCATTAACACTATCCAGGTTTGTATAATGATCAGACGATAGTTGCGTAATAGCTTGAATAATTTTCGCAAGACGAGATGGCTGTTTCGCGAAATATATTTGAGCGACGTTAACGAACTCGCTCATTTTACGAAGCATTAAGTATTCGACGGATTTATTAAGCATGGCCGCTTGATGAGGCATGAGGAATAACAAGAACTCTGAGCACATTTCTGGGTAATCCTTTAACTTGTCGCAGACATTTTGATAAAGCTCAATAGCTAAGGCGTCATTACCTCTCGTATTTCTGTCTCTCATTTCAGTGGTTTGTTCGCGTTCTAAATACGTTTCGACATGAAAGCCACCTCTTTCGCTATCACACAAGTTCTCTACTTTCTCGTTATAATCTAAGCAGAGTTTTATCACAGATTTAAAAGTCTCCGAATTGTGAGACTCCACCATTAAGTGCAATTTCTGGAGATATGACGCCGCAAATTTTGCGTGCCTTTCTTCCTCGTTTAATGGATTTTCAGATTCCAATAGTCTTTTAATATTTTCCTTTTCTCTTGCTTCCTTAGCTTTCCTCCGACTTAAGGAATCTTTTTTTATAGTAGTACTTGCCAGCATTAACTCCGCTATTTCATCCTCATTGTCGACTTTCGATGAAACACCTGAATCTTCTATGTTCTTTTCCGAATCGGTCTTGGACCGCGCTTTAAGATTATCACAACTCGATAATCCCTTCGGAGCTAAAACTTTTACCATTCTCTTCATATTCTGTGCACTTCGAATTTTTGCCAATCGAGGTGTTCGTCTTAACTGCGGCAATTGTGTCAAAGTCTCGCTCGATTCTTTTACCATTGTGCAGCCTTTTAAAGATGTAGCGATAGTCGACCTTTTTTCGTCTATCAAGTCAACAGATGTATTCTCTTGTAAACGCCCTGTATTTGGATTACTCTTATCCGTTATCACTTCACGATCATCGGCAGTATAACTACCATCATCGCTAGAATGTGGCCATTTTGGGACTTTCTTTGCAGGCAGGATTTTTGGTAACATATTTACTATTGGATTGCACAGAGGATGATTATTTGATACCATTGGATAAAATCGAAACCTCTCGTTTAACTTGCCGTACTTGTTTAGCAGGTGTTTACGTTTTACTAGATCCACTTTAGGGTTGAGATAGGTTTGCCACCTTAGGGGCAACTGATATAGTGGCTGTTCTTTCGGCGTTTTTAAATCACTGTCTAATGTTATAACGTGTATTGTCCTGGGTGCGCATCCTTTCTCAAAATAATGCGCGATCGGGTTTAAATCTGTACAACGGCTTCGTTTTTTTATATAATTTGACAACACACGCGGGTCCCGACAAGGTAATAAATACTGAACGATGAGTTGGACCGCATCCATTAGTTGAACGTTTCTCCCTTTAAACTTTCTTGGCTTTAATGCGACGAACGGAAGGAACTGCTCGAGTCCCAAAGCTATCAAATTTTCTTCAGACTTCAAGTATGGAGATCTGATATTATTATAATTCATTTCGAATCGAAACGGAGATTCTGGCAAGAGTTGGGGGTACATCAGTGCCTTACTTTCCACAAACAACTTTTCCAATTCCGGATGAAACTTCGGTACATATTTCCATCTATTTGACATATACATTTTTTTTGTGGATTCTTCTTCTGCCATAAAAGATTTGAATTCATCGCTGAATTTTGGATCCAAAAATTTCTCTTCCCAATCGGAAACTAATTTCAAAGCTTGTGACAAATTAGCAGTGTTGAATGCAGAATTAGGACCATTGCTTAAATACTTCAGGCTATTTAAGTTATCCTTGCAGGTTTTTGACAGTGAATGTAAATGTGGATGCATGTACGTCATAGCAAAATGTTGCGTTACAAGTTGTACGTGTTGTCGGAATTGTGTGGCCAATAAATGCCTTTGCTCAGGATTCACTAATTTCGGTAATTCCGGTTCAGCCAGTGCCGGTAAAAGATCAACCATGGAGCAGTTTAGAGAATTATTTTCTATGTGTCCAATATTTGTGTCCAATATTTGTGTGTCCAATATTTTTTTTCTTTTCGGGACTTCATTTTGCGGTTGCTGCTGCTGCTGCTGTTGCTGCTGTTTCGAAAAAGTATCCGTAAATTCGAATAGCTCGGCGATTAAATTATTGAGTTCCTTCCGAGTAACTTTCACTGCTTTGTCGGCTCTCAGTTCTTCTTTGTCCAATATGTCCGTTTCTTCGTCCTCTAATATATTATATTCCGGATCTGCTTCTGGATCGTCTTCCGTAATTAATTCCTGTGTTAAAGGCTGCGTAAATTCTTTCAGAAAATTATCCCAGTCTTCATCTACGTCACAATCCCAGTCATACATGTCTGTCGTGATATCAGGCGGTATAAATGCCTGCTCGATATGTTCCAAAGGTGTTTCACTTAAACAAAGTTTCGATCGTGTCCTTTGCCCTATACTTTCTTCCTCAGTCAGCACATGAGGAACACCCGGAATTTTGAAAACTCCCTCTGGATCGTATTGGGCGTTCGTATTTTTTGGCTGCTCCAGATGAAGATTATCATTATGACTAGCGGGGGTCGAAGGTTGTGAATCTAAATCGCTGTTAAGTGAATGCTCCGTTTCTCTACCGTCATCGCTCTGTTTGTCCGAATCTGGGTGATATTCTTCATCCGATGAATCTTCTGGGAGTTCCTCTTCTATCAGAACTTGTACCTCAGAGGAAGGTTTCTTAACAGGTGTAATAGGCCAAGGTATGTTAACACTGGTTGCTGCTAGTTCTCTACAACACAAAATTATTAAAACATATCTGCCTGTTACAAAGTTTCTCAAAATGATTTTGCACATACTTAGCCTTTGCCCTTGTTAATTTAGGCTCAAAAACTATGTCCTCTTCAGCATCCTGGAGTCGTTTTTGTACCATTGCTTTAACATGCTCATTTGTAATGACATGCTTCAATATATTTTTTACATTTGTAGCAGTTAAATTGGTTTTCGCTGCTTTGGCATCTAATTGTCTCTCAATCTCTTCTTCCATTTCATTAAGAACTGATGCTTCATCAATCGCCTCTCTCTTGTGTTTACCAGCAGGATCATAATCATCAACTTCTGATACATCTATTTGCAAATCTGCTGTCTCAGAATCTGATGAAACATCGCTGTTCACATCATCAAAATCAAAGTTAAATGAAATTGATAAATTGCATTTCCTTGGTGACTCATTGATTGTTGAAAGCTCATGATCTGTTTTTTTTGGACTTGATGTTACAAAATCCATTTTGATTGATATCTCAAAGTTCTTTTTAATCCTACAAGTCCTTGCATACAGATGTTTTATAGCACCAAGAATACAACATTCTTGTGAACTCCTAAAAAAACATTATACCTTATATCCATTAATACCAAAAATTAAGTGACAGATATAATTTTCGTACAATGTATCAAAATATGACATAAATTTTCGTAAAATGAACAACTTTAAAGTAGAACGCAGCTGTAATGAGTACAGCAATCAATTTACGAATATGAAGACTACACTTTGAATTTCATGATAACAAAGTAAAACATAATTCGAACACGCTTACCTTTAACAATTAGTAATTCGTTCAAAAGATTCTAAATAATGTGACACTTAGAGATAATTTTAGGTTATGTTTTGACATGTTCACTTTTCGAACTACCATTTTGGCACACTGAATTTACGATTTAATAAATTGCAGTGAAAAAGGAGTTTATAAATGCAATTGAAAACACAATAGACCCTTAGTAGACCATATCAAACACGTTTTTTCTATATTCTTCAGCAGGTAAAGCCAAGAAAAAAACAACAACAATGTTCGTGTTACAGTAGTGTCATCTAACATTAAGCGCCAGAACTGGGTGTCGATAAGTTGCCGAACCGTTGGCACTGACGAGGTATAGGGCTGATTTTTCACATTGACCCGCACTACTGTCGAATGCCTGACCACACGTTGACCTGCACTACTGAAAAGTTTCTGACCACTCGTTGACATGCACTACTAAAAACTGCTTGACTACATACTGCATTAATTAAAAACTGATTTTAACTTATTTTCGTGCATTTGATGTACCGTAATATATTTTTACGCACCATAACGCATTCTTAACTCATTTTAATGTACTTTCACGCACTACTGACGTATTATAAGAAATTTTAACGCACTATAGCGCATCTTAACGCACTTGTATGTATTTGCACGCACTATTGACATATTTTAACACATTTTCACGCACTATAACGCATTCTTAACGTATTTTAACATATTTTCACGCACCACAACGCATTCTAAACGCACTTGGATGTATTTTCATGCATTCTTAACCTATTTTAACGCATTTTAACACATTTAAACGCACTTTCAACGCACTTTCAACGCACTTTCCACGCACTTTCAACGCATTTTCAACGCATTTTCAACGCACTTAGAATACACTAAAATGCTTTAAAACAGATTAAAATGGTTTATAATACATTTAAATGTGTTAAAATATGTTTAAATGCACTGAAATACGATAATATACGTAAAAATGCGTTGAAATACATTAAATATCTATTATAATATTTTAAAATGCGTTGAAATACAACAAAGTACGTTAAAAATGCATTAGGATATGTTAAAATACATTTAATAACTGTTGAAACTAATAAATTTATAATAGAAAGATGAAGCGTTGAAATGAATCTAATAGGTGTATAATACGTTTGCAATATATGTAATAAGTGTACAGCACGTAAATACGTAAAAATGCCGTTGAAATTTGTTAAAATACATTTAGCGATTTTCTTTGTGAAAATACGAAAATTTTTTAATTGATTCGTAAATGTAATGTGCGGCAATTGCCTAAAAACAATTTTGACTGCATCAATGATTCAGTTTTGTGGCCACGAAACTGCGTAAAATGTTATCCTATATTTCATCAGTGTTTTAACTCATTCTATAATTCGTAATTTTTATTCCCACCAGCAATAATGCTACTATACGTTTTCAAACTGTATTGGTAACATAGAGCGTGACACAAAAATGGTAAGGGGGTTACATGGCCGCCAAGAATGTCGCCGAAAATTATATTGGATGTTGATCTATTCTATACCTCGTCGGTGATGATGTGCTGCACGGATCTACATTGACGACGTTGATGATTCATCTAGTGATTACCGGTAGGTTACCGATGTGCTGCATGGATCTACATTGACGACTGTGATAATAAATCTAGTGTTTATTGACAGAATACCGGAATGTTTAATTGATCATATAATTTGTAGTACGTTAAAATTGCGTTGAAATGCTTTAAAATTAGTTGAAATGGGTTAAAGTACATTAAAATACATTAATATACGTTTACTACATATATGGGACGTATGATCATATCATCCACATGCGTGTGAAATATTCCTGGTCAATCAGTAATATGAATGTGTAATTCAACAAAATTGATTAATCCTGGTAATGCGTGCATTTAAGTCCGTCATACATATATCTCTTAGTCTTTATAATCTGTTTATATGTATGCGAATTCCGTTAGGTACAAGTTCTCCGAACTCTAATTCTAATTCTGTTACGGCAGAATATGAATTAAACATTATATTTTAGAAAGTAATACAATATTCGCTGTTGTTTATGCTGAAATCTGTATGTTCAAATCGTTGTTTTTTATTACAAATATACAATGTAAAATAGATAATTAAAATATTCATATTTGAACAATTATGGCTTTTGAAGTAAACTTTTTTCTACATAAATATTTACGTGGAAATAATTATTGTATATTCTATAATTATATTTTGTAATTGTTGTATACTCAGCGTCGGTTATATTCATACTTCTTACCTTTATATTAGTGTTACACAAGCGGTAGATGAAAAAAATGTTATTTATACACTGTAGTTTTCCACTGCTTATAACCGACCTTCATTGGAATTACAATAAATTCGTTTGCTATACGTTCCAAGTACGTTAGTGAATATTAATTATACAATACAAATACAAATACAAATAAAACTTTTTGTTGCGTAGGTAAATTGGAAAATGATTAATGTTTATACATTTACCCGCATTCATTAGTTTCCTCCCGTGTATACATTTAAATGTGTATATCGAAATGATACGTTACAAGTTTGAATCCATACTTCACATGTAATATAACGGACAACATCAAAGTAAACACCTGTACGTATATAGGACAGGACGGATAATAGGGATAGGCAGTCTTGTAACAGCAATTTCGATTAGCGCAAGGTCGGGTAGACTTTAACGAATATTCTCCACTTAGCAATTAAGGGCTTTTATTAAAGGCTTTATTTTTCCGACGGCTTGATTATTGCATATAAACTGACGGTGCAAAGATGAGAAATCAAATAACAGTGGCATTAGTAATCTTTGGATGTATAACTGCCTGTCGATCACAGGATCACGTCTCCAGTTTATTATCAAATGAAAACTACGTGACCAAAGAAATCAATTGCATTTTGGATAGAGGACCTTGCGATGCTATCGGCAAACAGATTAAAAGTAAGACATACCAATTAATATACGGTGCATCTATAGCAACAAATTCTGTATCGAAGAATAAACGTGAAAAAATGTTACGCGATAATAACCGTCACACCTTTCGTCATAGTTTACAATTGGCATGCACAATACGTCAGTTATTATTCTTAACAATGAACAATTATCTCTTATTTCTTTCTACTGAGGAATTCATTGTGAATGTTAAACTTTGACTCTGTACATTCAGGTCTGCTACCAGAAGTGGTAAACAACGATTGCCAGCGTTGCACCCCCCGACAGCTGAGAAATGCGCACAGACTAATTCAATTTATGGAGGAGCAACATCCGGAAGAATGGCGCACAATTGTACAGTACTACTCTTCGCCAAGCTACAATTCCTGAAGGCAAAAAGCACCGACGAGTGTGGCTACTCCTCATAGACATAAACATATTCACAAATTATTTGCATTTTACGTAACTATAGTATAAACGACATAGAATTGGCGAACGTAGAACGTCCCTGGACTTTTAGATTGTATGACATACACTTTAGAACCCTTATCTCTGTTTTAATATTATTTATTTCACATAAAATGCATGTTCGACACTGTAAGTATAAATTATTGATTGTTATGCTAACGTAAAGTTGTAAATGTAAAATACAAAAATTTAACGGAATCAGCAAAAAGTCGTAAAAATCCTTTATTACACCTACAAAGGCTTCTTGAAAAAATACGATACTCTTCTAACATCGTTCTTCGTCTTTTATATTTGCGTACGCAATTTGTATGTAGATACACGAATTATAACGAGGTATATACGCTGTTTTACGTAGGATTCCCTCATCATTATGCCGTCCTTAATGTCCGCGTATGTGAGTATAGTTTTCTTAGAAATTCGAGAAAACATCAAGAAAACGGCTAATTCCTATGCTGCCCACGTCCTGTTGCTCATCAATATAAACACATACATACATTGTACATGTGTGAACACCACACTCACTAAAAAACGCAAATATTAAGATCTAGCTTGTTTATTAACCTTTGATTCATTACACAAAAATTGATAGCGTGCGTAAATGGAACATTATTTTAATATTGTTGAAACAAAAACGAAATCTTTGATATTCATTTGATACATTTTTATAATTTATATTTATTTTGCATGTAATCTACCGAAGTTACGCTTTGTATTTGAATACTTCAAGGGAGTTTCACCTGATGTGATTCAGTAATAAAGTAGGTCAAAGCCCTGATGTTACTTGCATGTCAATAACTTTAACAAACGATTCTAACGGATCCGGCGCATTAAGCTTCGAGCACAGCAATACTCAAATTCAACATAAATCTGTAAAACGGTGTTCTGCGAAACCCTTCCAAAGTCGCGAGCTTGTTAAATCTTCGAAATATTTTACTTTTAAGGACAACAGTCCTGCTTAGATCGATGGTTCAGAAAATTTACATTTTCTTCGACCTCGAAGGCTGTATTAATAATAAAAATGACAAATTAATACAGTTTTAATTTTAATGATTCGATAGTATTCCATAATGCGGTGCGTATTCTGTCCGCTAAGTATAATATTTTTTCTCGTGAGGAATGTAAAAATGTTTATCAGGAAAGGCGTAAAAATTCCCGTCGTCTTGTGAGCCTTAATTCGATGAAATGTCTTGAGCGTGTAACGGTGACTGTTGAAATTCTCATCTGGAAACACACGTGCATACGCCCTACCGCCCCTCCATCACTCTGCCATGGCTGTATAAAAAGGCAGCATCGCAATCTTACCACTTGCACTTGGACACTTCACTTTCATTGCGTACGTATCCTTTCGAAGAAATCTTATTACTATTCAAAGCACAACGAGCTTCGACAGTAACGATCTAGCGTCGTAACAGTTACGTTTTAAAAAGTGACCTTCCATCTCGACGAAATCTCTTCAACCACCTCTGTCACCCTTCAGTCGAATACGACGTGTGTAATAAAATGTCTGTCATTATTTACAGGCCCGAAGAGTGATTATTTGGCAGTATGAAAGGCATACTGTTTCTTTTGGCTTTGATGGCCGTGGTTGTCGCTGCTGACAAATATTCCAACAAATACGACGATATAGACGTCGACAGGATACTTCAAAACGGACGCATTCTGACAAACTATATTAAATGCCTGCTAGATGAAGGATCTTGCACCGCCGAAGGACGTGAATTGAAAAGTAAGTACATTTTTTTTACCTAACACTATATTCAGCAATATTTTCCGAAATTGGACTTTGTTGGAATGCCTTTCAGAGAGAAAAAGTAGCTTTCAATAGAAGCTGCGAAATAATTTTAACTATATACATTTTGAAATTCGGAAAAAATTCTTCTCGATTTAATTATTTATATCTCTGTACATTAGTTACATTACTGTATTACTCCGTGGGTAAAAAAGGTATAAATTCTGAGAAATTGTGAGAAGTGATCTTTGCGAGAATGAATACATCTTTACAGTCCTTGGATGTCAGTAACCATCCTGGGTTGTGCCAATTTCTTTAAATCCAGAGAGTTCTTTATTATTTGCGACAATTCTGGCAAAGGTCAACGGCCTCTTACGATTGCATAACATCTATGAACTTTCACGATCGTATTGCATTCGTGTAGTGTACAAGTAGCACGCAAGTGTCGTTGTATACATAACAAAACCAGGAAATGTACTTTTCCGGATTTCAATGACGTCGTGTTATTATTTATGATATGCCAATCAAAAGAAAAATCTGTTTTTGAGTCTTAACTTCCTCGTACATGATATTTTCTCATTGCGACGATCACGAAAACCAATGTACCTTTTATTTTGTAGAAACTCTTCCCGATGCTCTGGCTACCGATTGCAGCAAATGCAACGAAAGGCAGAAGAGTACCGCCGAAAAAGTGATTAATCATCTTAAATCGCACAGACCCAGGGATTGGGAGCGCCTTCTCGCCAAATATGATCCTTCCGGACATTACGAAAACCGCTTTGAAAATGGGCTTCTCGGCACTCAGGGATAGAAGCAGAATATGTATGTTTAACTTCATGTTTATTATCTATGGGGACATTTCTGTGTTGAATTGCACTGTATATTTCATGTTATTTCATTACAGGATTGCATTTAGGAATAAAACGTTTGATTGTACTGTAAAAATATGGATGCAAGACAATAAGGATTTCGTCGTGATTTTTAATTGTTTACGGAGGCTTTGGTCAGGCTGTTATTGAAGGAATTCGACGATGAATTGGGTACACGAATTGTATGACAATCATTGTTTATTTATAAGTGTTACAACGAAGATTTTATGGAGAACAAAAGCAAATTACACGAATGTTGTAATTAGAATCTTCTAAATAAAGTATGTTTAATTGTACGGACTTTTATAAACAAATTTATACATAACTACGGATACGTATCAATTAGTGTCAAATAACACGTAATTATGATGTGACGGTGGACATAAAACATGCCCAGAAACTTAAACTATTTCCATTCATTCCACGCGTCTCTTTTTTACTAGAGATCCAAGCTGAAAAAGATAAACGTTATGTACCGCGCATTGCTATAAAGATAGTAAAAAAAACCTGAAATACTTACAAGATCGGAAATTGCAGGTAAATTGTTTGTCTGGTCGATAATCGGCGCCTCTTGTTCTCGAGTTTCTTTCACCGTGTTTACTTTCTTCATATTTCTGTGTTGTGGAAACGTGGGCATAAGTTTTGGATCGCAAGCTGCAAAAAATGTTAGCCAAAAGTAATAACGTCGGTTTAAACAATCGATGCGGATTATCTTGATCAACTACTACAGCGATTACAGAACTAATGTAATAAGAATAATACGTAAACAAATATGAATTGTTATTCACTGAATAAAACACTTTTACTAACGTAGTGGCGCTTCCTTGAAATAACTGCTCTGTAAGCATTCTTCGGCAGTGGCTCGTTTCTTGGGATCGTACATGAAAAGGAAATTCAGTAACCTCAAGCCAGCAGCGCTTAGCCAAGGGAACCTTTGCTTCAAATTATTGTACGGCTGTTGCTTTAATGTGAAGTTCTGCAGTGCTGGCAGTGAATTGAACTCGGGCCATATGGCCTCGCTAGGTGTTCCAAGCAAATCGACAATCAATTCCAGTTGGGCGATTTCCGACCTACCGGGTAAGAGTGGTCTGTGTCCCAATAACTCTCCTAAACCAAACAAACTTACTGTGAATTATCATCAATAAAAAGATAAGACCGGAAAGACACGACGTACGTTAGGTTTCGAATATCGTTGCCATACCTAGAATACATCCTGCTGCCCACATGTCCACGGAAGTCGTCTGAGTTTTGGCTTGTAATAAAAGTTCTGGTGCTCTGTACCACAAAGTAACTACCCTGGGTGTCATTGGTTTTAAAGGTAGACCGAACCACCTTGCCAGTCCGAAATCGGCAATCTTTACACAGCCTTTGTCGGTCATGAGCAAATTCGAAACTTTCAAGTCTCTGTGCACGATGAAATTATGATGCAAGTACCGCAGTCCTTTCAGTACTTGCAGCATGATGCACTTAACTTGACTCTCTGAAAATGGTGCTTGCATATTGTCCAGTAAACTGGCCAAATCTTGTTCGCAGTATTCCATTGCGAGGAATATACTTTCGAGACTTCTTCCTACTACGACTTCTTTCAAGTGGACAATATTTTCATGACGACAAGATAATAATACAGATATCTCTCTAAGTCCGCTTACGGGTAACCCATCCTTTTCGTGTTCCATTCGTACCTTCTTTAAAGCCACAACCTTGTCGTTTTTCGTGTCTCTTGCTCTGTACACGATGCCGTACGTGCCCTCTCCTATACGATTTAGTTTCTCAAATTCTGATACGAATCTGCACTTACCCAGCTAATAAAAATAAGATTAAAAAAATTAACAATTATGTATTTCAATCATACTGATTATCTTATGTCATCTTTAACTTATGTTTTTTGAATTAACAGAAATTGTAAGGAAAGCTAAAATTTCAGCAACAGCAATCGTTAATGACTGACATGAATTACATATTTTTGAGTATTATACATTACTTATAATTCTATAACAAACATCTATATATGTTATTGTACCTGATATCAGAATGCAATGCTTTAATTGTTTACCTTTTTGTGCATTAATTGACAAACTCATAAAAATATCAAGTACAGGTTTCAATATTGTTGTTTTCTTTAATTAATTAATTAATGTCAATGGACTCCCAGAGACATGTATCAAGATATGATTTATTTTATTATATTTGCTAACTTTGTTTTAATGATATCGGCACCTGTTATGCATACCCTATGTAAAGCAAAATAAAGTAACAATAAATAAATGAGAATTGAATTTATCTTTACAATATCTTGTTCAGGTATTTCCATAGGTTTCCCTGTTAAAAATGATGTTAACACCCCTCTCCTTGTAATTGGTGCGGAAGGATCTGGCCCCATCTCAGTTGCACCTTTTTTGTCGGTATCGTTATTCTCCACTGACTTTTTCTCCATATTTTCATCTAGAATAATCAAAATTCTGTACCTGAGTATATCAAATTTAATGGGGTAAAGTTTACATTTGTTCCGATTTGCACAAACACTTCACTACGAAGGGCAAATAAAATTTTCAAGAAATTTTGTTAAAGATTAAATTACGTTTAATAATACATGAATATTTTGAGAGAAAAGTACTACAAATTTTATTACTTAAAAGTACACAAGATGAAGTGCAAATGAAAATCAACGATAACTCTAACCTCTACTTTCGTTAACCTCAAAAATTTAGAGTTTCATATAGCATTAAAAATCCTTACCTATACCTTTCGTCATTGTAGTCACAAGAGAGTTTGCAAAATAGTTTTAATGAAGAGAGTTTGACTTTAAGCAGGCACAAACGGCCGTAAGTCCAGCCTTATACGCACACGGCAACTATTTCCACTGTTTGTATTCCGATCTGAAATGCACAGTAGCGTACATAGCGTCTGTAGCTGAGCCCGCTGCCGGTTTTGCAGTCGATCACTTGTTTGAAAATTTTGGCGGGCAATTTGACTTGTTCGACATTGATCATGTCTTAAAGATAAACATTTTTCGCGTTTAATGGTAAAAATTCACCAATAATGTCATAAAAATCAACTTGTTAACTAAAATCATTATTAGTGTTATGCATGCTATAATTTTATAAAACTTTTCAGAAAGGGCAAAGATCGTTTATAAAGATTATTTTATATTTTGCAATTTGTTAATATTCGTATGGTTTGCCTGGAGTCTTCTTAAAAGTAACATAAACAGTGTATTTCGATATAATAGTGTTGTATTTATGTACAAAAGGGGATTATAAAACATACAAATAATTGTTTTTAAATTCGGCACATGAGAATAATTAGCTTATAGTGCGATGATGACGGAATATTGGAAGTACAACGTCTTTTAGATACAGTCAAAATGCAATCACTTTTGCCTATTGAAATACCCCATCTGCGACCGTTAGTGTTTACACGCTAAATAATATCGCCCTACAAATACTTTTTCTACATTGTACATACGTGCGCAAATGGTTTACTCGCAGATAGTTTACGTAAACATTAAAAACTGTACACATTACAACTTTTTACATTAGAGGTATGGATCAAATAGGAATACTTCTTTCAATTAAATTAGGTAGCGACTTTATAAAAATATTGTATAGAATTATATAAATAATTAAGTATATTTTTTACAAGTCACCAGGTGAAAGTACATATATGCATTCTACAAAGTAGATATTCTTTTAAATATTCATGATATGAAGATGCAAATAATAAAATAAATAATAAATAATTAACTTTGAAATTCCATATATCGCTCAAGTCACATACACACTTCGCATAAACGTAAGTATATATAATAAATAGTAACTCGATTTTCAGAGTTTCCGTTGCGATGCCACGGACCTACCTGTCGAGTCACAGTTAATACAAACTACTATCTGTGCACCTCGAGACGCCCAATTTACCTAATCGACGTTTATACATTCTAAGGAAGAAATAATCGAAAATATCTTCCGAAATACCGCGTGCCGAATGACTGGACGTAAAAATTTGTCCAGTTAAAAAGTTTTATATTAGAAAAATCCTGTACACGTATAGATCCCTAACGAGAACAATTTCTTAGTTGTCTTATTAGCAAATTTCGAATAATTAGACTAATATTCTTTTTACTGGAAAGATGATCCTAAAACACGATTGTCGATAACTGACTTTCTAAAGAGTATTTTAGGCTTTCGTGTTAATCTTTCAAAGTCTTTTTACAGAGTTTTCATCTCAAGTCTTTTCGCCATGGCATATGAAACAGCTTTTCTACAGAGCACTCTTAATACATTCGTCTCAAAAGCGTTGAAAAATGGTCGAAGATAAGTATACATCTGTCGTCCTTAAACGTAACGGTTACTTACATATAGGTACCTCTGCAAGACAATCATCATGTTTCACAAATTTGAACCGCAAAGTAACATTACACCTACAAGGATTGGTGCGTTATTTAACGTTATTACTCGCCCTGACTTTTCGATGCGTCGAATGATCGGCAAGTATAATACGATGTCGCACCTTTTTTCCTATGCAGATTCATCGTTTTCTGGTTTCTCAGGAAAACCAGAAGATGCTGCAGTGAATAGTAAAGCATTCTTTTTAACGTACTATTAAATAGATTTCTCTAGAAATTAATGTAAATCGCGATCAATTCAACGGAAAAAGAAACGTGAAGAGAAATAGGATGCCTGAAAAATTCTCGAATGACACATACATACGTGTAACATTCGATTTCTGCCAAATAACACTTGAAAGAAAGAGTTTCCTTCAGTTTCACTGACACTGGGAGTGTTCATGATTTATAACAATATATTCAATATATTGGCATATAACCTTAGGGTTGATATAAGTATAAAAAAAGTATAAACTAAAACCCTGCAGACACGCACATTTCTTCGTCCGTTGAGAATGTGTATGTACAATGTTCGCCATATTCTCCGTCGTAGATTAGCTACGTCGACGAATGCGGGAAGACTTTTCTTTTATAATACTTTTGTTTCGAGATACAAGTAAACCAAGTACGTCGAGTTACTTCAGAAGAGAAAAAAGTATAAATCTATCCTAGTCAGCCTTCTGTGTGTTTTCGCTTTGCGTGGTATTTGAGCAGTAGCTGCCGGTCTCCCCGGTACTCGTCATCAGTGTTTGCCTGGGTACGAGTCGGAGTCCGGTTCAGAACCGGAACCGGAAGACTCCCCCGTATTAATGTTAGTATTGCAGCGCGAGCTCCGTCGGCTACTGGTACTCGTGTACCGACATTTTTCACCGCGATCCACTCCACCTACAACAGTTTCAAATTCAAATTAATACCTTCCCTCATTAAAAAATATTCCGTCAGGCGATTACAGCAAAACGAGCGCAAAATGATAGAATGATATTTGGTAAATGCGGTACTTAGTCTTAGGAAAGAATTTAAGAGTTGAGACTTACTGGTCAATGGCGTATGAACTTCGACTTTAATGTTAGCCGTGGCTGTGACCTTAGTGGTAATGTGCGATGTGGATGGCACCGGTGACGTTCGACTAGATCCGCTTGAATCTGATCCGCTACAATTCTGTTAGTCAAAACAAAACACACTTGTTAGGCATGCTTTTGGGTGGGGGTGCATGTGATTCATCGACAAGGCTCGCGCATGGTTCATTTTCTGTTCGTTGGCACATGGATATTTGTCAAATTCTTTTCTTAAAGGTGCGTAGAATGTTAGGCCTTACATAGGAATGATTTAGGAACGAATTATAAGCAGTTCACGCGGAACTAAACACAACGGCAATTAGCACAAAATACATTTTGTAAGACGCACGGTGCTGTGTCGAAAAAGTCGGGAAACGTACCTGATTACCACAAGTTGACGTCGTTTCCACTTTAAGCTCTGGCTGGACGATGATGCACGATTCCTGCGTGCTGTGCCAGGAGTTCGGTTCTTCCGTGATGGTCGTTAGGGAAGGTTCTGCGTGCAACCTTGCGTTGTCGATCTTGTGCGAACGTTTCGGCGGTGCGGGAGGCTTCGATCTCCTGATAACCGGCGAGGCCGGAGGCGTCGGTGTTGATATGCGATCCGGATGTTCGTTCGGTATAACTTCCGGCGACGGGCCGACAATCGACAATAATATCGGGAAAAAGAATAGTCCGTTCACCAGCCCAATTCCCACCGACCAAAGAAGGACCATGAAAAAGTATCGCACGATGAACTCGAACTCCGAGAATGCCAACATCGCAATCGCCAACAAAACCGTTAGGGCTCCGTGAATTACTGGGGCATACATGTGCTCCAAAGCCAATCGGACTCTTCGGTCCCTACTGCCTACACTCGTCACGAAACTCTATAAACATCAAAATCAAGATTATTTATTAATTGCGATGAATTTTCCGGGATACACATAGACAGAATTTAACTCCTTCACGTTCTTCTAAGCAGCTATATATTCGTTAAAGCTACTCACCAGACAGATGTGAACGGTAAAATGCACGGAAATGCCGACGCTGACGACCAGTAGTACTGCGGAAACGGCGCTGAGTTTAATGTCGCAGAGCCCCATTATTCCGAGAAGCTGAAGAACTACTCCTGCGAGGGATAGGCTGACCAAGAGAGCCGCTCGCAGATTAAGCAGTAAGATCCCAATAACTACGAGAATTGTTCCTAAGGCGGCGAGCAAGGCTATGCCAAGACAACTCCTCAGGTCCATGTACTGCTCCCAGAAGAGGAAAGGTATCCCGGAAGGAAAATTCGGTAGTCCTCGTTCCTCGAACCTCTTGCATAACTCCCGCACGTTGCCAATGAGTTCAGTGATCTCTTGCGTGTCGGTCAACTTGTGCAAATAGAAGGGCATCTGCGCGTACGTGAGAGGCATGCTTTTTGGGATCTTGAGCTCGTGATCGTTAACGTATATCCACTGTCTGGGTGACGGTCGAAGATTTGCCTCGGACGCACCGTAAGCCAGAGCGTCGTTCCAGGCCCACGCGCTCAAGTAATTGTAAAAAGCGCGGGGATTGATGATGCCCTCGGAATCGACGAGACGCACTTGAGTGATGAGCGATTTGTCGATCGGATTATCAACGTGACCTGTTTGCACGAGAAGCTTGTACGCCAATATTGCCTCGTCGCTCGCATTCTTGTACCACCTATGACAAAAATAATAAACATATTCCTAACATTTGCTTTCAATTAAATTAACATGAAATTCATCATGGTAATGTTATCAAAGTTACAGATTAGTAAATATTGATGTTACAATATTTCTTGTATGAGTTACGTTAATTCTATGTGCCCTTTGTTATTCCAGTCTATAGTCACATTGTATACATTATAACGCATCGTCAAAACAATGACTATGCATTGTGTAAACTAGTTTACAACTCACCTCTCTTGCGTGATGCAGCCATTCTTGTAATCCTCGTCAAAGGCCCGCTGGAGACTTTGTAACCACTTGCGGAAGTGGCTGAGCCAGAACTCTGGTAGACCGCCGTTATCGTTCTTAATGACGTTCTTGATTCTCATGAAGGCATCGTGATACTCATACAAGAGCCGTTGGTTGGTCGGGTACTCGAAGTCTCTGCCAGTTACAGCGTACATATTGTAGAACCCAAAGTGTTTGGTCTGGGCCGCGAGGAAAGCATGTTCGTCAGAATTTTGTGGTACCAAGTCGGTGAGTTCAAGACCGTCCTTCACTTTGATCGCTTGCCAAACACTGCCAGTGAGTACGACGGCGAAAATGAGAACTCCGAAGGCCTTCGTGGCTGGTTTAGTGATGAACGGCGCATAATGCGCGGCGGCGAGCTGCGTCAGGGAGAAACTCAGACAATCATCCTGTGAGCAACCTGTTAGCGTGTCCTCCTCGGTGCACTGTTTATCCAGCTCGGCTTCGACGTTGCCCACGCTTACCCAGGACTCATTTTTCATGGCCTGCGACGTGAGTACCTGAGTGCAGGTCTCTCTCCGGTCCGGCGGAATGGCCCTGGTGACGGTTTCCTTGGGCGCCACGTTGCTTCCGGTATTACGGGTAACGTTCCGCCTGGTACCTGTCGTACCGTGAGACCTGCTTACGTGTGAGCTCGTCGACGGTGCCGGAAGACAGCAGCAAAGGATGTCGGACCTCCCGGATCGACGTCTTCTCAGGTCTAGACTAATCATCGCTGGGAAAACGAGCAACATGGCGGCCAAGTTGAAAAGCACGAGGACCCCGGCTTGCAGACAAAAGACCCGCAGGGCCGGAATGGGGATTACCGCGGCCGTGAAGAACGCGAAGACGTTGCTCAGACCGGTCAGCAGAACTGACAGGCCCGTTCGTTTGAGTATTACTCCTGTTTGCTCGCCGCTCGGCACCTCGTTCACGGAATGTTCCGCGTATGAGTGCGTCAGCAGGAACATGTCGTGAACGCCAAGACCCAGGGCGAGAAATGGAACGACTTGGGTGGTCGCGGCGTTGAAGGGTATTCCCAGGAGAGCGCAAAATCCCAATCCCGCGGCAACCGTTGCGCAAACTAACATCACTCCGGCTATTCCGACCCCGCTTTGCGAGCGCACCGGATCTTTCCAACGAAGAAGCACCGTTCCAGCGTATAGCACCTGAGGCAAACAAATATTCACCTTCATTTACCTATGCACTCTCTCTTTCAAACGAAATTTCAATGCCTAAAGTAATCAACCTTATGCGATAAACATTTCTATCACTACTTTCGGTACTATTTTTTTGCTTTTGATGTACGTACCATTAAAATGCAACCAACAGCAATTTTCCCGACGGACACTTCGCTGTATTTCCCAAGAATGTCATTCATCGTCGTCGTGCTGAAGGTGTAGACGTTGTAAGAAGAAGTGCGATTGGCGTTCAGGAGCTTTTTCACCCGATTATTGAATGCCCTCTGCCACGTTTCCAGCACCTGAGAGGCCTTCTCCTGGGACCAATCGATGTGATGCACTTTCCAGTTACTGGTGAAGTAATCGTACAGTTCTCTGACGCCCATCAGCTGGATGACAGACTGTAAAGCGGCTGCTCGAGTTAAGTGACCAGTTTCGTTATGCTTTCCACCGCCGACGACGAGAGCCTCGGGCCAATGCATGTAGTTAGTCGCGATTCCGTAACAACCACCGTCCAATTCGGCAGCAATGTCCGGTACCTGTCGTAAATGTACACGCGATAAGACAGATGGACAAAAAAATGAAGCCCCAAGCAAAAGAAAATGACTCTGCCATAAACAAATAAATGCAAAAAATGGTGTATTCTTCGTCTCTTTCCACTTATTTCCCTAATGGTCACCTTCAGAACAGAAAGGTGCATGATGCAAATGAATGTACTTGATCGAGAAATCATTTAAAGTCCTTAAATAATGCTTTTGATCTGTCGTCCATCCTTTGTTTCGAGTGAATTGAAATGTAAGACTATCCAAGTATGGATTTCCACTTTAATAATACGTAGCGGTAGAAGAGTTTCTTTGAGTTTTGTGGAAGCTGCGGGACGTATCCCGGCGATTTCTATCTTGTTCGTGGATTTCTGTCGTGGACATGATATATGAGAGACATTGTTCAGCGAGCAGGGAGGGAGACATTGGTCGGCCGAAGTCCTGCCTGGCATATTCCTTTTATAGAGCCATAAAAGTCCATAAAAGCGTGCTGTGAGGTCCGGTAACAACCTATCTTCCTGACGGCCTTGTTTCTATCATTTCCAGGTCGTTCGTGGTTATCCCCATGACCACGATACTCGCGAGAGAACGTATTATAACGTCCGACAAAAAGGTCGGTATCTAACTTCGGAAAAAGTTCCTTGCACGTAACGAACGTCATCTTGAGATGCGAGCTTCACAAACCATTTTTTTTAACTGAATGTCAGTGCCAAATAGCAATATACGCGTCGGTGGGTTTATAAAAGGTCGTTTAAAGATAAGATTACAACAGCAGGACGAGGCAAAGGCGAGACGATAGAGTATCTAGTGTTTTTAGTAATATCGTGAGGGAGAACGTCGGGGCGTGAGGATCTACCTCGAGGTGCTTTGGTCTTCTTTGATTACAATTGAAAAGGCTTGTACGGCTCGTAGGGTGTCACCCGCATGCACGACAGGGCGAACCGGACCGAAGGTATTTTCAACGCCCACCCACTACGATCACCGTCGTACGGTTTATTCTTTCCTACAAACCCGTCTGCTTCACCCGTGATCGGTGAATCACGTTTAAGTAACGATAATACACCGACAATATTAAAATTAAAGTAGCAAAAGTTGCAACAAGTTCATGTTAAATAGATTAACAAAACTTTTGGTTTATTTTGTCGTTTAATTCATTTAACGTAAAGATATTCCATATACGACTGTAAGGGAAAGTCGATCGATCTTTTAAAATTCCAAGTTGACCATCAACGACTTTGTATTCCTTGCTGCTACCTTGAAAAAGGTTTGTAAAACTAGAGTCACGCGCTAAATCCTTGTGTACGGTATTCGCCTTGCTGCATCGGAAATGTAGGCCGGCGCATCGAGTGCATCGGATACCGGCTGATATCGGTACTGCATACCTAATAAAGCTTTGCTATGCGCGACCGCTCCTTCTTCGGTTGTAAATGAAACGGGCCACAACGTTACTCGGTCTGCCGTTACTTCAAATCGTCTTACAGTAATACTACATCACAAGTGTAAAATGACATACCTAAATCCTTGTAATTCTATCCTTGTTCGCCTGTTCACGTCATTCAAATCGTAGAGTTATTACGAGCAAAAAAAGTGAAAACGTTGCCACGCGATTAATCCCAATCTAAATGAGTTCTGTGAAGGTCAAAGTTCAACGAGGACACGTTTGCGGTTTGTTTGACGAACTCGTAGCCCACGATCCTCGGGCAGGGACGACACTGCTGGTGAGTTATACGAGCGATACTCGCGAGGTAATAATCCCATTAACCGGCGTTGGAAGAAAGACGCGTTTTTACGAGGACGGTCGAAGGGATAGTCGGATAGTCGGCTAACGAGCCGACAGAACCCGGAGCTTCGCCGAGGAACATACACGCGGTTTATGGCACGAGCGACTCGGGCAAACTAGTTTTTAATTGATCGTTCGGCGCTATTAAGCGGCTAAAGCTCCGCCGTCGCGGAACTCGATAGGAATCTCTAAAGCTTCCCGCGGGCGATCCTGCTAATCGCCCCGGCACCGTGTCGTATTTAAAGAAGCCATCGAAAAATTAAGACGCTCCGCGGCAAGTTTTTAAGCAACTTTCTTCGAAGGTTCAGCGAGATTGAAATGTTATTATAGGAAACCCCGCGCCCGTGGTAATCGCCTTCTTTTCTTTCTACCGTTTGACATCCGCTTCTTTTTGGTCTTGGGTCTTTCCGGTTATCCGCAGCGGGACGGAGTAGCGGTAATCACAGTGAAAGAGAAGGCCGAGGCTGGTATCTGCCTGCATATGTTAATGACAGCCAAGCGATGGCTGTGTAATATGCCGCCGGCGTGCGCCGCGACCACCGGCGTCGTGCAATAATGACGCGCATCTCTCGCTTTTATTATTTTACTGCCTATCGCACGGTTCACGAGACAAGCATACTCATCGGCCATTCCATATGCCCGTCCTTTCATTCAAGGCGCAACCCCACCACTAGCTTACTCTCTCCTGCGATATTTCTTACTACTCTGCATTACGCTTCCTCCATGTTCAATCGCGCATCAACAACCAACATGCAGAAAAACGTGGAAAAGGGATATTACTCAAAGAATTTCTCCTATACTTAACACATCGTCTGCCAGTAACATTTCTCTTGTGAAAATATACCGAATGCATAACGTTTTGTGTTTAAAAATTCAATTCTTGCAAACTGGAGGACAGACTATTCGCCCTAATCTGTGCGGCATGCAACGTGTTAAGTCGAGAATGGTGGATAGAACGATGCATCGTACCGTTTGGGTTTTCTTGTTGGGCGCGGTAGGCGGACATTCCGGATCCATCGGGTCGAGACACGGCTTGTTCTGATAGCCGTTGCTTATCCCGGCCTTCTTCATGAAGTCCTCCAGTATCTTCAGGGGAAACGTTCTGTACTGCGTCTTCATTTTCTCCACCATTTCGGACGGATTTAGCCATGTCCACTGAACCGGTTTGTTTGTATCCATTCCGCTATTGAAAGAAATGCCTCGTTTCATTACTCCATTCTTCGAGGTCGAATGGACGAACGGTAACCGAAATACTTACGGTATGAAAACGGGTTCATAGGGTCCGAGGAGCTTGCTACCTTCCCAGAAACAATCGAGGGGCGTGATTATGGCGCACGGGATGGTTTTTTCCAAGATCTAACGACCACGAGGAAAACAAATGTGTAAATACAAATAAGCAGCAAATGAGATTTATTTGCTAATATGTCGAGTAACAGCGCGACACCAGAGTAAATATTTATAGTGTACGATGGGAAAAGTTGCCGGGCGACCTGAGCAGGCAGGGTAAAACGGGAAATTCTTGATGCGAGGTAGGTTTAGTGATTTGCGTAAAGTGACGGCACGGAGGATTAAAGAAAAGTAAGAGCAAGACCACACGTGATA
The DNA here is from genome assembly GCA_963989215.1 of Hedychridium roseum. Classification (NCBI taxonomy): domain Eukaryota; kingdom Metazoa; phylum Arthropoda; class Insecta; order Hymenoptera; family Chrysididae; genus Hedychridium; species Hedychridium roseum. The sequence continues at coordinate 6,137,364 of OZ022314.1, forward strand.
GCGCGGTACCCTGTGATTACGGGAGGCTAATTGCTCAGCCGTTTATTTGGTTTGATCTTGAGGAGTGCACTCTCCGAGGGACGTTCCTGTATGTATGCAATCGAGTATACCCTCGCTGGCATGCGGTTGCATAAGTGCAGGAGCGCACAGGGTGCAGCGGCGCACGGTGGTCTGCCGAGCACGCGACTACGTTTCTATACCGGGTGTTCCTAATCGAATTTGCCCTCCTCCCACATTGAGTAATCCCAACACTTACAAGAAAATACAACAACGATCCACGGCCGAAGCAGAACACCTGATCTCACCTATTCCCATACTTTGGCGAAAGGTCAGCAAGAAAAGTCGTGTTTTCTTATCTTAATTACTATTTTCGATGATTCTCGGCGACCAGTGGGACATGTAAGAATTTTTCAAAGAACGAAATACGAGAGGAAGATATTTACTAAATTGCCTTTTTGCGGAATTTAATAGGTCTTTACGGGGGATAAAGATGGATTGGAGATTATAGATGGTAGGAACAAGTTCTTATAAAACAGCGCGCAATTTAAAGGTGAGGCTGACAGGCCGGCATGAAAGAATGAGGTAGTCGCGCGTAGACGGCAGGCATGCACGCCGTGGACGGATATGTGAATGGCATAGAATCGTTCGTAGTTTCAATTACCTGGTCGATGACGTGCTCCTCGAAGTTGGGTGGGCTCGATGCGTAACACATGTCCTTCAGTCTCCACGTGCTGCAACAAACAATCAAACGTGCATTCGTTAATTGACGACTTTTTAAATTGTCCTCTTGCGATGAACTACTCATTAGGATTACTCAATTCACAGCGTTATAGTATTCCTATTTTGTAAAATGAATTATACGCAGGTAGATTCAGTTTTCAATTGAGCTAAGGTAGTTCTTTCTGAGATACAAGCGTGAGAAACTATTATTTTCTTAAACAGGTAAGAACTTACGTTTCGAAGAGATGCACGGTAACCTGCGTTGCTTCTTTGAGGACCGCCAAGTGCTCCTTCAAGGCGGCTGGGTGCAAAATGTTTGCTCCGGAATGCTTTGGCGTTTGGATAACGAGCTGATGTGTCGACGTCGCTGCCTCACCGAGAGATTCTGACGAATAAGCTAGTTCCTGTTGCAGTCTTCCACCTTCTGTAAAGACATTTACATGACGATTTAAGAAAATGACCAGACAAGAATCCATTCGTATATCTGTGCATTGATTCGTAAATTAAATTAAGAACGATGATGTTCATTTCCTCCGCGGCAAAGATAACACACGAAAATATAACTCAGGGTAAATGGTTGATGGTTAAGGTCGGCAAGTTTTTCCCCGAATTGAAAGACCGGCCAGGGAAGAGCATCGTTGCCGGGCGTGTCGTTCCTCTAAGCTCACCGATATACCGAGAAAAATTCCTGGCAGTGTACCAATGAAAATCTTCCCAGAAGAAGCCATAGAAATAGCTGCGTTACATGGGTAGAAATGCGGGCGCCTACTCTCGGCCCGAATCTCTTCCCCTCTTTTATGACGATCCGACGTTAAAATCACAAACTTCTACCATCTCTAACGAATGCCACGGCGGACACGTAATAATAAACGCACTTTATTACCCCACGCACACATCTAAACACATAGAAACCCATTTTGCCAATGTCTTTTTGCAACTCCTAGTGTGGTCAGTTTAAAAACGTCTTTCCGATACTGTTTCCATTACCTTTATCACCTACTCGATTGTTCTACGTGTACAAAAGAGGTTCCTGTTTCGCGTGCGTTAGATTTCATATGTAGAAGAGATAACGAACAACGTGATCGCTAGTGTAGAATAAAATTAGCAATAAGATAAAGGAATTTTTAAAGCGTGTTTGACACTAGTTAGTGAAATGCTTCGAGTGGACGATCTATCGACCGGCGGAGAATAATTTCGCCGCGGCGGTAGATTCATTGCGGCAGAGAGGATGTTGCAAGAACAGCGGTGTACCGGTCCGGAGGGAATATTATTTGTTGAATTCGTAGGGATACAGTCGGTATCGTCGGCTAAGTTAGATTTCACCGTTAAAAAGGCCGACGGCGTATTTGCTCGTTCCGCCACGGCACGGTCTTCGAGGACCACCCAAGCCGTTCTACCCCGAGTGGTTCTCAACTACCATTCGACTTCCGAGATGAGAAATGTCTTCGTTCGTCGCGAGGATCTCACCTGCTCCCCCCTCCCCGCTTCTCCCGTCAGCCAATAATTACACAAGACGATATTGTCTGCAAAGCATGCGTAATATCTATCCGCAGGTGGAGGTTTGAGGAAATGTGCCGAAATTTTCCAATGTACTTTTGGGAAATTGGTAGCGGTGTTTGAGAACCGTCGAGCGCGTAGCCCACGGGCGGTCTTAACAGGCGATATCTACGGACCTCGACCCTCGGGCTCATCCTGACGTGACCGATGGACCTACCGAGGGAGTAAGGCTATGCTCCTAACCCTCCCGAGGGGCCTAATGAGGGTAGCGTGCAGCCAAAACCCCTCCGCGCCTCTCCCCTCGAATTTTCCAACTTCTTTCATCCTCAGATCCCTCCCACTGTCTTGCCGACTCAACGCCCTCAAGAGGTCCAATCGTGAAAAATTGTCCATCCCGAGCAAAACAATTCACGATCCATAGATATCAATATTTTATTCGCATCATGATTTAAGTTTTATTTGTGTTAGCGTCTTTTCGGGCGAGTGAATTGTGCAGGGTTTGGGAACAAATGTTCGTGCTATTAACACTTACTGGTGGGAGGGCAGTATGCATATATTCTCACATCGTTATGGCAACAGCCGTATCTCTGAGTCTCGAGAAAATGTCGAGGACCATGTGGCGATAAGAGTAACTCGCGTAGAGTGCTTCTGGAAGTGGCTACTGAATCAGCCTTTTTAGATTACGCTCGACGCGAATACCCGCTGTAACAGAGATGCTGCTACTTCTCTTATTGATGAAAACATCAGAGGCGCTAGCGATGTGTGCTGACTTTGTAGCTTAAAATAAGCTTCTCTGAATGGACCTACAAAAGCAATTGCACAAAAAGGTATAAATCTATAAAATCTTCACGACGAAAGAAAGGACGACTCATTTTCGGTCTTGCCTTATTAAGGAGAGCCAATTGATAGAGGTTCCATTGAGATACCAAGGTATCTTCGTCGGTGCAGTGAATTTTACGATTCACGCGGAATTGTGTGGGAGCCAAAAGCACAGTAGTGTGTTTGGAATGAGGAGAAGAGGACAACGCTGAGATAGCCATCCAACGTCGAACGAAGAAAAAGACGAGAAAAAGATTGAGAGACGAGTAGCGCGAAGGGCAGGTGCATCTTTCACACGAGCACATTGCAATCCGTTAGACCTTCTTTGGCTATAACACGAGGAACCTCACGATTAGTCCCTTCTTCTCTCCCTAATCCTGCATAAACAACCGAGCCCCGGTATTCTTGAATTGCGTCCAAGGCCTACTGAAAGTCAGCGCGAACGAAAATAAAATTTTCGCCGGAAAATGAATGCTGTCCCGATGGACTTTGAGGATTTCGACAGCCTAACGACACACTTGAGTGTAAAAAATGTATCAGAATAAACAGGGGTTGGTCTGTCATCGAGTCTTTCTCGCGGACTTTGCCATGGGATAGTTATTTTTGGGGACCCGGATGGTCCTGTTGGTTTGAGAATTTTCCGAATATCATTTCCTGTCGGGGGTGTGGGAAAGACCATTCATCGACTCGCATACAGATGTTACACACGAGGAGAACAAACTTTGGGTCGAGCCTCGATGACACTGAACGTCCTTGAAAGGAAATTTTGGGACCGATGGTATTTTCACGAATCAACAGAACCACAATATACGCGTTATTTACATTAACGTCAAGCAATTACCCCGTGCGCTTAGCAATCTCCTTACCTAATGACATAGCCGATAGGATAGTCATGTTACTACACGGTGTAGAAACAGTTTGCCGTCGAGTGTATCTGACAATAAGGCAATTAGCGGTGAAAGAATCGTAGCGGGACCTGAGTTGGGAGGTTTCTGAGACGTGATGCCTACCGGACGGATAGTAGAGACGTTTCTCGGTGAAGGAAGAAAGAAAGGTCGAAGAAGGGCCTCGAATAGGGTGGGCTCTGCTACTCGCCAGTATAGGGGCTATTGTGGTCCCTTTCCTGACTCTAACTGCCGGGCTTTCGAGTGAGCCAGACAGAGGGGGAGAGAGACAGAAGGGGCCCAAGGGGACGAAGGGAGAAAGAGAAAGTAGTAGCTCAGACGTAGCAGAGGAGAAAGAAGACGACGAAGACGAAGAAGAAGAAGAAGAAGAAGAAGAAGAAGAAGAGGGGGGGGAGGGCGCCTTCAAAGCAGGCTTAGCCTCTTTCGAAGAGCTCATGAAGCTGAGACTTGACTCAGCCGCTGAGGCACGCCGGCCCACCGCTGCTCGCTTGCCTCGGAACACACGTACACACACCCACACACACACATACAGACCGAGAGAGAGAGAGAGAGAGAGAGAGAGAGAGAGAGAGAGAGAGAGAGAGAGTTCACCGGGCCACCCACCGCGACCATTCACCGGAACCGAGCCCCATCCAATCCCAGAGGTGCTCATGCGCCACAATATTTCCTACCGTTCGAATCATTGCATTTTAGAACATTTCCAAAAACTTTATAACTTCTGCTTTAACTTCCATCAAACGTACCCTGTCTACCTTAAACTTTGAAGCAAGATTCGGGAGGCTAAGTATCGTTGTCCAGAATGAACAAATAAATCTCCTCTCGATTTCTAAATCTCTCCTCTGCTTTACATCGATTCCCGGAAAGCGTAGTCATTTCACGAGATAATTTAGCACTTCGTCTCAGGTGAAGAGAGTTTTGTGTGACGTCAGAGAAGCAGTCGGAGCAAGAGCATTAGGGTGTTCCCTTGTGAAATCACTTGAAATTGAGCACCCAGTCGAGCCAGGAAGTTGCGTTCCATGACGTACGTAGTAATCGTGGCGCGTAAACAGAAGATGAGATCCTCTATTTATGTAGCCCTTCATTCCTTGGTTGGTTCGTCCGTCCGTCCGTCCGTCCGTCCGTCCATCCGTTCGGCCGTCTGTCTGTCGGTGGAACAACACAGATTCCTGGTGGGTCTTGGGACGACGGTCTTCTGACTCTTATCCTCACCGGGGCCTTACGTAGCCTCTCTCTTCCTCTCTTCCTATCTCCTTCTCACTCCCACCCGGTACGTCTCCTTCTGGTTTCGATGCACTATCTCCCTTTCCTTCCCACAGCATCTTCTTCTTTTAGTACTCGATCTCCGTCTATATGCCGGGTTCCCGCTCTTTCTCGTTCGAAAGAAGGCATGGAGGCTTAATGAAGATGTAAGCAGTCGACTGGCCTTCGTGCATGGTCGTGCCTTCGTCCTGTCGGTCCTCCTTGCGCTACACACGGCCTCCCTGGCCTTGTACAGATCGCTTCACCAACGACGCATTTAATACCGGTGCTCGCAAGTTCGACGCCTCTACGCCAATTAGCACTTAGCTTTGAATTCAACAACACTTTCGGTAGGCAGATGTAAAGTCAAATTATTTTCATGTAATTTTTAAAACAACCGTGACAGAAATCATTAACCATCGGTCAAAATATTCCCAAGTATTCGCGTGACAAGGATATTTCTATTATTGATCAGAATGTATTTCTTGTTACATTTATCTGAATTTGTGGAGAATTTTTCTCGAGATAAATCCCGGAAGTCCCATGTAATACTACTAAGTCTTGGACCGTAGAAATGATTATTAATGAAGAAAATAATGATGAATTGTTGTGCTGATGATTTTATTCCTGGAATGACCTGTAGGCCTGTGTATCGCAGCTTCATAGGTAAAAAGGCAAAGACGAAGCTGCTCATACTCTCTTGCTCTTCTTTTCCCTCTTCCGTCTCCATTCTCCCTTGCCGTTCCTTTCTTTTTTATTCTATGAGCGCGAGTCGCATGGAGCCGAGCATTCTGTCGTACGCCGAAATATACTCGCGAAAAGCGAAGAAGATTGACGGGAGGGCATTCCAGCTGAATGCCAAGTTCACCCACGTGAGGAGTCGACATAAAGCTTGCCGAACCTTCGCAAGGGAACTAACATCGACAGGAAATATTTTCGGCAGGTGTGGGAGGACTATTGAAAACCGACACCCCCATCGTGCGTCAAACGCTACTGCCCTAGACTTTTTTCGTATGTTCCCCCCCCCCCCCCCAATTTTACTACACATGTTTCAAGCCTATTTATTATTAAATATTCCCGACATTATCAGAAAAACTAACGCCTAGAGACGAAAAAATATTGTTGATAAGAGACATTAAACAAGGTTTAATAGATTGTTTAGGCAAATGAATTTTTTCAAAACAAATTGCCTCGTTGAGTAAAGAAAGACGCAAAGGGTGATCATTGTTTAATCATCCGACACACTGGACCCGCATGTTTCCTTCAGTGTCTAGCACGGATATCCGGTGCTGATGTAAGCCCCCTGATGCATACATCGAAGTCCCGAAATGCATCGAGCATCATAAGGTGGGACGGAAAAATTCGTCGCACAGAAAATATAAATTACCGCCAGACCGTTATCGTCCCTTTTTCGAGACTTCATATTATTATAGCCGTTGGGAAAAAAGGAAAGATCGGTGTTAGCCGACACTTACCCTGAACCCAGAGTTGCTCGACCTTGCTGTGCACTTGCGCGGACTTGAGAGCAACGCAAAACGTGGCCAGGGCAATGATCGCGACGAAGAGGACCTTTCCGGCGTGCCTCTGCAGGAAGTAGCCCAGCTGGTTGAGTTGATCTTGCAGCCTCGCTCGGATCCATACTGCTGACCTCTGCCCTTCCGCTTTGCCCTGCAAGCAATCGCAATTGTTTCCTTCAATTCTCCAACGTCTCATTCTTTATGGTTCATTCTAATTCTCATTGAATTTCGGAAGGACCTTATGAGTCTGGTTTCGCTGCGTTTCAGAAAGGAAAGAAGGGAGTGGGATGCGGGAGGGGTCGGAAAGATGAACGATTGGCATAGTAGAAGCGAGGGCTGTGCCGTACGCAAGATTACGAGCGGCAACGTTGTACAGTACAGTACCTGGTGGCCTCCTCTCTGACAATATGCACCGAGGACCACCCACAACAATGCCTATCTCCGCTAGCGCGCTGCGCGACACACAAACGGACGGGGCAAAAAAGGAAACAAACAGTAGATCAGAAGAATATTTCGTGACAGACACCCTACGGGCCGTAACTTAAAATGTTCTTCGTGAGATTGCAACAGGGGAGACTTCCCTTAGAGTAACAATAGACTTTTCTGAAAGGAAAAAAGTATTTGTATCGTAATTATTTCCTTGGGCGAGTGTCACTGCCTGGATTCTACTCGATTACTAATCTTATTTACAGCGGTATATGTTACATCAGTGCGTTAGCACGGAACCAATTGGTCTCAATGCGATTAGCGCGAGAGACACTCGAGGTACGGTGCACGGAAGGGGAGACTCATATACAAAGATTCAAATACGGATTATAAGTAGTAGCTTCTTGAAACAGCAGCCGACTCGGCTCGTATAACAAGATTTTCCAGCCAATGAATTTTCGTCATGTCTTAGAGTTGCAGGAGCTCGAGTAACTCGAGACGGCAGGTCCATGGACAATTCCGTCGACCACATGGTCCACGGGTGCGTTCTCTACCTTCTCTCTGATTCCATCCCCCGTACACGTTTCTAAAAGGTCACGTTTACCTCGGCGAAGACGTTCCTTCACACCCGATAAATTACGACAAACAAACGTGGGAAACCACCGTCCACTCCACACGTAAGAAGGTCAGGACCATAAAGATGGTCTTACCCAAGATAGAGCTCCAACTAGTCGAGGCTATTGAAACCCGGAATTCTTTCGGTCAGTGTTCGAGGTTTACGTATAAACCAAGTTGTAAGGAAACATTGACCACCAACTTCCGGCAGGTCGAACTGGTCGACAGGATTTCCTTCGAGGGATTTTCACATATTTCGTACACGTGGTCAGCCGGGACAGTGGCTGACGATTCTTCCGCGTTTACTCTTAGAATGTTAATGGAAATGTTCATGAATTTCTGGCACTGGGGCGCATGTGTCATTAATTTCATTTTTTGCGATACGCTGCAAGGGTCGTTTGGCGAGATCGTAAAGTTTGACGGTAATAGATGTTTCGCAAGGGGAGAGAAAGGAACGGCACAAAAGAGACGCGCAAGGTAAAGCACGTACAAAGAATTTATGTTATTCGTACTTTTAATGTTTCTCAAGGCGTGACACGAGCCGCGGCGAGGAGATAGCAGACAACATAACAGGATCCTGTGTCAACGATGGTGGTCCCCACACCGCGCGCTTGTAATATGTAGATACGGTCCACAACAAGAAACCTCGTAAGACCCGTAGAACGACTTACGGGAAAGAGGATACCTTTTCCCTTTTCCTTCTCTCCTCCTAACATTATACACGCGTCTTCCATTTTCCTTTACCTCGGCTTATGTTTATTCGCGATTCACTCGACGGGCGGGTCGGACATGCGAGCATTTTGGCTGGCTGCGAATCAGGAGAAATCCGTTGACATTGAGTGGAAATTCGTGGGGGAAGGATATCAGCAAAGTAGATTGGTCAGAATTGAGAGCAATGGGGGGAACATGCGTAGTCGCATAGTACGCGTAACTTGCCGTATAAACGAATAGCTTCTTGCGGTAGGTATGGCACGAAAGTGTCTGCAAGAAACTCGATCCAACAGGCGCTCTAATCGACCGAAGAATTCCACGGCCAATGTCTATTTGAAAGGAAAACGTTCGGTCGGCTCCAGTAACGAGCTCACCTACCTACCTACCTATCCACCTTCCTTCCATCCTACCATCGTAATAATGACCATTGCTTTTCGATCGAAAACTTCCTAAAAGGCCACTACCCTCCCCCTTTTTTATAAGTAAAACATTTAAACCTTCGCTCCTAGAATTATTACTGTTGCATTTTCGTTCGGTTGGAAATTTTTGCAGGAATCCAACTGAGAGGATAATTCAAGTACAGTTCGATGGCTGGAGTTCCGTGGTATTTTTCGGTGTTTTTTTTCGAGGGCGTGAAAGTTCCGAGAGAGTAGTCAGGGTTAGTTCGGCTGCGGCAAACAAGAGTGATTGGGTTTTGGTCGAAATCGAAGGGGGCGCCGAGCAGGTATGGGGCTCGGCACAGCAGAAGAGAAAATGTGAAGAGGGTCGAACGATGACCGGCGGGGAGGGGGGCGTGTTTCCGACAGCAAGAGGGATGAAAAGACGGCCTTTGGTTGGTCCTTTTGCCGCCCGATTCCGCCGACCTTTTACCCGGAACCGTTACGGCGCGTTGCGAACCGCCGACCGACAGGTTTTCCTCCCCTTTTCCCCGGAAAGCGTTAAAAGGCCGAGGTCGTCGACGGCGTATCGAAATTCAGGCAAAAGGATGCTGTCTTCGTATTCTACGGCCCGTCACGGGGGAAATCCGTGTCCCTCCTACCGAAACTTTCTACGCCGCTTTGCCATGGCCCGCTGTAATCGATAGCACGCAACGCGGAACATTCTGAGAAACTTTACAAAAGTGCCGCGGGTTTCTTCAGAACGTAACCCACCCTCGCAACATTCGACACGTTCGATTACACGAATATTCGGACGTGAAGGAAATTCTCCCGGCCGACACCTTTCAAGAGGTACAGAAGCGTACACATGTACCTGCAGTGTCTCGGTAAACTTGGCACAGTCGACAAAGCTATGCCCCGCGTTTTCTCCCTCTTTCTTCCGATCCTCTCTTGTCCATCGACTGCCGCCACGTCCAGTCGGCGCCTTTTAATCTTACTCTGTAACCGCGTCACGATTTATCGTGTGTGAATGTCCGGCATTACGATGCTCTAGCGACTTTTAACCGGCCGGAAATTAAGATGCAATCGTGATTCGAGTGTATACGAGATGTGTACACTTTCCGACCTGCCATTGTAAAACGATTTAACATTTATTTCACTGTTTAACAATCTCTCCTTTAACGAAAAGTAATAAAATATCGATGTCTGATAAAAAATTATTCATCATTCATGAATAACCAGTAGATATGAATAACGAAGCATGAATGGCAATCGAGTATCTCTGACTTTACTACAGCGATTGTGTATTCTCGTTTCACTTTCCATCGCGTAACACGCGCTCTTGTCGGTTATTTTTTCGTGTTTTCCCAGGTAAATCGCATTCGAGGTTGAAGGGTAGTCGTGTTGAATTACGCGGAGCTTGCCTGGCGAATTGTGGACGGTAGTTGAAGGGAAATGTGATGGGCAGTGTGTTTGTAAGATTAAAGGGAGATGTGTAAGGGCAGTGGCCGAGACTCGCTTACTGACTCATTTGCCACGAACGTCGGGCTTGCTTCTTTCTTCCCTTCTGAGCACCGCGACGTGCCGACGAGAGAAAAGAAGAAAAGTGGAGCATCGACCCCGAATTTTTATTCCTCGCCGTAGAAGACGAACCGACAGACACTGAGTAGCAAACGTCTCTACAACTAGCATCTAAATCACCCTCATAAAAATTCGCTTAATAGCTCAAAAATAACCTTTTCAATACGAAATTATTCGATACTATTGGCTGAAACGAATGTCACTAAAAATTCATCAAACTAACATCCACTTAGTACGTTTAAATGACTTTTAAACCAAAATGACAGCTACTTATAAAATTTACATCTTGCACGAGAACTTTTGTTTTAGAAATCGGTGTAGTACATCGTAAGGATAATGGACGTAAAGGCTAAGGTTAATCTAGCTAATACGTCACCCCGTATGTAAGGCTATTTACCGTTATAAATGAACCACGTGTGTTGCAGGCGTTCCTCAAAGGAACGTCAATCGTCGGGACGTTCGGTAGAATATAGTAGGAGTTAATGACATTTGTAGTTGTGAACTTTTTTCAAGAAAGTTTAGAGTCAGGAGAAAATGGTATCTATAATAAGAGGAAAGGCAGGCAAGCAAGCAGGCAGGCAGGCAGCGAAGCTCGCGTGTATACGTTTTACTCTCGTTAGCCGCGCTGGGTGGTCGCACGACGGGTTTTCGCGTCACGGATATACCGGGTCGTCCAACTGGAACTGATCTCCTCTCGGAGTGCGTCGACAACGATATGATGGATTACACGAAAACTCGAATGCTCCGCTACTTCTATTTTTATTTCGCCCGCGTTCCATATTTTTTCAACCCCCATAGCCGTGAAACGAAATAACGCACGAATTCTTTTCGAACACACGGGTAAGTTACGGCAAGAATGAATGGGTTGTGAATGAGTGCATTCGCACGACTGATTGAAAGTGTTCTCTTTTTAGCCATTGTGTTAGAATGACATTAGAATCGAATGCAAAATAATCATGTGATTGCTGTATTTTTACAATAAGATTTTTGTATTTTTCACGCACGTAGTAAAAAGTGTATTTGAAATACCGTGAAGTAACAATAAATGTAATCAGTTGGCCGTAATGGCCGTGGGGCATAAACGATTTTACGATACACCGACTTGACATCGTCGTATTTTTACGCCCTATTGTGTTCCCCGTTTCTTCCGTGTGGTCGTCGTATTGCCGAGCTCGATGAAATTATTTCGAAAGCTTAACATCAGGTTCTTAGATGAGTTCCGTTTATACCGAACCGCCCTATCACTTACTATCCTCATAAATCTCATTATATTGTTGCCTCGTTAGGTATTCCGTCAGTCAAGTCATTTGGACGTTTCTACAATCTATTTTCCCTGTATAAATTAGTTATCCGTGGCGCCTCCAGCGTGGAATCACTTTTACCATTATGCAAGGATCGTTTCATTGACTCATCTTTGCCAGTGATATTATGCAAAATTACTCAATGATCGAAATAATATATCTTTTCGGAGTTAACGTGCACACGTTCGATGTTTCAAAAGAAACTAATCACGATATCTTTTAGATTAATATTTCGTAATTATTAAAACACAGACGATTATAAGTTTTTTTGGCTCTGGAAGTCTCGTTTTCGGGATCATCGAAAACTCGTCTTTGGACCACCCACATGTGTGAAAGTTTACGACTAGTTAAGGCAAGAAAGAAAGAATGCTCGAACACATGTATCTGTGTGTATGTTGGGAAGGGTCAATCGAGGAAGGAGAAAAAATGTATTGTATATCTTAAGAAAGAATTAATAAAACTATTCGAAGCGTTGTGTACGGCAGGACTCCGGATTTTTACAAAAACAAGAAAATTCATTAAACGAAATTTGCGCTGTACAATTTTATTGTCTTGAGATTAAGGGGTGGGAGTGTAATAGTATATGTAATGTGTGCAAAAGGGTGTCGTAGACGAGGGATTTTCGGTGATAGCGATGCTCGTGCAAGCTGCACGGAACGTGTTCTTTATCGATTAAATAGCGCAACAGGAAGTCATGCCGGTGATTTAAATGCTGGCGTGTGAATAGTCGTTACCCGATTTAGTTTACTCTCACGATTTTCTTATTACCGATATTCGCTTATAATGTGAAACAACTTTCACACGTGACAATAATTCCATCGTCATAATTGGTATGATTGTCAAATTTAGGGCGCCTGATATACGCTCTTAATCTTTGTCCTGGCGCCTGTATCTAATTTTGAATGAAGAAGGGCACGGAGAGGGTATGGATAAGTTTATTCACGGTTTCTAAATTAAAACATTCCGGATATTTTTAATACGGTTAAAGATTTTTACCGGATGATGATGGTTTATTTCATTCTGTTTTTTCCGTTTATTTCTTGGTACTGAGATATTGATGGGTAGTTTTGTGTAGAAGAAAGACTGACCTTTTCGAGTTGATCCAAGGCGATGGCGGCATCGGTCCAGCTGGGCCTGACATAAAGGTCCGATTGGTGTCGTCGTTTCGTACTCTCGGCGAGGGCATCCGCCGGAGTTTTCCGATAATTCGAATTGATCTCCTGCGGGTTCTGGGAAGCAGAGGGGCGTCCTGCTAGGATCCCTGTGGAGCCGGACGCAGCAACCATGATCCGTCATACATCCGTACCGGCACAACACGCGATAGAAACTATTTTTAATTTTCCCCACCTCCTAGGCTTTTCCTATTTTCAGTCTCTCTTCGGCCCTAGCGTCGCGCACCCTATTTCCCTGGCGATCCCGGAAGAAGGGCCCACAGAAAAGCACTTTCACTCGATCGCTCATTCAGGACGCACGATAAACTGTTTTACACAGACACCACAGTCCGCTTTGCTATGTTTGTACTTGCGAGGAATTTCATTGGAATTTCCTTGGAATTTCGCTGACAACTCTAGCGCTGAACGCACACCAATGCACCAATTGACGCACGGACGAATGAACGCATGCACGCACCCACTGACCCTGCGTGGATCGTGCCTGTCGATCGCGCAGGCACGTACAGACAGATCGGTTTTTAGGTTAGTTCCCTGGGCCTTTCCGCAGGGGTAAATAAATGCTCTCTGCTCTATCGCTATCTTCGTCGTTCTTTCGGTTCGACTCACTGCGACTATCCTCCACTGTTGCTCCGTCGGTAATCTATACACCGATCCACATTCGAGCAATGACTTTTCACGCCGGTACTATGTGTGTGCGGCCCTGCGCATACGCGTAAAAGACGAGATAGTGGCATAGATAGTCGACACTTTCACGCGCGTTTCTTTTTTTAACTCAAGCGCACTGCACGCACCATCTTCCTTCTCTTTTCTCTGCGGTACGAATGCCACTAGTGCACCAGACCGAGTATCACTGACCGACGCGATTCTTCTCACTTCTATCATCAAAAATACACTGCATTCGAGCGCTCTTCGGCCCAATCCTTCTCAAATTCATATGAAGCGCGCTAATGACGAAATATCCGGTTTCTCACTTAACCCCATAGACGACGCGCGAGCGGGAGGGAGAAAGGGATTCTGTTTCACGTGTCTCGTGTTCTTGGCCCGACGACGGTCTAACAAGAGTTTCCGTCAAACGGTTCGAAAAGACCTGGATGTACTCAAAAGCGAGCACCAAGATCCACGACTGCCACTCGGCGCAGTCAAAGTCCGTACTAAGCAAAATGCGGGACCACATTTCTTTCGAGGCCTGTCTCCTGCGCCAGCCATACTCGATGGTCCTTTCCCCTCCACTCACCGAGATCGGCCTGCACAAACAATCAGGGCCGTACACACCTCCCACTGTACTTGATTCCCACCCGCACGGTTTAATATAATTATTTATACTTCCACTACCATTTTGAATCCCCACGCAAAATAACGCATCAATTCAACGTGTTGTTCTTGTCAGCTGTGCTTTTTTTCATCATCATAGGTCCCTCACATTATAAGGAAATATCTTTTTCCTAACGTCTCAACAGCATATTAGTCTATTTTATTCACACACAGAAATTGAATTAATAGTAACTTATACGCACAGATAATTACATCTTAATTATTAATAAAACGAATTAAGTGAAATATTCATGTAGCAATAACCCCATTTTTATGTACAGTGTATGAGATGTACTTTTACGGGATGTATAATTCGAACTTTATGTGTTGATTTTAATCGATACTAAAGTATATCATGTCTTGAAGAAGAATTAGCACTGGGGCGTAAAATAAAAAATTGTCGAAAATATTTAGATCCGTGAGGCCAGCGATAGGTTCGGTACTGTGAGTACCGGTGACGTCAGAGCCGAAGGGACCCGAGTCGGGACGAGAGGAACCGAAGGCAGGAGGTCTGCAGCAGGATTGGACGGATCGGCACGGCGTTCCGCGTTGCTAGGATACGCGAGGACACAACGTAGAACAGGGTGAGGGAAGCCGATACCGGACCACACACGCGGTACCATTTCCCCTCAAGCAAAAACATTACCCACACAAAGGCGCGTCTTTACACGAGACGCACGAACCACACCGCCAGCGCGGAAATCATCGCTGTCCTCCGTACCCTCTTTCTTTCCTTCTCAGCCCCTGCCTTCTACCCTTTCTCTCTCTCTGTCCTTTCTTCCGTCGCTTTGCCTCGACACCTACTACGGTGAAAAGCTTACGTACGGGCTCTGTGTTATGCAGGACCACCCGAGAGCCAGAGGATGAGGGAGAGGACCTACGCCAAAAGTTGATGGCGTAGCCCAAAACTGCTACCGTATCAATAAGAATCGTCCTCCTCGTAGGTGTAACTGCATCCATAGCAAGCGCACCAAGCTTCTGTATGGTTTTTAAAAGTTGTTACGTATGAATAGATCAAATGAGGAAGACCTCATGCGATTAGAATTCGAATAACATAATATCAAGAAAATAAAATCGACGATGTGCAATATAGATGATGTTTGACAGAGACTGCAAATTCCTTATACTTAAACCATTCTTTTTGCATAATCTAGTCTGATATATACTATCATGTAATAACAATTACTTAGAAAATTACAAAAATATTCGCAACGTGTATCTCATTTTTTCTTATATACTTATTACATTTCTTACTTATATTATTCATTTTAATAGTTTTAAAAGGCATCTGAAATTATGTTTGAAACGCCAATTTCCAAAACGATTAATTTTCATTTCCAAAGTCCGTGTAAACGGCCCCTACTGGTATGCCACCCGACGTACCATGCTGCAGAATGCACTGCATAAACTGCAAGCATCTTCTACGTTCTACCGAACTTTACTAATCTAGACGAATTTTTATTCTTATAATTTTTTAAATTAGTACCGTATTAGTTTACATGTTTAACGCTACGTAGACTGACGCAAACGTATTACATTAAACTTTGCGCACGATAAATTTGAAAACCAGGATACCTGCGGAGCCTTATAGAATTCGTTAAATTTGATGGGATTCGCATAAAATTGTAAATCAAATCTTTCCGTTTCTCTTCTTCCCGTCCCCTTCATCGTTTGTGTAACGCGGCTCGTTTCCGCTTATGCTCATTAAGCCGATACATACCGTCGGCAGAGATCAAAGTTCGTCTTTGAAACCACTTAATACCGGGTGGTGAGTTAAAAGTGTCGTAAAAATTATGAACGGTCCCTCAGTGTCGTGCTTATCGCTGATCGACGTCAATTCCGTCATGGCTTAGAAAGGACCCGTAGACCGTATTATAAGATACGATAGCACAATGTGCGGATATTTCCTTCTCTTACCTCTCGCCCGCTCCGTCATTTACCCTTTGTCAAGCTCTCTAATGAAGTGGGATTGCTTTACGCTACACTCTCTACTTGTACGCAATTTATGCCACATTACCTCTTTGCTTCATACAATTTCTTAATTATTAAGTATAATGCGATTGGGCCTAACTTTTAACGTATCCATGAATCCTTCATTCTCAATATGTATACACGCAGTATACCCCGTTTATCACATACATTGTTATCTTTATTTAGCAGTATACTGTCTACGGTTTATTTTTTAAGGCACATTCCAGGTCGTTTTTATATACCGACCGGCAGTTTACAGGGGATGAATATTTCTATATTTTGAAGAAACGCTTAACGAAATTGCCTGTTGCAGGGGCGAGTTCATCCACGTAGGACGACTATACAATAACGTTCCATTGCTGTAATGTTTGAAGGTTTTAAAATATCAAAGGGAAACAAACAGTTTGTATAATCGCAAGAAGTTGGCAGCTAAATTGATAAAATAATCGGGTTGATAAAACAAATTAGTTTTAACGTCAATTCCTGTCGTGCAACATAATTATTTCTCCTTGAGCTGATAGTGAACGATGACTCGACGATAACAGCGTATCGTTTGTTTGTTGTCAACTAATTTGTTCAAACTGCGTCGCTAGCGTCATTTTATACTAGTGACCTGATTGGTTAGAGGATTAGGGGAAGGGATAGATGTGCAAAGGATTAGAGGCCGACCGGGCATATAAGGGCCCGTTTGGCTAGTAAGTAATGGTGATTAACCCTTTACGACGCTAGCAAAGCCATGGAGTCGCAGGATATTGTCCTTCGAATTGTGGACTCCTCATTGGACAAAAAGGACATTATTGGGCACCTTCCACGAGAAATTTCTCAGATGATCCTTCGTTATCTGGACCCTGAGTCTCTCCTGAAGGCCGTTCTCGTATCACGCAAGTGGCTAAACCTCTGCAAGACGGATCCCTTCTTGAGGCGTCGTGCCAGACACTATCAATTCTGGAAAAGAAGAGATATTGAACGAGAAGCCAAATCTAAGATAATTTACACACCTGCCCCGTCGTATTACGACAGACCCCGCTGCCTGCCACAGGCTTCCTTCTAATTTATGTATTTATTTATGTATGTATTATAATGTAATGACAATGTTAGCAATAAGTCGCTAAAGTAATTATAAATTTTAGATAATAGACTGATAAAATGGTTGTATGACGTTTAATGTCACCATAATGATTTAATAACTGTCATTAAAATGTATTAACGAATTGCATGATTGATTGCATGTACACCAAAATGAATTCGATAAACGCAGTAAATATTATTGTATACAATTAGATTGATTTACCCATTTATTTTGCATCTGGTAAAGTGTAGTTTAAGATAAGTTTTTGTAGTTGTTAGGATGTTCATAGACGCGAGGGTTTGTTCGCTTTGAAATAACTGTAACGGCTGAAACGTGAGTTGAGCGGAGGGCATATTCCGATGGTATCTGCAAAACAGAAAGAAACGCTCGGACAGACGTGAATGCAGCATTCCGTGTTTATTACTTTGCCCGTGGGTGGTCCGGAGAAATCCAGAGTCGTCCTGATGGCTGATAGTATCTCCCTTGCGTCTTTCCCTCTCTCTTTCTGGCGCACGCATCGGTGAACGCGATCGACGCACCCAGAAGACGCATCCTCTTGCGTAAGGAAGTAGTCGAACAGCTTACTTCTCATCTTCCCCCTCACCCTTCCCCTGCGAAGACACGGCATTCTGCCCTGTTGCACCTTCTACCCTTAAATAGCATCATAGATGGAATTTAATGACACCTCGCCACGGCCATTTCCTCCGGGAAAAAGAAGTTAATAAAATTATTTCTCAGCGGGGAATCCGCGCAATTTTAATCGCTCCCCGCCCCGTACGCTTCGATGACCAGCCCTGGAAACGAGGTAAATTGGATATTAATTAGACAGAAATTAATTTCACAAAAAATTCTTCTGTCAATTAATGAGCAGTGGCTGAGTAAGAAACTTCGTTTATTCGTGCATAATTAAGAACCGCAAACGTCTTAAGCTTCTTTGATTTGTGAAACGTATTAAATAGGGCCGTTAAGGCGTCGTATAAATGCTGATTGCTAAAGTGTCAGACGAAATGGGTTTCTTCTTTATACGCAGAACGTGTCGTCAGCGAAAAAGCGAGCACGAAGCATGATTATATCGAGCCACCATGCGAGATGTACCGAAGCGATTGTGCCTATGCGAGCGTACATACATACTTACATATCTTCCCGTTGCGTGGGCAGCTCACAATAACGACTCTGTTATGCATACCAGCTTTATTTTTCCATCTACTTGTAAAAAGAGAGTTGCCCTTCGGGAGTCCTTTAAATAGTAACATAGCTCAAAAGTTGGTACAATAAAGCTAGTTCATTCCAAATACTGGTTAGTTAAAAAATATACAGCCTGCAGCAGACCTTGTTTTCTATTATGATATTTAAATTCACGGAGACATTGAGCTGATACTTCTATAAACGAGGATAACAGAATGGTTGTACTTCCTTATTGTTGCATAAAAATTGGTATACGCCTTCAGAATCGCAGATTGCGCAATGTGTTTGACTTTGCGTTGATGAGAGCTCAGAAAATAATGATGATGACTCGGTAGGAGGCGTTGTGTTTGTGCTCATGGAGCGTAATACGGGCGCTTCCTGTGTGTCTGTAGCAACTAATAATTATCGACTGATAATGGTCAACGAGCTGAGACAAGACAGAAATCTTTGTCAGTTCGCCCAATGTATTAGAGCAACGAACATTTGCCA
Organism: Hedychridium roseum; assembly: GCA_963989215.1. Taxonomy (NCBI): domain Eukaryota; kingdom Metazoa; phylum Arthropoda; class Insecta; order Hymenoptera; family Chrysididae; genus Hedychridium; species Hedychridium roseum. The sequence goes on from OZ022314.1 coordinate 6,156,269, forward strand.
CCATGATACTTGACATTTCTTGGTTTTACGAACATTTTCTTACGATCCTCGGTATTGTGATTATTTTCTATGGATGGTACAAATATAAAATCAATTACTGGAAAAGACTCGGCGTGCCAACGTTGCCCATCCATTGGTTTTTTGGGAATTTTAAAGATGTCATTTTTATGAAGAATTCGGCCGGAGTGATTCTAGGCAAGCTTTACGAAGAAGGTTGACTATTATTTTATACCAATCGTCTTATCCTTATTTTCATTCGATTCATTTTCTGGTAAACATCATCACTTAAATCATCCTTAATCATCTTGGCTATGAGTTATAATTTTATAATCTTTTTAGTTCCATTTTCTTCCATGTAATACTCATAATCTTTTTTTATTCTATTGTCACTTGTGCTAAAATAAAACGGCCCTATATTATCTACTGTGACACAAGTCGTTGAAGGAATCTAACTGACTAGAGGGATTAAGTCTGAAACTAATACTAAACATCTTTTGGAAGGTGCCGACCACGATGTCATCGGTATTTATGCATTCTGGAAACCGATGCTGCTAATCAGAAGCCCAGAATTAATTAAACAAATTCTGGTGAAGGACTTTAACATATTTCCCAATCGCTATTTTGCTACCAAAGCTAAGCGAGATATCATTGGCTACAAAAATCTGTTTTCTCTTGATAACCCAGAATGGAGGTATCTTAGGTAAGATTGGTATTCAACAATTTTTCCTTATACGAATACTCGATTTATATTTATTCGCATACGCAACTTCGCAAGCAAAGATTACTTAATGTTTTGAAATAATTTGTAACGTTTCAATTATCAGTTACCCTGATAAAAAGCGCTTATCACTACCACGAAAAGAATAATGAGTCGAATAATTTATCGTTTCAAGCGCGGTTCTCTATCTTAAGGGGGTATATACAGTCAACTCGTACAAAATTAAGGTCATTTTTAAGATTTTTTTTTAAGACACGTTTATATATTTTATCATAGATCTTTTTTTGTTCGATAAATATACATCTCAAGATGTTCTACTATTTTTTTCATTGCAAAATACGTTTAAACTAGTGAGCTACAGGTCATCTTGCACGAGGTCCCCAAAGAAAAGGTGTTTTGCGGTGGATATCGCCATTTTTTACTGGATCATCGAAAATAAAAAAGAAGGACGGGAATCGTTAGTAAATTGAATTTTCTTGTAATTAATCGAAGCTTTTTGAAAATTATTAATTTTTAAGAAAATGGCGCACTTTTGAAGACAAAAATTCATTTGTTCGATAAAAATCGGCCTCATTTCGGCAATAAAAAAGAAAATAATTGACAGAACAAGATATGCTTCGAACAGATTGGAGGTATTATGGTTTTTAATAACTGGTTAAAAAAACATAACGATCGGTCAAGCCATCTCCGAGAAAAATTGTCCACAAGCTTAGGAAACGTTTCGAGAAAAACGTATTCAAAGTTTTTTTTCCACTTTTAATACGTGAATGAAAAAAATTGTAGAACATCTTGAGATGTATATTTATCGAATAAAAAAAGATCTATGATCAAATATATAAACGTGTCTTAAAAAAAAAATCTTAAAAATGACCTTAATTTTGTACGAGTCGACTGTATAAACCCCTTTAAGGAGTTTCGATATGTTTGGGTATTTCATGAGAGTGCATGATTCTGCGATTTATTGGATAAAGATATGTCCTTATCTTTACTTTTTCATCAGGCAAAAGATGACAGCGGTGTTCTCCAGTGCAAAGATAAAGAAATTTTTCAATTTGATCGTGGAAGTTGGTAATGATTTGAAGGTTTATCTTGATACCGAAGTAACGGATGGTTCAAAACCAACTGCTCTTCCGGTACAAGAAGTTTGTAGAAAGTATTCGACGGATGTTATTTCTTCTCTCGCATTTGGAGTGCGCAGCAATTCATTTGCCCATAAATCAGAGTTTTTCAGAAATGGTACGTAAGACGCTTGTCCCGGAATTATATAGAAATTGTTTCTAAAATATTTCATAACGATTGTTTGGTAGTCTTCAAGAGTGGAATCTCGGACTTCATAAATAAAATACAACTATTCGTGATCTTCTTCTTCCCTCGGCTCGCTAATTACACGGGCGGAAGTCTGCTCGGCAGTGCCACCGATTATTTCCGCAAAATCTTTTGGGATTCCATGAACGAGCGAGAAGCCTCGGGCAGCAAGAGGGGAGATTTAATAGACTCTCTTCTCGAACTGAAGAACGACGTGCAAGAAAAAGAATTCAGTGCGTTGATCCATTAAATTTCAAACGTGTTATAGTACGTCATTTTCTAAAGTGTCCCAATATCATCGTACTCGAAGTTTTTGCAGCGTGAAATACCAGCTATTTATTCCCGTACTTCTGAATAACATAAACATCCTCGAAGGGGCGGTCGATTTATGTGTGCAGTAAGGTCGAATGGTTTCTAACTGTTACAGAGTTTGAAGGGGACACTTTGTTAGCCCAGTCGGCGATTTTCTTCGTAGCTGGCCTCGAGACGTCAGCCACGACGATGTCATTCACGCTTTGCGAGCTCGCCAAACGGCCCGATATTCAGGATCGCGTGAGGCAAGAGATTCTCCAGACACTTCAAACGCAGGGCTTAACCTACGACTCCATTCAGCAGATGAAATACTTGCATCAAGTCATTTCCGAGACTCTCAGAATGTATCCAACCGCTCCGATAATCGATAGATTGTCCGTCGCTGATTACCAGGTACCAACCATCATTGTTAAACCAGTCCAACTACCTGTATAACTATTACTTTCCAATATTCAATTTCTGCACGTTATTCAATTTTGTGCGTATTGGCAGATTCCTGGAACGAAGATTGTAATTGAAAAGGATACGCCTGTCTATGTGCCGTTATTTGGACTTCATTTCGATCCGGAATATTTCAAAAATCCATGGACTTTCGATCCGGATAGATTCAGCGAGGAAAATAAGCAAGATATTCTTCCCCACACGTACATGCCGTTTGGCGAAGGTCCAAGGATATGCATAGGTCATTTATTTTCTGTTTATTCGTCAATCATATTGAAGCGTCAATACTTTTTATAAACTCGTATTTAATTTTTTTTCCTTACAGGTATGCGCGTAGGAATGCTACAAGTAACTGTCGGTTTAGTTTCGATACTCAGTAATTACGAGATTTCTTTAAACTCATCATCGAAGGTCGAAATAGACCGTTATTCGGTGTTCCTTCAACCACGAAGCGATTTAGTGCTGAATTTCAAAAAAATAACCAAGGTTAATTAAAATATTGTCCTTCCCCCGTCGTTTTAAGCTATGTAAAATCCGATAACAATAGGCTATCGTTGACAATAAGAAGATATTTGCCTATAGCATTCACATCAAACCCATTGAACGAATTTCGACATTTCTTCCCATGCGTAAAGGAATATTTTGACAGCACGGGGTTGGCAGGAGATATTTGTGCAAAGGGTTTCGACGGGATAAAAGGCGAAAAAAGGATCGTGAAGAATGGAGTAGGGCAAAGAATTCATAAGAATCGATGAACATTAAGAGGAAATTGCGCGGTTGTCGACACAGGACCAACTCTATATCGCCGGCGTATCCTACTGTGCGGAGTAGGGGCACCTTGAAATAAGGTAGCCCAGACCTTCACGACGGAGGAGTCAACGTGGGTGGTCCGAGAGAGATTTGCCTTCTGCTAAATATCGCCTTTGCGCCCTCAACGTGGGTGGTCTTCACTGCCAGCGGAGGAGCTCTCTCCCCCCGGCCTCTTCGTCCCCCTCTTTCGCTGTCCTTTTCTCCTCTCCTCTCACGTAGGAGGCCCCGAGCCGCGTGTGTGCGTACCTATGATTTCGATACCTAAGGCTAACTTGCCCGCAAATACCGGCCAACCGGAAAGGGGTAGTCTTATGAACGACATTTGCCCGGACTCAAAAGCAAGAACCTTGCGTAACGCTGCAAGCTATTTTGCCTCGACAATCGCATCCAACCATCACGATGTTCGTGTTATTCGTGTAACGTCGTGCTCGGATCGTCGGATAATTTTATTGTGCACTGATAACGCTATTAGAATGATCAACCTTCTCAAAGGAACTGATTTTAGAAAATTCTGCCCCGGACTACGGTAGGTTCTGGGTAAGCAGAAAGTGTAGACAAATGGGGGCCGTTGAAATAGGCGTGAAGGAAATAAAGGTAGGATCGATGGTTTAGGTCTTAGAAATCTAAAGTCCGTAAAAATTTCTCAAGGTCGAGTTTCACCCTCGGACAGTGGCTTCTTCTCGCAGGGGACGTTGAAAGGTAAGGTTCTTAGCGTGAAGTAGACCAAAAGAAATCGTTCTGCTCAGCCAACAAAAGCGTTCCGCGCAAACCAGCACCCGTAGTGCGAGATTAAAATTATTTGCCATCACGGTGATTGTTTTAGGAACCGAAGGTAAGGGTCGAAGGTAAAAGAGGGAATTGGACAGTGGGAGAATTGACAGATAACGAGGTAGAATGAAGTGATAAAGGGGCGGGGAGAGGGGAGGCGGGGAAGAGGCGAGACGATGCGTGTGGTCCGCCGAATGCCCGACAAGGAGGAGGACAAGAGCAGGACGACGACCGCATCTTATCCAAGACCTCCGGATCGATCGATCAATGGCGAGATCGATGCCTTCGCTGGAAAGCAATCGAGCTGAGCGGCACGCTCGAGCGCACAATTATTCTTCACCCTCGAGCCACCGCCACTGCCGACGAAGATGACGGCAATCGCCACCACCATTCTCTCCCTCTCTCTCACTCTTTCCCTCCATTATTATCTTTCTAATCGACTTCCCCGCATAACCGGCTAAACATCGCCGGCTCTTCGTCCTAACGATGCCACATCACGACGCATTTTCGCACCAAACCTAATCCGTATTATCTCAGCCAAGGAATCGATAAACCCTTGAGCCTCGGGGTTGTAAATTTCTTTGCCCTGCCACTCTTACGGACGTGTACGATCTTGGCAAAAGTCGGGCCAGCGACACTGTGGTTTCGTATGATTGGACGGGCGGGGAGGAATTGGGAAAAACGTATGTAAGGCAAGAGAGAAAGTGTTCAAAATGGGAGTGGTAGTGGTAGTGCGAGGGAGGGGATGGAAGAGTGGGGGGTCTAATGCTAATGTTGGTACCATTAGCAAGTAGTGAATCGAAAGTAAAGTCGGACGTAAGGTGGGACCACACAGGTCGTTCTCTCGGAGGGTTATACGGACCAGCAGATGCAGTGCCCCATAAAGAGCGAGCCGGACCACCCAACGCGCTTGTTCCTTCGTTCGTTCCTCCGTCTGTTTCCTTAATAACCACGATAGCCTACCCGTTCCGCCTGCGAGGAGGCGTACGACTCACAGCGACCGGGAATCACGGAAAACTCCAATCCCTCCAACCTGCTCCTATGTCCATTTCACTAATGCGCCGCATATCTTACGACTGAAATCCCTCCGCTCGATTTCACGAGCCGCCGAGCAGATTGCACGCGTGGGCGGACCAATAAATACAACCGCCAGGGAGATAGGCGAAATTTGTAACTCTCGAGACCACTTCCAGCGGCTCTCGGTCGTTAAGAAATCGAGCCAAGTGTCGTAACACGAAAACCGTCACTTTTCGTGCCATCGAAGAAACAATATTTTCTTCTTAACGAACCGTAAATAAAGCCTAAGTCCAATTTAACATTCGTACGATTTTTAATGATTTGCAAGGTAGTTTTAGTCCACAATTCCCTATTTTTCAAATTCACCGTGACAAAATATTACGGTTTCCGGTGAAACTATTGGATGAGAAGAATAGCGATTCCAGAGACTTCGAGCTCACGGTCCTTAAGCCCTTTTCTTACCTCGTGATTGCACCCACGTACGTAATATATCACGGACATAATTTGCTTTCTTCGAACTGGGCATACACGGGGAAAAAATGGGTGGAGAAGTTTCTGTTCATGAGATTGTCGTAGTGGCCGGACCACCCACGCAATCCGTCAGTCCGACACATTTTCGGTAACCCTAAACTACGAGACTCGTGTGAGATTATCCTTTGCTCCTTTCTATTGTCTTTCGTTCTTTATGTGCAGGGGCTCGGGCGATAATGACAAAAGGTCTCCCCTCCCTGGCTGAATCTCTGGGAATTCTTCTTCCAGGAAGTTTTTTAAAGTTTATTGCTTTATGGATCGCCCTTAATTACCGCGCCCTTCCGCCAATCGCATTATTAAGATCCCTTTACAGGGTTTATCACCGCAGGTCATTAAAAACCCGGTTTCCCTACCACCAATGTTTCATTTGACATTTGTAGTAAAAGTTTATACCGTGATACATAGCTCTACACTCTGTTTAGGTACACGAACCTATGTAAATTGCCATGAAATTACTGAGGAGTGACTTTATATTTATTTACGATAGGTGTAATCTATTGATCTATCGATACATCGTGTAATCTACTCTTCAAAGATCACTTCTGTCCATTAGATATCATTAAGCGAAAGTAATACGTCAAGTCATCTTTTCGGCTGACGTTTTTCCCTCAAGATAACGTTTCCTGTAATCTCCTGTCGGATCGTACTTTTCTTCCAATAGCCGCCAGTCTTCCTGTCTGTTGTCGATAAGATGATGCGAAAATTTGTCGGCCATATTTTTCTGGGACTCGCTGCAGGCCTCGCAATTCGTCGCTAAAGCGTCTGGCAGATTTTCTAGAAGAAAAAGAATTATCTACAAATGATAAGCATAAAGGTGTCATGACAAATATTGAAAACTATCTCTCAAGGACTCCATTAAAAATTCCATACTTCTTGACGGATTCTGACGTTTTCAATAACTTCGGTACACTTCGGCACACTATTATGCATAGGTAATTTCTTATATTAATACTTTTATTTCCATACTTGTCGTTAAATATTTGGTAAATAGTATGGAAATTGTTGTTAGGTGAATACGTAATTATTGTCGTACGCAAATCTAAGATTGTGGGGGTTGTCTTACTCTTTAATTCTGCGGCATCGGGCGTGCAAGGGTTGAGATCGAGGAGACAACCAACGTAGGAGTTGAGCAGTCTGTCGTTGCTGATAACTGCGTCGATATCAACGTTGTCGTACTTGGTCGTGTACTTCCTGTCCTCCGGCAAGGCCAGGCCCGATAGTAGCCCATGACCGACAGTTAGAATCAGCAGAACGTATCTCATCTTTCCGACAAGCGTTTCGCTCTTCTTCCTCGAATGAACTCCGGATTTATTAGCTAGCCGGTCTTATAAGGACCCCGTCAAGCCTCGTTAGCCGCACGGAATCGTTGAAAATTGCTCAGCATGCGAATGTAAAATTGCTCCGGGCAATAGTCATTTACATCCCCTCAGAATCTGCAACTGTAACATAGCTTTCATGGACAAGTATAGAAAATTCTAAACATTGCCCTCATTTTAAAGAAATACAAAGGTTTATAGTTACGCATAATGTCTTTTTAAATTAACAATAAATTCAATAGATTTTATGTACTACATTATTTGTTATATTTACCGTGAGTCCATCTTGAAGTGTATCCCTAGAAAATTCCATCAGAATTCCGTATGTTGCGTGTCGTATCCTTCCGAATCCGTGTCCGATAAATCAGCGCAGGCATAGCAAATTTGCCCGATGTCGTTCCAGCATTCGTCGCAGTAGACGAAGGGACAGCCGGGGGTGGTGCATCTGCGGAATCCACTCTTATTCGTCGGTTCGACGTCGCCGCAGACGAGGCAATTGTGTCGAGCGCAGGCGAAAATTTCCAGCCAACCGCAGTATTTCGGCCAGCGCAGTCTTAATGCCAGCCACGGATTCGTGTCGAATTCCAAACGATGGGCCTTAGCCAGGGTCTTGATCTTCGCCTTGATGAATCGAGCGTAGCCCAATCGACGTCTCAAAGTCTCGTTGTACAGGTACAACACGCGCCGTTTTTCCCTTCGACGATAGAAAAATGCGCATAAACCGCGACGCAGTCGCTGCGTGTAAACGGCCATCAAGAGCATCAACCAAATACCCAGATATGTGCCGTAAATCTTCGCCACAATGTAATTCGGCAGTTCGCTCGGTCTGGGCAGGCAAGCCGCGTTCGAAACAACGGTTTTCACTCGTCTCTTAATGTTAAAACCTCGTATCACGCTTCTCATTAGTGACGCGATTACCCCTGTACCGCGAATTTCTAACTTGAGGTCGTGATGTCCCGCCTGTAAGTTTTTTCCAAGATACCAAACAATAATACTTTAATAGAATTTTACTTTTCATTCTTGTCAATGTACATTACTCTTTCTTATGCTTACATTTTGAAGATCCTAATAATATGCCGAAATATTCTTTACCTGAGTGAATTCCAATCGCGCGTGTCTTCTTATGATGTCTAAAGTTTCGAAGAACAATCTGTCCATTAATATGAAGGTCGTTGCGGTGACCATTTCCAGGACGAGCTTGACCGTTTGACCGATCAGGTGAAACCGTTCGACCTTGCTCGGCTTCAACCCATAAGGATCCACGAATTTGGCTCTCTCGATTTTTTTCAACGGAAGTACGGTCAAACTGCCGCGGGCTTTTCGTCTGGCATCGATTCTCCGAAAATACGGGGTCACGTAGATATTTTCGTATTCAATTTCCGTCAAGTATTTCTCATGATAGTTTTGCGCGTTGAGGATAATTCGCAGAAAGACGAAGCTCAAGCATCTCTTGACGATGGTGAGAACCGTTTCGAAAAGCTTCTTCCGCACGTTGAAATCGTGCATTACGGCTTTTGCCGTTTCCCCGGTACTTCGAATGTCCAGAACCGTCGGCGCCATTTTAACTTTGTATTGTAACTTTGCGTCCTTGAGACTGGCGCTCAATTTGTTTTTTGCGCCTGCAAGATTAAAAAAGGTGATAATATTTATTTTCTTACCTTTCTTCGTTTTTAATAACATGTATTGCAACGAACCTTTTAACGTTGCATAACCCACACCAATTCCAGCGTCCACTTTGCCGTCCGGGTTACAAATTTTCGAGCCCCCCAAAGCTTGAACTATATTGCAAACGAAAGTAAGTTTCATCGGCCAGCAAAGTAGCCAAGCGGCTAAAACGGTGACCTTGTCATAGCACTTGTCGTAAGCGTTGGAGAACATGTCCCTTAAAAATTTGAAAGGCAACCAATAATTCCTGTCTTAAATAACTTCCTGTCTCTTTCCTTCAATTATAACAGCAGTTCACAGCGCTTTCGGTGTTTTAATTTATAATAACTTGACTGATTCAAATGATTACACTTGCCTACATCTCTCGGAACCACGGCTCAGTTGTTCCTCGCACCTAGCTTCAATTTTCTTCTTGTACTTAGCTTCGTAGACTTCTCCTTCGGAGTCAGCCACCTTGACGTTTTTCTCGAACTTCGTCTGGATTTGTTCACTTCTCCTCGTGTCCCCTTGAAGCTCGTCCAGGTAATCGTTTTCCTCGTTCAATCGCTTCATCTCCTCCTCGCCCTCAATTTCTTCAACTATCGGGCTCATTAAGTCCCTCACAGAGGATATAGTGTCTTTAAGTTCACCCGCGTCGGCTTTCATTCCAAGAATGGCCTTGCCAGACGAATGTACAGTTTTAATTGCAATAGCATTCTGCGTCGACGACAGACGTATTTATACCTCTTGAAACGGCTTCAGCATTAAATCGAATCGTGTTTTGGTGAGATTATAGGTCAGTTGTGCCGTGCAAGCAAAAGTCCGCACGACTTCTTTGCTATTGTACGTGAGATTAAATACCGGTCCAGCAATAATGTAGCCAAGAACCAACGCCCGCAGAACGTTACGTCCAGCCCGGCCGCAAAAAGTTGGAATCGTCAACAGAGAGATGCATCTTACCTATCGTTAGAAACAAAAATGACTGTGCGCACAAGGTCGTTTGAATAAAGCCTTACAAATTTAAGGGATAAACTATCCATCTCAACGAGAAAAGAAATGTGTATCAAATAAGAAATAGAAATACGTCGGATTAGGCGATAATTCGAGAAAAACATCGAAGATTCCCAATGCTATTAGAGTATGCGTGACTCAGTATATATCGTTTAATAATCAGATCACGACATAATGAGTCGTTGCATGAGAAAAAGTCCCGATTGAAAGTCAAAGGGTGACACAAAGATTTCCTCGGCAGACGGGGAATGAGTAAGGAGTTACATCAATAAAAATACGCGTCCGGCAAGCTGGCTATGCATATGAGAGTTTTTTTGCGTATCCACCTGGCAGACGGGGCGTTATGAGTTATGCGTTTGTTATTCGCTGCTGGCAGAGTGATGCTCCGGTTGTGTGGTTTTTTTCTCCGCAGAGTGGAAGGACAAAAAGTCGCAAACGTACCTGGATAGATGACGCACAACCGACCGAGAGTAATGCGACAACGGTGCAAGCTAATGCGAAGCTCGTATAGCGATCGAATTGTAAATCGACGATTATCAATTCGTAGAAGGTCAGGCCCATGAAAAAACCGAGGAGAAAACCGGCGAAGGCCCGGGTTTTCCGGTGTCTGCCGATCGGGTCGTAACAGACTCGGAACAAACCGGGGAAATTCTTCTCGTAGGATTTCAGGAAACCCTCTCGCAGGTGGCTCACGGCCTGCCCGAAACGATTCCCCTCGTACATAATCCCTTCAACAATATTCCACTTATTTTTATCGATTTCTTCGACGCATTTATCCTTGGCTTATGAGGTTCTCTGCTTTTGCCAATTTTTTACGAGCGATAAATGACAAACATACGCGGTAGTCTTCACATTCTGAACATTTCAGAGCAATTTGTTGAAAATCTTAAGCAACGAACGTGGATTGTTTCGTGAGTTCAGGGTAAATCGTGTCAAAGTTAAAATTTCAATCATCCGTGAATGTCTTACGACCATTTCCCAGACATCGTTTATCGGTCGATCTTTGCGGAGTAAGGATTTTTTTCATTGCCTTGAAAGTCGATCGTAAATATTCTGTATACAAGTATGGCATTAGTGTGAGAGGAAAACTTCCTGTCATTCGAATCGATAATATGACCTTCCGTGCAGAACGTTCCGGCAATGCGATACGACATTAAAAAAGTAGAAAAAATCGTACCAGGCGTGCACGAAAACTGTTGCGTAATTTATTCAGTCATTCCGTTTCGACAAACATTTTTAGAGGACCTCAAGAATGTGCATAAGGAGGAAAACTAACCTCGCTCCTCCCGAGCGAGATTAACATTTCAATTTGCAATCAGATCGATTTTTGAATATTAGCATTTATTTTTCACGATTGTACATTTGTAAAGTGTATCGAGCTTGTCGCGAACAGTTAATCGAAAAATTGGGACAAATGGATCCCTTCCCTCTCCCCAGCGGGATCGAAAAATTAATTACGTCAGGTGGAATGTTTCCTCTTCTCGGAATTTACTGATCTCGATTTTACGGGATGATGCCGAGTTCCTTGGCTTGGGCCTCGAACTTCTTCTCATAGACACCTTCGGGATCGTATTTCTTTTTAAGATCGTTCCACATTTCGCGCTTGTTCTTAGCCAGGAAGCTGATGACTTCCCTGGATCGGGATTTTTGGGTTTCGGTACATTTTTCGCACCCGGTAGTCAGAGCGTCAGGCAACAACCCTGCAATTAGACAAAAAATTTCGATTCTACAATTAACTGCACTTCTTAACAAGAATGAAATGCGAGACACTTGTGGGATTTGATTGCACTCAAAATCATCGCATGATAAAATTTTGTTTAGAATTAAGAAAAACCAACCACTCCAGAATTGATTCTTATATAATTCAAGCCGTAGTATGTCGAAGAAATATAACAACAACGATACAAAACTAATGATTATTGTCAGCTAAATTTGCCGTTGATCGATCAAAGTGCATAATACGTGAATATGCAGATTGCTCCGAGAAACCGGTGGGATAGATTTATGCTCATAAAAATCGCCAACTCAGTAAACTCTGAGCATTTGAAGTATATGTTGGGGGAATGTTTTTCAAAAAATTCAAAAAAGGGTTCTAATTTACCGAACTAAGAATTATTGTTCTTCTTAAAATTGAAATGATCTTTTGAACTTACGCTTAAGTTCGGCGCCCTCAGGTGTGCAGCGTCCCTTGTCCATGAGGCACTTGAAATAGCTGTTCAACAATCTATCATTGCTGAGGATCGCTTTTACATCGATATTGTCATACTTGTCGGAGTATTTGCTACCATCCTCTTCCTGCGGGAAGGCAAAGGCAACAGCCAACAAGGCCGCCAAACAGATCACTGCGGACTTCATTATTCTGAAGAGAAAAATATCAGTTCGTTCAATCTACTCCATTTTAAAAAATAGACACAAATAAATTGAGAAGTTTGATATTAATGATTTTTCAAAACCAAGAATAACCTACCCATCATAAACTATGCGAATATGACAGTAAAGTGTTAGCAATTTGTCAGGTACTCACTTACCTGTAGATTCCTGAGTTTATTTGCTGCGATTAAAGTTGTTCTGCATGTGATTCAAGTGCTTGCGTTTATATATGCTCTGCCGTGTGAAGCAGTTTTCTAACGTCATATACCGGGGTCGGTAGGGGGGTTTCGGAAGAAGGAGAAGGTGTCAGGATCACGTAGATCTAAAAACTGGAAAATGCACACCGGCCGATGGATCCTTCCAAGAATACAGGAATGACGTTTTCTTGCGTAGATGCATACGTAAGTACCCGTTTTATACCGTGTCATGTAACGCGGGCCAATAAACCCAATTCTTCAAGACAAATTATTGCCTACATAGTCGTACCATTTCTGGCAACGTTTAAGACTCATTTAATTCAACTTGGTGATTGTCGATAAAATTAGTTTCCCTAGATAAATCGCCGACAAGGTATTCCTTAATACCCTGTGCGTCGAACTTTCTTTATCCACGAAATATTTACTTGTGACGCTCGCTGTAATATGTTTTCTTATGAAGTGTCTTGATGCGTTCGACATTCACCTTCACCTTCGTTGTTATTTCGCATGGTAGGAATTTGATTTTCTTATGCAACTGATTCACCGGTGAAGACCGAACTTTTTATTTGGAAAGAAGAAGCGTATAATCTTTGCGTGTGATCTGTACAGGTAAGAAAAATTAATTGTGAAGATGGCACATCTAATGACACAAAATACTTGGCCGGCAGCATAAATCAATTCTTTCATGAATAAGAAATAATTTACTGCTATGTCGATTGGAACGTAAGATTGAAATAGATTAACTTGGTGTGAGTAGACGTATAAATCATGAACTAATAATTAGGCAGGTTTCTTCAAGGTTGTAAACAATATTGTTTTCGTCGATTGCAGTAATCGCGTCATAGTTTATAAGGACGTTGTTATAGTCAGGTGCAATTACTGAAATGTTTAATGATTACCAGGAAGCGAAGATGAGAAACAATCGAATAAAAAAAAAATCTTGAAACATTAGAGGAATATTTGAAATTAAAATTGATTCATTTTTCATGTACATTATTCCATATTTTTACATGTAATATGGTTTATTGAATGAAACAATGCTTAAACGGGAAGTACCTGGGAAAAATATTTATCTCACATCTATATTTACATTATTCATTACATGTTTACAATCAATCAACGGGAGATCTATTGAATTGCGTACATGGAGTTGGCATCAGGAAGTCAATAAGATACAGTGTGTTTCCTTTGTAATTCACAATTTTATTCCGTTCTTCATTTGGACATATGTAAATTAAATGAACATAATTCTTTCCACACAAAACAGTTCGCATCACCCGAATTTGGGGAACATGACAATAATTGATTTCGCAATTACTTTTACATCTTTCAAACAACGTGATTTTTGCTTGACATACATGTATGCCTTTTCTTAACAATTTTCTCTAATTATCTGTTGACATCATTTTAAAGAAGCTGCACGTTCCTTGCTCAAGTGAAACTGCTAAACGCAATCTGTTCTAATTTCAAGCGATCGGTCGGTGCGTTAAAATGATTTTTGTAAAGAGAGTAAACATACGGAAGGACGGCAGAAACGAGATCCCTTCCTCAACGTCTCGAGAGTGAAGTTTTTTTTTACTCTAGGTGTTAGAAAATAGCCAGTTAAACAACAATTCCAATATTTCGTATCAACGCACGATTTGATTTCTGCAATCTACGGCGTAAATTAGTTGTTTCTTATCAGATTCACAGATGTACTTGAGAAAATTACAGGGCAGAGCATTGAGTATTTGAATTATAAAACTAATCCAATTCCTTCTCAAAACGAGAATCGGGTATAAATATGACTTTTACGGGCCGTAACAGTTTTTAAGTATAATTAAAAATAAGTGAGCCCTTTTATCTTTCTACATTTGAATATACAAGCAATCGTTACATTAATTTTTCCTATCAGAAAGGTCCGCGTATATGTACACGCTAGAATCGCACAAGCATACAAGTTCATTTTACAATGTAGTTTTTTTTATATACACATCTCCGTTTTCGTCCTCCCTTACATCTGTATAACGATAATAGGACTCACTATAGACAGCCTTTCCGTACCTTCATTAACTTGTTCAGTTTCGTTATAAGGGGAAGAGAGAAACATTGAGCACTTTCATTATTAATCTTGCACAGCGCATCAAGCGAATTGTAATATACTTCCTTCCTTCCAACGATCAACGTTGAAACATGCGTCTTATAATTTTTCGGTACCGATAGTGATAGATCGGCAAATGATAGTGACTTCGCCAATTGTGCCTCAATATTTCGTGATAATCTTTTCTCGGACCTCGAAAGAAACAGCCTGCAAACAATAATCTAACAAGTAGGCGTTTCGGCATCGAGCGACTTGCAACTAAGTTTTCAATTAATATTTATGAAGTGTTCTCGTATTACCAGTCAATTATGTAACGCAAATCGGAAGAAATAGATCTATTTATTCGCCTGTACTTTGCTTAACAGTAAACATTCTTAATGAATTCCTACAGTCCGTGCGAGAGAATGAGCAATAAAGAACGAAACTACATTTACTTCCTGGGCGCGACTTTAATCAGTACTTTTGTCATACGTTTGTATCATTTAAATGCTAGTTTCATTTTCTTAAGCACAAGTTTCACACTTGAAAGATCACAACGTAATTACGACACATACTCAGCATTTAGTTGTGTTACTGTACTCTGTGCCTTTTGTGTAATTACCCTAAAAATGTCCTATATTCCTAACGATATTACCCTATTTATGTACAAACGCTGCTTATGCAGCACGCAGACATACGTTATGGAAAGATGTATGTACATTATACAGTTATGCTTGTTCATGAAATCTATGATATTCGAACAATCGTGTATGAATAAAGAATTTACATCGCAAAAAGCAATCCCTAAAATGTTTTTTTTACTCACGTCTATACATATGACTTCCTTCTTCATATTTCTGAGTTTTTTTCTGGTTTTGTACAAGGACGTTGACAGAAACCAGGAAGAATGCATTACGAGATTTCACGAAACGGTTCGAAAATTCTTCTCTTGATTAATTGTAGTTAATAAATCGGAGTATTTGTTATATCCCTATTGATAAATATGGTAACGAATGGCCTTCGAAGGTGGTGAAAAGCACTGCGTAGCAAGTAAACCACACGAAAGGAGACGGTACGTAGGAAGAGTTAATTGAGCAATTGTGTTTGGCGACTCGTGACTACTCGGGCAGTGTTAACGGATATTTTGAAGAGGAAGTTAAGATGACAAATTGATAACTTCATAGTTGTTCAATGTAATAAACTAGTTAAAATGAATTTATCTAACATGATCTTTTCTATAGAGCTCTTTCAAAACACCAATAATATGGTAAACGTGCGCAAGATGTCTTTTTGTGCATTATTTTCAAATATTCTACTTAATATCACATCATATGAACATTGTGTAACATCTCGCGGGAAAACTGTCTGCCCAGAGTTTCCTAAAAGTCCATTTACTCGATTTCGAGTAGAATAGTATATTTTCGTGGGTACTTCGAAACCTATAAAAAGGAACGGTATTACCCATTTGCAATAATATCCATTATACACATAAAATCAGTGCGTAAAAATTAAATCGAAATTGTCTGTACGCACATTTACCGCATATCGTAGGAACAACTATTTAACACTATACACTAACCGTGTACCCACATATCTCTCTTTCACGCCTTCCCACCTCATCTTATTTTCTTCTTCAACAACCTGATTCGTTAATAGTATTTTATGTCAGACTTATCATTTTACTACAGTGTTTGGTAATATACAAAAGTATTATAAACCAAATGTTATAATTAATTATACGCTAGATTTTTCGTGACAATTTAGCCTACTTTTAATAGTTGCTATTATCTAAAAATAGATAAATACTGTCAAATACGTAAGCACATTATAGTACAGACACGTACATAACTCGATCAAAACTTATAAAAATGTTGTCCTAAACCACATAATTCTGATAATATCGTTTCGTTGGAAATATGTCTTTTTATAATTTATAATTGTAATAAAAGTCCTGTACAGTTAGGGAAGCGAGGGAGAGAGATATGCGAGACTTATCTTCATTGCACCTTAACTGCAAGTCTTTATACAGTGACCGATAAGTTTGATGTGATCCAACCGTTCGCTACCAGATAATGTAGTATTTTACTTTCCGGTTCTGACTGTGGCACAATACTCGTTCTTTTGTTGCCATTCAGATATTCCTGCAATCATATTATGCACAAAAAACTTTAATACGTGCAAGAGAAATTTCGGAGATTATATATGAGCAAATCTTATCTATGAGATATATTAAAAGTTCGCAATGATAGACCTACGTGTAATAACAGCATTTTCTGCGTTAAATACTGCGTTGGTTTCAGCTGAAGCTGGAGACATAGAGATTTCTCTTGTTTAGTAAGGAGGTGGGACGCAGCCTCCATCTCAATGTCCCGCTCTTCAGCTTCGTCCGATGTCGAAAAAGATTTGGAGGAAGATGTAGTCGCCGTCGTGCTGTTACCCTTTTCTAGAACAGAATTGGAGCTGGTAGATTGTTGGTTGGAAGCACTCGGATTATTATCCTGCTCCGCCCACTGATTGGCTGGAATCATCGTCCGACTGTGACTGGCTTGACTGGAGCTGCTGCTGGCTGATTCTGGCTTTACAGTGGACTTTCGGTCGGTGAAAGAGTAATTTTTTTCTTCTTCTCTGTAAAAATACACGCGTCCATCGCAGAACCAGACATAAGGAGACAACCTAAGCGGGTGGGTAGTTTTACAAGATGTACTTTCTGCCAGCAGGGATGCTTACCTTTTTTTTGAGATGTGACGGTGTATTGCCATGGACGGTCCACTGCTGCCCTAAGTGAAATGCAAACTGATACAATCTGTTCACAAAAGCCTGGCAACACGGATCATAAATAATCATATTAGTTGTGCAGAAAGGAGGAAAAATATTCGATAAAGTTTTAAGCCTCTGAGTCTTTCTACAATGAATTTTGCCGTTAAGAACTTCCTTTTGCATACAGGAATTTTCCATCAAGTCGTTTAACCTTCCATCTTGCCCATTATCAGTGCATGTGAACTGGAAAACAGTGATCGATATAAACGGGAAAATAGTACTTACAGATTTTTTTTCCGTCCAATGTTCGGCGGCGTCTGTTTGACCCTGAGTTTGTACTAGGACTTGTTCAAAATGCGTGCACTCCTCGTGTCTTGTAATGCCATTCTCTCGATAACGATAAAGCTCGGACAGACGTAGTCGAAGTTCCCTTTCTCTTTCGAGATTCGTTAGGAATTGTTCGTATTCCTGGGCCGTGTAAAACTGCGCAAACACTCGCATTCTGTCCCGAAATTCTCTGTTATGCAGAAAATGTGTATGCTTAGTATTACCCCACATTGAAATGTGATGCTTTGAGGTAAGACTTAAAAACTTCATAATACATACTTCTCTTCCTTTGTCTGCTTCTTCTTTATGCCTTTATCCTTTCTGGTTGAGGCAAAAAATGCTGACACGAGTTGATAATCTCGAACGACACGTTTTCTTCGGGCTCTTTCTCTTAAGTTATTAGTGTACATATCAACTTGTGCAAGTTTAAGTGCTATGTCAAGATCATCATCCTCCGCAGGGTTGAGAAACAGTGAGGAGACAAGAGATTCAGCTTCATGATTGTAATCCTTCAAAAAATCATTTGAATATTAAATAAAAGTCTCATAAAATAATGTTTTAAGAAGATTATAACTTACCCTTTCAAAATCATCTCTTTGTGGCATATACCCCAATTGTGCTGCTTCTTCAGGAGTAATGTCCAAAGGTGGTAACCTTGACGTGAGATTGGGAGATAATGGGCCATGGTCCGATTTGGTTTGATCTGTAAGGTTTGGTTTGTAACTTTCTGTTGGGGGCCACGTGTGTTTCCCAATATTTCCATCCAGGTACCTCGCAATATATTCCTCTTTGGCCTCTGTAATGTAATTTCAGCATAAAAATATTTGTTCGTTAGCATAAAAAATGGTATATGTATAATAACTTACCCTCTGGAGTTCGTGTCTCAATATGTTTACTAATATCTTCCCAGTTTCCAAAACCAAATTGTTCAATGGCATCCAACAGCCTAAGCTGCTCCCTGGCTGTCCAATTGCCTTTACCATTAAATATGCTGATGGTGCCAGAGTCCTATAAGAACATTATTAAATGCATTAATTGATTCTAGAATCAAAATTACCTTTAAAAATAATAATCATTTTCTGCAATGCAATGCTATTTACCATAAACTGGTAAGAATGGTCATTTTTGTGTTGTCCAATTTCAGCACCAGCAGAAAAGCACTGTGAAAAAATATCAATATTTATATATTTAAATTGTACATTAAATATGAAAACTATCATACAATAAACACGTTATTTATTACTTCATTTTAAATGGTATTTCACATTTTTATATTTCTATTAATGTAATTATGTGTTTCTTTAACTGTATTTATTGTTGATGGACGAACTGTCATCGAAAACCAAGTTTTAAATCGTTGTAAAACTTTGGTTTACCTCACAAGCGGCGACATAACCGGATTTCCTTTACGGTAAATCGCGCTTTACCCCGCTTTTTATACAGCCAGTAATAGTGTTTTAAACTTCTAGTTACTTTCGAGGTAGACGGCGTCGATTGTACACTATACGAGACAAGTGCACGCGTCCCGTTAAGCCAAGCTCAACACACACGCAATATCAGGTGACGCATATGAAAGGAGAACCAAACTTGTGGAATTGAGATTTAGCGTGTTGCATGTGTGCGTGTGTGACGGAAGGACGTGGGGCTGTAAGGGGATGGGTGGGTGGGTGTAGGCTAGACGTGCACGTGACCAACGGCACACATTCGGTTGACTCACCTGCAAACAGAGGTCGAAATCTGGGCACTCGACGCATTTTACACGCAAACCTGTTATATCCTCTTGACAGTACGTGCAATTGTATTTAGCGTAGAGATCTGAAAGGAACATATCGTATCGCGTGAGAATTTTCCCAAGGCTTTCGAGGACTATAGAACGAAGGGTGGATCCGCCCTTTCCCGACGCGTACACATACCCGCCATTACCGTCCTGCAGGGTGCTTCCAGAATGGTCGAAAGATGACGTCACCGCATACCGTATACACACAGCTTTTCACGCATTTACGCCGTCGAATTAGAAGCACGAAATCCGGCCATTTCCTCGTATTTACATGCGTCCTGTCGTGCGACGTTGAAAAAACGTTGGTATACGAAACAAAAAGTCCCGTTTACCTTCTTAATGCGAGTCCGTAGGATTTGTAGATTGAAAAAATTTTTACGACCGTTCAGGCGTGATGGAAGTGCGCATGCGCTTCCACTCCCATAATCTAGGTAAACTTGTCACTGGTAACGTCAAATAAAGAAGTACCTAGAATACTTTTCTCCATAGTCAGGGGAACCGCGTGAATTCAAATGTAGCTGAATAAACACCTATAATCATTACGTCTGCACAGTGTAGACACTGAAATCAATTATAGTGTTTAACATTCAGCTGAATAGCACCAATAATTTTTATTTTTTCATATAAAAATTTGATTCTTATTAAGTTTAATGTCTACGTTTATTAAATTTTCAACAATAATATTTGTTTATATTAATTCGAACAACAAATGTAAATATCTTTCATATAATAAAGCAGATGTATAAGTTATTTTATTTTAATAGTATAAAAGGTATCAGTCTTTGCACCCTTTGTAATATAATTAACGATATTACATTATTCGATATATTTTATCGTCTAGCTGGTTAATTTGTCAATATAACACTCCAAAACTTCTAGCGGTCTATATTTTCCGCATTCTCACAATCAGTGTTATTACAATCAACCATAACCACGTCGATTAATACAATAATAAATATATTAATTCTGTACAATAATTATACACAATAGATTACAATAATTTACACAGTTTCTTCTCTTAAATATTTATATTTTGGAAGAAATTTGTAAGGCACTTTTTCGTATTCTTCTGTAAATATCCATATGACCATGATTTCAATCGTGTGGCAGTACTTTTAGAAATCGTTTCTAGTGAAATTACCTACCGAATTAACACACTTCTTATACATTCAGTATTTTTGTACCCTGCACAGAATTTTATGACCTATTCCTACTTTTGAGATGAGAAACGATTTCTTCAATAAAAACTGCACGTTTCTAAAGCGCCGCCTAAATGCAATCGAAAATTCAAGATATATTTTTAATATATTTTTCACATTTTTCACTGCAAGAAATTCATAGTAGTAAATGTTAACATCTATTGCTATGTCAAAGGACATACATTTTATTATGTTCTATTATCATACCTAAAAACAACCGTGGTATACAAGCAGAAACTCTTGGACACTTTCTTCATTACGTTTTTGATATCACAGAAAACGTATTTCTAAGTATGACTTTACATTTCAGTGGAAAAGGTAAGATATTTTTTGTATCTGTCGACTTTGATTGTTTCAAGTACTTTGGGTATTTATTGATATGTTTTTATCCTTTTTTTGGCCTGTTGATACTTTGTTTACAGCAGAAGATTCGGTATTGCGAGTATCAGTGCGTTCATCACTGTTTATCTGCACATTATTATTTACAGGTTTTTGCGTGACCTTGGTCGAATCAGTTACTGCGACCCGAATGATCTTTTTTTCCTCAACGATTTTCCGTGTTCTTTCATTTCTCGAAATACTCTGAGCAGGTTTGATCTTCTTTACAGATTCATTTGCAGACCGTAATGCTTCCTGTTCCGATACTTCTATCGATGTCGATGGCTGGTTTGTTTGAATCTCTTCAACTTTTTTCTTATCGTTTGCCACAGTTTCCGGAATCTCTTTATCTTTTTTCTTACGTTCTATTAAGTCTTTCAAAGCTTCGTTAAAAAGCTTCAATGTCACTGAAATTGGCCTTTCTAAGTATCCAGCAGCTACGTCGTCAAATCGATCATCCTCTTGCGAAGTGAGTTCGCTTTTAAGATATTTAAATTGATCGATTATCTCTTTCAGATTTTCCTTGGCTTCTTTAATAAATGCCGAATCTTGCGGTTCGACAGTCGAACCGTCCGTTGCATCTTCCATCGTGTGATCTTCCATTGATGTTACATCCGCGTTGGTATATTCTCTTTTTAACGATTCAGAATCTTCCGAGGCGAAATCCCTTTCAAATTCCTTAAACTGATTTATAATGTTTCTTATGCTTTCCTTGAGATTAATTTTTTCTCCTTTAGTATTTGGGGTTGTGCCAGTCAGCTTTTCCTTGAGATTATAGTGTGGCGAAATTCGAATCTTCTTGGGTAATTCAACTTTTCGCGTTGTTCCTTTTTTAGTTTTCAAGCTGTTTGTGTCAGAAGTGGGTGTGTTTTTCTGTTCGTTCATGGTTTCTCTTTTGAGTTTCACTTCTTCCATTTTCTCTTGTATTAATTTTTTTACTGTTTCCTTAATACTGCTCCCCTCTGGACGTACGTCATCATTACTGACTTCATTCTTGGCATTGGTATTGTCCTCGTTTTCTACGCTATATTCGCCGACCTCGTCGACTTTTTGTACAACAATGTCTTCGATATCTTGTTCATGAACTTCCTCATAGCTTGTGTATTCTCTATTTATTTCCGAAGAAGTAGGAAGAATATTATTGTTTTCATCTACTTTTATGGCTTCCATCGTAGGTGTAACTATATACGATAGATCATCAACTATTTCATCAAAATCAGATGATTGACGGGTATCATCAGAATCATCTACTTCCTCCGTGACATTTTCTTCGGAAATAATGTCTGGCAAAATGTTATTCGGATTTTCCAGGGGTTTGCCAAATTCTTCCAATGATTCGAAGATATCATCCAATATTGGCTCCACACCTTCAAGGCTTTCATTTGCTGAATCTAATATACTATCTTTGCTCGTATCAGTTAGTGTAGGACTGTCTTCTAAATGTTGTCTTTGCTTGGCTCTCAAGGGATCGTGCTTAATATTTGCCTTCCTTTTCATAATGAATATTGTAGGCTTTGTTTTAATTTTTATAGGAGGTATCGTATTATAATTTAATGATATATGTGAGAAACCATCTACCGAATCCAAGATATCGTGAGTTTTCAAGTATGGCTTGATATTTGGCGAATACTTGCTTTTCGCTTCCATTAATAAGTGCGTGAATTGAAGCATTTCGGGATCTTCAATGGTTAAGTTTTCTGTTTTTGAGTAACTGCAAGGTACAATTGGGAGCATTCAGATCTCTGACAAGCCGCAACGGACATCGTACGAATAATTTCAAAAGTTAATGTTCGGTATTTTAATTGTGCAGGAAAACGATTATATTAATAGAAAAAATCTATCAAAAAATTCATTGAAGAATTTAACACCTTTCTATGTTAAATGTGGCTTATATATGTTCACTCCGAAACTACTAAATTTTAAGTAGGTCACGGTTTTTTCTGAGATTTATAACTCGAGAATGTTTGGTGATTTTAGGTACATGAAGTAAAGAGAAAGAGAGTAATATGCAGAGTTACTTACGTCCAGGTTGAGTTAGTTTGAGTAAACCTTGATATCCCTGTTTGTGCTGATAAAACATCAATGTGTACATGGACTGGCTCGGTGGACACTTTTTCAAGCCTATGTAGTCTGGTAATGGCTAATCCACCGGGATAATTGTAACCAGCCACACATAGAAGGAACAATGAGAATAATGCGTTAAGTATCAAGTGACCCACCACTATTGACGATAGAAACGCATTCCATGTTGTTTTATGTCTATTTTCCCATCTACGTTAGAAAAAAATTTAATGTTAGCAATAATCTTCCCTACAGGAAAATACTGTAACAAATGTATTATACTGTTGATATATTGTAATATGTATCACAGTTCAAAGTACTTACATCCTATGGCATGCAGCTGCAGCACTAACGTTCAATAGCGGAAAGACGTATATTATAAATCTCAATTCTTTGTGGGGTAGGAATGAGAAGAGTATAACAAATGTAATACCGGGAACGGTTAAAACACGTACTCTGGCATCCCATAACATTCCTAGTGGTATTAAAAAATACGAAAAGGCCAGTCCACGCGGAAGTGCCGAATAGAAGTACCAAAGAAAGGGCGATGTCTGTTTTCGCGTTAAGGTTTTTTAGGTTCATTAACTTACTCAATATTCTTATATTACTAAAATACACTAATCACAATTACAAGTAGTTCTTTGG
Organism: Hedychridium roseum; assembly: GCA_963989215.1. Lineage (NCBI taxonomy): Eukaryota > Metazoa > Arthropoda > Insecta > Hymenoptera > Chrysididae > Hedychridium > Hedychridium roseum. The sequence continues at coordinate 6,179,912 of OZ022314.1, forward strand.
AAACGATTGGAAAGTAGGTAAAGGATACACCCCAGTTACTGCTCTTGTTAAGAATGGCATTGAAATAAAATACTTCTCCTTCTGGCCATAACAGACGTCTCCAAAAAACCGAATCTATTCCGATGGTAAGCATTAGAAAAAAGATGCCAGCAGGAGCCGCGATTTTAATCAGTCTAAAAATAATTGTGTTGATAATATAATGAAATTGAAACATATATGTTACAAATTAGGAAGATTACTATCATAATTGTTTGTGTTGCTTAAACATGCAGTACAAGAAGAGACAAATGTATAGCATAAGTTGAAGATGAGCTTGGCTCATCCTTGGAGGTAAAATCAGGAATTATAAAACAAGTAAGTACAAGGTAGGTAAATTAAGAGTCTATGAAAGAATGAGACATACCTTGGTATCCTAAGTTTTTGATTGGCAATGTCATACAGCAGAAACAATCCCAAAAGAATAGCAAGCTCAGTTCTGAATATGATTATTGCAGCAGCAGATGCACAAATGAATATAACATGATTCTGTCTCAACCATCCATGTAATGCTAACAACACTAGAAATAATGATGACTTATAAGAATGCAGGATTTGGCACTGTTATATGGATAAGCAGAATTAATAACCCTGATAATTACCTAGTGGCATTGCCATTATGTTTGGCAATGGCCGACTGAGGTAATACATGAAATGATATTGTGTCACTGTGATAGCCACAAACCATTTAGTAAACTGCTGTCCAAAAATTGATTCAAGAGAATGTCTGTATAATTTTAGTGCACTTATCACCACCAAACCCAAAGTAGCCCGCACTGCAAATCAGTAATGTATGTCTGGTACATTTTCAACATTAGGAAATTTTACCCCAATCAAATTAATATGTGGTAGATAATATTTTAAATAAACCAATTCGTGTTACCTATATATTGAGATAAAAGCTTATTGCCTTCCAGATATTTTATAACACTGACCATAGGTGAAGCAAGGGCAGATATTACCATGGGTCCCAAAAAAGAACGTGGTACAACACCAGGAAACTCATGGTGATCATACTAAAGATAAAATGTAGAGATTCAAAATAATTATTCTAGTAGGTTTAAAAAAGACATACTGTATTTTCATTTAAAATATAGATGTTATTGCCAATATTTTGTACCGAAATCAAGGTTGATAAATCCTTTTTTTCATTAAAAAAAAAGGGAAATGAAAAATTATTAAAAAATTGGTATTAATGTTATCCATATTGCATAGATCTCATTATTACTATTCCGTACCGGTAGTTGCCCTATGAAACGTAAAAACTTATTAATAACGCGGCAGACGTAAATAGTCGGCATCAGCTGATTATTAAGTTTATAAATACGTGGATGAGAAGCTAAATATATTTTTGCATCACGTTCAGTCTTATTGACGTTGGCAACTTCTCACCAAGATAATCGGCTTAACGATAAGTCGACGGTTACGATCATTACTACAGTGATAGAGTGTTATAAAGATAAATCAATTACCTGCGTCAAATTACTACCGTGGTACAATAAATCATGCATAGCTTGCAGATTAAAACTTTCTTCGACTTTCGTGAACGGGCAGTACAATAGATGTACTGCCGCCACTATAATTATCAAATGATCCATATTCTTGATTGTTATTTACATTGACGAGGACTAGACTTTCTGTGTTAATTCATTCTGGGAATTTTAAAAAAAAGATTCGCTGTATATACCGGGTTTGCCAGCTGATCGAGAGAAACACGTCGTCTGCTACTTTAACGAGCATAGACGTAAGCATATAATAGAAGATAGAATGTAAAGTTAAACCGTCCATGCTTTTCATTGGCTATTATTCTGCGCAAGAGCAGTGAGATGGAGCAGATTAACGGTGGGGAGTTGCTTTGAGGTTAAGCCCGATTCTCACAGTATTCTTATTTCTACTTTTTAGACGCATTTTCATCTGTAAAGAATTTGTTATTTTCATGGACTGCAATCTGGTGACAGCTTTCGTTTCGTATCAATAGAGGTGAATGATTTTACGAGCAGGCGGTTATTTTCTAGCAGTCTCGTACGTAACCTATGCGTGAAATGTTATAAAACGTAGGATTAGAAGATACTCATTTCGAAGAGTTTCGAAACCTATTCATTCTCACGGCAGTCGCGCGAGTATAGTGTTACTCTGTGTTTACAATTAATTACGCACAGTTACGGTGCTCCGAGATCATTTACGCTATAAACACCGTGCGTTTTATAACAAAAAACAGACGAAACACTTGGAACATTACGTGAATAATAAACCCGGTTGTTAAGGTGAGTCATCTGAACGACGCCTTTTTTGAACTCCGTTTTGAGTTATCCGAATTTTTCGAAGGGAAATAAGAATTCGAAATGTGCATGTAACAGGTGGCAATGAAGATTTATTTTTACGGCTTATGTCATAATAGTAACCTCGTTGTTTCTACATTATTCTTTCGCGTCTTTCAAGTCAATTACAGTTACAATTGGCAATTTTATTACTAATTAGTTACAGAAAATTTTGAAATTCTTGATACCTTGTATCTAATTCAAAGAGAAAATAGAAACATAAGGTTCGTCTTTCATGTTTCATTCAAGTAACTAAAAGGAAATTTAAAAGTAAATCTCATCGTAAAATTTTTGATCTTACATTATCTAAATTCTTTGTTTGTTATTTTATTATATTCTTTATTCAAGTGGTATTATCCGCAGATACACGATCGAACTGTGTAAAGTTCATGAAACAAAGTCTGTTCGATTTGCTTGTGAAGACAGAAAACGAACCGTGTGTATTGAGCTTGGAAATAAATTATTGAGTGTCGTTTCACGTTTTGTCCGTTTCGTTTTTCGTATTGATCCGGAGCTTCAATTTGGCGGGAATGGCAGCGTTCTCTATTTATATCGAGATCTTAGGAAATCAACGACGTAGAATTTTTCGTGACACACTGGAATGAGGCCGAATCGACCACTTTCCTTCGTGACTTTATGAACGTCATAAGTGCCTGTACAGCTACAGGCGTAGATGCATGTGCGCTTCTAAGAAAAGTTCTCGGAAAAGACTAGGAAGGATATATCATTAGACACATTACACTGGGAAGATAATGGGATACAGACTGCCAGTCAGCGGTTATTTTCAGTCGAGATGACTTCACTCCATAAGATTAAGTAATTCTTTCACCGTGCGCCGAGTCGATGACATAATTTTAGCAAGCATCGCGATGCCCTCGATTTATAGGAGACCATTGCGATAGAGTGAAAAGTAAGAGTTTATTTAAGAAAACTTTTTACCCGATATCGAGTTCTCATAGAAACCAATAAAAAGTTCTCCGAAGACTTCCTTGAAGCGAGATAAAAATAAATTTCTTCTAGGACAAAAATAATATGAGAACTTCCGCATTAAGAGTCATAAAAAGAAATATTCGTTCCTCATCTATTTTCGGGCGAACATTAATTAATGTTTCTAGGCGAAATTAAAAGAAACTTATTATTTTTCAAACATCCCATAAACAGGCGAATTTAAAGACGATTTTTCTAGTAGAGTGTTTGTACAAACGATTTTTCTGCCGTTATCTACAATGCAAGCGCGTTTACGCCTTACTACGCCTTTACGATAACCGGTAATCGATCCGCGTGTATGTCAAATGGTTCTCACTCTGTTTTCCTTTATTTTCGGTACCAGCCGCTCTTCAATAATTATTAGTAACAGTCGAATGCTAGTTTGTACAACAGTTTTAACAATGAAAAGCTAATAAAATGTACTTCAGAATGAATTCATGACTTCAAAATAATATGAAATTGTACGCCTCTTTAATTTACCGTTGTAACAAATAGCGAGAATTTTTTTCGAAATTTCGTTGATGTTTAGAATGTAATAAAGTTTTCAGAAATCATTCACGATGGATCAAGGTTTCCCAGGACAACATACAACTACCACGACCGTTACTACGACGACCACAACCACCCAACCATCCATTCGATTTGATAAAACCTATGTGAGGACGTTGCCCGGGATGTTGAAGGTCCTTCAGGCGGTAAGTTCGTTTTGATAATTGGCATAAATGTCATAAAATTATATCGTATATCGATATAATTTTTGAGTGCAAGGTAAAAATACATGCTTTTCATTCATTTAAGGTAGCGGATTTGGCTGGATTCATATCTATCACCGCATCAGTTTACAGCAATCATGGACGTGGAAATGCCTTCAATACTTTCGCGATGTTTGGTTTCTGGTTCACAGGAGCCTTGCTAGTCCTGTACACTTTCCATGTTGTGGAGAAGTTTTCCAAGATACCGTGGCTAAAAATTGTAAGATGCTTAAAAATATTTCATTAGCGAAGATGTATTCAGATCTGAAGTAATTTGGCTGCTGAATCGTGTCAATTACGTCACTAATTATAAGTTCCATGTGAATGATTTTTTTCGTTATATCTCTATTTCTGCCCGTTCTGCCGCGCATAGTTAACGAGGAAGCACGTCTTACGTCTCGGTTCGTTGAACGATCGTAAAACTGATTACCGCTAGTGATTCTGTTAGGACCGAAGAGCGAAAATCGTATACATAGATCGTGTGGACTCTAATGTATCGACTCTCGTTAATGGAAGTGTAGCTTGTGTCGAATTTGATAAGAAATAGATAAAACTGGCCAATAAAAAAAATGCCGTGTTGTTTGGTTTTGAAGATAGGGTGTATTTCGAATTGAGTCCCTGTTGTTGTTCTAACGCCCTTCAACCATGATTCTTTTGCTTCTGAGATTTAAGATTAACCGATCGATGAATTATTTCCTTTGCAGGAATTCTTTTTCTGCCTGGCCATGACGGCACTTTTATTGATCGTCTCATGTTTCGCCGCTGATTACGCGTCCAGGGGGGCAACAGGGTATGGTTTTGCTGCGGTAAGTACTAATCTATTACAGAAACAAAGATCCAATGAGATACATCCTACTGAATATTGATTTCTGTTTTTCTTTTCAGTTTTTCGGGTTTGCGGCGATGGTGGCCTATGGCTACGATACCTGGTTGAAATGGAGTGCGTGGAAAAGCGGAGCTCTTGCACAAGGAACACGTACGCAAAAGCAAGTTTCCACCGTGACAAGCCCGGCATACTAAAATCATTGAATCTCCCTGAGAATCAAAGGAATTGCGATTCATTCACCGATCTCGCGAAGATTGACACGTCGATCGAAATGTATAACTCTCTATGGGAACAATTCAAAGTAAACTAGGGCATTGTTACTTGCGCTCTTTGGAGAATTAAAAATGTAACTGAAACTCGCAGTTCGCATATACGCTTAATATTTCTCGCATTTTTATACTTTGTACCAGCAGTGGCAGTATATGCTGCAAACGGTAACAAGGTACTCTAATTAAGCCTAAGTTTGATTAAAGAGAATGTCTTGTTTGGTCATAATTTGAATTCAATGTTACGTCCTGAAGGCGCCGAATATCGGAAACATACTACTATACTCCAATTAAACAAATTTTTACGTACAACATACGACTAATATTTACGGCGCACACAAATAAATCGTCTAGAGTAAGTACAAAAGTTACATATCGACCTGTACAATTATGCAGTATTGCATAAGAAAATTCTAGAAGAAGATTCGAAATAATTTATTTAGTTAATGCTTGTTTAACGTAACAATCAATTAACACAACAATCAATAATTAATTTACCAATTAACTTGCAAGTTAAAGCTTATATTCTACATTGAGTAACGAATTTTGATAATTGTATAATGGTTTGTGCGATATTTTCACATTTGTATAGTACATAAAATTGTAGCCCGATAAGACTGCAAAAGCAATGGATTTCTTGTGTAGAGAGTACATTAAATCGGTCATTGATGCAACCGCTTTCCTAGCGTTTATTAAACGCTGGCGGACCAATCAGTTTTAAGCGCATAAAGTATATTATTTAATACTACAGCATAGATTACATTGTAAATGAATGATATCGATGTTATTTGTATTAAGATTATTGTCCTGTTTGTTCTGGAACGGCAGAGTTTGCTCGAATTAGAAGCGTGATGATGTTTACCGGTATTTGTATTTTACCATAAGTCAGCACTGCTTTGCTTACCACCGCTGATGCGTATCGACAATATTATTAGTAATTGCGAACGATTTGATTGATTACCGAGGGATCAACAGCTAGATGTGAAAAGGTGGGGTGATGTAAAAGAAAGTTACAGGCGTGTAGAATGTAATTGTTCTGCTCGTTACCTTGGTCGATGTACCTGTTTTTAGCACATATATTGTCTGTTACGATTAACGCCAAAGTCATGTGAATGGCCCATCAACACGCACCAATCACTGCATATAACTGATATTACATTGAAAGGATGTATTTAATATTGTACTTTACTATTTTAATATGGTATTTACTATTTTTCGTCACCTTTATTCGATCAACTCAATATACAGAATGTACATTATATGTACACATACACAACGTAGACTTATGTGGAGCGTATCTCTAAGTTAATTGTTACGAAAAACGCGAGTATGTATGTTAAGCACAATAACGATCAACGATATAAAAATTTCAATCGGCTACGTACAATGTTTGAGAAGTCATTTGCCCCTCCTCGTAATTGTCGTCTTAGAAAATAAAGCGATTAGACGGTTCTACTGACATCGCTGTTTCGATGTTTGTCTCGTTTTCTCGTAAATTAGCAATGGACCGGAGAAATGGAAAGTACACGGAAGAAGTTGAACGGGACGGAAAACGTGCGGGCTTTAGTCCTGTTTCTTTCACTAGAAACTATGCATATCCGATCTACAATGCCTTTTTACCGGAGAAAGTGCAGCTCTCCGGTATACAATATGTTATCAATTGCTTATTTATCCGAGTCACGCGATAGCAGAAAACAGGAAGACAACGTCGACCCACATCCGTCTTTGTCCTTCCTCTTCCATGTTGTAGAAACAGATTTGCACTAATTATGATAGCGATTTACGACGACAGTGACAAACAACCAACGATTGTTCATCGTCGTGTCGAGAAAAAGAAAAGCGAAGGCCACAATTTACCGATTGTCGTGCCATAAATACGCCTCGCGCCTGCTTCGAATAAATAATCCAACTTTTGAATACAAGGTGTGCTAAAATTCACCGGTCAATATCAGTTTCTTCCTGTTTTCGACGCGACATAGACGTTTTACGCAATTTTTTCCTCCTTACACATTTGCCAATGTCGATTCTCTATAAATACAATATTTTCGGCTGTTTGTTGATAAACTCAGATATTCTTTGTTTCCTATTTTCACGAGAATTCACTGACTGGCTGTGTATTATAAAGTGCCTCGTTTTGCTATCCGTTTTACACCTACGTAAACGTAGAGTAACATACTTTATCCTTTTTTCGTTTTTACTAAAAGGAAATAAAAAATAATCCGTCTGTTAATGGTACTTGGAACCAAAGATTTCAAACATAAACCTGGAATATTATATTTCTTACGCAGAGTATTTTGACGAAGCTTTGGCCGCTATTGGAATTTTATGAATATTTTTCAAATTGTTTTTGGGTTTCAATAGGAGGGCCGTGGACGTCGTGCTTGTTTCTTCCCCATGGAAGACAAATCCACGGTCTTACCATTCGGCAGGACAAGCTTATTCTCTTGGTAATCAACGAAACCGTTTTCTTCGTCCTCCTCGCGTTGTTCCTCGTCGCATTTTATCCCCGTTTCGTAGGTGTACTCACGACGAAAACCGTCGGCGTCGATGTAACCGTATTTACCGCGCGTTATGCAGTCCACGCCGATGATTTCCTCCTTGTAAGATCCGTCGTCGTTCTCGAAACCCCAGGTGATCGATCCGTCGTCGTTGTCATTGCGATATCTTCTGATCGTCTGTAACAAAAAAAATTCAAATTCGCAAAATAACCCGAAAATTCACAAACTCCGTCCTAGTTTCCAAGGACAAAATGTACGCACAAAGTACAGTAGTTCTTAAGTAAGTAGTAAGTAAACAAAGCATGACTGTAAGAAACAATATTATAGATAGCATTGAAAAGTCAGATCAACTTGTCTGAACTTGAATTTTTGCTCCTAAGCGATCGCTGTTTTCTATATCTTTCAATTAACGCGAAATTCCTATTTGGCGACGACATATTTCCTCGTGTCCAGTTTTAGTAACACTATTCCTGAGGTATGTTTTCAACTGACCTGTGCCACCGGCTTTTTTCCCCTGCCGTCGAAGGCTTGCGACGGTTTCACCGGTTTGCTGGGTGGTTTGACTTGCTTAATCGGTTGCTGTTCCTCGATCAACTGTTTCCTAGGTTTCGTTGGCTTCGGTGATGGTCGGTACTGCACGGGGGCGGGGGGTGTTCCTCCAGGTCTGATCGCCTGCACTGGAATCCCTTGCGCCGGACGATACTGCACCGCCGTTGGTTGTTGCAACTGCGGTTCACGAAATTCACAAAAAGGTCAAACACTAAATCTAGTCCTTCATTGTCCTAAGAAGTGCACCGACGAAAAGTAATGACTTTTTAACATAATTCTTGTTTGTAATCATTGAGGAGCTGATTTAATTCTTTTGTTGACTTACATTGTGTGGCTGTGGCTGAGGAACTCCTAAATTAGGTACAAAATTGATAGACCCTCGCGAGATTGTTCCAAGATTTGGTACCCCCCTGGGGATGTTTTCCCCGCTGTCCTCCTCTTCCGGTTCATCATCCGGTTCCTGATCCTGGTCGCGGGGGTCAGGTCGGTCATGCTGTATTTCCCGGGATCTATCCTCTTCCTCGTAGCTCTCCTCAGTCACCGGTTTCACTTGCTGAGCGAAGGCCGTTGGCGGGCCACTCGGGAGATTTGGTCGAAATGGTCGGCCACCAGGAAACGGGCTCCCTGCGCTTCCCAAGGAGTCGTCCACTCCTTTCGGTCTACTTATTCCACCGAGGAAAATATTCCATGAATAAATTTTCATCGAAATAATCAAACCTTGCTAAAAATTTTCTATGTTATTTACGTGTTCATCGATTTATTTATCATTGATTTAAGTTCTTGCTGCTACGATATGTATGTCAACAGTTATTCACATTACATAACGTCTGTACATTGTTATGTATTTAATGAGTCCATTTTATATTTACCTCAGCAATGGAATCGGACGACGAGCTCGCTGACTGGCGAGGATTGCCTGAGTCGTTGGAATTGGTTTCCCTGCTGGTCTTTGAAAGCGTATTGATCTGATGGGAATCGGGGACTGAGATTTTGATGGCAAACCACCGATTTCAGAATCTTGGTACTGGGCTATGGCCAGTTGTGCGATGCACGCCAAAAACTAAGAACAAAAGAACAACAATTTTTACGTTAAAATCCATCTGAAAAAACTGGAATAACCAATGGTTAAAAATACGACTAAAAAATTGAAATGATTAATCACTGCACAGTAGCGACAAAGACGAGAAAATCGTTTCAATTACGGGTCAAATTCCTTTGTAACGTAATATGCCTTGTGCGTAGGTGTCCTGGCGGGAATTCGCGCCGGGATTCGTATTCTTCGTCGTTTTTGTCGTTACGTATAGGTCAGCGCGAGTCCGGGGCCGGATTTTTCAGACGACCTTTTCCCGCGGGGTTTTTTCGTCTGTCCATCCGCTTGCCGGTTAACTATCGGCGCGTAGTTGTCCTGGCCGGCTTAAATGTCAGCCGATTAAACGCACGGCCGCGTTAAATGGCCGATCGAGAATACGCGCCGCTCGGCGCACGAGTCTCGTATGATGTAAAACGCTTTCTCTTTTCTCCCTGCGCGCTACGCTCATATTTCGTGCATGCAGTCCTGCAACACTCGCCTGCACGTACAAACGCGCCGGAGTGCATTATGCACCTACACGGAACGTCCAACGCAAGTTGCACTCAACGCTGGTACCCTATTAACATATTTTCCTCGGCTCAGGAACACTAGGAAAATTTCCGCAAATTTCTGAACCTCCGACTTTTGCGACCCGACGATATGTCTTTTCTGTGTATTCCAGACTCAGGTTTTACAGGAAAAAATTTCGACGAATAGGCATAAAAGAACTGTCGAAAGAGTGGTGATCGTAATGCAAGGTTTTTGTTAAAGAGCTAAGAATTTTTAGGGGCATTGCGATAAAAAATTTCTAATAGCAACAACAGAAGTCTAGACCTATTTCAGCATTCCGAGCAGTAGGAAATAAGTCCGATATATAATCCAGTATTTCCAGTATTTCCAGTATTGACACACACCTTGCCCTGTGTTTGTCCATAGTGAGTGTATTTTTAATGTTCATTCTTGGCTATATAATTTTATAGGTATTTCGCTTTACCGCTCGCATTCCACGAAATACGTAAATGGATCGATTCTCCTCAGCAATTCGATAATAATTCTTATTATGTATATAGTTATTTTTATCGCACTTTCTATTCATTCTATTCTCCGAAGAATTCAAACCAAACTGGACTATTTTATATGGTGAGACAACATGAAATTCTACTTTCTATTTCGATCTGGAATAATATTAATGATGGCGTTTACTCGCGGAGTTCTTGATATCTATCTCCTAATGGTTATCATAAAACAATCCGTAAATGGTTGCTCTATTATCCACTTATGTATCGTTGCTGCAATTAACTGTGTCGATCTTGATAATTACGTTTTAACGCAAGGCAGTAAGATATAAAAATATCACCGTTAAACGTATAATCCAAGACATCAATGAAATTCAGTTGATTACAGGAATGAGTTTTTTATTGGCGAATAGTCTAGGTGTATTTACGTTAGTGCTAATTAAATGGACAGACGGTTTCTTTGACTGTGCAAGAAAAGCAGGGTTGGGTAAGTTTATAAACGGAGACGTCATTTCCACGGTCAAGTTGAAAACCGAAGACCTCTTAATCGCCATTAATAGCAATATTTCGATTTAGAAATTGGCAAAGCGTACTGTCTATGTGTTTCCATGACTTTCTACGGGTTTAACGGCACGATCCTAGAATTCTAGTGGAACACGCGAGGCAATGAGCAGACCGAAGGCCCTGCTGGGAAAGTAATCTCATTTTCCGCGTGTGTAGAATTTTACAAAAGCAATCTTTTACGAGAGTAGTATTAATAAGTTAATGGACCAATGAAACAGTGTCATAGAGAATGTAGAAAACTGTATTATTGATGAAATAAATCGTTAGCACGTGCAAATGATTGTTTTCTTTTCAATGTGAAGAAACGAAAAAACTTTCCCACCAGGCCAATGGATTAAGACGATTATCGTCTTGGCTTAACTCGGTGTTACGGCTTTGAGTTGGTTCCGATTCGGAGCACGGCTGAGGCTATTTACACGACGACAACGACCACGAGGACGTTTAAAGGCGAAAAAAATACGGCGTACTTTCTTACGATCGCTTTCACTCGTATTACCCCGCGAGGCATGCGTCGGCCGCGAATTTTCGTCGGGCGGGCTCCATTGTGCAACCGGTATTATAATTCTCGTTCGAGATCTTATACAACCTGCCGATCGGTCTCTCCGCTCCGGCGCACTTCCTTTCTGTCCTTATCGCGTGCCAAGAAACCACTTCACATATTTTTCCCTTCGCGCGGGCACACACTCCGCGGCATTACTTCACGTTTATAATCTAAATAGACTGCCGACGACATTTAGAACGACCGTAAACGAGCAAAAGAGAAAATATGCCAATGCCAATTACGGAAATATGCGTTTCAACAAAATTAACGGTGATTTTAATCGATGGTCAAAAGACGATAAAAATGAAGAAAGATTGGCAATGGGTGAAGCTTTGTTGAGGTCCTTTTTTTATTTTAGTAGTAGTTAGGGATAAAACGGCAATCGACATTCTTCCCTTCAACCTGCTTCCCCACCCTGCTTTCCTCCTACGTGCATATTTGTCTATTCGTCCATTGCTTTCTCCGCTCATCCTGTCCTTTCGATAAACTATTCACCTTCTCCTTTTCTCCCTGGGCCTCGGCAACGTGCTAAGAAATCGAGAATATTCAAGCATGGACACGCACGTCCTATAAAACATTCTTCTAAAATTCATTCTTCATATACGATTCGACATTGGTGTCATTTCTTTTTTTTATTCCCTCCCAGGGCGATCATATTCCATACGTTTGAGTTCCTGGTGCCTTTGCATATACTATATATATATATATATATATATATGCAATTTGTCTCGAATCGAAGGTGGGGAAAGACGCCGAGTGAATTACGATCCAAACGCTACAGGAATAACAATATCCTTGATCAAACGGTACTGTTACACATGCAGTACAATTGCTACGAAAAAAAATACCGAGTACGTAACATCGCGGTTCTCCAGGAAAGAACGTGAAAATTCTCAATACCGTTTTACAATACACTTTTATACCACTCTCTTTTGTCAATGGTCGGGAAAATTTCTCAAAAGATACCAATCAGACATGGACAACATCTCAAGGATAGAAACGTTTCCTTCACCTTGAATAAACTATCGTTTCCTTTCCCTTTGTTATAAAAAATTTAACAATGACACTGACAAATTTCACCAAAATCTCCGGATATTAAACTGTTGTTTAGCTTATTAAAACGACTTTTGGTTTTATGCAATGCATTCAGTAAATGACCAAGGCACTATAATATGAGGCATTAATTTCGAAATCGCCGGAATCACGGGGAACCGGATACAAATCCTGCGGAGCGACACGCGCTTGCGACAAAGGTGAAAAAAGCGACGGTGGCGAGAGGAAAGGGGGTCGGGGGTGGAAGGTTGAAGAAGTGCATTTCACGAGTTACTCACGATCACGGCGAGACGCATGGCCGACGTGTCCCGTGTTCCTGGCAAATGGTCGTTCACTGGGTGTGGTGGCCGGCGCGTTTGTGCTTTACACACTAGCTCCGAGGGCTCCCCGTCTCCGCGTTCTTATACCTATATCCCCGTTAAATTCCATCGGGCACGGGGCACGCAGCCAGCGGTGTGACTTTCCATCGGAGCAACTATACATCCCGCTCCGCCCTGTCAGCGGTTTCGACGTTCTCCGACGACGGGTTTGACGTTTCCGTCGAAATCAACAATTTTCCTCCGGAATCCTACCCTCTAGCCCATCGCCCCAGCTAGGATAATCAAATTTATCGTATAACCTACTGGCGAAAGAACAAATTTCTTCGATCGTCTTAGTCCTCCAGATCATTCGTTCCTCGCGATTTAACATACCGATGACAGCATTTAATAAAAAGCTTAGTGTACGTGTAGTACGTGTCTGTTGGTCGTCTCATTTTTTCTAACTGCTTTTCACTTCTATAGTTTTCACAAGAAACTTACGTATTTTTGTTCAGTAGCGATCTTCTATGGGTTTGGTGTTGACGCGTTGTAGTAGAAAGTCTTACTGGCGCGGTAAGTGCCATTTAAAATTGAGTCAAGAAATCCATCCGACCAGGGGTGGCTCACGTAATACAGTTGTAAATATTATTAAGAAATATCGACTACCAGTTTTAGTGTTCTTAAGAAATTCCTTTGAGTTTAGCTACCACTGTTGGAAAGAATGCAACCCATTTTTACAGAGAAAAATAATTTTCTTCGCGTCAGCCAGTTAACGACTACTCTGATTACTTTTTAAACGATTGAATGACTGTCGAAACGGTTCATTTTTCATTTGGCTCCTCTTTCTTCGCACGGGTTCGGGGCCTAATGTTAGTGCGCTGCACTCGAGCAATAATAACAGTGCAACGCGGTTGGAAAACGCACGTCGCTACGGTAACAGGTGGTCGGTGTGTCGCCGCTGACTCGCTGGATCGGATGGTTGAGCAAAACGGCGATGGTAATTGCACCGTCCAGTCGCGTACTCCGTTACAACTGTGATCGTCATTACTGCATGAAAACCATGCTATCAACGACGACCAACAGTCCACGCTTGCGAGTGGTAGACAAACTAATGAAAGTTCGCCGATAAATTTCACTTTGCCCAATAAGAAACGTGAATTATAAACCTTCGAATTTCGGGTAAAAATCCGCGTTTCACAAGAATTTCGTTTGATAAAGTAATACCCTCAAGTTTTGCTATACTTTAGTCTGTAAGTAGGTAGAACGGACTTGTAGAATGTTTCTAGAATTCTGCTCTCAACGATCACTGTGCAATTCGCATATTCGAATGTTCGAAGAATTAATGGACGTCCTTTCGTTGTTAACTACATAGAAAAATAGAGCGTTTCTTTGAATGGAGCAAAACATTTAGGTTTCGCTCTAAGTTCGCTCGGGAATGTGTAGTATGGGTTTGTAGAATTTTTCGCGAACGATCTGGGATATCTTTTGGTGCATCTGTTGGCGAACGAAGCTGAGGGGGGGAGGGGACCCTCGGCCTTTTCTTTAGCGAATGCCATTTCTTTCGTAGGAGCCGGTCGTTGCGGAGGAGGCGAGGAACGACAGCTTCGCCGATGCTGGCGTTGCTTCGTGATTCTCTTCTAGTTGTCGTTGTCGTCGTCGAAGGTCAGTGTCGGGGCCGTAGACGGTCGTGCCGATCTTCTCGCGATATTCCACCATGGGAACGTATATACCATTCCTCTGCCCCTTCTGCCCGTTTTACCTTTCCCCCCGGTCCACCCCGCCAAGTATATACCGAACGTTAGTTTCCTCCGAGTCACGTGTGCACTTGCGCTTTGCTTTTGTACATACCAGCTGCGTCCTTAATAATAAATCGCGCATTGCGTGGCTTCAGACCTACCGGGGAAAAGCGAGCGGCCGAGTAGAAAATTGGCAAGAAATAGTACAGAAAGTGTGTGCGTCTGTGTGTGTGTGTGTGTGCGTGTGCTAGAAAACCGGCGATACACGGTAAGTACCGAAACATGGTATTAAATCTTCTATTCCATCAGGACGGCATTTTGCATGATATTTACATTTTAAGGATCCACTTATCAACCAGACGACATTTACTTGCAGAACCTACGTAAATCTTGACTTTACGATGTACAGTGAAAACTGTCCGTCTGTTGATAACAATAATTCATTTCCGATGACACAGAAAGTGCTGAGGGTGTGCTAGTGTTCTCCCTCAGGAAGGTATGCGTGGATATGGTGGTAAGAAATTTGGTGTGGGGAGATGGAGGATCGTTGGCGAAGGTAACCAGCCAGGTTGGTAGGCAGAGAAGCAAACGGGCAGTCACAGGTAGGTAGTAGATAGGTAGGTAGGTAGGTGGGTAGGTGGTGCAGTGGAGCAGGAGCTGCTGAGAGACGATCAGCCGAGTGGAGTCGAGTAGAACCGAGCAAAGCCAGACAGCCATCGAGGCAAACCATCCAGACAGACGGATCGTTTGGCACAGCCTGAAAATCCCCCTTAGAACCGGTTCTTCGCTCTGCGCTCTCGGCCATTCTCTCCTTCCTCTCCGCCATCTCTCCCTCGTAAGTCTTTAAGCCCTTTGCTCTTATTTCCCTTCGATTCTCTTCATACCTCAGCCAGTCCGTCCTTCTTCCTCCCTACCAAGAACTTTTGCTTTTAACGTCCCACCAGCTTGCCTCGATCCCACGCGCAGAGTTATCAAGGGACAATAATATCTACCTTTTTGCAGAAACCCACTCTAACCCACTCTAATCCCTTTCACCCCTTTCGAGTAACGATACTCGACAAAATTTCTTGTTGGCATTCTCAGTTTAGTTTTAATTTCCTTTCGGTACATTTTGTTCTTCCCCTTGTCAAGGTCTTTGAAGGGAACAAGAAGGAGGACAAAATTGCTGACTTTCCTCCACATTCTGACGAGATAATTCGAGCGTTTTGGATGAATCCACTATGATTCCTGGACGCAGGATATAGGACCGGACGGACAGGACTGGCATCCATACATGGCACCCCCGTGGCAAGACGGGGAAGAAAAATGCCGAGCTCGTTCGTTTGTTCGCATTGGTTCGGCCGTTTATACGCGTTTAGCTCTCGAGGCCGCGGTCGGGGACGCTTTTGCTCGTCTCCCCCTTCCCTCCTCTCTCTCTCTGTCTCACCTTCGCACCCTCTCCCGCCTCTCCCCCTGCGTACACCTCCGGCACGACTGTTGGAGTGCAGTAACACCGCAGTCCTTCACCTGTTGCCGTCGCGGCGTCGGCGTTTTACCGATGTTTCGCGCGTTTACCGATTCGACGTTAAGTTCGCTACAACCGAACCGTCCCCTCCGACCTGCTTCTTCGAGCACCTCGGAAAACTCAAGGGGTTTTCACCGGTTTCTCCTCGCCCTGTGCTCGCCAGTCTTCCTCGAAGCTCTGCCAAGCCGGTGACCTTGACTGCTCGGGCCGCCAAGAAGTTTCAAGACCTTTTCCTCGGGAGATTAGTTCAATCCTCCCCCTCACGGAGTTTCCCCCCTCCAATTGGTAAATACATGGTAAATGACAATCTGATTTTTAATACTCATCTTTTCAAGATGTATCCGATTATGAAATCTTTGAGAAACCTTTCCCTTTCTCTAGAATTTTCATGCGTTAAAGTTCCTCGTAGTTTCGGTCATTATTTCGCCATTTAGCAATTATAATTTCATGTGGCAAGTATTAATTGTGGATTTAATTTAACGCTGGCTTAAAGGATTGGTATTTTCTATCGATTTTTCGCTTCTTCTCTGCACGCCATGGGGAAAGAGAGAGGTTCAATTTGCTCGTCGCTTAGTGACCTTGACTTCTGCAAACCGGTCGAACTCAAGGGTAAACGTCCGAATGCCGCCCTCCAACGGCTTGTTAATTCTCTCCCTTCGTTTCCAGCAGCACACTTTTCCTCACAAATTGATATAGTACCTTTTTGCCCTATTAATAAATAAAAGAAGTACAATATTCTACAAGACTCTGGATGGTTGCAAAGGGTACTCGAACATAAATACCTGCCCTTTTTACATTTTTACTAAATAGATAAACTAAAATTGTGAACAAATTTTATTTATTACTCAAAAGATTGAACTATAGCTCAAAGCTTATGGAGTTTTAACGTGTAATTTTATTACTTCGCCGACCCTACGAGCTCCCTTTTACTGCGCTAACACATTACCACCATTTTCCGGTCTTCTATCGAAATGTGCTCTTGCGTGTAGACATAAAGTTCGGGCATAAAATTACCGAAGCGTATCGAACCGACCAGTCGCCAGCAGAACCACTGGCACCTGCCAACTATTCACCTACTCCACATTTCTCTCGTCATTTCTTCCTACGATCACTTTCATTTTCCTTCCACCGCTCGAGGACCATTACGAATAAATCTCCACGTCACCAGCAAATACGTCCACGTCAATTTTATTAACACAAAAATGCACCGCGAATTATCGTTGTTCGTGGGCTAAGGATAATACCTCACGGTCTTAGCCTGATTTCTGCGAAGTTGGAAGGGCTTATTTTCTGGCGGTGAGGCGAAGGGATTTACCGCGGAGGAACGAGCCACCCGGTATGTAAGGCGGAACGTTATATAGTCTCTCCCGCGGATCTCGACTTCCTGCGGCGACCTTGGGCGCCGCGCTGTTGGATCGCCGTGGAGCATTGTCCTCGTACACGCGGATCAGGCGACATCGGAGACGAAATCGCCAGCCGGCGTCTGTGATAAAGGAAAATCGGATATCGTGACGGATCGGGTAAACCAAACTGTCGATACCATCCACCGGTCTCCAACAACATTCCATCAACCCCACAATCCTACTTTCAACATTGAGCCGTTTAACCTACTCTTAGAAAAATTCGTTTCCTGATATATTTCATGGATCCCACGTAGGATAGTTTCACCAACTCTATTTTACTTTTAAGCAAACAGTGCCACGGGATTCGGGCGATTCATTGAACTTGGAATTTCATTCCTCGGTGTACTTGTTTCTTAAGTTCCGAAGCTATTTTTGTAGCGTTCTGCACGTAGGAGAAACTTTCGAAGGATATTTCGAGCGTCGAAGGTCGTTTCGCGGAAGATTCGAAAGGTACGACGTGGTTTCTGCCCGGTTGGAAAAATCAGGGCGACGGAAAAAATCGGTACCCTGGCAACGGGCGATCGGTCGGCCGAAGTTTTCAAGAGGTCTCGGAGGTGCGGACGGATGGACCGTCGGTGAACAGAACGTACATACGTACGTACGTTCGTACGTACGTGTGGCTGAAGCGCGCGGACTGAGCTCCGGTCAAGGTCGCAGTCTGCACGTTTAATGCTCCTTTTGCACGTTCTCTTTCCTCGGCGCTACCCAGTGTCTCGGGCAGAAACCGACCGGCAGTGTCGCCCGGCAATGGACTCCCGTCTTGATCGAGGTAGACGCTCCCATCGGCCCTACGATCCGGCCCTCCAGAAGCCTGTTCCTCGACGTTGCGCAGCATTTTTTTTCGGACCTTCGTCCTACAGGAAAATCGACGCCTCGACCACGATCGAAAAGGGACCGTACTGACGTCGGCTTAAAACGCCCATTTAAGGGCAAACCTGTGTCGAGGTTTGGTAACTCCACCACCGTTGGCGAAGTACAAAGGCCAATGGGGTACGAGTTTCCTGCCCTCGATGCGAAAGACCACGATATTATTTCTTTCCCTTCGGACCTCAAGTACTAACTTATTGTTAGTCGGCCTCCGCCAGACACCAGCCGGATTTCTCGACGTGGGCGTGTGGCGAACAGCGGTATGTATAGAAGTGTACATGATTCACGAATATCGTTTACGTCGTTGCCTATTTTAATAGTTTCCTCTTGTGCAGTGAAAGTAGATAAGCGTGATAATTTTCGTTCAATCTACCGGTCTCCTGGTACTTTGGAATAACTCAGTGAAATATTCATTTTTATAGCGTATTGAAGTTTTAATGCGTTACCAGATATTATTATTTTCATGAAATTTCAAAAAGAATGTGATATTAATTTCTTGGTCTGATTACAATCAAGAATTTTCTTCTAGCTATTAAACCCCTATAATATGTTCGGTATTTACGTATGTGGAGTATTAATGTATAAAGATGAAAGTAGAATAGAAACCGAATGCTGTTAACGTATTTTTTTATTACAAATAGCATAAGCATAAATTACGAAGATTTAAAGAATTCTTATGAGATGTAATTATTAATCGAAATAAAATCTGTAACAAAACTACAATATTTGTTATTCATTGTAGCATTTCTTTAGTTTTTTCTTCTGCTGTGAGGTTGAATTAAAATCCCTTAATTTGTTTTTATTACTATACCAAACATTCCGATATGATAAATATCCGAATAAAATTTAAATTTTGAGTAATTGAAAATAGCCACTTGTTGATGCAGCGCGGTCTACGCCATCTATATCCTAAATTTAGAAGTACCAAAGTAACATAAGATTTAACGCTAATGTTAATAAAGATGACTTATTCCAGTGAAAGTATCATTTAAGCAATGAAACAAAAATCAGTGTTAAATTAGTAACAAATTTTCTCCGTTCATTCTTACACACGAAAGTAGCTATTATCTTTTTACAACAAATTTTGTCGCTGAAAATAAAGAAATAAGGAAGTTACACTTTGAATTTGTGAGAAATATTAATTTTACAAATTAGACTGTATTAAAATCGATAACGGGTACCCTTGGAGTAACTTCACAAAATGTGTTCCGTAGTTCCTGAATCTGCCGCAATGATAAAAATGGCGCTCAAGTAAATTTCTCACACTCGCGGACTTCGCTTTGTGTTTGGTATTTTATATCTCAGTTGTCATATGCGTTCGGAAACATGGATCGCGTAACACTGTTACTGTCATTATTTATTATATTTGTCACAAGTTCTTCGACACAGAGAAACGTGAGTAGCAAATTGTAATTTCGACCGCTGATATTTATAAGTCCTACCGAAAATCAACATTAGGTTAAGTTGTGACATTGTGTGTACGCAAATTAGTTGCATACTTCAATTGATCACTAAATGAAAACATCCGTGCGGGTGATTCATTCACCGACTTTGTTCTAACGTTGTTCGATGCCCTGAGTTTGTGTCAATTATCGGAAGAACGTCATGACGTGTCCACAACTGATACCCCACATTTTCTAACCTTTATACTACCGTTCACGCGATTGTTTACATACCATCGGAAATGTTTTCACGACAATGTTACGTCGAAAACCTATAATTTTCATTCTACCTTAATGGAAACAATATGAAAATATTTATATTACACGACAAAATAGAATAAAATACGTTTTATCCCTCGAGTTATATTTTGTTTCAATTTGATGGTGCTGCATTGTTTTTCTGGCCTAGGAAATGCACCTTTTAATACATTTCTCGGTATTACGTAAATGCGTTGTTAATCTTCTGCGACCCGTTTTTTTACATGTAAATGTACGTATCTTGGCGAATGTACTTTTTGAATTTTATTTAAATTATTTTAAATGAGTTCGTTCGTAATTTAAAAGTAATGAACGATAAAAGGAAGGTATTACATATATTCGCGCATCGCTCATGTTTTATCGTAGTTGCGGTGGGAGTTAAATCCTGGCTGTGATAAAAGTTTATGCGATGAGAAAAATGTAACAACGGTTTATTTGCGGGCCGATGGCCCTAACGATACGTTGCATTACCTTTGGGATTTCGTGGGCAAACCATCCGTATTGCTGGCGCTTACGCCCACCTCGACCGAGTTGAACATAAATTGGGAGGACTTCATCCTCAGAAAAGACAAGTCCGTGACCTTCTCCGAGGAACCTACATACACTTATGGAGTGGCAATTAAAGAGGTAAACCCGCAATGTGTTTGGCCAACTTCCATCTTAAACCAGCATTTTTTCCGAGGACCCTTTAAATATTTTTAATTCTTTAATCAACACGTACTTTGCGGAGATCTTTTCATTCTTAACTGACAGTTCAGTCACGTTAGTATCATGTCGTAGATTATCGAGTATAATGATTTAAATGACACCGCAATGGTAAACTTGGCGAATGAGGCGAACTTAAACATCTTACACCCGGAATATTTCCACTGGAATCGTACGTCTTTAGAAACGAAGAATGGGTTCATCGAACTAGACATGCTGGGAAGTAATTATAATGATACGACTACAAATATTACGAGACATGGCGATGTAAAGTTGTCGGTAAAGTATCTTAAAAAATGTTTAACATAACATAATCATCGTCCATAATGTACATTTTAAAATGTTCGGCGTGAATTTATGGGTTTGTTTTTCAGCTCCGTGGATTTTCTTTCTTCGATTATGCGAATAAGGCGCCTCACATGTTGCACACAGAAAATTCGACGGAAATCGACTTCGTCATAGACAATTTACAAGCTAATAAAACATTTGCGAACAACAGATTTGCCATTGAGGTTCTCGTGGTTGACGGAGGTAATTCCGATGCTTCCGTAATGTCGATGATGGCGAGGAAAAGTTGGGACGATGAACATACACCCGGTATTTTCGAGGTAATTACATTCCTTCGTCAAAATTATTTGAAAAATACGTGTGCATTGTTTACACGACTGTGTAACAGAGGTAATATTTCGTAAGTAAGAATCATTCGTCCTTGCCAGGTAATCGAAGTAAAAACTATTCGGTACATGGTGACCAGTGAAAGTGAAAAAAATGCTGGAGGTTACCTGCAATGGAGACCTGTCTCCTATATGTCGTCACATCGCGACGTTAGCAGATCAACGGAAACGATGCAGTATCCGTTGACAAACATGCCTTTTAAACCCACAGACGCAGTAAAAAGTTCACTCTTATATTGCTATTACGGAGAAAAAGTGAATGACATGCTTATGGAGAGAATGATCGTTTCGTTAGGGGCCAAAGGGGACGGTTTTTACAGGAAAAGTAATTACTTGACATGGTAAGTTACAAACAGAAATAAAAAATGGAATTTACCTTTAGAATTAGTTGAATGTTGTTCAGTGCACAAGATTAAAGTTATTTGAGAAATCTTTAATTGCTATAATCGTTTACAAAAGTTCATGATTTATACGCTATGTCTTTGTTTCAGGACTTTTGTAGTTGGATATGGTAATCCGCCGGCCGAGCAATTTTCGTTCCTTGTTATTCTGATTATCTCGATCGGTCTTGGACTGCCAGTGCTGATCTTGCTGTCTGTCGGTATCTATATCTGTGTTCGAAGAGTGCCTAAGCGACGCGCTGGCGCGTACGCGAATCGATGAGAGGAGAATGTGATAAATTCATGGATATGTTTAACGCGGTATATCTGTAGCGCGCATTGTTACACGGGCTAGATATCGCACAGCGAGGACTTATATTTTTACGATTTCTCGCACGAAAAGCAGTATAGAATGTGTTACAGATACCACAATGCTCACGTTGTTTCTAGTAAATATTATATATTCTACATGTATACACTAGTCTAAGGTTTTTGTAATAAATTGTTGGCGTGCATCGCGTACGAAGTGCACCCAGTACAAATTTTTTATAATCAGACGCTTTTCATTACACATTTTTTATCGACTTTTACGACCTAAATCACGGATCTTATAGAAACGATTAAAAATGCATTAAACGTTTCATTAACAACTTTGACCGTTGTATTAACCGCCTTTACCGTCATTGTGGTATATGCCGTTACCGCATTTAGTTGTTGGTCACTAATTGCGTAGTGAATTTAACAACGTTGTTTACGTGTATATAAATGGATTTGATTGTGTGCACGTAACCGCGTGCTTCTGGAAATCGGGGCGCAGTCGCCGTTAGTGCGTGTTTAATGCATAGAGCAGCGCTGTTTGGGAAATTTTCGTGCGAGTTGCTGGGACGGCTGGGTATGGTCGGACGTTGCCAACGACGGGGCCCAACGTTTTCAGGTAAAGATAGTAAGGATGGCGTGGTGTGGTACCGTCCTCTCTTCCCGTCTCTACGGCGCTATACGTGTGTGCGCGGGGCGTGTGTGTGTATGAGTTGGCAGCGTAGTGGAAGGGGTGCACTTTCATTGATCCGTCGTAGCACGGAAGCAGCCCCTACGAGTACTGAGAAAATTGTTGGAATGAAAAAGTCCATCCCTCTTTAGAAATGGGGATGTCGTAGGAGCGATCGTCGACAAGTAAAGTCGGTACCATGGCGTCGACGTTATTTATGTAAATTTCTCCATAGGTGGGATTAAAAGCGAGGACTCCTCCGAGAGCATCGGCGCGAAAGCGACGGTCGACGCGTGTTGACTGGACGGAAGGCTCTAACGTCCGTCTCCGGGTCCTAGAAATAAACACGGCAAGATCTTCAGGTCCGTTAGGCTTTACGTATTTATTATTAGCCGGCTGGCAAAGCGCCGCTGACATTTTCCGCTCATTTTTCTCGTGCCATCGGGCGATGGGAATAAAAAGAGGATAGACATCGGAGACGAGGCTGACGTAGGTCGTCGCTGACGTAGCGACGGCTATCGTGGATCCCGATGGCCGTGTCGGTCGAAGGGATCAGCAGGAGAGTACCGTGCGGACGAGGGGCGAGAGGAAGCGATAAGGGTGAGGGGAGGGGGGAGTAGGCCGAGGGGTGGCGGAAGGGACCCGGCGGGAGGACGTTGAGAAGGGGGTTGGAGGACGTGGTGCTCGCGACGTCGAGGGAGGGTTGCGAACGGTGCAGGTGTAGATGACGCGGCGCCACCAGTACCCGAGGAGTCCGCTGCTGTGCGAGGATTGGCGCGTGGCGATGCAGTAAACGTCCGTGTCCGTTTGCCCAGCCGCGAGACAGACTCCCCTCGAGAGGGTTCTCCGCGGTGCCGGAGGAATTCGGACTTTGTCGGACACGGAGTAGCAGAAGATCGCGCGCAGACCAAGATCAACGACGACGACGACGACGAGGACGAGGTATAACCGCGACGTTCACTCGGACGAGCAGTGGGACATGGAGGAGGAGGGTGGCGGACGCGTCGAGTAGACGGATATGATACCTCAGAGTCCAAAGCCAGCGGGTACGAAGAGATAAGTAGAGCAGGGCGAACGGAAGGACAGGGCCAAGAAAATTCGCGAGAAAGGGAAGTGGACGAGGTGCAGGGGGGTTGAGTGAAGTGCTCGGTCGGGAAATTCCCGAGGACCTTCGAGTTGCTCGAAGGCAAAGGGATCCAAGAGAGGGTGCGTTAAGAGGAAAAAGAGGTGAAAGGGTGATCGGTTTGCGCTCTCCGATCCTCTCTTGGTGGTCCGTTGGTCGCTCACTGGGCGCTCTCTCCCTCTCTCTGTCTCTCGTTCGTCCTCCGGTGGACGGACGGGCGGGCGCACGCGTGAGAGAGACGGACATCGGGGGTAAAACGGGGCTGAAGGCGAGTGCTGCAGGGTGAAACGCGACTGTGCCGTCTCGAAGGAAGGAAGGGGCCGTCGCGCGCAACGCGATCAATTTTCGTTGCGGCTCGCTCGGCTAGAGGGAAAGAGAGAGGGAGGGAGGGACAGAGAGACCGTCTCCTCTCCTCTCCTCCCCCGGCAAAC
This sequence comes from Hedychridium roseum, assembly GCA_963989215.1. Taxonomy (NCBI): domain Eukaryota; kingdom Metazoa; phylum Arthropoda; class Insecta; order Hymenoptera; family Chrysididae; genus Hedychridium; species Hedychridium roseum. The sequence goes on from OZ022314.1 coordinate 6,204,194, forward strand.
GTACACACAGAGCCAAAGAGACACACGGATACACACGAAAGACGAGTGGCAGCAGCGGTGCGGCTGTCGTCTCTCCCTCTAACCGTGCCACCCTGCTCGACGAGACATGACGAGGACGCCGGGACCGTCGCTACGACGATAACCACCGGCCGAATAATGCTGTCCCAGAGCAAGTTCTATGCTCTCTTCATCCACTACACCTTCGTGTAGCGCCAACCCAAGACGGGGCGGGTCCTCGCCGCTGCGGTGTTAAGAAGAATAGCCAAGGAACGGGCCGTGGAGAGGGGGCGAAGGGCAGAAAGCACCAGAGAGAGAGAGAGAGAGAGACAGAGATAAGTCGACGCGAGGGGTGTAAGAGAGAAAGTGTACGGGCTAGAAGGTGGAAAGTGAAGGAAGAAGTCGAAAAGTGCCAGCGGTGCAAAGATAGATAAACAGAGAGAGAAAGAGAGAGAGAGAGAGAGAGAGAGGTCCTCGAGGGAAAAATCCGAGGAGACGGTCGATCGATAGCCTCGATCGACGGGAATTCCCCGGGAAACCCCGTGGAAAAACGTCCTTCTGCCCGTCGATCGCGGGGTACGGGGGTATCGACGGACCGACAGACGTCGAGGGAGCACGTAAGCGACACGTCGCGTTCTCCTCCGTCCTTCCTCGCTCGATCGTCCATTCGCCGCACGGTGTGCAGAGTGCAACGCAGTGTGTCCCGGTAAATCGGCGGTGTTGTAGTGTCAGGAGTTTTCTCCCCGACGTTCCTCCGACGCGGTGCTCGTGTTCCCCAAGCAGAGTCCGCCCCACCTCAATGCGCCGCACAGTGCCTCTTCGCCGTGGGTAAAAAAATACAAAGAGAACCGGGGGGGACGAAAACGGGGGGAGAGAAAGGGAGAGAGAGAGAGAGAGACGGAAACGTCCTGCTCTCGACGCGGTTTTCACGTAGACTCGTGGGCTCTGCAACGCAGCTGGGAAAGCCTCCTCGATTGTAAGTGAAATTCTCTCGCCGGGTTATATCCACGCTGTCTTCCTCGTCCTTCTCAGCCCCGGACCCCTCCCCTTCTTCCCCTCCATCCCCGTGCCCTTCGTTCACGACGCTCGAATTTCCATTCGGTTCGTACGTGATATCGGCCGCAAACGCGATTTCCCGTCTCTTCCTCGGCGGCAGAGGAATATTCACGGCGTCGTGCCGCAATGAAGCGCCCCTTCGATCGCGAGTGGTATGTTCGCTACGCTCCGCAGTGAATATCTTTACGTTCACGAGTGAAACGTTCAGAACGCCATCGGCAGGGAAATTAATCGTACGATCGTAAGTCCAATGCTCGTGCACGAATTCTCACCAACTACAGTACATTACTTTTTTCATCATACCCTTGGAATATTCCCCTGATGTACCCTCTCACCAGGTCTCACTGTAATTTTTCTACACCCAATATTCACACATCCATCTTTTCATGTAACAGTAAATAGAATTCAGAAAAACCACGAGAAAGCACTGACGATAATCCGCAGTACTTATAATTAAAATATCACGGTACGTGTTAACGCTGATTAAGAGTGAATTATCCTGTATCTGTATTTATCGATTTTAATAGTGCCTTCGCGTTTCTATTGGTAGTCTATCGGTCTCAATCGAACTTTTACAGGAGGGCGAGTGGAACACTCTCGACCAATTGAATGGGATATAAAGAATATCCGTTCACGTAGATAAAATACAGAAATGCCCGCAGCAAAGAATACTAAGCGCCTTATCCTATTTACGTATCGATGTGATATTGATATAGTCCGAGTACTTCAATACGCTTAAATCGCACGAGAAACCCAGATAAAAGCGCAGCAATACTATTCCTTCACATTTCTCATCGAAAGCCTTTAAACACGCATTCTACACCGTGAAACATACGTTTCCGTTGCAATAATTCTCTATTCACGCATTAACAAAAGAGATTATTAAATGACTTAGCCAGTTAATTCGTTTGAAACTATGCTTAATCGTTTTTGGTATGTTCAATCATCTTCTTTTGCAACTTACCAGATTTGGCTCCCTTATGTGGGTGAATCGTTTTCGGCGGTACATTTCCCTACTTAAAGACTTTTTCTCTGTTTTAATGCCAGAATATTTGCTCGCGGCATAGCATGTGGCATGTAGTACAGCGCTAGTGGTAACGATTGACGTTAGGCACACCTACGGCGTATGATCGTCTGGCCAAGCGCCGATTTTTCTACTTAAACTGTCGCGCACGACTTATTTCACTGGCATTCCCCTACACGATAGACAATTTTCATTATTTACGACCTCTTTCGATGTTCCGCAGACCCTATAACTGTACTGCAATCTCAATATATTTAACATTAACACATTTTATGATAGGTGTATATTTCTCTTGCTGGGTTAGTCCTGGGTTAACACTAAATTAACTGAATCTTAATTCCAACGTCATTGAAATGACTTTATGCGAGTTCATTAACGATTGTTATAATTGTTAGAAATTGAAATACTAAACAGAAAAAATAGAATTTCGATAAATGTGATGATAAACTGCTTAGAAGGAATTAACTTTCATTTTCGTCTTTTGTGACAACGTTACTGTGAAAATATTGATTCTTAGCTGCAATGATATTTTCGAATAACATGAAATACGTGGACACGAGGCATCGCGTGGATATATTTTCCTGTTGGTCTCATCCCCGGAGGTTGAATCGCTCCGACGATTTGCCTACATTAATATTTCAACCACTGAGAGATGCAAATAAGAGAAAGTATTTTAACGCGGCTGACGTCGAAATGGCATAGGTCGAGCATTGTATGCCATTTAGTTGGTTCGTTACACCGACGGGTAACTGCCAGCAGGAACTGGGAATACGTTGATAACCGAAACCCGGTTGGGGTGTGCAATTAATCGTCGGTCGGGCCAACAGAAACTCTGGATAGGGCAGCTTGAGTTTATTAGTGGCAACCGTAACGGTGGACTTGGCCTAAAAATAGAATCGGACTTGGTTGCTCGACTGGACTTGCCCATACGGGCGGTCTTGATGATATAGGAGAAAGCTCGTCGAACGTTCATTCAAAGACAGGCCGGGTCGATTCATTGGGAATTCGCCAGTCTTGCGACTAATCATGTAACTTCGAAAATCGACCAAACTTCACGGAGACAGGGCTCCTCTGATTTTAATCACCCCACGTTCACACACGTACACGTCCATACATACGTTGCCAAAAGTCTATACTTACGGATACTAAATATACAGTTCCTCAAGGTCGACAAAATTCTTTTCTCTTGGATCCTTCGTAAGTTAACAATTACGGCATTGAGAAAGGGAATTTCCGGTTACTTGTTGTTAACTTTACAGTGGTTATGTTCATAGCTTTCTTGCCGGGTGATTTATTTAGCGATTTATTTGCTCGTGAACGGTGTACTGGAAATACGGAGGCACGAAAAAATAGATTTCTTTTTATCCGCAGACCGCGATAAATAATGAGTAAATAGAGGCGACCGTCCGGCTTGGTGCGACGTACACGTACAATTCCACACAGACACACACATACACACACAGGCTGACGCGTGTATTTCTGTGTCTCGTGATGACCTTCCTCCGCGGGAAAATTGTCGGTCAATACGACAACTGTGGTGGTTCTCTAAGAGCTGGGCGATGGTATCGATCACCTCCGCGTGCAACAATGGGAGACTTTCTTCCTACCGTGATTCGCCGTCGCGGATCAGCGATCCGCGTAGAAAAATCGGCTCTTCCCTTTCCCCCCACCGCCAGGCCCTGGGGTTACGTAAATCGGAAACTCTATACGTCTACGTGCCGCTTGAAGATCCTTTACCGGCTGCCCGGAGACGTAAGCTCGATGAATTAATCGAACAAAGCCAATAGCGGTATCACGGTGAAATCCAATGAATATAAGACCGTCTCGAGCGAACGAACTAATTTGATCCACGGATAATACAACACCGTGCGACGTTAATACGACGAATTTTATATCTTTATATCTTGCGAATTTTTATATCTTGCGAAGGTATATCTTGCGAAGAAAGTATTTTTGTATGGCGGTATTAACGTCATTGAAGTCCTTCTTACTTTTCTCGTTCCGATAAAGTCCTTTATCTGAAATTTCTTTGACTTCGTTATCGTGAATCGTTGAAGTGCTCGTCGGTGCGGGCAAATTGATTGCCGAGTCTTTATTGCCGGAAACGATAAAAGGGGCAGGATTTGAGGAATTCCATGAACGATAATCCAGGGATGGGGGGGGGGGGGGCTTGAGTTGGCGAATTTTTGGGCCGCCGGTTATACAGTGCGCCATATCGTTTCCATTGAGAAACGCCTCGCGCATGGCCGTTGTAACTGTCTAACGTGCGCTAATCGCATTAAGCCGTCCCCCGATCGAAGTTCTCGATTATCAGCAAATAAATTTACGATCGATAGCCGGCCGTAATGTCAAGGCTTAGAATGTGTCGTCCGTGCGCCAGAGGGATATTCAAGGAGTTAACTTACGTCCTGTTGATCTAACTTACTCACACACACGCGACTATAACTCCAGTCCCCGTAGGTATACCCCGGCCAACCGTGTTCTCGCTTCCGTTCACGCGCAATCTCGAAAAAAATGTCATCGAGCCGAGGAGTAACAGAAATAGGCCTTAACGAGCGCTAAGAGCTAATGCGGCTTTTAATAGGGACTTTCCGAAAGAAAGGGAACTAAATTATAAATTGCCCGAGAACGTATATCGCTCGAACATCGTCGTCAAAGTTTTATCGGCTAAACTTCGGAACGTGCCTATTGACTTACGCAAAACTTCAATTTTCTTCGCGTAAAGACGACGCGGAAAAGAACATTTGCAACGGGCGTTCTTGAACAAAACTTCACGGTGAAATCTGTCCTAAGATCAAATTCACCTCGAACAGGGATTTATTTAAAGCATCGACTTCAAGACATGAGCTCCTTAAAAATAAATACCGCCACTTTATGTAGCGAGGACATCGAATCGACGGTTATTGGCATTTTTTGTACCGTTCTCTGTCGCCCATTGGGCCAGGAGAAAATTCCTTAATCGATGTTGCTCTCTCACGACATCCTCATCGGGGGCATAAATTGTTGGCGTTTCGTGGAACGAGTTGTCGCTTACACCGAAATCGAGTCAGCAGCGTCTGTCGTGTGCGAAATAATGAATACGCAGTGTACATTCGTGAGAGAGGTGGGGGGCGCGCTTGCGTTTCGAAAGGAAGTATGTAAAGGTAGGACCAAGGGGAAAGGAAGGGGAGGGGGAACAGCTCGAGGGAAGGAGAGGGAGGATGTGCAGGCGACGGATAGACGGGAGCAACAGGTGCTCCCCACGTTTCTCTCTTTCCCACCCGCATACTCGTCCCCCTCGTTATCGAATATCATAGGCCAGCGCGCATATGACTTTCGTTTTTCCTCCTCCCGCATCGTTATTGCTATCCGCGATACCCCCCTCCCCTTTTTTTTGCCCTCTAAACCGATGCCTACTTCTTTTAACGAACCCTCGAAGCTGAGGAAATTAGCACGTTGCCTCGGGACGAAACTTTCCCACCGGGCCTTCACGAAATTACAAGGAAGCTCGTGGAAAAGGAAGGAACATGAGCCGTAATTCGAATTTGTCGGAGAATCAGTGGCAGTGTGAGGTATTGAGTTTCCAGGAGTTTCGACCGGTCGTCAAGTGGGAGTCGTTGGAAAAAGGGGGTCGCGAAAGCTACGTGGTTTTCAGCTGAAAATCTCGTGGGAGCGAACCGCTGGTTGCTGAGGACTTATGGAGTATTTATCATGCTTTTTCGAGTTACAACGAGAGTACGAGCGAGCCCGAGGTAGACAAGTAAACGGGCGATCGATCGATCGGAGTCGCACGGGCGCACGGAATGTATTCCGCACTGTACTTTCGCGGCGAGATATAATTTGCCATTTGTGGGTCACGCCAGTATGGTCGATCTTGTGCTGTGACTACCGTTGGTGAGAAACGCAGGGAAGTACCGTAGACTCTTGATTCCCGCCGCTGAATAACCCGCGGCCATGCTCGCGCTGGAAAATACGCTTTTCCACGGACAAAAATAATATCGGCGACGTTCGTTGAGTGGTTGAAGAAGCTTCTATTCTATTCACCTCGATGCTCGATCCTAATCGGTTAACGTGCCCTCGTTGTCTGTCAATTACTCTAAACGATAGGCGAAAATCGATAGTCCAGCTAAACGTAATGCGGAACCTAGAAACCACTGGCAGAATAATTCGTGCACCATTTGTCGCTTGTACAGGATTAAATCATTCATCAGGGGGATTATTCGAAAGTTGTCCGTCGATTATGTCTGCGTTGCTGTTGAGTTCAGCTTTATGGGACTTTCTCGGAGGATTTCTGTACATGGAGTATAGGTCGAATTTGGATTTTCAAGTAAGTTCGGTCTCCTGGCACGGGTTAGATTGGCCGAGTAGTATAAGTTGGCAATGGTACGGCTGCGGGAGAGGGAGCGGAGGTAGGAGAAAGAGAGACGGGGGATGGAATAGCGTCGAGCGGTCGTCGTCATGACAACGTTTTTCCGCAACGTACGCGGCCTGGTTCGTGACGTCACGTGCGCGGCGTCGGCGTCGGCGTCGGCGTCGGCAGTTACAAACCCGACACAAGAAGAGGGGCTTTTTCACCCCCTCAACCGTTTTCCGATGGCGCCACCGTGTATGCTCGCGTAATTCATCCCCAAGATGGCTGACCGTTATCTAAAGATGCAATATTCTTCGCGTTTTTCATCCCTCTCTCCAGGAAGAAAGTGAGGGATTAAACGAAACGATAGGAAATCGTAGAAACACGATTAAGGATCTCCCAGACTGGGGCTTATTTAAAAGAACTTCCTACTCAACGTAATGCTAAATTAATCAAGAAACATCGTGGTCTTTTTCTAACGGAAAATTAGGTTGTCACGAAATGTATCGTGAACTGGTAGTAGAGTAATAACAACTTCATTGTCAGACAACGTTGTTTGCCTCACTGATCTATCTTTACACATGCGTCACACTGTACTCCCGTTTACGTCAATTCAATCGTCATTCAGTGCCCCGCATTGAAATATAAATATACACCTATTTAAATCTACAGCTCGTAACATCGAAATTCATGAATTACCATTATATTTTCGATCGTTTTAAAATCTTAGCCCGACCGATAGAGAACCGAAGATCCGACTAAAGTGTAAACTAAAGTGTTCAAGGAACATCGAGTATCATCGAATAATGCATTGTACAAAATGCGCAAAGTATTAGCATGGAACTTAGGGGTGTGGAAAGTATATTGCGACGAAGGATAGTTAGAGAGTTTGACCCGGAGGCAGACGGTGGTCCGACCATGCGTAGTCTCGTTCCACTGCGAGGGTCGAAAGATCCTCCAGCTTCACTCTTACTTTTCCCGCGTTGCGTATGGCCCTGTGCGCGAGGGTTCTCCTCGGTGCGGCTGTACCGGCGCGTGACCGAGTTCCGGCCGGAATACGATCGACCCGTTCGCCAGAAACTCGGTCAAAGACCACACGGCACCCTTTTGCCGGTGCACCTGTACCTGACGACACGACAGGCTAGGACAGAGACGGGGAGAACCCCTACGTTGCGCTTCTCTCACGGAATTTCGTGATAGCCCGTCGTTTGCTAACCGTTGCCGAGCCGTCTCCCGTTTCCTACGAACACGCGTCTACGTGCTCCGGCGACCCTTCCCCCTGCCCTCTTTGCCCCTGGCTGTCACTTGCGCGCACACGCATGGCCGCGATTTCATGTACTCACCCTCCTCCCTGCCCCCTCCCTCGCGATGGATGTTATTATGCCGCGGGTAACGGTATCAAAAAGAGCCAACCTCGAGAGCATCGTAATTTGATCTAATTTCAAGCTATTGAAAGCGCCGGAAAAGCCCGTTCGGATGGCTACATGAGAGCAAAGTTAAAGCAATGATATGCCGAGAGGTGGACCCTGCAGCATCTTTCACACCGATCTAATTTTACCCCCCCCCCCTGCTCCCGTTTTTCTCAGGACAGCCGATGCTCGGCGAGATAGGGACACACGTATACGGGGTCCTTCGGATCAATTCAATTTTATCAGATCGTCCACGAGCGCCGAGCAGTCCAGATTGCCGTTGTACAATGACTTTTTCCCTTCCGACAGCAATTGTACTACACGTCCTTTGATCACGGCCGAATACTAACAATAGCGTAGCGCCTCGGTTGCACTGATTTCCTTCTCCTTTGCAGATAAGGATCGGCCGACTCCAAGACCGGACTATGTTATTTCGGATAACGGATTGATCGCACCCGTCGATTCATTCACACGTGAGTATGGACATTTCGTAATGGTAGTTGTTGGCGAATGTGGACATCACAGAATGATCTGAAGAAACTTGCATACAGCTGTTAATTCTTCCTAACACTATGGACAAGGGATTCGAATTGCCGATCCTCGACTGACGGACGTTCAAAATGGACTTTTTCACGGATTATGCAAGAGTTTATATTAAGAAGTAGCGTTCTTACGAGACTGATAATACCGTGCGGTATCCTCGGCAGGATACGATACGTCGGAACGTAGTATCTCGTGACTGCGGAGCCCTGCTGGGTCCTAATTAATACCATTATGCAATTTCTAGCATCGCAATAAGCCCCCGTACGAAAGCACCCACCGCTCAATGACGTGTATCCCGCGCTTTTCACGTTCCCAGCTCGGACATGAAAAATCTTGGTTCGCGTTGGACGGTCCCCGACATAGCACGCACTGCCGCAGCGCGTTCATTTCTCGTCGCCATTTCGTTGGAACGAGATTCAGGTAGCAGCAGCAGCAGCAGCAACAGCAGCAGTATCAGCATCAACAGGAGGATCAAGAGTATCGGCAACAGTCGCGACATTAGGAGTAGCGTTAGCGGATTAAGCGGCAACGTCGATAAGAGAAGAGCGATCAGCGGTCGCGTGTCTGTGACGGAACGGCAGACGGAAAGTGAGAAAACCGAGGGCAGATCGGCGATCGACGTGCTCCTTGGCGAGCATCTCTCATCCGTCCGGACGTACGAGGCGAATTTCTCACCTCGCCACGGTATCCACGGCGTAACGCAGGGTAAGCCCGAGAACAATTGGCCCGAACCGATTCCCATCGGATCCCGGCGCCCCCCTCGGCCTCCAAGAAGGCCGTACCAGCAGCTGGACTTCTCTTGTCCTCCCCACCCCTCATCCTCATCCGCCTCCAACGACACGTGCACACGGCACTTCAGGAACTGTTAGCACCCATCAAAAGTAAGTACCGCCGTAACTCTTGAGGGCAAATTTCCTATCCTCGGGGGGAATAACGATTGCACTACGTGGATTAGAGAAAGAACGATAGACCGTCGGGTAGGGAATTGGAGAAGTAGAGAGGAAAAAGTCGTTGTCGAAATGTTTTGCTGGACCTTCAAAGAGACACGTTGTATGCCCTTGGAGGATGTTATATTAGTAGAGACAAAGGACAATCGTGTACGTAGATTTGATAGCTCCTAGTGATCGGTCGTTCTTCACGATTTTCAAGGGTGTCAATCATTGGATTGCCTTGACAGCAGGGAGGTGGCTCAGCTGTGCGCAGCCTAGACAATGTCCGAAGATCCTGACTCTATATCAGTGGAAGAAAGAAGTTTGTTCCGTCCGTTCACGCGGGAGTCTCTGATTGCGATAAAGGCTCGCATCGCCCAGGAACATGCCAGGCAGAAGGAGCTCGAGAAGAAGAGAGCGGAAAGCGAGGTAAGTCGGCCAACGAGGCCCGCCATTTCGACAGCCCGAAAACTCTATAATACGAAAGCGTGACATTATTTCTCCCGAGTTCGACCTGTCGGCCCGACGACCCGTTCGTCGGTTCAACGCGCCAACAACGTCGTCCCATTTTACGGGCGGACTGGGTAACCATCCACTCATCTATCCACGCAGGACACACACAAACCCACCCGCGCACACCCAGTTTCTGCGTACACGTAGAGACACACATAACACTCGGAGATTCACGCGACGACCTTCCCGCGAAAACCCGCGACACGGAAAAAACCCATCAAAGGGAGAACACGACGGGAAATCCAAGAAATTGCCACGCGGATGAGTCGTCGCGGTACGCGCTGTTTTGCCTGGATGTCTTTAATTGCGATTAGAGATACCGTGTACGACGAGCGAACACTACGTGGGTAGGCGACGTGATCGATAACCTCGATGAACCGCGGAATTTCACCGATGCCGGATCAATGTCGACGAATTCGGCGCCTTACGAGCGCTTTGGAGTCTTTGCGTTTTCTGCCTCTCGCTGCAGCTCCTTGTTCCTCGTTGTCTTTTTCGTGCTGACTTTTACATCGACCTGCGTTTGTACATCTGTAACTCTGGCGTTTCACTACACATGAGGGACGAAATATCGCTAACCGTCGCGTTTACTGTTCGCTTGACCAACCGCTAGCCCGCTAGTGACCGAAATCTTCTCCCACCTACACAATCACACACGCACAAACATACACACACGTACGTACGTATTATCTACCCGTATCGGCAATGACGACTTTCATCTGTTTCTGTATTATTGTTTATTCATTATGAAGTATCTATGTCGTCGAGTAAATGTGTGATCTGTGCTCCTCAAACCGTGTCCCCGCGTACGAGCTCAATGTCTGCAGTGTCCACTATACCTCTGTCTGTTCTATACGTATTACACATTATACACACACACACACACACACATACATACACGGTACTGCAATGTATCCCCCAATTCTGTCTCTCTTCGTCCAGATTCTCGAGAAACCTTCGGCCGTTCTCCACTTCCTCGCGTTAGTCGGCAAAAAAGATGGCGAAATGGCGTGCGGAAAAACTTACGAGAAACGGAGAGTACGTGTTTTCCCGGGGGATTGTCTGTTCTCTGTTTAAAGCGCTACGTGTCTGCTAATCAAAAGCGACGAATGTCCTCAGAAAACTGTGTATGAGGACGTCTGCTCGTGGAGAGCACTTTCACCGCAAAGTACTCGGCGCCTACTTGTAAAAAGCGATAGCAACAAAAAGTCGCGCATACGGAGAAACTCTGAGAATCCAAGAACGAAGGGGACAGACGTAGGGTGGTACAATCATACAAAAACACTCTCACGTATATATTATATATATATATATATCTCCGTTGATACGCTTCTATATATCCAATACCGTCTCTCTTCCGGCTTGCCTGTCCTGCGGTCCATACGAGCTTCTCCATTCCCCTTATCGTAGACGTATATTCATTTGTTGTAAATTTACCCATATAGGTATACGTACACGATGACCAGCCCATCGTGGTACAACGACGTTACTGTTATTCTTAATCTATCTTCATCTTTCCACACTGACCAAACGATTTACCAAGCTCACAATTCTCTTGGGCAGGAGCCCAGGAAAAGAGTTTCAAGAAGACTTTTACTCTTTTTCTCTCGATGTAATATCGTAGCAGCGTTGAAGGCTAATTTCCGAATGTATAATATATATGTAAATGGTTTGGCCGGTGTGTCGTCAGTTACTTACCGTTTCCCCTGTCTCTTTCTCTGTTTCTCTGTGAAACTCGACCTCCGACTTCTTCCCCCTTCTCACAGCTTCCTTTCGAAAGTGCGGATCGATCCCATGGCACGAGTCGTGTCGTTTATCTTTCCGCACAGCCGACACGTAGACGACGGTGCTCTTTCCCCTGTTCTTCCCCTTCGAGTCCCCCTTCTCCGTCAGCCTTCATTCCCGCTCGTCGGCAATCCTTGTATTTCTCTTGTAATAATCTCTCTGTGTGTAACGACTGTTTCTCCATTTCTCCAATTTCAGGAAGGTTATGGACGGAAGAAAAAGAAAAAAGAAGTAAGACGTTACGTCACGCTAAGTAATAAACGCTCTCTATCATCCGACTTATAATTCACATCACACATAGACACGGACACGCGCGCGAACGCACATTTACATACATTATATGGAACACACACACATGTGAATCGCGAGTATATACTTTTGTACATACACACGCCGACAGGACGCGCATACACACACACACACACACACACACACACACACGCAGGACATGTACATGTGTCTCTGACGATCTTCACCGGCAGGCTTTTCGCCGATCGATCGCCAACTAGACACGCGTCACTCCCTGCTCGACATACAAATTTAAAAGCCACACGCAAATACATCGACACACAGACCTTACTTCTCCAACGGGGATGAGCATTTTTTAAAGTCCAAACCAGCCTAACGCTATACAGAACTTTGATGAACGATCGAAATCTTCGAGTCAATGATAAGGAAAATGGCCGGGACAATTAACGTTTTACGAGGTTAATTCAGGGGTCGTAGTGATATTTACCGAACCTTCTCATACCCGGCTCATTACTCCGGTGCAAAGTTTAGTGATAAATGGAAGTAAAAGATCATTATTGACGGCAAGGTCGTTTAAAATGTAAATGCCCATCCCTGTTCATCGTCATGCGAAAGACCTTTGTAAATTTTTCGTAACCTTACACCTCGCGGTGCAGCCAACACTCCTGATTACCAGTGAAAAACCAACATGCTCACACTTACATACTCGATAGCACACCGATGAATTCTTAATGCGTGCGAATGTATCGACTGGTTCGTTCGAGACAGAGCGCCGCCCTGATGACGTTCGAGGACGACGCTCGATGCTGCGCAGAACTCAATGAAAATCACTTCATTGACGAAAGGGAGAGGCGTCTTTTCGACTTGCCATTGTTCCGCCCTTACGTCTTATCCCCGCCGGAGAAAAGAACAAGGACAATAGAATTGGAAATCTTAACGAACCACCGCTACGTTCCTACGGCTTGACGAACGGCTAATGGACGTTTACCGGGGACGTGGATATTTATAAATCGTTGCAGGGACTTGTCGATACGTTCGTCACGTGGTCTAGCGATTACCAAAAGTCTACATTAATGAATCTTCATCCATAGACGACGCATTAAGGGGCCACGACGTACAACGTCGACATTATCGATACTTTCGGAACGTCCCGCGTCAAGCAAAAGTCATCGACGTTAGGTAGTTTCTCCATGATCCGTGTAAACCTGAATACTAAAGGACGTCGATCGTCCGTCGTGGCCATTTGCACAAGCATTGATTTTCCAACTCTCTCTCTCTGATACACACACACACACACACACACACATACACACATGAAACACAAACGCAAGACAAGACGTGGCGCTTATTGTTCTGGCCCTTGAACGGACTGCTGTTTTTACGCTGATACGCTGTGTCTTGACGTCTTACGGCTTAAAGAGAGCCCTGCTTGCGCTTTGAGTTGCAAGCCTCCTTCGAAACATAATGGAAAAAAATGGCGACATTGGCCATTTTCCGCGCGAGAGAGCCTCGGCGGTCGGTCGGAATTTTCTACGGGCGATAGAGGCCAAATGAAATAACATGTTTCGAGCGAAGCACGCAGCCGCCTGGCAACGCCTGGATACGCTTATATACGTATACATTGAACGTTTATACCGCAACGCTTGAGCTGTTTCTTTCTTCTCACTTCTTTCTATCATCTCGAGTACCCTGGTTTTTTATCCAACAGTCGCAAGAATACGGTGGGTAATATGAGGGGTGGGGCACGCACGACACGCTCTCATGGTTATTTACTTGGCAAATACGTCGAGCGTACCATTTGGTAACACTTAATTTGGCTTGCGCAGAAAATTAGATACTAGGTAGATCGTGTACGTTCTATAGCGACTAGCTCGTCACTAGGATTAGGACGACCGGAAGTACCCGTGGCGAAAGAGCTTCCGTTTAGCGAGCTTAGGGCGCTTTCTCGATTAAATTCTAGGCGAGGTATACAGGATGTAATAAAATACAGCCGTACCACTCCCGGCCGACATTGCGGAAAAAGGGGCCAGGGTAAATAACAGAGCGCCGAAGATACTCCGGTTTCTTCCGCGATTCTGCGAACCGTTCCTCACGGCCCGGCAGTTTGACAAATTTAATAACACCTAACGATGCTTTAGTGCCTGAGAAAGGACGAAAGCCTCCCGGAGAATTAACGTTCGCCGATAAATCCTCGCGATGACTTTCCGACGAGAAGGCCGGCTGGTGGACGGATAAATTTCGCATTTATACGCTGCCCGTTTAGGGATTTTGTCACATCCTGATACTCTCTCATGACATGATTCACAGAAATTACGGGGAAAAGAGATACGTCGATGTTCATCGATGTTCTCTTTTCCGCGATGCACAGAAGGGAAATTACGCTGCACACGGCTCATTTAGTTGACGATAGCAAGCGATGCACGCGGAGAACTACGTTGCACAGCCTTTACTAGACACACGGGGGATCCGATTAACCCGGTGGAAGGCGCGATCTAGACTAGAACTAGCACATAGACGAGAAAGTGAATTGCGAAAAGCAACGGCAACGGGCAAACGTTACCGTCCTTACGCGAAGTAGCAAACGCGGTGACGAAGGAGAGAATTGACATTTCGACGATGATACGTGGACGACGATATTAATGGGATTCTCCTTTGCAGATACGGTACGATGACGAGGACGAGGACGAAGGTCCTCAACCGGACCCGGCGCTCGAGCAGGGAGCACCGATTCCGGTCCGAATGCACAACGAATTTCCACCCGAGCTGGCCTCCACACCCCTCGAAGATATCGATAGCTACTACCACAATCAAAGTGTGCAGTATCATTCATTGTCCTATACAAGAAATCGAAATTAGGCATACGATTAACCCGAGAATGCTACGAAGGAAAGAAATATAACCCAATGTCTTTGTCGTAGTTCATTTTTTCTTTATATTTACTTTTTCTATGATATTCTATTAGAGATTGTAATTGCAATTTTACGTATATAAAGACTTTCTAGTTAGACAAGACAATAGCATTCTCGGGTTAACAGCCCAAAGAGGTCTATCGGAAAGATCTGAGGGACCTAAGTTTAGTTTAAGCAGTGGTATATTTAGGTAGGTATGTTAGCGAAACTATGAATATGTATGATATTTTTAGACGTTCGTCGTGATCAGCAAGGGGAAGGACATATTCAGGTTCTCTGCTACGAATGCGTTATGGATCATGGATCCGTTCAACCCCATCCGACGCGTGGCCATCTACATTCTGGTTCACCCTTTGTTCTCCCTCTTCATCATCACTACGATATTGGTTAACTGCATACTCATGATTATGCCCACCACACCCACCATCGAGTCTACCGAGTGAGTACCGTCTGCGTATTATCCCGAGTTTCCAACTTTGGCCGAACCTTCGGAATGTCCGACTTAATAGAACGACTCTCTTGGGTTAACAGTCCCCCTACGTTTCCTCCGCGTAGTTTAATGGCGAGCGCGCGAGGAAATAATAAATCGTTTTAACCGCGCCCCTTTCGGGCTGACACTTTGGCTTTTTTTCTCCCTCCGCCGATGGAGAACCCACGAGATATTAGGGGCGTTCCACCATGTGCGGAGCTGATTTCATTGAATCTAAGATCGATACGATATCTACGCTTGCCCTGCAGTGATTGTGAGCCAAACGTAGCTTAGCGTGTCAACGAGCCCAAAAGCCGGAGATGAGTTCCACGCGGTTTTCCGCTGAGTTTTCGAGCGTAGGACCGTCGAAAGCTCAGGGCGAGTACACGTATCTTAAAGAAATAGATACTTCAAGTAATGTTCTACGTGTTATAGATCTAATATATCAGTAGAGACTGTGATAAATTGTATTCCGTTTGGTAAGTTTTGTCCTAGTCTGTCTAGAGGTAGCGTAGACGAGGAATGATTCTACGAACGAGACCGATCGTCCTTTCTCTCCCTCGAAGAGTATTCTGATATGCAGAGAACTCTTCGCACGAGCGAACTCAACGAGTCTCGTTCGCACGGAACAAACCCGAAACGACGAAATAACCGTAGTTGATTGATCGGAGCCGATCTGCAATAAATTTAGATGCCGAATTAGGCGAATTATTAACACCGCTGACGTATCGGCTTGCCTATAGCGACGAGCATTCCCGCTAAAACGGCGACACAGATTTTTCAATCGACATTGTTCACTATATCGAGTGAAATTCAATGAAAGATACGCTAGAACGACAGAATTGTAAAAATACATCTCTTTCGCTGTTTTTCGAGTGAATGCGTCGCAATCGAGGCATTATTCCCCACGAATATTTGCCATTGGTACAATTTAACACTTCCAAAGAGTGGTTGAACGTTTTCAAGCCAAAACCAAGCGAAAGAAGCAGCAAAAAGTAAAAGTCCTAACAATACTTTTAACGATGGAATTTTCGCCTGGCATTTACGAGACGTTTGTACGATAGTAAATGACCAATAGTGAATCTTCCTGAGTGATCAGGGCTCGGTCTTGACCTTTTTACCTTATTTCTCTCCCTATATCGCGCCCTAGACAGTTAGAGGACTATGAACTTTTCGAGCGTGCGCGTCCGCGCGGCGAATCGCATTTAAAGCTGAGTGGTGTGTTTGTTGTTTTCAGAGTGATATTTACGGGCATCTACACATTTGAGTCCGCCGTTAAGGTGATGGCGAGGGGTTTCATTCTGCAGCCTTTTACCTATCTTAGAGATGCATGGAATTGGCTCGACTTCGTAGTTATAGCTTTAGCGTGAGTAGTTACAACTTATTCTTTTTAAAAAGGAGGAGAAAATGATGTTTTCCAAGTCGCGATTGATCGCGTGCCACTCCGGCCTCGTCTTATTATTCGAGCTGCTCGAAAAACAATGCTAGGAACATTGCGAATGCCGTGCGGTCATGAAATTTTTTCTCCGTCTATTAAACTCACACGGAACGTATTGGTCCTCCGCCAATACGTTCATGGGATTCTGCTAATGTTAATCGTACGTTTCTTTTTCACTGAGCGTTTACTTGTCGCCTCGTGTCATCTATATCGTTGATCGTTTTTTACCGCACTGCATCGACAAAGCCAATATCGAAATTAAGAGAATCAAAATCCGGGGCACACGTCCAAAAAGACGAGATTTGCCCGCAAGACGTTAATTAGTGTCAAGTTTAGATTCCAGGTTATGACCAGTAGATCTCTTCGCTAGATACGTTAAGTACCGCTATCAGAATTTGTGTAGTATCGATTATATTTATACGATATCTTGTTCATCATTTTAAGCATACACACCAACGTACCTATAAATGCATACGAACACATCCAGGAAAATACACACACTTACACGATCTTTATGGAAATATGATAATTAGCCCAAGGAAATTTAACAAAATCTGCCTCGGAACGAAATTTCCTGCTTGATTTTGTTGAATTTTCCGATAAAGTAAACAATATATTTCTGTAAACGATTGACAGTCATATGCAGACACACGTATAGGTACCAAAGTTAGTAATGTTAGATAGGGATAGTACTATTTATTAAAATTAGTACCTCCGACGAGAAAGTACTGTATTATCATCGTAATACCTCATCTTAGACTAGTAATATTTTATACATCGATTTCGATTAATCACTTGGTAAATAATTGTCGTAGCTTAGTACATTATCTACTATATACCTGCGTAATTATTGTTGCTCGAGATGGCCGACACTTACATGACTTTTCACTCGATAAAACGAGGATTTTTTTACGCATCGCGACATTGTTGATGATCCCGTGTTATCACGTACACCGACTGCTCTCAATTGCGTTTAAGTAATTTCACGAAATAAGCAATAGCACTTATTCATTCAATTCTGTGACGAAAGTCACAAAGCTAAGGACATTGTTAATTTTCGACACAATTAACGGGTAGTTTTCGTAACGATAAGACGGAATACGGATGATAGAAATGTAAGTAAAGGCAAACGCAGTGGAGATGTAGTCGTTGACGATATTTATTCTACGTATGGTAATACTTACATATATCGTGCATGCAGTAATAGTTATTACCTTTTGCGGCACACACGCAATTTCGAGCAGACTTTGGTAGGCCATTAGGATTAGTAGCCAGTAAAGAACCTTTTTTGAGTAACCATACAGTAACTAAGAACCCTGCCCCCTCTACCGCCCACTATCCGGTACCCCTTAAAACGTTTTGTTTTTTTGTTTGTATCACTGTAATGTGTGTGATGTTCGGGTGTATTGCAGTTATGTGACGATGGGCATAGATCTAGGCAACCTTGCCGCTCTCAGGACATTTCGAGTCCTCCGAGCCTTGAAGACTGTCGCTATTGTACCAGGTATGCTTAGAGACTAGCAATTG